>OY992871.1:0-2400000 GCA_963921415.1 Pyrausta despicata | reverse complement strand
AACTTTTAAATCCACAAGGAACTCAGTAAATCGGAGGCTTAAAATCTCCGGAGCGCATCGTTACGAGAACTGAATTAAATATCGTTGTAACTTAATAAATACCTACAGGATTCTAATGAAAATTTACAAACATTTGAAGGCAGTTGTAAGGTACAAAATGACGTTTCAAATAAGGCTTTAGAGCTCTTTTTTGAAGAGCTAGGAGCTATTTTTGAGTTTTTTTTATTAATTAAAATACTTCTAAACGGTGCATTATTTTGTTTTTCTTTATTGGCAAACAAATTATAACAAATTCATAGAAGCTGTGTACAAAAAATTATACATATTCGCTTAGCCGTTTCGGAGATACAGCGAACACGTAAACGTTACCCCAGCAGGATTTTGAATATCTCCGAAACCATAAACGATACAAATTCAAATTTTGTGGCAACATTTACCTCGTTCAGAATACTAATTATGTACCTAAAGTTTATTTCAATAAACCCTTTAATTAATAAAACATCTGGCTGGGGTAACGTTACGCCAGCCAGATCTGTTTTTGTCAAATAACTAAAAAACCATAAGCAAAACAAATTTAAAAATCAGCACAACAATTGAAGAAGTTGGACTTCTAATTATCTACTTTAAAAAAAATGTGATTTTCGACAAAATCTGGCTGGGGTAACGCACGCCATGGATTACGATAAGACAGAGTCTATACTTAAACGCATAGAATAAATTCACAAATGCAACAAACACACGTACATACACACACACATATATATACAAACTAATAATGTAGTATTGTTGATTGATTTTGGTAGGTTAATTGTAGTATTGTTTTAAACTGTTAGTTTAGATAGATTAAGCCTGTTAATTTAGATCGTAAGATTTATATACTGTAGCTATGGAAGAGCGAAGGCACCTAACACAGGCAAAACTTTGCTTAAAAGGTGTCTTCGATCACTATTAATATATTGTAAAAATTTGGTTACAGCAATAAATAATTTTAATTTTTTAATTTTTAATAATGCTTACCGAATTCCACGCGCGCGAATCAACTGGCGGGAAGCTAGTTGTAAACACAAATACTGTATACGTTTTAAATGCTTTAATTTTATAATCATAGCCGATTTCATATTGGGAAGATAAAAAAAAAACAATCTTCGGATACAACAATAAAATTGTCTACAAGAATATATTACAACATTTATTACAATTTTATTCAAATTCATCGTTCCTTTTAATTCCATCACAGATGAGCATAGCAAAAATATATTATTGCTTCACACTTAGGCAAATATAAGTGACAACTAGCAACCTCATTTACTTTACTTAATACAAATGTACTAGAAAGGACCATGACCAGATTCATACCTACAAACAGAAATCTAATGTTATTTAAATGGTATCTATCTACATCGTGGTCAGTAAGCATTTTTTATTGGTAATAATAGTTTCCTAGCCGATTTTGACTACGGCGGCCACAATCTTTTTGGCTCCGCCTGGGATTCAAACCCAGGACCTCTGACACATTTAGGTAGAGAATTCGCCAGTACACCAACGAGGCAGTTTTTTTTTGTATGGAGCAAAATGTAGTGCAAATGTAGCACCTGGAATCACAACATTGACACCAACAAACACTCGACGCGTTTCGCCACTACACGTGGCATCCTCAGATGTTTTCGCTTCGACAGACTACGAGCGATCGCTCGTAGTGTGATTCCAGTGCATCTTCTGTGTCACGTTGTGAGTTGTAGATATTGTAAGTCCTGCGACTTCCCGTTCTACCTTTTCAGGTGATTACAGTTGGATGTATTTTGGTTCCTGCGCTGGCGCCGTTTTCGTGGAAATTTAAAGCAAAATAATCATCATTTTCAGCTTTAGTCATGGATTTCCGCAAAGTAACGCCTGATTCCATCAACGATATTATAGCACACAAGTGTGAGCGCAATACACAGGTGCACTCGCTGTTCCTTCTCTCTCGGAAATACGACCCGAGAGAGATCAGGCGCAGGAGCAACTGCTTAACCTGCATACACCATGGCGCATTTGTTGAATATTTTTATTGATCACTTAAAATATCTAATATCCATGACAATTTTCAATCATCAATATGTATGAAATGAAATAAATAAGGGTGCTAGTTGCTCTTACCAACTCCATAATAAGAGGCTTGTTACAAATTCTTTTAATTTTTTTTTAAAACCAAGCTAAATTTTACAGAATAAATCAGTAATAGACTTTATTCCAGAACTACCATATCTTGTTTTAGTATATAAAAAACATAGATGTACCTAGCCAAAGACAAAATTGTAACAAACCTCTCATGATAACCATTACATAACATTTGCTTGTTGACACAAAAGTCTATAAAGATATCGTAAGTTATGATGACACTGACACATCCCTCCTTTGGCATCACAATGAAAAGTTTTAGTTAGCCTTTTCTTTTCTTATTGACGTAAGAGGTTTTAAGCAATAAGTTTTTTTTGTGCATGTTTCATTCAGCTATGAAAGAAAAATGCGATAAAGTCGTTTAACCCCGGGTCCGCATTATGGCGCCGATCGTTGGCCGAAACACCTATCACCCAACGAGAGAATATGGCCTCAATGTTTATTGGCGCTTTTTCTAATGGTTAATAGCGTTAGACCTGCTCAACAGGTTGGGCGCATAGTTAGCCCGAAAACATTCATCATTGGCCATTAGAAAAAAACAGCACATAAGCACCAATCAACGTGGAGGGCAATGATTTTCGATATTTTTTAAGTCCACTGATTGGGTGATAGATTTTTCGGCCAACTGTTCGTCCAACATATGGATTGGCGTAACAATTAAGTTCTATTCAACCGCTCCGAGCCGCCAAAATCCAATTAGAATATTGTTGTTGTATCAACAATCAAATGTAACAACAGACCACCGCAAAACGAAACCAATAAAACTACATCTGTCTCTTTCATTTCATCATACCTGGTAAGTATATTGGTATGAGCGAATGAGACACACGTAAGTAACGCGGGAAACCAGCCCATCGTTCGCCCGTAAGAGACGCCATATTGAAAGTTAAAGTTCCCGTAAAAAAAAGACTACGTCTAAAACAATAAATAAGTGAATCACATTGCTGTTACACAGTTGTCCCACGGCACAGATAAACAAAGATCGAAATTGCTTTATTTTCAGTTGTTTTTGTTTAAGCCTAAACAAGGTGACGACCACAATACGACAGTTCCACTACTGTCTGTTACTCTATCACGCCTAAACTACTGAACAGATTGGGATGAAATTTAATCCTATATATAAAATTCTCGTGTCACTATCTTCGTTCCCGTACTCCTCGTAGGTCTGAGAATTGGCGAACATCTATTTTCCATACCTCTTAGTAATAAGGGTAGTTCACAATAATTTATATGGCAAAACAACGTTTGCCAGGTCATACAGGGTGTAAAAAAAACCTTAACGAAGCCGAATACCACATATTCTACCAATTGTTACGATCATTTTTTTCCTTCACACCATACCTGGGAAGTTAACGGTTACTGAGATATTGATGGTTAAAGTTTGAAAAAAAAATTGATGATTTTTACAGAAATGAATTCTGTCCGTTATAACTGAACTTCTTTCCAAAGAAACATGATACAAATTTTTACTAGTTCTTTCATAAAAAGCCTCTAAATGGCACACTCCGCAATGAACAGAGCACACTCGAACCGAACTCCGTCGCGGCGGCGTAAAACAACACGCCCCTCGGTGACTTTTCCGCGTGCGCGCTGTACATTGCGGGTTAGACGAAAATTGTTTTTTTTGATGTCAAAAAATAAAAGTTGTTTCCCAGCCGAAATTTCTTTTTCATACGATTTGGTTTGATGTACTGAACCCGTGGTTGACGGCTTCGTTAAGGTTTTTTTTACACCCTGTATATAATGTTGACGACCATGTATGTGTACCAAATTTCATTCAAATCAGTTCAGCAGTTAAGACGTGAAAGCGTAACAGACAAATTCAATTTTCGTATTGTGTTGCCAACCTGTGTAATATGTCCCACTGCTGGGCACAGGCGTTACCTCAACTATGAGGTGGTGCGAGCCATACTCCACCACACGGGCTCTGTGCACCGCGGTGGAGAGGTGTGTGTAAGGTAAGTGTTACCTACTATCATACGTAATACACGAAGTTACGGCTCACACCAAAAGTTTTCACCTCACGGAAAATCTCCATTGGTTTTTTTCCCGCCTTAAATAGCGAAATCACGGTCGCACGCAATTCTTTTGTTCTCTCCATCACGAGAAAATTGAAAGAAATTAATTTGAAAATCAAAGGAATTAAAAGTTAACATTCGAAATTCAAAATTAGAAAAATTAGAAAAATAAATAGCAGCCAGTAATTTCTTATTTCTTTTTTTTAGCACAAAGTTTGTCTCAAAACTTATGAACACACGAGGTACATATGCTTCCAGAGTCTGTCCCTGTCTGCATGTATGCTTATATCTTTAAAACTCCTCAACGGATTTTGATGAAGTTTTTTTTGACGTGACAACGTCTTATAAATTGGTTTGCCGGGTGACAACTCAAGAAACTGCGTTACGCTGCTCCGCTCACGTTTCGCGAGAGAGACAGAGCGAGAGAGAGAGAGAGAGAGAGAGAGAGAGAGAGATAGGCATACACACCGGTTCATGTTATACGAATGAATATTCACATTAAAATTATTTTACCACTCAGAGTCGTTGTCACGTAAAACTTTCGCGCGTATACCGACTTTACAGGCAACTACAGATGGGCAATCCACCCACCCGGGCTTAAACCCAGGTGGGTAAAAACCGGGTGTTATCGGGCTTTATGGGTGTTATTGGGTTTAAACCCGATAAACACCCAAATTTTTGGGTGTTTACGTTTTTTTACTTAAATTCGAGTAAATATGATAATTTTCTACCTGGAAAAATGCAAGCTGATTTGTGGGCCACAGTTCTAGCTACCTATTTCCGTAATTTTTCTCAAAAATAAAGAGATCTATAAATAAAAAATAAATGAAATTGAATTTGAGTTTATTAAAAAAGATTTTTTAATAATTAATTGTAGAAAGAAAACAACAAAGAAAAACTCTCTCAAGTCGTAGCCGAAGCCGCCACAAAGGAAAAAAGCCAAGAAAATGTAACAAAAGTTTGTTTTGAATGTGCAACATTTTATAAACAAGAGGATAAAAGAAATGAATATTTCGGACTATTACTGACTGAAGAGTTTAAATATATACGGCCGTGTGTGAAAACAAAGTGTTTCGAACAAATTTTAAAATATCTAAGAGAAGCGAAATTCAGTCATGTAGGTCAACTAGGTACATCATGAGGAGGATACCGAAAACTAATCGATTTTTACTACTTAAATTAATAAAGATAATACTTATAACAACATGTTTTTGACATTATTTGAGTATTTTTACAAATAAAGTAAACACCCAATTTTTTGGGTGCTTAAAGGTGTTTACGGGTGTTTACTGGGTGTTTACTAAAACACCGGGTATAAACCCGGTGCTTTGCCCATCATTACAGGCAACCAATTTTTTTTTTTAATTGACAGAGTAAGTAAGAGTAAGGTTTATATGTATAATAAAATGCTTACCGACATCCACGCGCGCGAATCAACTGGCGGGAAGCTAGTTGTAAATACAAATACTGTATACGTTTTAAATTCTTTAATTTTATAATCATAGCCGATTTCATATTGGGAAGATAAAAAAAACCAATTGTCGGATACAACAATAAAATTGTCTACAAGAATATATATCAACATTTATTACAATTTTATTCAAATTCATCGTTCCTTTTAATTCCATCACAGATGAGCATAGCAAAAATATATTATTGCTTCACACTTAGGCAAATATAAGTGACAACTAGCAACCTCATTTACTTTACTTAATACAAATGTACTAGAAAGGACCATGACCAGATTCATACCTACAAACAGAAATCTAATGTTATTTAAATGGTATCTATCTACATCATGGTCAGTAAGCATTTTTTATTGGTAATAATAGTTTCCTAGCCGATTTTGACTACGGCGGCCACAATCTTTTTGGCTCCGCCTGGGATTCAAACCCAGGACCTCTGACACATTTAGGTAGAGAATTCGCCAGTACACCAACGAGGCAGTTTTTTTTTTGTATGGAGCAAAATGTAGTGCAAATGTAGCACCTGGAATCACAACATTGACACCAACAAACACTCGACGCGTTTCGCCACTACACGTGGCATCCTCAGGAGATGTTTTCGCTTCGACAGACTACGAACGATCGCTCGTAGTGTGATTCCAGTGCATCTTCTGTGTCACGTTGTGAGTTGTAGATATTGTAAGTCCTGCGACTTCCCGTTCTACCTTTTCAGGTGATTACAGTTGGATGTATTTTGGTTCCTGCGCTGGCGCCGTTTTCGTGGAAATTTAAAGCAAAATAATCATCTTTTTCAGCTTTAGTCATGGATTTCCGCAAAGTAACGCCTGATTCCATCAACGATATTATAGCACACAAGTGTGAGCGCAATACACAGGTGCACTCGCTGTTCCTTCTCTCTCGGAAATACGACATGACCCGAGAGAGATCAGGCGCAGGAGCAACTGCTTAACCTGCATACACCATGGCGCATTTGTTGAATATCATTAATAATTATATTTCTACAATTTTAATTGATCACTTACAATATCTAATATCCATGGCAATTTTCAATCATCAATATGTATGAAATGAAATAAATAAGGGTGCTAGTTGCTCTTACCAACTCCATAATAAGAGGCTTGTTACAAATTCTTTTAATTTTTTTTTAAACCAAGCTAAATTTTACAGAATATATCAGTAATAGACTTTATTCCAGAACTACCATATCTTGTTTTAGTATATAAAAATCATAGATGTACCTAGCCAAAGACAAAATTGTAACAAACCTCTCATAACATTTGCTTGTTGACACAAAAGTCTATAAAGATATCGTAAGTTATGATGACACTGACACATCCCTCCTTTGGCATCACAATGAAAAGTTTTAGTTAGCCATTTTTTTTCTTATTGACGAAAGACGTTTTAAGCAATAAGTTTTTTTTGTACATCTTTCATTCAACTATAAAAAAAATGCGATAAAGTCGTTTAACCCCGGGTCCGCATTATGGCGCCGATCGTTGGCCGAAACACCTATCACCCAACGAGAGAATGTGGCCTCAATGTTTATTGGCGCTTTTTCTAATGGCTAATAGCGTTAGACCTGCTCAACAGGTTGGGCGCATAGTTAGCCCGAAAACATTCATCATTGGCCATTAGAAAAAAACAGCACATAAGCACCAATCAACGTGGAGGGCAATGATTTTCGATATTGTTTAAGTCCACTGATTGGGTGATAGATTTTTCGGCCAACTGTTCGTCCAACATATGGATTGGCGTAACAATTAAGTTCTATTCAACCGCTCCGGAGCCGCCAAAATCCAATTAGAATATTGTTGTTGTATCAACAATCAAATGTAACAACAGACCACCGCAAAACGAAACCAATAAAACTACATCTGTCTCTTTCATTTCATCATACCTGGTAAGTATATTGGTATGAGCGAATGAGACACACGTAAGTAACGCGGGAAACCAGCCCATCGTTCGCCCGTAAGAGACGCCATATTGAAAGTTAAAGTTCCCGTAAAAAAGACTACGCCTAAAACAATAAATAGTGAATCACATTTCTGTTACACAGTTGTCCCACGGCACAGATAAACAAAGATCGAAATTGCTTTATTTTCAGTTGTTTTTGTTTAAGCCTAAACAAGGTGACGACCACAATACGACAGTTCAATTACTATCTGTTACTCTATCACGCCTAAACTACTGAACTGATTGGAATGAAATTTAATCATATATATAAAATTCTCATGTCAAAATGTTCGTTCCCGTACTCCTCCGAAACGGCTTGACCGATTCTCGTGAAATTTTGTGTGCATATAGAGTAGGTCTGAGAATTGGCGAACATCTATTTTCCATACCTCTTAGTAATAAGGGTAGTTCACAATAATTTATATGGCAAAACAACGTTTGCCGGGTCATATATAATGTTGACGACCATGTATGTGTACCAAATTTCATTCAAATCGGTTCAGCAGTTAAGACGTGAAAGCGTAACAGACAAATTCAATTTTCGTATTGTGGTGCCAACCTGTATGATATGTCCCACTGCTGGGCACAGGCGTTACCTCAACTATGAGGTGGTGCGAGCCATACTCCACCACGCGGGCTCTGTGCACCGCGGTGGAGAGGTGTGTGTAAGGTAAGTGTTACCTACTATCAGATATTATTAAGCATTTCGGTGTAATCACTGCAGCATCTTAATATAATTTTTATATAATCACTTGTAATAATGGCGTTTATCCAACAAAAATGGGTAACCTTATGCGCTGTTCTCCATACATTACATCGTTCAATCTGTCTTTATATATGCCGTAGTTAAAACATTACAAAAATGTGCTCGTTTTCGTACAAGACTGACGTATCCTGTAGATGAGGCTTTTCAACCTATTGAGGATGCAAAAACTGACACAACTCAAAAAAAAACACAGGAAAAAATAGAATTGAGTAACAATAATAAATATTTATAAAAAC
This sequence comes from Pyrausta despicata, assembly GCA_963921415.1. Lineage (NCBI taxonomy): Eukaryota > Metazoa > Arthropoda > Insecta > Lepidoptera > Crambidae > Pyrausta > Pyrausta despicata. The sequence continues at coordinate 2,391,404 of OY992871.1, read as the reverse complement.
ATGCACACGAAATATTGTGCCGAGTAGGTAGGTAAATGCTTAAAAATACAATATTAAATGTTTAAATGCTATATTTTATATTCACAAAAAAAAACTAACTTTTTGGGTTGTGTCATTTTTATCACAAGTTTTAAATTAAAACAAACATGAAAAAGTTAAAATAGGCCTTTTTAGAATCACGATAAGGGTAACTACAGGCCGCTATAGTGATGAAAATTTTTCAAAGTACATTTTTTTTTTCTATTTGTGAATAATATTTGTACAGAAAAATATTTTAATGTACTTTGCACCGAAAATGTGGATATTGTAATAAGCTGATGAAATTATAGGCTAAAGCGTTAGGGAACTCAAATTATTCAGTATCTTAAAACTATCAAATTATTAAGTTCAAATTACTGGTGATGATGACTAAGAAATTTAACTAAAAAAAACTTATACATTTCGGCGCAAAATGTAAACATTTACAACTAAAGGCAGTTCATGACTTGATCCTAACCTAAAAATAAATAAACTATACCCGAGGACTTTGTGAAACTATTTAGTTCCTTAAAATATCCCAGAGATGGCGCTTGCTGTACCTTGATTCGCGAAAGCTTATAAATTATGTAACCATTTTAATAAACTTTGTATTTGATAATTATTGTCATGATATTTAAATTGAACTGTCAAAGCTACTAACATGACATGACAATTTAGTGTTCCTATACAAAATGCATGGAGTTTTTTTTTCTACTATCCGTTGTTACCCTTAAAAATGAGTATTTTCATTTCATTATCGTATTAGAATTATATCGTATGTTGTTCTCGTGTACTGGTGCCTGCGTAAAACTTTAGCCCAGGGTGGTAACTTTGACCCACTAAGTAAATAGATTGATTGAACCTCAAAAAATTTCATTTTGACAGCAAAGCGTACATACACGTCATACGGTAAATGATGTCATATACAACCGTAAAAAGTGACACGAACACAGTAAACAGTAAAATAAACTTTTTACTGGGAAGGGGCCAAAGTTACCCCCCTGGGCCAAAGTAATACGCAGGCACGATTTATTAAAATAATCAAATACATATAAAACTGGTATTTTTCAAGAATGTGTCATGTATCTATCTATCAGTATATTGATTTAAGTTTTATTGCACAACTAAACTTTGTACAAAAGGTGGACTTAACGCCGTAGGGCATTCTCTACCAGTCATTCCTTTGGGCTAAGCAGAAATGTTACATAATCAGTTCAATGTTACATAAACGAAATATGGCCAAAAACAATCTTACATTCCACAAAATCCCCCGGCAAAGCGTCCTCCGACTTCAATCCAATATGGCGTCCGATATAAAAGTCACAACACAAATTTACTCAGTCACTGGCTCCGTGGAGCGATCACGTTAAGTCCAAGTGTAATTGGAGGGCGGTGTTACTCGCCTTTTAACCTTTTGCTAAACTCCTCCTGTTGTAATTCCCGCCATTCTTTTTTAGCCTTCATCCTTTTTAGCTGACCGTCCCTGGAGGAAACAAAAAATTATTCTTTAGAATGTTTTCCTATGATGAAAAATATGAATTTACTTCCCCGTTAATTTAGCTCTGACGAGCTAGCAGAGAATAATATAAACAGTGGGGTGAGCACAGGGCCGTCTTTCACCTATTAGAGGCCCTAGGCACATTATATGGGGCCCCTATACTATGACCACAAGTTAGCATTATTTCGTCAGAATGAACAAAGAATTTGCAAAAATAACGACACAAAATAAAAATAATTCACTGATGATTTTCTTTAGCACAGTGAATTTTAAATATACATTATATACAATTTTTATACATTTAAATTTACTAAACTTAGCAATCCATCGATTGCGGCCAGCTTTTCAGGTGAGAGTAGAGTGGCTATTTGGTCATAATATGGTATCTGTGCCTTTAAACCTCTGGTTTGGTAATCTGGCATCAGGGTCTGGGGGCCCCAAGCGGTCGCGGGGCCCTGGGCACGTGCCCATTGTGCCCAGTGGGAAAGATGGGTCTGGTCAGCACGAACCACTATCGTAAGGTATTCGTAGCGTGTAACTATCGTTAACTTGTCAATTTGTATGGAAAAACTGTCAGTTTCTGCGTTTGTACGACACGAATACGTTACCTAAATGTTCGTGCTCACCCCACAGCGCTCTTTGCTTACTTTTAATCTTATTTCAAACGCTCACTAACAACATTTTTTTAATGTTAATGGGAGGCAACCTACCCTTTACATTTCAGGGTGAGGTAAGCCACACACTACAATAGGCAAATTACACCTATTGACCTAGGACGACCGCTTTGGTGTAATGGTCAAGAAGTTGGCTATGAGCCAAGAGGTCGCGGGTTCGATCCCCGCACTGTACAAACATTTGTGTGCATGAAGATATCTGTTTGCACCGGTCTGGGTGTTTTAATTAAGTTTATTTGTAATACCACTGTTGATTCTGATATCTGTAACACAAGTGTTTTAGCTACTTACCACGGAGTCAGATGTGATGTTGTTGCAAAAAATGCATTATCATTATTTATTGTAAATATTTTGACAGATGATAAAGAGTATTTCAACGATTGGTGGTGTCATCTAGCCTATTGCAACAAATTGTACAGCTTGAAATTTAGAAGGTTCGCTACACTCGTGCTCATAGCTGACGCATGGTGAAGCCCAAAATCTTAAGCGCGCTATTCGCTCGTGTGCTCATTATTCTTACTCGCTTCGCTCGCGAAATAACTTCAATAGGCTAGATGACACCTCGAATCGTTGACATAGGTACTCTCTGCCTCCATAGATTTTGTATGGGAATACAAGAACGTAACGTTACAGTCATGTATCAGATATCAGAGTCAATTGACCGAATGTTTATTGAATTTTGTGCGTTTAAATATTTGTTTCTACAGCTTGTTGGAAATATACTGGTTGTATTAACTTCATAGGGGCTATGTTTTTTAAACGCCATGGTCGTGAAAATAATTAAGATAGGTGTCGTCATGCCTGTTCTTGAGTCACACAGGTCATTAACCCCAAAAGTTTGTATTTTTCAATTCTTTGTACTTTGCTTGCTTGCATCAAGACTGGATCCAGCCTTGACGCTTTTAAATGAGTCCGACGCACAATGTGCACTATGCAAAATGTGCACTCGACAAGAAATTGCCGAGTGACAATTTCTTGTCGAGTCGACTCGACAAAAAAAAACCGGTCAAGTGCGAGATGGACTCGCGCACCGAGGGTTCCGTACACACCTGTAGATAAGGAGTAGTAACTTTGAAATTTTCAAAATTGTCAAAAAAATTTTTTTTATATGATGAAACTGAAAATTTACGGTTTTCGTAATTTTTCCTACATCTGTACTATAAGACGTGACTTCGTACCAAATTTCAAGATTCTAAGTTTACGGGAAGTACCCTGTAGGTTTTGATTCCCGTGCGAGTTTCGAAAATTGCGGCGTAAATGGCTGTATCTTTTTATTGCGTAGGCTTAGAAGGTTAATTTTTCTACAGCTTCCAGGGACAGTAGACCTCAGTATCATATAGAAATTTCAGTTTGATACCTCCACGCGTTCCGTTTTTTTCTTTTGAGGTACGGAACCCTAAAAAAGGTTCATTAAAATCTATTTTGTGGTTTTTACTGATGACCTTACATTTTCAGTTACAAGCTTTATAAATAACTTCTATAATGATTACTGTGTTTTTACACAGTTTTTATTATATTTTAAATATGTAGTATCTAGATCTTTTTTACAAATTAACAACTTTCACAAAAAGTGCTCATTTTGCGAAGTGCTCATTCTGCGAAACGCCCACTCTGCGAAGTGCTCATTATGAGAAGTGCACCAAATGCGAAATGCATTTTTTGTCGAGTGCACATTCTGCGTCATGCATCATCATCATCATCATCAGCCTATTTACGTCCCTCTGCGGGGCACAGGCCTCACCTCAACTATGAGGTGGTGCGAGCCATACTCCACCACGCGGGCTCAGTGCGGATTGGTGGAGGGGTGTGTGTAAGGTAAGTGACCAACCTTACTGTTAGATGTTATTAAGCCGCCCGAGGGCCTCTGACCAGGCTTAACGACTAATATCTATCGATATTAACCGGGACCAACAGCTTAACGTGCACGAAGCACGGAGATGCTTTTAAATAGAAGTCACTTTTATGGTCACCCATCCCAAACATGACCGCGCCGTAGGTTGCTTAACTTTAGGTATCACTACCAAAGCGCTGCAACCACTGCGCCACAAGCACCTCCTAAAAATTACGTCATATATTTTAAAACACCATCTCACCACTGCAAATCGACGAGACCTCCCCGCCTCGCGACCACCGCTTTCACTCTATTGGCGAAGTCGACCGCGGACTCGTCGCTAGCCCGATGCATGGGTGGTAGATACCACACGTCGCACACGATCGCCCACGACGTCATCATGTTCAGCAGGTAGTGAAGCATACCGTAACGAGAGCTGTTCCAGAATGCGTCACCGAAGCGCGGGTCGTATCTGAAAATTGTTGAGAAATTATAATAATCCAAACAAATTTTTTAAATGAAAAAGTAAATCCATCTGTCTGTATGTTATTCCAACACACCTAAACTACTGAACCGATTTGCGTGAAATTTGGTATGGAGATATTTTGATACCCGATAAAGGACAGTTTAACGCGGGAAAATGACGCATTCCCATTGGAAAATTCATTTGGGCCGATCGCTTTTACGCCTAAAATGCTGAACAGATTTTAATGAAATTTGGTAAGTAGATAGTTTGAGACTTAAGAAAGGACATGAGTAACTTTTGACCGCGAGAAAACAACGAATTCCCATGGGAAAAATACTTTCCGGGGAATCGGATTCGCTTTCACTCCTAAATTACCAAATATTTGAATTATATTTGGATAAAATAAGTATTACGTAAAAACCACGCATTCCATAAAAAAACTACCTAACGCAGACGAAGTCGCGGGCAAAAGCTATTAATTTAACTTCAACTCACTCACCGGATGGCTACCAGGCAGATAGGTATGGCTATTTTGAAATAGTGACTGGCTAAATATATATTAAAGATAGTAACTGCCTCGTTGGTGTAGTGGTAAAGTTTTTGCCTTACATACGAGAGGTCTCTTGGGTCCGAATCCCAGGACGAGCCAAAGATGTTTCTGAGATTATCTGTCATGAATTTCTCTGCAACAGCTCGGAGTCGGGAAGTTGGCAGTGTTACACCCCCGTTCGTCGGTGCGCACGTTAAGTCGTTGGTCCTGCGCCTGATCTCTCTCCGGTCATGTCGGATTGCCGTCTCACCGAACTTTGAGAGTGATGGAACAGCGAGTGCACCTGTGTATCGCGCTCACACATGTGCACTATAATATCTCGTGCGTAGTTGGCTGATTTCTGTTAAGATTGGCAGCCGTGGTCAAAATCGGCTAGGAGGACTAATAAAGATAGTAGCTCACTTGATGGCGACTGGATAGATGGTGCCACCAACTTCGAAGCTGCCTTTCTTGAACTGCATCACGGACGTGTTGTTAATGCATGTACCTTCCGGGAAAATCAGGATTGGTGGATTGTCCGCCACGGATATGTGCTCTTTAAGCCTAGGGCAAATAAATAAATCAATCAAATAAACAACATCAAATACATTGATCTGACTCCGTGGTAAGTAGCTTAAGCACTTGTGTTACAGATATCAGAATTAACAGTGGTATCACACTTCACGCTATTATTGTAAATGTGAAAGCAGGCATCTCTCACTCGATGTACTTGCGCGCGATAATAGCCTACTCTCGCCCGCACCCACGGCGGTGCGAATTCAGTGGGCTGCCAACAACCGTCGGACGCGCTCACGACGCACTATAATTATTCGTGTTACGCTTACGATCAATTTAGTTTTCATACGAACCAAATTAGTAATCTGTGCTTGTTAAACGGTTCAAAAGTGGCTCCAAATGGTTCGTGTAATACCTATTACGGTGCTGCTCGCCAGTTCTGTTAGCTTGATCTTGGCTTGACACGCTACTGCGTGTCTAAATATGCTTTTATTTTCCTAATACACAATAGGGTATTTGACGGATTTTTTTTATTGACTTAAAATGTTTATAGCAACACAACATAGGAAGGTACTTATTTTTAAATACCTTCATTTCAGCGATATACAGCATCAGACTTTCTAATTAGACATGGAGACCGCTACCAGTCAGTGACGTCACATGCTCGTAGCGCCATACTCTCACCGTAGAAAATTTCGTTTTAGAAAGAGATAGCAAGAGTCACAATTAAATAGCTCATAATTCGCTTGTTTTACCTAATACAGGCTGAATTTCTTATTTCACATTTGTTATTCAATAATATTATATTTTTTCAACAACAGTCAATCAAATACCATTTTAGGAAAATGTCGTTGAAATATTTTTACCGAAAGTGTCCAACCCTAGTTCGATTGTCTCAACGTCTCACGTCACGTGGTCTCGCGCAACTGCGAAGCAATAGTGACATTATACTCAGAGTTGTAGGTGCATTTTTGTACGCGGCAGAAAAAGTAGTCTATTAACGCTGTAGGTATCGAAATTTTTCAATGGAGTGATTTATCTGTTACGTAGTAACTATTTAGTAATCTGTGGTGAAAGTTTCTTTATATGATTTTAAATCGTTGCATTGTATAACTAATTACTGGTTTTCGAGTCTAAACGCGATATATTTCAGCTTGGCTGGCTTGGCTCTTTTGCTTGTGGCGCAATGGTTGCAGCGCTTTGGTAGTGATACCAAAAGTTAAACAACCTACGGCGCGGTCATGTTTGGGTTCGGTGACCATTCTGACCATAAGAGTGACGTCTATTTACAAGCATCCCCGTGCTTCGGAAGGCACGTTAAGTTGATGGTCCCGATTGATATCGTCAGATATTAGTCGTTAAGCCTGGTCGGAGGCCCTCGGGCGGCTTAATAACATCTGACAGTAAGGTTGGTCACTTGCCTTACACACACCCCTCCACCAATCCGCACTGAGCCCGCGTGGTGGAGTATGGCTCGCACTACCTAATAGTTGAGGTGAGGCCTGTGCCCAGCAGTGGGACGTATATAGGCTGATGATGAGCTGACTCTTGACCACGGCTGTGTGCAAACCAGCCGAAATGTCAAGCAAAGAGTTTCTAATATTAATTTGAAAAACATATTGTAATGAGTGGCATAAATAAAAAACCAGGCGAAACGATAAGCACACAGATTTTATTTAAATTAGGCTATAATCAACTATCAAAATACAAATTGGCAGAGTTTCGGCCTATTCAGTGGCTAAGAGGGCAAAAGTGGCTAGACTGAGCTGTCTGGCCGTTATAAGGGCTTGCTCCCACCCAAGGCGCACGGCTAGCGGAAGTTGTAGTGGGGAGCGTCAACTGGCATGGCGGTGGCTTCCTATTGGCTGGCTTGGCTTGGCTTGGCTCGGATTGGCTGGCTTGGCTTGGCTTGGCTCGGATTGGCTGGCTTGGCTTGGCTTGGCTAGGATTGGCTATGATTGGCTATGGTGGCTGAGGCTTTGCGTTACATTCGGCCGTCCTGAAACAATGATTGCTCCCGCAATGGGGAAGGGTAGTATTAGTTCTTAAGTAAAACAATGAGGTCTTCGGTTTCCAATTGCTCATCAGAGCTGCTAGCACTGTCAGACATAGGTACGGTGCTTGTATAGGGCCGCAATGAGTCTGCAGCAACTAGTCCTGTAAAAGCTTTATAGCCTTTTAAGCCTTTAATGCTCCGTATCCTATATCTGTCATTGCCAACAACCTTAGTTATGATATAGGGACCTGAAAAGAAATTATCGAGCTTGGTATTGACTTTAGCTGCACTATTTAAGGGAGCCTGTCTCCACAATACTAAATCTCCCTTTCTATAAACCCGGCTGGGCTTACGCTTTTAATCAAAATCACGCTGCATCTTTTCCCCAGCTTTCTTTAACTGGGTACTAGCTTTCCTACGCCTATCCTCAACAGAATCAGTCTCACGGTTTAAGACCTATATCGCAACGAGGCCTAGAGCTCCTTGCAAACATTAAATCCTATGGCTTGTAAGTAGTACTAACGTTAAGTGTGTTATTTATTCTACACAAGACATCGGGCAAGCAGTTAGCCCAATAATTTGCAGCCTCACTAGGATCAGTGGCTCGCAACGCGTTAAGTATGGTTCGATTAGTACGTTCAACTTGCCCGTTAGCCCTTGGACAAGCAATAGAAGTTAATATGTGCTTCAACTGTTATCATTCGAAAACTGCCTAAAATTTCTACTCTTAAGGCTTTTCCATGGTCGCTTACTACTTTGTCTGGATACCCGAATAAGCTAAACGTCTTCTTTTATAATTCGAATTGTTTCTACTGCATTTACTGTCAGAGTGGGCTCTGCTATGACAAATTTAGAGAAAGCATCTGTCAGGACCAACATGTACTGATAACCCTTTATGGTCTTGCAAAAAGGCCCTAAGTGATCAATGTGCACCATACGCATTGGCTCAGAAGGTTTAGGTATTGGGAAAAAGTCTCCCTTCGATTTTTCATTGATTTTCTTTGCCATAAGCACGGTGTAAACAAGAATCTACATATTTGCGAATAAAGCAGGTCATTTAAGGAAACGAATACTCTTGTTTTATTAATTCTAAACTTTTTTGAAAGCCTACATGTCCGATATTATCGTGGTGCATCTGTGTTATCTTCCATAGAGCCAAAAAAGGGACTTCGAGGCGATTTCCAAGTAATGTTTTACGATATAATCTGTCATTTATTAGTTCATAGTTATTAGTAATACCTGTAGAAGCACTACCACCTTTGAGTTAGTGAATGATACATTTAAGTTTCTCATCTAGATATTGCACAGTATGAAACCAGTCTGTTATTTAAAGCCGTCTAATGTTCATAGTATATACAACAGGGTTCCTACTCAGCGCGTCTACGTGTTTCATGCGATCCCCCGGCCGGTAATCAATGCTAATGTCGTAGTCTTGTATTGATAACCACCACCTAGCTATACGAAGCATAAGCTCGCGCTTAGTTAAAGTTGCTCGAACCGCTGTACAATCGGTGAATACTTTTACTTGTTTACCTACAATACGAGTATACACTCTGAACCTACGCAATGACAACAACGGCAAGAGTTTACAGTTCATAGCTAAGGTACATACTTTCCTCTTTACTTGTAACCCTACTAAAGTGCATAACGGGGCGTAATGTCTCATCGGCTTGTCGTTGTAATAATATGCCTGCAATACCTAACTTACATGCATCCGTATGTATCTCCGTAGGCAAAGTAGGATCAAACAACGCAAGTATAGGTTTTGTACATAAACAACGTTTTAACTCCTTAAAACTTTGACACTGATCACAACCCTAAACCCAAACACTGTTTTTCTTTGTAAAATCGGACAAAGGACGCGTAATAACTGCAAAATTCTTTATAAATTTGCGAAAATAGCTACGCAATCCCAAGAACTGTCTTATTTCATGAACGTTGGTAGGAGTAGGAAACTGTGACACAACTGTCAATTTAACTTGACCCGGTTGAATACCATCCGATGATATTTCGTGCCCCAAGTAGGTAATACTTTTTTTTTTTGCAAAAACTCCCATTTACTCATATTAAGTTTAAGATTTTCAGATCTGAGTTTACAACGAACTTTCTCTAATACAGTGGACCCCGATGCAACGTCACAAGAAGGTAGTAAAATGTCATCAAGAAATGCTAAGACATTAAATTCGTGCGAAAATCTATTCGGGTCATCGATATGACCGGTGTGTGATAAAGTTTTCGAACTACCCCCGCAGTATTCTTTTTTTATGGAATCAACTATTTTATTCATCAACCGCATGAAGACAGACGATGCATTTGCGAGACCAAACGGAACGCGTGTATACTTGAAGTGACCTTGAGGTGTAACAAAAGCAGTCTTATGTGTGTCTTCAGGGCTTATTTTAAGTTGGTGGTAATAAAAGCCTGCTAATTTTGAGACCTGACCATCATTTGTGGCAACGGAAATCTGTCTTTGACTGTGATGGAATTAAGCGCCCGGTAATCTACGCAAAGCCTATAATCGCCGTTATTTTTCTTTACCGAAATTACTGGAGAAGCGAAACTGGACTCGGATTCTTTGACAATACCCGCATCTAATAGTTAGGATACTTTCGTTTTAACTTTCTCCTGCTCCCTGTGCGACATATGATAATGTCAATTGTCTATATATCGGCTGTGAATTTGTTAAATTTATTTTCATGTGTAACAAATCAGTGCACCCTAGTTCATTTGTATTACTTGCCAAACAATCATTGTAATCGGTTGATAAATTAATTAAATGATCATAATCGTTTTTATTCAGTGGTCCTGTCTTAATTTTATTTATAAACCCCTCCTATGGTACTAATATAGGCTAAGCTCGTATGTAAGACCGTTGAAACAATATTATGGCTGATGCTAATGTAATAATATGGCGAGCTAATTATGGCTGATGGCTTGAGTGGCAATGGCAAAATAATATTGGCTTTTTTACTGACCTGTGTATCAGCAAGAGACGTGGCGTCGCAGCTGTCTGCTCTGGTCAGCACCTCTCCGCGCTGCCAGACGATATTCCCGGCGCTAGTGTTGACGATCTTGATGTAGCCCGTTGAGCCACGCAACAGCGTAGCAGGGATGAAGTAGGATACGCTTGATAGCTCGTAGTGTTGCGGCCGGGTGACCACATCGTTATCCTCGTCGTTGTCTTCTATGTAAACCTTAATGATTGATGTCCCAGGAAGAAGGCATTCTTTTCATGTAGTGACAACCTTAAATCTTTCGCGTATTTCCGTTACGTTCATACGTTTCAGAAAATCTGTGTCTTGCAGGTGAAATGCCTTGGTAGCGTCGTTCCATCCGTGTATCTCACCCAGTTGGTCGATCTTTTTGAGTCACGCAGTTACTGCTGTAAAATCGTCGCTATCCGAGTCAAATTCAGGTATGAGGGATGCTGCGCGGTGCACCTTTGTTTTGATGGCTGCGGGCTGTCGTTCAGCTCACGCATGGTCTTCTGCACCTCGTCCTCCAAATGCCTTCTCAGAATCTTTCCTCCTGGCTGGTGGTGTAACTTCTTCGGCATCCTCTTCTACGTTTTCGCTGCGAGTTGGTGAAGATTCAATCCATCCAGAAGGGTAAACATGCCTTCCGTTTTCAGGTATATCGGTGTGATTGCGCTTCATGGCCGAATCTTTTTATTTATCCCACTTCTGAAGTGTAATGAGTGGCATAAATAAAAAACCAGGCGAAACGATAAGCACACAGATTTTATTTAAATTAGGCTATAATCAACTATCAAAATACAAATTGGCAGAGTTTCGGCCTATTCAGTGGCTAAGAGGGCAAAAGTGGCTAGACTGAGCTGTCTGGCCGTTATAAGGGCTTGCTCCCACCCAAGGCGCACGGCTAGCGGAAGTTGTAGTGGGGAGCGTCAACTGGCATGGCGGTGGCTTCCTATTGGCTGGCTTGGCTTGGCTTGGCTCGGATTGGCTGGCTTGGCTTGGCTTGGCTCGGATTGGCTGGCTTGGCTTGGCTTGGCTAGGATTGGCTATGATTGGCTATGGTGGCTGAGGCTTTGCGTTACAATATCGCGTTTAGACCCGAAAACAAGTAACTAGTGAAAGTGAAAGTCGAACCCGTGATCTTTTAGTCTATTTGTCAACTTCTTAACCATTACACCGAAGTGGTCGTCAAATTCGTGGTCGATCTTTGAGAGTGGTGGAACAGCGAGTGCATCTGTGTATCGCGCTCACACTTGTGCACTATAATACCTCCTGCGCAGTTGGCTGATCTCTGTTGAGATTGGTCGCCATGCTTGAAATCGGCTACTTATCTCTATATAATAAAATTCTCGTGTCACAATGTTCGTTACCGTACTCCTTCGAAAAGGCTTGACCGATTCTCATGAAATTTTGTGAGCATATTGAGTAGGTCTGAGAATCGGCTAACATCTATTTTTCATACCCCTTATTAATAAGGGTTGTCCACCGTCAGTAGGACAACGTTTGCGGGGTCCGCTAGTAGTCTATAATATCTCCTGCGCAGTTTTTTTTTTATTAAAAAAAGGGGGGAGGTGTAGTGTGTGTCACGTCTTCTTACTTAAGCTGTTCTATATCAATGTGTTATCTGTCTAATGAGACAGTATTAAACCATACGTTAAAGGAGCGTCACCTTTTCATTGACTACTCCCGGGTCCCATCCTTACAGGCTGGTCCCATCCTTACAGGCTGATCACTGTCGAAATCGGCTACTTATATTATAATTATACAAGGTGTAACAAAAAAACCCGTTATAACTGAAGGGTGTTGTTGTACCCGGAAAACTGACGGACCTCCCATACAAAATTACCAATCAGCTGATCGATTTACTATGGGAGAGCCAAAAGATTTTTTGAGATTTTGACCTAGGTTTCTTAGCGAAAGTTGTTCAGGTTTACGGGCACAACAACACCCTTCAGTTATAACGGGGTTTTTTGTTACACCTTGTATACATCTTAAGTTATTCTACGACTTCACCTTTTAGCAACGGCGTGCCTGTCTTTCACCTCCGACCTCTCGAACCAGATGTGAGGGGAGGCTCTCGCCAACGCCCTCTGTAGAAGACCGAGAAAACCACCGTGTCTTTGGCCAATCTGAAATGGTGGGCGATGAGGTTATATGCTTGCCTTTGGGTAGAGCTAGAGGTTGTCCCATAATAAGATATAGCCCTCTTAATATTTTTTTTATAATTTTTGCAATACCCAAACTGAAATGGTTACTAAGGATAAAGTGCAAATGTCTAGCATTAGACCTGCTATATGTATGTAACACTTAGTTGGCAAATAAATGGATATGAATATGAATAACATCCGAGTTATAAAAAAGGTTGCCCCAAAAAGTCCAAAAGCTAGAGTGAACAGGAATCTTCTACGTGAGCTCGCTCCATCGTAGACTCAGTCTTAGCCTCGTTGGGCTTAGTCTTGGGTCGAGAGCAAACCTATCCCAAATAATAAATTTTTCTTCAGTTGTACAATCCGTTATATTTCAGCTTATACAATGATTTCTCCGAGTCTCATATCCAATACACCGGTGACAAATGTTTATGTGATTTAAGTACAAGTATTTTAACGAAAAAGTGTTTGTTGAACTTGAATAATAATACAAACATGGCGGTTGATATGTTATCCTATCATGTAGTACAAATAGCAATCTTTCTCTAGACTTAGTTTAAGGGGTTTTATGGGACATCCTGTATAGCACATTATATATAAAGGGTATTATATATAGGGTCACCTCGAATTAAGCGCAAATATTTTAAGGGTAGATTCTATGCATTAAGTTAAAAAAATAATCTTAATAAAAAAATGGTGTAAATACGCTAGTTTTTGTGATAAACGATTTTATTGAAACGCAAAAAAAGTGTGCGCGGAGCCTGCGCTGAATACGATTACGTTGCGTGCGAGAGGGACAGAAAACCCGGACAATGAGGAGGCGGCGCGTGGGCGCGTACTCCGGCGGGAAGCAGCTGACCGCATGAGTGCGGTCAACAAAGTCAGTCCAGTCGCTGCAAGACCTTTCGCAGCGTGATATAGCCGAAAAAATCTGATTCCGATTGATAATTGCATTCGATCGAAGTGACGTTTAAAATAATTGATCTTCAATTTCAAACCAATGCATCATAAAAGTTATGCGATACTAAGGAATACCTACTCGATTGTGTAAAAACATACGATTATGCTATGATAGTTTTTGTGCCGACCCCCAATGTGTGAAAGTAATAGTGAAGTAAGTAACATAAACACTTGTGATATGGAAATCAGAAACTCCGACGGTACCACAACAGTAACTCAGAGACTCAAGTCAATAACGAAAAACTAGTTCCGATATTGACCCGACCGGGAATCAAAGCCTGGATCTCAGGACGTCGGACACGGTGAAAAATTAAAAACTAGCGTCTTAACCACTCGCCCATGGAGATCGCTCGGAGATCTAAAACTTACTTGTGTTAAGGAAATCAGAAACAACGGCGGTACCACAACACCCAGACCTAAGTTAATTACGAAAAACTAATTTCGAAAAAGCACTTAATTAAAATAAAACACGATATTGACCGAAAATTGACCGAAAATTGAACCCGGGGACTCAGAAATGACGACCTTAAAAACGGCGTCTAACCACTCGGCCACGGAGATCGTCTAAAGCTACTTAGGTACTTGTGATATGGAAATCAGAAACAACGGCGGTACAACAACACCCAGACCTAAGTTAATTACGAAAATCTAATTTCGAAAAATCACTTAATTAAAATAAAACACGATATTGGCCTGACCGAAAATTGAACCCGGGGCCTCAGAAATGACGACCTTGAAAACGGCGTTTTAACCACCCGGCCACGGAGGTCGTCTAAAGCTTCTTAACTTACATTTCGAATAAACTTAGGGTGCATTTCCACTGCACCAAAGAAAATCGTTCTCTTATATCTTAGGTAGGTATCTTGCCCTTATTTAAATTCATTTTGTACTTACCTATACCCTGGTTTAAAATAACACAATTGTGTTAGGGCATACCTAACACAGTTTGCCAGTTTCAGTGCCTACCATACTAAACCACATACGCACGTACGTACCTAGGTGAATGTTAATCATTTCGATTAAACTGAAGCTGAAATCCAGTCAATATTATTTACAACGCCTTTTAATTCCTTCTTTTAAACAATATTAGGGCGCAAATCAACTGTACCTAACAAATTTAATCATTCCTATAACCTCACCTTTATTTAAAATCAAAACAAACTTTGATGTGCCGCCTAGCCTAAAACTAATCTTTGATGTGCCGCCTAGCCTAAATCAAAAAATCGTTGATCGTGCCGCCTAGTCTAAGGGATTGTAAATCAAATAATTAAGGTTTCACTGATTAATTTACATAATACTGATATTATGCAAAAGAACATCCTCAATGGGCATAGGCATAACAAATTATTTATGTAATTGTTGGGTGTTATGCGTATTTACATTATGAAGTGCCAACTAAGGTAGACGGTCCTCAAAATGGCATTTCATTATTAATAATTTCTAGTAAAATACTTTTAATAATGAAATGGAAACTTATCACTACGTTAAGTTAATCGATTTATTATTCAATATCCTTAGGTATCGTTTGACAAAAGTAAAAACCATTTGAAAAGTAATAAACAAAAAGTTGGGTGGTAAAAATGGGCATAAGCGACATAAGTGTAGCTCTAGGCTCCTTGCCTAAACCTATTGTTTACATTTCGTTTGATCCGCGCCGCGACAAAGCGCGGCAAGTCCTCAAAGGCTTACAGGTGCCAGGATTGGTCAGCGCGGGCGCGGACTGCAAAGAGCGCGCGTGCCGCGTAGGGATGCCCGATCTTTTGCTTTGAATCGATCTTTTAAATCGAAATGGATCGTAACCCTGTGAATCGATTCACGCTTACGCAGTGTTTAATCATTACTTAATTCGAATTTTATACTACTTCTTCGTTCGGAATCTACGAAAATTAAGTGAATACGAAAATGATTCCTTTGCAATAACAATAAGTTGTAGTGTTTGAGGTTATGGGCTTTAAAACTTAATATTTACAGATTCCAACTCAACTAAAATGATAAGTTTATTCCGAATTCAAACAAAATGATACGTTTATTTTCATACGATACGATGTCCAGGCATACGATTCGATCTTAGCATCCCGTTGAATCGATTCAAAAAATCGGCAGATCGTATTGCCGTGAATCGATCTTCAAACAAATCGATTCAGATCGGGCATCCCTAGTGCCGCGCAATAGTAAGTGAGTTATGTATGTTATGATGTGAGTTAGTCGGCCAAGCAAAATCATTTCGTTGAGATGTGCGTGCGCGCGGCGCGTAGCTAAAATGCCGTATCGGTTTTCGACCAGGAGTACCTCAATATGGCTTTATGCTATCATGACGCAGGGGATGTTTTGTTGCGGGCGCAGCAGCTGTACGCTGAGCGGTATGGTCGCGCAATCAACCAGCGCACCATTCTTGGCTTGGCTGTGCAGCGCCATCGAGAGAGTGGGAGCTTCTGTCCACGTCAAGGCACGGGCCGACAGCGCTACCCAGCGCGGCTCAAGGGCGACGTCATGCCTACGGGTCGGGCGTACCTGGACGAGGCGTTTCAAGGTCGGTGGATCGGGCGCGGTAGCGTTATTCGCTGGCCGCTACGTTCACCTGACCTGACGCCTTTGGATTTCCATGTGTGTGGTAGGGCCAAAGACCTAGTTTATGGCAACGACGGCCATACAATTCAAACTGTTAGTGAATTACGTGCAAGGATTGTGAGTGCGTTTGACGTGATGTCCAGGGAGGTTTAAGTGCTCAGTGCAGTTCGGAGGCATTGCCTTGATCGTGCCAGACTATGTGTGCGTCATCAGGGAGTTCATGTACAATACAACACTTAATGTACATAAATGTTTTGTGTGTAAATAAATAGGGACTGGTAAGTAGGGTTGCCAGATTGGCTGGACTTGGCTGGATTGTCCAGCTATTTCACACGTTGTCCAGTGTCCCGGTTTTAGGCAAAATGTCCAGCTAAAATGAAGCTGAAAATTAAAAACCACCAGTATTAGTGGTTTTTCCACCGAGTTGGCAACACTGGCTCTGCTGCGGTCTCTCGCTATCTATGCCCGGGACTTTCCCGTCCATCCGACCCGCCCATCACCCACCTCCCGCGTCCCGTCCTTCCCGTCCGCTATCATCAATTCATCTCACTCATTTCATCGAGAATCCTGACAGTTGGTCGTGTCGTGCGTTGATGTGCTAGAGTATAACTTAAAATAGTTATTTTTCCGAGGTTGATTGTGTGCGTTCGTTTTTGTTTTATCAACTACAAATTTGTTTTACGACAAATCCGTTGCACTATGCAAAGTAAGTAATTTAAATTTTAGTTATTATTATTGTTATTGACGACTTATTGTGCATTTTTAATTACGTATAGGTCTATAATAGTTTAATACCGATATTTTATGACATAAATATATTAAACATTTGTCTAATGTAAACATTTTACTTTTTTAGGAAACAGTATGTCCGACGATAAGGCGATATTTTTTTTTTGTCCAGCCAAAAATCCTAATGTCCAGATATTTTATAATATTGTCCAGAAATTTTTATTTTTCAATCTGGTAGGTAAGACTGTAAATATCAATGAATTAAGACTTTTAAACACGCCAAGTTATCACAAAATCTATCAGCCATTATTGTTAAGATAATAATTTAATTAACTGTTTTGTGATAGTTATTTTATGTTTTAACTTGTCAGTCCAAAGCCTGAGAAAGTGTGAATTTGTTGTGTATTTTTATTAATAAAAATAAACTAAAATTGAAACAGAGTTGTCATTTATTCCCGAAATTCCTGTTAGTTTGTGGGTAAGTATTAACTGAAATAGCTACGTTAAGTTATTTAACACATGTAGATAGGGTTTTCTTTTACCTAAGTTAGTCAGTTCAGTCTTGGCGTAGGTTAGGTTAGGTGTTAGGTTAGGTTAGGTTAGGTCGTGGCGCACCCCGGGCAACTGGCGTCGAACGGTTTTCGGCGTCAGGCTGATGGTCTGACAGCGGCGGTTGAGTTCACATCTAGCTGGGCTCCCGCGGGGTTCTGCTCCCCTTCTCTTGCCTCAGTGAGGATTGCGTGGAGTGACCCGTAGTGGATGGTGCGCTTGGTGGCGCTCTGCAGGTTCAGCCTGCGAGGCACATAGGGCCGTCGGGGCTTCTGTCCGGGTCTGAAGTGCGGTGGCGCGGCAGGTTTCGTCAACTCGGCGGGCCTGTCGGGCAACCCGTAACCCTCCCTCGCGGGGGGGCCGGGGGTCTCGGCTATTGAAGTCGGGGCCACGACAAGGAAAAGTCTTTAAAACCAAAACTCGGACCGTCGGGGCATCTGCCCGGGTCTGGGTGGCGTCGGCGCGGCAGGTTCGTCAACTCGGCGGGCCTGTCGGGCAACCCGTAACCTTCCCTCGCGGGGGGGCCGGGGGTCTCGGCTATTGAAGTCGGGGCCAAGACAAGGAAAAGTCTTTAAAACCAAACTCGGGTCGGCGGGGCATCTGCTCGGGCCTGAGTCGTGCGGGCGTCCCTTCGGGGACGAGTGGCCGGGTCCAAGCGGACCTGGCGTGGGTGGGGCCACAGTAGTGGCCTCGGCACGAGCGCCCTTTTTAGGGCGAGCGGCTGGGTCTTTCCAGACTTGGCGTGGTTGGGACCACAGTAGTGGTCTCGGGTTTTCCTGGGCCGTACCTAACGACCTAGGCTGCGTGTTTTTGCCGTGCGCAGGGACCCGTAATCCTGGGAAGAGGGGATCCTGGGAGTTGAGCCTGTGGCAGTCCACCCAGGCAACACGCTCCTTTGGCCCCAAATTCCGGGCACTCGGGCGGTCCGTGGTGTAGCCAGATCACGGATCAATCGGCTCTGGGCGAGCGGCTTCACCCTCGTCTATGGCGACGTGGAGGACTCGGGGGGCGTAGCAGGTGGCGGGCTCGGCGTGGTGTGCGTTTTGGTCGACGCGTGCTCACCTTGCCCCAACCATCTCGCTAAGGAACCCGGGTTAGTCTGCCCCGAAAGGGGAACTGGCGTCTCCGCTATGGCCGGTGGGAAACCCTGGGGTGCCAGTGGCACCTCCCCAGATGGGACTCCAAGGAGGGTGGGGTAACCACCGGCTGAAGTCTTTGGTTCAAAGTATGGCTTGCAATTCATATAACATTGTAAATTCGACCAGCCCCCGAGCGCAAGGCGCTCAACTTGAGGAAGAGGTGGAGAAGGAGAACGAAAGGGACTGTTTCAAGGTCCCGATCGTAGTACTGGAGAGGTGTGAGACACCGACGGCGACCCCCACGGGAAGCCAATTCTTTAGGCCTGGAGAGCTGTCCGACGCCGAAGACAGCACTTTAACTGACACGTCTTCGGTCATGTCGGTTGAGCTGTCTGGTCAAACCCGAGAGCGCAAGCGATTGCGGAAAAACGCAGGGGACTCAGGTTCTGATGCCCCTTCGCTTAAAGTGGTGCGGCGTAGGAAGCCGAAAAATAAGGCCCAAAGCCAAGGCACGTCACCGACGAGCCACGATTTTGGCTTATCTGACGCACAACACAACCTGAGTGCGTTAAAAAAGCTGGAACTCCAACAGGAGTTCGAAGAGAAAGTGGCCGCCAAGGAGCGGCAACTGAGAGAGGCCCGAACTAAGCGTGGTTATGGCTGCCCCCTCTTTGACTTGGAGGGAAAAACTGTGACCGAGCTCGAGAAACTTTTAGATGACGACGTGGAGTCGATAATGGAAATCGCCTCCAAGTCCTCAAATATAAAGGGAACCCTTCAAAAGGCCTTGAAGAGTTGTGCTGCCAGCGTGCGCAGTGTCTTTGGAGAGGTTCTTAAAAGAACCGTCTCCGAGGAGACGCAGCGCATGCAGGCGACAATCGACCGCCTATCTGCGGAGGTCGCCCAGCTCCGGGCTAAAAGAGCCGAGAGATGCAGCTGCACCTCGTACTCAACGGTGGCTGGACCTGACCCTGGCTCGGCCCCGACAGCGATGGAGGTAGTCGCGCAAGGCTCGCGACCCTCTCCACCAAACCTGGAGGACATATTCCGACAGGTAATCATGGAGGAGAGGCGCTTTATTCGGGCCCTGTTCGACGATATCGAAGACCGTCTCCTGCCGGCCAAAAATCTGCGTCCGCCTCTAGCAGCGGACCGAAACAAAACGACTGACATGCCTGTCGTTCAGGCCGAGCAGTCCGCTGCCCCTCCTAAACCTAAAAAAGGCAAAGGGGTGGGTAAAAAGACCAAGGCGGCACCTTCCGCCGCCCCCGTCGTTGAAGCTAGACCCTCGGGGCTAACATCTGGCCCTTCCAAGCCCACGCCAGGGCAGAAGGGTCAGGGTAAGAACCCAGCACCGCTTGTCACTGACGCCATCGCTGGACCATCGGGTCTTTGCAATTCCGGCCCAGCTGCGTTGGAGGAGGACCTTCTTCTCCCTTCTTCCACTCCTACCAATGAGTGGAAGAAGGTCGAGAAGAAGAAGAAAAAGAAGGGTAAGGCAGCGCAATCAGCGTCCGCGTCCGACCCTAAGGCGAAGACACCCAACCCTTCCGGAAGAGGGAAAAAGAAGACGGCCAAGAAGCCAAGAAAGCTCACTCCCCCTAAGACTGCGGCCGTGGTGGTAACCATCACACCGGAGGCCGAGAAACAGGGGGAGACATATGAGTCTGTTTTGATAAAGGCGCGCCAATCCATAAACCCGGCAGTGGCAGAGTTCGCCGCCACCGCCAAGTGTCGGCGAACGCAAACCGGGGCTCGACTCTTTGAGTTTCCGGGGGTGGACAGGGACGGGCACGCTGACAAGTTTGCCGCCGGGCTGCGAGAGGCTATCGCTGATGTAGCCAAGGTGGCGCGCCCGCAGAAACTGGCGCCTCTAATGGTCGTGGAGATGGACGACTCCGTCTCCAGGGCCGAGGTCATAAGCGCGGCAGCAAAAGTTGGCGGCTGTGACGAGACTACCATCAAAGGTGGCCAAATCCGTGTTGGCCGAGGGGGTCAACGGGCCATCTATGTCGAAGTACCGGTTGCCGCCGCCATGGTCCTCTTGGGTAAGAAGAGGATCCCTCTAGGCCTCACCTCTGCCCTGGTCAAGGCTCTGGACCGGGTGCCGATGAGGTGCTTCAGGTGCTTCGGGACAGGCCACACAAGGGCTTTCTGCCCATCTGAGGACAGAACGATGCTGTGCCATCGCTGTGGTCTAGCTGACCATAAAATGGCGGACTGCAGGTCTCAGCCCAAATGTGCGGTGTGCGCAGCCAGCGGCATTCCTGCTGGTCACGTCATGGGGGGTGCCAAATGCAAACCCCCCCCAAAGAAGGGCAAGCCACAGGCGTCTAAACCACCGGCGGCTGCACCGGCTGAGGTCCTGCCTGAGCCGAGAGAGGGGTCTAATGCGATGTCTGAATAATGGAAGGAAGACATCGCACTATCTTACAGGGCAACCTCAATCATTGCCGGGCGGCTCAGGACCTCATGTCCCAGACCATGGCCGATTGGATGGCGGGGCTGGCGGTTGTCGCGGAACCGTATTCCGTGCCCCCGAATTGGGTGGCCGACCGGGACGGTTTGGTGGCAATCGCTACGCGGCCCTCCACGGATTCCCCTCCACTCTCGCTTATAGAGAGGGGGTCTGGATACGTGGCCGCCGCGTGGGGGAAAATCACCATTATAGGTGTTTATTTCTCCCCCAACCGCCCCCTAGCCGAGCTGGACCAGCTACTGACCAATCTGGCAGCAGTGGTCAACCGGATAGCGCCGAGACAGGTCGCTGTTCTCGGCGACCTGAATGCCAAGTCAGTGACCTGGGGAAACCCAGCCACTAATCCGCGAGGGCGACTAGTGGAATTGTGGGCTACATCGGTCGGCCTGTCCCTCCTGAATAGAGGGACGACCCACACATGCGTGCGGCAGCAGGGAGGGTCGGTGGTGGACATATCGTTCGCCACCCCTCCATTAGCCGCACGTGTGCACAAGTGGGAAGTCGACCTGATGGAGACTCTGTCCGATCATCGCCACATTCGGATAGAGTTTTCCACCCACAGCTCCGGTGGCGAGACGAGACGCGGCCCGGTGAAATTCCCAAGGTGGGCGCTCACCAAACTAGACAGCGAGATGGCGAAAGAGGCAGCCTTCGTCCAAGATTGGTTCGGGACACCGACAGATCCGGACGTTGACTTGGCCGCCGAACGCCTAAAGAGTGCATTGACCGAGGTTTGCGATGCCAGTTTGCCTCGGTCTTGCCGTCCCCCTCCAAAACGGGCGGTATATTGGTGGTCAACGGAGCTTGCCGACCTGCGGGCCACCTGCGTGGCCGCCAGAAGAGCGTACACCCATAGCCGCCGCCGAAGGCGGCGTGATGAGGAGCTCGAGAGCCGCCTATATGTCTCCTATAAGGAGGCAAAACACGCCCTAAAGGCAGCAATAGGGGCCGCTAAGGATCGAGCGAGGGAGGAAATGCTGGAGAGCCTCAATGAAGATCCGTGGGGGAGACCGTATAAGACGGTGCGCAACAAATTGCGCCCCATTGGTCCCCCACTGACCGAGACTCTCCAACCCGATCTCTTGGAGGGGGCCGTCCGAGTTCTGTTCCCGGACAGGACCGACTTCACCCCTCCAAATATGGATCCTCCCGCTGGCAGTGGCCCAACCGCCGCGGGATTTGACCCCGTCACTGTGGAGGAATTTGACACAGCGTGTCGCTGCCTCCGCAGTAAAAAGACTGCTCCAGGTCCGGACGGGGTTCCAGCCAGGGTGGTGGCGATTGCGGCGGCCGAGATGGTTGACCGCTTTCGGGACCTCTTCACCAGGTGTTTTGAGGTGGGGAGGTTCCCAAAAACATGGAAGGAGGGAGTTTTGTGCCTTCTGAGGAAGGAGGGGCGGCCGGCAGATTCTCCGTCGGGCTACCGCCCTATAGTTCTGTTAAATGAGGTGGGTAAGCTATTTGAAAAATTGATCGCTGCCCGCCTCAACGAGCACCTGGCGCAGACTGGCCCTGACCTTTCCGACGCCCAGTATGGGTTTCGGGCGGGCCGGTCTACCATCGACGCTCTAATACGACTCCGGGACATAACGAGGGAGGCGGCGGAGGAGGGGGAGGGGGTGCTGGCCATATCCTTTGATATAGCTAACGCATTTAACTCCATCCCCCATGCTTCGATTCTGGAGGCGCTTCGATTTCACGGAGTGCCTCCTTATTTACGGGCCCTGTTGACGGATTACCTCTCAGACAGAGAGGTACTTTATATCAACAGGGACGGCCGCCTCCAGCGGCGTCGTGTGGAGACCGGGGTTCCTCAGGGGTCGGTACTCGGCCCCCTACTATGGAACCTCGGATACAATTGGCTGCTCCGAGGTGTCCTGCTTCGTGGCATGAGTGTCATTTGCTACGCGGATGACACTCTTGTCACGGCACGGGGGCGCACTTACGGGGCAGCCGCGTCTTTGGCCTCGGCTGGAGGGACTCTTGTCGCCGAGAGGATCCGCCGGCTGGGGCTGCAGGTGGCGCTGCATAAGACCGAGGCCCTATTCTTTCCGGCGCCTCGGCAAAGAGCACCTCACGACGCCCACATAGTGGTGGGCGGCGTGAGAGTAGAAGTAAAGGCCCAGATGAAGTATCTGGGCCTGGTCTTAGACGGGCGCTGGCATTTCAGCGCCCATTTTAAAGGCCTCTCGGAGCGTCTGGTGAAGGCTGCCAATTCGTTCAGCTGGCTCCTTCCCAACCTTGGGGGGCCCAGAACAGGATGCCGGCGATTATATGCCAGCGTCCTGCGCAGCATGGCGCTTTACGGCGCCCCCGTGTGGGTAGATTCCCTATGCAAGGGAAAGAACGCTACCCTCCTCCGCAGGCCCCAACGGGCCATAGCACTGCGAGTAGCGAGGGCGTACCGCACAGTAGGGGGCGACGCAGCTTGTGCCCTCGCGGGCACTCCGCCGTGGGAGCTGGACGCTCAGGTCCTCGCCGCCGTCTACCATTGGACGGCAGAGAAGAGGGCCCGAGACGAGCGACCGGCTCCGGAAGAGCGCGGTGCGGTGCGGCGCGAAGCGCATGAAGCCTTGGTCCGTCTGTGGAGAGAGGACTTGGCGAGTGCGCAATTCGGGCGCCGCACCCTGGACGCCATTGGTCCGCATCTGGACCGGTGGCTAGAGAGGCCCCACGGGTTCCTCACTTACCGTCTGGTGCAGGTGCTAACCGAGCATGGTTGTTTCGGTAAGTACCTGCACCGGATCGGAAGGGAGGAATCCCCGTCGTGCCACGAGTGTGGCGCGGCGGAGGACACGGCGCAGCACACCCTCGCGGACTGTCCGCGATGGGATGAGCAGCGCCGTGACCTGGTGGCGGCGGTCGGCCAGGACCTCTCATTGCCTAGTATTGTTAACGCAATGCTAGATAATGAGAGGAACTGGAAGGCGATGGCCTCCTTTTGCGAGACAGTGATGTCCCAGAAGGAGGCGGCGGAGCGGGAGAGGGAGGACGATCCCTCGGCGCCCCCGCTCCGCAGACGGAAGAGGGGCAGGACGCGGCGGTTGTATGACCGCTCTCTTGCCCCTCAAGGTGGCGTGCAGGTTGGTGGCACGGGGGTGCCCCGGCCTGCATTGCACACGTCACCGCCGTCGGGAGGGAATAGTGCCGTATCCCCGGCTATTCCCCCTGTCCCCCCGCAAGGGGGGCGCGCTGGGCCCACCGTGTAGGTGGGCACGCTGTCGGAGGTGGTCATGGACGTAAAGGATTAGCCAGCACCCATGTCACCTCCTAGACAGGGAAGGGATACCGCAGGTTTTTGGTGGGTAGTCCCCGCTCCGGATTTTCCCCGGAGCGGAGCCGTGTCCTTTTCAGGACGCTGGGAGTCCCACACACGGCTGAGGCCCCCCGGCCTCGGCTATGGCTCTTAAAAGGGTTTTCCTGCGAGAAAAAAAAAAAAAAAAAAAAAAAGGTGTTAGGTTGTGCGCTTACAGCGCCTTGTTGTTTTAATCTTTTGCCTGATAATAAATTCATTACCTAAAATTAACGTACCTAGATAAACATTCACTGAAATACGTATCTACGTAACACGTATCTTCCTAGCAGCCTCATCTCGCAAAATGAGCTTGTTTGTGTGCTGTGAATGAAAGTTGGAGGAGGCGTGGCAGCAGCTGTCATTTTGCTACTTTATGAATTACTTGAGGGAAGAATAAGACCGATAGAAATTAATTTTGCGAATGAAATGTGGTAGAAGAGGCGTGGCTTAAGGGAAAGAGTAAGACTGATAGATATTAATGAAATGATAGAGATAGGTAGTGTAAGGACCATCACACATTAATTACATTTATTTTGTTCAAAAAATCAAATAAAAAACTAGCGTATATACACCATTTTTTTATTAAGATTATTTATTTGAATTAATGCATAGAAGCTACCCTTAAAATATTTGCGCTTAATTCGAGGTGACCTTATATAAGTTATTTCCATTAGCTGTGTCATTACTTTATTAAGTTATCAACAAAGTTAAAATGGTCTTATGTAGGGCGAATCTTGTGTATATTAGTTTATTTACTGTAATTCAATGTTATTGCTACGAATTATATTTTTAATACATGAGTAATCTAATATTATTATTAAGTTTTATTCATAAATATTTTACTATTACATATTTTCTTACTTTCTAAAACCAACCATGCAATCAAGACGATCACTATAACCCCACTAGGGCTAAGCTTTAAATCCCAGTGCCTTTTTAAAAAAGTAAACCCACTTAAATACAGGGTGTAAAAAAAACCTTACCGAAGCCGTCAACCACGCTTTCAGTACATCAAATCAAATCGTATAAAAAATAAATTTTAGCTGAGAAACAATTTGTATTTTTTGACATACCCGCAATGTACACAGCGCGCACGACTAGTCGTGTAGCGGGTACATTGCGGAGTAGCGGGTAAGTGACCGCGGGGCGTGTTGCTATACGCCGCCGCGACGCGGTTCGGTTCGAGTGTGCGCTGTTCATTGCGGAGTGTGCCATTTAGTGGCTTTTTTATGACAGAACTAGTGAAAATTTGTATCAGGTTTCTTTGAAAAAAAGGTTTTTTACATTTATGAAATAAAACTTCACAAATGTTTTATTTCTATGATCAAATAAACGATAATTTTATAATTTAAATCCTAAGCATTTTCTTGTGAAATTAAGGTGCGCTACTACGTTTTGACGTGACAACGTCAAAACGTAGTAGCGCACCTTAAATTAGTTTGCCGGGTGACACTTCAAGAAACTGCGTTACGCTGCTCCGCTCACGTTCCGCGCTCACAATGAGAGCGAGTGAGAGGCACGCGTCCCTTCGACTCGGGCATGGTTAGCCCGCCTAAGAGCGAGTGAGACAGACATAAAAAGTGAAAGGCACGCGTCCCTTCCACTCGAGCACAGTTAACCCGCCTAAGAGCGAGAGAGACAGAGCGAGAGAGAGAGAGTGAGAGAGATAGGCATACACACCGGTTCATGTTATACGAATGAATATTCACATTAAAATTATTTTACCACTCGTCGTTGTCACGTAAAACTTTCGCCCGTATACCGACTTTACAGGCAACCACTGTTTTTTTCACGACCATAAACTTCAAATGCGATTTTCTCAACTTGTACATTTTTTTTAAAAGTAATGCAAAAAATTTTTTTAAAGAAATTTTTCGCCGGGCATTTTTATCTATGTAGTTGCTTTCGACTTCATCTCGGCTAGTGTTTTGAATATTGTAATTTACTAAAGATTCGGTTATTAGGTGCTTTTCAAGTGTAGGAAAGTGTTTCTAAGTTTTGTTTTGCATTCGAAACGATGGAGAAACTGCAGTGTACCGATTGTGATGGCAATTCTAGTGTTTGTCTTGAATAGTTACGCGCAGAAAGTAACAATTATTATCAACGGCTTTTATCAAAGCCGCTATGGGTATCAGTTAAATGATATGTCATTATGTATTTATTCATTCATTTCCTTGATGCCTGTGGTGGTAAATTAAATCATCAATAAAAGAACTTCATGCTTCATCATATCAAGAAAACTTGGTAAGTCATTTTTTGTTTTGATGGTGTTACGCCGTCATTTCACAGAGCTATTACTCAAAATTTGTATGTGCCTACTTAAAAAAAAAACAATGCGCGCCCTTGTTCCCAGGTATGGTGAAAAGGAAAAAAATGATCGTAACAATTGGTAGAATATGTACCTAGTATTCGGCTTCGGTAAGGTTTTTTTTACATCCTGTATAGTATCTTAAAAGGTAACTAATACTTACTTGGAAATAAGTCGGTTTGAAACCTACCTGACATACCTACTTACTGACTATAGACCGTTGGGTTTAAAAGCGACTTCCCAAGCTGTAGCCCCGTCAAGTTCAGAAGGTACCTCTTGGGTATATCCGAACGAGTTTGTCTGAGACTTACCAGGTTTATAGGCCCTAGATTTACCAGCTATCCTTCTGGCTATCGGCACTATTGATTGAGTCTTATTAACTCACCTACTTTACTTATGATACAGCGCAGTTTTTGTCGTATTAGAAAGCATTTTTGCTTGTCTTCCTCTGGTCGAAGGGGGGTATTAAAGGTGTGGCTAAATGGGGAAAAAGTTGGGGTAAAATGGGGTACAGGGGTGGCTAAATGGGTTGAAAGGTGGGGTAAAATGCGGTGCAGAGGTGGCTAAATGGGGTTCAAACGCCACGGTTTAATAGCGACTTACCTGGCTATAGCTCACAAGAGTTTAGAAGCGATCCTTCTGGTTATAGCTTAACGAGTTTAGAAGTGATTTACCTGGCTATATTCCAAAGCGCTTTCCTGGCTACTAATGTAACTAATGATGCAGCGCTGCTTTTGTCGGATGAGGAAAGGGATGGCTAAAAAGGGCTTAATTAGGGTAAAGGAGGTGTAAAGTGGCGTCAAATAGGGGGTTGAAAAGGGGTGGATGAAATGGAGGTCGAGGGTAAAACGGATAGTTAAAATGAGGTGGCTAAAATGGTGTTGTAAAGGGGTAAAGGTGGGGTAAAATTGGGTACCCCTGTACCCAATTTTAGGCTGGCTGAATGGGGAAAAGTTGAGGTAAAATGCGGTACAGGCGTGGCTAAATGGGGTTCAAACGTTGCTGAAATGATGTAAAACGAGGGTAACAGGGGTCACTAAGTTGGGAGTTAATGGATCTTCTTACCAGCGAGTAAGTATTGTCGCACATCAGCACCAACGCATCAATCGGGCTGGTATGATTCGCCACACATATCCCCCCCCTGGCGGGCCGGTTCGGCTCGTCGTGGTACGCGATGACGGCGGAGATGCACCGCGAGAGCAGGTTGAAGCACGCCACCGACACCGTGTGGTTCGTGCGCTGCTTCAGCGGCCCGTCGGGTAAAGTTCCGATGCACGCCGTGCTCAGGATCAACCACCACACCTAGGTACCCGCGGGATGAGGAGACGCGTTGCCGGAAGTATGCGGTAGGGATACACTTGACGATTGTACGAATTTAAGTTCCTAGAGCTACCACGAGATGGCGCTCACTGAAAGCGGATTTACATTTGAAGGGGTTATCCTTTGAGACACGGTAACGAGTGTCGAGACACAGTAGATATCATACTGTAACGTCGCCAATATCGGCTTCTGTGAAGATCAAATTCTTCAACAGGTTTACAACATTTAGCTAAGGCAAGCTCCAATGAATACTGGCATGTCGCTTATGGAAATCACTTACAAATCTATGTCTTATGTAATTTAGACGTCTTAGTGACGAAAAAACATAATCTGAAGGCATACAATACTGGTATCGTTCAATCTTGTTTTTACAGTGAATCCCTTCATTCCACAGAAACTCGTCAAATGTATCCCTAACGGCAACGTGTACTGGATGAGTGGATAAATGCACCCTTAGAGAATACATCAACCCGTTAAACACCGAACAATGGCAACATTAGTAATGGTATGACAGTGATAGGACAACACAGACCCATGCTCAAGACATACCCCAACACGTACTCCTATAGAAAATAAAAAAATAAAAATACTACCAAGGAGAAACAGTTATTGACGCTCAGCATGGCAACATCGATCACGCTCGTGTGGTTGGCAACACAGAACCCGTTGGATTTGGGCATGTTTTCAATATTGTGAAACGTTGTAACAGTCGAGACACTCCGAATTAGTATCCTCATGTACATCTTGTAAGACATTTCTCCGAAAAACCTCCTTATTTTTCCGTCGGGCAACATATTGACAAGTGTGGTTGTCAAAAGCATCGTCAGCAGCTGGTGTTGCCAGTAGCGTGTTTTTTGGTAGGTTTGGTAGTTTTTTGGCGCGATGTTGCCAATGTTAGTGGGGAGCGGGGAAAAAATAAGATTAGTAAGAACATAAAAATAAAAAAGGTGTGTAAAACCTGCAAGGTATTAGACATACATCTACTAAATAATTTAAAACATATTAAATAATTAATTGTCCAGGTGTTTCTTTTCCTGTCAATTGAATAAAATGAAAAGTGGATTAATTATTATGGTATAGCGAGGAATGATATCACTCGATCCAGCGGCGGCCAGATTCATTCGGCTTCGGGCGGCAGGTTTTTGCTAGGCCCTTATGCCTTCGTTAAAAGTATGTGAATTGTGAAAGTGTAGTTCTGGATGTATAACAGGGAAATACTAAAGGTATACAAAATTATTTTTTTATATGTATTTATATTGATTATATTTTTGAGCGGGTATGCCCCTGGCGATTGCCTTGTTTGGCACCCCCTAAGGCCGCCACTGACTCATTGTCATGGTAACTCGCACTTTTTCAGTATTTTTAATACCAGTAAATTTAAGAAAAAAATTTACTACATACTCTTGAAATACCTTGCAGAAATCACACTAAATTAAAAAAAAAAAACATTTAAAATAAAATAAATAATACAATACAAGACGAATAAAAGATATGCAATTATTTACATGAAATGAGATTATCCTTACTGTCAGGTGGAAATTAGACAACTTTCCACTAGCTTAACGGCAGAAGCCATTTACTAATAGCAATAGAAAAATTGATCTTTTTTTTGGATTTGAAAACTATACTATAATTTTAAGTTATTAATAGTTTTCTCAAGAAATCATTTTATTTACCTGCTTCTAAAGGGAAAGAGACTGTAATTTTATTTATTTTCATCATTTACTATTTTATCAGGCTTTATTTATGATTTCTTAAACATTTGATGCAATTGGTACGCTTTTTTACACATTTAAGGAAACACTTTGACTTTAAAAAGTTTTTTTATGACTGTACATAGATTAATTCCAGGCTAGGGATTATCAACCATGGATAGTGCCTGATCTGATGATAACTTGAAGTATACAATTTTGAAAGAAATGTGTTTGAGACAGATGAAGACAATATGAATTAAAAACACACTTAAAGAAAAATAGACTGCCACAGGCGGGAGTCGAACCCGCATCTCTGGCAAGCCGGGCGATTGCTCTCCCAATTGAGCTACCGTGACACTTACTCATCGGCCCGAATTGCTTTAAGTGCCCCGAGTCCCGAAAGAGGCAATCCATTTTTTTGTGTGTTTTTAATTCACATTGTAAATAAATTTACATTGTCAATGCTAAAAATAAATAAATTCAACTTAGAGATGAAGACTTTTTTTTTCAATAGAAAAAAAAAAGTTGTTTTGCAAAGTTTATGCTATAACTATATTGAATTAAACACTTACCCCAAATATGAAGATGAGTATCCTCAGTGGTAGCAGAAAGAAATATCGAACGATGAATCCCATAGCCCATATGATGGTCAAACGCCATGTTAGAAATTCGTATTGTCTGAAAGATGAAAAGAAAAAATATAGTTTGTATATAGTTGATGGAATCAGGCGTTACTTTGCGGAAATCCATGACTAAAGCAGAAAAAGAGGATTGTTTTGCTTTAAATTTCCACCAAACGACGCCAGCGCAGGAACCAAAAATTTTTTTGAAAATTTTATACATTTTATACCCCAACGAAAAAAAAAGAGGTGTTATCAGTTGGACCCCTATTCTTTTTGTGTGTGTATGTGTGATTGCGTGTGTCATCATAGCTCCTAAACGGATGAACCGATTGCATTAGGTTTTTTTTCATTTGAAAGTTAATTAAAATAACGGCAAAATCAAGTCGTTAAAGTTTAGCAGCTGATACCTACCTTGGCTCTTGTCGGAGATTTTTTTGAATTCAAGTCTTCTACAGCATTTACCGAACTCATGTCAGAGGAATCATAAAGCCATAGTTAAAGAATTTACCACGATACTACTATTAAAAATAAATAAATAAATATAAATAATAATAAATAAATATTTCACGACAATCACACCAATTCTCTAGTCCCAAATTAAGCTACGAGGCTTGTGTTATGGGTACTAGACAACGGATAAACATACTTAAATACTTTTTTTTGTAAATAGATACATATTATACATAGAAAACACCCAGACCAGTACAAACACACATGTTCATGCACACTTATGCTTGTACTGTGCGGGGATCGAACCCGCGACGCTTGGTTTTTTAGAAGTCCGACCTGTGGACCACTGCACCAAGCGGTCGTCTAAAAATATACAACAACATCACATACACTGATTTGACTCCGTGGTAAGTAGCTTAAGCACTTGTTTTAGATGTCAGAATCAACGGTGGTATTACAAATAAACTCAAATAAATATATACATATGTATTTATTTAAGTTACGTTAACACCCAGACCAGTACAAACAATGTTCATGCACACAAATGTTTGTACAGTGCTGGAACCCGCGACCTCTAGATTAATAGTCAACTTCTTAACCATTACACCAAATTGTTCGTGAAACACTTATCTTCTACAAAATGTGTAATCCTTCGTAAATTAGAGATAAATCGCAATATAATAAATTGTCCTCCTGGCCGATTTCGAGCACGGCGGCCAATCTCAACAGAGATCAGCCAACTAAGCAAAACTACGCCTCGTTGGTGTAGTGGCAAACTTTCTGCCTTACATCCGAGAGGTCCAGGGTTCGAATCCCAGGTCAAGCCAATATTGTTTCTTATATTTTCAGTCATGAATTTCTCTGCAGCAGCTCGGAGTCAGGAAGTTGTCGATGTTACACCCCCGTGCCTCGGTGCGCACGTTAAATCGTTGGTCATGCGCCTGATCTCTCTCCGGTCATGTCGGATTGCCGTCTTACCGAACTTTGAGAGCGTTGGAACAGTGAGTGCACCTGTACATTGCGCTCACACTTGTGCACTATAATATTTCCTGCGCAGTTGGCTAATCTCTGTTGAGATTGGCCGCCGTGGTCGAAATCGGCCCGGAGGACTATATACTCGTATTATGCTTAAACGAGTCAAATCGATTCCTGATTCGCTAATACCAACTAGACATACCTGTTAGTCCTAGTCAGCAGGTTCCAGCTCCTCAACTCCTCGGCCTCGAAGACGGAGGTGACCTGGTCCTCGATTATGGACTCCATGCCCGCCTTCACCAAGTCCAGACAATGGGAGAGGTGGAACTCCAGGTTCACCTGGAGGGACAGAAATGTTTTAAGCTTAAGTACGTTTTAAGTCCGTTGCGTGCGCTGCGCAAAATGTTCAAGATACCAAAAATATGTGTATGAAAGAATTATTCTTCTTGAAATGATCTAATGTCGCAGACATTTTTTTAGATCTATGCCCAAAATAACTATTCCACGTGGACGAAGTCGTATTGATCTCGCCTCCTCGTACAGCTTACAATCCCAGAGCTTACAATCTATCAGGTGGTACTATGATATCTTAGTTCCTACCGTGACTAATATCATGAAACCACCAGATAATCAGTAAGTGGTAAACACAGCTCAAAGGGAACGTCTGTTCGCTACAGCCGCCAGGGCGAGAGTGCGACCGAGGCGCCACCGTTGGTCTGCGTACTACATTTATCGTACACCACAGGTACCACTTACCTTCTCCTGGTGTGTCTTGATGCCGTTCTGCACTCGCTCCTGGCTGGAGCTCCTCTTGTAGTTCAGCTCTGGCGAAGGTCCGAGGATCTCGTCTCGCTCTATCACTGTCATCTTTGCGCCTGTAACAAACAAAAGTAAAATAAATAAATAAATATTTCACAACAATCACACCAATTCTCTAGTCCCGAGTTAAGCTACGAGGCTTGTGTTATGGGTACTAGACAACGGATAAACATACTTAAATACTTTTTTTTGTAAAAAAATACACATCATACATAGAAAATATCCAGACCAGTACAAACACACATGTTCATGCACACTTATGTTTGTACTGTCCGGGTATCGAACCCGCAACCCTCGGTTTTAGAAGTCCGACCTGTGGACCACTGCACCAAGCGGTCGTCAAAATTCCTTTATTGCTTTAAATTTCCACTAAACGACGCCAGCGCTGGAACTCATCAGGAGATGTTGTTGAAGCGACGACATCTCCCGAGGATGCCACGTATAGTGGCGAAACGCGTCGAGTGTTTTGTTGGTGTCAGTTCCAGGTGCATCTTATTGTGTCATGTTGTGAGTTGTATAGTATGTCCTGCGACTTCCAGCTCTCGTTTTTTACAGTATGATGTATTTGGGTTAAAGCGCTGGCGTCGTTTAGTGGAAATTTAAAGCAAAGTAATCCTCTTTTTCAGCTAGTTAAGGATTTCCGCAAAGTAACACCTGAATCCATAAACTAAAGTAAAATTGAAATGACTGAACGAGCGACTGGCCCACTAAGATATACATATATGACTAAACTTTAATACATCTACTTAAACTCATAAATACATACGACACATGTTGTAAACCTCAGAGAAATATGTGGTTAAAGTGCTTGACAATTAAATTCAATTGTAAGACACTAGTGTGTAATACGAGTATAAATTGAAATGATCCACTTTTTACGGATTATTTCGCGATTTATTTACATTTTGTTTTAACCTGACGTTTCGGACCCTTTTTAGCGTCCGTGGTCACAGGTAGACTAAGGTGTTAGTTGTCATTACATACTTTGAAAAAAAAAAAGTAAACTACCATCACTCAAAAATATTAAGTTACGTTCCTATCCACACAAAATGAGCTAACAGTATCTTGAGGTCTTGCAGTGTTCTTGAGTCTTGGCCAAAACAGGATCCCAAGCTGGTGGAATTTTCCAACCATCTTCTCTATTAAAATTAGGGTGTCTTCTAATTTCAATAGCCTCACGGAGCATACGAGGAAGAAAACGGCGTTCTCTTGCGAGGACTTTTGGTTGGTCAAAGCGTATGAAGTGGTTGGGTTTATCTAACGCGTGTTCACACACTGCAGACTTTGTGTTCCGTCTATGTTTAACACAAAATGTAAATAAATCGCGAAATAATCCGTAAAAAATTGGTTGCCTGTAAAGTCGGTATACGGGCGAAAGTTTTACGTGACAACGACTTTGAGTGGTAAAATAATTTTAATGTGAATATTCATTCGTATAACATGAACCGGTGTGTATGCCTATCTCTCTCACTCTCTCTCTCTCGCTCTTAGGCGGGTTAACTGTGCTCGAGTGGAAGGGACGCGTGCCTTTCACTTTTTATGTCTGTCTCACTCGCTCTTAGGCGGGCTAACCATGCCCGATTCGAAGGGACGCGTGCCTCTCACTCGCTCTCATTGTGAGCGCGGAACGTAACGCAGTTTCTTGAAGTGTCACCCGGCAAACCAATTTATAAGACGTTGTCACGTCAAAAAGTGTATCATTTCAATGTCTACTGTTCGCGTAAACCGAAGAAACAAATACGAGTACCTATAAATAGTGATAATAATACAAACGTTACAAGTCTGTACATATTTTATTTTCCATTGTAGTAAATAAAATTCTATGTCACTATACAATAGCCAGCACGTAACGGTAAACACTGCGGTATTTGGCGATTTTGCAACGAAAATGTGTAGCCTGATAAGCTTGGCACTGTACCTATTCGTTTTAGACTGTTTTCTTTTTAATTTTATGAATTGTAATAATTTTAATTTTACTATTTAATAATAATAATAATTCATTTAATCCTCGCCATTTCATTACAATTCTAACTCTAAAACAACTACTATTAACTCTTACTATAGAACAGTGAAAATAAAATACAATATAAATTTTAATTGTATTGTTTTTGTATTAATTTAAAATTTTCATCTAATTGCATCGTTTTATTTTCGTTTTATAAAATTATAGTAATTTTAATTTTATTATTCCAATCTTTATGTGGTTATTAATATGGGTCAAAGTTACCCGAAATAAATGTTTTTTTATTTATTTTTATGTGTAAATTATACAACTTACATTGTCTCCCACGATGTTCAGTGTACGCGGATATGTTAACACAATTTTCAAGTAAACGTTACTCATAACATAACGACGATGGAACAATAGTGTTTGAATGCAAACAATTTTGTTCTCTCATGGCAAACAACTTAATATCTGTTTATTTTAGAGTTCTGTAACCAAAAGGTTTCAACAAGACTTTATAATTGAGGCTTCGCTATCCGTTTGTACACAGGTGTCCCAAAAAGAGCGTGCCAAACCTATGTAGATAATAAATAAATAAATAATAAATATTTCTCAACAATCACACCAATTTTCTAGTCCCAAAGTAAGCTACGAGGCTTGTGTTATGGGTACAAGATAACGGATATACATACTTAAATACTTTTTTTTTTGTAAATAAATACATATTATACATAGAAAACACCCAGACCAGTACAAACACACATGTTCATGCACAGTTATGCTTGTACTGTGCGGGAATCGAACCCGCGACCCTTGGTTTAAAAGTCCGACATGCGGACCACTGCACCAAGCGGTCGTCAAATAGATGATAGACTATTGGATGACCATACCACAATTTCAGAGATACGATATTTTTTCATGTTTACTTTAAAATCTCCAATTTGAGCTTAATTATTACCAATTTGAGCTTGCTGTGTGTACAAATGAGCAGATATTTTTATTATTCTTCTAAATTTTTGACGTGACAACGTCTTATAAATTGGTTTGCCGGGTGACACTTCAAGAAACTGCGTTACGCTCCGCTCACGTTATGCGCTCACAATGAGAGCGAGTGAGAGGCACGCGTCCCTTCGACTCGGGCATGGTTAGCCCGCCTAAGAGCGAGTGAGACAGACATAAAAAGTGAAAGGCACGCGTCCCTTCCACTCGAGCACAGTTAGCCCGCCTAAGAGCGAGAGAGACAGAGCGAGAGAGAGAGAGTGAGAGAGATAGGCATACACACCGGTTCATGTTATACGAATGAATATTCACATTAAAATTATTTTACCACTCAAAGTCGTTGTCACGTAAAACTTTCGCCCGTATACCGACTTTACAGGCAACCAATTTTTTTTAATTATTTTAAGGTACACTTAAAATAATTAATTATTACACTTGGTGATTTTACAATAAACTTAGAAAAAATCGTTTCTCTGAAATGGTGATACTTTTACTCAGGTGACTTTTTTGTATAAATGGTCATCTATTAGTCTATCATCTCCGAAAGTTTGGCACGCTCTTTGGGACACCCTGTATTTGTATGTCACCGAGGACCACTTTGCTGTGTTCGTTAAGAAGTTGACGCGGGTTCGATACCCGCACTGAGCAAACATTTATTTACTGCATGAACGTGTCTGTTTGTACTGCTCTGGGTGTTATATGTAGGTATCTATTTTAAGTTAGTTTACCCTTTATACTAAGTAGTAATGTCACGGAACCCTTTTAGGGCAAATCCGTCTCGTACTTTTTGGGTTTATATTTTAATTTAACCTCCTTTTTGAATAGAGTATTGTTTACTTTAAGCTGTTTACCGTTTCTTGGTCGATTGTTAAATAGTTTGCAAATACAGGGTGTAAAAAAACCTTAACTAAGCCGTCAACCACGTGTTCAGTACATCAAACCAAATCGTATGAAAAAGAAATTTTGGCTGGGAAACAACTTTTTTTTTGACATCAAAAAAAAATAATGTAACGCAATGAGCAGCGCGCACGCGTAAAAGTGCCCGCGAGGCGTTGCTATACACCGCCGCGACGCGGTTCGGTTCATTGTTCATTGCGGAGTGTGCCATTTAGAGGCTTTTTGTGAAAGAACTAGAGAAAATTTGTGTCATGTTTCTTTGGAAAAAAGTTAATTTATAACGGACAGAAGACATTTCTGTAAAAATCATCAAATTTTTTTCAAACTTTAACCATTAATACCTCAGTAACCGTTAACTTCCCAAGTATGATGTATAGGAAAAAAATGATCGTAACAATTGGTAGAATATGTGGTATTCGGCTTCGTTAAGGCTTTTTTTACACCCTGTATATTTTTT
This sequence comes from Pyrausta despicata, assembly GCA_963921415.1. Classification (NCBI taxonomy): domain Eukaryota; kingdom Metazoa; phylum Arthropoda; class Insecta; order Lepidoptera; family Crambidae; genus Pyrausta; species Pyrausta despicata. Next base: position 2,354,608 of record OY992871.1, on the reverse strand, counting down.
GATTCATTACATTACGGGAACCAACTTGAAACATGTGCCTTTTTTTGTTATGTCATTTGTGCCGTCGTTCACTTTTAATTGTCCGTCTTATATTTAAACAATGGATAATGACTGCCAAGTTGGTAGTTTTTGTAGTAGAAGGGTTATAGTTCAAGGTATACAAAACCTAGTAATCGTGGCTTTTGGGGCGGAAAGTTCTTTATGACCCATTTCAAAACATCTAACGACAAGACGACCTGAGCAGGCCGCAAGGCCCACAGGAACTGACTAGATGCAGGCTGTGCTACGGTTGAGAGTGAGACTTTTGGAAAATCAATCTGTGCGACTACTACCTACTATTATCCTGATGATGAAATTCAAGACATCAAAATTTTCTCACCATTAGAACCAATCCTCAGTTGACGGCATCAATTGTGATATCTATTTCTGAGTCCAGTCCCGGACGTTCAGAATCCTGCAATCCAGCTGGATCTATTTTCCAACAATCCAGCTAGATTCTGGATCCAGCTGTATCCAGCATGCAGCAATCCAATTAGATCCAGAATCTAGCAATCCGGTGCAAGACTGCAATATCTTCTTGGGAAATCCCTCTCCATCTGTGAGAGCAGCCGCGGACGTTCTTCAGCTGATTATGATGATGCAATTGACTCACCATTAGAGCCGTTCTCTTTGACGAGCGCCGAGGGCGGCGTGTCGTCCGGCACGGGGGGCAGCGTCGCCTCTTCATCGTCGGAACTGTCGTGTCAAGCAGCTGACGTGATGGTGAAGACATCTACTCACCATTAGAGCCGTTCTCCTTGATGAGCGCCGAGGGCGGCGTGTCGTCCGGCACGGGGGGCAGCGTCGCCTCTTCATCGTCAGAACTGTCGTGCCTGCTGATCTTCTTCGCCACCTCAATGTGTTGGCGGCCATACTGGAATGAGGAGACATTGACATTTTATTTAATAAGTATTGATTTTGTATACTGACTTATTGAATGATATTGACATTTTGATTTAATAGTACCTACCTAGTGTTTTGTATATGTAATGCGAGTACAATATATTTCCAATTTTATGTTTATATTTGCATGCTTTTTTATATAGCTGAATATGTGAGACTTAGAGATGTAACGATACATTTTTTTGCCGATACGATACCGATACCGATTTTAAACAAAAATAATCGGCGATACCGATACAGATACCGATATCAATGGCTTAGTAGATAAGTGCTTTATGTATGTTAAACAAATTTGAAGGAAGTTAATAAGATATTGTCACTATATGTACACCTGTCTCCCTTCAAAGTTATTTATTTCATATGTATGAAACACCATATGTATTTAGGTCCTGAAGACTGAAGGAAAAGTACTTAATTAATAAAAATTCAGTAATTAACATGGAAAAAAATCGTTTATAGTTTCAAATAAAATCAATCGCATAGTTATTAATTAACCCTATCCACCTAGCCTTTCGGCCCGCCAAAAACAGATAACGATATTATTGTGGCGTACTCGTCAATTCGACGAAAGTTAGGTTAGGTTAAAAAAGATACATAAAGTCAGTAGTTAAAATATATGTACTTGAAACAAAGTGTATTAAAATCATCACCAAATAATCTGTTACGCAAATCATTTTATATTAGGCCTGCAGTTGAGAAGAGACGTTCTGAAGCAACTGAGCTCATTGGGTAAGACAAGTATTTTTGTGCAAGCTTTTTTAATTTTTGATATTTATCTTCTTGGCGCCAATAGATCTTCGGATCTTGTTTGATTGGAATATTTGGACGCTAAGAGCGACAACATCGCACGCGTCGTTCGTTTCGCGTGCTTTTCGAACTGGTTGATATCGGCCGTGTTTTATCGGCGTTGCCGATATATCGGCCTGCCGATTATATCGGCTGATATATCGGTATCGGTATCGTTACATCGCTAGTGAGACTTATATGCGTTATTTTAAAGATCTGACATGTACCGTATTCAAGAGCAAATAAATGATTCTATTCTATTCATAAATCGTTTATGGAAGTGTCTTTAGGAATGTAAAAGGGATATTGGCACTGTCGCCGCGATGCGCGATTTTCAGCGATTATTGCCGCGGCGGCAGTACGCCTAGGGTTGCCACCCGTGCTTTATAATTAAGTATTGTACGTTATTTAAGGCAATTGTACTCTGTACTTTATGAGAACAATTAAGTACACGAAGATACTTTATTTCGCATGATTTGGTTTCTTTGTGATTTTGAATTTGAAGTTTAGTCGTAAGTATGAATTAATGTAAGTATACTATGAAAGTATAAATATTTGTTGAATATGTTTTTAAATATAATAATAAAAATAAATAAAGTGTACTTTATTTTGACACTATGTACTTTTTTTCGTTTGTACTTTATTTGCAAAAGAAAAAGGTGGCAACCCTAACGCCGCATATGTGCTCTGGCTCTCGCTCATAACTGTCAATGTCAATGAAGAGAATGCAAGCATAAAAAAAACACTATAGTCCGACAAGATAATATTAAATAATAAATATAAATAATAAATATTTCACAACAATCACACCAATTCTCTAGTCCCAAATTAAGCTACGAGGCTTGTGTTATGGGTACTAGACAACGGATAAACATACTTAAATACTTTTTTTTTGTAAATAAATACATATTATACATAGAAAACAATGGATAAATGGATCGACATTCGACAACAGGTAACCGTAAAATGTTTGTATGACATCATCACTGTTTAAAACAGCGAAGGAAAACAATGCGAGGAAAACCATCGGGGGACCAGCGCTGCCGGCGCTGTGAAATATCTCGCCGTCGAACTTGAATGCCTGAACCACTGCAGCATGGTTCACGTGGTGGCAGTCTGACCGGTTGTGCTAATAAAATGTATCTTTGTTTTATGTGTTATTGACGTGACTTGCCGGGTGACACTTCAAGAAACTGCGTTACGCTGCTCCGCTCACGTTCCGCGCGAGAGAGACAGAGCGAGAGAGAGAGAGAGAGAGAGATAGGCATACACACCGGTTCATGTTATACGAATGAATATTCACATTAAAATTATTTTACCACTCAAAGTCGTTGTCACGTAAAACTTTCGCGCGTATACCGACTTTACAGGCAACCAATTTTTTTATTACTGAGTGTTTGTATACTAACATTAGGCTAAGTCTCTTTTGTAACTAACAAATTGGTCCTTTGTTGGTCGAAATAAAATGATTTGATTTGATTTGAATAACTGAACACGGCGAAATATTTTCCAGGCTCCTAGCAAACTATCAATACTATCATTCAAGAGACTCATTCGAACCCACTTTCTTACTTAATCGCAAACCGTCATTATAGATCTTTCTTTAACAGTTCGTCATGTTTATGTATTTATTTAGTGTATATTATTATATATCATGTGCATTTTTATTGTATATTCTATATTCAATCTCATGTGTCATATTATTGGTATTATTATTTTTGTGTTTTCTCTTTTATTTATTTTATCGCACCGCCCACTAATCTTTTCTGCTTAGCCCAAAGGTATGACTGGTAGAGAATGCTCTACGGCTTTTGTACATAGTTTTGTTGTGAAATAAAGCTTAAATCAAATCAATAAATAAATATTTCACGGCCGTCCGCCGGCAGCGCAGATTTTAATCACATGAGTCGCCCCCTGCATACTATTGATAACAACTACGCTAGAAATAGTGCTATTATTTTCTTAGCTTAAAAGCCTAGGACTAAAGGCTTTTAAATAATAGAACAGGTGACTCTTAAGTCTCACCTGTTCTACTGAACAATTTCACGGTGGAACTAGTAGTATTCGGTTTTTCTCAATATTCCTACGATTCTCTCACTTAGACATTTTCATGATAGAAGTTTTAGGCGTTTGGCCGACAGTGGGACAAATTGAGCTTTGTCGTGTAAAAAAGACTACCATTTGTTGTATTCACAAAGAAGATGAATGTTTATATTCGTACATACATACATACGCAATGATAGTGATGTGAAATTGTTACAAAAAGTAGTTATTTTTCACATTACCCAATTAAAGTTAGTATGACGTTAAGATTGCCAAGATTAAACATTACAACATTTTGTAGAGGAAATGACGCAAGAAATGTTCTGAGCACTGCACACTGTAACAGCGTGTACAACTAGTTCGCACATTTAATTAAACCTTTTAGTGAATTAACGTTAGTTACTAAAACGGAGGGTGTCCTGTCCTTTAATGATCAATAGGCATGATGACACCTATCTAAATAATTTTCAAGACCATGGCGTTTAAAAAACATAGCCCCTATGAAGATAATACAACTAGTATATTTCCAAAAGGCTGTAAAAAACAACTTTTAAACACACAAAATTCAATTAATCTTCGGTCAATTGACTCCGATTTCCGATACACAACCGTGACGTCACGTTTTTGTATTCCCATACAAAATCTATGGAGGCAGACCGTTTTGACAGATAATAATAATCCTCCTGGCCGATTTCGACCACGGCGGCCAATCTCAACAGAGATCAGCCAACAACGCAGGAGATATTATAGTGCACAAGCGCGATCGCAATACACGGGTGCACTCACTGTTCCATCACTCTCAAAGTTCGGTGAGACGGCAATCCGACATGACCGGAGGACCAACGCAACGGCTTCACGTGCGCACCGAGGCACGGGGGTGTAACACCGCCAACTTCCCGATTCCGAGCTGCTTTTGAGAAATTCATGACAGAAAATCTCAGAAACAATTTTGGCTCGACCTGGGATGCTAACCCAGGACCTCTCGGATGAAAGGCAGAAACTTTGCCACTACACCAACGAGGGGTATATAACACCCCTCTTATTGTCAAATTGTTATTTTGAGCAATGCCACTTAATCTTGCAAATCCTCAACTACAAGACATGCTATCTGCAATGTGGTAATACGAGCACGATAATTGGCCCTCATTGCACGAGGTTAGCAGAAGGTCGAATGCCACGTATCTTGGTCTGGGATATCCATTTCGAAATTAATTTTCTTGGTCACGTTTAGACTTGGAACGTAAAGATATCCCATATATGTCCTACTGCTGGCTGGATACAGGCCCTTTTATGTTGTATCTATAGGCTGTTACACCCTCGTTACAACGTTACAGCCTCGGGGCGCATGTTAAGCCGTTGGTCCTGCGCCTGATCTCTCTCCGGTAGTCGGATTGCCGTCTCACTGAACATTGAGAGTGATGGAACAGTGAATGCATGTGTATTGCGCTCACACTTGGGCACTATAATATCTCCTGCGCAGTTGGCTGATCTCTGTTGAGATTGGCCGTCGTGCTCGAAATCGGCCAGGAGGACTATTATTATAATTACTAGCATTACCGGCAAGTTCGAAAAACTAGTAGACTTGTACTGTCACGTTTTCTTACTAATCCGAGTCCAATACCACTCGGCCATTGAAATTTCCTACTGTTTTCCTCTTACGCGTAGGCCCCGCCTCAAACAGTGGATTAATTTCTACTCAAAAATATTATCTTTTTTACTTTGCTACTTAAATGCTTTTCACGAAAAATCATAACAACTATTAAGTGGATGGAAACAGGCGTTACTTTGCGAATATTCACGACTAAAGCTGAAAAAGAGCATTATTTTGCTAAACGCGAAACGTCCCTCGTAGTCTTTCGAAGCGACAACAACTCCTGAGCATGCCACGTGTAGTGGCGTAACGCGTCGAGTGTTTTGTTGGTGTCAGTGTTGTGTTTCCAGGTGCATCTGCTGTGTCACGTTGTAAGTTGTATTGTAAGTCCTGCGACTTCCGGCTCTAGTTTTTTTCAAGTGGTTACAGTTGAGTTGTATTTGGGTTCCTGCGCTGACGTTGTTTAGTGGAAATTTAAAGCAAATAAATCCTCTTTTGCAGCTTTACTATTACAGATACCAACTAAAATCACCAAAATAAAAATATGATAGAATGCTTGATAAAATCTGCCAAGGGTCAATTTGAAATGGTTTTCTTGCAAGCTTCATAGAGAACCAGGTTAAAAAATTGGTTGCCTGTAAAGTCGGTATACGGGCGAAAGTTTTACGTGACAACGACTTTGAGTGGTAAAATAATTTTAATGTGAATATTCATTCGTATAACATGAACCGGTGTGTATGCCTATCTCTCTCACTCTCTCTCTCTCGCTCTTAGGCGGGTTAACTGTGCTCGAGTGGAAGGGACGCGTGCCTTTCACTTTTTATGTCTGTCTCACTCGCTCTTAGGCGGGCTAACCATGCCCGAGTCGAAGGGACGCGTGCCTCTCACTCGCTCTCATTGTGAGCGCGGAACGTGAGCGGAGCGTAACGCAGTTTCTTGAAGTGTCACCCGGCAAACCAATTTATAAGACGTTGTCACGTGAAAATAACTGCGGTGTAAAATGTTTGAAACCGTGACATGATTTATGCTAATTCAGAGGTTCACGTCAGAGTTCAGTAGAAGTTAATGTTTACATATCAATTAATGTTTCAACTACGGCTTAAAAAACATGTTTATGTAGATGTCTTTCACAAAACAGTGTTTTTTAAGCCGTGCTTACAATATCGCTTAGTCAACTACGTTTTCAGGTACAATAAAAGGAAGTTTCTCATATTGACGACCGCTTGGTGCAGTGGTCCACATGTCGGACTTCTAAAACCTAGGGTCGTAAGTTTGATTCCCGCACAGTACAAGCATATGTGTGTTTGTACTGGTCTGGGTGTTTTCTATGTATAATATGTATATTTTTTTACAAAAAAAAGTACTTAAGTATGTTTATCCGTTGTCTAGTACCCATAACACAAGCCTCTTTGCTTAATTTGGGACTAAAGAATTGGTGTGATTGTTGTGAAATATTTATACCTATTTATTATTATTAAATCATCTTTTTACTTTGGCTTTCGACGCCCACTGCTGAGCATAGGCAACGGCCATCGGATTATAAATAGTGTTATTTACAAAATGTTTATCTTCACATAAATATCACGATTGACGGTAAATCCATAGCAACAAAACTATCAACAAGCGATAAAAATAAACCTACCTACACAGGTATATCCGATAATATTTATTTTAAGGATTTACAAGCATTACAAAAATAAAATAAAAAAATATACACAATGATTGAAATATTCAAAACTAGCTTTCGTACATTGGCGACGCCCCGCTTGGGTTTTTCTAATATGGTCACATTCCGGGATAAAAACTATCCTACGTCATTGTATAACTGTTTAAAAAATAGGGATGACTGGAAGAGAATGGCCCTACGGCGTTAAGTCCACCTTTTGTACATATTTTTGCTGTGCAATAAAGCTTTAATGAAAATAAAAAAAATGGTCCAACAATTATGGTATGTGTACCGAATTTCATCCGAATCGGTTCAGAAGAATACGCGTGAAAGTGTATCAGACAGACAGAGAGAGTGACTATAGCATTTATAACGATTTTGAAGACCTTGATCAAACTGGAAATTTAACCTGTAAGGCCTGAAAATCTGTGTGGGAGGTATATGCTCAGCAGTTGACGTCTAGCAATTAATCAATAATATAATAATAAACTGAATAATCTGTTAATGGTGATGAATCCCACAGACAACCAGCGCCATGGCTTGCCATGGCAATAATGCTGAGTGGGAGCCAATTTGGTTATACCAACACTTTTCATTCATTTTCTCTAATATCTAAAATTCTCGTGTCACAATGTTCGTTTCCGTACTCCTCGGAAACGGCTTGACGGATTCTCATAAAATTTTGTGAGCATATTGAGTAGGTCTGAGAATCGACCAACATCTATTAGTATTATTATCATACGCCTTAGTGATCTGATAAGGGTTTGTCCTCAATAATTTATATGGCATACAAACGTTTGCCGGGTGAGCTAGAATTTTTGAAATATACTTAGTCACGGTAATATTAGTTAATATTACCGTGACTTAGTCTTAGTCATGTGTCAATTTTCAAGTGTTTCTTTTTCTTTCTTTCTCTAATCATGATGAACCTAATTTAAATTGAAACAATGTCAAGTACAAATGCACTCACGTGCCAACTAATATTTTGCTTAGTATTTAACACAAATATCGCCTGTCGTCGCCCTTATCTTCTGTTATCGGATCTTGCCCGAAGCGAGTGATAATGGCCGAGTTAAAAAACAATTGGTATGAATTCTAATCTAACAATAGACTTGGAAAGAAACTTTACTTTCATGTCCGTGAATCTATCTTACCTTTCAACCAAATAAAACTTGCGCAAATTGGGAAATTGCGCAAGTGTGTCTTCTCGTCTCAATTACGTCAGTGTCTGAAGACGAAAGTCTTCAACCAGTGTGTGTTACCAGTGATGACATACGGAACCGAAACATGGTCTCTGACTATGGGCCTTATAAAGAAGCTCAAGATAACACAACGAGCGATGGAGAGGGTTATGCTCGGTATATCTCTACGAGATCGAATGAGACATGAGGAGATACGTAGAAAAACTAAGGTAACGGACATCGCCTTTAGAATCAGTAAGCTCAAGTGGCAATGGGCAGGGCACATAGCGCGAAGAACTGATGGCCGTTGAGGCAGAAAAGTTATGTGTCATAAAAGTTTGGATTGAAGACCCTTCGACCAAAAGCGCAGCGTAGGACGTCCACCAACAAGACGGACAGACGACCTTGTAAAGATCGCAGGATCACACTGGATGCAGACCGCTTGTGTGCATCGGTCGATGTGGAAAATTGTGGGCAAGGCCTATGTTCAGCATCCACTGCTGAACATAGGCCTCATATATATATATAGGCCATAGGAACGTCTTTTGGCTGATAATGATGATGATGATGAAATAAAACTTGACGACCAGGAGCGGAGAAGGTCTATTGGATTAGGTTTCATAGGACCACGCGCGACTACCTCCTTCACATTTGATCTTAAACCATTGAGGAACTGGCTATCTTACTAATCACTAACGGCCAATACGCAAACGTCAACGTGATGGCGTCAAACTAAGATAATAGTCTCCTAGCCGATATTGATCACGGCGGCCAAGCCAATATCAACGGGGATATTATAGTGCACAAGTGTGAGCGCAGTACATAGGTGCGCTCACTGTTCTTTCACTCTCAAAGTTCGGTGAGACGGCAATTCGACGGAAGAGACAGCAGGCGCAGGACCAACCGCTTAACGTGCGAACCGAGGCACGGGGGCACCGATGCAACACCGCCAACTTCCCGACTCCGAGCTGTTTCTGAGAAATTTCGCCACAACACCAACGAGGCAGTCAATCAGTGGAGTAAAGAGTAATCATCGTCATCATATCAGCTTTTCGAAGCCTCATGCAGAGCATATGCCCCAAGGATTTCCAGCGCAAACCATCCTGCGCTTCCCATGACCAGATCGTCGGTCAACCTTGGAGGTGACCTGCCCACGGAGCACGCCCAGCACGCGACGAACTAAACAATATGTACCTACGGTGGTGGTCAGCGCGGCGTGAACATTTTCTAAACGAAAATTGTTTGCATGCACTTCGACACACACGGAGCAATTAGCAAGCGAGATTGCGCGCGTTGAGCAAATGATTTTCGCCCTAAAGGTGTTTATACTTAATTTATTGTAACATAACAACACTAAAGCAACAACTTTACTTAACAATGGTGTGATCTATTTAAAATCAACAATACTTTAAAACAGAAATAACAAATAAACATACAAAACTGGTATTGCCTGGTACTGGTACTGGTATTAATATACTGGTAGTATGTGGTTCAAGAATAAGTTCCCATCTGAGATCAATGGGAATCAAGCCTCAATCCTCTGGGTTTAAAATCGGTTATGTCAACTTATTGACCATGGAAGTCGTTGAATACCTAAGTAAGGCAATAATCACACTGCAAAGCGCTCCGTTAACAGATTCTAAAGATTTCTACATTACAAATTGTTAAAAGTAAATATAGGTTTAGTTTTTAGATTTGAATGAATGTACAAGTAGTTTTGGCAGAGCGATGTCAACTGTCACAAGCATTATGCTTAAAAGGTGACTTCAATCACAAGTTATGTATTTTTTTTTTGTTTATGAAATAAATTTGTATCATTATTATTATGCGCATGCGCAACACAAATAGCACCGCAAATGGTGCGCGTTTTTTCATACAAACACAAATTCAAATTTGGTGATACATAGGTGAATACATGTCAATGTACAAATACAGGTTATAAAGAGTGCGCTGTGGTCAGCCTTGTTGGCATACAAATGTAGTAAAAAAAAAGAAGAAAGAAATACATGTCAGAATTAATGATAAATGTCAGTATCCAAAAATAAATAACGCAATACAGCATCCACAAAATATTATATTAAAAATAAAAAATATATAACATGTCATATAAGTTACTGGCAGGCAGTCAAACGGATATGCGAAACTTCATTTATGAGTTGAACGAGACTATAGGAATTCCTTTATAGAATAAAATGATTGCGAGATCAGAAACATAGGAAAGTCTTTGTTTAAACGTTACAAACTCATTGCATTCTTTGATATAATTCACAGAGGTACTTGCTTACAAAGAATAAATCTGTTGCGATGCGAACCGCGGCGGAGCGCGGCGCAGTGTTAGTAGCGCCTTATATAGCGCATCACATTACTAATTAGAATAGATCAGGAAAAAGCCAGAGGTCGTCCAGATCTTGAGGTCACACATGTATTTGCTATCAAAGATAAACACGCTATTTACTCCTATACTCGACTAGATATTTCATTGCAAAATCGCTTTTAAATCAATTACAGAAGAGCTATATGGTTTACGACGATGTGATGTGGTTTGTTTGTAACTAAGAGGACAGGAATAGAGGTCATCTGTTCTTTTAAAAGGAAAGAAGGAAGATTTGTGCTAGCTAGAATTATTTAAAGGTGATAGACATTAAATAATAAAATCAATAAATATTTCACAACAATCACACCAATTCTCTAGTCCCAAATTAAGCTACGAGGCTTGTGTTATGGGTACTAGACAATGGATAAACATACTTAAATACTTTCTTTTTCTATTTAATTGGGACAACAAACTATTACATTTATGGCAGAGGTAGGTATAAGAACTTATTATGCTTATAAAGTAGTTATAATGTAACCAGCACCGTTGTCCACAGATTAGGTATGAAAAATAAAAAATATTTAGTGTAAAATATTTTTTGTGAATAAATACATTATTATACATAGAAAACACCCAGACCAGTACAAACAGACATGTTCATTAACCATTTAAAGGTGATAAGATAGATATATATAAGAAAAAACGAACTTGTCAGTTAAAATACCCCCGACATGAGCCGGGAAAACAGCTGATGAGCTTAAACGACTGGATGGATTTTGACTAATCATAGCCAAGAACCACCGTGATTTATTTATCTTTCGAATAAAATAAACCGCACTGAAATCGGTCCATCCTTTCGGGAGCTACGATGCGACAGACAGACACACAGAAATAGAAAAGGGGTCAATATTGTGACAACCCCCCTGTTTTGACGACAACGTCTTATAATTCGATGGAGCCGGCTGCACGCACCAAAAAACATGACGCATGCTTCGTTACCTCGCTCTGGGGCGTTCCATTCAAGGCTTGAAGTGCAAGCGAGAGCGCGGAACGAGCGACAAAGAGGCAGCGTGACAAAGACGTTGTCACGTTCAACTATCGTCAGTAAACTGACTAAACAGAAAGCCGATTTTTTTTTTGGTTGGGGGTTTAAATCATGGGAAGTATCATGATTTCATTTGTGACTTGTTTTGTATTTATTAAATTGTATTGACAATATTCTGACATCATGTGTATCTGACAATGTATTGTTCTGATTATAATTGTTCCGATTAAATGCCAAATGAATATTTTCATGCTATTATTAATGGCCGAGTAGGCCGAACTTTTGAAAATATGTAATAACTTCAGTGTGTCCTATTCTAATGCAAATAAATTATTCTATACTTTAAAAAATAACTTAATAGAGACGATAAATCGTATCATAAACTAGAAATCTATCATCCTACTTCAAGATAGTAAACAAATCTGTTATCAGGAAAATGCATTTGACCTTGTTAAACTGTTTCGCTGTTGGAAATCCATTTAGAAACGATTTGGTCATGAGTTTATCATATAACACAATCTCGGCTAATGTTTTCTTCATTTCATTTTCGGACAATCTTACAATCTTCAGTAAGAGTATTTCAGACTTAAACATTATCGTAACGTATTATTTGAATAGTCAAAAACTGACTGCCTCGTAGGTGTAGTGACTAAGTTTCTGCCTTACATCCGAGAGGTCCTGGGTTCGAATTCGAGCCAAAATTGTGTCTGAAATTTTCTGAATGAATTTCTCAAAAAAAGCTCGGATTCGGGAAATTTGCGGAGTTAGACCCCCGTGCCTCGGTGCGCACGTTAAGCCGTTAGTCCTACGCCTGATCTCGCTCCGATCATGTTGGATTGCCTTCTCTCCGAACTTTGAGAGTAATGGAACAGTAAGTGCACCTGTGTATTGCGCTCACACTTGTGCACTATAATATCTCCTGCGTAGTTGGCTGATCTCTGTTGAGATTGGCCGCCGCGTGGTCAAAATCGGCCAGGAGGACTATTATAGTCAAAAACGGACAGTTACTTACGCAAAATTGACAAGTGAACGAATAGTAAATTAAACGACACTGAAACGATACGAATACGTTACGTTAGTTGTTCGTTGCTAGGCCTACAGGTACAGTGGGGTGAGAACGAACATTTTGGTAACGTATTCGTGTCGTCCAAACGTCAGAAACTGACAGTTTTTCCATATAAATTGACAAGTTAACGATAGGTAAACGCTACGAATACGTTACGATAGTTGTTCGTGCTCACCCAACAGGAGTGTCACACACGAACTTGGTAGGCTATGTTAGTAGGCAATTTTAAATTTACTTGACGTTTTTCATATTGTTTACAAAGAAATAATTATATTAAGCTTTGGAATCACACTTTGCTGACCAAGTGATATCATTCTTATCCTTTGTTCTGCGTTTCAAAGTACAACTTGATGAGTTCCAACAACAACAGCTGTAAATCTTGTAACTTTGTGATAGATAAATTACAGATAATACAGAAACGTTAAGTAAGAAGTCATAAAAAAGCAGAATTAATTGATTGTAAATACAATCAGTAGTTGTCACATAAACATAGAATCCTGTAAGTACAAGAACAACATAAATATGCTTTAACCCTGTAGCGACGTCTACCGTTCGCCATGATAAGCGCATGCCTATCGGTGGCAAAGCACGACAGCGAGCGCTGATACGGCTCCAAAGAATGCGCTGTTAGCCTAGTACCGCACATGAACCGCGGCATATAAGATTTAGATCCAGAATAATATAGTTAAGGCATGTTTATAAAATGGATTGCACAAAACATTATCTATCTAATCAGTGACAATATTAACACAATTAAGCCAAGGTGTTACAAAAATGATAAATCAATAAAAATAATCCAACCTGAAACAATGTGGCATCTTTACACTTGCAAATGGCCATTTCCGAATTTTAAAAATATCACATTGTGGAATAGAATTACTTAATTTTGGCTAGAGAGAGACACATAAACTTATTCAGTGCTATAGAAGGCTTATAATAATAATAATATTATAATCCTGGTTCCCTAGGCACACGACATGAGGAGTTTGTGGTTGCATTGGATAATCGATCAGTGGACATCATGGCTATAAATGAGACGTGGCTCAGATCGGGTGAGGAAAAACGCGCGCCAGCTCCACCTGGTTACAAACTGCACCATATACCGCGCCCCCTAGGCGTGCGTGAGCGCGGTGGAGGTGTAGGATTTTATGTTAGGGATAGTATTAGTACGCGACAAATGAAACCTCCACACTCGAGCTCGGTTGAGCAAATGTGGTTAAGTATCACTTTAAGAGGGCTGAAACTTGCTATAGGAACGGCATATCGCCCGCCGTGGCTTAATGTAGACACTTTTATTGACGCGCTTACACAGTCAATTAGCGCTTTCTCAAAGTTCGATCATATTGTTCTTGTAGGGGATTTTAATATTAATCTACTTGCAATCAATGATGCTAACACAAAAAAGCTTACGGATTTCTTTCAGTCTTTAAATTTGGAACAATATGTAACTCTACCAACTCATTTCACAGATAATTCTGAAACACTAATAGATGTCATTTGCAGTACCATCAAAATACCGGAAGTTAACGTTGATTATATCCCTGATTTAAGTAGTCATGCCTTTATCTCGTTTAAATTACACCTTAGCAAACCTAAGACACCTTCAAAATTTATCTGTTACAGGCCTATTAGAGATATCAATTTAGACGATTTCAATGCTTTTGTGAACTGTATTCCTTGGGAGAGATTGACTTGCGATGATATTAATGAATCAATACTGTGTTTTAATGCTTATGTGTTGCACGTATTTGACGTATACGCTCCTATATGTCAGGCTTACATAAGGCGACCAAGCTTCCCTTGGATAACACCAGCAATTAAGGAGATGATGAGCTTGAGGGATAAAGCTCACGTCAAGTGCCGTCGTACTGGCAAAGATGCTGATGTCAAGTATTATAAAGAGATGAAATCAATCGTAAAAAAGGCCATGTATAGTGAAAAGGCAGGATTTTTCCGGAAAAATATTAATCAACACAACAATAATCCTAAATTGCTTTGGAATAATATTAGGAGAAATATTGTGGATTTTAAAAGTAAACAATCTCTATTACCCTCTCACATTAGCGACCCAGATATTATCAACAAGCATTTTCTTTTAGTACCCGGTAATGATAGCGTCAGCATTTCGGATCTTACATATTTTGAATATCATCGCTTCAATTCCTCGTCATTCAGCCTTCATGCGGTTGATGAATCAGACATATTAAAAATAGTCATGAGTATATCAACAAATGCTACGGGAGTCGACGGGATTTCCCGCGATATGATCATTTTAACGATGCCGAGGACACTTAAGGTTATAACTGCAATGATCAATATGTCTATCCGAAATGGTATCTTTCCGGATATTTGGAAGGAGGCTCTTGTCAAGCCTATACCTAAAACTACTACCCCAAGCGAACTGAAAGACCTTAGACCGATAAGTATTCTCCCTTTTCTCTCTAAAATAATTGAAAAAGTCGTATGTATGCAGTTAACAGATTATTTGAACGCAAAACAACATATTACCCCTTAAACAGTCTGGATTTCGTAAAGATCGAAGCACAGCCACGGCTTTATTAGATGTAGTAGATGATATCTTAGCTGGACAGGATACAGGACATGGATCTATACTAACCCTTCTTGACTTTTCTCGGGCGTTTGACACTATAAACCACAATCTTTTGCTGTCTAAATTGTCATTTTATGGGTTTGACAGTGGTTCACTTAGATGGTTCTCCAGTTATCTCCATGGACGATCGCAGAGGGTGGAGGTCGTTAGTGTGGATGGTACTAGATCTTGTTCGGAGTCATCCCCAATAAGCCGTGGCGTACCGCAGGGATCTATATTAGGCCCAATTTTATTCATACTATATAGCACTGATTTGATTAATTCTCTAAAAAACTGTAATTATCATCAGTATGCAGATGATTTGCAAATTTATCTCCACTTCAAACCTAGTGAAACGTTAACTGCCGTCAGTAAAATAAATGAAGATTTAAAACGGATTGACAAATGGGCAAATAAAAATTGTTTAGTTCTTAACCCACTCAAATCCAAGTTTCTCGTGCTGGGTTCTGCTAATCAGATTAAAAACATAGAAAAGTTTAATCCTGCAATTAAGATAGGGGATACAGATGTTGACAAAGTACCCGAAGCTCGTAACTTGGGAGTTCTCATGGATAGTAAGCTACGTTTTCATAATCATGTCTTAGAAATAGTAAGAAACTGTTACTACAGGCTTAGCTTGTTGTACAAAATTAGAGCTTTTTTAAATGTTAACATAAGAATCAGACTCTGCGAGGCACTTGTAATATCAAAACTTAACTATGCTGATACCGTTTTGGGCGAGTGCATCTTTGGTTATACAAAAAAGTTGATTCAGCGGGTTCAGAATTCATGTGCACGATTTTGTTTTACCATTCCTCCCAGGACCCATATTACTCCGTTTCTCAATCAAAATAATTTAATAAATATGCAGTCTCGACGTTCTCTGCATTATGCATGTTTGTTATTTGGTGTAATTAAGAATAAGTCACCCTCATATTTATATGGAAAATTGTTATTTTCTAATCGAATTAGAACTGCTTCTCTTCTTCGTTGTCCTAGTCACAATACGGCTGCATTTCGTGGCAGTTTTCGATACTCAGCCACGAAATGCTGGAACAACATCCCTCCACCACTTAAAAAGTGCCTCTCCTTGTTTACTTTCAAATACAAATACAAAAGTTTTCTACTAAATTTACAAAAGGGATTACTCTAGGACAGCAAAATAAAGATAAATATAAATATACACTAACTTCACCTAAGCTTCTCATTTCACTAGACATGACTGATTGTTTCAATTGTACGTTAACTGCCAAATTTGTATTCTTTTTTTTGTTAGGAAAGTTAATAAATATATTAAGATGATTTATGAATTATACTGTACAAGTACCAATTTTGATTAAAGCAATTGTTGTGCAAAGTAGTGCTATCTTTCTCTCTGGGTGGCCACGGAAGACCAGCGTCGTGGCATTCCTGGGATGCTACAACACAAGCTGAGTGGCCCCCCTTTCAGTATCTTGTATATGTGATTTTAAAGGTGTTTTTTCTATTTGGTAAAAATGTGATACTGAATAAAAATGTTTTCTTCTTTTCTTCTTCTTCTTCTTCTTTTTATCTGTTCTATTATGATTGATGCCTGTGACAATTTGATATATAGATCTATGATGTCTCTGGCTGTAACTGCCTGTGCCTCTGTTAGGCACCTTCTGGGTAAGCTTCCTACATCATCAACATCTTCTTTACCTCTTAGAGGGAGAATGATGTCAAGAGTGAACCCATATTAATAATAATTATAATAATCTGGTAATGCCGACACATTCTGCTTGGAATATTTAGATAGTTAAAGTTACTACAAAATGGGTGTGATACTCTCAACAAGAGGCAGTTAAAAATGTTTGGACGTTACATTTCTGGCCATCCCATTCAAAGACTTGAGAAACCATGTTAACCCCTTCAAACATTGGCACACACAAATCCCAGGAATTGTTACCTTGTAATCATAATATTGTTATATTAACAAGATGTTTAAGTACTGTGTATCGGTCTATACCGATTTGTTTACACATTTTGGTATGCACCAAAGGAAAAAATACATACACATCAGTCATCAAGGTAAACACCTCATCATATACACTTGCAATATGGGTGCTATTGCAACACAAATGGGTAACCTAATCTGCTATTGACTTTATGTTTCAAATACCTAGGTACAGTAGCCAGCATGTCACAGTTAGCACTCTTAAGATACCATATCTTATGTGCAAGCGATACAGGCAGATTTACAACAAAAATGATTAGCCTGATATGTTGTAGAGAATCTGTACTCAGACTCAACTGAGTTTTAAATAACAACTTTTAGGTAGATACTGAGCCATCTTAACAGAGTACTTTTAAACAAATAACAAGAGTAATTTACACATGAGAATATAAACAAAAGTGATAACTTTTTTTGATGTTTTTTCCAGTTCTTCATCCAATGTAAGATAAATATTTGAAATAAAATTGGTCAGGGTGTAATAATGTTTGAAGTTAGGTTAATATTTTGTGCGGAAAAAAGGTTTGTATTTATATGCAGTTTCAGCCATCCAATACCTATTCACTGAACATAACATTGAGGTAAGAAGCTATTTGAAAAATGGTCCCGAGGATCTCCGAACGGTTTTAAAGTTAACCCGATATAATTATCAGGAGGCTTTGTTACTTTGGACAAAAGCAGCCGAAATTAATCGGCTGACTCATTCGTACACATGGGCGAATGCGGGAAGAATTAATTATAATAGAACTGATATAATACGCATTTAACCTCTATTATGATACGACACGTTATCCATGTGCAAGGTTAATAGCGGGTTCGATAACTGATGAAATAAGTTTAACATTACTTGTAAGATATCAATAGTATGAGTTTCATTTTATAAAAACCAAAAATAATAATTTTTTTTCGCACAAAAAGGGCTAAGGACCTACCTCGAACAGCTTCAGAAGTATGTTCACGTACAGCTTCCGTACACCCAAGGATTTGCCGATGCTCGCAAGGAATATTACGCACAAAATAAGAAGAAGAAACGGCGTGTAAAGAATTGAGATCGCAACAGACACAAACGACGTGAGTAACGCCATTTTGACGACTAACTGACTGATCACTGACTGATGTGTGTGATGAATGAATGAGTCATTGAATTTTTTGAAGTGATGAATGGCCGTGTCATTCATTCGAGCTGTCAAATTTTCAGTTGCCAGCATAGTGATTATTATGCTCCTTGGTTGCCAGATTTAAAAAGCGTTTCGTTTTACGTAGCAGTTCTCCACGATAGAAGTTCAATAAGAAATACATTCTTCATCTTTATTTCAGTGAGAATTTTATAAAAATACGCCATTTGTTAACAATTTTAATATTGAATTGATTGATTTGATGAATATTATCTGATAATATTTATTTAAATCACGATTCCAACTAACTTACATGCATGACAGATGTCAGTCATTGATCTGTAATTTACTCAGTGGCAACTCTGGTTATAACCTCGAAAAAAGGGAATCGTATCGGGATTTTATTAAATCTTTTTTGGATTATTTATTCCCATAAAATACATCAAAATGTCTGATCTTCCCTACGGACCTCCAGTGCGTGTATCGCCTCTCATCAGGGTAAGTTTTCAACTCAACGAAACTATCAATTTTACAAACATTATGTAACACAGTGTTTTTGAACTGTTTTTCCATTTTCAAATGAAAAATTCTTTTTAATTTTGCTTAAATATACGAAGGCTGTCAATTTTTGTCAAAGGCTTAGTGGCCAGTGGTAGGTGTAGAAAGGAGTTTTATATTTTCTGTAACCTCTTTGCTTTCCTTCTAGTCGAATTTTCTGCCCAATTCTCAATTTGAATATCATTAACATTTTATTCGATTAAAAACAAGTATAATTTAAGTTAAGAGCTGTCTACTCACTCTTAATTTGTTAATTGTTATTATTTTTTATCTATTTGCAGTTTGGCCGTTGGTCATTCCTAACTGCTGGCATCCTATACGGCGCCTTCCACCAGAACAGGCTGTCCAAGAAGGAGGCCGCTTTCCGTGAGGTCGAAGCCAAGGAGAAAGTTATCAGGGACGCAAAGTTAAAGGAGGAGAAGGCAAGAGCTGCAGCAGGTGGGTCATGGAATATTTTGAAAACAAGCTGCTCTGTATTAACCCATTAAGTTGTGTTTTGCCGAATTTTGTGATCTTCAGGATTGAACAATTAAAGACTTAAGCAACAAAATTCTCAGTACATAGTCAAACTACTTAAATAATACAAACCAACTGCAACTGTTGCTAGAAATCACATAAATCAAACACTAATACAACATAACTGCACAAATGCCATGCACTATGTAACAGCCAGTGTTTTATACTTTTTATTTACAAAATCTTTGACAGTTGTAGAGTCAAACTTTGGGTTTAAAAAAAATTGAATAACTTTTTAAAGTTTTAATTCTGAGTAGTACTTAATAAAATTTTAGTGTGTTTTTTTTGAGGCAATTTACTTATAACAAAAGAAGTGATGACACTATTAAAATAATGTTGACATACTCTTCATCATCTGTCAAAACAATCTGCCTCCATTGATGTTATATAGAAATAAAATCGTTGGTCTTAGCCAGTTCATTACATATCTTTTTAACAAGCTTTTATTTTGTTTCACCTGTCCCAGTGTTTGTTTGTCTGTAATCAAACCTTGCAAGCTAAATTTTACCCACTTCCCAGTGTCCCATTGGGTTTAAATTTTGTTTACATGTTTATTTTTGATGACAGTTCACAATTTAGTTTTAAAGGCTTGTTGAAAAAAAAAATTTTTTTTTACTACTTTTTTGCCTTAAGCATCTTTTCCACATATGGTGGAAGTAAGAAGAATTTTTTATTCGGATTGAAGAGTTTGCAATACGAAAATGAATACAAAGATTTTTAGACAATGCATTTTAAAGAAACATTTTTTTCTAATTTCAGCTGAGCTCAAAAACCTAGAAGAAATGGTTGCCTCCAAGAAGTAGACTGGATCAGCAAATGTTAGTTTTAAGGATAATCTGACGCCATATTCAATAGAAACCTCCATTTTGAAGACCCAAACATCCAACGAAAGGGGACTTGGCGCGAATTCCATCAAAATCATAATTTAAATGTATTTAAAATATAGGTGATTGTACAAAAGTCACGATTTTGTCTCATTTTGATAATAGGCTAGATGACACCACCAATCGTTAACATACTTCTTATTATCTGTCAAAACTGTTGGTTTCTACAGCTTTTTGGAAATATAATAGTTGTATTAACTTCATAGGGGATATGTTTTTAAACGCAAAGGTCTTAATAATATTTAAGATAGGTGTCATCATGCCTATTAACTAAAACTTACTAGGTATGTATAACCCCTATTTTAACAATTACCGCCAGCGCACATATGCGAAATACTGTCGTCGCTACTCGTCGCGCCTGATAGTGTGTTAAACAATTACCGAACTGCTGCAGGTCGTGAGTCGCGGCAACAGAATGCTACAGATGTGCCTTGGGCCTTATTGATTACGAATAATTTCCGTCTCCGCGTTTTTTTTAATAAATAAATAATAATAATAATTTTCCTGCCTGAGTCTTAAAAAGTCTAAATCTTTTCGATTTAAGAAGACGACCTTCATGTTATTGCGTGCGCACTGGCCTCAAGGTGCCGTCATCTCAGAAGTCCCGGGTTCGATTCCCGGACGGAGACAATCAGAATTTTTTAAATGTAACAAGTCGAGGTGTTAATAATGCCTTTGTTGTTTCCGATTTCCTTAAAACAAGTGCTAAAAAAGGCGGCACTTACTTGGTTTGGGATCAGAGCATGTTGTCCCCACTTATTTTTTAAGAAGCCAACTAGCTAGTCCTAACTAGAGAATACAATCCTGGGATCCCGGCCATCTTCTAGCTCTGAAAATCCCAGAATTGTACGGCTAATCTCGGGATTTTCGGGACTGCTAAAAACAGGTCTAGTTAGCATTCCGTAGTCCATAGTACCTTGACAATAACCTTGCCTAGATTTTATTAAAACCATTTGTAAAACTTATTACAGGTACAGCCCTAATAATAATGTTTGTCGTAGTACTAAGTAGGGACTTCCCGCTCGGAACGCTTCAACACAACAAAAAAAATTGGTTGCCTGTAAAGTCGGTATACGCGCGAAAGTTTTACGTGACAACGACTCAGTGGTAAAATAATTTTTCATCCCACCATCTCGGAAAGAGTCATTTTGCTCTTCAATATCTGAGTGGAAAAGCCGTTTTTATTCACTAGAGGTTAAAGTAAATTTGAATTTAGAACATCGTGTGCACCAAGTTTGTGAATTAAAAAAAACATTAAACCTATTTATTGCTACCGCTATGGTGCCGAATATATCATACAACATTTTTTTAATTTGTTAAAAACTCAAACTCGGAACCTTCTTGGTATTCTTTTTTCAATTTGCTTAGTTGGCGGTTCTTTACGCGGCATTTTTTCACGTCATTGTTAAACCTTATATTAAAAACAAGAAACTTGAAAACAAGTAAAAAAACTAAAATGAGTGATTCTAGCGACGAGGAAGTTGGTTTGACGCCAACAGAATTGACTGAAACTTATAATAATGCGCAAATGATGTTTCTCCCTCAACAATCACACGAGAAGTATTTAAAACAGTACGTTATGTTCAACACGTGGCGACTAGCAAAAGGAGCCAAAACTTTCTCAGAAAACGTTTTGCTGGCATATTTTATAGAATTATCCGAGAACAAGAAAGCAAGCACTCGAAAAACAGTACACAAGTGACTAACACCAATATTACAGTACCCAACAAAAATATTACACTCAATTTAAATAACTGTAGCAACGTTACTTTAAATTTTTATTAATTATACCTAAGTATTATTTTGTTATAATTTAAAGATTATTCTGTAATACTTACCTGTCATAATGTACGAGTAGTAGTTAAAACCTAAACTGAAATAAAAGTAACTATCTTGTCATTGTCAACGGTTTTATTTGCGTTTAGTCATTTCCTCGCTGAGGTGGAATGAAAAGTTACGTGTTGCACTCGAGTGCAAAGATTTTTTCACCTCGTGCTCTTTTGATTCCCTCGCTAACGCTCAGGATTCTAATTTTGAATCACTCGCTGCGCTCGTGATTCAATTTTAGAATCCTTCGCTTGCTCGGTCATCAAAATTGAACACGCGGTTAAAAAGCAACTTTGCACTCTTGTATAACAAATAACTATTAATGTGAATATTCATTCGTATAACATGAACCCAACGGGCCAACAGGGGAATCACCGGAGTACCTCATATTATAACTACTATAATATTGTTGCGGGGTATTTCTCGTCGTGGATTCCTTGTACAGTGACTAGCACATCAGGCTTCCACCAGGCACCCGTATCACAAGCGCATAAGATACCGCTTTGTGACGAGCTGGCCACCGTACAAATGTATAATATACGCCAATCAAAAAAGGTTTTATTTTGACGTGACAACGTCTTATAAATTGGTTTGCCGGGTGACACTTCAAGAAACTGCGTTACGCTCCGCTCACGTTCCGCGCTCACAATGAGAGCGAGTGAGAGGCACGCGTCCCCTCGACTCGGGCATGGTTAGCCCGCCTAAGAGCGAGTGAGACAGACATAAAAAGTGAAAGGCACGCGTCCCTTCCACTCGAGCACAGTTAACCCGCCTAAGAGCGAGAGAGACAGAGCGAGAGAGAGAGAGTGAGAGAGATAGGCATACACACCGGTTCATGTTATACGAATGAATATTCACATTAAAATTATTTTACCACTCAAAGTCGTTGTCACGTAAAACTTTCGCCCGTATACCGACTTTTTTATCATTCTGCCAGTGACGATACGTAGGATACGTACGTCATTTCAATTCAAAAGTCAATTAACTAAAATTAAGTGTTTAAAATGGCGGGAGACTGATGTGATGCAATGTCAATGCCAAGGACGGGAACAGTGCTCAAATTATAGTCCACGAACACAAAGTCCAACCCCGGGATTACGAATTAAAAGTCCCGTAAACCCGGGATTTAAAAACATGCTCGGGATTGTATTCTTTAGATCCAATCCAACCCAGCAGTTTGTTAATACCTAATTAGAAGATAAGAAACGCCTACAAGTGTTGAATAGCAATTTCACAATTAATAGTGAGAATCACTTACTTACTTACTTACTTCGCTGGCTCAGCGACCCGAAGTGGATCTTGGCCTTCGACATTAAAGTGCGCCATTCTTCCCTATTCTGTGCCAAATCTGACCAGTCGGGCACTTTTAGCTCTTTCAGGTCTTTGGCGACCTCATCCTTCCAGCGATATCTTGGACGCCCCACCGGCCGGCGCCCGGAAGGTTGTCCAAGATAGGCTCTTTTTGTGGCTCGATCCTCTCCCATCCTCTCCACATGTCCTAGCCAGCGAAGTCGGGAAGATTTTATTTCTCCGATGATGTTCGGCTCAGACACTAGATCTTCTATCTCTCGGTTGTATAGTGAGAATCAGGCTCTTATAATTACAATAGACGTGAAATTAAAACACACTTAAAGAGAAGAGAAGTGCGGGATCGAGTCCCGCTTGTGGAAGTCCGTTTTTTTCTTTACGTGTTTTTAATTTCACATTAAATAAGAGACATAAAGAAATTTGCATTATTAAGTGCTTTCTAACTCATATTTTGACGACCACTTTGGTGTAATGGTTAAGAAGTTGACTATCAACCAAGAGGTCGCGGTTTCGATCCCCGCAATGTACAAACATTTGTGTGTATGCACATGTGTGTTTGTACCGGTTTGGGTGTTATATATTTAAGTTTAGTATTTATTTAAGTTAATTTGTAATACCACTGTTGATTCTGATATCTGTAATACAAATGCTTAAGCTACTTGCCACGGAGTCAGATTCAAGTATGTGATGTTGTTGTATATTTTTAAAAATGGCAGATTCAACCAGTAGACGTCGATCGAGCTATTTAGAGGCTATAATGTAATTAAGAATTAGGAAGGTCTTTGGCTCTAAAACGTATTCGCATGCGTCTTTTGCGTTTGCGACCTCTCTTCTATTATTGGATTCACCAATTTCAAACGATCCTACACCAGGGAATAGCACAGTTAGTATACATAACGCATTTCCTTCGCGTAAAAAAGGGGTCCCAATCATCTTCGGAGGCCCGTTTTGCCCTTAGTATGTACATGAGGTGCTTGTGGCGCAGTGGTGGCAGCGCTTTGGTTGTGATACCAAAAGTTAAGCAACCTAAGGCGCGGTCATGTTTGGGATGGGGTGACCATTCTGACCATTTAAGTGACGTCTATTCACTAGCATCTTCGTGCTTCGGAAGGCCCGTTAAGCTGTTGGTCCCGGTTAATATCGACAGATAGTAGTCGTTAAGCCTAATCAGAGGCCCTCGGGCGGCTTAATAACATCTGACAGTGAGGTTGGTCACTTACCTTACAAACACCCCTCCACTAATCCGCACTGAGCCCGCGTGGTGGAGTATGGCTCGCACCACCTCATAGTTGAGGTGAGGCCTGTGCCCAGCAGTGGGACGTATATAGGCTGATGAGTGAGATGTACATGCCTGCACGCTTCTGTTACCCGTCATTCCATCGATAGCTAGTTTGCCCCATAAACTGGCATCTTATAAAATATGGCCTGTTTTTTAACACATACTTAGTGTGTTTAAGCTTTTGATAAATAACGGGAGATGTGGAAAATGTTTACTTGAAACAAATCCAAGTACTTCCGTGGAATCCGAAACTTTTCTTTGCAAATTCATGCTATGTCAGACCAAATCTGATGCAGAAGGTTAAATCAGATATTTCTGGGCAATGTAAGTCCCCGTTATCCCCAAATCTGATTGCGTCAAGCCCTCTAAAACCCGCTAGATAATTCAATCATTGCTAATAGTCTAAAAGCCCCGTCAATTCCAAATTAAAATGTTTTCAGACGAGTAACAAACAGTGATTGATATTTGAGCGAGCATTTTTCCCGCCGGCCGCCATATTTACGATGTGTCAAACTTGATGAATGTTAGTCTATGATGTGTTTATTTTTTCAATTTAACTGCAGACATAACATTGGACGAAAGACGTAAACGTTAAGCCAGACGACGATCAAGGTGGAATGTAATTTTGTAAATTAATGAATTTAATTTAAGTAAAAAAGAATTATGAAGTAGTCATCATCGTCATAGGTGGGTCAGCCACAGGACACCATAGCTGAACGTAAGGCCTCGTGATCTTCCAATGATTTTGAGGTCCCAGTTTGGTCCTGCGATTTTTAGGGTGCCCGTTCACCGGAGAACCATGGTATGGTAGATTTATTGTATATTTTATATTTAGGACATATGTGAATATTATTGGTATTACTATTTATGTGTTTTCTTTCTGAATTTAGTTTTCCTTTGTCGCACCTCTAATCATTTCTGCTTAGCCCAAAGGTATGGCTGGTAGAGAATGCTCTACGGCGTTAAGTCCACCTTTTGTACATAGTTTTGTTGTGCAATAAAGCTTAAATAAATGGTATGGCGGAGCGGAGTTGCGTACTGTATCGGTCCACCAAAGCGGAGCGAGGCAGCGGAGCGGAGTGAGCTGAGTTCCAGGCTGTATTTTTCAGTATGCGAAGCTACGCGATCTGCTTACCGGTTTTTGTGTGAATTTTTAAACTAGTGCGTAACTCCCTGTCCACTGAAGTAAATTCAAATTCAAATCATTTATTTGATAGACACATGTGGCATTATACAGATTTTATTTAAAGCGGAGATTGTGTTCAATCCTATGGTTAATATTTCTTCGTTTGTCCGCTATGCCCCGGTGAACAGGCACCCTTAAAGAATCGCGATCGTAAAGACTGTAGCCTAAATACGCAGCGCTTTTGGTCGAAAGGTCCCCAACCTAGAACTTTTCTGACCCAACTTTAGATATCAGTTCTTCCTGCGATGTGCCTTGCCCGCTGTCACTTATGCTTTTGTTAATTCGCATAAATTGTAGGTATTAAGTATTGAAATCAAATCACTTATCGCCAACGCACACCCGCGGCTTATTACCTACTGTAATGTTCGGTGAGCGCTGGCATAACGTTGACATCCTTTTAAACTATCTGTCAAAACAGTCTCCCTCCATAGATTTTGTATAGGAATACAAGAACGTGACATCACGGTCATGTATCAAAAATCGTAGTCAATTGATCGAACATTGAGATTTGTGTGTTTAGAAATTGGTTTCTACAGTTTTTTGGTAATACCAGTGTATTAACTTCATAGGGGCTATTTTTTTTAAACGCCATGGTCTTGAAAATATTTAAGATAGATGTCATCATGCCTATTCTCGGAAAATGTTACTTTTCTTATTGCCCATTACTCCAAAGACTTTTTAATTGTTTTTTGTTGGCAATTAATGTCACGATTAAAGTAGCATGTGTTCTGCTTTGTTTATGGTAGTTTTAAATTTAAAATTAGCAGTTGATTGTAGGAATTACGTACTTTTCGTTAGATTTTCGTTAAACCTTCTAGGTCTAAGTGATCTTAACCACCTCTTTGGTGTTATGATTAAGAAGTTGAATATTAGACCAAGAGGTCGCGGGTACGATCCCCGCACAAACATTTGTGTGCATGTACATGTCTATGTTAGTACTGGTGTGGGTGTTATTTATTTAAGTTTTTTTTTAAACCTAGCGGCCCGCCCGCGATGTTCGTTCGCGCCAACGTTGGATTTCCCTTATTCCTGTTTTATCTCAAAAGGGAGCATTTAATCGGAATAAAAAGTATCCTATCACCCAGGTCAGCTCATACGCTGTCTGTATACCAAATTTCATTAAAATCCGTTCAGTAGTTCCAGCGTGATCAACGGACGAAAATCCTCTTTGCATTTAAAATTATTAAATGTGATACCACCACTACTGGTGATTCTAATTTCTGTAACACAAGTGCTTTAGCTACTTTTGGACAATGTAAGTAATAATATTGTTTTCAACACACTTGCTCATAAAGTGGTTGTAATTTCACTGCAATTAGACTAATAATGACACCTATAATTAAACTGAGACTTTTTCATTTCTATAACTCACTAGTGAGTTATATCATAAGTTAAATCTATAATTCACTAGTGAGTTATAGATTTTAAAAAAGAAAACTTTAAAATCCCCATATTATACGTGGCAGAATAGGCGCAACCCCTATGCGCGGAAAAAAAAACTCATCCCTTTAGTCTGTGGCCGATCGCAATGCGCGCGCAAAGGAAAACTGATTAATTTTTCCCGCCATAGCGAAACATTTTTCACAAATCGTTTTCACAGTTGAAATTATAGTTATTTATTAATTAAAATTAGAGTAATTTACGAAGAAAATGATTTATGTAGTACACCGCCCGATATAAGATGTGAAGCCCTTAACGTTATGGAAAATTACTACCTGAAAACTCCAAGGAAAAATACCTATTATCTATTAAATAAAATATGTTTTTATTGTTATTTTATTCACAAGAGTGTTGAAGAACGTCGTATGATACACCTGTGTGTGTGTCCTCGACTCTCTTAAGACCCTCGCCTACGGCTCGGGTCTCAATGGCGCCTCGGCGGTAATCACCAATGTTACACACTAGTACCATAATGTACTATTATTATTATTTACCGTTCATTCCCAGGTAGAAGATACTTGATTAAAATTATTCTAGAGCCTTAATAAATTAAGGTTTGCTTAGGTTCTGGTCTTCTATCCTAGACAATCTTAGGTAGAGTAAGCTATCAATGCTATCATGTCCTACTACACTGATTTAATTTATGTTAGGTATGTAGGCGATGTAGATATTAGGTATGCTGTATTTATAAAGTCTGACCTGCCTCCTCACCAATTATATCTTAGACAACTAGAAAGGGGGGAAGACTGCTAGAAAAATAATTGTTGTGTTTTCCTATCTACTTCAACCGGATTAAAATAGTTCCAGCTTGTGCCAAAAGGTGAAAATATGACTCATGTTAAAAACATAAAGCCAGACAAATGGCGAAAATAAAAAATAATGAAACCGCCCAAAATTATCTCAACATCATATTTATTGACGCACCGATCTTGAATACAAACGCCCCTTCGATAATCTAAAAATATCAGCGACTTTGTGTCTGATCTTTGTATTCCAGTCGCCTGGAATCAGCCATTACGCTTTGACAGGTCAGGAATAATTTCCCGCGATTTTCCGCGTCAGCGGTTTTTCTTTTTTGGAACGGATTTTAGTGCAAAGAGGTTGTGTGAAGGTGTGAAAACTATTTTGAAAATGGCGCCGCAAACTGTAATGCGAGTTTATGTGTTGATTTTATTAATTTCTTTATGTGTGGAAAGTAAAACTAAGTCAACTGAGAGCGAAGATTCTAAGGAGACAGTGGAGAAAGTGCCTGAAATAAAACAATACAAGGTAAGGTTGTGCTCTTTTTGTAAAATGTTAAAATAAAATTGTAAATTATATTTGTAGCATTAACAATGCAAATTTCTTTACAGTGTAAAATTAAAACACACTTAAACCGGCTGTGCCATCCTTTTTTACTTTCAGTGTGTTTTAATTTCACATCTACATACTTGCGATTAGTTCGCAAGTATGTAGATGTGAAAGTAAGTTAGTTTTTTTTACCCTACCCTAAAAAACCTCCACACTGAAAAAGCTTGCTCAAGGGAGAAGTGGGCAGCTATACTAAAATTAGGTGGTATTAAAATATGCTTGAAATAAAAAAAGATAACTACAATAATTAACTAATAAAGGCTGCTGTCTAATGAAAGTTATGCCCATTAAATTTTTAATCAAAAATATTTTTTTAATATTATTTAAAAATTAAATTTAACTAAACGCAGGGTTAGTTCGGCTACGCAGGGGTTTCCAAGGAGGTCATTTCTTACTTTTGTGGGTCTGAAATAACGTGAAAGAGAAAGATCTATGTTGTTGTTGCTATGGCCTAAAAATGTCTCAATTCGCCTTTGCAGAGGGTCCACTGGAACCAGAAATTTCTTGAAAGGGGTCCATGAAAAATATGTATAAGTTTGAGAACCTCTGGGATATTCTCAATTTGCGATTGATAGCGTTACATCAATCACCGCTACAACAAAAAAATGAAAAACAATAAAAAATTGACAAAGTAGCTTAAGCACTTATGTTACAGTAATCAGAATCAAAAGCGGTATTACAACACCCAGACCAGTAGAAACAGTCATGCACACAAATGTTTGTAGATAATAATAATATACATATAATAGCCCTTCTGACCGATTTCGACCACAGCGGCCAATGTCAACGGAGATCAGCCAACTACGCAGCAGATATTAAAGTGCACAAGTGTGATCGCAATACACAGGTGCACTCACTGTTCCATCACTCTCAAAGTTCGGTGGGACGGCAATCCGACATGACCGGAGAGAGATCAGGCGCAGGACCAACGGCTTAACGTGCGCACCGAGGCTGTTTTTGAGAAATTCATGTCAGAAAATCTCAGATAAAAAAGGATTGGAACCCAGGCATTCTCGGATGTAAGGCAGAAACTTTGTCACTACACCAAGGAGGCAGTCGATACAGTGTAGATACAGTGCGGGGATCGAACCCGCGACCTCTTGGTCTCAGTCAACTTCATAACCATTACACAAAAATGGCCTGACGCAGATCCGTGTAACACCAACGAATTACGTCAAGTTTTGACTGGGCATTAATTTTCAGCCACTTTAAAAACAATTTCGAAGTCTGCCTAGATATTTCGCAGGTCGACCGGCATTGAGATATTCCTGGATTTTATTAAAACATAAGAATAACCGCGAATGGCTGTTAAGAATAACATCGCGCGAATAAATTTTGACGCTCGCGGTTTATGGGGTACTAGACGTTTTAATGGCCAACTAATTTTGTAACACAACGGTGGTAGGGTTAGAAAGCTTCCTATTATTAAAAAAAAATCACAACAATCACCAATTCTCTAGTCTCAAATTATGATACGAGGCTTGTGTTATGGGTACTAGATAACGGATAAACATACTTAAATACTTTTTTTCTAAATAAATACTTATTATACATAGAAAACACCAACAATAATCAATAATAATAATCATTTATTCATAAATAAAGGAAATTAAATTAGAAACTTAGAGTCCTTGCGACTCTGCAATGTCACCGGTGACTGGCTGGCAGCTACCTTGGCCAAAGAATTAGCTTGGCCATTCAGCGAGGAAACGCTGCTAGCGTTCTTGGCACCGTTGGCATTGGTGTGGGTCTGCAAGATGAACCTTTTTGATTCTTCTCTTTTTTTTTGTATTATATGTATGTAAATATTTTTTATTGTATAGTTAATTTTAATTTGTTAGTATTGGTGTTTCTTTTTGTTACATTTATTATGTTTTCAATGAAATTCTTTGCCAAGATGTTAATAAAAAAAATTCCATCTCAAAAGCATACAATTTTATGGTAGAAACTAAAAGGGAAAAAATAAATAATCTTAGGCTAGAAAGTATTCTCTCTGTCTGAACTAGGGTTAACCTGTGCTTCAGACTATCACGAACAAGATTTTCTTAAGTAGTGCTAATTAAACAATATAATTTACAACAAATATAAAATTTATGTAACGTATTGATAATAATAGTCCTCCTGGCCGATTTCGACCACGGCGGCCAATCTCAACAGAGATCAGCCAACTACGCAGGAGATATTATAGTGCACAAGTGTGTGCGCAATACACAGGTGCACTCACTGTTCCATCACTCTCCAAGATCGGCGAGACGGCAATCCGACATGACCGGAGAGAGATCAGGCGCAGGACCAACGGCTTAACGTGCGCACCGAGGCACGGGGTTGTGTTGTAACACCGCCAACTTCCCGACTCTGAGCTGTTTTTGAGAAATTCATGACAGAAAATCTCAGAAACAATTTTGGCTCGACCTGGGATTCGAACCCAGGACCTCTCGGATGTAAGGCAGAAACTTTGCCACTACACCAACGAGGCAGTCACGAAATATGATATCGACTTAAATATTAGATTATTAAATTAAGTGGTTTACTCTATGTATAATTTAAGCTGAGGAAACTTAAACAGCTGTAGGTCAAAAATTCCGATTGACGACATGTCATAAAAAGTAAAATTAATCAAAAAAATTGGTTGCCTGTAAAGTCGGTATACGGGCGAAAGTTTTACGTGACAACGACTTTGAGTGGTAAAATAATTTTAATGTGAATATTCATTCGTATAACATGAACCGGTGTGTATGCCTATCTCTCTCACTCTCTCTCTCTCGCTCTGTCTCTCTCGCTCTTATGCGGGTTAACTGTGCTCGAGTGGAAGGGACGCGTGCCTTTCACTTTTTATGTCTGTCTCACTCGCTCTTAGGCAGGCTAACCATGCTTGAGTCGAAGGGACGCGTGCGTCTCACTCGCTCTCATTGTGAGCGCGGAACGTGAGCGGAGCGTAACGCAGTTTCTTGAAGTGTCACCCGGCAAACCAATTTATAAGACGTTGTCACGTCAAAAGTTTCTATTTCTGGCTCTCTATGTCCAATCTCTATTGCGTCCCGAATTTAAGGCTAGATGACACCACCAATCGTTGACATACTCTTTATTATCTGTCAAAACGGTCTGCCTCCATAGATTTTGTATGGAAATACAAAAACGGTCACGGTCATGTATTAGAAATCGGAGTCAATTGACGGAATATTTATTGAGTTTTGTGTGTTTAAAAATTGGTTTCTACAGCTTTTTGGTAATATACTGGTTGTATTAACTTCATAGGGGCTATGTTTTTAAGCGCCATGGTCTTGAAAAGATTTAAGATAGGTGTCATCATGCCTATTACGAGTACCTAAGCTTGGCTTGTCGATTTTGAGAGAAGCGAGCAATTCTTGATCTTGGAACTGGACAAAATTTTTTTCGGACATAATAAATTAGGCCTTTTGGCAGTAGACAATTTTATTTTTTTTATTGTGAAAGATTCAAGGTCGTGACTATAGTTATATACTCTGTGCAATGAGCTTACCACAATCTACAGGCATTACGTTACTTTTCGAGTGCGCGGCGCGGCTTACGTCAGTAGTCAGAAGTTAAAACAATGTTTCGAATCTAAAAGCGATTACAAGAACTTTATGGTGACGGGAATATAAATAAAATGGGCCATTAGATGTTTTTCTATGTTGAGAAAAAATATTAAGCCCGCGTGGTGGAGTATGGCTCGGACCACCTCTAGTTGAGGTGAGGACTGTGTCCAGCAGTGGGACGTTATAGGCTGATGAGATGAGATGAGAGAAAAAACAACGCAGGTAAAGTCATTAGATAAACAAAGACCGTTTATGTAAATAAATAAACAACAACATCCCATACATTGATCTGACTCCGTGGCTATATTAAGTAGGTAGCTTAAGCACTTAAATATAGAAGGTCGCTGCCGGAGGATTGAACAAAAACCAGATTTGGTTAAAAACTAATTTATTAATATAAAATTATAACAGGACGTGACCCTATTGATGCTAGATAATGAGTGCAAAAATATTCTAATTATGGAAACGCGGATGACGTGCGGGCCGATGTCCGATGCAGCGTCAGCAGTGGCGGTCGGGTTGCGCCTGGTCGGCGCCGCTGGTTCTCGAGATTTCGTAATTCCAACTTATTCAGTATGCATATGTGACACCTCCCCCCTTAAATCGTCATCTATTTTTGAGATTTCAAGTGAGAAAATAGTGACGGGCTGGTAGTAGCCGTAGGTTTCTCAGGGTCTTCGTAAGTTGTATCTTCGGCGGTGGACTTCTCAGCTTTATTCCGGAGCGTTCTATAATGTCTTATGAATAGGTACCCGATGAGTGCCAGGGTAGCTATCAACATGAGGTATAGTGGGACTGTTGTGTGGTAGATTGCGGACTCCGCTGATGTTTGGTCTAGTTGTAGTGCAGGCTCGATGACCACCTTCTGTTGAACATCATGAAGTCTTCTCAAGTCAATTGAGTTCAGATGAATTCGAGGCTTGTTTCCAGGCAATGATTCCATGTCGTAAGTGAGCTTCATTATTTTCAGAGGTTGACCCTCGACTTGATCGTTAGTGTTACTGATCGTGAACTCGGGTGTGTATAAGAAGCAGTTTGCCGGGATGGTTACTAGGTCACTTCCGTTGAGGATGTCGTAATCTTCTTTCCCACAGAGTGTGTGTATTCTCGTGGAGTTAGGGAATGACAGCACGTAGTGCTTCTCGTCGAGTTCTTCCATTGCTATTCTGGACAGGGTGACAGTTGCAATCTCGCAGGACTTGTCGATGTACTGGTTGGCTATAAGTCCCTGGATGCAGTCTGGATCCTGGCGTAGTTGGTGATCGGCCATCTCTCCGCATAAGTACCAGTTGTTGTACTTCGGGCATTCAGCCTCTATGTACACATAGCCCTTTCTGCTAGTTGCTAGGAAGGGATAAGGAGGGATGAGGGCCTGCCTATTCTTATAAGGAGCTATAGAAAGCTTATATAGATCGAAATTATCTTTATCTTAATAATTATTACTATTAAATTGTCTGAGAAATAATAGCCCGGTTTTATAATGTCATAGTATTCTCTAGATTCTAATTTTAAGACCAGTTCCTTACCATAAATACTAACTAGTCTTCCTATCATATGACCTAAAATATCGATGCTTAACATTGCATGATGCGCAGTTGAAGCATGAACAAAAGCTAATATATTTTCTATCCTAGTTAATTCTGTTAACACGTCGTCAATATTCTCAGTTATAATAACGAGATATTGAGCAAACTTGGCATATTTAATAAGACTTGATTCTTTAAAAGCTTCACTATTTAAAATTAACTCTAACGTTTGATTCAACTTTGACTGATTTTCAACTAATTTAGTTATAACATTGGAGTGCTGGGCCATTCCCTCTTTACTAATACTAATATGATTATTGAATTCCTGAACTATTTCGTTATCACTATTCTGGAGAATTTTAATAGCATTATCATATTTTATAGCATCTGAACTATCCAAATTTCCGGTTATACTCTTGATTATAGAACCTAGACCGTCAACGAGACCTCTCTTTGTACGACGTGGTGTTAATGTATCTAATTGACTAACTACCTTTAACAGTTTAGAGGATAGGTACTCTATTTGAAGTTCATAGAGGACGTAAGTATCGTTATTTAATTTATGTTTAAAATCTGTGAGCTGTACTTGTAAAAGACTTATGTTATTAGCAATATCTTTCAAATCTATATATTGGACAAAGGAGTGGTAATGAGAAGTAAGCCTGGTCGCTCCAAGGCGAAACGGAAGTAATCCTGGGCCATCGTCGAGGCTTTCAAGTGTTATCCCCTGCGTCATCCTTTGAGTTGTTACCAAGGGTGCGGTCAGGAGCAGCAGTACCCTGCAACAATTGGGCACTTTTTGGTACTCTCTTTAACAGATTCTTAGCGACTGGACCGCGTCTTCGCGAAGTATAAATGTGAATGGGTAAGTCGGCTATTACTGTATCGTGATTATACCTAGGTGCTAACTTTTGTCGACTCGCTAGGGGGTTACTGATAAAAATTTTCTGTTTCGGCTCGTATTTTACTTCAGGCTCACGATTTTTATTAAGATTATTGATTATATTAGTTCGTGTAGAAAGACTGGATTCGTTAATAATTTCATAGACTAATTTCATTTGTTCCCTATGATTTTGAGTATATTGCTGCATCAGGTGTTTAGATAGGTCTGTCTCAAGAGGATCTCGGGGATCAAAATGTCCGGTAATTATATCCTACCGACTGCGCCAAATATAGAAGGTCGCTGCCGGAGGATTGAACAAAAACCAGATTTGGTTAAAAACTAATTTATTAATATAAAATTATAACAGGACGTGACCCTATCGATGCTAGATAATGAGTGCAAAAATATTCTAATTATGGAAACGCGGATGACGTGCGGGCCGATGTCCGATGCAGCGTCAGCAGTGGCGGTCGGGTTGCGCCTGGTCGGCGCCGCTGGTTCTCGAGATTTCGTAATTCCAACTTATTCAGTATGCATATGTGACAACTTGTGTTACAGATGTCAGAATCAACAGTTGTATTACAAATAAACTTAAATAAATACATTCAACACCCAGACCAGTACAAACAGACATGTTTATACACAAAAGTGTTTGTACAGTGCAGGAATCCAACCCGCGACCGCTTGGTTAATAGTCAACTTTTTGACCATTAGGTACACAAAAGTGGTCGTCAATCGTCGTGAGAGAAATTATTTAACAACGGAACTGGCCTGAAAATTTGTAATTGTTTAGCTCAAAATATGACGGGCCAGAAAACAAGACGTGGGCAGATAATAAAGCCAAGGTTAGTTGTTTGTTGCACACGCAGGATGTCCCGCCATTTTATGTACATTTTGTTTACGAACGCGAAACAAGAAAACAACGCGATTGACGCATGGGACATGTTTGCGACATTTTTGTGGGTTACAATAACTATGATAATAATACTTTATTCAAATAAGATAATAATAAAATCACATACAAACAATATTACAGTTTCATTTCGCACATTAATTTTGCATTAGACTTTGACATCTGCGTCTGAAGTAGACTAAAACATAGTGTTGCCACCTCAATTTTTGAATTGGGGCTTTTGAAGAAGCTAAAAAGGGCTAGATCGGGCTAAATGGCCACAAATGCTAGATTTTTTTAACGAGTCTTAAACTTGTACGAAGTTATAGTTTTCAGTCCCAATTTGTTCCTTGTTTTGGTTTTAATAAGATTCACCGAGCTAAAAACACGCTGGAATGTGGCAAAGATAGAACACTTTTTGCCAGCTTTCCCAATTTTATACGGTTTGTTGCCGGCGGCTGTTTCAATAATAGAAAAAATTTAATCTACCAAAAAATATTCACAAATCTTATTTAAGACACTTTTTTTAGTATTAGCATGGTGCAAATTTCAGATTTTGATGCAATATTTTTGGATTATGAAAAAGGGCCAGATTGCCCTTTTCGGGCTAAATCATTTAACTATGAGTTCACACAAGTGCTAGATCTAGCCCGAAAAGGGCTAAGGTGGCAACACTGCTAAAACAGAGTCTGTATCTCAGAAGCGCAGAGCTCAACTCTTTAGGACAAATACTCGTAAAACTATAAAATAATTCTTCTTTGACATGTATGAAAGTAGTTATCATTTTTGAGCCTAACTAGCGGCCGCTCGCGACTTAGTCCGCTTTCAAGTTCGAACAAATATTAAAGTTTTGGCCCAGACTATTCGCCGGGATCTTTAAATGAAACGGTACCTCAATCATACTTTTAGGTCCTACCACCA
Source organism: Pyrausta despicata (assembly GCA_963921415.1). Lineage (NCBI taxonomy): Eukaryota > Metazoa > Arthropoda > Insecta > Lepidoptera > Crambidae > Pyrausta > Pyrausta despicata. The sequence continues at coordinate 2,318,170 of OY992871.1, read as the reverse complement.
AAGTGCTCTTACACAAATAATACCTAGGGTATATTTAATAGAGATGTTATTTTTAACCGCCAACAAAAATTTAGGGTGTTATAATTTTGATCTCTATATGTCTGTTTGTATATTTGTGTTTCTGTGTGTCTGTGTCATCTTAGCTCCCGGACCGGATGGACCGATTTCAAAGCGGTTTTCTTTTCGGCGAGAAAAATCATCATAATTCTGCATTAAACAGGTTAGATTTGAAATAAAATTTTTCATTTTAACCACTTAGACACATTGATATAACTTAGGTATATTGGCGTAGCTAGGTATCCAAGTGGCCCAGGGCATACATAAGGGTCCCTTTATTGACCATTCCAAAATACAGAGTACAAATAGTTCTACTGGCCGATTTTGACCACAGCGGCCAATTTCAACAGAGATCAGCCTACTACTTGGAGATATTATAGTGCACAAGGGTGAGCGCAAAACACAGGTCCTGCGCCTGATCTCTTTCCGGTCATTTCGGATTGCCGTCTCAGCGAACTTTGAGAGTGAGGGAACAGTGAATACATCGGTGTATTGCGCTCACACTTGTGCACTATAATATCTCCTGCGCAGTTGGCTGATCTCTGTTGAGATTAGCCGCCGTGGTCGAAATCGGCCAGGAGGACATTTTCTGTAGCCGTCATTCGCTTCTGTCAGCGTCTCATTCAACCATTCGCTGCGTCTCAATCGCTGACAGACGCGACAGTATGCCGCAGATGTAGCCTGACCTTTACCCACGATGATTCAGACATTATGGCCAGTTCGTAACTCGCCGTTCGATAAGCGGATAATCTCAAAAATGGCGGTGAGCCAACACGATTATTATAATATTAACATTTACAAGTGTTGAAAACACCGACGAGCTATTTCTGTAACTGGGTAACTGGCCTTGCTTTAGTATCGATTTATTTCATTCACTAAGTTATATGTATACTCGTAAAGTGTTACTTACTAAATCATCATCATCATCAGCCTATATGTATACGTCCCACGGCTGGGCACAGGCCTCACCTCAACTATGAGGTGGTGCGAGCCATACTTCACCTGGTGAAGGGGTGTATGTAAGGTAAGTGACCAACCTTAATGTCAGATGTTATTAAGCCGCTCGAGGCCCGACCAGGCTTTTCGACTTATCGATATTAACCGGGACCATCAGCTTAACGTGCCTTCCGAAGTACGGAGATGCTTGTAAATAGACGTCACTTTTATGGTCAGAATGGTCACACATCCCAAACATGACAGCGCCGTAGGTTGCTTAACTTTTTGGTATCACTACCAAAGCGCTGCTTCCACTGTGCCACAAGCACCTCTTACTAAATACTTTCTTAAAAGTAACCTAGGTCACACCAGCGACTTTCTGTAGCGACTGTGGTGCGCCCGCGCCGGTGACCGCGCGTCTATGTGAACAAGCACTAAGCTTATATCCTGTAATGACGGACATTATGGAACTACCTACTACAGGGCTTCTCAATATTTTCAACTCAAGTTAAAAAGTATTTTATCGCGGCGTTCCACCTAAGGTTTGAGAAAGAAACAGTTAAATAAATATAGGTAACACTCGCGAACATATTTGCGACTCACGGCGCCCGACCCCCTCATAGTTTTTTATATATTACTATGTAGGTAGGTAGCAGTGGTTGCAGCGCTTTGGTAGTGGTACCAAAAGTTAAGCAACTTAAGGCGCGGTCATGTTAGAAGTGACGTGTATTTACAAGCATCTCCGTGCTTCTGAAGGCAATTGAAGCGGTTGGTCCCGGTTAATATTGATAGATATTAGACGTAACGCCTAGTCAGAGGCCCTCGGGTGGTTTAATAACATCTGACAGTAAGGTTGGTCACTTACCTTACACACACCCCTCCACCAATCCGCACTGAGCCCACGTGGTGGAGTATGGCTCGGACCACCTCATAGTTGAGGTGAGGACTGTGCCCAGCAGTGGGACTTATATAGGCTGATGAGACTGTGTAGGTACTGTGCACATTTTGGGATTTCCTGCCTTGCCTTGACCTGACCTGAAATTTATAAACTACTACTAGCTTTTACCCGCGACTTTGTCCGCATTAGGTAGTTTTTTTTGGAATGCCTTGTTTTCCCGTAATACCAATTTGATCCTAACATGATTCAAATCTTTGGTAATAAAGGAGTGAAAGCGATCGAACCCCCGCGGTCAAAAGTAACTCATGTCCTTTTTAGGGTTCCGTAGTTCGACAAGGAACCCTTATAAGATCGTTGAGTCCTTCGTAGTCTGTCACAGCAGAATATCTTCTACCTTTATGGACTGATTTGCATGTAACTTAGTTCGAGGATACTTCACATATAGATCTCATGTTTAAAAATACGAAAAATTAAAATCACCCCTATTTAAGGGTACCTCCCTACACATGTTAAGGGCGTGGGGGGGGGGGGGGTGAGTTATAGCCTGCCAAAGTCGTTTCAACACGGTGTCTCCCCCCCCCCCCCCTGTAATTTCCTGTTGTTTCGGGTATCCTGTCTGTCTAATCTGTTAGTCGTCAGTCAGTTTTGCTTTTTATATTTATAGACTACAAAAATTAAAATAAGCACATGAAATTATACAAACCCTTAAGTAACCATTGAATCTGCATATTTTTCCCCAGAATTTAAGAGGAAAGTAAAATCCCAAAACAAATTTGTACCTAGGTACCTGAATTAAAATCGGACTGTAACTTTTACATATTAAGTCATTCGTGCTCCCAAATTTAGTTAGTTTCACGTCCGATAGAGGCGCTGTCTGATTCCCATACAAAATGATTACGTTTACTACACGAAAACTTTTACGCAAATGGTTCGTGCTTAGGGCACTGTTTACAAAATAAATCTTCGTTGAGTGGGCGTTACTATTTTAGTGTTAGCCTCTAAATATACAATAACACACGTTTTAGATTAGGGCATTGTAGAGGGATCTGTGTTTTACTTCTCAAGATGACTTTCGATTTCACTCTTCCAGTCGACTCCGCGTAACAGTTGGCCTGACGCTATTGGCCATTAGAGGACATAACGCTTTTATTTAGTATTTTTTTAACACGCTTTTATTAGCTCGGGGTGTATGTATGTAACAGAATCTTTGAGCTCAATTTTCACCAACTTCCAGCAATCGGATTAATTTGAAACTTTGCACACGTGTCAAGTACCGATGACAATGCAATAATTTGATATGAGTTAATGAGAAAATAATTTCTGAGTACAAATAATTTACATTACAGTAGAGTAAAAAGCGTGGGGTGCACTTTATTATTTCATAGCTCCCTTTTTATAGTTGCAAATAACAGAATGATTTAAATATATCCAACCGAGCACCCCAAGCCTTTTACTCTTCTGTAATGTAAATTCTTTGTACTCAGAAATTGTTTTCTCTTTTTTTAGTTAGCAATAAAAGCGTTTTTTTTTTAAAAGTTTTTTTAACTATTCTTTATATTTAGTTTCACCTGCCCCGTGTCTGTTTGTCTGTTATCAAATCTTTCAAGCTAAATTTTACCCACCTCCAGGTTTGATTCAGCTGAAATTTTGTTTACACGTTTAGTTTTGATAGCAATACCTTAAAATACCTTTTTGACGTGATAACGTCTTATAAATTGGTTTGCCGGGTGACACTTCAAGAAACTGCGTTACGCTCCGCTCACGTTATGCGCTCACAATGAGAGCGAATGAGAGGCACGCGTCCCTTCGACTCGGGCATGGTTAGCCCGCCTAAGAGCGAGTGAGACAGACATAAAAAGTGAAAGGCACGCGTCCCTTCCACTCGAGCACAGTTAGCCTGCCTAAGAGCGAGAGAGACAGAGCGAGAGAGAGAGAGTGAGAGAGATAGGCATACTCACCGGTTCATGTTATACGAATGAATATTCACAATAAAATTATTTTACCACTCAAAGTCGTTGTCACGTAAAACTTTCGCCCGTATACCGACTTTACAGGCAACCAATTTTTTTCTTTGGTATTTGTTTCTAGGTCCACTCATTGGTTGATAGGTTTTTCGGCTTACTTTTCGCTCAGTGTGGAGCCGGTTTAAGGTTTTGGCTATACCAAATATCATAACTTATCCTCAAAGGCGTGTACATACGTGCATAATACGTGGGGCCCTCAGTTTTTTTGTTTGTTATTATTATTATTCACTTTGTTTAAACTTTATCTTAGGGATAGTTTTTACAAAATAATTATAAAAGTCAAATATAAAATTATACAAATCGTAAAAATATTACAAAAACCTAACCCTAGGCAGCTGCCAGCAGCGGAGCGGAGCTGAAGCTACCGACAGCTAAGAATCCTCCGGATGATGCGCGCCGTGTCTAGAAGTACTGCCTTCAGCATCTGACTCTTAACCCAACCATCCAACGAGAGCCTCTTAAGGTGTTGATCGAGGCTCTTCACTATATTATTATTATTATTGTCTACCGTATGATTGCTCCGGTTTTAGACGACATTTAAAATCACAGAAAATCATGGCGCGTTAATGTTTTCGGCATAGTTCCACAGTTCATTCAGTCACATGATAATTTGAAATGTCTCGTAAAAAAATTGAGGGAAGTTTTAAAAGTGGAATGCGCCTTTTTTAACTAAAAAAAGATCATATTTTGAAAAAAGATTATAACCAGCCAATCTCTTACGGAAAACCCTTTTTTTGCAAAACTTTCTGAGTCGCCTGATATGTCAGTCAGTCAGTAAGTTTTTTTTTTAAACAGATGTGGTTGATCTTATTCATCTTCTTCGTACGTTTACATCATTTGTTTACATTGTGCTCTTGTTTACATAAACGAATATTTCGCGTATTTCCAGCGTGGTCAGAGTAGAACATCAAAATACATTAATAGCCTTTAATTGTTACTGATAGCCGGATATTTGAAGATCCGGCTGTCTTCTGGAGTAATTTACACCGACTTTGATTTACATACGTTTTTACGAATGCGTAAAACGAATTGCTGCTTATTTTTTTCGGTTCGCTATTTTGTACAGGATGCGGAATATGTACCTACTGTATTATAAAAAAAAGTTTAAAAAACTAAAAAACACGCTTTTGATGCTAACTAAAACAGAGCAAATAATCTCTGAGTACAAAAAAGTATTATAATTTTTGTACAGCAGAGTAAAAAGCGTGGGGTGCACTTATGACGTTTACATACTTCACTTTTTTTAGTTGCCAATAATAGGATGATTTTCACATACTACTACTATACCAATTTAAGCACCCCACGCTTTTTACTCTACTGTAATATAAATTCAGTGTACTAAGAAATTATTTTCTCTTTTTGACGTGACAACGTCTTATAAATTGGTTTGCCGGGTGACACTTCAAGAAACTGCGTTACGCTCCGCTCACGTTCCGCGCTCACAATGAGAGCGAGTGAGAGGCACGCGTCCCTTCGACTCGGGCGTGGTTAGCCCGCCTAAGAGCGAGTGAGACAGACATAAAAAGTGAAAGGCACGCGTCCCTTCCACTCGAGCACAGTTAGCCCGCCTAAGAGCGAGAGAGACAGAGCGAGAGAGAGAGAGTGAGAGAGATAGGCATACACACCGGTTCATGTTATACGAATGAATATTCACATTAAAATTATTTTACCACTCAAAGTCGTTGTCACGTAAAACTTTCGCCCGTATACCGACTTTACAGGCAACCAATTTTTTAGTTAGTAATAAAAGCGTGTTTTTTTAGTTTATTACTATTATTTATTTTTATTTTTTAGTTAATAAAGATAATGGAAAGCTCTTATCAAATTATTGCATTGTCATCGGTACTATTACGTGTGCAAAGTTTCAAATTTATCCGATTTCTGGCCGTTGGTGAAAATTGTGCTCAAAAATTCAGTTACATACATATACCCGTACATACACCCCGATGTAATAAAAGCGTGTTAATAAATAACCAGTATAAAGAAAGCCAAATAAATATATATATATATTTTAAAGGCACGCGCCCTGTTTACATGTAACGTACGTAGATTTTGAAGACTTATTTCCGAGACTTGGAAATATGGAAAACCTTTATTGTACCTCGAGACACTTTTCAACATTTAGTAGATTTCAATTTGTATGAAAGCCAATGTGGGCGGGCCGGAGTAGGTACCTAAATGCATCATCCCATTTATTATTATGACATTAATCGCCCATATCTTTTCTTAGATCTCGCCACAAAATTAGTATTTCTAAATAAAATAAGCCATTATGTTCCGGACGAGAAACCGACGCTGCTGAATAATGTGTATTTTGTTATTTTACATAAGGATAAGTTAGTTATGTTAATTGTATCTATGTATAGTGCTAACTTATGATTTGTATATTGCTTTCTCGTTTTATGTTCCCCTTTATTTGTGTTTTGCTTGATTGTGCCTAATTTTATAGTCTTATTTGTTTTATTTGCCTAATATTGTAATCTTATAGAATAAGTGAATTGTATTTAGTTATAAGATTCTTGTTGGAAAATAAAAACTATTGATAGGTACACAACCCATTACGGGACATAGGAGGGAAGGAGACAGAGCGCGGCCTCCTTGTCGTTGCCCTTGCCTGCCTCTATCTCCGTCCCGCTCTAAACCTCCCTTTCTGGCGCAACTAGAACACTAAACCGCATTAGTCACTAATTGGGTGCGTTCGATCCGCACATAAGAACGGCATTTGGCCGTCGAAAATCAGTCCAGTCCGAGCCAGCAGCTCCAGCTAAACCAAGAAAAAGCTCCAAGATCCAGAAAGGAAGGAACACACAGTGAACACACACCAGCGGCTTTGAAGAAAGAAATTCTGGCCTTTTATTTGGCACGCCCCGCTGCTACCTTCCCGCTTCAAACGCACACACCCGGCGGTACCCGGAAGGCATAATTCTGGGCGCAATCCCAGCAACATTGGTGCGGCGGACCCTTCCACTGCTCCGTGTAACCAGGTCCGACGGTCCCGCACATTTTCTGGTCCTTCGAGCCGGATTGTCGTCCAGACGAAATCATCTGAAGATTTCAAGCCATCATGCCTGTCACAAGGTCAACGTCGGGAAAATCGAAAACATCTACCCCTGCCGCATCGTCGTCGGCTCAGACCGCGTCAACTGAAGAGACGCGCACTGAGACCGAATCATCATCGGCAGCTGAAGAAGCAACTGGATCAAGCGTCACCGCATCCACAGTGAGGATGGAAGAACCATCTACGAGGACGGAGCGCCCCCCGCAGCCCCCGCAGCCCGCGGCCACGTCCGCCTGGCAGCCTGAGCGGCGCGCTAACATCGCGCCGCCTCCGGTAGTCGCACAGCTGCTGGAAAGGAAGAAGACTGCGGAGCGCCCCGCATCCAAGGCATCCACGTCGGCATCGCGACGCGCCGCCCGACTCATGAAGGCCCGCGAAGACTTACTACGCCTCAAAGTCGAGCTGGCCGCCGCCCGTATCGCGGCCATTGAAGCCGAATCGGACTCAGAAGTGGACGATATCGACACCGTCGTGGAAGATAAGGACGCCGAGGAGAGAGTCGACACATGGCTGAACAACAGTGTGCAACCGTTGGCCATAGCCAACGAACCCCACAACCAGCCAGCACCGCCGCCGCCGCCGACAACCCGAGACTCTGCAGCGGCACCGGCGGGAGAAAAGTCGCTTGAAGGAGCAGCAACGGCCAATAGGATTGACATTAGCGAGCTGGCCGTCGCTATATCACAGGCAGCAAGATCAGGGCAGCACAGCGCATCGAGGATATTTCATGAGCTGCCGATCTTCACGGGAAACCATCAAGAATGGCTGGCCTACAGAGCCGCGTATCAAGAGTCGCAGAGCGGGTTCACCGATCTCGAGAACCTAGCCCGCCTGCGGAAGAGCCTTCGTGGAAAAGCCCGGGAAGCCGTCGAATCACTGCTGATCTACGCTTCAAACCCCAGAGACATCATGAAGACTTTGGAGAACCGGTTTGGAAGAACGGACGCCATAGCCGTGGCAGAACTAGAGAAGATACGAAGCCTGCCTCGCCTCACTGACGCCCCACGTGATATGTGTATATTCTCCAGCAAGATAAACAACGTCGTGGCTACTCTGGGAGCCATCGGGAAACAGCAATACTTGTGCAACCCCGAGCTGACGAAGACAACTATAGAGAAGTTATCACCGACGGTCAGGTACCGGTGGTACGACTACGCCGCTACGCAACTGGAAGAGGAACCGGACATAGTTAAGATGGCGCGCTTTTTAAACAAGGAAGCGGAACTTTGTGGCCCGTACGCGCAGCCAGAAGGAGTAGGAAGAAGTCAGAAAACCTACACTTTGGAGTCCGGTCAAGGCGAGCGGCAAGAAGAAAGAAGCATACAGCGCTGCCCGGCGTGCCGCAAGGAGGGACATGGCATAACCTCATGCACGGAATTCAAGACAGCTGGCGTCCCAACCAGGTGGGACATTTGTAAGAAGAATCGACTTTGTTTCCGCTGTCTGAGATTCAGGACTCAGAACCACCACTGCCGGGGCGGCCCATGCACTAAGGAAGGGTGCAAGTATCGGCACCACATCATGCTGCACCACGAACCCGCCGAGAAGAAAGAAAGTGAAGTGGTCAGCTCAACATGGACTGGCGAGCGCAAGCATGCGCTATTGAAGATTGTTCCAGTCAAGATCATCGGTCCGCGCAGAACAATACCCACATACGCTCTGCTCGACGACGGGTCTACGGTGACCCTAATAGATGAAGATCTGGCACATCGAGCTGGGCTGCGAGGAAGGAGGGAGCCCCTGCACATAGAGGCCATTGGAGAGACGAGAGTGGACACTTCCGCTTCGCGACGGCTCTCCCTCCTCATCAGCGGGTCTGGCGCACAACATCGAATTGAAGCACGCTCAATGAAGAATCTTAGGCTGTCACCACAGAGCATCGAACTTGGAGACCTGAAGAAATGCAAGCATCTTCAAGATCTACCAGCAACCACGCGCTACAGGGAAGCGCGCCCCCAGATCCTCATCGGTCAAGACAATTGGCCTTTGCTACTCGCCGAGGACAAGAGAATTGGCAGCAGGAACCAACCGGTCGCATCAAAGACACCCTTGGGCTGGGTGTTACATGGCGCCTGCACACGAACCCTCGGCCAGCGAGTACACTATTTGGACGGGGAAGGCTCTGCAAGCCGCATTGACGAGCAGCTTCAGCACTTCTTCTCGCTGGAGGCTCTAGCCGTGTTACCCAAACGGCCTGCCAGAGACCCTGAAGAACAGGCGATGAAGATTCTGGAAAAGAAAACTACAAGAATGGAAGACGGTCGTTTCCAAACCGGCCTACTGTGGAAAAACGAAGACACCAAGCTACCAGATAATCGGCAGTATGCGATAAAAAGATTGGAAGCCACTGAAAGGAAGATCGAGAAAGATCCAGAGCTCAAGACCAAGGTGCTGGAACAGATGGAAGAACTCGTGAAGAAAGGGTACGCCGAGCCAGCACCTGCTGAGAAGACCCCGCACCGCACCTGGTACCTACCATGCTTTCCCGTACTTAACCCTATGAAGCCCGGCAAAGTGCGCATGGTGCACGACGCGGCAGCAACAACTCAGGGCGTGTCACTCAATGACGCTCTGCTCACCGGTCCGGATCTACTCCAATCCCTGCCAGGCGTACTCATGCGAATGCGCCAACACCAAGTAGCAGTGTCAGCCGACATAGCCGAGATGTTCCTGCAAGTGAAGATAGTACCTGAAGACAGAGACGCCATCCGCTACCTGTGGAGGGGTGGCGACAGATCGACCGAACCGAAAGAATTCCGGATGACCTCGCTTATATTCGGTGCGACTTCGTCTCCGGCTACGGCGATCTACGTGAAGAACAAGAACGCTGAAGACTTCAGGGAAGAACATCCAGCGGCGGTAGCAGCCATCAACAAGAACCACTACATGGACGACTACATCCAGAGTTTCGAAGACGAAGAAACCGCCATCAAGATAGCGAGTCAAGTCCGCGACATTCACCGGCGGGCTCACTTCGAGCTGAGGAAATGGGCATCGAACTCCGGCCAAGTTCTGAAGGCATTAGAAGAGAAAGAGGGAACCACAGAACTTAGCATCGGCCCCAAGACGGAGAAGATCCTCGGCATGGTCTGGGACACATCGAGCGACTCACTGCGCTACAACCTAGACCTCTCCAGACTCCCCGAAGGCATCCTGCAGAACCAACGACCAACCAAGAGACAGGCCCTTCAGATAGTCATGTCACTCTTCGACCCCCTGGGACTAGTGTCTCCGGTGACTATCAAGGCGAAGCAAATACTGCAGGAGATCTGGAGACGGAGCACGAAGTGGGACGACCCCCTGGACGAAGACCTGGCGGAACAATGGGTCAAATGGACTCAGCACCTCGAAGCTCTGCGGGATGTGAAGATACCAAGGTGCTACCCAGGCTACAGCAACGGCCATAGAAGAGAACTCCACATATTCGTCGACGCAAGTGAGGCAGCCTACGCAGCGGCAGTATACTGGCGCGTGGTCGACACCGACGGGTGCGCGCACACATCCCTAGCGCTCGCCAAAGCCAAGGTGGCCCCCTTGAAGACCACCTCCATCCCACGCCTGGAGCTGCAAGCCGCACTTTTGGGTTCACGGCTCGCCATCAGCGTCGCAGAAGAGCACGATGAAAAACCGGCGTCTAAAACATTCTGGACGGACAGCAAGACCGTCCTAACTTGGTTGAGAACCGGCGCGCGGTCCTACAAACCGTTCGTCGCGCATAGAATCGCAGAAATTGAAGAAAATACGAAGATTGAAGAATGGAGATGGGTCCCCACGAAGATGAATGTGGCTGACGACGGGACTCGGGAGGTGCCTCAAGGATTTGATGAACAACACAGATGGTTCAGCGGCCCGAGTTTCCTACTTGAAGACCCATCAACTTGGCCAGCAGAGACAGCGACTTCCCCTCCGGTCACCGGGGAAGAGAAAACGATGACAATGAGCAAGAAGAAGCCGCCTGCTTTTGAAGTAGTTCCGGACCCCTGCAGATTCTCTAGGTGGGAGAAGCTCATCAGAGCTACCGCCAGAGTCCTCCAGTTTTTGGCGATATGCAGAAAGCCAGCATTAGTGATGTACTCGAGGACAAGGGCCCGAACATTGGAAGACCCCACCTGGCGAAGAAAGGAAAACCTAAAGCCAAGGCCCGGAAGCAACAAAAAGAAAACGGACACGCAAGACAAGTTCAGGAAGATACCGACGGCACTTCTCCTGGAAGCCGAGAAACTGGTCATCAAGGCGAGCCAGCAAGACAGTTTCGGAGAAGACATCCAGAACTTGATGAAAGGCCTGCGAGTTCGGACTGACAGCAAACTGTACCGGCTGTCCACGGAAATTGAAGAAGGAGTGGTCGTGGCGAAGACAAGAATTGGAGCAGCGAGAGACATCCCCCAGGAGATGAAGCGACCCCCCATCCTAGACGGGAAGCAACATGTGACGCGTCTGTACATCGAGCACGTCCACTGCATCGGACATCACCAGGGTGTGGAAGCGACTATCAACCAGTGTCGCCAGAGGTTCCACATCCTCGGACTCCGCACGACGGCGCGCGGGGTCATTCACGCCTGTGTCCCGTGCCGAAGAAGACGCCTGGCGCCACCCGAGCCCCCGACAGGCGACTTACCGCCAGACCGGCTCGCGCATCACCAACGCCCCTTCACACACACTGGGGTCGATTATTTTGGTCCACTGCTCACCACGCAGGGAAGGGCCACCAAGAAGACTTATGTCGCCCTCTTCACCTGCCTCACCACCAGGGCCGTACACCTTGAGATGGCGGCCACCCTATCGACCGACTCCGCCGTGATGGCGTTGAGGCGATTCATCGCCCGACGCGGATGCCCACACACCATATGGTCCGACAATGGGACCAACCTCCACGGTGCAGAGAAAGAACTCCGCCTAGCGGCTGATGCGGCTACCGAAGAGGAAGCAGCGAGGAGAAGGATCACTTGGCGGTTCATTCCCCCGGGCGCGCCGTTCATGGGCGGGGCCTGGGAACGCCTCGTGAGGACAGTCAAGACAGCCCTCGCAGCCGTCCTGGACAGGCCGACATCAGAAGAGGTCCTCGCCACCCTGCTCGCCGAAGTAGAGATGACGGTGAACAGCCGTCCCCTCACTCACGTCAGTCTCGACCCTGAAGAACCCGAAGCGCTGACCCCTAACCACTTCATCCTGCTGGGGCCAGCTCATGAACCACCCATGGGCGAAACCACGCCGCAAGACCTTCAGGGAAGACACACCTGGCGAGCCTCCCAGCGCCTAGCCGACTTATTCTGGGCGCGCTGGATAAGAGAGTACCTCCCGGAGCTCCATCACCGGCGGGAGCCACACGGAAGAGGCCCGCCGCTCAGCTTGGGTGACATCGTCATCATCGCCGACAACACCCTGCCTCGCAACACCTGGCCGCTAGGGCGCGTTATTGCGACTTACCCTGGCCCCGACGGCGTGACGAGAGCGGCGGACGTGCGGACGAAAAACGGCATCCTGAGAAGACCTACGAAAAAGCTGGTGACCCTTGTGCCAGCACCATCAGCAGCGGTCGTCCTACCTGCACATCGGGATGCGTCGGACTCCGAGGCTACGTCGCGACGCACGGCGGGAGAATGTTCCGGACGAGAAACCGACGCTGCTGAATAATGTGTATTTTGTTATTTTACATAAGGATAAGTTAGTTATGTTAATTGTATCTATGTATAGTGCTAACTTATGATTTGTATATTGCTTTCTCGTTTTATGTTCCCCTTTATTTGTGTTTTGCTTGATTGTGCCTAATTTTATAGTCTTATTTGTTTTATTTGCCTAATATTGTAATCTTATAGAATAAGTGAATTGTATTTAGTTATAAGATTCTTGTTGGAAAATAAAAACTATTGATAGGTACACAACCCATTACGGGACATAGGAGGGAAGGAGACAGAGCGCGGCCTCCTTGTCGTTGCCCTTGCCTGCCTCTATCTCCGTCCCGCTCTAAACCTCCCTTTCTGGCGCAACTAGAACACTAAACCGCATTAGTCACTAATTGGGTGCGTTCGATCCGCACATAAGAACGGCATTTGGCCGTCGAAAATCAGTCCAGTCCGAGCCAGCAGCTCCAGCTAAACCAAGAAAAAGCTCCAAGATCCAGAAAGGAAGGAACACACAGTGAACACACACCAGCGGCTTTGAAGAAAGAAATTCTGGCCTTTTATTTGGCACGCCCCGCTGCTACCTTCCCGCTTCAAACGCACACACCCGGCGGTACCCGGAAGGCATAATTCTGGGCGCAATCCCAGCAACATTGGTGCGGCGGACCCTTCCACTGCTCCGTGTAACCAGGTCCGACGGTCCCGCACACATTATAACTGAAAAAAAACATGTAACGCTGAGTATTCTTTGGTGTTAAAATGCTGTCTTGTGTAATTGAGTAGATAAATAGAATAGGAATGTTGACACGTTCTTGAATTATTTATGATTTGCATTTTCTATAGACACGTATAATACTCGTAAAGTAGTAGAGGAAGTCAATACTCTACCTTGAATAATAATTTTTCATTTCTCATACTCGGAAAGTAGTGTTTGTTTGATCAGAGCAGCGGGTCGAAAACGATGCTTCCCTCCCTTAGGCGGGAAAGACTCATAGTAATTGCTTCCCTCCCTAGGGCGGGAATGAATTTTAAAAATAGAACTAAAATTGGTTATTTAGTCGGCTATAATTTTTTTTACATAATTAAGAAAAATATCGATTAAAAAAAAATGCTGCGGTCTTGTGAGTGTATACGGCCAATGTGAATTAAAAAAAAATACCTATTAAAGTGGGATGGCCCGCGGCGGTGACGCGGGCGGTGTGTTCCATATTTGAAATTTAAATTAAAAAAGACTATTAAATAGGTACGACTCATGTTATTACTATCAATAAATATTTTAGAAAAAATACTATTTTTTACTTTCCTTATATTTGAAATGAAAAGTAGAGTGTTTAACACGGGTGAAAGTCATAGTACGAGAGCCCACGACCAAATTTTTTGTCTCATAGCAATACGGCCAAAACTGCATCAAATCGATAGATACGATTATCCTGAACTCGAAAATACCAATATCAGACATTTTCCGCGTAGCGTTTGATCTGACCGAATTTTCAAAATTGTCAAAGAATTTTACCGAACTGCATCATAGCAATATGTCTGATTTGATAGTTCTGAGATACCGAAAACATATTTTTCAGACGTTAGTGGTGTAGCGCAAACCCGTAAAATCACTTAAAAAAATTAAAAATGAGACAAAAAAAATGTCTCATAGCAATACGTCTGAAAATCTTTTTTATTAGTAAATTTTGGTTATTTGATGCGAACAAAACAATTTTCAGACGGAAATGTGAACGCATTAAATTTTGAGACCGTTTTGAAAATGTTAACAAATTTTACCGACCGGTATCATAGCAATATGTCTGAAAATTGTTGGACATGATAAAATAAGTTGTCCACATGTGCAAAAAATTTATATCAGACAAATTAAGTGTAGCACCTTCTCTATCAGACAACTTTTCCATACTCAGATATCATTTAAAAATCGTATGAGGCATCTTGAATTTTCTGTTACAAACCAATGAATACGTTGCGACCCTGAATTTATTAGATGATAATTAACAAAGAATTTACCCGAAACCTTAACATTGAAGTTGAAGGACTGAAATAAATCGCACAAAAGGAAACTGGGATGAAGGGAAGGGAAGGGGCAGGAGCGTAACAAGCGCTGAGGCTGTTGAAATTAAATACTGATTGATTTGATAGGTTTGGTTATATTTAAAGCACACTTGAGTAACTTTTACAAAAGAAATAAGTAATGACATCTGTCATCTGTCAAAGTACATATAATAGACAAGGGAGATTCTTGAATATCTATGAAGGCTGTAAATTTAAAAAAACATTTAACAGAGGCGTCGGCCAGGCGACTCCGAAACGTTATTTTCGTTTTTGGGAGTATATGCTACACTTAAAGTGTCTGAAAACAGGTTATTGGTTATCATGGCAGCAATACGAAAAGTTGAAAAAAAAATTATCCGTATTGCTATGATACAGGTCGGCTAAATTTGTTGACATTTTCAAAAATGCGCTCAGGCTATATGCTACGCGCAAAATGTCTGAAAACAAACTTTTTCGTAATACAATCATAAAATCTATGTACATTTTCACTATCAGACGTATTGCTATAATACCGACTGTCTTTATTTTTTGACACAGCAGAAATGGCCTCCCACGCAGTTGCTACACTTTCGACCGTTACTACACACCTAGTCGGGTTCAGAATCATACAATCTAACGATTTTATAGGGTTTTTGCCGTATTGCTATGAGACATGGTTTTGGTCGTGGGCTCTCGTACTATCATCAATTCCCACTCGGACTATAGCCGCCCTCGCTTCGCTCGTGCGTCTAAATACCTCGTATGGGATTTGATTTCTTTCCACCCTTGTATAACAATCTACTATTCATTTTATTTCAACCTGACGTTTCGGACCCTTTTCAGCCTCCTTGGTCACAGGTAGACTAAGGTGTTAGTTGACATTGCACAGTTTCGAAAAAAATGAAAACTACCAACACTCAAAATTATTAAGTTACGTTCCTATCCACACAAAATGAGCTAACAGTATCTTGAGGTCTTGCAGTGCGGGGTCGAGCTTGAGTCTTGGCTAAAACAAGATCCCAAGCTGGTGGAATTTTCCAACCGTCTTCTCTATTTAAAATTAGGGTGTTTTCAAAGGCCTCACGGCTGTACAAAAAGTGTATCATTTCAATGTCTACTGTTCGCGTTAACCGAAGAAAGAATAAATTACATTACTGGGATCTTAAAATAAGTACCAAACAGAAGTCAAAAATGTGATTTTTTAAGATTATTGTCTGTTTATCTGTCTGTTGTTAGCTTTTCACGCAAGAACCAGATTCGGAACGGATAAGAGTGAAACTGCGAGGTATAAATATGGGATCATAAGAAAAGTTCTCTTTACAGCCACATCACAAAATTGAAGATCTGTGTACCTGATAAAAACTGATCTGTAAGACATACAGTGGCAGTCAGCGCCGCGTCAACACTTTCTAACGATAATTGTTTGCATCCACTTCGACACACACGGAGCAATGAGCAAGCGGGATCAAGCGCAATGTAAAAATTTCGCCCTAAAGCTGTTCATGCGTGGACCGCGATAGTACACATACATAGGAAAACTTGTCCAGCCTGACAAGCATTTTCTGGTAATGTGAAAAAAAGGTCTATAGTATATGTTGAAACTTTGTTTGGAAATCCAAAACTAAAGTGAACGAAGTCGCGGGCAGCCGCTAGTTAAGATAGATAGATAGATAGATCAACACTTTATTGTACAAAACTAAACAAAAATTACAGACAAGTTTAACAAAGAAAAATGTACAATTTAGGCGGTCTCATAGCTTGTAGCGATTTCTTCCAGACAACCTTCGGTTAAAGGAATCATTTAATTAGCTAACAGGAAGGGGGAATTTGCGCAAAATATATATGGAGCAAAATATAATGGATAAGTTAAGTATAATAGTCCTCCTGGCCGATTTCGACCACGGCGGCCAATCTCAACAGAGATCAGCCAACTACGCAGGAGATATTATAGTGCACAGGTGTGAGCGCAATACACAGGTGCACTCACTGTTCCATCACTCTCAAAGTTCGGTGAGACGGCAATCCGACATGACCGGAGAGAGATCAGGCGCAGGACCAACGGCTTAAAGTCAAGTTAAGTTAAGTATAATAGCTCTTTCAAGAGCGGGGAACGCGCGTTTCAAGAACCAAGATTGCCCAATGTGTATCCGCTCTAATAGTACCTAGTAAAAAAACGGAACCCTTATAAGATCACTTTGTTGTCCGTCTGTCCGTCCGTCCGTCCGTCTGTCAAGACCGTTTTTCTCAGGAACGCGTGGAGGTATCAAACTGAAATTTCTATATGATACTTAGGTCTACAGTCCCTGGAAGCTGTAGAAAAATCAATCTTCTAAGCCAACGCAATCAAAAGATACAGCCATTTAGGCCGCAAATTTGAGCAAATTTTCGAAACTCGCACGGGAATCAAAACCTACAGGGTACTTCCCGTAAACTTAGAATCTTGTAATTTAGTACGAAGTCACGTCTTATAGTACAGATATATGAAAAATTACGAAAATTGTAAATTTTCAGTTTAATAAATATCATATAAAAAAAATATTTTTGACAAAAAAAACTTAGTCTAAAATGACCGGTCAAGTGCGAGTTGGACTCGCGCACCGAGGGTTCCGTACAAACCTGTAGATAAGGAGTAGTAACTTTGAAATTTTCAAAATTGTCAAAAATATTTTTCAAAAATATTTTTTTATATGATGAAACTGAAAATTTACAGTTTTCGTAATTTTTCCTATATCTGTACTATAAGACGTGGCTACGTACTAAATTTCAAGATTCTAAGTTTACGGGAAGTACCCTGTAGGTTTTGATTCCCGTGCGAGTTTCGAAAATTTGCGGAAATTTGCGGCCTAAATGGCTGTATCTTTTGATTGCGTTGGCTTAGAAGGTTGATTTTTCTACAGCTTCCAGGGACAGTATACCTAAGTATCATATAGAAATTTCAGTTTGATACCTCCACGCGTTCCTGAGAAAAACGGTCTTGACAGACGGACGGACGGACGGACAGACGGACAACAAAGTGATCTTATAAGGGTTCCGTTTTTTTCTTTTGGAGTACGGAACCCTAAAAAAACTTACTTATATCCCTACAGGTTTGTACGGAACCCTCGGTGCGCAAGTCCAACTCGCACTTAACCGGTTTTTTTTATTGTTATTATTTTTCAACGTTGTTGTTTCAGATGCAGAACGATGGACCAGCGATGATGTTCGCAGACGAATTCAAGCAGACTCTGGAGCGGTATCTCTTCGGGATTTGTCCGCAGACATTCAAGGTACCTACCTACCTTATTGCTAATAATAATAGTCCTCCTAGCCGATTTCGACCACGGCGGCCAATCTCAACAGAGCAACTACGCAGGAGATATTATTGTGCACAAGTGTGAGCGCAATACACAGGTGCACTCACTGTTCCGTCACTCTCAAAGTTCGGTGAGACGGCAAACTTAATGAACAAGTTGTCTGCAATAAGTTTGCAAGTGGTCAACTGGAGGAATTAAAGTACCTCACTGACCACAAACTGAAGCCAATGAACAAGCCGCTGATCTGGCGTTTGTTGATTCCTATTGGTAAAGCTGAAAAGAGGATTATTTTGCTTTAAATTTCCACAAAACGACACGCCAGCGCAGGAACCAAAATACATCCAACTGTAATCATCTGAAAAACCTAGAGCTGGAAGTCGCAGGACTTACAATACCTACAACTCGCAACGTGACACTGAATTAACTATTGGTTAATTATAGGATAGCCAGGCAGCTGCGGATCGCCAACTTATACTAGAAAAATATATCTAGATATCTGTAACACAAGTGCTTTAACTACTTACCACGGAGTCAGATTTCAGATTTTTATTTATTTATTTATTTGGTGGAGGGGTGTGTGTAAGGTAAGTGATCAACCTTACTGTCAGATGTTATTAAGCCGCCCGAGGGCCTCTGACTAGGCTTAACGACTAATATCTATCGATATTAACCGGGACCAACATATTAATGTGCCTTCCGAAGCACGGAGATGCTTGTAAATAGACGTCACTTAAATGGTCAGAATGGTCACCCATCCCAAACATCCACCAATCCGCACTGAGCCCGCTTGGTGGAGTATGGCTCGGACCACCGGGACCACCACATAGTTGAGGTGAGACCTGTGCCCAGGAGTGGGACTTATATAGGCTGATGAGATGGGATTTATTTATTTACTAATACTATACATATAAGTGACTATAAAAGCTCACAGCTATGATCAGACGACAAACATTTCCATCCAGTCCCGTTGGTCGCAGATGCAGCTCCAGCTGAAGGGCAGGAACGTCACAGCGCCCGCTTGCGACGTGGACGCTGAGCAGCAAGACCTGGCTGGCAGGTTGTATTTTATTTTGTTAGAAAAACACTACAGTATCTTATTCATTTTTATTTATTTATTTATTTAAAACTTTATTGCTCAAGAAATGTACAAAGGGTGGACTTAATGCTAAAAGCATTTTCTGCCAGTCAACCTCAAGTTCATGCAGAAAGAAGGCAATGGGTGCATTGAAAATTAAATGAGAAATGTTAATTGTATCTTTAAAAAGTAATTAAAAAAAAGTTAAAATCTTAACTTAAAAAGTAAAGTGAATTTAAAAGGTATCTTTAAAACTAAATAACTCGCTTGACTTGTCACAAAACACCATTTACGTGTTTCCGCATATAAATTCTAAATGACTTTTATACATTTTGAAGTAACTTTTGGAATAATAAGAAAAAAAAAACAATTAGTACAGTTGGACATTAATACGCTTAGTCAAAAGCTGTAGTAGTGAGCTCTATCCAGCCGGTGCACCTCTTCAAACCATCTTTTTGACAAACGCTTTTTGAGACTAGCAACACTAGTGTTAAATAAGTCTAGTTCGAGGTCATCGGCCATAGCATTGAACACGCTAGGAGCTCTTATGAAATAGGAGTTCTGTCTGTATTTCGTAGTACTTTGTAGGATGAAAAGAGTCAAAAAGAGTATACTTATGCAATCACCAGCGGGCTTAGAGCGGGTACACATAGGGCGTTCGGCGTTGCGTCGAACGCGCGTTTTCATATTCAAAGCGCGCGCTTGCATGTGAACACTTCAATAGGACTCCCTGGTTGTCGAAATGCGCGTTGACGAAGCGCGCGTTGGAAAGCGTCCAATGTGTACTCGCTCTTATTGCAATGCTTTTCTTAATTCTTATTATCTCTTATATATAAAAATGTCTTATATATAAAAAATAAAAATGAATTGCTGTTCGTTAGTCTCGCTAAAACTCGAGAATGGCTGAACCGATTTGAATAATTTTAGTCTTGAAATATTCGTGGAAGTCCAGGGAAGGTTTAAAAGATCAAAAAATTTAAAAAAAAAGCAACGGGCAGGACAACGTCTGTCGGGTCAACTAGTCTATATATATATATATAAAAATGAAACCCGTTTTCCTTGGTCACGGCATCACGCGTGAATGGCTGGACCGATTTCACTAATTCTTTTTTTGTTGTATTTGTTATTATTAGGAGAAGGTTCTAACGGAAAAAAATATTAAGAAAATCTCTCAGAAATATTAAAAACTTAATTTTGCATATTTTAAAAAACGCGCGTAACTAATTTCAATGTCATTCGATGACATTGTTCAATCATTGCAACGCTAAGGCGGTACGAAGTTCGCCGGGTCAGCTTATATCTTATCTTATATGTATATAAAAATGAATTGCTGTTCGTTAGTCTCGCTAAAACTCGAGAATGGCTGAACCGATTTGAATTATTTTAGTCTTGAAATATTGGTGGAAGTCCAGGGAAGGTTTAAAAGATCAGAAAATTAAAAAAAAAGCAACGGGCAGGACAACGTCTGTCTTGTCAACTAGTCTTCTCTTATATATAAAAATGAATTGCTGTTCGTTAGTCTCGCTAAAACTCGAGAATGGCTGAACCGATTTGAATAATTTTAGTCTTGAAATATTCGTGTAAGTCCAGGGAAGGTTTAAAAGATCAGAAATTTAAAAAAAACAACGGGCAGGACTACGTCTGCCGGGTCCGCTAGTTCTTATTAAATGCGATGTTGTGTTCCGATCCTCAAGACGAAAACAGGAACTACAATTTGAAATGTTAAAAATCCCTGACATGATCCATGAAAACAGCTGGCGAGTTCTAAGGGCTGGACCGATTATGACCATTTGCAAGAATACAAATGTCTTAGAAATAAAAGTCTTGTGTATTCAGCCTGCGTACAGGGTAGATAGCTACGAACCACCACGGTAAAATTATTATTCGAATAAAACAAACCGCATCGAAATCGTTCCATCCGTTCGGGAGCTCGATGCCACAGACGGACAGACACACAAACAGCGTTATCTCAAGGGCAGGCACGTCACCACGCCCGGCTGTGATGTCGTCAGGGTCTACCTGATGAAGCAGGACTTGTCTGGCAGAATATCTTCTTATTATCCATTCCCCTACTTGATATAATTTTGTAGAGATCGTATCCGAAGATTTCTCTCTATGACCACAACAGTTATTCAATTTACTTAACTTGAGACAAAATCCATTTTGTGTTAGTAACAAACTTCTTATGGCGTTAGTATACATTGAAATTACGTCCAATATACGTTTAGCCACCAGTCTGCCATCAATCCAGGATGCTGTTTGCGCTGCTCCGCAACCAGCTTACCAGGGACGTGCATCTTGTTCCCACACTCGTATCTAGTTGTATTAGGTAAAGCCGAGGTGTATATGGTGTCTAACTCTATCTTAATTGACTCAGTTGTATGTCTCGTAGCGACAGCATGCAATGCCAAAATGAATTCAAAGATTTTGGAGGATAGATGCCCATTTTTCCGGTGAGTCATCTATCCTAAACGTATATGGGTCGGGGAAAAAATTCCCCTGTATGGGATAGATGTCACAAAATTAAAAGAGTCCCTAATACTTTGCATTTATTGAAGACAACGTTATTTTAAGACAAAACTCCCAGGAAAAAATTGTTTTATAAATAATTTGTTTTGATTTTAAAATTCATTTATTTCAGATAAATATCATCCATAATTTACTCACATGTCAATCATTAATTAAATATTAAATAAATCGAAGGAAAATAATAAATTACAATGAAATAGTGATATTAAACAAAATTAAATTAAATGTCAGGTTCTTATTTAACAAAAGGCGATGAATTGGCATGCAGCTTCATCCACCTTTGCATCATCGGGGAATCCCACCGCTCGGCCAATGCATTCAGGACACTGTTTGTACTGCTCCGAAAGCGTTGAAGCAGCGAGGCACTCCTCTTTCGGACGATGGCGTAGAAATCGTTGAGGCACTGCAAAACCGTGGTAGCCCCATCAGCGCCCTGAATGCATTGTAGGACGCGCAGGGCGCCGTATGCCCGCTGCGTGTAGCTGGTCCACAGGCTTCACGTGTAGAAAGACTGGCAGTAAGCCTTAAACAAAGTTACTTTCACTGGTATAGTACAGCGTGTAAACCTACGAGCCAGCATGTTACACTGAACTGACAATTTCCCTGCTCCCTCTCAATGTCCTCATTATCACATAAGACATCTGTGACCCAGTGACCCAGATATTTAAATTTACTTACCCTGTTAAATATCTGGGCCACTATTATTGAAGTTATAGACCGATTTCGAAAAGTGGGGCATCTATCCCGGTTTTAACCTAGAAGCAGTCTATTAAACGGCACAGCCCCAACAGAACTCTGAAGGCTTTATTACGAGTTATGCCAAAGTGATCAACTTCTTGGTAAACCGAAGTTAAATGCCGACTATTCGGTACGCAATTAAGATATTAACCATTATGGCGCAACAGATTTAGAGTTAGGAAGCTAAAGGGAAGCGCTTTCTACCGACCGGGCATTATGGTCGGGGACCAAGGTCCGATAGACTGCATCTTGATTTGTCTATCTATGTTATTCTGGATCTAAATCTTATATGCCGCGGTTCACGTGCGGTACTAGGCTAACAGCACCATGTAGCCTATGGAGCCGTATCAGCGCTCGCTGACGTGCGCCACCGTTAGGCATGCGCTTGTGATGGCGAACGGTAGAGGTCGCCACCCCATAAAATAAAAAGTAATATGTAGTTTAAAAAAATAAAAACACTCTTTTATTGCTAATTAAAAAGAGAAAATATTTTTTGAGTACACGGAATTTATATTACAGTAAAGTAAAAAGCGTGGGGTGCACTTTATGACGTTTTCATACTTTTCTTTTTATAGTTGCCAATAATAGGATGATTTTCACATACTACTATACCAAGCACCCCGCGCTTTTTACTCTACTGTAATATAAATTCCGTGTACTCAGAAATTATTTTCTCATTTTTAGTTAGCAACAAAAGCGTGTTTTTTTAGTTTTTCAAACTATTATTTATTTAGTTAATAAGGATAATGGAAAACTCTTATCAAATAAGCAAAGTTTCAAATTAATCCGATTTCTGGAACATACATACATACATACATACACCCCGATCTAATAAAAGCGTGTTAAAAACGTAACGCGGAGAAATTGTTGAGCTACGGGAACTCAACATGCCAAGTTCTGTAGACGCAACTTTTTAGCCCCCGACGAAAAAAGAGGTGTTATATTGTTCTGTTAGTGTGTGTTTGCGTTTTTGTGTGTGCCTGCCTGTTGCTTCGTAGCTTCTGACCGGATGGACCGATTTCAATGCGGTTTTTTATTCGGCGGTTAATTTAATTACAGTTGGTTGGTTTTTAGCTATGGCTGACAAATATTAGGCCAGCCGTTAAAGTTCACCAGTTGTTTTCGTGGCTCATGTCGGAGGTTTTATAATATAAGTATAATAGTCCTCCTGGCCGGTTTCGACCACGGCGGCCAATCTCAACAGATATCAGCCAACTACGCAAGAGATATTAGTAGTGCACAAGTGTGAGCGCAATACACATGTGCACTCACTGTTTCATCACTCTCAAAGTTCGGTGAGACGGCAATCTGTCATGACCGGAGAGCGATCAGGCGCAGGACCAACGGCTTAACGTACTTTTCGAGGCACGGGGGTGTAACACCGCCAACTTCCCGACTCCGAGCTGTTTTTGAGAAATTCATGACAGAATATTTCAGAAACAATTTTGGCTCGCCTGGGTTTCGAAGCCAAGAGGGATGTAAGGCAGAAACTTTGCAACTACACGTCATAATCATGGCTTACTAACGCTTGAAGAGAAACGCCTTGCTTTGGATATGGGTTTTTTGTTTGATTTACTTAATGGACGCACTTTTTCGCCAGATTTACTTTCAAATATAAATTTTAACACTCCAAGACGACGCACTCGCAATACTGCGCTCTTTAGCCCAAACCTTCATTCTACTAACTATGGTCAAAATTACGTACTCGTATTATGATTAACTACAACAAGATGTTTAGAGAGGTTGGTATCTATGCTTCTTCTAAGAAAAAATTCACTTTGTTTATTAAATCAGTTATATTAAGCAACAAAAAAAAAATTAGTATAAAGCAAAGTAGCTTCAAGCGTCAAGTGTATTATGTATGTTTAAATCTTTAAAACTGCTCAACGGATTTTGAAGCAGTTTTTTTTTTGAATAGATGGAATAATGTAAGAGGTAGGTTTAGTAAAATAACATGCTTAATATATCAGAGGACCAAAATCCATATAAATAGGGAGGAAACACATTCTTTCAGGAATTAATGAAATGCTGTTGAATGCAATTATGGTTTGCATTTGCTTAGCTTACAGTTATTTATTTGTTTCTTCGGTTTACGCGAACAGTAGACATTGAAATGATGCACTTTTTACGGATTATTTCGCGATTTATTTACATTTTGTTTTAACCTGACGTTTCGGACCCTTTTCAGCGTCCGTGGTCACAGGTAGACTGAAATAAATCGCGAAATAATCCGTTAAAAGTGTATCATTTCAATTACAGTTATTTGTTTTATTTTTTTATCTTCTCGCTTAAGAGGTAGCTCTTTGTATTTCGGCTCGTTTACATAATTTAAACAAGTTGTGAACACCTATAAACATTTCGATTTATATAAGCTCTGTAGCATAAGTGTAATGTATTATGTGGTTGATTATCCAATAAATAAATAAATACACCAACGAGGCAGTCAATATAGGTATACATTGAACAGCACATCAGAACTACCCATTTTTGTTCCAAAATCATCTAATTCACTCCCAATTTTCGCTTCTGCATTCGGAAAATGCAAAAACATCATAAATTTCAATCACGGAAGATCTTCATTGGTTGCCGATATTTTGATGCGCGTAGGTAATTCTCAGCGAAGAGTGATTTAATCACCTGCGCTTGCGCTTTCGTTTCGTTGGCCAGTCGACAAATGGGTGTTCTGTTTAACGTCATCCAGTGTGGCTTTCCGCCAGTGCCAATATTTTCGACTAGACATTTGGGAATGGCCCCAATCTTCGCTTGTTTATTTTGCTATCAAGGAAAATACGGTCAAGATCGTCTGTCAACCTCAGTATTTACTCTGATAACTAGTTTTTTAAATTCCCGACGAAAAAAAAGGGGTGTTATGATGTGTGTGACCGCTGTAAGCTTGTTTGTATATGTGTATGTCTTATAATTCGATGAAGCCGGCTGCACGCACCAAAAAATATGACGCATGCGGCGTTACCTCGCTCTGAGGCGTTCCATTCAAGGCTTGAAGTGTAAGCGAGAGCGCGGAACGAGCGACAAAGAGGCAACGTGACAGAGACATTGTCACGTTCAACTATCGTCAGTAAACCGACTTTACAGACAACCGATTTTTTGTTTGTCAGTCTGTGGCCTCGTAGTTCCTGATCAGATGGACCAATTTCAAAGCGGTTTTTTTTATTGACAGATAATATAATCTCGTTGGTTCTTAGCTGGCTGTTCAAAATCCGTTCAGGTATTGAAGTTCATCAGCTGTTTTCCTTGCTCAAGTCGCGGGTAGTTTTTATTTTAAACTAGTGACCCCCCGCGACTTCCTCCGCACGGAATCCCTTTGATTTCCAAATCGCGCTTGATAAGAGGATAAAAAATATCCTATGTCCGTGACCTGGTTCTAAGCTAACTCTCCACCAATTTTCAGCCAAATCGGTTTATCCGTTCTTGAGTTATAAATAGTGTAACTAACACCACTTTCTTTTATATATATAGATTTTAGATTTTAGCACAATGTGTTGAATTCTGTTTATAAATAGGAGTGAGTACCTGTATTTTTGGTTACAGTGCTATCAAAAAAACCAGGTGAAATTATACGATACATTATTTGGAATTGTACTTACTTACTTACTAGGGTGACTCGACGACCCAAAGTGAGTCTTGGCCTCCGACACCAGATCACGACATGCATCTCGGTCTTGCGACAGTACTTGCCAATCGGTATGGCCGAGGTTGAGCAGATCTTTAGCAACAGCGACTTTCCAGCAGTACCTAGGACGTCCAACCAGGCGTTTCCCATTTGGTTGTCCCAGGTACGCTCGCTTCACGGCACGATCCTCTCCCATTCTCTCCACGTGTCCGAGCCATCGAAGCCTGCCTGCTTTGGTCTCTCCAATAATATTAGGTTCGGACACTAGGTCTTAAATCTCCGAATTCTTCCTGACTCTCAACCTCCCATTTTACAGTTTCTTCGGTCCCAGAATCTTTAGCAGAATTAATTGTAATTTGGAATTGTATTTTAGTATATTTTTTTTCAAATTGGCGTTTCCTAAAGAAAAAATATAGTCAAAAACTTAAGCTTTATGAATGATTTTGCAATTGAAAAATTATATATTGTTTTTTACGTTAAAAAAAGAATAAATTAAATTTCAGACTGGCAACACTGGCTCTCCGCGCGCATTCGGCGGCGCGCGTCGACTGCTCGCGGCTCGGCGCCGCGCTCGCGAACACCCTTGGAGAGCTCGCGCGAACCGCTGCTAACAGGGCGGCTGTCACTAACGGTAAATAATAATAATAATGTAATGGTAAATCATCATCAGCCTATATACGTCCCACTGCTGGGCACAGGCCTCACCTCAATTATGAGGTGGTGCGAACCATACTCCACTACGCGGGCTCAGTGCGGATTGGTGGAGAGGTGTGTGTAAGGTAAGTGACCAACCTTACTGTCAGATGTTATTAAGCGCCCGAGGGCCAGGCTTAACGACTAATATCTATCGAAATTAACCGGGACCAAGAGCTTAACGTGCCTTCCGAGGCACGGAGATGCTTCTAAATAGACGTCACTTAAGTGGTCAGAATGGTCACCCATCCCAAACATGACCGCGCCGAAGGTTGCTTAACTTTTGGTATCACTACCAAAGCGCTGCAACCACTGCGCCACTAGCAATGGTAATAGTATTAATGGTAAATGATTCCAATAAATAGCTAACATACAGTGTGTGGTGTGAAATAATAGTAGTTTATGCAACTGATACATAATGAGGGGCCTTAAAACACGAGTGTGGTTTTATGAAACGAGCGTCAGCGAGTTTCATAATAGCATCACACGAGTTTTTTAAGGCCTAATTATGTACAGTTGCATACACTACTTTATCTACACACATATCATAAGTACTCTAAGATGGGTTCAGAGGTCGTAGGGAAATGACCTGCATTGCAAATGAATGACAACAGTAATGGCGGGTAATTCAATCCTCCGTCACGACGATTTTTTTTATATCATAGACAAACGAATGAAGTCCCTATCCTCATGTCACTCGTGATCATATGTCGTGCGATTTGGATTAAAAAACATATTGAATTTGACGTTTCATATCGATAACTGCTTTAATATCAATGGATACTAGAATAGAGACCTACTTTAGTTTTGACAGCTGTTCCAAATTTAAAGTCATAACCTTACAGAAATTGATACTGTTATAACATTACAGTACAGATTTTACCTATTGCCACAGATAAGAAAGTTCTCATAGTAAAATTGGTTGTAGTAATGCTGGTCATTTCCTACGGTTTCTGAACGCATTTTAGAGCACTAATGATATGTCCGTAGATAAAGTATATTTAACAAAAGTACAACCGAATACAATTTGTAAGTATTGGACAGAAACAGAACAGGGCCCGTATTGCCATCTTGCTCTCCCCTTACTGGCAGATTCAAGATTCTTAAATCCTTACTAATATTAAAATTGGGAAAGTTACTTTGTTGTTTGTTTATTTTTTTTTCTTTCACGACGCAACGGAGCAATGTAACGATATGTTTTTTTGTGTGGAGGTAGGTAGGAGGCTGGAGAGTGACATAGGCTACTGTTCTTCGACAAAACATCTCAATCCCGTGAAATATTGAAAAATAAACTTAAAGCTTACCAATACATGGCGCCGCTCGGTAGGGCTGAGACTCGGTGGCAAAAAAAAGTCGCGGGCGACCACTAGTATTCAATATACCTACTTTATTCAGGTTAAGACATATTATGCCATGAACGTCAACATTACATTTTAAAGAAGAAGAAGAAAACATTTTTATTCACTGTCACATTATAACCAAATAGAAAAACACATTTAAAATCACATACACAAGATACTGAAAGGGGGGCCACTCAGCATGTGTCGTAGCATCTCAGGAATGCCACGAAGCTGGTCTTCCGTGGATACTGAAAGACCAGCGTCCTTTAACAGGATTAAACATGTCTCCTTATCTTTTGAGACCTACCAAAGCTTCGAGACAAAACACAGACAATTAGGCAAGTGCCGAGAAGAAGCGTCGCAACAAACTCGAGTCACCATTTGCTGTCATGGAAAAACAAAATCAATCAAAGGAACTGTACAATAATTAGATAAGTGCAGGCTGGACTGTTCACACATTATTGTCGGCTGCGTTCTTAAAAAAAATAAAACAAAATTACAATTGAAAGCGCTATCGCAGAGCTTTTGCTTTATGCAAATAAATATGCGTTTATTTGCGTATTTTGGGTGTTACAATAAAGGTCTTGTAGATAAAATTATATTTAAAGTTCACCAAAATTGGCTACATTTTAGTGAAATCATCGCCACCGGACTAAAATTTAGTTAAATATTCTCAATTAGCCACGAATGTAAAGCCTAAACAAGACGGTAATAGGGGCCCAGATCTCAGGATGACTATTAAAAATCGATGAAAACTACATCTAGGCGAATTCGTTGTTTTTCAAAACGACATTACGCAACCTTTCAATAATACGCACCTTGACAGGACATAATTTACAAGTTTCTAAAACTGGAATCAAATTCGAATTACCATCGTCCCTCACATCAATTTATTATAATAACCACATGATACAGTAATACTGACATCGCCGGCGAACTTGGTCCCAAGCCAGTTTCTGAAAGAAAATCATATAATATTCGTGTAATATTCAAACGGGACTATTATAACACAATACAGTAGGCTTGCTGTAGTCAGAAGCCTAAAGTATAGTCCTCCTGGCCGATTTCGACCACGGCGGCCAATCTCAACAGAGATCAGCCAACTACGCAGGAGATATCATAGTGCACAAGTGTGAGCGCAATACATAGGTGCACTCACTATTCCATCACTCTCAAAGTTCGGTGCGACGGTAATCCGACATGAGGAGAGAGATCAAGCGCAGGACCAATGGCTTAACGTGCTTTCCGAGTCACGGGGGTACAAAACCGCCAACTTCCCGACTCCGAGCTGTTTTTGAGAAAATCATGACAGAAAATCTCAGAAACAATTTTGGCTCGACCTGGGATTCGAACCCAGGACCTCTCGGATGTAAGGCAGAAACTTTACCACTACACCAACGAGGCAGACAGAAGCCTAATCTCTATACATATACAGGGTGACGACGACATTTGACTTTCTGTCTGTGACGCTTTCACGTCTTAACTACTGAACAGATTTGGATGAAATTTGGCACACATACATGGTAATCAACATTCTGTGTGTGTGTGTGTGTGTGTTAAATTTCAGTTAAATGTCAGTAGTTTAGGCGTGAGAGCGCAACAAATAAAAATTCAACTGTCGTATTGTGGTCGCCAACCTGTATTATTTGTACAGGGTGGCCAAATAACAGGTATACACTTTAGTTTTGAAATTTTATTCTATGAAATATAAAATATATCAAGTATTCCTTGTTAAATATAGTATTTTGGGCCGACAATTAAACATGGAAAATAATGTCAGACAAATGTCCACCTCTAGCTGCATCGCAGATGCGAACCCTTTTCATCGCGTTTTTCATCACATTTTCACACATTTCCTGCGTTATCTCAGTGACTGTGTCTCGAATATTTTGTTTTAATTGCTGAAGGTTCATTGGCCTGTTAGCATAGACACGTCCCTTTAGATAGCCCCACAGAAAAAAGTCAGGAGCTGTTAAATCAGGCGATCTTGGGGGCCAATCAATGTCACCGTTTCTCGAAATTAATCGACCGGGAAACATTCTTTTTAATGTTTCTACTGTAGCTCGTGCCGTGTGACATGTGGCCCCGTCTTGTTGAAACCACATGTTTCCTAAGCCCAATTGATTCACTTGATTCGAGAAAAAATTGATAATCATCTCACGGTACCGATCTCCATTCACTGTAACAGCATCACCCATAGCATCTTCAAAGAAATAAGGCCCAACTACCCCCCTTGACCAAATTCCACACCAAACTGTTACTCTACGAGGATGTAGTGGTCGTTCGTGGATCAAAAAAGGTTGTTCTTCTCCCCAATGGCGAGAATTTTGTTTATTAACAAATCCGCTGAGGTCGAAATGAGCTTCGTCACTCATTATGATTTTCTGATGAAAGTCTGGGTCTCTTTCCAGCTTGGTTAGCATAGCACTACAGTAATCACGACGGCGTTCATGGTCTCGAGGTCGAAGTTCTTGAGTTATCTGTACCTTATATGGAAACAAACAAAGGTCTTTCTTCAAAATTGTCTGTAGAGAAGTCCTCTTAATTCCGAGTTGTTGAGAACGTCGCCTGGTAGACAATGTGGGTTCTTCGGCTACACTTTGACGAACAATTTGGATATTCTGCTCTGTACGAGCCCTTCTAACAGGATGAGGAACTGCTTTATCTGTTACGATGCCATACTGCTCAAATTTATTCACTAAACGAGTTATTGTTAGCCGCGAAGGTAAGTTATTTCTACCGAAAATCGGCCGCAATTTTCTTAAAGTTTCTGCAATACATGATTGGGTTGAGTAAAACGTTTTAATAATTAAAACACGTTGTTCCTTCGTAAAACGCTCAATAATAAATTTGCCGTATCTACACAAATAAATTTTCATGCAAAAACTGTCATATTTAGCGCCAAAACAAAATGGCGGCAAAAAAAAGTTGTATACCTCCAAGTTGGCCACCCTGTATAAGAGTTTTCCCCTTTCCCAGCATCTTGTGTCGCGGTGCTAGGGCCTAAAAATAAGATTTAGGTATAGTTGAAAGATCTCAGGGAGTACACTGGGCCAGAACTCTAATATTTGTTCGAATAAGAACGCACGAAATTGCGTGCGGCCGCTAGTTAATCCTTGGTAATGTAAGAGTAAATGCGATCAGATTCCCCGGAAAGTAATTTTTCCCACGGTAAAACGAAGCCTATGTCCTTTCTCGGGTATCAAAATATCTCCATACCAAATTTCACGCAAATCGGTTCAGTAGTTTAGGCGTGATTGAGTAACAGACAGACAGACAGAGTTACTTTCGCATGTATAATATTATTTTAATGCAAGCCTTCTTGTTTCATATTGCTTTATATTTTCATACAAAAACACGTACTGTGAGAAATTAGCTCTTTTCTACTTTTATTTTAGCAGCTGGAAATTGCTAATGGCATCTGATACAAGTTTATGATGTAAATAAACACACATAGCTACCTAAACATTAAAACATATTTACAGAAAACGTTTTAGCGTGTTTTTGTTGCGTGAAGTGTAAACATTGGCTATTTGGCCTACGATAACATAGGATACATGCTGATTGGTGTCTTGAGATATTCCATAGGGTTGCCACCTTTTTTTTTGTAATAAATAAATTACATTGGTTATTATAGGTACGAAAAAAGTACATAGTATCAAAATAAAGTACAATTTATTGACGTGACAACGTCTTAAATTAGGTTGTGGCTCGGAGTCACTCATGAAAAAGTGTAACGCCCGCTTACGTCTGTTACGATGAGTCACCGAACGAGAGAGAGGCCCGCCGGACCGGCTAATGCCTTGCGTCTCTCTCCCACTCAAACATGATCGGTGACACGTAAAATCTTCGCCCGTAAAACCGACTTTACAGGCAACCATTTTTTTGAAGTGAAAACTTCTTTAGCGGCGTTGAGCACTTTTGTGGCATGGGTAGAAACTGTGAAACTCGCGTCAGGTCACGTGATGCTGATCGAAAAACCGTAAGACGGTTGTTAAGTTTTCACTTCTGCCGGCACTCCCGGAGTGCAACCCGTGTTAGTTTTTTTCTTTATTACTAAATATTATATTTACAAACATTTTCAACAAATAATTATACTTCCTAAGTATGATTAGATTCATATTTTCGACCTAATCTTCAACTTCAAAATCACAAAGAAATCATGCGAAATAAAGTATTTTCGTGTACTTTATTGTTCTCATAAAGTATAGAGTACAATTGGCTGAAATAACGTACAATACTTTAATATAAAGTACGGGTGGTAACCCTAATTCCAACCCACATGAAACCAGCGTCATAGCTTGCCATGGCAATAATGCTGAGTGGGGGGGCCGATTTGATTATACCTACATTTTTAGGGTTCCGTACCTCAAAAGATATATAGTATGCAAATAAATAAATGAAATGAAATGAAAGAAAAAAACGGAATCCTTATAAGATCACTTTGTTGTCCGTCCGTCCGTCCGTCCGTCTGTCAAGACCGTTTTTCTCAGGAACGCGTGGAGGTATCAAACTGAAATTTCTATATGATACTTAGGTCTACTGTCCCTAGAAGCTGTAGAAAAATCAACCTTCTAAGCCAACGCAATCAAAAGATACAGCCATTTAGGCCGCAAATTTTCGAAACTCGCACGGGATCAAAACCTACAGGGTACTTCCCGTAAACTTAGAATCTTGAAATTTAGAACAAAGTCACGTCTTATAGTACAGATATAGGAAAAATTACGAAAACCGTAAATTGTCAGTTTCATCATATAAAAAAAAAAAAATTGAAAAAATTTTTTGACAATTTTGAAAATTTCAAAGTTACTACTCCTTATCTACAGGTTTGTAGGGAACCCTCGGTGCGCGAGTCCAACTCGCACTTGACCGGTTTTTTTCTTTCATTTTGGCTATATAATACTCGTATACTTAGACCTGTGTCAATTTTCAATTGTAACAAAGATTGTAGTTTATGAGCCAATTTTTTTTTCTTTCTATATTATGAGAAAAGATAGGAGGCTCCTTTATTTATTTATTTAGTTATTGAAGCTTTATTGCACAACAAAACTTTGTAAAAAAGGTGGACTTAACGCCGTAGGGCATTCTCTACCAGTCATACCTTTGGGCTAAGCAGAAATGATTAGTGGGCGGTGCGACAAAATAAATAAAAGAGAAAACACAAAACTAATATTATCCTTTCCTAATATTATCCTTTCGACATACCTCGTCTATATTTAGGGTTACCGCCAACGCACACCTGCGGTAAACTGCCGCTGCGACTACTTCTGCCAGTGTGTCAACCAATCGCTGCGCCTCAATTACGGTGTTAGTATCCCGCAGTGTGCCCTGGGTTCAGAGTTGTAGGTAGAGGCAGTAACTGTTTACTGCTTAACTGCAAAACCATGTAAAACTCAGGATCATAAACCACACGCGTAACTCATGTAGCTGTGTTTTAAAGTTTTTTTCTATGTCCACAGCTGCAAACGAAGCCAACAAGAAGCGAAAACTATCGAAAAGCCAAAAGGCGAAGATTCAAGCTAAACAGCGGACAGCACTCGCTGTTAAAAAGAAGGCTGCGGCCGCCGCTGCCGCCGCCGCTGCCAAAATGGCGTCTTCTTAGATCTCCATATTATATTCATTTTCAGAAACCACCGTGAAAAGACGATATTCAATCTATGGAATATTTGCGGCTGATTTATGATGATGATGAAGAGAAGATTATTTCTTTACGTACGAAATATATAACATAATGCTAGCATCCGGGTCAACGCGACCGCGAAACCCAAGAAAATATAATTACTCGAGAGTTCGAGACCGGGACTCGTGACGTCACGTTGAAGGCTACCTGCAAAGAGAGTCATGATGACGTAACGTTGAAGGCTACCTGCAAAGAGAGTCATAAAGACGTCACGTTGAAGGCTACATGAAAAGAGAGTCATGATGACGTCACGTTGAAGGCTACGTGCAAAGAGAGTCATGATGAAGTCACGTTGAAGGCTACCTGCAGAGAGTCATGATGACGTCACGTTGAAGGCTACCTGCAAAGAGAGTCATGATGACGTCACCAGTCGCTTTCTCGCGGTCGCGTTTATCCGAATGCCAGCTTTAGTTTCAATTAATAAGTGCTTTTGATATGATTGCTATAGAATGCTAGATTTATCATCTATGAATGTATGAGTTTATGTGATAGAAACCTTATAAAAGACGGCGGTATAATTATTTCGTCTTTACTTTTTGATTTTAATAAAATATCTCTCGTTCCTTGTTTATTTGTTACTATTTAATGGCTACATTTAATATCTATTTACCTGTGACTAAAAGTAAGATATCTTACAGTTTTAAACTATAATCTATCGGAGCAATATCAGTCATAGCCAGTTAGTTACCTACCTGTTATTTATATAAAACATGACGTATTCTATTGCATTGCAACTTAAGGTCCTATGTTAAAAAAGATACGTTTTTTTTAGTACTACGTTTTACTGCTGTGGGTGTAAGCCCATTTAAGCTAGTTAAACATAAGTATAATAACGATAATGTTACTATTAGCACTAATTTTAATTAAAAGCTTGTAACATTGTTAATTAGTGTATGTAATTCACTTTTTAATAATAAACAGTTATATTTACCTGCTTTTTTCTTGCTAAATTTTTTTTCCTAAATTAGTTTAGGTGTTTTTGTACTGACAACATCGCAATGTCACAGTCAAGAAGGAATTTACACTTAGTCACATCGATGGTCACAGCTGTTGATAAAATAAAATTACATTCACACTATGTTTTCATTCATCCCACATGCAAAAGTTGGTGAGAAATATTTGAGGAGAAATATCGAAATTAAATAACGCAAACGCAGAGGGCGAAATCCCCGAAAAAATCAAATGAATTACCCTTTTATACATTGCTTTATCCTTCGAACATTCGCTGTGGCTGTAGCACAAGCCGTGTTAGTCCAAAAAAAATCAACATCAAATGTCAATGTCACCGACTGGCGACTGTCAAGTGATGCTTGTGACATTAGCAAAATCGATTTGTTTTCCGAAATCCACAACCTTTCTTTATAAACTGATAAAATTAAAGCTGTACAAATCATGTCGCTGATTTTAGAAGACTCCGCAGTATCTGAGGAGAATGCAGAGACCGAATATGTCGAATTAGATATTCCTGGTCATATTATTCTACTGTCTGATCCAGCTGACACTGAGAAAATCTTTGTTTTGTAAGTAAAATAACATTACTAACTACCTACCTATTATCAAGTTTATGTTATTGGTGGTTAGTTTCTCTAAATTCACAATTCACAGGCCAGTACTAGGTGAATAAAGGCATAAAACTTTCATTCATTTTCCTGAAACAACTTAACCTGGCCTGCTTGAGTCAGGGTTGCCAAATTTATTTTCGTCCAGTCAAGATATTGTAACTTTTTGAGTGAATAAAAACCAGGATTTTTGCTTCAAAAGTAAGAAATGTCAAAAATGTGGTCAGGAAAGCAGTTTGAGGTTGGGATACTAAACATGAAAGCACTTGTTTAAATATATTTCTGTTAACCCTCTAATTTTGTTTAAAAAATAGGAATGTCTGGCAATGCTGGCTTGGGTGTGTGTGTTTTGGTTAAGGTAGACCCTGATGCCAGCCTAACTGTTTTATTGGAAGAGTAATGTAATTACTTGACACACAAATAAATGTTATTTCTAGCTAAGTAAGTCTGATACCACAAATTGTGTTTAAAATTATGGTCAATTTTGATCCTCCTTACAGACCAACCACAGCAATCAATGTCCAGGATTTCCCAATTTATCATGTAACCGCAGAGGAAAAAAATAAAGAAACACCTAAAAATGTTCCTATGCGGCCGTTGTATACCTGCGAAACTTGCAATTACACCACATCAAGACTTTCATTCTTTGAAAAGCACCAACTCACACATTGGGTTGTGAGAAAATCTCCAAAAATCAATGAAGACCCACCAATAAAAAATAAGGAACCGATCAAAGTTAAAAAAGGAACTCCCCAATTGCAGAAAAGCTCAAAAATGACCGTTAACAAGACAAAAATTAAAAAGGAATCCGTTAAATTCAAATCGGAAGATCCAGAATTCAAATGCCCGCATTGTAGTTACTTCACATCAAATTACCGCAGCCTACGGATACATATGCACATTCATTCAAAAGGCAACGCATACCGCTGCTTTGATTGCAATTTCTCTGGTAAAAACTTGGCTGAGCTGATCAGTCATCATAAGCGTTCCAAAAAATTACTCTGCAAATATTGTACATTTAAAACTCATAGCAAAGAGTTGTTCAAAGACCATAAAGAGAAGAATCATGCAGCCAAATGGTTTGGGTGCATGAAGTGCAAGTTTGCAGCAGCCGACCGGAGCTACGTGGCCAAGCACATGGCTGAGAAACACAGTAATGCATTGCGCTTCGATCCGGTGCAGTTAGAACCTGAATCAGATGTAAAAGAATAGAATTAGGTTGGAATGTGCTTATTTCTGCAGGAGTTATCAGAAGGACAGAGGTATTAGTCGCGTCATCTAAAAAGAGCGCTGGACCCCTCTAGGTGTTTGCTGATGGAAGCAGTCGCTATCTCGTTCGCTCGCATAGGCCTGGACGTGCGCGTGCGCGCAAAATGTTGCTCCTTCCCTTATATCAAACCAAACAGAGAAAGATATGGTACCTCCTTACAATCGTGGTAGGGTTAATTTATATGTTGGGACGTGTAAAAGTGCTCCTTGTGAGTCTACTTACAAAAATAAATTGATTATATCGATTTTTAATCGTCAACATTAATATGGGCCTCTCACGCTCAAGCACAACTTGCAGTACTGGCGACGACTAGGAGTGGAGCAGCTCACACCGTATTTGCCTCGTTTTGACGTGACAACGTCTTATAATTCGATGGAGCCGGCTGCACGCACCAAAAAACATGACGCATGCGGCGTTACTTCGCTCTGAGGCGTTCAATTCAAGGCTTGAAGTGCAAGCGAGAGCGCGGATCGAGCGACAAAGAGGCAGCGTGACAAAGACGTTGTCACGTTACAGACAACCGATTTTTTTGGTTTGATCTAAGCTCCCTCCCCATTTTGAACTACTTATTAAGCCCAAGAATCGTCTAGTGCGCAGGTGCCTTCTTTTTATATTACGCGACTTATAGTTCTCATTTTACAATATTTCAATCATAATGTATATTTACATTCAATCGCTGATTCGAAAAATATCAAATGTCACTGTTAGGACGTACATCTGAACCGGGAGCCCAAAATTGTAAAATTGACCTAGCAATCGGTTTATATGAGAGTTCAGATAAGCCATGTAATAGCCAGTAACCATGCTAATCAGTGTTGGATACATACAGTATCTTATTTTTCTTAAATAAAGTGTTATTTCTACTGATACTAAACGTTTTTTTTTTCATGATCGGACTGGCTAAGCATCTCCAAAATATACACGTTATGATGACCCGCCGTCGTCACAGCGTCGTTCGTTAACGCCTTCTCAAATTTTTATAGCAAAGTTCTGAGAATGTTACTTTGCTTTTATTAGCA
The DNA here is from genome assembly GCA_963921415.1 of Pyrausta despicata. Classification (NCBI taxonomy): domain Eukaryota; kingdom Metazoa; phylum Arthropoda; class Insecta; order Lepidoptera; family Crambidae; genus Pyrausta; species Pyrausta despicata. The sequence continues at coordinate 2,280,715 of OY992871.1, read as the reverse complement.
CCTCGAAATACACCTCTCGAAGTACGAAGAGAATCACCGACTTTAATATTCGGACCTCTAAGCGCGAAGAACTTTCTCATTTTTAATTAAAAATAAACTATCTAAATGGATGTTGCAGAAAAATTGCCATAAATGTCAAATATCATGAGCTGGCTAGACACAAAAATATAAATGAAAAGTTTAGGGCTTGTAAGCCTTTGACATAAATTAGTAATTTAGCGTTTAGGGACCCCAATATAAGAACCAAACCGTCGACCGTTTTTTGAGTTAAAATTACTATAGAAGACCTCCTCCGGGGGTGTATTTCGGAGATATTTCACATTTTTGTTAATTTATCAGCAACTTTAATTTAATTAGCTTTATGATAAAAAGTGAGAAAGTAGTACTTCTCCGTGCTTTGGTCAGTATATTGAAGTCGAATATACCTTCCGTATCCCATTGGGGTGTATTTCGATAGGGAGTCCAAATTTATTTTGCTTACTATAGCAAAGTTACATTCTTAAAACATTGCTATTACTATTTGAGAAGGCGCTATCGAATGACTGCTCCAGCTAGTAGCGAGCCATAACGTGTATTTGGAGGATCTTATCCTTAAAGCTTCCTTAGTTATTTTCTTATAGTAAGTTGATGGTATGATACATTTCAAAAGTTCATACGAAAAAGTTCTTGTTCTTCATTTTAACCGATTAATTACTTACTTTAAAATGAAACAAAGATATACAAAAATGCAGTATATATATTTACATTTCAAGTTGTACAAAATCATTTCACACTTAGTATATTGGTACGTTTACATAGAGTATTTGCTTCATAAGTTTTTCGGGCACATTTGTTACTACTACGGGAAGATTTTACATACTAAGTGATAGATAATTTATTATTATTTTTAACAGCTCTCGAATACACTAAAAGCATGTTTTGAATACATGGTCCTAGAAATTGATTACAATGTTAAACTTGTGTATGAATTAAATATAATCGTATGTCACAAATTTAAGAAAAAAAACCCTATCTTTTTAAACAGAAATTGAAGGAAAAAAAACAGGTATTTTTTTGACAGTAATTAATAAAAAAACAGACGCTGTGTGTAAATCCAAAAAGAATGGGAATTTGCCTTTACATAATTATGTATTTTTATTGTTAAAAAATATTGTTTTTTAATTATATTGATATCTAATACTATTTATTCTGAATTAAAGAGGTATTGTTGACCCTTTAAACTGTATTTGTCAGTCTTAATACTATTACTACATAGGCACGATCTTACATAAATATTGTTTATTTTATATGAACACAGCATACATAATAATAACTTACTGAAAAAAAAAACTCGGCATCACTGAACGATTGTCTAAATAACATCCAAATAACTTGAAACAGATCTCTCTTTTTGGTAATGTCATCATGTTGTCTTTAATTTCAAATTTGCCGTCATTTATTTAAACAAGCATTAAACAATGCCAACTTATGTTGAAGTAAGAATGAAATTTTAAAAGAAGATGGCTGTCAAATTCCAGATTCTTGCAATATTTGAGTACCAACTAGTTTTCACTTGGCCTTTGTAAGCATTTAAATATCTTTTAAGCTATACATCACACCAGTGACGCGAATACCCCTCTTCGAATGACGCATTTCCCCCCTTTAAATGACACGTTCCCCCTGTTCGCGCGTACAACTTTGAGGGACTATATAACTTTTATTATGCTGCATTCCCATTTATTACATAAATCGTAGCTGATTATTTTTTTTTAGTCTTCGCTAAATCTCATGATTCCATCTAAAACTAAGTACACGTAGCTGCCTTAATTATATTTACAATTTTTAACTTAAAACTACCCGCATTTTTAATGATCACTTTCAACGGTGACATTTTAAAGTCAAAAAAGAGAATTTGCCAATTTTAATTCCCACTTGTGTTTGAACCCTGAGTCAAGCTAACCCCTGGTTATGCAAGAGGGCATAAGAAAAAATAATGTTAATACTTAAATCTTTAAAAAGGTCTAAAATTGTGTTAAAAAATAAAATAAGACTCCATTGGAAGAACTGGGATTTTGTTCATACGAAACAAAATATTATTCAGACGCAATTTACAAGCAACAAAAGAAAATTCTGTGCAGATAGCGATAGAAACACAGAGTACTAAAGAAAAAAAATGTTTTTTTGACGTGACAACGTCTTATAAATTGGTTTGCCGGGTGACACTTCAAGAAACTGCGTTACGCTCCGCTCACGTTCCGCGCTCACAATGAGAGCGAGTGAGAGGCACGCGTCCCTTCGACTCGGGCATGGTTAGCCCGCCTAAGAGCGAGTGAGACAGACATAAAAAGTGAAAGGCACGCGTCCCTTCCACTCGAGCACAGTTAACCCGCCTAAGAGCGAGAGAGACAGAGCGAGAGAGAGAGAGAGTGAGAGAGATAGGCATACACACCGGTTCATGTTATACGAATGAATATTCACATTAAAATTATTTTACCACTCAAAGTCGTTGTCACGTAAAACTTTCGCCCGTATACCGACTTTACAGGCAACCAATTTTTTTTTAACAAGCTATTATCGTCAATGTAATCGTGCATTGTCTTTTTTATGTCAGCTCGTGACCACGGCTGTGTGCAATCCAGCCGAAACGTCGAGCCGTGAGTATCTGATACTCTTTAAAATGTATCACGTTTAGACCCTAAAACAAGTTTTTCGTGCAATGTCATTGAAACTATACAAAATTTCAGCTCAATCAGACACCGGGAAGTGGTTAAAATTTAGCTTGCAATATTTAATTACCGTCACACATAATTAGAACATCCTGTAACTTACAGGATTCACAGAAATAAATAAGTTTCATCTGCAATCGACGTGCAAGTTTTTACTGGGATACAGGTCTTTATTTCTATGTTTTATTTATTGGTGTTAATTTACTGCAAAAAAAATTGATTTGCAATAGTATTTACATATAAATTAGAGATAGGTTTACAAGTTTTATATAAAAAGCTAAAAATCTGTAACCACGAATTCCAATTTAATTGAGAGTTTAAAAACGAAAAGTTCATTAAATAATTTTGAGTACTACATTAAATCTACATGAGTGAGGGAAATCTAAAATTATATGAAAAATGGAGTCTTAAAATAATATGTAAAACTAAAAATAAAAAATAATACTGTTTGGATTTGGTTTTTATTGAACGGGCTAAAATACTATGAAAGCGAAGAGATCACTTGTTATTTAACAGTTAGATCGAAATACTAGTGATAATATTATGTGATCATTAACAAAGTGTTAAGCTACTTTCGTTGGTAAAGCTGAAAAAGATAATCATTTTACTTTAAATTTCCACTAAACGACGCTAGCGCAGGAACCCAAATGTATCCATCTGTAACCACTTGAAAAAACTAGAGCTGGAAGTCGCAGGACTTAGTTTTGCAGGGCTTTTTCCGCACTTAGCCTCACGATTGGGCCATTGTAAAAGTCGCAGGACTTACAACACAACATGATAACTACTAGTCGTCTAGTCGCTCGCAAAATAATTCTCTTTTTCAGCTTTAGTCATGGTTTTCCGCAAACTAACGCCTGATTCCATCAACTTTCGTTGGTGACTTAGAACGTGCTCGCTAACGTTTCATTCGTATTTTCGGGTCTAGCCATCGCGTTCGCTCCCTCGGCCAAGCATGCAAGAGTAAGCGGGATGGCTACATCCGAAACTAGACGGCTTAGAGTGTAGATGGCCTGTACTACAAAGTGTCAGAGTAGATTACCAAAAACACTCCTTATGGGAATCATTTGGTAGCGGGCTATCGGTTTACAGGTTGATTCATACCATTTCTAAAAGCATAAAAATATCATCTAATAAATGCATTAAAAAAAAATCTTATAAAAATACTGGTATACGTCGTTTTGTACATGCGTTAAGTTTAAAATTAAAATATTAAAACTACTGAGTTGTGATTTGTTCTACGTCGTAATAGTTATCTTATTAAAGTTCGGTGAGTGATGAAACAATGAGTGCACCTGTATATTGCGCTCGCACTTGTGCACTTTAATATCTCCCGTGCAGTTGGCTGATCTCTGTTGAGTTTGGCCGCCGTGGTCGAAATCGACCATGAGGACTATTATTATTATTATAATATTATCTTATTAAACTGAATCAAATGATTAATTAGGTATTTGACACCACCAATCGTTGACGTACTTTTTGTGAACTGTCAAAATGACAGTCTCCCATAGATTTTGCATGGCGATACTAGCTTGTGACGTCATCATTCACACTCGGTCAAACGATGTACTTTTAAAGATTTTTTTATCAATTAAAAATTAAATATTGCTGATAATAAGAAATGGTTACTTAATTAAGGTGTTATATTACGTGTTCATTTAGAGAGATAAGGTTTTGAAATTCATTTGGATTTGTATCAAATACCCAATTTTTCATACGTGGCGTAACTAGAATATTAATAATATTCTTCACTTTAATCAATGTTTTTTGTTGTCAAGTAAAATGTAATTTTTTGTTAATTTCATACGAGTATTATAAAATTAATCAAATTTCATTAAATACATTTTCCATTGCAAGGATATTATGCATATTCGTTAACGTATATTCTATTAATTAATGTAAGTAGCTTCAATGTTTTAAAACTAAGATTTTAAAAATCTTTCACTATCATGGAAAGCATTTAACAAGGAATGTATTATTTAAAATTGTAATTTATCCCAGCAAAGCTTTAATAGAAAACCGCTCAATTTATGTTTACATATTAATTTTCACATTTCATTATATATTTTTAATAAATCGTACTTGACTAACAGTCAAGATAAATAAACCCGTCGTTTAGTGTCATACATACTTGTGATGTCGATTTTAAGACAAAGATACTGTTAAAACTACTATTTGTCAATTATTTTCTATTCTAGCAACATCGAGAAGGCGAGCTACAGTCTTCAGCGAAAGGTTATAGATTGGCGATGCAGCGCTCCTAGCGGAACGAAGTAGAACTATACAAAACCTTGCTCTGTGACTTAATTAAACTATGTGTCATGCACTAGTCCTCGGTATTTGTTTGTGAATCAAACGACAGTGACAATTTTCGGAACCAATCATCAAAATAAATAAAATGGTAAAATTCAACAAGTAGATCATTATATAATATGGTTACATAAAGCAAATCAATCGGGTTTTCGTGATATTTAATGATTTGACACCACTTTGGTGTCTGTTGGTGGGTGGGGCCAATGCCCATATATATTTTTGAACAAAGTCTTTGCTTGTTTATTGTTCAAGATAAGGTTTTAAGAACGATTTTAATTGCAGCGTGAAAGATGTCTGAGTTTAAGCGAAAACATATTTGAGTTTTGCATCGCCAACACTTACACAATAAAACGTTAAAATGCTCTTGTCTTTTAAAATACTCATAAAAATCAAATACAGTTACAAAGTAAACTCCCATGCACTCACTCGATAATAATTTAATTCATTATTTTTTCAAATTCCATTCAAATATAATCCCATCAAAATCTATTATTACTTATCAATCATAATCGTAAGGCAATCCTAAAAAACTACTTTACAAAGTTGCCAGTGCAAAAATACTACAATGTTGCCAGCTTATCACTGGGTAATACTACTAAAGCTATCATTTTTTTTTACCTGTGCCCTTAGCTGTTAGGCATGGAGTCGCCCCAGGTTCCGAACCAGTTGTAGTTGAACATGGCGGCGTACGGGTGTTTTCTCTTTTTGTGAAGACGGAGTGACTCTTCTGATGCGTACCAGTATTGCGGGTACTTGTCGAATGGGTATTTTATCGATTCTTTCACGTACGGCTCCGATGGGTCCGCTGGAGAGAGAGAATGTTTATTTTAGTTCTGCTTACCTCTTATTGAGGCATTTCATGCGAACGATGAATGAAATCGAATCTTGTTCGCAGGGAGTGTCTCCCAGGTTCATGACACATTAAAAATACCCAGCTGTCAACCATAAAATGTTTGTAATTACTAACATAGTTCCAAGGTTCCTTTGTTACTAACCCATGGATCGTGTTATCCGAAATAAATAATTTGAAAAGATTATTTTAGGTGTTATGTCTTTTCGAATTTAAAAATAGCATTGTTGTAAAAGTAGGTGCCCAGTTGAAGGAAAAGACGTTGGTGTTGCTTTGAGGTGTTTACTGTGCGCTGGTCGCGAAAAAAAAGCTACATTACATCGATGAAATAATATATATAGAATCAGCGAGCCCAGCGCCATCTATTTAAATTGGTTTGAACTTATTATCCTTTCAAGTGTAGTGATGCTATTCTTGGTTAATGAACAAGCCATCTTAATTCACTGAAGGTTGGATAGATGGCGCTGTCTTTAACAATTGTGAATGCACAAAATCTTATTAATATTATAAATGTGAAAGTATATTTGTTTGGATGTTTGTCCGTCAATCACGCTAAAACTTCTGAATGGATTTTGATGAAATTTGGTATACAAGCAGGGTATAGGCTAACTTAGGTGATACTTTTATCCCGATTAAACTCTCCCATGGGATAAAGCAGGAATCTTGATAATCCTCAATCACGCCGGAAGTACTGAATGGATTTTGATGAAATTTGGTATACAGGCAAGGTATAGGCCAATTAAGGTGTTACTTTTATCCCGATTAAACTCTCCCATGGGATAAAGCAGGACTCTTGATAATCCTCAATCACGCCGAAAGTACTGAACGGATTTTAATGAAATTTGGTTTACAGACAGTGTATTAGCTGACATAGATTAAATAATAGTTTTTAATTCAAGTTAATGAATCAACTACAATGCAATACATTTTCTTCATCCCTAGACAGTGTTGAGCAGTGTATAACCTGAATTAGATTGTAGGATATACTTTTTATTGTAATTATATGCTCCCGTCGGATAAAAGAGGATTCTACTTACATGTTCCCATACAATACAGCAGGAAAATAGCAACTTTCATTCTACGTAAGCGTAGTCTCAGTATAGTTTATTGAGGCGCCAATAGATGGCGTTGCCTGTATTTTAAAACGCGATAATGAATTACAGCAGCTACTTGGATATTAATGACTGTGACTTTGAGGTGAAATTAGGAATTTTCTTCTTTATAGGTTAATTCTGTGTCGTTTCAGTTCTGCGTTGTCAATTGGTTTTTCGAATAATTTGTCGATTTGGCTTTTCTAACGGACTTGATTTTCTTTGCGATTGTGGATTTGGTTGATTGTTATTTTGTGTATTTTTCACAAGTATTCTTTCAAACAACTTAGATAGGTATATAAATTTTATAACTTTACATATTTGTACTAAATCTGTAGTTATCTAGCTTTTGTTTTCTACTGAACTTTTTCTTGAGTTTGTTTTTAATTTATTCTTATTTTATTTTCAAACATGCCCGGTAAGCGCAAATCTAATATATATAACAGGTCGAAAGATGCTCGAGCTAAGAAAGTAGCTAGGCGTCAAGAAACTTCTCCTCAAGCGGAATTGAGAAGGCTGGAGCAGGCTGCACGTCAAGCTACTACTAGCTTAAGATTTATTACTACCACTATCGTGAAAAACAAACACGGAAACATGGTAAAAATATAAGATAATTCCCTACGGATTGATCAAAATTAAACTTTTTATATACAAAAAAATACAGTCACTAAGTCATTTGTAAATGTCCTCATTCTACGCGGGCAAAGCCGCGGGTAAAAGCTAGTACTTAATAAACGAAAAGAATTTGAATTTTAATTCATCTATTGTGTTTAGTTTACAATTCAGCTTTCGTTTGATAAGACACTGCGCATCATCAACTTGGCTAAAACTTTTAAAGATTCTTTTTTTCTTTGTGATCTACGCACATACAATATTTGATTTAAGTATTATTATTGAGTCTCATTGATTTTTTACAATACTTCAACACTCGTATAGTATGTGCTTCATAATGGCCTTTTATCTGTATCTGTGGTGGTTCTTTCTCTACGTGTGTTGTAATAGTTTTATGTGCTTGTGTATTTGGCTGTGTTTTTTGTGGAAGACAAAAAAAGAAAGAGAGTTTATTGATTTAAGACATAACATACACAGAATGAAGCTCCTTAGCTTATAATATACTTACATGGACACAACTTGTGAGTGGGTGAAATTTAATTTGCAATATCTGATTACATATTATGGCAATAAACAATTAAACATAAACATTGACACAAGTGAAACTAAATAAAAGCTTGTTTGTTGTTGGTTGTGTGTTTTCGTGTATCTCTGTGTTGTGTTAATTGTATCTGTGGTGTGTTTAGCGTATCTGTGGTGTGTTTAGTGTATCTGTGATGTGTTAAGAGTATATGTGACGTGTTTAGTGTATCTGTGGTGTGTTTAGCGCATCCGTGATGTGTTTAGTGTATCTGTGTTGTGTTTAGTGTATCTGTGATGTGCTAAGCGTGTCTGTGATGTGTTAAGTGTATCTGTGATGTGTTAAGTGTATCTGTGGTGTGTTTAGTATATCTGTGATGTTCTTTTTTCGTGTTTTGTGACTCCGTCCGTGGTTAATCGGCGTTTATATATAGAATCTCACCTGGTGGCAAACAATAAGGACAGAATATCCTCTGCCTCTTTCCCCCGTGGCTGGCTAGATGTCGCTTGTGCTGCTTCCGGCGCGTGGAGACGTGCGGGCAACACGGGCACGGGAACGCCATGTCCTTGGGCACGCTGCCGTGCCGCTCAGCCGCGTGCGTTAGGAGCGTCGATACTACGCGGTAGCCCTGAAGGAATAACAAATCTTTTCATATATAACATCTTATTTCTTTCAATGGGTTGAAAGTTGTTTTCCTGCTGAGTTTGATTTCTGACGTCTGACGTCCGACGTTCCGAGGAAGCGAGCGCCCGAGATTTTAAGGAACATGATCGTTTATATATCTGGAAAGGCATAATATGAGTGCGTGATTGAAGCGACCAGAATCAGACTGATTCAGAGATCCAGAAGGCACTTAAATAAAATCCAGACTTTTAAATCTGAAATCTAAATTCTTGATCTCTTAAAATTTCCAAAAGGGTCTATAAATTATTGTACGAGCGTAGCAAGCGTTCAAAGATTTCGAATTTATCGTCCTTCAGAATATCTTCATTTTGGGCTTTATGATGACACAACCATTTTTAATAGACAAACAACGTAGTGAACGTGTAAACGAGATTTTGCGCCTTTCTCTCCGATGGTTTGCTTGATTTGGCGCATCCTCACACTTGGCGCTACTAAGAAACTTTCTTTCACTTAGCCATTACCAAGTTAATTTGTACTACTACTTTAGTATTAGGTCCTTACATATGAAATTGGCGTTTTGTCGTACTGGCCACTTTGATCACAAATTTTTCCTATTTGGTTAGGAATTCGAAATTCAAATTTATACAGCTATTTCCACATGTAGTTGTGTTTCGTAAACCGTCATTCATTTGTTTTTTTACTTATCTTTTTTCTGTTTGCATCGCTCAATTTACAAAATGGAAAATTTGAAATATCGCGTTATTTACGAGTACGAGTTCCACCGTGGCACCAGTGCTGCGGAAACGGCTCGAAGGGTTAATGATGTGTATGGCGGTTGTGTCGCAAAAGAAAACACAGTGCGTTTTTGGTTCCAACGTTTTCGTTCTGGAAATTTCGACCTGCAAAACAAGCCTCGTGGACGGCCGGAGACCCAAGTTGATAATGAAGAATTGAAGGCTATTGTGGAAGCGGATCCATCGCAAACCACGTCCGAGTTAGCTGCAGGCTTTGGCGTTAGTGATAAAACTGTTTTAATCCACTTGAAGCAAATTGGGAAGATTAAAAAACTTGAAAGGTGGGTTCCTCACGAATTGAGTGAAGCAAACCGGCAAACGCGCGTCAACTGCTGCGTTACATTACTTGACCGGCACAATAACGAAGGGATTTTAAATCGAATCATTACCTGTGATGAAAAGTGGATTCTCTACGATAATCGGAAGCGCTCATCGCAATGGCTGGACCCTGGCAAGCCAGCCAAAGCCTGCTCCAAGCGAAAATTGACCAATAAAAAGTTACTTGTAAGCGTTTGGTGGACTAGCGCCGGTGTCGTTCATTACAGTTTTCTCAAATCTGGCCAGACGATTACGGCAGATATCTATTGTCAGCAATTGCAAACCATGATGGAAAAGCTAGTTGTTAAACAACCAAGGCTGGTCAATCGCTCTACGCCACTGCTGCTTCACGACAACGCTAGACCACACACTGCACAACAGACGGCTAGCAAATTAGAAGAACTTAAATTGGAATCTCTAAGGCATCCACCGTACTCCCCGGACCTTGCTCCAACAGATTACCATTTTTTTCGAAATTTGGATAACTTCTTGCAAGGGAAAAAGTTCAACTCAGATGGGGCAGTCCAAGTCGCCTTCAAAGATTTTATTGATTCCCGTTCGAATGGTTTTTTTAGTAAAGGGATCAATGAACTACCTATGAGATGGCAAAAGTGCATAGATTACAATGGCTCATACTTTGATTAAATAAATATGCTATATAAAAAAAATTCGACTTTTTGTTCCTCCCATACAAAACGCCAATTTCATAGGTAAGGACCTAATATTAGTTGAATGCCTCGTTGGTGTAGTGGCAGTTTCTGCCTTATATCCGAGAGGTCGTGGGTTCTTATCCTAGGTCGAGCCAAAATTTTTTCTGAAATTGTCATAATGAATCACTCAAATAACAGCTCGGAGTCGGGAAGTTGTCGGTGTTACACCCCCGTGCCTCGGTGCGCACGTTAAGCCGTTGGTCCTGCGCCTGATCTCTCTCCGGACATGTCGGATTGCCGTCTCACCGAACTTTGAGAGTGATGGAACAGTGAGTGCACCTGTGTATTGCGCTCACACTTGTGCACTATAATATCTCCTGCGCAGTTGGCTGATCTCTGTTGAGATTGGCCGCCGTGGTCGAAATCAGCTACGACAATAAACTTTTTTTTTTATTTGGCAATGTGAATGCTTATCAAGAAAAAACCATAAATCTAAGATGAGAAACATCAACTGACCTTAAAACAGTGCTCGCATCGGAACGGAAAATTTTTCCACTTGGGATTCTTCTTTCTGCTGAACACCATCTTGTACGGCTCAGCTGGAAACCAGTCCTCAGGGTCCAGCTCCAGCTCGACAAGTTCGTGACCTGGAAAATAATGGACGCCATTTTGATTTTTATGCAATCTTATACATAGGCGTCGTAAGGTGGTGAAATTTAAAGCAAAATAATCTTTTTCAGCTTTAGTCATGGATTTCCTCAAAGTAACGCCTGATTCCATCAACTATAGATGGATCACTTCCGCAGAATCCATCTTTATTGTTCTGCATGTTTGTTCTGGAAACTACTGCTCAGTTCACGAACTTACTGGGTTCAATTTTCAATCCACTAAAAATTGACTAAAAATTCTAAACTTAAAGATATTTGAGGTTTACAGATGATTGTACGAAACTAACAGCTTATTATTTTTCAGTCAAACGTAGATATGATTTTGAAAAAACCTGTTAAGCCGCGGGGATTGGTTCACACGGGACTAGCAGCGAGTTGCTGCGACGAAATGCTGCATATGAGCGCTCACTTTAGGACACGTACAATAAGGCCTGTTGGGTGAGCACGAACAACTATCGTATCGTATTCGTAGCGTTTACCTATCGTTAACTTGTCAATTTGTATGGGGAAACTGTCAGTTTTCCCATACAAATTGACAAGTTAACGATAATGAATACGTTATGATAATGTTCGTGCTCTAACTTAACTAGTCAAATGCCCTCGGGCGGCTTGATAACATCTGACAGTACAGTTAGTGACTTACCTTACAAACACCCCACCACTGCACCGCACTGAGCCCGCGTGGTGGTGTATGGCTCGGACCACCTCATAGTTGAGGGGAGGCCTGTGCCCAGCAGTGGGACGTATAACAGGCTGGTGAGATGACAGATCTCGAATGGCGACTGACGATCTGGTAAAGTACTTCTGGTAAACTAAGATCTGGTAAACGCAGGACCGATGGCGGTGGAAATTCTTGGGGGAAGCCTGAGCTCAGCATTGGGCGTCAGGCTGATATAATGATGATGAGATGAAAGATGAAGAATAAAGGGAACTTACCTTCAGGTACTTGAACAGGCTGCGGCACGGGTGCAGGCGTGTGCGGCGCCGCGGGGAGACTCGTCAGGATCTTGTTGTGTTTGGACTTGGAGCCAGCGCACATATGAGGAATACTGTCGCGGCGAGTCGCTGCGACATAATACTTCTTATGTGCGCTGGCCCTTATACACGTGACTTCAGACTGTGGCAAGGCATAGTTCTGTCGCAGCGACTCGCGGCGACAGTATTCCGCATATGTGCGCTGGCCCCAAGACACTCAACTTCAGGCACTTGAACGGGCTGCGGCACGGGTGCAGGTGTGCGCACATATGAGGAATACTGTCGCTGCGAGCCGCTGCAGCAAAATACCGCATATGTGCGCCGGCCCTAGGACACTTATCTACCGTCAGGTTATGACAAGACATGTTTCACACGCGACTTACAGCGAGTTACAGCGACAGTGTCACGCATATGAGCGCTGGCCCTAAGACACTTAACTTCGGACTATGGCAATACATGGTTCACACGCGACTTACAGCGAATCGCAACGACTTTATGAGGCATATGTGCGCTGGCCCTAAGACACTTACTTTCAGACTATGGCAAGACATGCTTCAAACGTTACTTACAGCGAGTTACAGCGACGATATGACGCATATGAGCGCTGGCCCTACAACACTCACCTTCAGGCACTTGAACGGGCTGCGGCACGGGTGCAGGTATGTGCGGCGCCGCGGGCAGGCTCACCGGCGCGGCGGACGGCCCGGACGCGCCAGAGATGTGCAGCGCCGTGTTGGACGCCGCGAGGAGACTCGTGAGGATCTTGTTGTGTGCCTGGAAGGTAACACGAGAACTTCACTACGTAGAAGTAGAGTGCTGTATAACTAACACGCTCACACTCTTCCCCATCTTTAGTATATAAACGCATTACTATTATAATAAATGCTTCTTAGATCGCAGTCAGGGTCTTATTTCTCGTCGCCCTAATCACAACATTGCATGACGACCTTGCCAGTGCTGCCTTTTGGCGGAGCTGAGCAGATCTCATCTCATCAGCCTATACATATAAGCCCCACTGCTGGGCACAGGCCTCACCTCAACTATGAGGTGGTCCGAGCCATACTCCACCACGCGGGCTCAGTGCGGATTGGTGAAGGGATGTGTAAGGTAAGTGACCAACCTCACTGTCAAATGTTATTAAGCCGCCCGAGGGCCTTGACTAGGCTTAACGACTAATATCTATCGATATTAACCGAGACCAACCGCCTAACGTGCCTTCCGAAGCACGGAGATGCTTGTAGATAGACGTCACTTAAATGGTCAGAATTGTCACCCATCCCAAACATGACCGCGCCTTAGGTTGCTTAACTTTTGGTAGCTGAGCAGATGGTTTACGAAAAGTTTCTTTTAACGTGCATTATTATTGTAGAGTTCTTTTTTCTTTGTTTTTTCACGTGAAGTGTCTACAAAAAAAATAATATGCAGTGAAATAAAATGGACCAAAACATCGCATTAAAATATCTTTAATAAAATTAAGTCGTTTAAAAGGGATCAGACTTAAATAACATAGGAGTTACTGGATTGAAAAAAGATTGGCGCCGGGAGATGATGGAGTCAAATGCTTTAACAGTGAGCTGGGCGCCGGGAGATGAAGGAGTCAGATGTGGATGTTAACAGCTGTGAACAGGCTAAGTGAAACTGGCTAAGTGGAACCTCAAAGGACCAGCACAGTTATAGAGGTATTCCACTTAAACAGTGTCTCAGATATCCAGGTGTTAACAATATTTGTCTCATTTACAGAGGGTGCCAGTAATAGAGGCTAGGATAGACGTTGTGCTGGCACAACTGGTACTCAGTAATTCTAGTTGTACCCTCTGCAAATGAGACAGATACGTATTTCTTGCCATAACTGGTTATAAAGGCACGATTAAATGAAATAACGTTACTCGTTAGATATAAAGCGGGCTACTCACACAACTGCCGCAGGGGCAATCTAGGGTGCATGGCGGTCGAAGCGATATCGGGAGTATCACTTGCCTGCAGTACAGTGTTCGAAAGTAAGTTTGAGCGAGCGCACGTGTTGATGATGGCACCAGTATTATCAAAAAATCAAAAGTAGCTTCCTTGTCGGCCGCCATATTGATTGATATGCATGTACGCCGTGTGACGGTTACCAACCAACTGAATAAGAAATTGCCCCGATAGCGCTACACACGCGGCAACGTAGCAGGGCGGCAGGGGCGATTTAGGAAGCAAGGATGGTCTCGCGCCCCTGCCGCCCTGCTGCAGGGGCGATCTAGGAAATTGCCCCTGCTTGCCTACACACATCACAATTAAGGTGGCAATTCAGGGTCCTCCCCACTTCTACACCCTAGATTGCCCCTGCTGCAGTTGTGTGAGTAGCCCGCTTAAGCGGGCTCTGCAAGATCGCCCCTGCAGCAGGGCGGCAGGGGCGCGAGACCATCCTTGCTTCCTAAATCGCCCCTGCCGCCCTGCTACAATGCCTCGTGTGTAGCGCGATCGGGGCAATTTCTTGTTCAGTTGGTTGGCGACCGACAAGGAAGCTAAACCGATCTTTTGATTTTTTGATAATACTGGTGCCATTATCAACACGTGCGCTCGCTCAAACTTACTTTCGAACACTGTACTGCAGGCAAGTGTGTAGAGATACTCCCGATATCGCTACGACCGCCATGCACCCTAGATTGCCCCTGCGGCAGTTTTGTGAGTAGCCCGCTATACTTAACACCCCGTGCCTCAGTGCGCACGTTAAGCCGTTGCTCCTGCGCCTGATCTCTCTCCGGTCATGTCGGATTGCCGTCTTACCGAACTTTGAGAGTGATGGAAAAGTGAGTGCACCTGGGTATTGCATTCACACTTGTGCACTATATTAGTTGGGTGATCTCTGTTGAGATTGGCCGCCGTGGTCGATATCGGCCAGGAGGACTATTATTAGATATACTTAAAAAGTAGCAGTGTATATACTTACTTGTAATAGAGCAGTGTGTTGTACCAGCGTGTTCGGATCGAACAAATTGGCTTTAGGCTTCCTCTTATACCCTTTAGGCGGTCCTCTCTTCTTAGCTACCTCTCCATTCTTCTTGTACCGAACAATTTCACCCGTCTCACTCTTAATAGGTGCTTGTACGGGAGTAATAGTCAGTTTTGCTGGCAAAGAGTATCGGGAATGGAGATTTTTTACTATACTATTAGCATTTTTAATCGCTGTGTTTGTTAAGGACAACGGATTGGCTAGGTTCAAGGGGTTGTTGACGAATTTGGGTAAAGTTGATGTGGGCGTAGAAGGGAATATGGATAGTGATTTCGGTGTGTTGAACGCTGGTATTTGATAGACTTGCAAGTCGAAGGCTGAATTATTGTAGGACTTGTGACGTTTGGCTGCTGGTTCATCATCACTGGACTCCGATTGTGTTGTGTTGCTGAGCGGATCGTTTTCAGTGTTCGCAAACGGGTCCGAATGCGGTTCGGCTTCTTGCACGCAAAACATCTGGAAGAAATTATTTATCTTACTTTATTAATCATTCTTTATTGCAAAAATTTGCACAAAAGGTAGAATTAATGCCATGAGACATTCTCTAAGAAAGAATATCAATTAAATCGCATCACCTTTGGTAGAGGATAACTAATGGCATGAAGTCAGCCAATTGGTTCAATATAAGTGCAATATGCGTTACATATTACATAAAAAGAAGTAGTTAAAATCATAGTAAATAACTATCCCTCAAATCTTTAGTAAGGTCAAACCTTTTTTATTAATTTCTATAATATAAATTAAACTCAAATATAGAACATCCTGTATTACTACACTTCAGGAATATTTACGGAAGAGTGAAAGAGACAGACGCATAGTGTGAGGGAGATAGGAACAAAAACAGCACTATGTACTTAGAAGTACATACATGCAAGATTTTGTTTACAATAGCAATTTTTACTAAAATGCCACATGGTGAAATCTCTTAGTTTTACGTATAATTGCGTAACAATTTATGAAATACATTTTACCATTCAAAAATGATGAAATACAACGTAATTAAACGATTATTTTACATTATAATGATATATTGTTGCATGCTTGTTGCTAAAAACAACGAAAAAGGTCTAAAACCTTCATTCATTTTTACGGAAATACAGGCCGTTGCCCTTACGCCGTATTAAGAAAAAACCAACAGTACTTACTTACGATTCGATATTCAAAATTCTAAATCACACCAACCAAAACAAGTTGCAATCGAAAATTACTCCTAAAACATACAAATACCGACAAAATGGCGTTTTTAATTGGTAAAACAACGAAACAATGAGAGGGATCTCATGAAATAACTGCACATGCCGTCGCTTACAATGAATTGATCTAATTATGAGACAGAATTATCCATAGTTATGAATGATTATCCAACCTTTTACACTTTTTAGGCACGTAGTTTGTTGTAGAACACTCAAATTTAACACATTTACACTGTCTGATGGTTGATTCTTTTGTCTGAAATTTAAAATAAATCGTATCTCCGAATAAAAAGGTTATGCTTCGTTAATAATAACAAGCGAGTTCCCTATTTCACATCACAGCACAGCCATCACCACCACTCAAAAAGTAAAGCGGTACATTCGCCGCACGCATTATAATGACGCCCTATTACTATCGTTAATTCAAGGAATTGAATGTTCTAAACCCGTACATATAAAGTCTACAATAAGAAATGTATATTGGGTGTACTAGAAGTATTTTGTGCGGAATATGCGCGTCGGTAGCGTCACCTATTGTTTGACATTTAGGGACAGTGTTGTAAGTATAAAAAAAATTTACTCCAATATATTTAGAGAGCTTGAGCGATATTTAAAAAATAGTAGGCATAATAAGAAACAATTCTACTTGACAGTGTTCATAAACGGAAAACACTGTCAAGTAATAATAATAATTTGTAGTAGAGGTAAATTACTTTTAAAAATCCTCTATTTTAGGAACCAATGTGGCAGCTTGTACAAAGGAAAATAATCTTAAAATTCAACGAACTCATAAAATTCAAGAATGGTTTTTACCGAACTTTAGTTTCAGTTACAATTTATTTTGTCTCCAAGACGAAACAAAAATACATAAATGAGTTTTACCGAAAATAACTACCTACTTCATTTACACATAACTGACGTTATATAGTAAAAATAGGGTATTTTTACTATATAACGTCAGTTATGGGAGATATCTAGTATCAAATTAGCAGGCCTCACTTAAAATGTTGTCAGTAATAAAAATGAATGCTAAGAAACCACTGACCTATAGAGGTCAGTGTAAGAAACCCATGGAACTATTAACCATACAACTTTCTCGTCGAACAAAATAGATGGCGCTCTAAGCGATATACAAAAGTCGTAACCTCCTTCAAAGACATCGTATTAAAAACAAAATATCTTAACAGAAATACCTACATTCTGTTTGAGGAAAACTGCGGAAAATCTCTTTATATTATTTGAGTAAGAGCATTCCTTTTCGACGAGCCTGTGTCGCGGTACTAGGGCGGCTAAAACTCGATGTTAAAACATTTGTTTGAACTTGAACGAGGATGAAGTCGCGAGCGGACGCTAGTATACATATTATATTGACTGATAGTTTTATTAAAAGCTCAGTGGTTTGATTTGCTTGTTTTTCTTTTACACGCTTTATTAGCTCGGGGTGTATGTATGTATGAATGTAATGGAATCTTTGAGTTCAATTTCCACCAACTTCCAGAAATCGGATTAATTTGAAACTTTGCACACGTATTAAGTACCCATAAAAATGCAATAATTTGATAACAGTTTTCTATTATCCTTATTAACTAAAAAAAATAAAAACTAGTTTAAAAAAACTTAAAAACACGCTTTTATTGCTAACTAAAAAGGAGAAAATAATTCCTGAGTACAAAGAATTTATATTATAGTAGAGTAAAAAGCATGGTGTGCTTTGTAAAGTATATGTTAATATCATCTTATTCTTAATAACTATAAAATAAGTATGAAAACGACATAAAGTGCTCCCCACGCCTTTTATAAATTCTTTGTACTCAGCAGTTATTATCGCTTTTTTAGTTAGCAAAAAAGCGTGTTTTTTAGTTTTTTAAACTATTATTTTTATCAAAAAGGGACTGCTTGATTTGATTAAATGAATATGTTCCATTTTGCCTATTTTTATTCATTATCTCAGCGTTAAGATGATTTTTTTTGTTAGGTTATATGATGCCAGAAACAGACTGATAAGTTTTAGGGCTCGGCGGATAAGTCTATGCAGTAGGCAAAAAACAAAACAACAAATTAGATTGATAACCATTTTTATTCGAAAACTTAATCTAAAAATCCAACATCGTTTACAAAGTTTTTTTTTAAAAAAGGGGAAATAAATTACTAACGACTAGATGTGAACGCTGTACACGGACCAAGCTCAGAAATGATGAACTTAAAATAAAAAAAAGAAAATTATTATCACAAAGACTTGGTCTCCAATATGCTGACGTATGTCTGGATTTGAATTTTCTACTATTTTGGTAGTTTTTTATTTTCTGTGGAGTGTATGTGGTATAATCCTTAGAAATCGAGTAAGAAGTAAAATATAGTCCAATCATACGTCAGCACATCGATCTTAAACGATATTATTTACAAATCTAACTTACATAAGATTTGGCTTGAAACATAGTAGTGGTATTGCTTTTAAACTGGTCACACTGTTTTGGTATAAAAATGTGGGTACTGTCGGTGCGACAGAGATAATTGGTGTTTTCTGTTTCATTCTAACTAGCACACTGTCATACTATCTCACTCTCGCATGCGAAAATCAACAATCTCAGTCGCACTTTAGGGGTTGCCGTCTTAGAAAATACAAAATAAATTATGTTACTAAATAAAATGTAAAGATATCCTAATGTTTTATATCTACTACTTATGCTTTGAAGGTTTTTACAGTTCTTGTATTTTCAACAATACAATGAAGTGTAAAAAAAATCGTGTCTCATAGTTAAATGTATATAAATTAAACTACACAAACTGGCTGCAAGGTTTGGTATAACAAACATATTTGTTGGTAATCAAAATGTCAAAAGATATCAGAAAACAGTAAAAAGGAAACAGAAACTTTACTGTTAAAAGAAAATCAAATGAGACTTACAAAAAATAAATAATCATAATAGCAAGAAAATAAGTCAGAAAATTGCAAACGGCCATCTTAGAGTTATGTATTTGGCAGACATTAATGATATGCTTGAGTGTTGCCATAAGAAAGATAGTTGAGCGAGCGACCAGAGCAGGAATGGTCAAAAAGCTTCTTTTTATATAGTTTAAAAAATAATGTTTCATTCTTTTAGTACAATTTTGAAACATTATTTTTTCAATCTATCTAGAAGTAGAAATAATGAATAATCCAATAAAGCTTTTATTTTAAAGCTGTTAAATATATATACATAATATTGTCATTAATCGCGAAATGATTCCGGACGATCTTCCTGGGAGATCAATACAGATGATTTAACATAGCATGGTAGCTTTAGTTCTACGAGCGTATTTCGCTAAATATCTGATCGAATTTCACTAATGGGAGGATCGTGAGAAATCATTTTTAAAAACCCTTTTCATTATAAGGCTAATGGAGTGATAGAATCGAGCTTAACATCATTTATTATTCAGTATTTTTTCTGTACTTTGTGCAATCAATGTTGGTTTAAACTTCGTCCGCGTAAATATCTTCACAATCCCTAGCTAATCAAAACTTGACCGAGTGGCGCCATTCATCGGTAAGCTATGAGTAGGATTGATCAATTTATACATGGGATTGAGATGTATTGTCGCGGAAAAAAAGTTGCCTATGTCACTCTCCAGTCTCTTACCTATCTGCATACACAACAAACACAATACACATATTTTGCGTCGTGAAAGAAGGACAAACAAACAAACTGACTTTCTCATTTATAATACTAGTAGGGATTGAAATTATTTTAAGCTAACTTAACTTTTTCTATCACCCCATAGCTAAAAAATCCTTATGGTAACTTATGACTGCAGTCTAAGGAGTACTTAAAGAAATTCGGACCGATGAGTGAGTGATACGGTAGCTCAATTGGTAGAGCAATCGTCCGGCTTGCGAGAAGTGCGAGTTTGAGTCCCGCCTGTGGCAGTCCATTTTTTCTTTAAGTGTGTTTTTATTTCACCTCATGGTAACGTTAGAAAACGAATATACGATATGAAATTAAATTAATAAATGCATTAACACTATCACCGATCGTTCATGGACGTAAAGATATCGTTTGCAGCCTAAACCTAGGTTCTGATCTAGACAGAACAATATTCAGTAGTCATAGACTTAGAGCGAATATTTTTTAGGTATTTCCGGTTATTTTTCTTAAATTCGAGACTAAAGATTTGGCGGATAGTGACACAGACATTTCGCACGTCAAAGTGGCTGTGTTGCCAGCATCTAAATTAGAAAAATAACCGGAAATTCCTGAATAATGCCTTTTTTAATAACGAGG
Source organism: Pyrausta despicata (assembly GCA_963921415.1). NCBI lineage: Eukaryota > Metazoa > Arthropoda > Insecta > Lepidoptera > Crambidae > Pyrausta > Pyrausta despicata. The sequence continues at coordinate 2,260,151 of OY992871.1, read as the reverse complement.
AATCCTATTGCTTAACACTATAATACCTAGCATAACTACCGGATATATACATACGTTAATAACATAGCCTCGCCTCAAAAACTCGTCATTAAATTTTACACGGACAACCGAAATATGTTTTAGCGGTGCCACTGTCTAAGCTAACTGTCAAAAATGTAACTTGATAAGCGTAGTTCCAATTTTTGCAACTGTTATTTGTCAAATATATTTGACCACACAAATAAAACAGCGGTTTTAAATACCACCGCGAAACCATTACTAGATACAATCATACGTTACGAGAAATAAATACAGTTTTAAATGTCAATAATGCTTTAGTTATCCCGCTAAGTAATACACGTCATTTTTTTTATTTAATTACGTAAATAATCCATTTTTGGCGTCGATTTTCATCAATAATAATAACACTAACAAAATTATTTTCACAACGATGTCTGAATACAATAGACTAAAAACAAATCAGTCACCGTTGCAAAAATAAAGTCTCCGGCCCCCGGCCATAGAGTCAATCATGCCGCTAAATCCCGAAAAATCTTTACAATCTTCATTTCTAATCATATATTAAATTATTAAATATATTACTCATTTCCAATATGTTATTTGTGTCATAATATTTCGTGTCAAGTCTTTTAAATACCGCCATGACAATGACATAAACGAAAGTGTTATTTGGCATAGCACATCAAGATTTGTATGTGCGGATGACATCTTTGATTTGGGCTCGGCACAATGGACATTGGCCACCTCCTTTGCCCCTCCACTGTTGGACAGCACATCTATAGCACATGCACATGTGTCCACACATGTACAAAACACTATCGATAGGGTTTTCGTAGCATATAGTGCATTCTGTGCCCGTGAGATTTCCGTCACCGATGACGGAATATATCGGTTGCATCTGTCGGCTGGTGGAGGGGCCGTTGGGTATTCTTTCCGCCAATCTCAAAGGTTCCCCGTGTCCGTTGGGTAGTTGGACTTGTTCGTTGCAAGAATTTTGGCTGGAGCACTGAGCGTCTTGTCTGGGCCGCGACTGCTGGTACGAGGGTTGCGGACACGGCGCGCACGACGACGGCTGGGTGGAGATCGGCTGGAGATTAGCTAAGCACAGCTGTGACGATGACTGGATGGGCTGGAAAGATGGAGAAATGGGTTAGATTTCGTTTACTTTTACATAAGTCTGGTTTGTAACTAGATATAATAACATTTGGTAAGTGTTAGTAACGTGTTTTTAAGAGTATCTTATAATAAATAAAGAGGACAGTGAGTTATTACTACATATTTATAAAATACGGTAAAAGAAACTAAGGTGTCAAGGAGTTCCATGATTTTTGATGCCAGATTGTCAATAAATTAAAATATATAACACAAAACTCACCTCAATATAATGCGCACTGGCTAACGTTAGTCCCTGCTGATGATTCACCATGTTCTGGTTTCCGTTCTGAGGCGGCAGGCTGACCACAAGGACTGTACCACCACTGCTAGTCTGGATCGGCGCTGCTGACCCAGTCAACACCCTCAATTGCTGCGGTGGCGTCTGAGCTTGCACCACCTGGGAGCTCAGCATCCTCACTTTCTGAGTCGCCCCATAAATATCAACAAACGCCCACAGTCTGAGCGTATGGTCCACATGCATCACTGTTATGGGCGTGGAACCGTTTCGGCTGACTCTGACTTCACCATCTACAGTCAAGGTCACGGCTAGCTCGTCACCTCTGCGGAGGCCGTTGGCCGCGTCCCGTCGGACCACCCAGTACTCCGGCCTGTCGAGCAGCAGCTCAGCGTCATCAGGCAAATCACAAGGTTTTAAAGTAGCCGGATCGCATGACGTCAAACCGATAGCAAGACTGCCAGCGTATGCTACCTCCGTCGATAGAATCTGTACAACAATTGTTTGTCCTGGACGCATCGGTCGCGCTGTAAAGACGTATCCTTGGCAGAACTCCGCTTCAGTTCTCGCCGCTACTCCTCTGTCGTTCACAAACTGAACATTCCTGCCTTTCGTCCTGTGCAAGCTTAAAGGAACTAACGGGTTCGCGTATCTCGGTGCTGGTAGCGCCTCCTCGACTGACAAAGACCTCATGCTGCCTACAAGCCTATCTTCTTCCAGCGGGCTTTGATTGGGTCTCCTAACTTGGCTGGGTGCTCTCGGATCAGCGAATTGCACAGCTGTGCAGTTTCCGTAGACGTCAACGAGCGCCCATAGAGGGTTTCTGGTGTCTACACCGGAGAAGAAGAGCCCTTTATCCTCTCCATTTACGCCGAAGTGGACATCACCGGCTGAGTTAACGTAGTAATGTAATATGTTGTCTTTCTCGCAGAACCTCTCGCCGAGCGCTTTCGCCCAGTTGCCTGGTTTGTTCGTGAGGTCAGGGCAGGCGTATTTAGGGAGTGAATGCGAGAGAGTCGCAGGGTCGTGGCTGGTGAAGCCGAAACGGATGACGCCGCTCCAGCTGTTCGATATTTCGACAAAGCGTATGCACACCTGGAAAGATGGAGAATTGGAGATTAGATAAGATTACGATGGTCAATAAATTGGACACAGATAATTTAATAGGGGCCATGAGCCACGAGTGTTTTGTAAAGTTGTATTCTTTGCCAAACGTTACCAATTTTATAGCCGACCTAGGTCAATCAATATTTAACTTCTCTAAGCTTGTAACTCTAGTTGAGAATTGAGCTATTTGTAATCATAGAAACTGTATACAATCCTATCACACGCAAATCAACAAGAAGAACAAAAAATATTGTGGCATAACAAGTCATATCTTCAAGGTTTACTAAACTGCTACCAAAAAGCCCGCGTGCTCACAAACAGAAGCTGCAGACGACAGCGCATTAGGTCAACCATATTCGTTGCGAACTCTTCCTAGGGCATAAGCTACCGCGGTTTCTTCCTGATGTGCTGCCATGTTTACAAAATATTTCCACGCACCTATCATGACAGTTTAAAACACCAACCAACCTTTTCATTGACCCGGACCGGCCTGGCGCTGAAAGCCACACCCTTGCAGAAGGATTCCACCCTCCGCGCGATGGAGCCATCCCTCGAGATCCTGACATTCTCCCCGTGGACACTGTGGAAGCTCAGGGGTGGCAGGTTGTTGGGAGTGCCGCCCGTGCATGAAGTCCGGGGCGCTGGAACAAGAGAGAGGTGGTTAAGTAAGATATATTTTAAGGCAGATAGAAGTAAGATGCTCTAAAGAACGAGAGATATGAACTGCGCATCGACATATCTATAGATGTATTTATATAGTATAGGGTGTTTATCACAAACTTAAGCTAAAACAATACTCATTATTAACATTAGCATAGCATGCAGATAGACTCTTGCTAATTGCTCAGACTTTAAAATTTGATTTTTTGTTAATTACCTACCTACTCATAGCACACATGAATAACATAAGTATGGTATGTAGATGACTTTGGCGTTACGTAGTTCGGATATAGATTTCATTTAAGTAAATAACTTCAATCGCGTATATCGAAATCAACTTTAATTGACTTTCCTAAGAGATGCTTATCAATTACTAAAACTTTTAACTTTGTCACAAAATCAGCTTTAATTCTAGAGACACCAAAAATATATATTCATTCATCTAAAATTCACCCTAAACCATATATTTCAGCTAAATTCGAGAACAGACCATCTATTGTGGTCTCCCCTCCGTACTTACAACCCCTAAGATGGCTGCCACCTGCGGGGCAGATGCTTCAAACAAACGCAGCTTGCGCGTGCGCATGCCATTGAAATTTCACTATAATCACTCACAAAATACTGTCTACTTTTGCGTGACAAAACCCACAAATGATCGGTCAAAATTATATTGCACTTACAGCTGTGTTACTTAATTTAAGTCCAAGAAACGATATACAGCGATGTACATACAGCGAAATGTCAATTGTTAAATAATTCGCGATAGAAAACAAAGGACATTAAAAAGAAAGTTCTGACCTTTTAAGAAGTCGCTGGAATTGAATAACTAGTCATCCGTTAAAAAAATGAGTAATTTTCTTTATCGACATTTCTCAAAAGTTTAATGTAAAAAAGAAACATTCATTCTATCACATTTGTTTTGTTCCGTATTTGGAATTGGGTTTAATGATAAAACAGTACATGAATTCATGAATAACCTTTCGGTCAATTTCATTACTTGCTATTTGAAGTAAAGAAGAATTATTCAATAAATTTTGTTTGGAAAATGTTCAATACATGTTTATAATTTAATAAGCTATTAACTTTGGGTCTAAGTGAAAATAACAACCATGAGATTAAAAATAAATGAATATCTTGTATAAAAAGTATAAAAAGTTAGATAGTATATTATTTACACACATATAAAGAAGATGACAAAACGAATGACAAAGCAGTCTTATTGCTTTAGGCGGTCTTATAAATTGCTACTCAGTGTCGCATACTCATTTGTTTCGTCGTATGTAGCTATTTTAAAGTCCCATAACGAGGCCAGAAGAGCTTTCTAAGGGCTTTCAAAGTTCCAACCCTCATTTCAAAATTGGAACTGTCACCCTTATACGAGCACGTGCTTCCGGCACAGACTATATATTAGGTCCTTACATATGAAATTGGCGTTTTGTCGTACTGGCCACTTTGATAACAAATTTTTCCTATTTGGTTAGGAATTCGAAATTCAAATTTATACAGCTATTTCCACATGTAGTTGTGTTTCGTAAACCGTCATTCATATGTTTTTTTACTTATCTTTTTTCTGTTTGCATCGCTCAATTTACAAAATGGAAAATTTGAAATATCGCGTTATTTACGAGTACGAGTTCCACCGTGGCACCAGTGCTGCGGAAACGGCTCGAAGGGTTAATGATGTGTATGGCGGTTGTGTCGCAAAAGAAAACACAGTGCGTTTTTGATTCCAACGTTTTCGTTCTGGAAATTTCGACCTGCAAAACAAGCCCCGTGGACGGCCGGAGACCCAAGTTGATAATGAAGAATTGAAGGCTATTGTGGAATCGGATCCATCGCAAACCACGTCCGAGTTAGCTGCAGGCTTTGGCGTTAGTGATAAAACTGTTTTAATCCACTTGAAGCAAATTGGGAAGATTAAAAAACTTGAAAGGTGGGTTCCTCACGAATTGAGTGAAGCAAACCGGCAAACGCGCGTCAACTGCTGCGTTACATTACTTGACCGGCACAATAACGAAGGGATTTTAAATCGAATCATTACCTGCGATGAAAAGTGGATTCTCTACGATAATCGGAAGCGCTCATCGCAATGGCTGGACCCTGGCAAGCCAGCCAAAGCCTGCTCCAAGCGAAAATTGACCAATAAAAAGTTACTTGTAAGCGTTTGGTGGACTAGCGCCGGTGTCGTTCATTACAGTTTTCTCAAATCTGGCCAGACGATTACGGCAGATATCTATTGTCAGCAATTGCAAACCATGATGGAAAAGCTAGTTGCTAAACAACCAAGGCTGGTCAATCGCTCTACGCCACTGCTGCTTCACGACAACGCTAGACCACACACTGCACAACAGACGGCTAGCAAATTAGAAGAACTTCAATTGGAATCTCTAAGGCATCCACCGTATTCCCCGGACCTTGCTCCAACAGATTACCATTTTTTTCGAAATTTGGATAACTTCTTGCAAGGGAAAAAGTTCAACTCAGATGGGGCAGTCCAAGTCGCCTTCAAAGATTTTATTGATTCCCGTTCGAATGGTTTTTTTAGTAAAGGGATCAATGAACTACCTATGAGATGGCAAAAGTGCATAGATTACAATGGCTCATACTTTGATTAAATAAATATGCTATATAAAAAAATTTCGACTTTTTGTTCCTCCCATACAAAACGCCAATTTCATAGGTAAGGACCTAATAAAACGCGGAAGTGATGCCGCCATTTTGTTCGGTTGGCGGCAAATTGCTTTTAAGCACTGCCGAGTTTGAATAATTAAAACCTTTGTGGAGAAAACACTGAGGTTATGTCTTGGCTAAGTGATTTTTTAATACTATCTGATTTTGATTCAAATTAACATAGTATTTTTGATGATTCTCGCTTTTTTCAGGCACAACATGTGAATTGTTCCTGAAATATTCATATTAAAGTAATATGTAGTCGAAATAAGCTATGAAGTTACAAGAACTTAATCGTAAACCAAAAAGGAGACAATTTGCAGGCTTTTATTAAAGCGCAGTGAATGCTTTACCACCTATTAACCACTGGCATGTTACTGATTTGGTCAATAATAGTCTAGTTTTTATCAGTTTAAACTATATTTAATCATTTTAATAAATGCATGCAATAATAAATAATTCCACAGAGACCTCAATCTTATCTTACATTATGTAAAATACACATCGCAAATAAGCATAGGGGCACATACTCAAAGCCAGGTGGTCCATAGACGAGAAAAAAATACATGAGGGTGGAACGCCATTTTGGCTTGAGAGGGGATGTCATATCCGGCGGAAGAACAGATCGATTGATCAACTTTTTCTTCGGATTACACAATTTTTGGGGTTTGGAATCGGAAATTTAATATTTTTCGGAAGTTTTTAAAAAAAGGTTTTGATGTTATTTGCGAGTTCTCATCGACGGGTTGCAAAACGTAATCGTATTAATGTGAAAAGAAGCATGAGTTTTTTTTTTAAATATTTTATTAATATTTAAATTGACGTTCTTTTTTATTGGAACACGTGTTGGTCGACAGTTTATACGCACAAAATATTTGCTCAAAAGGGCATTCGCTTAAATAGTCGTTTTTAGATAACGCTGAGTAATTTTACTGATAAGATTGGCAAAATTCGTAACTTTTAAAACGCGGACACCTTTCAGCAAAATCGAAGTTTTGTCTGCTGTAATACTGTGTATTTTTATAGATATCTAACAAACATTGATTGATTGACCTAGGTTGTATTTAGAATAAGAAGTTACTTAACGACAACCGTTATCAAACTGTCTTTGAGAAATTACCAGTTATTTATCTGATAGATTACTAAATAAAGGATATCATCAAAACCCTTGATCGTGCAGTAAACAAAAGACAATACACGTCTCCGATTGGTCGGCCACCAACCAATCATGTGTCCCGTCCGTCGGAGATCCGCATCGGTGCGCTTACGCATCCGTTTCTTTCGAAGGAAATCTGATAATGACGAGGGAGTCCAGTGGTTTGTGTAAACGTAACTATAGTGTTATTTTTCCGGTCCCGACCGAGGGGTGTCGTGTAATGACCCCGGGGTGACGTGGGTGATGTTGATTTTAATTGTTGTTTACAGTGTGAGGTGTAATATCTCAGTACCTCAAGCTTACGTGTATCAGTCTTCTCAAATGGCTGGAATATTTTTCGGGAAAAACTTAATGGGCAAGTGTTTCAGAAGCAAGATACCGTAGACCTTGTTTTTACAAAACTCCAGCTAAAAACGTAAATAAGAGGGAGCTATGGAACTTAATTATTCTGTAGGCAATGAAATATGTAAAAAAACTAAAAGTAAATAACATGAAAATAACTGACTATCTTTGGTTTTAATATAAAAGGGTAACTAGCTGACAATTCACTTTGGTTTCCGTTTAGCTTAAAGACGACCTCACATATTAGTCTTAGATCCAAAAGCGTACTTAATTTGTGTTAATCATCGGCCCGTCACATCACACAGGCATTAAAACGACCACAGCCTACTCTGTTGTCTTGTCTATGTCTATGCGTGCGCGCATCCGAAATGTCACTCTTTGCGTCACAGCATCTTCCTGGTGCAACACCTAGTCTAACTTTAGAGTTTGACGTCAAATCTGATCTAGATACTGCGCGGGTTCTTTTATTGTAATTATTTGTGGTCCAACTGTAGTCAACTATAGGTTTACCAACACTTTAAGAATATCCAGTGTTTTAAAACAAGAACAAAAAAAAACGATAAAATTAAAATTTTGTACGAAAAAGTGACAACACTTTCAACTGACTAAAGATTCGTAAGTCATGTCGAAAAATGGTTTAACTTCTCTACTGCGGAGCAAATTCAAAAGAGTTTAAAACCAACCTTAAAACCACCAAGTATTGTTTATGGTTAGTGGGAGGAATGCATTGTTGATGTTTGATCATATTGCGAAGTGTAATGACGCCATTTTGTCTTAAGAGAGTCAATTGACATACTTTTTTGTTACACTTAGCTTACAAGTAACTACCATTACTGTACTCAGAAGCAATAAAAAGAGTCATTTACGGTTCTAGAAACATTAATTCGTTTTTAAAGGTATTATCAAGTGTTTCATAGCATTTATATAAATTTAAAAAAAAGTTTTAACAAACACTCTCGACCACAACAATTGACATAGATGTCAAGCATCTTTCTCTCTGCTCAATTTGTATTACCGACATTAGAAAAACGAATTTTCAACAACAAGTGTTACCATAACCTTTCTCGCGTACGTGTTGCGTAAAGGGAGGGTTTACCTACCCTCTTCGGAGTACAATGGGCATTTCATTACACTTATCCCCTTGAGATATTCCGGGTGTAATGGCAGCTGGGCGAAATGAGGGTAGGTATATAATATGTGGGTATGTAGAGAAATTGGATTAGCCTACTAAACTTTGCGCTGACAGTAAAGGTTGTATGGCTTGCTTAAATTTTAAGTATTGAATAACCTAGAAAAAGTATTTGGGGTAGTTAATATTGACCTACTTATACCTATTATCGATTTTAAAACTTATTTTATTTTATGTAACGCGAACAAGATTCCATTAGGTATTGAAAATCAAATTGAAGCGAAAAACTACGAGAAATGTTTAGTGGACTGTAATCTTTTGACCTCCTACGTATCTTTCATGACTTTTAATTTTGGCAAAAGAAAGGTTATTTTTTAATTTAATAAATTTTGAAGAATAAAACAAATGATTGCGCAAAGGCTCACCTTGACAAATCAGATGTGCAGGAGTCGGCAACAAGTGACTAAATAAGGGTTACCTCATTGCTGGGCCCAGGTAAAGCTCCCCTAGATCACTTTAATATCAGATGGAACAGGATGGCTTCACGCAATTATACACAGATAAATAATTTGATTTATGGCGGGTTGAGGATTGCTTTATAATTAAACGAGAACAAACGTTAAAACGAAAAACTTAAGCGCGCGCGCAGTGAACTCGACCAAGGAAGATCCAACTATATCTGCCAGTGTTGCCAATGTAAATTTTTAAGAATAAAAGGTTACGGCAACAGTTGCAACACTGGAAAACCAGCTTTTTAGCCAGTTACAAAATAATTAAACGATAATATCGAACATTACCGCCCACCTAAATGCGACGGTATTTACACAAAAACGACAATTGAATATCTCGAAAAGTCTACTGTATTTGAATTGAATACGAAAAGTTACACCAACCTTGTGTTGACGAAGGTAGTGTAAAGAAAGCGACAAACAAAAATTATATGGAAGTGTCATTTGCCAGAGGCAACGGACACATCTTAACGACAGGTCTTTTGTACTGCCCAGCAGCAGTCCTCACCGTCACTACCCGACAGATTCCATCTGCACCTGGATGTAGCGCAATAATACGTCCTAGTGGCCATCTTTGTGGACTCAATTGTTCATTTATAACCAGCACCATGGTTCCTACTGCTATGTTTGTGTTATGCTTATCCCATTTAGCCCGTTGTTGCAATGTATGCATGTACTCTCTCTGCCACCTTTGCCAAAAATCCTGATGAATTTTCTGGATGAGTTTCCAACGCTGAAGAACGCCAATTTTCAAACCAACTAAATTTTCCTCTGGCATAATCGACAACGGTTCCAACGTCAGAAAATGACCCGGAGTCAACACCGAGAGATCATTAGCGTCTGTGCTAAGAGGAGTAAGAGGGCGAGAATTTAACATTGCTTCTACTTGGGCCAGGACAGTGTAGAACTCTTCAAAAGTGAGCCGCTGAGTGCCGATAACGCGAGACAAGTGTGTTTTCACTGATTTGATCCCTGCTTCGGCTAAGCCATTAAAATGGGGACTCCCAGGAGGACTAAACGAAAATTTTATCTCCTGTGCCTCCGCGGCCTTTCCCATTAAAGAACCAAGGTAGTTACTAGCACCGACAAAGTTACGGCCCTGGTCGGAGACAAGGTGACTACATCGACCACGACGTGCGATAAACCTGCGCAAAGCGGCGAGAAAAGCCTCAGACGAAAGCTCGGAAGCTAATTCAACATGAATCGCTTTCGTACTGGTACAAATAAAGACGCAAATGTAACCCTTATAGGTTTTTACACTGCGACCGCGTCCAAGCGCTATGTCAAACGGTCCACCAAAATCAACGACAGAACTAGCGAATGGTTTGATTTGGTTGACACGATACGAGGGCAGGTTACCCATGAATGGAGTGGGAGCAGGTTTTGGGCGCGCACGAAAGCACTTTATGCAACCTGAAAGCACCGAGCGAACAGCGCGTTTAGACGACAAAATCCAAAAGTGTTGAGCGAGGAGGTTTTGAAGAGTTTGCACACCAGGATGCATAAAACGAGTATGATACTCTTGGATGATTAGAGAAGTGAGGCGATGAAACCGAGGCAGCAGCAGCGGATGTTTTATGTCAAAATCAACGTCGGCATTAACGAGGCGACCGCCCACCCTGAGAAGACCCGCTTCATCGATAAATAGTGATAACTTACGCAAACTCTTTGGAAGTGAGTTGAGAGAACCATTTCTCAAATTCTCAAACTCCGATGAAAATACACTCTCCTGTACAAATCTAATCAAGAACATGAGCGCTCTGTGAATCTCAGAGGGTAGTAAAGACCCGACAACGCGTTTATCGACAGAAGTTTGTTTTGAATTATGTCCGAAACGAAAACAATACGACACAACATGTTTTAAAGTCAACAACGACGAAAATTTGTTTATTAACGATTCGATAAGGTTAGGTTCTTTTAAAGTCACAAGGCTAAAAATACGCTGTTCCTCTTGCAAGGGCTCCTGATTTAAAAACGATAGAGATGGAGTCGTAGGCCACTTTTCTTCAGGTTCAGCAAGCCACGATGGACCCTGCCACCAGATACTGTCGCTAACAAGATCAGCGGGTAACGAACCGCGCGAACCGATATCTGCAGGATTCGAATGAGTGCTGACATGCCTCCATCGATCAGGAGCGACAATGTCTTGTATGTGACTGACTCTATTGGCCACAAAAGTTTTCCATTTTGATGGACACGACTTAATCCACGATAAGGCCACGCTGGAGTCAGACCAGGCATATATATCGTCAAAAGAATAAAAAGGTTTCAAAGCTTCGATAGTAGCATGCATGAGGTCCGATAGTAAAACAGCAGCTTGGAGTTCTAGCCTGGGAATAGATTGTTTTCGAAGAGGAGCAACTTTAGTCCTTGAACAACAAAGATTGACAGAGTATGAGCCTTCACTGTCAATAACACGACAGTAGATCACAGCGCAATAACCACGCTCCGAAGCATCGCAAAAGCCGTGAAGTTGCAACGAAACGAAGAGGCCGAAAGCACGACGAGGAATTGAAACTGATGCCAAAGATGACAGTTGAGATTTAAAACGCTGCCATTCTGAAGCGATCTCAGAAGGTGCGTCATCATCCCATGGGACACCAGCAGTCCAAAGTAGCTGCATTAGATACTTTGCATAAAACGTGACCGGACCGAGAAAACCCAAAGGGTCATAGATACGTGCGATCTCCGACAAGATAGTACGTTTTGTGCAACGACAACTATTAGTATCTGCAACTCGAAAACGAAAAGAATCAGATTGGGGCTGCCACAAAAGTCCCAAAATCTTGAGCGAAATGTCAGACATTTCTTCAAAACGTTTGAAGTCATCTGAATACAAGTCTGCGGAAGGAAGGCTATCGAAAAACTGACTATTATTAGAGGTCCACTTTCGCAATTGGAAACCACCTGATGACAATATTTTGGCGAGCTCTTCTCGAAGACGACAAGCCTTTTCGACTGAATCTGCTCCAGTGACGACATCATCCACGTAGATGTCACGAGCGAGAACAGCGGCGCCAGCGGGGTATTCCTCGGCGGAATTCTTGGCTAGTTGAGCCACGGTGCGGAGAGCTTGAAATGGAGCAGACGATACTCCATACGTCACAGTCAGGAGACGATAATCCCGAACTGGTCCAACCGGGGAGGGACGCCACACGATACGCTGATATTCGGCGTCTTCTTCAGGAACCAATATCTGCCTGTACATCTGTCGCACATCACCCGTGAATACAACGGCATGCCAACGAAAGCGCAAAAGGACATCGAAAATGCTCGTCTGTAGTTTTGGTCCTGGAAGAAGAGTTTGGTTCAGTGACACTGAATTTGCATCTTTCGCGCTTGCGTCAAATACGACGCGAAGAGGCGTGCTCACTGAATCAGGGCGTAGAACTCCGTGATGGGGAATGTAATAAAATTGGCCCTCGCTACTAGGAGGAGGATCCACCTCCTCGAGATGACCGCTCGACTCATAGTCCTCCATGAAATCCACATAGGCCTTCTTGGTTTCAGAATTGGAATTCAATTTACGTTCCAACGATAAAAAACGTTTAAGAGCAATTTCTCGAGAGTTAACAAAGTTCGGTTTATTTGTAGGATCAACGAAAGGCAAAGGAACTACAAATCTTCCTTCTTCGGTACGACAATGATTAGCGACAAAATAATCTTCACACTGTTGGTCCTCCTTCGACACGAAAGATTTTGTTGGAGAACTAACATTTTCTAATTCCCAAAACCTTTTTATGGAATTATCTAGTGAAAGATTCGATACGAAAAGGCAATTTTTGCTACGACTGGATTTCGAAGAGGGTTGAGTGACGTCACACGCACCCATGATAATCCATCCAAAAATGGTGTTCAAAGCTCTTGGCTGTCCAGGCTTTCCCTGCCTAAGACCTGGTAACAACGACGATGCGAAAATATCTGCACTGAGCAGCATGTCTACCGGTCCCGGTTGAGCAAAGCTCGGATCAGCTAGAGGCAAATTCTTTATGTGAGACCACTCCGACGTATCGACAGGTTGAATGGGTTGGTCTGCACATATAGACGACAAAACTAAAGCTTCGAATACGATATTCGACGAAAAGTGTGAATTAGGTATGGGCCTTATTTCACATGACAGTGAACCAAGTGGTTGTGTGACGGAGTTACCAATTCCATTGACCGAATGTTGGCCACGACAAATTTTGAGTCCTAACATTTTAGCACAAGTCTCCGAAATAAAATTACATGCACTAGCACAGTCTAAAAGTGCACGCACTGGTCGAAAACTACCAGAACTGTCCTTAATTAAAATTCGAACAGTTGAAAACAAAACAGTATTTTCACTAGTCAATGATGTTAAAACTGTGTTACCACCAACATTCTCCGTTTTAGGCTGTGCACTGCCATCCTCCGTAGAGGAAGTCTGTGTTTGCTTGATGAAGTGTAGCAAAGTGTGGTGAGAGCAATGACACACACTGCAACGACGAGCTTTACAAACACTCACTCGATGGGCATCCGAAAAACAACACAAACAAAGACCCTTCCTCTTAACAAACTCGAAACGCGAGCCAATGTCCAAGTTTAAAAAGGCGGTACAGGAGTCAAGACTGTGCTGGCCAGAACAAAATTTGCAGACAGGACGCGAAACAACAAACGTCGATTTCTGTTTACCTACATTGTTATGTTGTTTACTTTTGTTCGAGATACCAGAATTATGTGATATTGAGGGTGTTATGTTCGATAAGTTAAGTGCCTTGAATTGTTTTTCAATGAACTTAATAACATCAGTATACAAAGGAATTTCATCAGTATCATGCTGGAGCTGAAACGCTTCTCGAGTATTTTTATCTAATTTTGACCATAACAACTGGAAAAGCATAAAGTTTTTATCTGGTAAACCATACTTATTTAACACCGACAAGTTTTCCGAAAAGGTCCTATGTACACGCTCAAGATCACAGGCAGACTTCATTTTAATAGTTTCACAACACAACAATTTTTCATAAAAATGTGTAGCAATTTGTCGCTTCTTATCATAATATTTACGTAAACAATTGTAAGCATCCATATAACTTTCGTTGGTAAGTGGGTAGTTTTTAATTAAATCATATGCAGAACCTTGTAAGCTCGAGAGTAAATAGTGTAATTTCTCAACATCTGATATATTCCGTTTATGAATTAATGAATCGAATAACTGAATAAAAGAGACCCACCCCTCTAGTTTCCCATCAAAAGGTTTAATGTCTATTTTAGGTAATTTGGCCATCACGGCTTCGTCAACACAAGTTTTAATCTTCGATTCACTTTTCTGAACCTCTTGGGAACGCAACCTGTATTTAACTTGTAACAACTTCTTTTCAAATTCGAAAGTTACTGACATTTCATCACTACGCGCATTCGGACTCGACAACGACAATAATATTTTCCGTTGCGCGTCATGAAAATCATTCGACAATTGATCTAAATAACTTTCGCTACAACCTTCAATTTTAATACTGTCGAGATATTCAATTCTCATCATAGCATAATCCCGCGCAATTCTATTCCTATCAACTGGAATGTTTTCTTCTGTTGTTGACATGTTATTGTTATCTTCGTTTGACATTTCGAACGACAACTTTAAAATACTATATATGCCAACCGAAAAACCGGACAAACACAACACTAATAATTTTTATTTTTTGTCTATGGTATTGTAGGAAGTTGCAGTGCCAACACAACGAAAACAAAAAAACGAGTCACGATAATTAAAATGGCGTACTACAACTTACCTCGAAAACGACCTAGTACAAAGCAACCATCAACTACCTTCAATGAAATTACAAAAAAATAAAATTGTTAAATCATGAAAAATACGTAAGAAAATCGTACGAAAAACACTGTTCAAACAAGAATCCGGCTCGAAGGACCAAAAATGAAGCGAAAAACTACGAGAAATGTTTAGTGGACTGTAATCTTTTGACCTCCTACGTATCTTTCATGACTTTTAATTTTGGCAAAAGAAAGGTTATTTTTTAATTTAATAAATTTTGAAGAATAAAACAAATGATTGCGCAAAGGCTCACCTTGACAAATCAGATGTGCAGGAGTCGGCAACAAGTGACTAAATAAGGGTTACCTCATTGCTGGGCCCAGGTAAAGCTCCCCTAGATCACTTTAATATCAGATGGAACAGGATGGCTTCACGCAATTATACACAGATAAATAATTTGATTTATGGCGGGTTGAGGATTGCTTTATAATTAAACGAGAACAAACGTTAAAACGAAAAACTTAAGCGCGCGCGCAGTGAACTCGACCAAGGAAGATCCAACTATATCTGCCAGTGTTGCCAATGTAAATTTTTAAGAATAAAAGGTTACGGCAACAGTTGCAACACTGGAAAACCAGCTTTTTAGCCAGTTACAAAATAATTAAACGATAATATCGAACACAAATTTAGGCTCTTTTTTGTCATACATGTTAGATAAAGTTGACATGACTAATATCCATTCCTGATCTATTAAAAAGAACGCCACATAAGTGACGTGACCATAAATGGTGATCTCATTTAGTTCCTAGTTGTTTTTTTGAAAAACTAAGTCTTTTCTTTTTTAAATTTTAAGGCAAAGTAAAAAAAAGTTTTATGGATGTGCACTATAATCTATATTTGATCGACCACTGTTCAAGCTATTATTGACAGAGAGAGAGTGCGTTGAACCTAATGTTATAAGTAACCAGAGCTATTAATAAAGTTTATTTTAATCTGCTTCACATCAAAATTGATTGTTAATATTGCATAACATACCGTAACCGTAGCACGCACTGAAGACTACACGCACCAGCTCATTCCAAATTCTAACAAAAAATATAAGAGTTAAGATAAATAAATATTTCTCAACAAGCACACCAATTCTCTAGTCCCAAAGTAAGCTACGAGGCTTGTGTTATGGGTACTAGATAAAGGATATACATACTTAAATACTTTTTTTTTGTAAATAAATACATATTATAAATAGAAAACACCCAGACCAGTACAAACACACATGTTCATGCACACTTATGCTTGTACTGTGCGGGAATCGAACCCGCGACCCTTGGTTTAGAAGTCCGACATGCGGACCACTGCACCAAGCGGTCGTCATTGTAAAAAAAAACTTTCAAAAAGTAAAAATATATATAAAGTTATATAAAATCAACAACAACATCAAATTTTGTTTATTTACTTTCAAAACAACCGTTTCTTTTATCAGTGTAAACTATTGCTAAAAACCAAAAATACTAAAATATCTAGAACTAAATGCTACACAAATGAGCCCAATTTTCTTTATAATTCGATTTTCGTTAATCTTATAGACTGTGAACCGTGTCAGCGCGACATCTGGCGACGCAAATTGAATACCCAAGGGGTACACCATAGACAACTGAGACTTTTGTAGCCATAGACAAGAAAAAAATGGATATTACGGATTATATTGTCAAGGGATGATCGAAGATACCTTTAATCAAAACTGGTAAAATAAAGCTTATTTAAAAAAAAAACATAACTCTCTTGTGTCAGTTGAAAAAATGACTAATAACTATGTTGCCTCCGTATGTTACTTTTTATTTTATTAGAAACGAGTGGACCCAGCAGACGCTGTCTTGCCCACAGATTTCGCATTTTCCCCATAATTACAATAAAACATATATAAAGCTACCTCTTGAATCACTATACATACATTACATTACACACATTCAAACACACAGACAAAGGGGCAGACGCGGAAAACGGCTATGCTTTTGAATCACTATACATACATTACATTACACACATTCAAACACACAGACAAAGGGGCAGACGCGGAAAACGGCTATGCTTTTGAATCACTATACATACATTACATTACACACATTCAAACACACAGACAAAGGGGCAGACGCGGAAAACGGCTATGCTTTTGAATCACTATACATACATTACATTACACACATTCAAACACACAGACAAAGGGGCAGACGCGGAAAACGGCTATGCTTTTACCATGTAGTGATACTTTGACCATCAGCCTATACGTATATAATGTTACACAGCTGGACACGGGCCTCACATCATTAAATGAGGTGGTACGAGCCATACTGCACTACGCAGGCTCAGTGCAGTGCGGTGGAGGGGTGGTTTGTAAGGTATGTGACCAACCTTACTGTCTGTAGTTATCGAGCCGCCCGAGGGTCTCTGGCTTCAAGATTAACAACTGTATCTACCGATATTTACAACTATTATAAGATTTATGAGGAGTCCACCGAGTGAGTAGTCTGTAGACTACACCCTCACCCCTTATTTTAATCTTGTGCCCTATATTACTTTGAGAGTGACGGCCCTGACCTTTGTATAAGGTATTTATGGATTGTAAATGAAAAGAACATCAAAAAGATATTGCAGACTTGTGAAAATGTAATGAATCCGGGCGAGAGAATAAAAGTAATATTGTTTGAACACTTACTTTCAGAAAATATAGTTTTTGCATTCAGGATTATTTCGAGCCAGCAAACATTCGACGTGTGTTTAAAAATGGTTTTATTTTAATTTATTATCCCGCCATAGAATGTGACATTTACTTTTTTTACGAGCATAAACTGTTTTTTTGACAATTTGACAATCACAGACGCTATGAAATTTTGTTTTTATTTTAGCAACGACATTCGCGCTCAAATCACAAATGGACATCCAAATCTTCTTCCGCGTAAATCTTCCAAAACTATTTTTAATCTGTGAAAGCAATTTCCCGCTATAATTTCGACCAATTACAGGCGGCTGCGTTCAGAAATGACCGCGGTCGTGTACCTCGGCTGCGAACCGTGACCGATGGTTTAGCCAAGGGTTGGCGAGTGTTTCCGTGTTTTTTTGCGAAATTATAATCATCGAGAAGAATAAATTATTTATGGGTCTAAGAAAACGAAAGAGGGAAGGGATGGTAACTTTGATGCGTGTTAAACATGGCGTAACTTAGTTACATCATAAACTTTGTAGTTCCTACTATCTTTATGGATTAGACAGGCATGCCACAGAAAATATATGTAATATAATAAAATATGTAAATAAATATTTCACAACAATCACACCAATTCTTTAGTCCCAAATTAAGCTACGAAGCTTGTGTTATGGGTACTAGACAACGGATAAACAAACTTAAATGCTTTTTTTTGTAAATAAATACATACATCTTATACATAGAAAACACCCATACAAGTACAAACACACATGTTCATGCACACACTTATGCCTGTACTGTGCGGGGATCGAACCCGCGACCCTTGGGTTTGAAGTCTGACATCTGGACCACTGCACCAAGCGGTCGTCATAATAACATACGAATAAGTAATAATAATATACGGATAGTAGTGTTAAAAGGCAGGCGAAGACATTCAAATTAATTACAAGTACCTTACGTATGAGTTATAATAATAAAAAGAGGTAAAGAAAAAAGAAATTCAAGTATCTTTTAAAATCAAACGGTGCGTGTCATCAAAACTAAACGTGTGTACATAATATCATCTCAATCACACACTGGGAATGGAGCGAAATTTATCTTGCAAGATTTGATTCCAGACACACATAGGGGCAGGTGAAACTAAATAAAAGCTTTTAAAAAGCACAATTTAAAATATTTTCGGTTTGCCAACCCTATGCATGGAAAGAACTATTCCGTTCGTAATGAAATCCATGAAAGCTTTTTGTTACAATTAAATTTTTAGGGTTCCGTACCTCAAAAGAAAAAAAACGGAACCCTTATAAGATCACTTTGTTGTCCGTCCGTCTATCAAGACCGTTTTTCTCAGGAACGCGTGGAGGTATCAAACTGAAATTTCTATATGATACTTAGGTCTACTGTCCCTGGAAGCTGTAGAAAAATCAACTTTCTAAGCCAACGCAATCAAAAGATACAGCCATTTAGGCCGCCAATTTCCGCAAATTTTCGAAACTCGCACGGGAATCAAAACCTACAGGGTACTTCCCGTAAACTTAGAATCTTGAAATTTAGTACGAAGTCACGTCTTATAGTACAGATATAGGAAAAATTACGAAAACCGTAAATTATCAGTTTCATCATATAAAAAAAAAATATTTGACAATTTTGAAAATTTTAATGTATAAAAAAATATATTTTTGACAATTTTGAAAATTTTAATGTTACTGCTCCTTATCTACAGGTTTGTACGGAACCCTCGGTGCGCGAGTCCAACTCGCACTTGACCGGTTTTTTTTAATTTTGAATCGAATGGCAGTAAAATGAAATAATTAATTGCCTTTGTATCCGAGTGAAAATGTATACATAATACAATTTCTAGGCTGACAAGACAAGCGATTCCAAAAAAAAATGCCGATCATTCGCCAATTTTAAGGACCATGATGACCGTTATCAGAAAGTTTAAGATTTCACACCCGAGTGAGTAATAATGATTTTAATTACAGGGGAATTCAAAACATATGATTTTACTTACACTGTATGCCGGTAATTATGCTCACTTTGTAACAGTTTACACTTACTACTTTTAATTTTTATACATTTTTTTTATTTATAACGATTGATAGTGTCATTAATACCAATTGTTGACATGCACTTTAAATTTCCGTCAAAGAAAAGGATAAATTCTCAGAAGGGGGGAGTCTCAGTGCTCTTATTACATCTCAGCGCTAAATATAATCTAGTCGAGGAGACAAAGACCACAAACCACAAAGGATCTAAATCCAGATCGCGGTAACTTAAAAAATACAACAAAACATATGTGTTTGTTTCATTTGTTTTAAGTTTAACGCCATACTTTAATGTGTTATAAATTTCTGCCGACTGTTTCAACTCGACAGATTGCGTTCAACTTGAACATTATTATAGTAACTTTGACCCACATAACAATGGATCCGTTTTTTAAAAAAAATGACTTTTTTGTCTATGGTCGGAGAAACGTCTAAGGCAGTATTCAAAATTGAAGGATATTGAAAAATAAATTATAATTATTGTTGTCAACTACGAAGCCGCTACGAAATACAATCTTCGTAATTAGATACATGTTAAGTTATCAATTGCGTAAAAACTTTGTCAATGTACAGATCGACGCACTCAACTGGATTTTCCTTTTAGCATATCCTTTTAGCATCTGTACATTGACAATGTAAATTTGTACTTCGTTGCGGACTCCAATTTTTGATTAATTCTTTAGAATTCAAGTTTTCCTTAGAAAACTGCTTAGATGTCAATTTTTTTTTGATAGGCCTCATAAGAGCACAGTGACAGATGTTTTGTTTTGCTAGAAAATGCTATATTCAATGCATTCAATGTTACATTGATGCTGAATTGCATGTCACCTATTCAAGTTTCGTTTTAGAAAGATAATTATTTCTAGAATATTGTGTTACTTGTTACAGAAAATTGCTTTTTTCCATCCGTTAGTGTCTGTTATTTCTTGCGGCGCGTTAGACACACGTTATTACCACGTTCAACTCCATCACTCTCGTTTTTTTATGCCTTAACACCTTAGAATTAAAGGCTAAAATCGTGAGGCAGGATCATTAGGAATAGACTATTACCATGTAGGCTCACCACTCTCGTTTATTTCAACCCTATTTATACGTAATAAGGACTATTTTGGATTAATTTAGTCATGTGCATATAGCATGACGATCTAAAAAATCATGGCGCGTGACAGAACACGCGTCACGCACCTGTGGAGTGTGGGACAGAGATAGCTGTATGGAGTGAGGGAGACACCATGATTGAGGTGAGTTCAAGTGCAATTAGGTGAAAACAAATGCTTTATAGACGCATAAAGAGCTTTTTATAAAAGTATTTAGTGAAGGCTTTACTTCATTAAAACACGCTGGTCGTTGCTAAAAATATATAAGACCTTCAGCGGTTACATGGCTATTTTCAGAACGTAAGCTGAAAAACTAGGCTAATTATGATGAAAAACAGTTAAAAATTTGTAAAATTTAAAAAAAAAACACTTTATTTATACCATAGGTAGTTCATACCAGGTATACTTTAGTTATACCAAAAATATAGGCCAAACAATGGCTTTATATTTGAGTTTAACCTCTAGTGTTCTGTCCATATGATTTTGATAAAGAAACATGTCATGTTAAGTGCACTTCCAACTAAAAGCGATCTACATTCACGATCCCCATTTCAAAACAAAAACATTAATTCTAAAACCATAAACAATAGACCCCCGGCCAAATCCCCGTGGGCCGAGGCCATGTGCGACAGATGTGGCGGAATTAGTCTATGGCCCTCCCCCGCGCATAGACTGTCTTTATTTTAAGTGCGCGGCTTTGGAACGCACTACTTGGGGTTTGTTTATAGTCTAACAATAATAGCGAAGTAATTTTAGTAGAATCTCTATACACTCGACAATTTGTTAAATGGCGAGATTTTGACAGTTTTCGTATATGAAAAATGACAAAATTGTTGAACATTGTGCATTTCACTGTATCTTTTTATGCAGTAATGCTAGCTGTAAATGGAAGGCACAAGTACCTATATGATATGCATGACGTATTACTCTAATTTTAAGCACACCTAGTGCTTGTGGCGACTGCAATTCAGGTCCTCGACAATGTTGTATGAATAATAATGACAGCAAACATACTAGCTTAGCGGAAATGGTGCGGTACAGACACTGTCTTATAGCCGATTCTCTGCTTTCTTCAGCGAGTAAATCCCAGCTTCCTTTAACAACCCATCATTTTCACTTTTCCAATCCGGCGCCGGCCATTGCGTCCGGTAAGCCCATCCTGCGGTTGCAATCAAGAGTTTTTATTGATAAACAAGACTGGACGCGGCGGAAGGAGCAATAAAATTACACACATCGGCTCCACTCTGGTGATGGCCTTGAGCGGTATGGTTAAAAAAAAATAAACATGATCTTGCTTATGGTTCCAATTCGATTAAAAAAAACATTTTAATATGTACACGAGAGAATTAGAAAATATTTAATAGTTACTGGTATGTAATAAAAAAGAAATTACATTTTTTTTCTTCTTTTGTGTGCCAGTTATGTGTTTGACGTATTAAGTAATACGTCAAACTCATTAACGAAGAAGCTTTAAGTAGAGCGACTGTAATTTAGGCCCTCGACAATAATCGTTGAATAACGATATCAAGGCTATTTAACGAACAAAACGACGCAGAAACACAATAGCATCTCCTTTCTCATACATCATTGTTGCATTTCCCGCGCTTCGGGCCGCTCCATAATCTGTGCTCGTGACGAGGTCATTAGAGAAAATGACGTAAGTACAATTTGGACGAAATTTATTAATCAGCCTCCATCGAGAGTTCAACGTTAGAGAGCTTACAGACGAGCGATATTATGTCGGCGACTGCTCGTGATACTGGAAGGTGATGGTCAGCGACGGTAGCTGTAACCGACTGATGTCGGCGACAGTCTCCTTTTTGCGCCTATCGTTGTCATTTTACTTCATTTATTACATGTCAATTTTGCGCAATTTTTAGAGCTTTTATTGTCTGTCTGCCTTTTAGAGTTGCGATGTATCGGCGACTATCGGCGACACTCGCTGTGCATCGGCGACTGTCGGTAACCATCGGCGGAGCTCGCGGTGCGTCGTGCTGTGCCTGGTTTGAGTGTCTGTCCTTGCCGACTTAAGTCGCAATCAGTCGCCGATATACTGTCGCTCGTCTGTAAGCTCACGGTTATCCGTGGGAACGGGCTGTACGCGTGTAAACACTAACACTGTTTTATAATAAGCTTCAATTTTGAAGCAATCTCACCTTTACTTGCCACATTCAAAGCTCAAATTCCAATTTTGTCGGCGAAAGATAGAAACATAATTTATTATCTATGCGGTGGTCGAATAAAAATGTCAAACTGTGATAGAACGTTATTTAAATTTCCAAGTCATGAGATTGATCGGGAAAATGCCTTCGATTAACTTTAGTATGTAACAAAACCTGTCTTCATGAAGAATCATCAAAATATGCGCAGAATCATGCCATTATCCTTAGAACTTAACAAAACAAACTTGTTGCTGCATTTACTAAGTTTTCTTTTTTTTCTGTGAACCGTTTTCAAGCTGACTTTTTTATCTTTTAAAACCAGCCTATACTCAATAATACACTTGATCATACGTTTTTTAAAGCTTCATTCACAAGGGCATTCAGTTTTAAATGTCTTGTTTAAGACTTTATCTCTCCAAGAATAAAGGCCACGATTTATATGGACAAAGCTAGCTCTATTCTCACGGTTGGTTGAATCATTAATGATGTATCAGGAGCAGGTTTTCTTGATGTAATTGTAACCTAGTGTCTCGGAACCGTAACAGCTGGTTAGTAAAATAACAATTGAAAATCAACCGAGTAATGAGTCCATTTTGAAAAATGGGTTTGCCATTTCATTGAGGCATAATTTACTCCGGGTAGAAACGTTTAACGATATTCGCACTCTTTAGTTCTTTATTCAAATGTAACAGGATAACTAAACACTCCTTGTGAGAGGTTTTACTCTCTCAGTACCTAAAAATTAAAACTAAAGTTGTTCCATTTTCTTTGAGATGTAACAAAGTCATCTAGATAAACTTGCCCTCAAATATTCGAATTTCTTTCGCCAGTGCCCAATATTCACTCTTAGATTACTCATAACCACCGATTATACAAGGTGACAGTTACCAAGAAGTTATCACTTAAATGGCGGTAAATCTATTTCGCCATGGGTCCTCGAGGTGAACGGATAGATCTACACTTAAATTAACGGTACAGCATCCCGTTTCCCACGTAATATCGTTTCTTTTTAGCGAGCAATATCAATCGACACATTCCTTTTTTGCGATTCACCGCTACTGTTTTATTTTTTAATCATTTACTCAATGGAGTTCTCGTACGACAAAGTTTTGTTGCTCTTTTTAAAAATCGAACGTGCGTAGTTTAAAAATCATGCAGTTACAGTTTCATGTCGCAGGGTGAGTTTTTTTTTCTTTTACAAACACAGCCGTGGGAAGTCGCCAGGCTTTTTTACTTTTTCGCTATAATCATAGACTTTATTAAAACCTTTTTTATGGGGCCGATGGCAAAAGCAAAACGATGTCGTGGGAAATTCAAGCACGAATTAATTGTGATCACGACGGCCTATCTGTTTTGGATGAAAATATATAATTAAAAAGCTATTTCTCTTCAAACATAATTCATTTTTATATCCAAAGCTTACAGAAAACCTTGTACCCATAAACCAACTATGAACCATGGAGAATTGGTACATATTGTTGTAACGGAAGTGAGTTTGTCTACAAGAAATCTTTGGAATTTAGCGGAAATCTGTATGATATGACTTTGAAAGTTGTTACAACTTACGGTATTGAACATGACTTTCATTCTTAAGATTCGATGCGGCTGTTATAGAAGAAATGCGATCGGTATCTTCAAGCGCTTTGAGAGATCTTCGCATGTGTTCCCTTTATGGTTGAAGTTTGAAAAAGTAATTTAAGTCCAATCACAACTCTTGACGAAGTTTCAACAAAATGGCACTCGAAACTTTGATCGTTCAAACTCGATAAGTGGGTCATATCGATAGATAGGATTCAAAATCGATATGATCAAAATCAGAAGTACCAGGCGCCCATACCAGGTGATGAGATAAACAAAACACTCGAAACATCGCCGAGTACCGTTGCGTTCGTAACGCACATTTCGACACTATCCATCTCTTTTACCCCGGTGTTGCAATCCACCCGTGTTCCATCCTTGTCGCACGCCCGTCCATTCTCACGGTGAGCGTGGGAACCTCACCTTTCCGATACCAATGTATCGATTTGTCATTCGATACTAAGATAGTTCTAAGGGATCGATACTTTATTGGTAAACACTCATTACAGAGAAAGTTACTTAAAGTTTTTTTTAACGTCTGTGGCAAAGGCATCACAGCACATTCACAAGCAGCTGAACATTGTTTGTTTTTATAATTAAGTATTTGAGCAACGTAAGAATAGGAAATCAAAACACTAACGTAACAGACACAAATAGTTTGACGAAACATCGTCGTCTTTACAAAAAATAGCATTGTAAACAAACATCACACTTAAATCATTATAGACAAGACCGTGTCATCGTAAATATTGACACTGACAGCTGTCAACAAATTTATGCAAATGGTGGCTAAACTTTGTAACTAAATTCCTCCATCTAGCTCTTTGTTTCTTTAACAAGGATCTAGTTTAAATTCAAATTTGAAATTAAGTGATGTCTCGGTATTTGAAAGGGAACCGGCAATTATGCAATGTAAATAATCCTGAATGGCTTGTGTTTGGAATACCAATGTTGTACAAACTTTTGTGGATCAGTTTGTTACATATCTAAGTATGAAAGTACATAATGTATATGAGCGTTTTGGTTTCGACTAAAAGTAGGTGCTATGCTAAGTTACATTTAAAATGGGTACACAATATAAAACCACTCGAGGTGCTATCTAGTAGGAAGTGACAGGTGAAAATATCTAATTATTCATTCTAAAAGCAATATTTGTATCCCGGAAGCCCGGCCATCTTGCGAATTTAACAATTGTCAATTCACCACTTGTATTCATGACGGAATACCTACATTACTTTGTAAAGTGAACCTTAACAGATTGTAATTGAGTTCTAAATGCGTCGTTACTTGGAAAAGTACCATGTTTTGTTCCCAGAAAAGACGAGAAACCCAGAATTTGTGAATTCAAAGGGTTAAAACATCTGGTATGCAGATGCGTTTTGCAATAAAGGTATTATAGCACCTTTTGTTTAGGAGCATGGGAAAACAGGAGTTATTTTTGTGATAAATACAAAAATGTGTTTTCCCACGACCAATGACAAGAAAAAGTTTTTTTTTTCACGGAACTGCAGATGAAAAAAGGGGCGCATAAAAGAACCACGTAAGTCATAAAAAAAGTTTATTTTAACGTTTTTATATAAAAAAAGTATAAGCCTAGGGCTTTGTGTGGAACCTTAAAGTGTATGTGAAACTGTGGACCCATAAAGAATAACATGAGTACAACATAAAAATAACTATATTTTGTTAACCGCAACACACTTTCTAAGTTACGAAAAATGAAACGTTCAACCTCTAGCCGTCACGTAGCGTATCTCTGGTTAGTAGCTCGTGATTCGAATAAATAGGATTAGACGGCTGCTCAGACGCAGCTTCTCAGACGGTGCGTTCGTCACAGCGCGGGTGTCAAAGGAATCGGAGCTTCCACGGACATTAAAAATTATTTTCGAATAATAGTAGTGGAATTGCAATTTTTAGCGTCTACAAATTGTTTACGAATCTAAAGCGCGCTGCCGAAGTAGTTAGAGTGAAAACAAAAGACTCTTCCTGCAATTTCTGCGATTAATGATTTGTCATTCGTTAAATCAAAAAAGTAAAAAACTGACTACTTAAGTGCTGTTTAGATTTCAATAAGCCTAAGGAAGTCGGTTAGTGATTCAATGAGATTTATTGTTGATAACATCGTAATCTTCAAGTAAAAATCCTACTTAACATAAAGCTAAGTGCTTAGTGCGTTGGATTAAATGTAGTTATATTTCAAGGATTGTGTTGAAACTTCCTTCATTTGAGTTTCGAAATCTAAAAATGTAAAAAAGAACTTTCAAACTGTAATATTTGTCAAAGAGTTAAAACACTGGACAATTTTTCCTAACAACACATGAAGTTTAGCACGAAAGTACGCAATTTTTGTTTCATTGGGTTCAAAAATGATATTGCTGGTATCATGTGTGTCAAACTGCCTTCTTTTTTACTATAAATCGAAACACCAAATAGTTACAAGAGAAGTATGACTTCTTCGTCGAATGAAAGCATAGGTATTGACTGATACTAATCCGGATTTGTCCTTTTAAAAAAAGACAGTGTGGCGACCCTCCTAACGGCCTCTATTGAGGTCCGAGCGTGCAACGTAATTAGTTATTAAAGTTTCTGCTCGTGGGAACGATTTGGACTGTCGTCTCGCTTCTTTGTGGTGGAAAATTAAATTATTGGTGTAAAGTCTTCGTGGTTGTCGTATCTTTCTGGTCACTGAGCTACTATATATTTTTTTGACTGCCTCATTGGTGTAGTGGAAAAGTTTCTGCCTTACATCCTAGAGGTCCTGGGTTCGAATACTGGTCGAGCAAAAAAGTTGTTTCTGAGATTTTCTGTCATGAATTCGACTTGTGAGATTTTAAATTTATTTAAAGCTGAAAAAGAGTATTATTTTGCTTTAAATTAAGAAACTTAAAAGGTGATTACAGTTGGATGTAGTTAGGTTTCTGCGCTGGCGGCGTTTAGTGGAAAATTAAAGCAAAATAATACTCTTTTTCAGCTTTAGTCATGGATTTCCGCAAAGTAACGCCTGACGTAGCATACGTTTCAAGATGTTTGGATATTATTCAAACAAGGAATAAAAACTGCCTGATTTTCTGACGCAAGTGGTCGTACCTACGTTTGTGCAAAGAACAAACCAAGACTAAAAATTTATGGTATCAAGTGTGGATTCAAACTGTTATCCATTAGAGAGTAGGTACCTAAGATGCGCTTGCGCAACCAACCCATCCCTTTCTTGCCCTTTGACCTCTCGCTCGCTGCTCTTTAACTAAACTAAGTTATACGATGCATAGTTCCTAGTTTGGTGCAAACTTTGTGTACAAATTGAATACATTTACATTACTGTCTTAATCATAATATTATAGTTTGAATTGCTTTAACTATAAAATAAGTAGACTGAAACTGGTCTTCTTAAATCATATTTATCTATTTACGCTAAGAAGGCTACTTTGAAAACCAAAGTAGTTTTTTTTAAGCTTGGCGTTTCGTTATTTATTCTGACTTCCGATATACCACCCTACTTAAATATTAATTTGTACTTTGATCAGGTGTTTATATCTTCCAGAAATATATCTATACGGCAGGGCAGCAAAATAGCGTAAGTAAAAAAAAACATTTTTTAATGCAAACACTGGTATAATTATTACTTTTTTGCAACGTCACAATTTTTTAGTTTAATTTATTTAAAAGATTCAAAAGAAGTGTTTCACGATACGCGTCCACCTAATGGTCGTGAGAAAACCGTTTGGAATGTACCAAAGGCATGAGACGCCTCAAACGTTTCTTAACAAGGTGGATGTTTGGAGCGATTCTTAATTCGGCCGTCGACATTCCAGAATGTCGTTATTAACGGAATTATCTTTATCAATGACAGTTTAAAGAGATTTACGCCGAAGTGTGGTAAAGCTCATAGTTATAAAGATAACTTTAACTTTCATTAACCGAATAGACAGTTGCGGGAGACAAAGAGGCTTTTTGTGGAATTTGATTGTGGCTTTTCATCTAAATGGATTTAATTAAGAAAGAAAAGGGTTATAATTAATTATCAGAATTATTTGATCACTTTGCAAAATAAAATCGTATTGGACGTTATCATTCAGGGCCAAAACATACAAAACAACAACACGATTTTCTGTTATTCACTTAAAAAAACGTCAGCACAAACTTGTGTACAATGGCGAACTTAATGCCGGAGGCATTTTCTACCAGTCGACCTCAGGTCCAAGCAGATAACTATTTTACATTGTAATTAAGGAATATTATTTTTCATTAGAAGTTTCCATTTTGAAAGACGCTATTTTGTGACGTTTTTGGCTTTCTCATGAAAGATGATGAGACAATATCAATGTCTGTGTTGCCGTCTTTTATTTTAAATACTTCTTGTTACTTGAGCTTTTTATTTTTTATGGAAATCAGAACACAATTTAGAAGCCTGTGTGGCCATCAACAACGCTGTATCACCATCCAATAAACATCTCGGTCGGGGATACCATTGTATGCGCGTGCGCAGATGCCGCGCAAAGGTGGCGTCGGCGTGTCACAGGTCGTGGGAGTACTGAGCGAGCTCATCACGTTAGCGATTACTGGGGCCCTAGAATGAGTTACAATGTATAGACAATACAGCTAATGGAAATTACATTCGCCTTGTATAGTCACGTGACGTCTTAGCAAGGAAAAATGTTGTGTTCCTAAATTTTGTATTTTTTTGAAAGACTGAAGAAAGTTACATCTGTTAATCAGGGACATCGCATTGTTACCTTGTTTAGTCTGCTTTTTAACGTATTTAAGGACTTTGGTGCAAATTAATTGTGAATTTTGGTTTTATTCAGTTTGATTAGGGGCCTTATGTTTGGATGTTTAAAGGCATTATAGGAGATCTAATTTCGGTTACATGTTTTACATATATTTTTAGTACAACTTCCGTTTTTCTTCTTATTAATACTATAAAGGGTAAATTTTAGGGGATTTGTGTCTTTGTATGTGATTTTTATTAACAAAAAACAAAAGCAAATCACTTTTCCATTTACCTCGATGGACACTAACAGTTTTTGCGCACACAAAATGCAACAGTTTTTTTTTTACTTTGTAACGGAAAGTGATTTTGACAATCTATAGACATTTTTCGGTTACAAAATTGCATGGCTTGCGTCATCATCACATTGAACATTGCACAAAAGATTCCCGGGCGTTCTTTCAAGTTTCAACGGTTTTCTTGCAAGAAATTCATACAAAATGTCAGCTGAGCGGCTATGTTTAATGAAAAAACGCCTGCATCCAATATATAAAATACGATGCACGATAAAATGCATCAGCTGTGAGTGAAAAAATAAGTAAATGGATCTTGGAAATATCAGCTGGCGTACCAAACACCTTTGTGTTGCTATCCTTATTTCATGCTACCTGTTTATTTTCCGTCTCGTTTCGTTCGATACGTGGTCAAATTATTGAGGCCAGCTGGCTGGGAGGACTATGCTCTTATAAGGCAGATGTTTTCTATTTTATAGATGAACGAAACACCTAAATATTAAATTCTTTGCAAATTTGATATAAGCAGACAAATAATTGTTCTGTCCTAGCTATCAAAGCGATCCTTAACACATTGTACGCCATGGTGGTCACAGGTGACCCCCAAACAATATTATTTCTATTGTGTCTAGGCAGTCAAAGGCTTAAGCTAGTGCCGATAAAAAAGCCTTAGATTCTAAATTAAAATTTTACTTTACTTTCATTAAAATTTTACTTCCGCAAAATTAGATGTCACATTTTTTTTTTAAATTTGGGATATGTTTGCTCTAGACTAAGCCCAACGAGGCAAATACTGAGTCTACGATGGAGCGAGCTCACCTAGAAGATGCCTGTTCACTCTAGCTTTGTAAACTCCTTAGGTTGTAATTGCAGGGAAACACTGACGCAGGTAGTGAGTTCCACTCTCAATTGCAATACAAAAAAACAAAACTATGCCAATAAAAAGCCTTGGATTTAATATTAAAATGTTACTTCATAAGGTAAGTAAATAATTTAGTAACTGTTCACTTAAATGACTGCAAGAGACACTTCAAAAGTTCAAGATACACTTCAAACAGGGGGTCTTTCTTGCAAGAAAGACCCCCTGGTCTTTCTTGCTTATCTGGAAGAAATTTCAAAATTGGTTGGCACAGCTTATCATCAATAAACAGATGTCCCTGTGGCATCTCGCTCTAACTCAGGTAAAAATGTGCATCTGTCTTTCTCACCTTATCGTACGGCAACAGCTGTTTCGCAACGGGATCGAGAAGTGTGCGCATGCACATACTCCTTACATTTCAGGGTTGCCCAAAATCATTGTTAGTAAAAAATATTTTATTTTACATTTAATTCCACCCCTATTATGACACTGGAGAACTGAATACTTGGTCCACAGGTCAGACTTCTAAAACCAAGGGTCGCGAGTTCGATCCCCGCACAGTACAAGCATAAGAGTGCATGAACATGTGTGTTTGTACTGGTCTGGGTGTTTCCTATGTATAAAATGTATTTATTTACAAAAAAAATTGTTAAGTATGTTTATCCATTGTCTAGTACCCATAACACAAGCTTCGTAGCTTAATTTGGGACTAGAGAATTGGTGTGATTGTTGTGAAATAATTATTATTTATTTATGTAACTAGGACATGTTCTATCAATCAGGTTTGAACATTATATTTTTTAAACACTCACTACTCACACATAAATTCATTAAATACATGAACCCCCTAAATACGGAAAACACGTTTATTGTAAAGTTATCTAGATAAGCAAGATTTAAGTCATAATCCTAATTACTATAATCCAAATATTCGATAAGAAACTAAGATAGGTTAGGATTTCTGTCAAAAGGGATTATAATTTTTAGCTAAGCCGAAAGCGGCTTATTTCTAAATCAAAACCATCACAAACATCAAAAACTCAGATCCTAATCCTTAAGGTAGACGATAGAAGATAACTTATAGTAATCTGAATAATAACAATTTGCTTGACTAAATGTTGTTTTCATATTACAGGGAAATCAAATAAAAAAGCAAAACTTTGGACTTTAATATTTGAAATAAGTATTGTCATTTAAATTTTCCTGGAACTCGCCGAACCAAAATGGCACATTGTATTTTCAAACTAACCATTTAATATTATGTTCACAGTACATAACCTGGTAACTGTTTCTATTAATAACAATATCCAAGAACACGTCGCCAACCCTAGAGCTTGTCAGCTGCGAGTTCGATATCATTCCGAGTCCTTGCCAGCTGGTCCTTTGTGACCCGTTTTTGTGAGACCCAAACACACCCGACTGGTGTGTGCAAAAAAAAACAATTTGATACGTGAAAAAATTCAAAAATTCCAACTTACGCAGTTTTGCAATAACGTGTGTCGCGAATTGCGAAATAGGCTTTACAAAAAACGCTTTTATATCTAATAATATTAAGTATGGTTTTTCATAGTTTTCGTAGTTACGTATGAGGTACAGATAAAAATACAGTACATTCGAGAACTTAAAATGACAGGTCAAATGCCAAAAGCGTGAAACAAAATATTTTTTATTCAGATCAAAACCGCCGACTACTTAAACAAAAAAAAAAGTTCACGTGTAAAGTAGCTGCACGATTTCGTTACAAACACAAAACAATGAACATTTATATACATACAGTTCACGACTTCCCTGCAGGATCACGCGAAGCGTGTTTGAAAAGAAGCAATACCAACAATAAGTGATGAACTTATATTTTTACCGCCTTGAAATAAAAATAAAAAAAACTAAATAACTAAGGTGCTTTATGGTATGGTATTAATTAAAAGCTCTCACTTGTTATATGTTGGGACATGTAAAAGTGCTCCTTGTGAGTCTATTTACGAAAATAAATTAATTTTATTTATTGTTTCACCTGTACTGTTTGGCGGTAATCAAATCTTGCAAGAATCTAAATTTTACCTACTTCTCAGTGTCCGATCAAGCTAAAATGTTGTATACACGTTTCGTTTCGATAAATCCACAATTGTTGTTTTTTTTTGTTTTGTATACTTTGTTTTTATTTACCAGTACAGGAAGGTAAAAAAATTTGACAAACTTGACGTATCTAGAGGAACTTGATGATGCAAAGTAAGGACGTGCTTTAACATTTAACGTCTGTATTACTGGTCCGTTAAGACGTTTATGTAGTTAGCATATGCTAAGTACATACATATGTACTTCGACGGATCCTGTAAAACTGACGTTAACTGGCGTTTAAATCAGTTGGTCAAGTCAAGACGACACATGTGCCTTAGAAAATGACTCATTGAACAAGAAATCTCTTGTCGCAATCACAAAGACCAAGACAATGATTCGTAAAACAATTAAAAACAAAAGATTGCCTAACACAAAATCGACATCTGGCCACCCCCGAGTCAACATCTGGTATCACTTCCGGTGGCAAAATCGTTTACTTCCCATTATTTCAAATTTTAACATCTGTGCGAACAAGTATTTACAAGTTATGACTGGCCCCTAACGAACTTTTTCTAAGAATGGCTTTGTCTAAGAACTAAGATTTTTTCATTGTATAAAAAGTCTTTATTTTAGGCAGTTTGGATAAACCTATGCTCTTACAGAAAAAAAAACAAACAAGGCTTAAGATATGGTCCATCCAGAGTGATCTCCGATCATTAAAAAAAAGAAGTTATCTATTTTTTATATATTGCCAATAACACAATCAAACTTCATGACAACTTCAGCACTAGAAAGAAACAAACAAATCAGTAACAATCCAAAAAAAAGGTTATTTTCGCAAATATAAATCCGTAGCCATGATAAATGGTTTTATCTTGACATAAGACAAATCAGGGGATTATCTTTTTTGCTTATCTCCACATATAGCTTTACAATAAAGAACAGACTCTTTATTTTTGTTATGTATGACTGATGTCATTGTCAACGAATTGTAACATTTTTACAACAACAACAATTTTTATTTATTTATCACATGACGACGCAGACGCTGTTTGCTGTTTTTTTTTTTACATTATTAAACCTTTATTTTAGCAAAAACGGAAATATTGATAAATACATACGAGTTCCCATGTTATCGTTAAAGGATGTGAGTGACTAAACCTAATCATCATGTAAAAACAAAAGGGTCACAATGCAAAAGGTCATAAGTGCAAAATTCGCATTTTTCCGGCTCAAGCGTCAAAGACATTTTATAATTATTCAGTTTAACAATTTAATGCAAGGTGCAGGCCAGCTGCCGTTTAAAAACTTGATTAACATTAAATTAACAGGCAGATGGCACGAGCTGTCGTTACGGTGTTATTAATTGAAAATGACGATTGGCATTTAGCATTTTGAGACTAGTTTTTAAGCAGTTTTAAGGAAAATATAGTGGGAAATAAATTTTTTCAACATTTTACTATTTTTTTAATTTTTTAGCTTTAATTTTACTATTTATAGAATCATTGTAATATATTCTAAACTTTATAAAAAAATACATTAAAAAACTTCTCAAGCGCTTTTGTAAGCAACGCAGGAAGTTCGTTTCACCAATTATGGTTTTTAAAGGAAGTTCTAAATGATGTTAATTAAAAATGTTAATGAAACACCAAACAGACGCCCAAAGTTGTTTGCGTGTGCTCAAACACAATTCTACGGTACATTAAAAATATAAAGATTAAACAAATCACAAATAACAGGGTGTATGAATATAATAAATAAAATATGTATCTTACTTATGAGAAAGTACACATAATATTTTACAAAGGAAATGTCATAATGGCTTGGAATGATTACGCTACATCACCGCTCAATCAATAGAATGAATCAAGGCTGTTCCATAATTTATTATTACCTCATACAAAAAAACAAAATTGCTGAAGCGAACTTGAACAAAAATCGATTATACGACATCAAAACTACTTACCAAAGATCTTATGTCTTCTACAAGCCATTTATATACCAGCAGTGAATCTAAGAACTGTGATTATCGCAGTTGAACATGATAATTGGATTAACAAATGATAACGAAAAGCGTTACCGTTGGTGTTGTATCTAAACGCGTCTTTTCATTTCTACCCTCAACAACAACAGAAAAAAACACGGTGATATATAACCAGTGCAGAGAAATGAGTAAATGTTTTCGATTGAAACATTAACTTGAAACAAAGTAAGGTCAGTGTATACTTTCACATGCAGTTAAACTAAAATAAAGTCGTTGAGAAAACCGTTAGATTAGAACCATTCGAATATCAAACTACCCTTACCTAGTCCGATCTTTTTCTTAATTTTCTTCAGCACCTTCATCTTGGACCCTTTCTTGTCTTTCACCGGTGTTGTTTCCGGTTCTAAAGCCATGGGGGGCAGGACCAGGGTCTGGGG
Source organism: Pyrausta despicata (assembly GCA_963921415.1). Lineage (NCBI taxonomy): Eukaryota > Metazoa > Arthropoda > Insecta > Lepidoptera > Crambidae > Pyrausta > Pyrausta despicata. Next base: position 2,225,544 of record OY992871.1, on the reverse strand, counting down.
GGGCATTTGAGCATGACCCGAGGCCCTGGGGCACGCTGGGCAATGGCAGGGCCCCCGCGCCTGCCTCACACTAACGCAACTGCTTACTCCCATCATTTGAACTGGTTTTATTTTATTCGATTTACAACTAGAGTACCGCAAACTTTATATCATATCGTCACACGCGAGATACACGAACGTACACTTATTTTAAACGCGACGCGATAGACGTCCGCACGCTATCGAGCCTGGCGGCGGAGTGACTGTCGAAACGCGCGCTGCAAGCACCGTGGATCACGTAAAGCTGCGCACGCATTGTGGCCCTTTACACCATCCATCTCTTTCAGTCACCACCTCAACAGCTGAGACGGGGCATTTGTTATAACGCCACAGTGGGGGAATGTCAACAAGGGTAGCATTTTATTTTGAGCTTGACGGCAGATGGGACAAAGGGATGTTGGCTAATTTTAAGTTTAACAGCCTCTTATTTGGTTGGCTAATTTGTTTTAAAAGTAATTGTGGGATGTTTCATTTCAGAGGGTCGCCTATTTTCAGGACTAAACTGGGAACTTTTGGGTAAACATAACCTAGACAGGGGATGGGGTGATCAAAAATGAAATTTAGTTAGAGACGGGTCTTGAATTATTAAACGCCAAATCGATAGACACCTTAACCTAGTGTAGCTAGCTCTGTGATTTTCAGTAGGTTTATCGTCATACTGTTTCATAGCAGTTTAGTTTTCTAGTAAAAATAAAAAATAGGTACTTTAGGTGCTACCAGAATAATGAAAAACTGTAAAAGAAAAAAAGACCATGGAATAAAAAAATATGTGAGTAAGTATTAATTTGGAAGATCCAGTTGGACGTCAGATTTTGTCAAAATCCAAAATAAGACGTTATCTGGCTATTTTCATATAAAATATTCAATGATAACTCACTGAGAGAATTTTTTTTTGTGGGTTTTTTGCCTGATAACAGTTTTTTTAATACAATTACAAGAAATATTGAATTATTTATCGTCGAGTTAGGTTTTTCCTTGAATAGATTTCTTCTTAACAAAACTATGAGAGGTCAGCAATGAGATTTAAATTCATCACCCACTAAATGGGTACCTAGTAGGTTTTTCCAATTCGTTATTTATAGGTCATGTTTTTGAACTCTTAGAGACCATAATTATTATTTCATCCCATTTCGTCGCCTTGTCATCGCCTTTAAGTGCGCTCAAAGGTGATGCTTCTAAGCGACATAGGTACTATTACTCTACTCTTTGCCACAGACTGTCCAGCGGGCAGAAATGAGATTTTGGTCCTCTTTATTGAAATAAGTGCGACCAAAAATTCTTTTGCTCGCACTTATTGAATTTGGAACATCTTAGAGTTTCCCGCCGAACGCAAGAGACTGGCTGGTTAGACGGCACGTCCGTCGACCATCGCCCCGCCGCCGCGCCGCCGCTGGCAACTGAGTAAAAAAAAAAAAACGCGCGAACTACGGCCCGCGTTTTCATAAATTTTCACATACATGTTCTTGGTTTTGATAAATTATATAAATATTATTATTCAATAATTAAATTTTATTAAAACTGAGCCGCTTTTTATTTTCTCATCTAGGGTGATGAAAAGTAGAGTGTATCATTTGGACGCAAATATATTTTTGGCTCGGGCGACGTACTTTGAATCCCTCGCTTCGTTCAGGATTCTACTTTAGAATCCCTCGCTACGCTCGGAATTCTACTCTAGAATCCCTCACTTCGCTCTGGATTCAAAAAAGCGCCCTCGCCGTAAAAATATTATTTTGCTTCCTCATGATACAATGTACTATTATTTAAACTAGTTTTTTTAATTTTCTGATTACATGAGAAACAAGTGGCCGCCCGCGATTTTGTCCGCGTAGAATTTAGTTTTTTGCCACCGAGTTTTCATCCCCAAGTGGCGCCATCTATCGGTAACCTAAGAGTTGATTTTTTAATTACTACATAGGATTGCGATGTTTTGTCGCGGAAAAAAGTAGCCTATACCAACCTCCATAAAAAAACCTATAGTAACATTGCAACATTGCTCCGTTGCGTCGTGAAGGAAGGACAAACAAACAAACAAACAAACCGACTTTCCACATTTATTACATTAGTAGGGATCCAGGCAGTAATAATTTATCAGTCTCTTTAATTAACAAAATACATGTTATTTTTCTATGTTTCTATCTATACATATAATAAGACTGTAAAAGATCGATTTCTGTACATTGAAGATTTTTATGAAAAATTGTTATAGGGGGTCTTAATTACCGTAATAGAAGCCAAAACAACAATTTTTAAAATTTTTGTCTGTCTGTCTGTCTGTCTGTTTGTCCGGGCTAATCTCAGAATCTACTGGACCGATTTTGACGGGACTTTTTTTATTTGACTCAGTATCACCTGGAGAGTAAACTGGGATATAAATAATCACGCCGATGAACTTAGGGGGCAGGCAGGAAATTGAATCTCAGAATCTACTAAACCGATTTTAATGGGACTTTTTTTTATTTGACTCAACATTACTTGGAAGGTAAAGAAGGATAGAAATAATCACGCCAATAGACTAAGGGGGTAGGCAGAAAATTGAATCTCGGAAACTACTGGGCCGATTTTAATGGGCCTTTTTTTATTTGACTCAGCATCACTTGCAATAATCACGCCAATAGACTAAGAGTGTAGGCAGGAAATTGAATATCAGAAACTACAGGACTGAATTTGATGGGATTTTTTCATTTGATTGAGTTTTACCTAGACAGTGAAATATATAATAACTCACGCCAAGTGACTAAGTGTTAACTGGCCTAAACTTGGGATGAATTAATCACCCTACCTAACTAAGGGAACTCATTGTGTGTACCTGTTATAGAGTCGCACAGGTATGCCTGCATTTGGGTCATGTTAAACAGTAGCATAGGCTGGGAGTACCTCCACGCGGTGAAGGCGGTAACAGTTAAAATTCCACGCGGATGAAGTCGCGGGCACAGCTAGTATTACATAATTTAATTCTAAATGAGGGAAATTTGATTAAATATACCGGGCGATATTGAAAGCCTTAAATTAACTATCAACGCTTATGTCTTACACTAGCCACAATATTAGAGTGCTTGGAAATATTGAATACTTGGTGAGCGAGCACTGCAGCTTTTCTACGAGTATCATATCATCAGCTTATATACGTCCCACTGCTGGGCACAGGCCTCACCTCAACTATGAGGTGGTGCGAGCCATACTCCACCACGTGGCCTCAGTGCGGATTGGTGGAGGGGTGTGTGTAAGGTAAGTGACCAACCTTACTGTCAGATGTTATTAAGCCGCCCGAGGGCCTCGGACCAGGCTTAACGACTAATATCTATCGATATTAACCGGGACCAACAGCTTGACGTGCCTTCCGAAGCACGGAGATGCTTGTTAATAGACGTCACTTTTATGGTCAGAATGGTCACCCATCCCAAACATGACCGCACCGTGCTTAACTTTTGGTATCACTACCAGAGCGCTGCAACCACTGCGCCACAAGCTCTTTCTATGAGTGAATTCTTGAAATAAATGATTTATTATTATTATTATTAGCAGTCTACCATACCCTTTGTTCTATTAAAGCGAATTGATCGTGCCTCCTCAGTAACTTATAGGTCTTTGAACCTGAATTCCTTAATCCCGACAGATGTCACAAAAATTGAGAGCAGGACAAAAAAAACTGCCACGCACGCGCGCAGTCTCCTTGCAAGGTGCGCGTGCGCATCTGCGAGGTCGTACTCTGTGAGCATGCACTCACTATTTCGCATAAAACCTTGTTGTAACACATTTATTTATTTACTTCGGGGTTTTTTTATTTATTTACTGTGGGGTGCAGACGTTTTGGCAAATGTTCAATCTTTTTAATTATTTATTTTATTTTAAAACTTCTGCACAAACCGGTGTACAATGGTGGACTTAATGCCAAAGGCATTGTTATCAGTTACCCATTGGTCTAAGCAGAGAAAATACATTTTCTCATCGTTTTTAAACCTTCCCTGGACCTTCACGAATATTTTAAAACTAAAATAAGTCAAATCGCTTCATCCGTTGTCGAGTTTTAGCGAGACTAACGAACACCAATTCCTTTTTTAGAAGAAATTGTATAGAAGAAATATTAAAAAAATAAGTGACTTGCCAAGATTCCTGTTTTATCACAAGGGATGCTCCCTTGGAAGAAAAAAGTAATAGTAATAATAATAATAATAGTCCTCCTGGCCGATTTCGACCACGGCGGTCAATCTTAACACAGATCAGCCAACTACGCAGGAGATATTATAGTGCACAAGTGTGAGCGCAATACACAGGTGCACTCACTGTTCCATCACTCTCAAAGTTCGGTGAGACGGCAATCCGACATGACCGGAGAGAGATCAGGCGCAGGACCAACGGCTTAACGTGCGCACCGAGGCACGGGGGTGTAACACCACCAACTTCCCGACTCCAAGCTGTTTTTGAGAAATTCATGACAGAAAATCTCGGAAACAATTTTGGCTCGACCTGGGATTCGAACCCAGGACCTCTCGGATGTAAGTCAGAAACTTTGCCACTACACCAGCGAGGTAGAAGAAAAAGTATCCTATCACCCAAGTCAGCTCATACCCTGTCGGTATACCAAATGTCATCAAAATCCGAACATCTAAATATCTAACATCCAAAAAAGAAACTTTCGCATTTATAAAACTAGTGTACAAAGCATTACGGAGTAGGGCATCTGCCGCCCAGAGATGGCTTGCTCTTAGCTTTCTAGTTGCTATGTAACCTTATAATAAAGGGTTATAGGGAAACTGACGGCAGCTTGCAATGGATGCTTGGACCTGTTAGAAAAAAAATAATGGCAGACGCCATGTATCCAGGTGAAGCGTTTCACCATTTCTTTTTTGGTTATAATGCAAAAAAATATATGAAATTGACACTATACCATTTAGTGGTGAATTTGTACACGCACTAAATTTGCTTACTTGTTTTATTCTGCAACCATTTATCTAATCTTAGGTCGGGGGTAGATAAATATAAATAAATATACAACAACATCACATACATACATTGATCTGACTCCGTAGTAAGTACCTCAGGCATTTGTGTTACAGATATCAGGATCAACGGTCATCAACGATGGTATTGCAAACAAAATTAAATAAATACACATAACACCCAGACCAGTACAAAGAGACATGTTCATGCACACAAATGTTTATACAGTGCGGGGATCGAACCCTAGACCTCTTGGTTAATAGTCAACTTCTTGACCATTACACCAAAGTAGTTGTCTACAAAAAACTATGTTGCTTCTGTTGTTAAAGCAAAGATATCTCCCATGATTGTTTGTTCGAATTGGTCTGGGTGTTATATGTATCTATTTAAGTTAATTTGTAATACCACTGTTGATTCTGATATCTGTAACACAAGTAGTGATGTACAAGACTCGAAGCGTCGAGCCCTGTTTTTGAAACCTCGAGGCGGAATGGTAAGGCTCAGTGAGCTCGGTAGGCTCGGTGCCCCGAGCTTAGCTCGCAGCTCGGCCACAGATTACTAACTATTTAGTAATCTGTGGCCGAGCTGCGAGCTTTCTGAGCCATGCCTCGAGGCTATAAAAGAGCTCGAGCCGTGAAAAGAGCTCGAGTCTTAAAATGAACGCAAGCCTTCAATAAAAGCTCAAGTTTATGTATATGACTTTAATATCTCCGTAACTAAGTAAAATATAATATAAATAGCCACATTATCTATACATATTATATTTTTGACTATATTTTTTTTTTAAATTCACCCCCTAAGGTTGAAGGTAAGGTTCAAGTTTCAAAATCCACGCGGACGAAGTCGCGGTTAAAAGCTGTAAATAAATAAAATATCTAAATAAAAAGTGCAAAGTAATCAATCTAGCTTTCGAAAAGGCTCGAGCTCTCATAAAGGCTTCCGAGTCGTCGAGCTTCATATAAATGAGGCTAGCCCTGTAACCGACTCTGAGCTCTCGGCAAAAGGACTCGGAAGCCTCGAGCCTTGTACATCACTAAACACAAGTGCTTTAGCTACTTACCACGGAGTCAGATCAATGTATGTGATGTTGTTATTGTTTATTATAATTAAGAAAGATAAAATCCGTTTCATATGATTAACAATGTTAACTATTTAATAGATTGTAGATTGACTAAATGATCCAATACTACTAAGAGGTATAATTGGTACACACGCTTAAATTCTTAAGTTAACCTTTTGACATTATAATTGAAGCATTAAGAGCGAAGATTAAATTAATTGCTTTCTACGTGTGTCTCGGCGAGAGTACAAACATCATATGAAACAGGGAATCTTGCTTAACACTGGAGCATCTTATTCGGAAGGTATTAAGTGCTTTTTTCGTACTAACATTTTGATTTGAGGTACTACAATTTACATAACGATAGATATACTATAACTGTATGGTGAAGGGTTTGAAAAGAAACAAAGGATAAAACCATTGAATAAATCCTATCCCACTATCCTAGTAATATTATTAATTTTATTTTATTTATTTTATTTATTCATGGCTCACATAACAAGTTACAGTCAGTGAATAACAAAAAGTAAAGCAGTATACAGAGCTAGACTGAAACTCTTAACATGTAAGCACAATTTGTGCTAAGTTAAATGAAATGTTAGAGGGTTAAAACTTAAAAATACAGATAATATATAGTCTATCAACTATATTAGTTGTGTTAGTATTATAGTAAAAAGGAACTAATAACAAGAACAGGTGTGAATAACACTAACTGTCGGTTATCGGGTCTAAACGCGAACTATTTAATGAGTATTTAGGTACTCACTGCTCCACGTTTCGGCTGGATTGCACACAGCCGTGGTCACGAGCTGACTGGTGGCGCGCGGCGTCGTCTGCTCGGGGCGGCCGCAGTTTCCAGATCCACCCTCACACTTTCATTATTAAAAATGTTAGTACAGTCACCGCGACAAACAGCACTGACGGTATCAATTTGTGTCTTTTTAGGTAAAAATCGCGGTTTGCACTTATTTATCACTGGATTCCACGCTGATGACAATTTAAATCCGTCGTCCCGATTGAAATTTTTGTATTTCTTGATTTCAATCGCTTGACGTACTATCCTAGGATAGTAATAACGATCGGTGGAGAGGATTTTTGGGTCGTGCAGTTCCATCCAGTGATTAGCACCTTCCTCCAGTAAATGTTCAGCAACCGCGGATTTATTCACCTGCCGATTTTTTACAGCTGCGATATGTTCTTTCACTCTTTCAGCTATTGTTCGCTTAGTTTGTCCGATGTAAGAACTACCACAACTGCAATCAATCTTGTAGACACCAGGAGTTTGAAAGGGCACGACGTCCTTTGGCGACCGCAGAAATCTTGACACTTTGGATAACGGAGTATATACAGTTTTAATGGAGTAGTTTCTGAGGACTGTTCCAATTTTATCCGTTACTCCTTTAATATAAGGCAAGAACGTTGCAAGGCGACTGACATCAGGTCGTTTTTCCTTTTCCTTCCCTTTCCGCCTTCTTCTTAGTCCTGATGTAGTATATCCGTTACGATTAAGTACCTCCTGAACATGGGTTAACTCTGCCCCCAGGTGCTCAGGGTCACACAGTCTGTGCGCTCTGTTTATAAGCGAGGTCGAAACGGATTGTAACTGCCGAGGATGGTGATGAGAAGAGGCGTGCAGATAACGGTCAGTGTGCGTAGGTTTTCTATATACAGAGTGTGCCAACGTTCCATCAGTCTTCACTTTGACCTGCACATCCAGGAATGACAAGGTTCTATTCCTTTCCATTTCATAAGTAAACTTTGTTTTTGTGTGTATGGAATTCAAATGTTGCAAATATTGTTCGACTTCCTGCTGACCACCATTAATGATGCAAAAAACATCATCAACGTACCTCTTCCAGAGTTTAACAGTAACAGGTCCACTGGCTAATGCGGTTTGTTCAAAATGCTCCATCCAGATGTTGGCAATCACAGGTGCAATAGGACTACCCATGGCAACGCCGTCAATCTGGAGGTAATACTGTTCTCTGAATAAAAGGTAATTACCGTCTAAACAATTTTCAATCAAAACAATATATTCCTTCGGTAGATCGTATTCACAAAGTTTACCATTAATCACTTCAAGGCAATCCTTTAGGGGGACATTAGTAAAAAGTGACTCAACGTCAAAACTCACCATTACGTCACCAGGCTCTAAGGTTATGCCCTTCAGAATTTCTATGAAATGGTATGAATCTTTTACAAAGGACGGTGATTTTCCAACCAATGGTTGCAGCACTCCAGCAACATGCTTTGCAAGGTCGTAAGTTGGGGAGTCAATTTGACTTACGATAGGTCTCAATGGAATGTTGCTTTTGTGAATCTTCGGCAATCCATAAAGTTTGGGTGGTTGAACGGCTTTAGGCTTGTGTAGATGATTGTACTCATCCTCTGTGAAGATGTTCATGTGCTCGTGAATCATGGAACGGATGCGTCGTGTTACTCTGGCTGTGGGATTGTATGGAACAGGTTTATATACACTGGTGTCAGACAACAAACTCCTCATTTTGTTTAAATAGTCTTCAGTATTCATCACTACAGTGGCGTTTCCCTTGTCACGTTTGTAAGCGGCGAGTACCTACTAGTGACGCGCAAGAAGTACAGTCGGCGACAATTTTTGAGCGCACTGTTATCAACCTCTCTGATGAAATACTTGACGAACCAACGAAAAGTGTATTGGCAAAAGGGAATGATTTTGCTTTAACACCACAGCGGATTCCTTATGAAGAAATAGTATGTAGTGTCGAACAGTCTATTTTGCGCAATAAAATCCCATCCACTGATGCCGAAATTTTAAGACAGGACTTGGCAGTTATATTGCGTAAGTCGAGACTACCAAAGAGTAATGTCACTGCAGAAGAGCGTCTAGCACTAAAGAGCCTGCGGAACAACGAAAATATTTTAGTGCTTAAGGCCGACAAGGGAAACGCCACTGTAGTGATGAATACTGAAGACTATTTAAACAAAATGAGGAGTTTGTTGTCTGACACCAGTGTATATAAACCTGTTCCATACAATCCCACAGCCAGAGTAACACGACGCATCCGTTCCATGATTCACGAGCACATGAACATCTTCACAGAGGATGAGTACAATCATCTACACAAGCCTAAAGCCGTTCAACCACCCAAACTTTATGGATTGCCGAAGATTCACAAAAGCAACATTCCATTGAGACCTATCGTAAGTCAAATTGACTCCCCAACTTACGACCTTGCAAAGCATGTTGCTGGAGTGCTGCAACCATTGGTTGGAAAATCACCGTCCTTTGTAAAAGATTCATACCATTTCATAGAAATTCTGAAGGGCATAACCTTAGAGCCTGGTGACGTAATGGTGAGTTTTGACGTTGAGTCACTTTTTACTAATGTCCCCCTAAAGGATTGCCTTGAAGTGATTAATGGTAAACTTTGTGAATACGATCTACCGAAGGAATATATTGTTTTGATTGAAAATTGTTTAGACGGTAATTACCTTTTATTCAGAGAACAGTATTACCTCCAGATTGACGGCGTTGCCATGGGTAGTCCTATTGCACCTGTGATTGCCAACATCTGGATGGAGCATTTTGAACAAACCGCATTAGCCAGTGGACCTGTTACTGTTAAACTCTGGAAGAGGTACGTTGATGATGTTTTTTGCATCATTAATGGTGGTCAGCAGGAAGTCGAACAATATTTGCAACATTTGAATTCCATACACACAAAAACAAAGTTTACTTATGAAATGGAAAGGAATAGAACCTTGTCATTCCTGGATGTGCAGGTCAAAGTGAAGACTGATGGAACGTTGGCACACTCTGTATATAGAAAACCTACGCACACTGACCGTTATCTGCACGCCTCTTCTCATCACCATCCTCGGCAGTTACAATCCGTTTCGACCTCGCTTATAAACAGAGCGCACAGACTGTGTGACCCTGAGCACCTGGGGGCAGAGTTAACCCATGTTCAGGAGGTACTTAATCGTAACGGATATACTACATCAGGACTAAGAAGAAGGCGGAAAGGGAAGGAAAAGGAAAAACGACCTGATGTCAGTCGCCTTGCAACGTTCTTGCCTTATATTAAAGGAGTAACGGATAAAATTGGAACAGTCCTCAGAAACTACTCCATTAAAACTGTATATACTCCGTTATCCAAAGTGTCAAGATTTCTGCGGTCGCCAAAGGACGTCGTGCCCTTTCAAACTCCTGGTGTCTACAAGATTGATTGCAGTTGTGGTAGTTCTTACATCGGACAAACTAAGCGAACAATAGCTGAAAGAGTGAAAGAACATATCGCAGCTGTAAAAAATCGGCAGGTGAATAAATCCGCGGTTGCTGAACATTTACTGGAGGAAGGTGCTAATCACTGGATGGAACTGCACGACCCAAAAATCCTCTCCACCGATCGTTATTACTATCCTAGGATAGTACGTGAAGCGATTGAAATCAAGAAATACAAAAATTTCAATCGGGACGACGGATTTAAATTGTCATCAGCGTGGAATCCAGTGATAAATAAGTGCAAACCGCGATTTTTACCTAAAAAGACACAAATTGATACCGTCAGTGCTGTTTGTCGCGGTGACTGTACTAACATTTTTAATAATGAAAGTGTGAGGGTGGATCTGGAAACTGCGGCCGCCCCGAGCAGACGACGCCGCGCGCCACCAGTCAGCTCGTGACCACGGCTGTGTGCAATCCAGCCGAAACGTGGAGCAGTGAGTACCTAAATACTCATTAAATAGTTCGCGTTTAGACCCGATAACCGACAGTTAGTGTTAAAATGCAACGCGAAAGTTTAAAATCATATATAGGTGTGAATAACTTACTTAATTATACACAAGTAAATACAACTGGTGATTTAATAGACACGACAAGAGAGAATCTTATTAATTTCTTTTTTGAATTTGTACATACTGCATGAAAAAATATCCAAAGATGTAGGTTTAGAGAGGGTTTCATTATACAAACGGCACATTCTAGAAATAGGGTTGAAAAATGATTTGTTTATTTTTGTAAATAGGGAGGTCGAACAATTTAGGTGCAGAGTCACGAGACCTGAATCTGATGTTGAAGCTTAGCAAAGAAAGAAGTGACGGCGAGTCAATCTCCGAGTGGATAATTTTGTAGAGAGTAACCAGCTCATTGCATTTAATGCGCAAGTTTGTACTAAGTAGATATTTGTTACTCTCCCACGTCATAACTACTGGACCGTTTGGCTGCAATTTGAAACATAGATAGATCATAATCTGGAATAACACATAGGGTGATTTAAATCCTGTAACATTTCACGGTTCCTGTGGGATATGTGAAACCGCAGGGCACAGCTTGTTAAGTCTAATTCCATAAAAAAAACCAGTAAAGTGCGAGTTGGACTCACGCACCGAGGGTTCCGTACAAACCTGTAGATAAGGTGTAGTAACTTTGAAATTTTCAAGATTGTCGTAAATATTTTTCTAAAATATTTTTTTTTATATGATGAAACTGAAAATTTACGATTTTCGTAATTTTTCCTATATCTGTACTATAAGACGTGACTTCGTACTAAATTTCAAGATTCTAAGTTTACGGAAAGTACCCTGTAGGTTTTGATTCCCGTGCGAGTTTCGAAAATTTGCGGAAATTTGCGGCCTAAATGGCTGTATCTTTTGATTGCGTTGGCTTAGATGGTTGATTTTTCTACAGCTTCCAGGGACAGTAAACCTAAGTATTATACAGAAATTTCAGTTTGATACCTCCACGCGTTCCTGAGAAAAACGGTCTTGACAGACGGACGGACGGACGGTCAACAAAGTGATCTTATAAGGGTTCAATTTTTTTCTTTTGAGGTACGGAACCCTAAAAAGGTTTCGTCTATGAACGAGTGTTTAAGAAGTTATGCATGGTGCCTTGCCCTAAACTCTGTGATAAGCACGTGTCCGGAAACTCCAGAAAGACTGGTAACTTATCTATCATCATCATCACCATTATCAGCCAAAGGACGTCCACAGCAGAACATAGGCGTTCACCACAGTTTTCCACATCGACCGATCACAAGCGGTCTGCATCCAGTGTGATGCCGCGATCTTTACAAGGTCGTCTGTGCATCTTGCCAATCCAGAACTTTTCTGCACCAAATTATCTTTACTAAAATACAATAGGAGGTCACACCAAAAAAAAAACCTTTTAATTGGAGACATATGCGCACGAGCCAATTTTTTCGTCTATCAAACTTTTTTCTAAAACCTCACTGCATCAGCACGCGCCAAAAAAAAACCTTTTCGCACCAACTGCGTTTATCAGCTGTACTTAATTCATATTTTCTATTAAAAACGTAACTACACCAATTGTATCAAAGGTGCATCTTGATTCACACCTTGACAGTTCTCTCAATGACATAGAGCGCATTTTGGCATATCAGATCAAACAAAGAATTTGAGAAAGACTCAAACTTGCTACTTCAACAGCCTTCGTTGTGTTAAGATACGGTTCAATTTAAGAAAAAATATAATTTTGCAAAAAGAACATGTGTCTACGAAAGGTGAGCATTTTTTTTTTCTATAATTGATCAGTCGAAAGTTCACGAGAAAGGGCAAAAGAACAATATACTCTGTGGCACTTTTGCCATATGAGTGTGCGAGCGCTTTAAGATAGAGCTGGCTGGTAGAAAAAAAAAGAATTTGTGGCTTAACTGCCAGTATTTTTAAAACAGGTGCAGGAGGTTTTCAACGTCTTAAAATGTAGTTGAGCACGTAATGAAATTTCTCACTATTTTTGACTTAGTGCATTTTGTCACTTGACCGTCAAAAAATCGGTATACAGAAATTTAGTTATTTTCAAGTAGAATAACAAGTGAGTACATTTAAATTATTGAACAAACTTATTTTAACATAACTTTAATTCAAAAAAAAAAAATGGTTTGGATAAAAGGCAACTTTATAGTTAAACTAGCATTCACGTTAAAAAGGCAACTATTTAAAAAAAAACTAATTTTTCATTTAAAAAAATTGGCTGCCTGTAAAGTCGGTATACGGGCGAAAGTTTTACGTGACAACGACTCTGAGTGGTAAAATAATTTTAATGTGAATATTCATTCGTATAACATGAACCGGTGTGTATGCCTATCTCTCTCACTCTCTCTTTCTCTCTCGCTCTGTCTCTCTCGCTCTTAGGCGGGTTAACTGTGCTCGAGTGGAAGGGACGCGTGCCTTTCACTTTTTATGTCTGTCTCACTTGCTCTTAGGCGGGCTAACCATGCCCGAGTCGAAGGGACGCGTGCCACTCACTCGATCTCATTGTGAGCGCGGAACGTGAGCGGAGCGTAACGCAGTTTCTTGAAGTGTCACCCGGCAAACCAATTTATAAGACGTTGTCACGTCAAAATTATCTTTCGTTTAAAAAAAACCCGCGTTGAAATCGGTCCATCCGTTCGGGAACTACGATGCCACGGACAGACAGACAAAAACACAAACCTATATAAATTCACAAACGAGCTTAGGGGTCAAACTTATAACACACCTTTTTTGTAGGGGGTAAATTTTTAGTGTTTCATGTAAACTTTACTACTTTTAATGTTGGTCCTGCGCCTGATCTCTCTCCGGTCATGTCGGATTGCCGTCACACCGAACTTTGAGAGTGATGGAACGGTGAGTGCACCTGTGTATTGCGCTCACACTACGAGTATAATATCTCCTGCGTAGTTGGCTGATCTCTGTTGATATTGGCCGCCGTGGTCGAAATCGGCCAGGAGGCCTATCATTACTACTTTTAATTAAAAAAAAATTTTGTTAGTACTTTCACTGTTGAAAACAAAATATGATCTAAATTCAAACTCAGATTCATGTTTTGGGTTGTAATCTAGCGCATACGTTTACTTGTTTCATCTTATTTAATTACCTAACCTGATTGCTATCTCTTTTGTGTCTATATAAACTAGATTATACCCGCGACTTCGTCCGCATTTGTAGTTTTTTGGAATGCGTTATTTTCTCGTAATACCAATCTTATCCAAATCTAATTAAAATCTTTGGTAATTTAAATAATAAATAAATAATAATAATATTCTCATGGGAATGCGTTGTTTTCCCGCAGTCAAAAGTAAAAATCTCAAACTATCTCCTTACCAAATTTCATTTAAATCTATTCAGTAGTTAAGGTGTCAAAGCGATCGGCTCACTTGGATTTTCTCATGGAAATGTATCATTTTCCCGCGTTTTATTTAGCCTATATCCTTTCTCTTGTATCAAAATATCTCCATACCAAATTTCATGCAAATCGGTTCAGTAGATTAGGCGTGATTGACAAACAGACAGACAGACAGAGTTACTTTCGCATTTATAATATTAGTATTGATAAATGAATAAATAAGGGCCTATAATCAGTAATGACATTATTCAGTCGCCAACAAGACTTCACCACTCCACCCTCATCGACAAACTTTAAAAGGCATTCAATAACTCTTTAGGGTTCCGTAGTCCAACAAGGAACCCTTATAAGATCGTTCAGTCCGTCCTAGTCTGTCACAGCCGAATATCTTCTCCGTTCTCACGTTAAGAAACTCTTATTTAAAATTGTTTCGGATATCCTGTGACTGTACCTACCTGTACTTAAGAAATTATAAATAATATACAAATATATACTTTACAATGATGGATGACATTGACTACGGAACCCTACTTTATGCGTGGTCCGACACGCACTTGACCGGTTTTTTCACTAATATGACATTACAATACGAAAGCTAACGGAAACCAGATGCGTGGCATGTGCCCGGAAGAGAGAAGCGGAATGAATAAAAAACCTTTATTTAGTTTGAGACTTAATCGAATTTAATATTGGCTAAAGGTGAAATAAAGGTGTCGCATAGGGAAAGATAAATGATAAATATACAACAACATCACATACATTGATCTGACTCCGTGGTAAGTAGCTTAAGCACTTGTGTAATGGATATCAGAATCAACAGTGGTATTACAAATGAACTTAAATAAATACATATGTTTAACACTCACACCATTACAAACAGACATGTTTATGCACACAAATGTTTGTACAGTAAAAGGATCGTACCCGCGACCTGGTTAATAGTCAACTTCTTGACCATTACACCACTTTGGTGGTTAATTAAAGTGTCAAAAAATTCAGTCGACGGTGAACACCAATCGGAAATCGTGTGAACTTACCAAGAAGTCAGATCAATGTATGTAATGTTGCTGTATATTTATTTATTTATTTATTCGGTAGGTTACTTATAACACGGTTGACAATTCTTATTTCTATGTCAGAATTTTTAAGATTCATGCACATACTTTTGTGGCTTGGAAAATTCGAAAAAGATTAATATAAGTCCAAGTGGTGAAAGGTGACCATTGTACCTTGAGTACACCTGTATAAGACTTCTTAAAAGGTCACCACCAATCATTAACTTAGACATCTGTTGTCTTTTTACAAAAGAAACGACGATCAAACCGCTTAACCAATTTTCAAGTTAGGCGCTTTGCAGACAAAGAGGCAGAGCGGACCGGAAAATATTTCACGACAAAAGACAAAAAACACTGGTAAAGTACAAACAGACATGTTCACGCACACAAATGTTTGTACAGTGCGGGGATCGAACCCACGACCTCTTGGTTAATAGTCGACTTCTTGACCATTGCACCAAAGTGGTCGTCATCAAGATAATATAATATACTAGCTGTCCCGGCAAACGTTGTTTTGCCCTATAAATGTAAAGTGTGGACTACCCCTAACATTTAGGGGGATGCAAAATAGATGTTGGCCGATTCTCAGACCTACTCAATATGCTCACAAAATTTCATGAGAATCGGTCAAGCCGTTTCGGAGGAGTATGGCAACGAAAACTGTGACACGAGAATTTTATATATTAGATAATTATATATTTTTTTAATAAAGAGTAATAGCAAATACAAGCATGCAATTATGCAGTCCATAGCGCTATTCACAGATTACTGATCTGAATTGTCGCTAGTTGCCGACTAACGTTTAGTGTAATGATTTTATAGACACGTTAAATCTATACATATAATAAGACTGTAAAAGATCGATTTCTGTACATTGAAGATTTTTATGAAAAATTGTTACAGGGGGTCTTAATTACCGTAATAGAAGCCAAAACAACAATTTTTAAAATTTTTGTCTGTCTGTCTGTCTGTTTGTCCGGGCTAATCTCAGAATCTACTGGACCGATTTTGACGGGACTTTTTTTATTTGACTCAGTATCACCTGGAGAGTAAACTGGGATATAAATAATCACGCCGATGAACTTAGGGGGCAGGCAGGAAATTGAATCTCAGAATCTACTAAACCGATTTTAATGGGACTTTTTTTTATTTGACTCAACATTACTTGGAAGGTAAAGAAGGATAGAAATAATATTACATATTGATAAATTCTGCCCCCAAAGGGATAAAATAGGGGTTGCGAATTTGTATGAAGCCCGGTCGCAAAAAACTAACATCCACGCGGACGAAGTCGCGGGCGGCCGCTAGTCGATCCTAAATCTAAGATTATTGACATTATAAGTAATTGAATTGAATTTATGTAAATTGTTGTCAAATTATTGAAATCTATAATTATATAATTATTAACATTGTGTACCTAGTTACCTAATATGAAAAAATTGCATGCTATGTTTTATGGCTAAATAGGTATTTAAGCTACATTCACTGTATCAAAACAACATTCATGTACCCTATTTAAGGCAAAAAAAGAATTTGATTTGATTTGATTTGATAAATAACAACAATAACAATAAAAGTCAAAAATGTGCGTTGGGAAAAACAGAAATACAAAAATTAACATTTAAGAAAAAAAAAAACTTGGTATAGCAACACTTCTTTACTATAGAGTACTAAAGCAACAACGCAAAATAATACCCCAGGTTACTTCTCAAAAGCATACAGTTCTTTTTATTAGCGCTCAGAAACACCCCGCCACTTGATCTGCTAAACGCTTTAGACCTATGTTCTTAATTCAACAAAGACCGATGTGACCTATATGCTTAATGTCATAGACAGGTTCCCAATATAGCAATTAAAAATGCGAGACCTCTTAGCAATGTGGAGAAAAATGCCCTGCAAATTTTCAGGCACATTTAGACTTCAATTAGTACTGGGGAGGGTTCGATCGAAAAGAGAAAAGACATACGAAGAGATAGAGGCACTATTAAATTGCAAATAGGCGCACAACACACACAAACAGATACACACACACACACACACACACACGCACACACACACACACACACGCACACACACACACACACACACACACACAAACAGTACAGTAACACACACATACTCACTCTCAGGCACATTATGTTTATTTTTAAATTTTATTTAATGTTACTTAGGTAGTTCTATCTTTTTAAGGAAGAGCAGTAACTCCTGGCACAGGCTTTATCAAGCTTAAAAGGAGATACTGGCCACATCTTGTAAGGCTTATCTTTGTAAAAGAAAAATAAATATTTTGTATTTTTAATAATAATAAATTGTTTTAACGAACACACCAATTACCTAGACCCAAACTAAGCGTTAGCTTGTGCTATGGTGGCTAGACTAACGGATAGAAATACTTAAATACATATATAAACACCCATGACTCAGGTACAAATGCTCGTGCTCATCGCACAAACATTTGCCCCTAGCAGGATTCGAACCCGCGACAGCCGGTTTTGTAGTCTGGACCTCAGACCACTAGACCAAAGCTGTCGTCAATATAAAATAATATAATATAGACCAAAAGGGCCACTTATATCCATACTAATATGATAAATGCGAAAGTAAGTCTGTCTGTCTGTCTGTTACTTAATCACGCCTAAACTACTGAACCAATTTGCATGAAATTTGGCATAAAGATATTTTGATAACCGTGAAAAGACAGGCTACTTTTTTAGGCGGGAAAACGACGCATTTCTATGGAAAAATTCAGATGCGTCTCTCTAAAACTGGAGAACGGCTGAACCGATTTGAATAATTATAGCCTTGAAATATTTGTGGAAGTCCAGGGAAGGTGTAAAAGATGAGAAAATGATGATAAATTGCGGAAACAGCGGGCAGGACAGCGTCTGCCGGGTCCACTAGTATACCTTAAAAAAAAACCTACCTTACCAAAGCTGGGGACAATTTGTGTACTGTTGCTCAGAAGAAACAGCGCATACGCCTTCTTATTTTATAATTTAATGTAATGCTTTTGTAATTTATATTAATATTAAGAAAATGAATTCTTTTAATTTGCATCACTTAGCGACAGCAAATGTCTCGCTTTTTTTTGTTCCAGTCTTCTTGAAGCAAAAACAGCGCATTTCGCCTGAGGCCACGCAAGGACGGTCGTCGGTAGCTAACTGCACGCAAAAAAAAAAGAACACACACACATTGTGCATCTGTCTCAAGCCACGCGCCGGCGCGTGTCAGCCGGCCAATGGGAGCGCCGGATTCGAACTTTTGAATTTCGAACGCCATATTGCAGACTTTTTTATTTTAAATTTTTTGACGATTTACACAGATGATAAGCGGTCTGAACTTTGAATATAACCTTGCCTTTCTCGTTAATAAAATGGCTTGATCCTTAATCATTTTATTTACGGTGTAGGTAAGTTATAATCTGACTGCCTCGTTGGTGTAGTGGCGAAGTTTCTACCTAACATCTGAGATGTCCTGGTTTCGAATACCAGGTAGAGCCAAAAATTGTTTTTGAGGTTTTCTGTCATGGATTTCTCAGAAACAGCTCGGAAACTTGTTACACCCCGTGTCTCGGAAAGAACGGTAAGAAGTTGGTCCTGCGCCTGATCTCTCTCCGGTCATGTCGGATTGCCATCTCACCGAACTTTGAGAGTGATGGAACAGTGAGTGCACCTGTGTATTGCGCTCACAGTTGTGCACTATAATATCTCCTGCGCAGTTAGGTGATCTCTGTTGAGATTGGCCGCCGTGGTCGAAATAACGCCAGGAGGACTACTAAGTTATAATCTGCTTCTATGTAACAGAATTTTAATTTATTCAATTACACATAAAAATATAGAAACTGTGGTCATATCATAGTAACCCAACCGAGAAAATGTGTGTATTAGTTTTATGGGTTTTGTTTGAGTAACATTTATCTAATTATTTTCTAAACAAATACCAAGCAAAACTCAATTTTTGTTTCAAGATTTTGACGTGACAACGTCTTATAAATTGGTTTGCCGGGTGACACCTCAAGAAACTGCGTTACGCTGCTCCGCTCACGTTTCGCGCGAGAGAGAGAGAGAGAGAGAGATAGGCATACACACCGGTTCATGTTATACGAATGAATATTCACATTAAAATTATTTTACCACTCAGAGTCGTTGTCACGTAAAACTTTCGCGCGTATACCGACTTTAAAGGCAACCAATTTTTTTTCTATTACCTTTACCTAGTACACTCATACAAGAGTCAAGAACCCACGAACATTATTAATGCAAAAGTATGGATGTGTGGATGTTTATTAATCTTTCGCGTTAAAAAAAACTGTATGGATTTTGATGAAAATTTACAAATATATAGCTTAGGTATACATTAGAATAACACATTGGCTCTATAAAGAAATATATATTTATGTTTTATAAGAATATGTATGTTAGACTTTAAAGTATTTTTAATATGGGCCATAATTACGTTGTAATTTGTTGCCTGAAATAAACGTTATTATTATTATTATCATAAAAATAAACAAAGTCAGTGCCACACGTGTGCATAACTGTATCTTAACGTTTTCGGCCGTGAGAGCGAAGGCAACTCGCTATTCAGCCTTAATTTAATCTGTGTGGGTGTTTAGAATAGATTCTCTTTGTCTTTGGTAAGGCTTTTGTCTTGTTTTATCTGCTGTGAATGGAGAAGGATAGATGTTTTTGAGCCTTTCATTACCATTTTTAGTTGTTAATTTATTTATGTAGGTACTTTAAAAAAAGGGTGAGTAAGTATGTGATCAAAGTTAACGAAGAATCATAGGAAAATGACAGAAAATACCTATTCCTTAATCATATAAATAGGCATAGCAAGAAAACCAACTTCAATATCTCATACAAGAATTCGAGTCTTCGTCTAGCATTTGACAAGTTATTGTTAAGATAAGAGTATTCACACACTAATATCCGATTTAATGAATCGTGCTTAGGTAATATGGTAGTCCCAATAAAAAAAAACTTATATTGTTGTTACTTCAAAAACTTAAGATAAAAAGATTGATACCCGACACCAGAGATTCCCTAGTTGAGTACTAATAAATAATAAATATACAACAACATCACATACATTGATCTGACTCCGTCGTAAGTAGCTTAAGCACTTGTTTTACAGAATCAACAGTGGTATTACAAATGAACTCAATAAATACATTTAACACCCAGACCAGTACAAACAGACATGTTCACGCACTCAAATGTTTGTACAGTGCGGGGATGGAACCGCGACCTCTTGGTTAATAGTCAACTTCTTGACCATTACACCAAAGTTGTCATCGAAGTATAAAAGTATCTTTATTCATTTATTTCAAGAATATTGAACTTTCATTAAATAGTGTCCCATGCCCCATGCAATGGACAATTAACAAATAACCTAGTAATTAATTTACCTTCTTTTCAAATTACACATTTTAGTGCCTCAATGTGCGTCGAGCCTATAGACTGGTTTCAAAACAGCTGACTGACAGCTGTCGTTCATTATGACAATAGCAACTGGAAATGTTCAATTACCATGCCATTTTAGCACTTATTTACAGAAGAAACTAAGTCGAAACTTACAACTAGGGGTACAAAGTCTGAAAAGTTAAGCTGCTTTTGAGTATTGGCACTTAATACTGTTGAAATAGAGTTGAAATTATGATTCTGTGAAGTTTAAGAGGCTTTGTTCAAAGCACAGAGCTAATACTTTAGGCACTAATAAGTAGGTTTCGTGGTCATTAAAGGATATACAAGAATAAGACATTATGGATGGAGGATACACAAGCCCCGCCACTTTAGTACCTTTGTTACACCAATTGACGACCGCTTGGTGCAGTGGTCCACAGCACAGGTCGGACTTTTAAAACCAAGGGTCGCGGTTTCGATCCCCGCATAGTACAAGCATAAGTTTGCATGAACATGTGTTTGTACTGGTCTGGGTGTTTTCTATGTATAATATGTATTTATTTACAAAAAAAAAACCGGTCAAGTGCGAGTTGGACTCGCGCACCGAGGGTTCCGTACAAACCTGTAGGTATATGTATAAGTAAAAGTTCACCCATCACGGGTATTATAGACTTAAGTATTTAATATAAATTTTAATTTAATATCTCAACGCGTTCATGAGATAAGGAGTAGTAACTTTGAAATTTGAAAATTGTCAAAAATATTTTTTTTATATGATGAAACTGAACATTTACGGTTTTCGTAATTTTTCCTATATCTGTACTATAAGACGTGACTTTGTACTAAATTTCAAGATTCTAAGTTTACGGGAAGTACCCTGTAGGTTTTGATTCCCGTGCGAGTTTCGAAAATTTGCGCAAATTTGCGGCCTAAATGGCTGTATCTTTTGATAGCGTTGGCTTAGAAGGTTGATTTTTCTACAGCTTCCAGGGACAGTAGACCTAAGTATCATATAGAAATTTCAGTTTGATACCTCCACGCGTTCCTGAGAAAAACGGTCTTGACAGACGGACAACAAAGTGATCTTATAAGGGTTCCGTTTTTTTTCTTTTGAGGTACGGAACCCTAAAAAGTATTTAAGTATGTTTATCCGTTGTCTAGTACCCATAACACAAGCCTGGTAGCTTAATTTGGGACTAGAGAATTGGTGTGATTTTTTATTTATTTAGCCTATATCATCCCACTGCTGGGCAAAGGCCTCCCCCAAATCTCTCCACCTGTCCTTGTCCATTGCCAACGTTTCCCAGTCCCGTGTTGTATTGACCAAGTCGTCACACCATCGTTTCTTGGGTCTGCCTCTTCGGCGATAGCCGTCTGTAGGCACCCATTTGGTGACGACTCGGGGTGTGATTGTTGTGAAAATATTTATTTATTTTTTATTATTCATCTTACTATCATATCAGAGCCATGAAGGATATAAAAGAGCACACAGAAATGGGTAGTGTCTGTACAATATTCATATCTATCTTCTCTACAATTCAAGTTTTTTTTTGTTTAATTCTATAATTAATAATGGGAAGGAACAATTAAGCGAAGATGGAGATTGTCTAATTGACGTTAGTTTAAGTTTTTTTGGCCTGTTCTTAAATAATTTTGGCGTCATTTTCTGGCGTTACATAGGTTTCTTTTTTATTAATTCAAAATTAACAAAAAAAAACTTTAAAATACATTTTAAAAATACATAATTTTAAAGTTTCTCCATAATTATTTTCTTTTGTCACCAGCATCCCTGCACGTGTCTCGAAAGTTACATAAAAAGCCTGGGAACGATCATGTTTTTGGTTATCATGGCTAGAAAAAAAAATACATCCATCAGCTGATTTCTAAAAGGATGCCATTGTTAAATCAGCTGATTCTATTGCTTTTGTTATATTCTCTGCGCAAGTACGGCACAGGTATGAAACCTTCTTGCTTGCATAATAAGGAGAAAAAAAATGTGCAACGAAATTTTAAAGCAAAATTTTTTCCTATCGACTAAGCTATAAAGATGATATTGAATTGCAGCGGCGAAGTCCATTTTGCAATTCAAATTTCGGACCTCTTTTGTTATAAAAAAAAAACAATAAAAAAAACTACAGGTAGTTGCGTCAGCTGACGGATCAGCTGTTTTGTGTTGTTAGAATATTTTCTATGGCGAATTTCAATCTTATATTCATATTAATAAGGAGCGGATATTTCAAAACGTTAAAACGTTGAGTTACTCCGAAAAATTTCTCCGAAATTGAGCTCTAACTAACTTATCTTAGGGTACACAACGTACAAGTTTGTCATAAACATCTTAAGAAACCACAGGATTTCAATGTGAATAAAGAGATGTGATTTATTAACATGGGATCGAAGAAAATAATTCCATGGTGACAATTTCCAGTATAATGACTTTCTTTTAGACTTAGCTAGAGCAGGCTGAGTAGGCAGTAGCTTGGTAGGTACATACAATTATAATAAATACATTATACACAAGAAAATCATACATACATTGATCTGACTCCATGGTAAGTAGCTTAAGCACTTGTGTTACAGATATCAGGATCAACAGTTGAATTCAAATAAACTTAAATAAATACATATAGCACCCAGACCAGTACCAACAGACGAGATCATGCACACTAATGTTTGTACAGTTCGGGGATCGAACCCGCGACCTCTTGGTTAATAGTCAACTTCTTGACCATTACACCAAAGTGGTCGTCAACCCATTGATTTATGATATCAAAGCCTTTTAATACTGCTGCCCAATTATCAGTACGAAAAAATCTTCTGAGTGTTCAATGACGTATCATGAACATACATTTAATTTTGAAAATCCATCTATTTCTATATATACTGTAGATATGAAATTAAAACACACTTAAAGCAATATGGACTGCCACAGACGGGACTCGAACCGGCACCTCTCGCAAGCCGAGCGATTGATCTCCCAATTGAGTTGCCGTGACATTTATTACTAAACGAACTTCTGGACAAACTCGTGTACAATGGTAATTTTAATGCCGAAGGTATTGTCTACCAGTTACATTGGTCCAAGCAGAGAAAATACCAGTACCCAGATAATAATAATAATATTTACCTATTTATTTATTTTCTCACCAAAATACATATATCTATAATACAAAAATGAATCGCAAAATATGTTGGTAAGCGCATAACTCAAGCACGCCTGGACCAATTTGGCCAATTCTTTTTTTATGATATTTCTCAAAGTGCGGGGATGGTTCCAACGAAGAAACAAAAAACCACGGGCAGGACACCGTCTGCGGGGTCCGCAAGTTATATAAAACAAAAAAAATTGGTTGCCTGTAAAGTCGGTATACGCGCGAAAGTTTTACGTGACAACGACTCTGAGTGGTAAAATAATTTTAATGTGAATATTCATTCGTATAACATGAACCGGTGTGTATGCCTATCTCTCTCTCTCGCTCTGTCTCTCTCGCGCGAAACGTGAGCGGAGCAGCGTAACGCAGTTTCTTGAGGTGTCACCCGGCAAACCAATTTATAAGACGTTGTCACGTCAAAATATATGGTGGGCTGATACCCGAACTAGGATGGTTCCTGTATCTCAGGTTATCAGCCATCCACCCCGCTAGTGATCTTACAATTACAATTACAAAATAACAACATTAAAGAAACCGAAACAAACAACATAAATAGCAACAGTTTACATTATTTCTGGGTGGAGATACCAGAGAAAATTCCATTATCTTTGGTTCTTAACTATGGTTTGTCAAAATCGTTACAGCCGTAGAAGCTCATCAACCGGCTGGCTCATGTCATCCTGTCGAGGGTTTATATTAGAAATTTAAATTTTGTCCCTTGTTGTGACAATCCATAACGAATTAAATGGGTCACTGGTTTACAAACTATTTTTAAATGTGTAATCTATATACTATATATGTATATTAGCGCATAGGCGCATAATAAACTAAGCATTCAACCGAGATCTGTCTTTTCATTGACACGCGCCTGGCCATCACTGCACGTGTACTCAGAAATTATTTTATCTTTTTTAGTTAGCAACAAAAGCGTGTTATTTTAGTTTATTAAACTATTATTTTTTATATTAGACTAGCGGACCAGGCAGACGTCGCGTCGTCCCCGCCCGTTTTCGCAACGTCCAAACCTTCCCTAAGCTTCTACGAATAAAACAAATCCAAAATTATTGAAATCGGCTCAGCCGTTCTCGAGTTTTAGCGAGACTAACGACCTGCAATTCATTTTGACGTGACAACGTCTTATAAATTGGTTTTCCGGGTGACACTTCAAGAAACTGCGTTACGCTCCGCTCACGTTATGCGCTCACAATGAGAGCGAGTGAGAGGCACGCGTCCCTTCGACTCGGGCATGGTTAGCCCGCCTAAGAGCGAGTGAGACAGACATAAAAAGTGAAAGGCACGCGTCCCTTCCACTCGAGCACAGTTAACCCGCCTAAGAGCGAGAGAGACAGAGCGAGAGAGAGAGAGAGAGAGAGAGTGAGAGAGATAGGCATACACACCGGTTCGTGTTATACGAATGAATATTCACATTAAAATTATTTTACCACTCAAAGTCGTTGTCACGTAAAACTTTCGCCCGTATACCGACTTTACAGGCAACCAATTTTTTATTATAAGAAGAAGATGTTTAACTATTGACTAATCAGTCCATGACGTTTATTTAACAGTTAGACGGATTTTGACTAGCCATAGCTAAAAACCACCGTGATTAAATTATCTTTCGAATAAAAAAAACCTCACTGAAATCGGTTTATCCATTCGAGAGCTAAGATGCCACAGACAGGCACACACAAACAGACATAGGGGTCGAACGAACTTATAACACCAGCCTTTTACGTCAGGGGTTAAAAATGACGAATCATTTGAACGGCTCCGCCTTCGTAAAGAGATCTTTACGATCGATACCATCTTATTTTCTTCCCAATATTGTTAATCCATTGTTAACATTTGATTAAAAGATTTCAATTCCGCGAGTCACGTGTCTTATGCGCTAGCGACTCATCGCGCCATCTACCGCTATAGTGCCAAATCAGCGGTTTGTATACGTCAATAGTTGTCGCCACATACATGTAGATCTAAATGATTAAGATCCAAAGAAATTACATACATGTTTAGTCCTATATATATTAGTTGATTCGTAAAAATCGTGTTAACATTAACCATATATATTTTGGACAAATTCCCCACTTCCTGTTAATTAAATGCTCCTTTACCTGAAGGTTGTCTGGAAGAGATAGCTACAAGCGATAGGACCGCCTAAATTGTACATCATCCTTTGTTAAACTTGTCTGTAATTTTGTTTTGTGTTGTACAATAAAGTTTTTATTCATCTATCTATCAATATTAGCTTTATTATTTATTAGAAAAGTTTGAGAACCTTTGACTTATGGCTTCTTGATGAGATTGCCAATACTAAACATGTGCAGTTTTAACTATTTCCTATAACAACAAAATAACATCACATTATTATCTGAAATCTACAACCAGAAAATGAAATTACAATACATCACGGAAGATATATCAATGTTGGCGATTGACCCAAATTGTTTGGGTTTATCTAAATCCTAGTTGCTGATATGTTACATACATTATAAATTTATTTATAGATAGATAGAGTATTACAGGCTGTTTTAGAGTTGTAAGCAAATTTTTCAAGAATTTTCTGTGAATGCGAACTTTTTAACAGACTTACACAAGAAACTCTATCACTTTTTTAAATAAATATACAACAAAATCACATACATTGATCTGACTCTGTGGTAAGTAGCTTAAGCACGTGTGTTACAGATATCAGATTCAACAGTGGTATTACTTAAATAAATACATACAACACCCAGACCTATACAAACAGACATGTTCATGCACACAAATGTTTGTACAGTGCGGGGATCGAACCCATGACCTCTTGGTTAATAGTCAACTTCTTGACCATTACACCAAAGTGGTAGACAAAAAACATTTTGCTTGTGTTACTTTTACATCAATAAAATGTTTGTTTAATAACCAAAAGTTCTTATTACTAGCAGACAATTTCAATGTCCGATCTGTCTTTGATTGAAGAATATATATAGCTGAAGGTTCATACAAATGGCTGTAACCTCAAGAAGCTTTTGACAACTGGCTGTAAGACTATATTACATAGCTGTCTTTCTGATACAGGAATAGTCTAGATGACACCACCTATCGTCAACATACTCTTTATTATCTGCCAAAACGGTCTGCCTCCATAGATTTTGTATGGGAATACAAAAATGTGGTGTCACAGTAGTGTATCAGAAATCGGAGTCAATTGAATGAATATTTATTGATCTTTGTGCATTTAAAAATTGGTTTCTACAGCTTTTTGGAAATGTACTGGTTACATTTACTTCATAGGGGCTATGTTTTTTAAAAGCCATGGTCTTGACAATATTTAAGATAGATGTTATCATGTCTATTCCAATTCCAAAACTGTACTTTCATTGCTAGGAACTAGATAATATTTTCCTCATCCAAGAAAAATCAAAATATATTGAAGTATAGTGATTTGTAAGTTGTACTGTAACATAAATATTTAAATAAGTGTCTGCTACATATGTTTTTATTGTGTTTTGCAATTATGTACGTACAAGATTGTTATTGATCCAATAAATATTCGACATTCAAGCTATACACATGTCTTTGTCTTGACACATCCTCACCATCTACAAAGACACCAAGTAAACCCAAGAAAGGTTTTAATTCATGAAAGAAATAACAATGATTAGCCAAACAATCATTTCATTTTCATAAAAGCTTTCTTGGGTTTAATTACAGGGCGAGAAATATAAATGGATGTCTTTTGACTATTTTGATGAGGTGTGTAGTTCATAGGTGGAACCTAAATCTGTCAATCGGTTATGAAGTTGTGTATTATGTTGCTATAAAATGTTTGCTTCTTGTAGCAGACACTGTAAAGGTTTTATATCTAGAGCTGCTTTACTAAATCTACTATATTAGGTTAAAATTTGTCTTATACCAGATAATTCAAAATTAATATTTTAAACAACAACATTAGACTTAACATATAAAAGTCACTCCCTAGCAGTAATGTAGTTAAGATCAAATTAAGAATGTTGTAGACATGTATGTAAAACATGCCCAATTTATAATTCAAAAAAAAAAACACAGATACCTACACAGATTTCAAATTGTTTTCTTAATTCTTCAGTTAAGAAATCATTATAACCATCTAACCAGTGTAAAGCCTTTATGAAAATAAGTTTTTTTCCAAATACCTACCATAAGAACTTTGCTTATTAAGATTGTATTTAAACAAAACCTAGGTACTACACAGCAAGAGCACCATTGGGTATATAATATTCAATCAAACAAGGTTCTAACTGAAAAGTAAACATTAGCTTTATGCAAATATTTGAACACAATTAAAATCATAAATCGATGCAAATATTCCGAAAGAACTAGATGGAGCATGAACGGAATTCGTGCCATGGAGAGGTTAGAATCAACAAAAGCTTTACAAATGCTGCATTTTCTTATTAGAGCCTTATAAGACCTCGTAAGCACGAGTTTAGACTAAATTAACATCACTTACCGGGCATAGCGCTGCCGGTCTGCCCCATGGTAGCAAAATTCCCAACTGGAACTCAACTCCTAATTGGGTCCATTTAGCGTTTTATAAACACACTTAACCGTATTATGAGTCTGTATACAGTCACATCACACACGGAAACTTGAACTATGAACCCACGATGTCATGTTTACAGTAATTATTTAATTTAAATGTGGTTTATTAGTATGTGCAATTCTAACGTAAAAATTCTTATAAGAATCTAGTTGGCCACGCACTATGATGAAGCGATATGTGGTTAACTTGGTAATTAATGTTGGTACGCGTTATTTTAACATTATTGCTGATAATTTAAATGTTTTTGCAACATTTTAATGCAATGCTGACCGATGCTGCCACAGTTTTTATAGTTTGACACTAGTGACAGCAGTAGACAGCATGACATTTCTGTGTGACAACCTAGCCTAGACCATTGAAAATGTGACAGTTTATCCATCTTTCCAAGAAGGTTGTGTCGATTATTTGTCGACTCAGAATCGGGCATGTATGTACTCCAGTCCATCTGGCGAAACTGCGTATTAAAGATAGCTCTTTGTGCGAATGTGGTCTTGATGAAGGCAATACCGATCACATCCTATTTAATTGCTCGTATATTGGCGGTTCTCTCTTTGATTTTCTCCCTAAAAAGTTTCCTCTTCCAATTAATATTAAAAGTGTTCTTAGTTCTTTAACTCCTGAAATTCTGAAATCCTTGTCTAAATTTATTAATTCTAAAAATATTTCTCTTCAATGTTTCCTTAAGTTGTGCCAAGCAAAAATGGATTGTTTTCTTCATTTTTGTTTGACACCTTCACCCGTACCTTTATATTTGTAAATATATTGTCCGTTTGTATTATAGCTCTAGTTGTTGTTGTTATTGTTATTCTAGTTATTGTTGTTTTGTCTGATTTTGTGTAGTCTTTTGTTTTGGGCGTTTAATTAATATTTAACTTATTTTAATTTTTGGTTTTAAAAAAAAATACCGTGTAAATGCTGCACTACCCACACGACACTGGCGGAACAGTAAGCCCATGGTGGCAAGCTTAAGTTCGCTCGCCAAAAAAGTTAAGAAGAAAATGTGACAGTTGATTTCTGTGACTGTAAAATTATTTCACACAAATGTTTCTGTATGTATTACAAACTAAAAATTGCGTAACTCCATTCATTGCTATAAAATCCCCCGTAAATTTTTATAACGGTCTGTCAAAAAGAGTTCGCTGAGTTACACAATGTAATGCGTGAGTGAAATGGAACGTACCGGATTGTAAAAATGTTGCCATTTGAAAGACTTATCATATGAATTAATAGAAAATAAAATGGATAGGTTAGCGAATATATTGATGATCAGAATCGATCAATTTATAAACAATATTTGGAGCGGACATATTTCAAATGGATTTAGCTAGCCTACCATATTTATGCGATGTCTTTTACAACGAGCCGATTACTCATAACAACATTTAAGGACTTGAATACATTACAATGCGTCGTTTTCATTGTATATATTTAGATACTCAGTAATTTTTACAATTTCTCCATTTCTTTATTGGAAATATGGATACTATGAAAGATATGTGCAAATTAAAAAAAAAATCTTTTAAATATCCACCATTTATTTCAAAGTCAGATGATACTGTCGAAACATTTTTGAAACTTGACTTGGTTGGTATCCCCAAATTTGAAATTTTAAACAAAATCGTTGAAAGGTTGAATTGGCTGATGGTGTTTGTTGATTTTTGTATTTGTAATTAATTGTTGTGAAATACAAAAATGCTTTCCAGTGATACTATGAGCTCAAAAAAAAGGGAGTTATTAGCCTATAAAGCGAAACTCTTACAGGAAATGCGGTATTACGATCGGAGAATCGAAGAAGTTCGTTCGTCGCTCTTGAAGACTAGTTTTGTTGAAGATTCCGACAGGTAAACTATGTTTCAATCCATACTTGTATTATAAATGCGAAAGTAACACTGTCTGTCTATCTATTACTCAATCACGCCATAACTACTGAACAGATTTAAATGAAATTTGGTAAGGAGGTAGTTTGAGATTTAAGAAAGGACATGAGTTACTTTTGACCGCGGGAAAACAATGGAATGACATGGAAAAATTACTTTCCGTGAAATCTGATCACTTTCACTCCTTATTTACCAAAGATTTAAATTATATTTGGATAAAATTGGTATTACAGCAGAACAATGCATTCCAAAAAAACTACCTAACGCGCAAAAAGTCGCGGGTAAAAGCTAGTGATTATTTAAGTGCACAAAACGAGGGACAAGGGGCTACACCCACTTTACCTGTGCTAAGACGGTATATGTGCTAAGCAACACAATTACCTTTAAAAATACATCTTTCTGAACTTTTTTTTGTTGTTGTAAAATTTGTTGATTTAATGTGGAAAGTTGTGTGTCTGAGTGCTTGCATTTATTAATGTTCCTTTAGTTAAAACCAATCTTATTTGTAAATTAATAACAGGATTATGAGAATAACAGCAGACAATGAATAATTTTTTATTTATTTTAAGCTTTATGACCAAAACTACCATCTACTGACTATTTATAAAATTATTTTTTTATTATAATTTTCTAACATGGTTGTGCTACATACATACAGATGTAAAACATAAATAAATAAAATAAATTATTCACAACAATCACACCAATTCTCTAGTCCCAAATTAAGCTACGAGGCTTGTGCTATGGGTACTAGACAACAGATAAACATACTAAAATACTTTTTTAAGTATCATTATATGGTTTTTTGTGATAAGCATTCACATTTCTAAAGATAAAATATTTGCATTAAATAAATATGTCTAAGGCAGGAATTAAACCCACATCCATGGGAATCTAGCATGTGTGCCTACACCACTCGGTGCTACCGCAAATCGCTGCCTACACATTAGGAAAGCGCAAATTTTATAAACAAGTATCTTTCATCAATTCCAGTTCAGACTCTGAGGACGAGTTCTCTCTCACAATCGACAAAGGCCCAACCATCTCCCAGCTGAGGCAGCAGCAGTCGATGTACCGCACCTGTTTGCAGGCTACGCAGGAGCTGATTAATTTGCAAGTTCTGCAGTCGGAGGTTAACGTGTTGGTTGACGATCCTGTGATTGAAGGGTGAGGAAATAATGTTGGTTATTTTAATTAAATAGCTTTACAGAAGTTCTGATGACCACTGGTGTAATGGTCAAGAAGTTGACTATTGACCAAGAGGTTGCGGTTTCGATCCCCGCACTGTACAAACATTTGTGTGCATGATGTTTTTTTGTACAGGTCTAGGTGTTATATGTATTTAAGTTTATTTGTAATACCACTGTTGGTTCTGATATCTGTACCACAAGTGCATAAGCTACTTACCACAGAGTCAGATCAATGTATGTGATCTTGTAGTATATTCATCTTTATCTTTAAATTTGGCTGCAATATCACCTGATAAGTGTGGCTGTGGCCTAGGATCATGTCTGTCTAGTCACAGCCTATTCACTTTGTTGAAAAATCAAAGTTTTATGTATTTATTTAAGTTTATTTGTCAATACCACTGTTGATTAGATATCTTTAACACAAGTGCTTTAGCTACTTACCACAGAGTCAGATCAATGTATGAGATGTTGTCGTATATTTTTTTATCTTTTCTAAAGAAACAAGTTCAGCTAGTGTCAGCCTATTCTATCTTTGTTGAAAGAATTTAAAGTTTTATACTAAAGGAAACAGATTAGCTGGCATTTCTTAGCTGAATTAAAAGAGTGTTGATTAAAAATGCTCGGTCTTTACACCCTTCATCAACCTCTGTGGTGTAGTGGCTTTAGTACCGTTTTCAAGGTCAGGATGGAGATAATGTTGGAAATTTTCAATGTTGGTTCTTTTGGGTGGTTTTGGTACCTTGGTTGTTTGCAAAAAGCTTGTAATGCCCCCCTTTTAAACGATAATTTTTGTTATTTATACAAATCTGTGAGTTATTTTATGTCAGCTTTAACTTTGGCATTCTAACAAACAAACTGTTTTTGGGATAAGTGTGTTTAACCATAATATGCCACATAGTCTAGTAATTAAAAGTCAAAATTAGCTTTTAAAAAAAATAGTTCATTCCTATATTCGAGGCGACACCCGTGCTGCAGCTGTGTCCATGCCGAGCCGTTAAAGTATGCGACGACCTTAAATCCTTATCCGTTTATATTCCAGTGAGCCCCCAGTAAGTGAGCCGGGCACATGGCGCGAGGTGACTGCAGAGTGCCGTGTAGATTTGGTGCCGTTCTCCATCACGTTCTTTGTGCATAAGCCGGTGAGCAGAATTAATATTTAATATAAAAAAAACCGGCCAAGTGCGTGTCGGACCACGCATAAAGTAGGGTTCCGTTATTTAATTTTGGCACCGCGCATCATCATCATCTAGCCGTCAATGTCATCATTGTAAAGTATATATTTTTATATTATTTATAATTTCGAAAGTATTCATCGCATGATACCCGAAACAATTTTAAATAAGAGTTTCCGTGCCTATGTCTTTACGTGAGAGATTTGAAGTTTATAGGTCCAAGACTGTAGAAAATTACAGGGGGGGGGGGGGTATACGACACCGTGTAAACGACTTTGGCGGGCTATTTAACTCGCCAATGGTACTGCTGATAAAAAAGTGTTGTCTTATTTTCAGTCCTTTTCAATCATACCCCACATAAGGGGGTGCACTCAAAAAAATAATTCACCCCCCCCCCCTTTACATGTATAGGGAGGTACCCTTAAAATGGCTTATTTAAAATTTTTAAAAATGAGATCTAAATGTGAAGTATCCTGGAACCAAGTTACATGCAAATCAGTCCATAAACGTAGGAGATATTCTGCTGTGACAGACTAGAACGGACTGAACGATCTTCTAATGGTTCCTTGTCGGACTACGGAACCCTAATGATCCAACTGTGTTTCTTTCGGATGTTGTAGGTATCACACCACTGATGCCTAAGGAGCACTTAAAGATATTCGGACCGATGAGTAAGTGTCATGGTCACGGTAGCTCAATTGGGAGAGCAATTGCCCGGCTTGCGAGGTGCGGGCTCGAATCCCGCCTGTATCAGTCCATTTTTCTTTCAGTTTGTTTTAATTTCACATACTAAAGTATTTGCCTTTATCTAGGACCGTGAATTCGGCCATGTCACGGTAGCTTAAATTGGGATAGAGATCGCACTCCCAATAGGCTTGTTTCCACTATGAAAGAAATATTCAAAAACTGATTTTCTCTAAAATAATTCATAATTTCAGATGCCTTTACACTAATATTTGTCTGCAGTTCGTATTATTTGATTTTTAATTGGAATTCAAATGATAATTAGTCACTCAGTCGGCATTGCACGCGATGACGTCAAAGTGTGTTATTCCCATACAAGCTCTATGAAGAAAAGCGTTTTGACAGTTGATAAAAAGTACGTCAACGATTGGTGGTGTCAACTACCGTATTGAGCTACCATGCCAATTGTACCGTAGAACCGGCTTGCGAGAAGTGCGTGTTCGTGTCCCGCCCGTGGCAGTCCAGCGACTTGTCTTTATATTGCCATAGTAGTGATCACATTCAAGAACCATTTTTTTCTGTACATTTACGATTGGAGCTGTTGTTTGTGATACAGTTGATGGAATCAGGCGTCACTTTGCGGAAATCCATGAATAAAGCTGAAAAGGTGGATTATTTTGCTTTAAATTTCCACTAAACGACGCCAGCACAGGAACCAAAATACATCCATCTGTAATCACCTGAAAAAGCTAGAACTGGAAGTCGCAGGACTTACAATAACACAACACTGACACCAACAAAACACTCCACGCGTTTCGCCACTACACGTGGCATCCGTTGCGTTGTTAGTGAGACAAAAATGTGTAAATTATGTCATTTAATAGTATTTTCAACACACTTGCTCATAAAGTGGTTGTAATTTCACTGCAATTAGACTAATAATGACACCTATAATCAAACTGTGACTTTTTCATTGCTATAAGTCACTAGTGAGTTATAGATTTAAAAAAAAAACTTGATTCTAAGGCGCTTCCTACTGACGAAACACCAAGTATATCCAATGATTGGATTCCACCTACCTACGATACAAATAATGAGCCATCTCAAATTACAATAGAACATGAAAGTATTTCAATAAATAATCTATCTGATGAGACCGCTATGCCATCAAAAGCAGTTAATTATAATTTTACTAACTTCTCTAAATAAACTTTTATCTACTAAATAAAATGAGTTTTTATTGTTTTTTTATTCACAAGTGTGGTGAAAAACGTCGTATGATACACGTGTGTATTGATGATTACCGTCCTCGACCTGTGTCCGTTACACCCTAGTCCATAGTACCATAATGTACTATTCCCTTATTCCAGGACCGTGAATTCGGCCAGCTGTCTTATCGCGGCCTGCGCGTCGTGCCAGTGAAGACGGCTCACGAGGGAGAACTCAACAAGAGCGTTTTACCCACCGTGTCCCGGCCTAGCGATGCTGTTGAGGTATGATTTTGATACCATTTTTTTTGTTATGACCCGTTCACATACAGGGTGGCGACTAGATGTTTTCGCTTCGACAGACTACGAGCGACTCGCTCGACTCGATTTCCTGTGGATGCCACGTGTAGTGGCGAAACGCGTCGAGTGTTTGTCGGTGTCAGTGTTGTGATTCCAGGTGCATCTTCTGTGCCACGTTGTGAGTTGTAGATATTGTAAGTCCTGCGACTTCCCGTTCTACCTTTTCAGGTGATTACAGTTGGATGTATTTTGGTTCCTGCGCTGGCGCCGTTTCGTGGAAATTTAAAGCATCATCTTTTTCAGCTTTAGTCATGGATTTCCGCAAATTAACGCCTGATTCCATCAACTAGATTTGGATGAATTTTGGTACACATACAAAGTTGTCACAGTTTTGTATGTGTATTAATTTTCATCGAAATCTGTTCTGTAAAAAAAACAATTCAAAAATAAATTTAGTTTTGTAAATAGACTCACAAGTAGCACTTTTACACGTCGCAGCATATAAATTAACCCTACCACCGCTTCGGGACAATTTGGGCCAGTGCTGAGAAGAAGCGGCGCAAGTAACTCAGTCACTATTGTCATTGCCACTTTTCAAATTTGATTTACAATAATTGTAATTGTTTACATTTAAACATTTTCATATATCTTTGTCATTTATATAATCATCAATTTTATAATATCCTCTCGACATTAATACAAAACTCAGTCACTATTGTGATTGCCTCTTTTCAATTTTTTTCCTATGTTGTGACCACTTGCAATCAGCGCATTTGCAGTATAAGCTAGTTCGTTCTTGGTAATTTTATGTTTAGATTCAACACCATCCCTCGAGGGGCACTCTTAGTCCATGTCCCGGAAGACAGATCCTCAATAGTGAGTCGTTTTAGTCTCTTCACTTCTCCAGTGGTGTCAGTCAATGCTACTGCTAGCCTGTTCACAAGCCTGGTTAGACATTCTTTATATCTGGTTGACTTCTCGACTATCTCCTCTTTGACGGTGGGCATTTTAAGGTATTCGTGAATTTCTGAAGTTTTTAAATAAATAAAAAATAAAAATTGTTTATTTCAGGCATTGCCCATAAAGAGTGTTAGTAACAATTAAATCTTATTAACTATGTTAGTACATTAGAAATTAAATTTTAAAATAAATTAATAATATTACGAGTATAATAAATTAAAAATTAAAATAATTTACCCTCGTGTCTTTGGCTAGGTGGTAGCGTGTCCAGTGCTGCATGATGGTGACTGTTGGAGCTGCCACGTACCCTGTGGATCAGGGACGCTATGCGGTTTCGCACAATAGCCGCAAAACTATCAACACCTGCTCCCGCCAGCATACTTTTTCTTTTCAAATTTGATCAGTAGTTTAGGCATGAAAGCGTAAGAAGAAAGTCAACTGTCGTTTTTTGGTCGCCACCCTGTGTAATGCCCGTTTAAGTCCGGTAAGAGGATTATGAGTCTATTTTTTTTATGAACCTTAATAAATTTTAGTTTCTTAACACGAAGGGTCACCAATAGGATAGTTGACACCAACCACCAATCGATAACATACTTTTTATGAACTGCCAAAACGCTTTTCTCCGTAGAACTTGTACTCGTATGGGAATTTTGACATCATCACATGCAATGCCGACTGAGAGACTATTTATCGATTTAAGTTGAATTACAAATCAAATATAACAAACACAGAGTAAGATAAATGCATTGTCTTGAATTGGGATGATGACACCTATCTTTAATATTGTCAAGAACATGGTGTTTAAAAAACATAGCCCCTGTGAAGTTAACCAATATATTTCAAAAAAGCTGTAGAAACCAATTTTTAAACACACAAAACGCAATAAATATTCGGTCAATTGACTCCGATTTCTGATACATGACCGTGACGTCACAATCATTTATTACCATACGAAATCTATGGAGGCAGACCGTTTTGACAGATAATAAAAAGTATGTCAACGATTGGTGGTGTCGTCTAGCCAATTATTTTAGAGAATAAGTGCTGCTACGTTAAACATACAACAACATCACTTTTTTTATTTTTTATTTGGGATAGGTTTGCTTTCGACCTAAGACTAAGCCCAACGAGGCAAAGACTGAGTCTACGATAGGGCGAGCTCACCTAGAAGATGCCTGTTAACTCTAGCTTTGAAGCTTCCTAGGTTGTAATTGCTGGGAAACACTGACGCAGTTAGTGAGTTCCACTCTTTTGCAGTGCGCATCACAGGAATGTAGATGAGAAGCGCTTGGTGCGTATCAGTGGGACATCAACACGGTAGGGATGGTACCCCGCGGTACGTCTGGTGGTCCGATGGTAAAAGGGGGCCGGCGGAATAAGCTGGTGTAATTCATGACCACACTCGCCGAAGTAAAGCGAAGTTAAGCATCACATACATTAAACTGACTCCGTGTTAAGTAGCTTGAGCACTTGTGTTACAGATATCAGAATCAACAGTGCTATTACAACTAACTTAAATATGACATGTTTCATGCACACGAATATTTGTACAGTGCGAGGATCGAACCCGCGACCTCTTGGTTAATAGACAACCTCTTGACCATTACACCAATGACGACGTCGCCAAATTTAATTTGTGGCTATTTGACCATCTTGTATGCTTCATCCGCAGGTACTTAAAAGCTATGCGTGTGCGCAGCGCTCGCGTCGCACCACACTGGCGCGACTCGCCGATCGGTACCACGACCAACTGTATATGGAGCCTTCGGTGAGTTATGTTATTATAGAGAGTATTTATTTATTTTCTGTCATGAATTTCTCTGCAGCAGCTCGGAGTCGGGAAGTTGTCGGTGTTACACCCCCGTGCCTCGGTGCGCACCTAGTCGTTGGTCCTGCGCCTGATCTCTCTCCGGTCATGTCGGATTGCCGTCTCAGCGAACTTTGAGAGTGATGGAACAGCGAGTACACCTGTGTATTGCGCTCACACTTGTGCACTATAATATCTCCTGCGCAGTAGTTGGCTGATCTCTGTTGAGATTGGCCGCCGTGGTCAAAATCGGTCAGGACTATTATTTATTTATTTTAAACTTAAGGGCAAGAAATGTACAAAGGGTGGACTTAATGCTAAATGCATTTTCCGCCAGTCAACCTCAAGGTCGTGCAGAAAGAAGGCAGAATGGGTGCAGTGAAAATTAAATGAGAAAAAATATTCATACTGAACAATTAAGAAAGAAGCCGCTAGGCCGGCCGCCACATCGTCCACGTTCTAGTTTCTGAAGTATTCTACTTCACTCTCCACGAGTAGGAAACCCCGAAGTATTCTACGTCACTCTGCACAAAAATACTTCTCAATAGTGAACTGACAGAGAAAGAGGATAGTATGCATGCCTACTTTAGGGGGTCTAAAATACGTATGTCACCTGTCACCTTGAGTTGCATGAACAATATGTCATTTTTAATTTGTTCGGGTTTTTAATTTGTATGTGTGTCGTTGTAGGTATGAGACGGGATTTCAAATGTGTGCGTGTATCTAGCAAGCAATCACTCGGCAGCCTACTGCCTGATTACTTTCGGTTTTTACTTGAGCGCGTGGTACTAATGCGTGTAAATTGACGACAGTTTTTCACATATGTTAAAAAAAAATTAACTACCTGCTTCAGTGTTTCCCTGTAATTACAACCTAGGAATCTTCGTTATTATTCTTCTCTTCTTCTTCTTCGCACCAGCGTCGTGGCATTCCTGGGATGCTACGACACAAGCTGAGTGGCCCCCCTTTCAGTATCTTGTGTATGTGATTTTTAAATGTGTTTTTTCTATTTGGTAAAAATGTGATACTGAATAAAAATGTTTTCTTCTTCTTCTTCTTCTTCAAAGCTAGAGTGAACAGACACCTTCTAGGTGAACTAGCTCCATCGTAGACTCAGTCTTTGCCTCGTTGGGTTTAGTCTTGGGTCAAGAGCAATTCTATCCCAAATAAAATAAAATATAATTAAAATTGGTTTCGTTTTGTATATTTCTTAATTTTTCTTTTTCTTTTTTCAATATTTCTGAGAGATTTTCTTAATATTTTTTTCCGTAAGAACCTTCTCCTAATAATAACAAATACAACAAAAAAAGAATTAGTGAAATCGGTCCAGCCATTCACGCGTGATGCCGTGACCAAGGAAAACGGGTTTCATTTTTATAATAAAATGGGCATAATGATGAGGTAGGCACTGCTTAACTGCTTATATGGAATGCACGCTCCTGACCGAGACTTACAGAATTAAGCAATTCTTTCGGTCTGTCCCGAGATAAAAAGAAAAAAAAAATTAACCAAAAGACAGTTATTAAAATCATAAAATAAATTAGTTTAGAAATAGTTTATGGTGGGATGATACCTGAACCAGGCTGGTTCCTGTATCTCAGGTTATCGGTTTCATAATAAAAATATGCCAAAAAATTAATTAAGGGACTAAATACCACAATAATTGTGATTAATTTGACGACCACTTCGGTGTAATGGTCAAGAAATTGACTATTAACCAAGAAGTTGCGGGTTCGATCCCCGCACTGTACAAACATTTTGTGTGACATTGTGAGGATTACTGATGATAATATTATAATGCGCATTTTGATAAAATTGTAAAATATTTGCATGCTATTTCTTATAGCTGGAAAAGCTGAGCCGAATCATTTATAAAATTATAACCTAAAAAAATGTACCCTTTTCCGAAAGCAAATAAATATTCATTTCATTTCATTGTGCATGAACATTTCTGCTTGTACTGGTCTGGGTGTTATATGTTTATTAAGTTTATTTGTAATACCACTGTTGTTCCTGATATCTGTAACACAAGTGCTTTAGCTACTTACCACGGAGTCAGATCAATGTTTGTGATGTTGTTGTATATTTATTATTATTATTATATGTTAACAGCCTGAAGGAGGGTATACACTCAAATGCGCGAATCTGCTCGAGGTGTCGTGGACTCTGCAGAACAAATGGTCCCCGATCGCGCCCTTCCACCATCGCATGAAGTTCGACCTCGAGTATATGGGTGAGTATCTATGACTCACGCCATAGTCACCGGACCGTGACGTCACGTTCATGTATTTCCATACAAAATCTATGGAGGCAGACCGTTTTGACACCTATTGGACGTGAAAAAGACTGAACCTACTAAAAATCAGATCGAGACTGTTGAAGACTTCATTACATAGAATAAAGCAAAGTCGCTTCCCACATCTGTCTCTATGTATTTATGCTTAGATCTTCAAAACTACTTGACGGATTTTGATGTAGTTGTAAATGGATAGAGTGATTAAAGGCGAATATTTACACGTATCATAATACAGCGGAGGCAACGTCTGTCGGGTTTGCTAGTGCCAAAAAAACGACTAGTAGAATCCATTTCCATTTCATAAATATCTGTTAGAAGTTTAAACACTGACTTATTTATTTGTGGTATGGCTCTCTCATCTCATCTCATCAGCCTATATACGTCCCACTACTGGGCACAGGGCACACGCGGACTCAGTGCACTGCGGTGGAGGGGTGTTTGTAAAGTAAGTGACCAACCTTACTGTCAGATGTTATTAAGCCGCCTGAGGGCCTCTGGCCAGGCTGTTTATAATTTTATATAAAAAAGAAGGCATATACATACTTTATTGAATGTGTTTTTTTTTGCATTTGGCCCATCACTACACGTACATTGACAATGTTTTAACGCAATGGATTACTTATTTTAAGTATGTAATTACGAAATTTCTACAATATATTTTTCTCCAATTTTCGATAAATCCTTTGAAAATCAAGTTTTGTGCGAAAAACTGCTTGGCTGTCAAAATGTTAAATAGTAATATGGCCTCTTACCAAATTCTCTTTCAGACGAATCCTACATTAAAATAATAGCGCAGGCGCACAAGCAACTATCAGACCCATCATTAGAGACCGACGAACGCACTCTCCTGCTAGCCAAGATCATATCCACATGCCTCGAAGCTAAAGGACCCACCCAGGAACTATACGAGAGCATGTCTTCAGACCCTGAGAATGCCCAGTCTTTAAAAACGAGAAGAACAACCCTAGACCAAGAGCCGGATGGTCCAGCGGCCAATAAGAAGAAAGAAAAAGAACTAATGGCACCGCCTAAATCGTTGCCGAAGAAAACTAAAATCAAAGGCAAAGAGAATGTAGATGATAATCGGAAATTGAAGAGGAGTAGTGATAGTGCTAATAATCCTGCTAAGAAAGTTAGAACGGAAATGTCTGAGGGATTTGTAAGTGATAAAGGTTCGAAAACAAGTGACAGGACTAAGAGTGTTGCTACAATGGAAAATACTGCGGTAGTGAAAAAAGTAGATGAGTCTAAAGCGAAGCAAGTCGAAAAAGTGATTGCTAGCAGTAAGAAAAGTGAAGGAAAAAAAATTGTGACTGAAAATAAAAAAGATGATGCTGTAAATGATGGTGATAAAGAAAAAAACATAGAAGTTGGTAAGAATACTCGAATTCAGCAGAATAAAGTTGTTAAAGATAAAGTTAATAAAATTAAAGGAGTTACCAAATCGAAAAATGTACAAAACGGTGTGACTGTAGACAGAGTTAATGAAAAATCGAAACGGATAAACGATAAGCCATCAAAAGCTATTGAAAGTGATGAAGTTAATTATCAAAAAGATATGCAGGCAGGTGACGCTTTGAAAACAGTGTCTGTCACCAAAAAAGTTCAAAAATCTGCTGATTCGGTAAAAAATATCGACAAAAATAAAGAAAAATCAAATCCTGATACAGAAAAAGTGAAAAATATTGCAACATCAAAAAATAAACCAGAATCAGCTAAAAATACAGATAACTCTAACAATGCAAAGCAGAAAGCTAACTCTAAAGAGGATCAAGTTAAAAGTGTTGCTACTGTCAAAAATAAGCAACCGAGTAACAATCAAATTAAAGTTACAAACAAACCAGAAAATAAAGTTAACGAGAAAAATGTTGCCAGTGCAAATAAAGAGGCTATAAAACTGAAGGCACCTAAAATTCCCACTGAAGGCAATAAAACTAATCCCACTGATAAACAAAAAGATAACATAAGTAAACGGAACAAAATATTGAATGACAAAACTACCAATAAAAATATGACACCGCCAAATAAACCTACACAAAATCTAAACAAAATCCCAAAAACAGTTTCTACGGACAAAATAGAGAACACTATAGAGAAGGCAGTGGATAAACGTCAAAGTGTTGCCATCAAAAGAAAATCTAACATGGTGGATACAACTGAAAATGTCATCGCTAAAAAAATTAGTAAACCTGCAAATCCTGCTATTACTGAAAATATCACCGTTAAAAAAATCAGTAAATCAATTGCTAATAGTACTGAAAAAGTTAAGAATATGGTTTCAGACAATAAAATGCAAAAATTAACTAAAAATATAACATCAAAGGTGGATCCCAAACTCAAGACGAAATTGATTCCTGGAGCTATTAAAACACATACTGGTAATAAAAAAGCTATTGGTAATATTGAAAAACAAAACAGTGATATATATATATATATATATCACTGTTTTGTGTCAAGATAGTGTTATATATATATATATATATATATATATATATATATATATATATATATAACTTAAGTGTGATTGTGTGCATGCATGCATTCTTATATATATATATATATATATATACAGGGTGTAAAAAAACCTTAACGAAGCCGTCAACCACGCGTTCAGTACATCAAACCAAATCGTATGAAAAATAAAGGGGTACTTTTGTATGGACCAGTGGCGTCGTTTTTTTTTAGCGGCCAATGACTTTTTGCCTCTTACTTTTAAAGTTACCTTACCCAAAGACTATTTATACAATAAGATTTGCTGTAAGTAATATCCGAGCTGATTTATGGTCTTTCGAAGTTTTTTTGTAATATGTATAAAATTATAAAAAAGAGGTCGGCAGATTGGGCACTTGATGAGTAATAAGCACATTAGATCATGTTTCTTTGGAGTAAAGTTCAGTTATAACGGACAGAAGTCATTTCTGTAAAAATCATCAATTTTTTTTCAAACTTTAACCATCAATATCTCATTAACCGTTAACTTTCCAGATATGGTGTGAAGGAAAAAAATGATCGTGACTATTGGTAGAATATGTGGTATTCGGCTTCGTTAAGGTTTTTTTTACACCCTGTATACCCACGCACGAACACACACACACACACACACACAAACACACACATTTTTACACACTCCTGGGAGTTATTAAGGCAGTACAGTAGTATTACATAATTCAGTGCGATGTAGGTACTCGCTCTTCTTAGTTTGTGGAGGGGTGTTGATTTTGGGGTTGAAAGTTTCTGCACCAATTTGCTCATGCTTTCTCACATATTACAAACAAACTTACACACACACATTTCTTAAAATCACTATAATAAGTTGATAAGATTTTAAAACTATCATAACTTTTTCCCTGCAAACAGGAAAAATACCATCGAAATTCAAAACTGCCTCAGATACCAACAACAAGCAGAAATTGATTCAGAAAACTACCAGCATACCACGTAAGTTTGTTAATTTTCATAGCCATCATGATCATAGTGATAGTCCTCCTAGCCGATTTCGACCACGGCTACCAACCTCAACAGAGATCAGCCAACTACGCGGGAGATATTTTAGTGCAAAAGTGTGAGCGCAATACACAGGTGCACTCACTGTTCCATCACTCTCAAAGTTTTGTGAGACGGCAATCCGACATAACCCATGAGAGAGATCAGGCGCAGGACCAACGGCTTAACGTGCGCACCGAGGCACGGGGGTGTTACACCGCAACTTCCCGACTCCGAGCTGTTTATGAGAGATTCGTAACAGAAAATCTCAGAAACAATTTTTGCTCGATCTGGGATTCGAACCCAGGACCTCTCGGATGTAAGGCAGAAACTTTGCCACTACACCAACGAGGCAGTCCAATCATTATCATATCAGCCGTTCGACGCCCACTGCTGAGCAATGGCCTCCTCCAAGGATCTCCACCGCGATCGGCCCTGCGCTTTCCGCATCCCTAAGTTATTT
Source organism: Pyrausta despicata (assembly GCA_963921415.1). NCBI lineage: Eukaryota > Metazoa > Arthropoda > Insecta > Lepidoptera > Crambidae > Pyrausta > Pyrausta despicata. The sequence goes on along the minus strand of OY992871.1, from coordinate 2,181,784 downwards.
ATTTTACAAGATTTTGACGTGACAATGTCTTATAAATTGGTTTGCCGGGTGACAAGAAACTGCGTTACGACGCTCCGCTCACGTTCTGCGCTCACAATGAGAGCGAGTGAGAGGCACGCGTCCCTTCGACTCGGGCATGGTTAGCCCGCCTAAGAGCGAGTGAGACAGACATAAAAAGTGAAAGGCACGCGTCCCTTCCACTCGAGCACAGTTAACCCGCCTAAGAGCGAGAGAGACAGAGCGAGAGAGAGAGAGTGAGAGAGAGAGAGTGAGAGAGAGAGAGTGAGAGAGATAGGCATACACACCGGTTCATGTTATACGAATGAATATTCACATTAAAATTATTTTACCACTCAAAGTCGTTGTCACGTAAAACTTTCGCCCGTATACCGACTTTACAGGCAACCAATTTTTTTTTTTGTTTGTTTGTCTGTAAACAAATCTTGCAAGCTTAATTTTACTCCCTTCCCAGTGTCCATTTGAGCTGAAATTTAGTATACACGTTAACTTTTGACTAGCGGCCGCGTCTTCGTCCGCGTGGACTTTAGTTTTATGCCAGCGAATTTCATACAAACTTGCAACCCTTTTTAGGGGTTCTAACTTTAAACCTTTATGGGTGGAATTTAAAAAAAAATAACTTTTCCTAGAGAAAGCCTACGTCATAGTAGGTATATGCGTGCAAAGTTTCAGCCCGGTCGATTTAAAATTGTCAAATTTCCATAAAAACTTTCATTCCCTATTTTATCCCCTTGGGGCGGCCACTCGTATGATGTATAAAAGCTTGTTGAAAAAAATTTGTTTTGTTTTTTATATATTTGTCAAACTATTAATTTTTTTTTGCTAATCAAATAAATAACAAATATTTTTCTTTCTTTTCAGGGTTACTAAAGAAGCCGGTGCCTAAAACTTAGATTTTATTATTTACTGTATTTTAAGTTGATCTTAATAATATGAAATGTTGACTTTGTATGAACTTGAATAATTTGTATGTTAACACTGACAATAATTGATTATGTGAAAAGTGTGTTATTGAATTTATTTTTGTAACAAAAATAATAAAAATCGTGTTAAAAAACATGTTTTGATTATAAAACCCTTATTTTAGAAATTGACATTTTAATAACTTTATCTACGGACATATCATTAGTGCTCTAAAATGCGTTCAGAAACCGTAGGAAATGACCAGCATTACTACAACCAATTTTACTATGAGAACTTTCTTATCTGTGGCAGTAGGTAAAATCTGTACTGTATTGTATGTATTGTATAAACTCTTTATTGCAATAAGAAAATACATTTAAACATATCAGAAATACATTGATGAGCAAGGGCGAGCTTATCCCTGGCGAGATCTCTTCCAGCTAACCCAGAAAGGGCATGCAGAGGAGTTACATTGGGCAGGGTTCATACAATATAACTAGTGGTCGCGCCAAAATCCTTCGATAGCAAAAATGTTTTTATGATAGCTATAAACTGAAATACACGTGGTACGATATAACGGGAGTGGAGTTAGAGGGACATGCAGGCTTACCACCCAAAGAGCTCACGCCCAGTCCAACGGCGAAGTCCAGGTTCAGCCAGGGTAGCAGGCGGTCACTGTACACACCACAGTTCTCCCGCAATCACTATCAGCACCACGGGATCGCGACACACCTTTTAGATAATTACTAGGACGCAATGTCCGTGTCTAGACACTTATTTCACACGAAAATCGCGGAGAGTTATAATTTCATGCCGGCCATCAAAATGCAATTTATGCAACTGATTTCTTCCTCAAGACGCCGATAGATGGCGCTAGGCGTATCGGCGCTGCATGTGTTTTGATTTAAAGGTAGATTTCAAAGGAGCGGGAATGCGTACCACGTTAAAAATTTATATTAATCAATTAAAAATTAAGATTACTTTGGCGTCACCATTTCCACCCGCCCTTAAAGGGTCACCTTTAAAAAACATCCATAAGAAGGAATAAGAACATTCTATAACTAAGATACTCCCTAGTTACAGAGAAGATAAGATATAAACTCTTGTTGAGCATTTGTATGTTATGCGGATAGACCATCGAATTAAATATATGTACTATCTATATAATAAAAATAAAATAAAGTGACTGAAGGTCTATAATATATAAATATAAGTTACGTTACTGTTGTGGCAAAGGACAAAGACGGACTACCGGACGGAGGTAAGTTCCCTTGGCGTTTCTGACGGTTACCACGCGTACGACGCCGTCCTTGGAAGTATGGACCTTCTCTACAATCGCTAGTGGCCAGGATAACGGTGGTGCATTATCGTCTATGACAACCACGACAGTACCTGGAGTGATAGAAATGGAGGGGGTATTCCACTTTTGTCTTACTTGTAAACCGTGCAGATATTCCATCCTCCAACGGGCCCAAAAGGATTGGACCAAGTTATCCAACAACGAATGTCTCTGAGTTAGACTGACTGAGTCGGAGTCAACTGCGGGCGCGGGCAGTGACAATAAAGGTGAAGTAATTAAAAAATGACTCGGCGTAAGAGCCGTTGGCTCCGCGGGGTCTGAGCTTAAGACCGTCAGCGGACGAGAGTTAAGGAGGCACTCAATTTGAACGAGTATAGTATTAAGCTCTTCATAAGAAAGGAGCTGCTGTCCGATGACTCGGAACAGATGAGATTTCACGACTTTCACGAGACTCTCCCACGCCCCGGCGAAATGTGGCGACCTGGGACATACGAATTTCCATTGTATACGGCTCTCAGCACACTCTTGTTCGAGCCTTTTATGATATTCGTTAAGAAATTTATAGAGATCACGAAGATACGCGTTGGCTCCCTTGAAATTTGTTCCATTATCGGAATACATGCACTGCACGGGCCCGCGTCGAGAAAGAAAGCGCTTGAAAGCGGCGAGAAAGGTGGGAGTGCTGAGGTCTGTGACGACTTCTAAATGCACAGCACGAGTCGTAAGACAGGTGAAAATACAGAAGTATGCTTTCTCACTACGTACACCACGGCGGCGCACAGGAGCGTAAGCTATGGGACCGGCGTAATCGCAGCCCATGTGTGTGAAAGCCTTTACGACCTGGCGTGTGCGACTGTCAGGTAAGTCAGCCATCAATGGATAAGTTGGGCGTGGTTTAAGTCGGAAGCATGTATTGCACAAGTGGACACGTTGTCTCACAATACGGCGTGCGGACAGGATCCAGAATTTCTGTCGAAGCAATGACATGAGTAATTCTGGCCCGGCATGTAAATGTTTTGTATGATAATAATCAATGATCATGTTTACTACATGATCATTGCGCGGCAGAATGACCGGATGAGTTTGAGCGTAATCTAACGCGGCGTTACTAAGGCGACCGCCAACGCGGATCAACCCATTATCTATGAAAGGTCTCAAGCGCATGAGAGCAGGTGAACAATTTTTATTTGTTTTTATGCTTAAAAAGTCCGATGCAAAGTGTTTTGCTTGCAAGGCGCAGAGCATTTTGTTTTCTGCGAATTCAATGTCAGAGGCTGTTATTACAACACTGCCGCGGCGGGGCAACAGTTTTGCGAACCTACAGACGTATACGATCACACGTAATAGTTTGCTCCATGAGGAGATTCGCGTGGCGAGCTCGTATAACACGCAATGTGTCACAGGAGCTGACACTGCGTGTGCCAAAACCTTTTCTTCAGGTACGTTTGTAATAGACTCGCCATCCAAAGTCTTAAGAGGCCACTGTGACGGATCTAATGAGGCCCACTGAGGCCCATGAAGCCACAAGGGGTGTGAAATTAACTTATGTGGCGTAATACCACGCGACAAAATGTCAGCGGGGTTCTCTACACCTGCGACATGAAAGAAGTTGTCAGCTGAAATATTATCAGTGACTTGAACAACACGGTTCGCAACAAACGTTTGCCACCTATGTGGCGAACTCTTTATCCAATACAAAGCGACTTTGGAGTCGATGAAAGCGAATGTCTTAATTGAGAAATGATGAGAGTAATTATCAAGAACTGCACGAAGCAACTTCGACAATAGGACGGCTCCACATAGCTCAAGACGCGCTATTGAAACAGGTTTAGTCGGGGCGACTTTAGTCTTCGCACATACCAGTTGGACGGTATTACCAGCCACAGTATTCACGTGTAGGTACACTACGGCACCGTACGCGTTCTCACTGGCATCGGAAAAACCCAGAAGGGTGATGACACTATTCTCAAGTGCACCGACGTGACGCGGTATGCGCAATTCGTTGAGAAAAGGTAATTCAGTGCAGAACTGTTTCCACATCTTAATGATGGATGGTGGTGGTACATCGTCCCAATCGAGATGAAGTAGCCAAAGCTGTTTTATTAACAGCTTGGCATACACGACTGTGGGAGCAACGAAACCCATTATGTCCCACAGACGGGCAACAGTCGACAAGATGGAGCGTTTAGTGCATGTATCATCGTCGGGTACTGATATTTTAAAGTAAAATGAGTCGTCTTCAATAGACCAATGCAACCCCAATATTTTGTGTTGCACAGACTTATCAAACTCCACGTCATTACGAAGTTTGTAAGAAGCGGGGAGATTATTTAGCACAAACCGACTATTGCTATTCCATTTGACAAGATCCCATCGTGCACCCTTGAATAACTCGATTAATTGCTGAGAGGCGGAGACCGCTTCAGATTCACTAGGGAGTGAAAAAGCTAGATCGTCCATATACAGCGAAGAAGACGCAATGCAACTCGCAAGCGGGTACTTCGCACCATCATCATCGATGAGCTGTCTTACCGTGCGCAATGCATGGTAAGGACTCGACGATAAGCCGAAGCACACGCGATTAAATTGGTACAGCACGAGTGGGTCTTGTGGACTAAAGCGATATAAAAAACACTGATAACGACGATCAGCCTCACGCATGATAATTTGGAGAAATTGCTGACGGCAGTCCGCGGTCATTGCGACAGCGAACAGGCGGAAGTTCAAAATAATTTTAAATAAATCGCCCTGCAAGTTCGGTCCTGGATGCAGAATATCATTCAGTGATCGCCCAGTGTTAGTTTTACAGCTGGCATCCATAACAATGCGGAGACGGGTCGACGTCTTATCTTCACGGACGACTCCGTGGTGCGGTATGACGTAAATAGGTTCGGGGTCACGTGACTCGTAATGAGGCGCGGGGGCAATATAATCTTTACCCAAATAATCTCTTATGACGTCGTCATATGCCGATCGCAACTTGGGGGATGCTTCTAACTTTCTTTCGAGGCACATGAAACGTTTGCGAGCGATTTCAAGAGAATTCCCTAAGGAATAAACATCCTCATTGAATGGCAGGCCGACAACGTATCTGCCACTAACGGGATCGCGAGTTGTAGTCGCTTTATAAAATTCTTCGCACTCAACATCAGCGGGATGCTGAGCGGGGGGAGTGGAGTGTAGCTCCTCGAGCTCCCAAAAACGCCTGACTAGAGAGTCAATAGCGACAGGTTCCTGAGCGTGACAACATGTCAGGGCCTGGTGATTATTACATGTAGGTACTGTAGGTGTAGGTGCAGTACCCATGACCACATATCCCAACACCGTATGCAAGGCGGAGGGCGCCGATGAGTCACGCGACGCGTGAACTACATCGGGGAGAAACAAGTGCGGAAAGAGGGACGCGCCTATCAAAACGTCAACTTTATTAGGCACTCCAAAACTCTCGTCCGCTAGCGGTAATCCTGCTAAATGAGACAAGGCAGAATGGTCTACCGTTGCGGTTGGTAATAAGTCGGTGACTTGGTCAACGACAAGCGAAGAAATGTTAAAACAAACGTTGCTATTAAAGCGAGAAAATATTTTCAAATCAATCAAGTTACTTTTAATTACTTTTTCAGTTCCGCCGAACCCCTTGACAGTAGTACGTTCGGTGTTATGTAACTGAATTCCTAAACGATCACAGCACTCCTTCGTAATGAAGTGGCTTTGAGAACCCGAGTCCAACAACGCGCGAATAATATGCAGAACACCGTTATTATCATATGCTACTACTTGCGCGGTCGATAATAAAACAGTAGTTTGTTTACTACGCGCGGGGGCAGTCTGCGTAGGTAAACACGACAAGTTATTTGTATCGGATGCATTATAGGTAGCACACAACGCAACGTCCTGGCGCGAAGTCGCCGCAGCGGTGAGCTGCGGGGGCGCGGTAGACGCGGGGGGCGCGCACTCGGCAGGCGCGGGGCGCGCAACAGCTGACGAGGGCGCTGACGCGGCCGGAGGATGACCCGGGTTTTCGCGTTTAAAGTGCAACATTGTGTGATGTTTCATTTTACATACGCGGCAATTAATATTAGAAGTGCAGTTGGAAACTCGGTGATTAACACTTAGACAATTCACGCATGCATTTTTATCCTTTACGCATTTAAAACGCTCTTGAGGTGTCATCTTATTAAACTCAGAACATTTAAATAAGTTTTGATGCACAATATTAGTACACAGACACTTTGAATTACTATCGACAGTACTGACGTACGCCTGGTACTTAGGCGCCGAAGCGGAGTTACTTGCGTTATTCGAACGTCGGGTATTATTGTTATTGTTTTGACGGCCGGTCAATGAACCGGGAGTGGATTGAGTTCTTTCTAAAATCTTGGCGCGAATCTTAATAAATTCGACTAAGTCCTCGAAGTTAGGTATTTTCGAACTAGTACTTATCTCGAAAGCGCGAACAGTATCCGAGTCTAACCTTTTAAGGGCAACGTGAAGTAGAATTAAATCAGTTAGATTATTTAGTTTTAAGTTGTGTAAAGCGCGCACTGCACTTGTGAAATTCTCAGTGAATAAATCAAAGTTAGCGGCGGAGGCCGATTGCAAAGGTTTAAAATCGAATATTTGATTTAAGTACGCGGAAGCTAACATTCTTTTGTCTTCGTATTTATCGATTAAAGCACGCAATATCAATTGATAATTCTCAGCGCTCGGAGTTATGCCTGCGCACACGGTCTGAGCCTTCCCAGTCAATTTGCCCAGTAAATAGTATAGCTTTTCGGCGTCCGTGAGGGATGGATTATCATGCACAGTGGATTTAAAACTGGCATAAAATAATGGCCATGAGCGAATATCGCCAGAGAAGGTCATTAATTCGATCGGCGGTAATGTGGCAACGGCCTTATTCGGAGCTAAGATATTTTTTGTATCGAAAGAAGTACTGGATTGTGATTGCTGCACACATTCCGTTCGTAATCGCTTGATCCTACTGAACAATGATTCAAACGCGACATAGCTTTTATAATCGGGCTTTCCAGAAGGGTCTACCTCCAACAAACGTGTATTGTATTCATCTAGAATCTTCTCGAAACTGTCACGTAATGAGTCCACATTGGCGGATTCGTCAAGGAAACTTTCCATCCTAGCGGCATCTTTGTGAATGTTTGAAGATAAATCATAAATTTTTTGTATGACTTCGAAAATAGCATTACGTTTAGCTATCAAGATAGTTAGCCGAATATCATACTCGGCAGAAGTATCGATCCTATCCTTCTGAGACATGTTTGAACGTGTAAATAATTATTGAATATGATAAAAGATTAATAGGTATAATAATTACCGCGATGCCGAACTATATGCGGCGAAAGTAGGTAGGTAAGCTCGGAATAAAAACACGTGTGCCGGTATTTTGCCGGTATGGTTGAAAATTTGAAAATGAATGTTGGTGTGATATTAATGTGAAATTAATGTAAATGTACGTAGATATGCAATATATCTAAGAGAATAAATGCGTAACACAATGTTACGGGCAAAGATTGCGAGTATTTTTCGCGATTTGGTTCTACGAGGTAGATGACGCAATGTCGTTCTACACAAGGAATATCATGCAATATGATTGAAAATCACTTATTAGGACCTTAAAGAGAAGTATGCTAATAAGGGCTGATGAATTAATCCGCAATGGATATAAATAAACCGGTGAAAGGTCCGGTTTGGTAGGACCAATCCGGCTCGAAGGACCAGTAAAGATGGTCGCGCCAAAATCCTTCGATAGCAAAAATGTTTTTATGATAGCTATAAACTGAAATACACGTGGTACGATATAACGGGAGTGGAGTTAGAGGGACATGCAGGCTTACCACCCAAAGAGCTCACGCCCAGTCCAACGGCGAAGTCCAGGTTCAGCCAGGGTAGCAGGCGGTCACTGTACACACCACAGTTCTCCCGCAATCACTATCAGCACCACGGGATCGCGACACACCTTTTAGATAATTACTAGGACGCAATGTCCGTGTCTAGACACTTATTTCACACGAAAATCGCGGAGAGTTATAATTTCATGCCGGCCATCAAAATGCAATTTATGCAACTGATTTCTTCCTCAAGACGCCGATAGATGGCGCTAGGCGTATCGGCGCTGCATGTGTTTTGATTTAAAGGTAGATTTCAAAGGAGCGGGAATGCGTACCACGTTAAAAATTTATATTAATCAATTAAAAATTAAGATTACTTTGGCGTCACCAACTAGGTATACTATAACATAATATATATACATAAACATACATACACACATATACAAAATACATAATGTATAATAAATATTTATTTGTATAGACTTACTTAAACTAAATATAATATATACTTTATATGTATATCATCAAAGAAGTTACTGTAATGTTATAATAACAGTATCAATTTCTGTAAGGTTATGACTTTAAATTTGGAACAGCTGTCAAAACTAAAGTAGGTCTCTATTCTAGTATCCATTGATATTAAAGCAGTTATCGATATGAAACGTCAAATTCAGTATGTTTTTTAATCCAAATCGCACGACATATGATCACGAGTGACATGAGGATAGGGACTTCATTCGTTTGTCTATGATATAAAAAAAATCGTCGTGACGGAGGATTGAATTACCCGCCATTACGTTGTCATTCATTTGTTTGTTGGTTTTTCGCTGTGACGAAAATATTGTGAAAAGTTAAAATATGATATGTGTGTAGATAAAGTAGTGTATGCAACTGTACATAATTAGGCCTTAAAAAACTCGTGTGATGCTATTATGAAACTCGCTGACGCTCGTTTCATAAAACCACACTCGTGTTTTAAGGCCCCTCATTATGTATCAGTTGCATAAACTACTATTAAAGTCTTATTTATTAAGTAAATATTTGCGTTCACAACGCCATTTTTTAAAAATTCGAAATGACATTACACTTAAAAAAAATATTTTCGGCTGCGGTAAATCCTCCGGTGATAATCGGAGCCAAAAAATTTTTTAATTGTAATATTCTTTTAGAACTTTTAAGTCAGTCCCTTTTAGTAGTTTTTCGCTAAGGATCCGTATATATATAGAGAACTAGTGGACCCGGCAGACGCTGTCCTGCCCGCTTTTTATCAATATTTTCTAATCGTTTACACCTTCCCTGGACTTCCACAATTATATCAAGGGTAAAATTATTGAAATCGGTTCAGCTCTTCACCAGTTTTAGTGAGACTAACGAACAGCAATTCATTTTTATATATATAAAAAGCGGTCGGCCCACCTGAATTTTCCCATGGGATAGCGTCATTTTCCTGCGGTAAAAAGTAAAGTAGTACCTAGTAAGTCCTTTTTCGGGTATCAAAATATCTCCATACCAAATGTCATGCAAATTGGTTCAGTAGTTTAGCCGTGATTGAGTAACAGACAGACAGACAGACTTTCGCATTTGTAATATTAGTATGGATAAATAAATAAATAAGGGCCTATAAACGGCGAAATTATTCAGTCGCCAACAAGACTTCACCACTCCACCCTCATGGATCATCTATCTACGGGCCGGTTTCAATATCTGTTCAATATCTTATCTACTGTTGACTTGAAGTTAGATAAGTATAAAATCAATTTATTTCTGCAAGTTGACCTACAAGTAGCACTTTTACACGTCCCAAGTTACCAACATAAAATATGAAATTAACCCTACCACCGCTTCGGGACAATTTGGGCCAGTGCAGCAGTGCTGAGAAGAAGCGGCGCAAGAAACTTAGTCACTATTGTCATTGCCTCTTTTCAAATTTGATTTACAATAATTGTAATTGTTTACATTCATACATTTCCATATATCTTTGTCATTTATATAATCATCAATTTTATAATATCCTTTCGACATTAATACATCTTTTACAACAGTTTTAAATTAATCTAAAGGCAATGAAATAAAAATAATAAGTTGTTTCATCAAACACACCAATAACCCACCCCAAAACTAAGCGTTAGCTTATGCTATGGTGACTAGAATAACGGATAGAAATACTTAAATAAGTACATTAAATACAACACCCATGACTCAGGTAACAAATATGTTCGTGCTCATCACACAAACATTAAACCCTAGCGGGATTCGAACCCGCGACAGCCAGTTTTGTAGTCTGGACCACATTTCTTTATTCATTATTACAAAATGTGGCCGGGACTACCCAGTAAGTTCTCGAAGACACTTGGGTTGTGTGTGTGCGCATGCGCATGCGTGCGTTTGTGTATGCTTGTGCATTTGTTTGCTCGTATGGGTGAATGTGCTTTTGTTTGTTTGTAAGGAAGGACTACCTGTATGCCCTACGGATCATGTACCTTGGGATCAGAGCTAAAAGTCCACATACAGAGGTCTTTCCACCAACTTAGTACCTATTTTAAGTATATCTTAAGTATGTCTTCCAGTTCATCGTAGCATATAATTAGCTCACATTGGTATATTTTAAAAGTTGTGAGACTACATCCATCTTTCTGGTCATATAGCATGTTGGTCATTCCACGGATACTTATCTCAAAATGAGTATATTTGATATTGGTCATTAAGCGTATAGGTCTCTTTGCTTATGCGTCATTATACGTGTTTGTCGCGTATAGGTATGTCAAAATAATTATCTCCCATTGTGGTTGGTCATTTTTGCGTGTTGGTCATTATCCGTCAAAAGGCATAGAATGACATCGAATTTTTCAGAGAAATAATAAGTTATGAGGGAACAGATGAACAGACAAATATACATACATACCTACAAACCGGTCGAAAACATAACCCACCATTTTGCAACGCTGTAGAATTAATAGCGCAGTTTTAAACCCCGCTAAAGTTCTATGTTGGGTAAAAATGAAATAAAAATCCTTTTACAGAAATAAAACACATTTATTAGAAAAATACATTATTAAATTTAATTTCATTGAAAAAAGTTATAAAAATGGATAGTAAAAAGTAAATTAAAATGTAATTCTTATTTTCTACGTCTTAAAATCTAATTTCAGGCCAATATTTTTTATTAAAAAAGTGTAAAATTTAGGTATAGATTTACATCAGATGATGCAGACATATTTTTTTTCTTTAAGTATCAAAGTACAGTCAGCGACAAATCTTGCTAAACAGTGCATCTTAGGAGTTTGAAATAGGAGTGAATCTTGCAACGAAATTGTTTAGCCTGATATGTTGACGAATGTACCTGAGCGTCTCAACATTAATAGTATTTAACTTTAAAATGAATTAATCTTCGATTAAAAAGTAATTAGGCAAAAGTATAATGTGACCAATGATTTGATAAAGTTGTTATTAAAAAATAACACAATTGAGCACTTTGAGGTCACACGAACGAACGACGCAAATATTTTTTGTGATTTTGCCACGCGCCGAGGGCATGTAACATTTAAAGAAGTTCCGTATTTTTACATCAAAGTAAGTTTTAAAAAACACGAAAAAATTGGCCGAATACACACACATAAGAAAAAAACAATAAAAAATGTTCACTACCAGAAAACCATTAGTATGACAGGGTATGAAAATTAAAACAATTACCTATAACACCTATTTAATTACGAGAGCCAAACTAGTAAATGGAATTAAAATGTAAAAGAATTGTTGAATTTGTGGAATGTCAAAGATAGTTAAAACTTGGTCACTGTGAACTTAAAAAAAAACAGTCAAAATTAAATGTCAAAAAGTAAAAAAAAAACTTAAATCTAATGAACTTAGGAAAAACCATATCCCCAAAAGTATATTAAAAAATGATAGTGTTTAATTAACATTATGTCAAAATTTTAGAGTAAAGTGAAAATGTAAAAAAGTAATTAAAAGGGTGCGTTAAAAGGGTAGTTTTTGTGGGTGTCGCCCATTCTGTAAAAAAGAGAGAAAAAAAACAATTTAACTTACTGATTAGTGTTACAGTTATTCAAAACTAATTGTGGATTCAACAAGAACACGCCAAAACTTTATCATAAAAAAATACAGTATCCTTTGCCTTAGCAATACCTTAGTATCATCGTCTAATCTTCTTATATATAAAAATGAATTGCTGTTCGTTAGTCTCGCTAAAACTCGACGACGGCTGAACCGATTTCAATAATTTTGGTCTTGAGATATTCGTGGAAGTCCAGGGAAGGTTTAAAAGATCAGAAATGTTTAAAAAAGCAACGGGCAGGACAACGTCTGCCGGGTTCGCTAGTATGAAATACATATCTGTATAATACACTCTAAGTAGGCACCATGTCAAATATATTCCACAATATTCCACAACAATCACACCAATTCTCTAGTCCCAAATTAAGCTACAAGCAAACACACATGTTCATGCACTCTTATGCTTGTACTGAGCGGGGATCGAACCCGCGACCCTTGGTTTAGAAGTCCGACCTGTGGACCACTGCACCAAGCGGTCGCAAACAATAATCATACATACCTGCTGTTTATATTATACACATTGAATATTAATCTGGCTTTTCGAGTCCCGTTGAATTTTTGTAAATTTTGTTTTTCTGCCATGGTTTGTGAAGTCATTTGGTCAGTTGGTTGGTCCCGGATCATGTGCAGTAGTAGTATAACATCGCCTTTTAGCCATGGAGCCGTATCAGTGGTCACTGTCGAGCGTCTTGATGGCGAACGGTAACGGTCGCCACACGTGACTGCTATGCCAGGCCTCGTAGCCTACCTACCTACCTGACCTTCTGCTGACGGATCTAATGAGAATAGTGATCAGGTCTTTGTCCCTTACCCCTTAAAAGCGAAGGTGCGCTTGTTCCTGTTCAGTGCCCTAAGCGCGTCCATCTGCCCCTCGCTCAGCTCGAAGGTCAGCGCCTGGAGGTTGTCCCACATGTGGGCTCCGGTGGACGCCTTCACAACCACAGCGTGGTCGCTTTGCAGCTGGTATCTGGGTGAAAGCAAAAGTGAACCAGTTATAATTAAGAGTCTGTTGATGCAAACTGACTGAAGAATTTAGGAGATCACCTACTGTAGACTCTTAGCACTGGTGCTCTGTATGTGCAGAGCCAGCACATCAGCTTATCAATTTTTGGTGCAAAATCGCCGGTTAGATACTGCAGTGTTTACTGTGAGGTGCTGGCCAGCGTTCTACAGTGGGAAGTCCTACTATAGAAGTTCCATTAATTTACCTGATCAGCAACTGAGCAGGCGACACTTTCAGGCCGGCAGCCATGACCTTCACCATAGGATCATCTATAGCCGACACATCGGAGTTCTTGTACTCAGGCGGGGTCCCCTTGGAACCCAGCACCCCGAAGCAGGAGAGCTTGATGTTGCGTTCATCACAGAAGTTGTACAGACGGTGCTGCGAGAGATAAGGGTGGCATTCGACCTGGTGAAAACAAAAATGTTATCATTATCAACTAGACTGAACAGGCTCATGAACTAGGCTGAACATAGATTTCCTCAAATCATCATATTCAGCGACAGGGGTGGTGAAAACAAACATGTTATCATTATCATCTAGACTGAACAGGCTCATGAACTAGGCTGAACTAAAATCATCATATTCAGCAACAAGACGTCCATTACTAAACATAGTCTGCTCTTACTCCCTACGATTGTAATCAACAGTAGGTCTCCCCCAAATTGCCTATAGGCCGCATTCTGTAAGGCATATAAAAGTATCGGAGATGGCTACATCCAAAACTATGGACCACGGCTAAGAGTAGCTTTAAGCAGTCTGCGCAGGAGCCGGACGACCCTCTAGCCCAGCCATACTCAACCTTTTTTACTAGGGCCAAACGTTTTAGAAATAATAAGGTTCTAAAAAAAGTGTCTGCTATGTTTTAATCTTTTCTTTGTTTTCAAACATCTACGGATTCCCGACACCAAGTTGCGTAACACTACGCCGACTAAATAGTGTATTGTTTTGTTTTAATTTTATAAGTTACTAGCTGACCCGGCAAACGTTGTTTTGCCATATAAATTATTGTGGACAACCCTTATCATATCACTCAGGGATATGAAAAATAGATGTTGGCCGATTCTCAGACCTGCTCAATATGCTCACAAAATTTCATAAGAATCGGTCAAGCCGTTTCGGAGGAGTACGGGAACAAACATTGTGACACGAGAATTTTATATATATAGATTTTTGTATGTATGTTAGTCAGTAAGGTATTTATAATATGGGCCTATTGTAGCCTGAATAAAAAAAAAGTAATGAAAACAAAAGAGGGTAAAGCGTTTTCCTATGTGAGCGAGGCAATACTTCAACGCCTTGTGTCAATGTCAGTCGCGTCTCGTCCATTTGTTGCGTTGCGTCGCTTGTGCACTTTGGATAAGGGGTAAAAGAGGAGCAATGATTACATTTGCTCAATGAAAGATTATATTCTCCAATAAATGTGTTCAAAACCTACTTATCATACAATTTTTGATTCGATAGCATACCTGGTTGACAACCGGCTTGATCCTAGCCTTGTCCAGTATCTTTTGCACCTGCGAAGAGTTGAAGTTGCTCAGCCCGATGCTCTTCACCAGCCCCTTGGAGACCAGGTCCTCCATGCCGTACCACGCGTCAAGGTAGTCGTGCTCTGAGTACTGGACCACTTGAGCTATCTTGGGGATTGGATCGCCTCCTTCCTGGAAGAGGATAAGGTAAAGATAGATAAGTAGGCACCTAGATAAATGTAATTTCTTTTAAGTGTTTGACGAGGGAAGTCATGAATTTCTCTGCAACAGCTTGGAATCGGGAAGTTGTCGGTGTTACACCCCCGTGCCTCGGTGCGCACGTTAAGCCGCTGGTCCTGCGCCTGATCTCTCTCCGGTCATGTCGGATTGCCGTCTCACCGAACTTTGAGAGTGATGGAACAGTGAGTGCACCTGTGTATTGCGCTCACACTTGTGCACTATAATATCTCCTGCGTAGTTGGCTGATCTCTGGTGAGATTGACCGCCGTTGTCGAAATCGGCCAAGAGGACTATTATTACTATTATCATACCTTAAAAGACATAGGGTTGTGTATCAGGTACAGGTCCACGTAGTCCAGCCCGAGGCGCTGCAGCGACTGCGCGTGCGCTTGCTCCACCAGGTCGCGCCGGTGGAACGTGCTCCACAGCTTGGAGATGATGAACAGGTCTGATCTGAAACGATTTACTTAAAAAAATTAGCTAAATCGGATATCGGAAACAGGGTATTTAGCTTGCAGGATTTTAAAATGAGAAAAAATGAAATAAAACTAGTTTAATGCAGACTCAAAGTCCATAATAAATATTGTTACACAGTCTGTCAGCTCTTACAAAATAATATTATTCAGAGTACATACAAAAAATTAATAAATTATTTTATTACAGACAAAGAGCTACGGAACAGGTAAAACTAAATTGAAGCTTGTAAAACTGCCTTTCTAGGTTAAAAAAAAACTCCGAATGAACCAGGAACAGAGAGTGTTGAATTTTCCGGCCACTACACGTACCTCTTAACAGTGCCATCGTCGATCTTCCTCCGGATCCCCTCGCCGACCTCATTCTCGTTGCCATAGATGAACGCCGTGTCGATGGCTCTGTAGCCCAGGTCGATGGCCGTGGCTATGATTTGAGCTGCCAGACGTGGATCCAGCTGTGGGCATTAAACGAAATATATGTAAAAAAGTTTTCATTTCAAAAATATACAAATAATTACGTAATACTCTGACTATTAGATATTCTGACTTAGAACTCGTTTCGAGTCAGTTTACTCGCGTCGGTCGCGTACTTTTTAGGATTGCCATTAGTTATTTCGTTCGATATTACAAAAGGTGTTACTAGTAAACCCGTAATAACCGAAGGGTGTTGTTGTGCTCGGAAAACGGCACAACATTTCCAAAGATACCTAGGTCAAAATCTCAAAAAAAATAATAATAATTGGACCTCCCATACAAAATTGTCAATCAGGTGATCGATTTGAGATTTGAGAGCCAAAATTTTTTTTGAGATCGGCACAACAACACCCATCAGTTAAAACAATAGTTTATGTAACACTTAGGTGAAAACTTCGAACGCTCTCTTCTCTCGCAAACTGACTTTCATTACCTCTGTGAAAGGTATAAAACTAAGTACTGCTTACACGAACTGAAATATATTACTATAAAAAAACATCACATGCATTGATCTGACTCCGTGGTAGGTAGCTAAAGCACTTGAGTTACAAATATCAGAATCAACAGTGTTATTACATATAACACCCAGACCAGTTCAACCAGACATGTTCATGCACACAAATGTTTGTACAGTGCGCGGATCGAACCCACGACCTCTTGGTTAATAGTCAACTTCCTGACCATTACACCAAGCTGGTCGTCAAATTGGGGCGCTCGCTACGCTTCCTCACTACAACCATTTCCCAAATTGTTAGCTCGCTTACCAAAGCCGTACCAACGGCCAGTACAGGCATGACTTCTCCGTTATTCAAGGTCACAGTCGCCATTTTGTCCGTTCGTCCGTACGTTTGCTTCGCCCGCTCCAGTTCCTCGATCAGATTTTTATATTCGGCCTCGGTCTTCGCCTCGTGGGCGATAATCTCTTGCCTGGTATACTCGGCATCCACATGCTTAAAGGTTGAAAAGACGAAGGCGCCCTGGAAAAAAGGCAAGAAAAAGATCTCATCAGCCTATACGTCCCACTGCTGGGCACAGGCCTCCTCAACTCGACTATGAGCCATACTCCACCACGCGGGCGGTGCGGTGGAGATATAGTAATAACAAGAGAAAATATGATTTCAAAAATTAAAATTGACTAGTAAGATTTCAATTAGATCAAATTGTCATTTTAATGACTTCTGACCATTTAAAATTGTGGAATAATAACAAGAGAAAATACGATTTCTAAATCCAAAATTGATCACTTAGATAAAAAAATAAAATTGAGGAAACCCTAAGGATGTAAACTGCCTGCCTATTTAATTATGTTATGATCTTGCTTTTGGCTTAACAAAAGCTCTGCGAATTATATTTTTTGACGTAACAAAACGCAATTGTCACTGACACACAAGTTATGGTCGCGATGCGTCGCGTCGCGCTTGACTTGTGTCGTCACTCAGTAGGACAACGCCTTACAACTAATAGTTATCTATAGGGTCCGTGTAACCCTTTGGGTCCTGATACTACAAACTGTTACCTATACTATGCAAAGTTTAACTGGGGTTCATTCTATTATTTATACCTATTTATATATTTATTTTATATTTATATGTATAATATTTATTTACAAAAAAAAGTATTTAAGTATGTTTATCCGTTGTCTAGTACCCATAACACAAGCCTCGTAAGCTTGGGACTTGGGACTTGGGACTAGAGAATTGGTGTGATTGTTGTGAAATATTTATTTATTTAACTTATTTAAGCACCTACCTTGAAATATGTCCATGAAGTACTTTTAAATTTATGTTATGAAGAACAAAAACTGTAGTAATTTAAATAAATATTAAAATTAAATAAAAATAAGTTATTAAAACGAAAAACCAGACAAGCATCTTCAATTGTTCAATCTTCAATGTTAAATGGTTGTCAACAATTTTTATTATCGATCAATAATTATTTATCGATAAAAAAATTACATTGCAAACGATGTTTCCCGATACAAATGATAAAAATCATTGCATCAATCATACGTATTTTCTGCCAATTGTTTATTCAATAATATTTTATGAATAACTTGAGTTACTATATTACTAATATTTAATAAAAAAATGTTAGTAGTTAGCTAAGGTAGGTAAAAAGGTTAGTATTAACAAGCAGGACTAAAGTCGTTTAACGATATTTTGTGAAAAAATTACATTTCTACGCCGTAAAGCATTCACAATAATAGTGTAAGTAAAATAATTTGCAGATTAGAAAATGGTGACTCAAACACGTCAAACCTTTTGTATGACGTTATATCGAAATATTTTTTTGTCGATATTTTCACAGATTACTAAATAGTTACTACGTAATATTGTCTCATTCCTACTAAGGAACGAAATAGTAGAATAACAATTGGTTCGTAATATATTTTTATCTCTCAGTTAATATTCAATGCAATCAAATATCAATAACAGACATCTTTTTTTTTTAAATTGCTACGCCTTTTTAAGGGTATGAAAATAGTTATTTGTTATACAAGAGTGCAAAGTTGTTTTTTAACCGCGGGTTCAATTTTGATGACCGAGCAAGCGAAGGATTCTAAAATTGAATCACGAGCGCAGCGAGTGATTCAAAATTAGAATCCTGAGCGTTAGCGAGGGAATCAAAAGAGCACGAGGTGAAAAAATCTTTGCACTCGAGTGCAACACGTAACTTTTCATTCCACCTCAGCGAGGAAATGACTAAATGCAAATAAAACCGTTGACAATCACAAGATAGCTAGCTACTTTTATTTCAGTTTAGGTATTAACTACTACAATATGATAGGTAAGTATTACAGAATAATCTTTAAATTATAACAAGATAATACTTAGTTATAATTAATAAAAAATTAAAGTAACGTTGCTACAGTTATTTAAATTGAGTGTAATATTTTTGTTGGGTACTGTAATATTGGTGTTAGTCACTTGTGTACTGTTTTTCGAGTGCTTGCTTTCTTGTTCTCGGATAATTCTATAAAATATGCCAGCAAAACGTTTTCTGAGAAAGTTTTGGCTCCTTTTGCTAGTCGCCACGTGTTGAACATAACGTACTGTTTTAAATACTTCTCGCGTGATTGTTGAGGGAGAAAGATCATTTGCGCATTATTAACAGTTTCAGTCAATTCTGTTGGCGTCAAACAAACTTCCTCGTCGCTAGAATCACTCATTTTAGTTTTTTCACTTGTTTTCAAGTTTCTTGTTTTTAATATAAGGTTGAACAATGACATGAAAAAATGCCGCGTAAAGAACCACCAACAAAGCAAATTGAAAAAAGGAACACCAAGAAGGTTCCGAGTTTGAGTTTTTAACAAATTAAAAGAATGTTGTATGATATATTCGGCACCATAGAGGTAGCAATAAATAGGTTTGATGATTTTTTTAATTCACAAACTTGGTGCACACAATGTTCTAAATTCAAATTTACTTTAACCTCTAGTGAATAAAAACGGCTTTTCCACTCAGATATTGAAGAGCAAAATCACTCTTTCCGAGATGGTGGGATGAAAAAACCGTTTTAGCACTTCGTACCAACATACAATTCTAGTAAGTATATCTATGTTATCCAGACTAAGTTAAAAATTAAGTTCATAAAAAAGTAATTCAAAGATAACTTACAAAATACAGAGCAGTGAAGGCATATTTAAGAATTTCATTCTGGAAAACTATCGGGAAGGCCAACCCGAACATACAAAAACCACCAGTCAATTTGATACTCATCATTGTATACTCCCAAAGCACCATTTTATACGTTTAACAAAAAAAAACGGATATTTTTTTCAAAAAATATCCAAAAAACGTCAATTATCAAAAAACTGATCGGAGTCGGGCTCAGAAATGAACAGATAGTTCGTTAAATTATAACTAAAATAATAAGTATAAAAATCTACCCACATCTAAAAAAAAGTACTCAAAAAAGTGCGACCGAAGGGGTATGTGATAGCGGATTTTTATGGAACTAAAAAATAATTATAGGATTTGACAGTTAAATATCAAAACTAGCGCCATAAAAAATGTTTTCTAGTTAAATTTTTTTTAACCTGGATTAAACATTGTTAATCAGTAAATAAAAAAAAGTACTTACTTAGTTACAAAAGAAAAGGCGTTAGACCATTGAAATGTCAAAATTATCACCCGCTGTCGCAAGCGTAGTAAAAAAAAACTGTCATTACACAACACTAATCTACCTACATTTTAACAACAGTTAAAGAATAAAAATACTGCAGCATCCAAAAGGAGTTATTATATATAAATAGTGTTTAGTGCAACTGCGAAATAAATTTGAATAATTGACAATTTTTATCGGGGTTAGCTAAAATTGCTGACAGTCTTGCATCTCTTAGTTCGTACAGTCAGTTGTATTAAAATATGTAACTTAGCTATCTAAATGACCGTATTATAAATAAATATACAACAACATCACATACATTGATCTGTCTCCGTGGTAAGTATCTTAAGCCCTTGTGTTACAGATATCAGAATCAACAGTGGTATTACAAATGAATTTCAATAAATACATATAACACCCAGACCAGTACAAACATACATGTTCATGCACACAAATGTTTGTACAGTGCGGGGATCGAACCCGCGACCTCTTGGTTGATAAATCAACTTCTTGACCATTACACCAAAGTGGTCGTCAAAAAATCATAAGTATCTAAGAAATTAAATTTAATACTCCAGCAGAAGAAAAAAAAGTGTACGATTTCAATTTAATATCCATTTTGATTTCGGATTCATCAATGTTGCATGAACAAAAAAAAAACTACAAAAAAAAACTTTATTTATCGGACAACAAAGATCCATTCACACAAAAACGTTCAGTGTTTTTTTTATCCTACTCAATATTAATAACGGGAAAGTTTGTATGAATGATTGTGAGTATTTCACACCGAAACTGCTGGACCGATTTGAGAAATTCATGGCTGAAAATCTAATAAACAATTTTTGGCTCGACCTGGGATTCGAACCCAGGACCTCTCGGTTGTAAGGCAGAAACTTTGCCACTACACCAACGAGGCAGTACTATGATAAGATGATAACTAACTATAATAACGTTTGTCTGTTAATACTATGTTATTTTGTAAGCTGTAGGTATTTCTTCAACTTACTTTATACGGTACCCTCGGTGGGTGATTCCCACTCGCACTTGTCCGGATTTTATTGTAATCATTGCAACTTATTTCCTGAGGACAATAAAATGTTGTTAACAAATTATTATGTACTCAGGCATTTGAATTTTTTTTAATGTTATTGTGGCGACCTCTACCAGTCGCCATCACAAGTGCATGCCTAACGGCAAGCACAACAGCGAGAGCTGATACGGTTCCATAGGCTAGATGGCGCTGTAAGCCTATTACCGGCCAAATGATACCGGCCTAGTACCGCACATGAACCGCGGTATATAAGATTTCGATCCAGAATAATATAGATAGACAAATCAAGATGATGTCTATCGGGCCATGGTCCCCGACCCTAACACCCGGTCGGTAGGAAGCGCTTCCCTTTAGCTTCCTAACTCGAAATCAGTTAAATTATAAATAAGTTATCGGTAGATTTTTTTAAAGCGCCTACGCGTTAAGAATGTAGTAGCTGATTTCAACACGCTTTGTCAATGTATGAGTGGCCTAGTGGTATAGACTCCCATAGACGCGAGTTCGTTTCCCGCCTCAGTCAGTTGATTTTTTCTATTGCAAAAAAAAACTTTAGTTTCAACGTGGATGCTTATCACGAAAAATCATAAAACTAAGTTCTTGGTAATTTACGGAGTGCGGGGTATTTTTGACACATTTTTTTGGAACTTTGATTTTAGAAATAACTATACAGGGTGTAAAAAAACCTTAACGAAGCCGAATACCACATATTCTACCAATTGTTACGATCATTTTTTTCCTGTACACCATACCTGGGAAGTTAACGGTTACTGAGATATTGATGGTTAAAGTTTGAAAAAAAAAATTGATGATTTTTACAGAAATAACTTCTTTCCATTATAACTTAACTATTTTCCACAGAAACATGATACAAATTTTCACTAGTTCTTTCATAAAAAGCCTCTAAATGGCACACTCCGCAATGAACAGCGCACACTCGAACCGAACCGCGTCGCGGCGGCGTAAATCAACACGCCCCGCGGTGACTTTTCCGCGTGCGCGCTTTACATTGCGGGTTAGAATTAAATTATTTTTTCACTTCTCATGCTCGAAAAAGTACTACTTTATGCAGGATCTAGGCGACATAAAGTTGAATTTTATGCTCTTGTGCATAAAAGTAGCTTTTTAAATGTGTCTACACTAAGGCAGTGACCATTTAGCCCATACAGCCAAAAACAATTAATTGTACATGGATAAAACTTGCTAATTTATAATATTTCCTTCCCTATTTGCATTTTTAATTTATAATAAGATAATACGAAAAAGAAACTAAATATCAAAACGTGTTTACCACAAAAAAAAAAAAACATTATTCCAAAATAATTTAAGAATAGGCTGTATATTTTTTTTCTTTGCCCGAAAATTATGCAGGAAAATTAAAAAAAGTAAAGTAGCGGGAAAGAAGCCGTGAACTTTTCGTATTGAATTTTCTCAAATTATTGTTGAATTGGCTAAGTTTTAAAAATGTCAAGTGAAGAAGAAGATTTAGAACTTACTCCTAATACTTTGATGGAAATAAACGCACAAAAAGTGGTGCAAGAAATATTGCCGCCAAAATCTCGGCAAATATATATGAAAACTTATGACAAATTTCTAAGCTGGCGGAAAGAAAAACAAGTGAATACATTCGCTGAAAGTGTTCTTTTAAGTTACTTTGATGAGTTATCGAAAAAACTGCAGCCTTCAACACTGTGGAGTGTATATTCCATGCTGAAAGCAACACTGCAAATGAAACATAATGTCAATGTACAGTCCTACACGAAGCTTACAGCTTTGTTGAAGAGGCTTAGTAGTGAATTTTAATTAGAGATGTTAATACGTTATGTTACTGTTTTATTTTCTCGCAATCGAAGTGAAAAGCAGAGTTTACAACTCGTGCACAAATCATTTTTATCCTCGACTTCATAATCTGCCCTCGCCCTGCGGGCTCGGGCATATAACGATCTCGGATAAAAATGACTTGCTTTATGCTCTCGTTGTAAAATCTACTATTTTTAATGTCAAAAAATAAAAGTTGTTTCCCTGCCAAAATTTCTTTTTTATACGATTTGGTTTGATGTACTGAACGCGTGGTTGACGGCTTCGTTAAGGTTTTTTTTACACCCTGTATACTCAAATGAAATTGTCCATCAATAATCAGATCTGTAAAAAGCCGTCGTTTTAAATTAATAATTTGTTTTTGTATATACTTATTTTTGACGATTGACTGTACCTAATTAGCTGTGATACTTGTATTTTATTAAACATCGTCCCCGATACAAAGTAAACACTTTTTTATAATTTTTATTATAAGGCCAGCAATTAGTTTTTTGCATTGATAAAACTTAATATATATTATATAGGTCCAATGTCTTTTTTGTCAAGTGTCCCATAAAATAATCATGAAAATTTAACTTTCCTAGGATATATCAATTGTTCGAGAATATTTGACAACAAGAAAAAGAAAAATATCTGCTCATTTGTACACACAGCAACAAGAGGTAGGCTCACAATTGGTGATTTTAAAATAAACATGAAAAAAAATCGTATCTCTGAAATGGTGATAGTTTTACTAAGGTGATTTTTTTGTATAAATGTTCATCTATTAGTCTATCGATGACCGTTTAGTGCAGTGGTCCACATGTCGGACTTCTAAAACCAAGGGTCGCGGGTTTGATCCCCGCACAGTACAATCATAAGTGTGCATGAACACGTGTGTTTGTACTGGATTGGGTGTTTTTTCTATGTATAGTATGTATTTATTTAAAAAAAAAGTATTTAAGTAATACTAATAATATTCAAGACTAGATAGAGACTTTATTTATTTATCAGCTCCTTGACTTTGGCGCGCTCTTTTTGGGACATTCTGTATATATATTTTAAATAAATAGTCTGAATGCGGTTCATACATACATATGTTGGATGTAGTTTATTTTATAAAATTTAAATACCATAGGTCTATCTCTTACAGTAAGGTTGGTCACTGACCTTACACACACCTCTTCACCGCACAACACTGAGCCCGCGTGGTGCAGTATGGCTCGTACCACCTCATAGTTGAGGTGAAGCCTATGCCCAGCAGTGGGACGTATAAAGGCTGATGAGAGACGTCTATCTCTAGTTTGAAAATGTGTACTTATGTATTATTGTTTTGCATTTACATTATATGTAGATAAATGCCAAATAGTTCAAGCACATTTTTTGTTACCGTTTTTAATTGTTTTTTTTTTTTGCGAAGTTGCCTGAACACGCGTTATTAACTTTTTACTTGAATAATTTTTACTGCTCTAAATATATTTTTTTCAACGAACACACCAATTGGGGCTAGCCCCAAACTAAGCGTTAGCTTGTGCTATGGTGACTAGGATAACGGATAGAAATACTTAAATACATTTTTAAACACCCATGACTCAAGTACAAATGCACGTGCTCATCACACAAACATTGCCCCTAGCGGGATTCGAACCCGCGACAGCCGGTTTTGTAGTATGGACCTTAGACCACTAGACCAAGGCTGTCGTCAAATAAATAACCGCCAGATCTCACAGATCATATCAAAATGAGAAGGAAGATGAAAGGAAGTGACTACGTCCTTACATTCGTCAACTTTAACATGGGCCGCTCACGCACACACACGCACGTGTCAACTCACAGTACTCGCGACAACTAGGAGCAGAGCAGAACCGTTGGACTCGGTTTTGTATGACCACTCGCGACTAGCTCGTCGCAAAAGCAAAGTCGCTTCCCGCATCCGTTTCTGTCTGGTCTGTGTGTAATGCTTGCCTAACGGTGGCAAGCACAACAGCGAGCGCTGATACGGCTCCATAGGCTAGATGGCGCTGTTAGCCCAGTACCGCACATGAACCGCGGTATATAAGATTTCGATCCAAATAATATATATAGACAGACAAATCAAGATGATATCGGACCTTGGCCCCCGACTATAACACCCGATCGGTAGGAAGCGCTTCCCTTTAGCTTCTTCACTCTGAATCTGTTGCGCCATACTTACTTTTAAATTTCTTGACGGATTTAGAGTTTTTTTTTTAAATAGACAGTGTTCAAGAGGAACGTTTATACTCGTATGTAGGTATACAACATGCAACATGCATATTAGAGAACCCAATTCCACTCGGGCGAAGCACCTGGCGGGACGCTAGTAGCTAAGTACTACTTATGACATGAAATTCACTAAATCGTCGTGAGTGACTTGGCGAAGGCAAATTATATAATAGGCATGATGACACCTTAAATATTTTCAAGACCATGGCGTTTAAAAAACATAGCCGCTCCCCTATAATGTAATACAACCAGTTTATTTCCAAAAAGCTGTAGAAAACACTTTTTTGAAACACACAAAATTGATTTAGGTAATATTCGGCCAATTGACTCCTATTACTGATACAAAACCGTGACGTCACGATTTTGTATTCCCATACAAAATCTACGGAGGCAGACCGTTTCGACAGATAATTAAGAGTATGTCAACGGTTGGTGGTGTCATCTAGCCTATTTCCACATGAATTGAACAAAAGAAGTCGTTAGCTATTTTGTTACATCAACTAGCAGTTTGCGTATGACCCCTGAGTCCGTAGACAAAGTTACCAATTCATAGCGAAATGTCAAATATCAATTCGAACGACATTCGCCAATTTTGCCCTATGCTAAGTCGTGTGGGAACTTTTCTGGGGATTAAGTAAATTTTAAGTAAGAATATCATGATTTAACATCATCGTTTACAATACACACGTCAAAAATTTAGGTGTATTTTGACATATCGCTTCATCAATGAATATACAATAGTTACAATACTCGTAGTAACGAACGAACTTGTTGACTGAAATTTAAGTAATTCAGGCTTAAGCCATCTGCGGGCACAGTGATTGTTTGGCACGCTGTTAGAAGCGAAATCGCAGGCGTGGCGGATTCTATTTCTATTCTATATTTAATTATATATCTAATTTCCTTACCTCAAAGAGCGCAATCTTCTCCGACACCGATTTCTTCCGTGGCCTCTCTTTTGCGCTTATCACCTGTTTTTTTTCCACACTTTGATCAACAGATTTCATTCTCACAATTAAATCTTTGACTTTTCCCTTCACTGCATCACCTAAATCCAATTCAGCTACAGATTTTGCTTTCCTTAAGTTATGATCTTCATTTTTCGCTCTATATGTATTAAGTATTTCTTCTGAACTCATGGTTGGACTAATTTTGTAATTGCTGCCTTTATAATCACGGGGCTTTGGGGTAAAATCGAATGGCGAATCTTTCGTTTCTCTATCATCTATGTAACTTGATTTATAAATGTGGCTTACAATTACAGGATCTTGAAGTTTATCGTCGTTTTTAGGTTGAATATCAGATGTTTGTTCGATATATTCAATTTTACTAGGAGTAAAAGAGTTGATTTCGGTTTCGACTGCATTTTTGATGGTGACAGTTGGTTCATTGTCCAATTCAACAGGTGTAAACGATTTGATTTCTGTTGCTACTGCATTTTCGATTGTGACAGGTTTTTCTTGTGCATAATCTACTTCAAATGAGTAGTATCTGTTAGGTTGATGCCTTTTTACTCTATCTTTAGCTGTTATATCTATAGGTAAGATATCTTCTTTTATTTCGCTAGCTGTTTCATTTTTTAGCACATTTTCTTCTAGAGCAAGAGAGACAGCTACTTCTTCAGTTTTAATTTCCATTTTAGATATTATAAAATTCTCAGATTTTATAACGTTGTTATTTATTTCTTCATTTTTAAGCTGATTAGAAGTTTGATTAGATAATGAATTTGGTTCAATGGGATGTAACACTTCACTGACAATAACAGGGCTAGGATTGATATTTCTACTTCTCGGTTGTGGTTCAGGAATTCTACTTGCATGAAGCTTTTGTTTTCTAATATCTACAGCATCATTTTGAATGCTTTTCTCACGATGTTTTGTTGGAATACTGCTTGATTCAAGTTTTTCTTTATAATCGTCTGTTGTGTTATTGATTTCGGTTGTTATTGTATTTTCTGTGTTTTCATTAGAAAATGCTTGTTCTTCTAAAAGCTTACGTCTGTACCCACATCTAACTGCTGGTTTCGGTTTTAGAGGTGTTTTCGAGTCGTCTTGCCGATGTTTCTGTAAGGATAAAGGAGGAGATAAGTATAGAAGGATCTTGCGCTCTTCATAACGTCGTTGGGATAGTAAAAATATAGATTGCACACCATTCTGACGACCACTTTCGTGTAATGGTCAAGAAGTTGACTATTAAGCAAGAGGTCGTGGTTTCGATCCCGCACTGTACAAACATTTGTGTGCATGATCATGTCTGTTTGTACTGGTCTGGGTGTTATGTGTATTTATTTAAGTTCATTTGCAATACCTCTGTTGATTCTGATATCTGTAACACAAGTGTTTAGTTACTTACCACTGAGTCAGATCAATGTGTGTGGTGTTGGTATATATTTATATTTTAAAAAATACATTTTGATAAAAAGCACAGCATATATCGTCTACAGGCTAAGTGGACTATGATTTGTATTGTTTAATTCTGTAAGTGGTATCATGAAATAAAATATTAAATTTGATGTCTATAAAATTGTAAAAGAGACTTGTTTGAAGACTAGGCAGAATTATTGCTTGGAGGAGGAAAAGATTTGCATGCAACTAAGTGTTAACAAAAATATGCACAAACTTACCTCAAACATAGCAATTTTTGACAACACTGATTTTGGCTGAACTACTATATCGTTGTTACCATTAGTTTCTTCTTTTTTAATATCATATCTTTTGTCTCTTCTTAAAACTGGTTTTCTTTCTTTGTCATTGTGTTCATTGGTCCTCTCTATTTCAAGTGGAGATATATGTATTGTTTCAGTTTTAACCATACTTATCTCTCTAGCGTAATTACCAATTTCATAACCATTATTTTCAACTGGGATATTTCTATTTTTGTTAACAACTGGTTTCGGTACTTCATTTTGTTTAGGATGTTTGAGTAATAATTTTTGGAAATCATCTGCCGATATCACTTTTACTGGTTCTATAGGTGTTTTGATTGCCGTTAGATCCTCTCCTTTATTCACTTCGGCTTTTGGTTCACTTTCGTTTGCCTCTTCAATTTCAATAGCACTGTTGTGTATTTCTTCTATAATAGAAGTCGACGGCGAGTCAACGGTTTCAACAGAGTACGGTTGAAGTAACATTTCATTTGTTATGTCTACAGATTCAGTGGGTGTTATTTCAACTATTTCAATAGTCGATTGAACTCTAGCTTCCAAATCGTCAAAATTAACAACATTATCGGGACTTATATCTTGTTCTGAAGAAACTTGTTCCACATTTTCCATTTGGATTTCATATCTTTGACCATCCTTGGATACGCTTTGAACTTTGCGGTGTGACGTTTTTAATATAACATTATTGTTATCTCCATTAACTCTTTTAGTGACAGCTCTCTTTGATGGTTTTTCTTCATTTGCCCTAGAAAACTTAGATATAGCCTCTTTAAATCGACTATTAGCTACAGGACTAGATTTGGAACTTGTAACACTTTTAGGCACTTCAATTTCTGCTTCGCTTTTTCTTTTCAGCATTGGTATTTTCGATTTAGGCTTTTCAACTGTGTTTGATTGATTATTGCTATTATTTATAGGAGTTTCAACAACAATAGGTTTTGTTTCACCGTCGTCATACGCATGTATTATCTCTTCAAAGATATCTTCGACTTTTTCAGGGTCTTCGACCTTATTGTTCAGTAAACTAAGGTCTATATCAGCGGGACTGCTAGCGATTTCTCCATATAATCTTTCGAATTCGTCTTCAACTTTTGCAGGGGCTGTTTTTGGTTTAAGTCTGGGGATTGATGATCTACGAGGGTGGGTTGGTATCGTCTGAAATAGGAAACGTTAAAAATAAATAATTAGTTGTTCCAACTATCACTTACTTGGCGCGCGGTCGCTGGTGTGTTGTAATTAATTTGATACTACTCTCCCAGAAAGAATGTAAACTGTTGCTATTTATGTTATTTGTTTCGGTTTCTTTAATGTTGTTATTTTGTAATTGTAATTGTAAAATCACTAGCGGGGTGGAGGGCTGATAACCTGAGATGCAGGAATCATCCTAGTTCAGGTATCAGCCCACCATTATTTTTATTTTAAAACTCATTTTTTTATGTATGTATTTTGGTGAGAAATAAATGATTATTATTATCTTATATTTATCATAACCAGCGCACTTATATAGTAATATGGCATATCTACTGTCGGCGTGACTCGCTGCTAAGTGCTTTCACCCAATCACCGCGGCTTAAGTTACTGACAGTCGCATCGCGAGTAGCCGCGACAGTATGCCGTATATTAGCGGTGGCTCTTACAGTCCGATGAGTTTGTGCACGACCTTACCGCGGTGAAGACAGATGTTGAGATATGGGAGGGGGGAGTGGGATGTATCAATCTCCCTCGGTCGCAGCCACGATATACATTTTAATGTGTAATTTTTTTCTTTATATGAACTATGTGTATTTTTTTGGTAATTAAGAAGCGATCGCAGCTTCCCGAATAGTCCTGATAGCCAACTTCGACCACAGTAGCCAATCTCAACAGAGATCAGCCAACTGCGCAGGAGATATTATAGTGCACAAGTGTGAGCGCAATACACAGGTGCACTCACTGTTCCATCATTCACATCACACATCATCAGAACCCAGGACCTTTCGTATGTAAGGCAGAAACCGCCACTTCACCAACGAGGCAGGCAGGCTTCCCGAGAATCAGGCACCATAAATGTCTAACGGCTCGGAGCGAGGGTGCAGAGCGGAGACCCTTGGTATAGCGGAGCGGAGTTGCGTACTGTGTCTGTCCACCAAAATGGAGAGAGGCAGCGAAGCGGAGTACCTAGCTGTATTTTACAGTGTGCGGAGCTAGGACCACGCCTGCACTCGCTTCTTCGCTCCGCTTATCGGTTTTTGGGGATTTTTTAAACTAAGTAGTACGCAACTCTCTGTCCGCTGAACAGGAGCGGAGCTTTAGTGCAATCCTATGGGTAATATTTCTCCGATTCTCCGCTCGTCGGCCTTGATCCACACCGGTGAACAGGCACCGCTTAGCAGGGCGGATGGTCGTCCACGAACTTCTCAGTCTGTCAATCTTGTCAGATTGACAGTTCTTTAATTCCTCCGTGAACTCACCTCTTGAACCTTTTTCGCTGGCATAGACCTATCCCTCCTAACTCTGTTAACTGCTTTCTTAAACCTGGTCGGAATCCTCGTCTTCCTCTCCTCTGGTTGGCTGGTCTGCCGCTCCAAGCTCCTGATTGGCCGAAAGTAACGATCCGTGGGCTCTGGTTGGCTAGTGTGCCTATCAAAGCTCCTGATTGGTCGATGGTTCGGATTTGTGGGCTCTGATTGGCTGTTCGGATCCATCCTGATTGGTGATTGGGGGATTATTTCAGAGTAAATTGGTGGGTAGGCTGGCGCTTTTATTGTGTGGAAGACGCCATGGCGGATCTCCTGAAAAAAAAAGAAGTAAAAAGGGTGAAATAAAACATAACTTATTGAAGGGACGGACTTCCATATTAGGTACTTTTCTGACCATTATCCAACACCAATTACTATTCAATTTGGTGAATGGTGCTATTGTTTTCCTGCCTGTTTTAATACGACTGCCACTGTTGAATAAACTACACCCTAGGATATTGCATGGAGAAGCTACGGCCATTGCTACGGCTCTTATGTGCAGAACTAGCTTATACTAAACTAATATAGGTATTGCGATGTTTCGATCGTTATTGCTATGTTAAGCAGTCATTAAAAGCAATACGTTCGAATTTATAACATTAATCTATACCTCGTGTGTGCATAAGTTTTGAGACGAAATAAAAGTTGCATAACTTTTTTTATAATTAACATATATTTCTAAAATTTTTAGTAAACAATAAGTAGATAATAATAAACATAAAATAATTATTATTATTCAAAATGACCACCCTTGTTTTTAATACAGGCCCTTAGACGATTTGGCCAGTCATCAATGATGGCACGAATCTTTTCCAGCGGGATTCGCTTTGCTTCTCTGACAAGAGCTCGCTTCAGTGACTCCAAGTTTGGGTGGGACTTTCGGCAGGCCCTGAGCTCTAGCTCAGTTCATAAAGCATAATCCAGCGGGTTGAGGTCGGGGCTGGAAGAGGGCCATTCGTTCACCGCGATGAACTTTCCCTCAACTACGCTTGGGTGGTTTTTGCTTTATGGGATGGCGCTGAGTCCTGTTGGAAAACCCAATCCTTGTTGTGAAACAAAGTAAGGGACAGGGGTTTCACAACAGGCTCTAAGATGTCAGTTTGATAGTTCTTGGCTTTCACCTTGACGCCTTGTTGACAGAAATGGAGCGGAGTGACACCTTCATACGAAACCCCCACCATACCATCACACTAGCCGGATGATGAGTACGCGAGACATTCCGTGCTGAAGCTGGGACGTCCTTGCTACTTTTTGCATACACTTTATTGTTTTGTCGGTTTAACTTTTCTTCGACAGTAAAGATTTTCTCATCGGTAAGGAGTATTTTCCTCGCATCGTGTCTCTTAAGCAGTATTGGACAACGTTCGCGTCGCAATTTACGAAGGCGATCGTTTAAAAAATGAATTTTCCTACGGCTATACGCCTTCACCTTAAGATCACATTTGAGTATTCTGTTGACTGAAACGCGCGAAATATTAGTCTGCAGAGCTAGTTTTTTCTGAGTTCGACATGGATTTCGGCGAAGTCGCTCTCGGATGATTTTGATGTTCGCAGGCGTCCTTACAGAGCGTGGCCGACCACTCCTTTGGCGATCTAGCAAAGAACTTGTCTCCTTGTATCGTTTAATAGTGTAATGCACGAAGTTACGGCTCACACCAAAAGTTTTCACCTCACGGAAAATCTCCATTGTGTTTTTTTCCCGCCTTAAATAGCGAAATCACGGTCGCACGCAATTCTTTTGTTCTCTCCACCACGAGAAAATTGAAAGAAATGAATTTGAAAATCAAAGCAATTAAAAGTTAACATTCGAAATTCAAAATTAGAAAAGAAATAAATAGCAGCCAGTAATTTTTTATTTCTTTTTTATAGCACAAAGTTTGTCTCAAAACTTATGAACACACGAGGTAACATAAATATAAGTCGGGGTTTCCTTCCTGACTTTATAACTCCAGAACGCACGAACCGACTCCCACGGTTTTGCATTCGGTCGGTGGAATGGTGTCGGGTTCCGTGAGGTTTATAGCAAAATTCAGGAAAAATTCCACAGAAAAGTAGGATAACAGGGATAATCATTTTTCAGATACAGCGCCATCTAAGATACAAAAACGAAGCTATCTGGTGGCGAAACGGAGTTCGCTGGGTTTGCAAGTTACACTTAAAAAAGAGGCCTTTTTTGAAGTCGAGTAATTAAAGTTACAGTATTTTCTATTAAGAATTGGAATCCGATTTGGTTCACTTTATCTTGAGCTGTTCCCTACTTAGTTGCAAGGAAAATCAGGGAAATTAAAACAGTTGTCTTTATCAAAACTTGTTTATTCAATATTTATACTCAAACTTCTGCACTTGAGTGACAACAGTTTTTCCTGGCAAAGTCTGCTTTTTCCAAAGATGCTGAAAACTCACCGAAACATTCTCTGTGACTGTCACTTTTTGAAGTTTCATATCCCCTTTACTTAACGTCACTTCGTTTTTCGTAACTGTCACTACTGGAGATAGGACGTAGTCTTCGCGATTTTCAATCTTGTTCTCATCCCATTCGGTCGATTTTTCAACTTCAGAGTCGGAAAGATCTTCTCGTAATTTCTGTGTGCCTGGTACTTGGGATTCCACATTTTCAGGTTCTGTATAGTCGAATTTGTATTTGGTTTCAGCCATTGGGGAGCTAAAATAAAAAAAAAATTGAAATATGAGTTAAGTTTTGTTAGGCATGCTATATCCACACATGTAATATATTGATGTATGTAGTATGATGTATAAGAAGATCACTTAGGTGTAATGGTCAAGAAGTTGACTAGTAGTCAAGAGGTTGCGGGTTCGATCCTCGCACTGTACAAACATGTGCATGAACATGTCGTTTGTACTGGTCTGGGTGATATAATATGTATTTATTTAAGTTTATTTGTAATACCACTGTTGATTGTGATATCTGCAACACAAGTGCTTAAGCTACTAACCACGGAGTCAGATCGTGTACGTGATGTTGTTGTATATTTATTATTAGTAATTTATACAAAAAAAATGTAAAATAGGCAATACTCCAAAGGTCGGGGGTTCGAATCATCCCTGATGACCGGAGTCAAAAAGATTTTTTTAAGTGTAATGTCTTTTCGCATTTAAAAATAGCGTTGTAAACGCAAAATATAATACTTAATAAATAGTCAATACTCATTTATTACGGTTATGACACTTATTTTGCCATTTATGAACGTAAAAATTACATTTTATAGGCTTGAAACTCTTGTTTAACGGTAGGTTACACATGAGATTTTCTGTCGCCGCGCCTCAATATTGCGCAGGTGTGCCCTGAGTAGTAGGTATAGTATAATCTTAGTTCTAGGACGATTTCTAGCTGGGAATCGAACCCAACTCAGTAGTTTATTCATTTGACGTTACTACAACAAATAAATATCCAATAGTGCAAGAATCTAATCATTTTCTCTTATCATTTTGATAAAGAAAGAGAAATGCAATAAATGCATAATTAGTTTGAATTTTTCTTTTTTCAACAACAAGAAGTTGATGGACTATTCATCAGGTTGTTGTTATTCATCATTTGACATACGTTTGTGTTAGCTTAACGATATAATGGAAAATTCACCGTACGGTAGGTGGTGATGACCAACCTTCAAAGCTTAACGTGCCTTCCAAAGCACGGAGATGCTTGTAAATAGTTGTTCACTTATATCACCCATCCCAGACATGACCGCGCCTGTAAGCTGCCAACACTGCGCCACAATGATAATAAAAATACAATTAATACTTACGGTAGCAAAAACTTCAATAACCTGCTATGTCCAACGTTATCCGATGGATTAATGAATCGTTTATCATTCTGATAACACTGCGTCCAATTGATAACGGCGCGCTAAAAATATTTATTGTTTGACTTAACTGTGGTATAGGAAATTTGTTTGTTGGAGATAGGGTGGTGTGTAGGGATTGTAAGTTTGTATTAAATATACATATATATAGCCCTCCTGGCCGATTTCGAACACGGCGGCCAATCTCAACAGAGATTAGCCAACTACGCAGGAGATATTATAGTGCACAAGTGTGAGTGCAATACACAGGTGCACTCCCTGTTCCATCACTCTCAAAGTTCGGTGAGACGGCAAGCCGACATGACCATAGAGAGATCAGGCGCAGGACCAGCAACGGCTTAACGTGCGCACCGACTCACGGGGGTGTAACACCGCCAACTTCCTGAATCCGAGCTGTTTTTGAGAAATTCATGACAGAAAATCTCAGAAATAATTTTGGCTCGACCCGGGATTCGAACCCAGGACCTCTCGGATGTAAGGCAGAAACTTTGCCACTACACCAACGAAGCAGTCGAGTGCGGGTTAGGTATTGTTGCTGTGACTCCCTAGTAATCGCGTGTCGACCAATCGCTGCAGTTAAAATCCCTTTCGCGACGACAGTATGCCACATGTGCGTTGGCTCTTAACGTTACCCAGAGCGGGTACACATTGTGCGCTCGGCGTTGCGTCAAACGCGCGTTTTCATGTCAACGTTTGCTTGACGTTGCAACGTTTTCATGTCTACGTACGTAAATCATTTAGCAAACTCGATTAAAAATGTATTAAAATTGTTTGCCTCGTGAAACTCCTGAGAATTCAGAACGGTTGTCGAATACGACTGTTTATAATAAGGCCAGCGCACAAATAACATAGTGTCACGTAGGTCGGTAGGTTACATAAAGAAAGAATGTTCCGGAAGAAAACTACCTACCTACTACTACGTACTAGTAGCTACTAGAAACTTCTACAGAATACTCGAATGTTCTGGAACTATATCTATCTCTTTCTAACACTATACCTATCTCGCTCTAACATTAGAAGTTTCTAGATATATCTAGGTCGAGTGCCCCGGCATATAAATAGAGGGTCGCCTGCGCCGCGAATTGAGTTTAAGTTTGGAAGCGATACAGTGAAGACACAAGTGAAGATAAAAAGTAAGCAGTGAATTGTTCAGTGATTGTTTTGTGAATTTAGTGTGTGATCGTTGTAGTTAATTAGCGTGTATTGTTTTCTTAAATATAGTGTTTCTTCGAGTTAATTGGACTAATTAATTTATCCCGAACCCCAGCTCGTAACATTTGGTGTCAGAAGTGAGGGATAAATTATGCCGGTTCTACCGAAGGAGGACACTGAAGGTATACGCACCAGGAGTCAGCGGCAGCAAGAAGTGGACCAGAGGCGCTTTGAAGATCTACGTGTACAGACACCTGGTGGCAGCCAGTCAACAATGGAGCGAGTTTCCCCAGAATCAGCTGCGCCTTCGGCATCAGCTGCGCCTGCAGCATCAGACCTTTCTGCTCTTATGGCGATGCTGCAGGAGCAGGCTCGTCGTCAAGAGGAGCAGGCTCGCCGTCAAGAGGAGCAGGCTCGCCGTCAAGAGGAGCAAGCTCGCCAACTGAGGGAACAGCTTCAGAGCGACAAAGAGGAGCAGGCCCGCCGTCAAGAGGAGCAGGCTCGCCGTCTTGCGGAACAGCTGCAGCATGTTAAGGACGAGCAGATGCTCTTCTTGAAAGACATCAAAGCAACATTCGGCAAGGAAATTAAAGCCGTAACGGAGAAGGTTGAGCTGCACGAGAACCGTATCTCAGAGGCCGAATCCCAGATCGCTGATGTGAAGAAAGAATTGAAAAGTCTGAAAACTGGAGACGTGACTGTGGCTCCTGTGGTTGCTGCACCTTCGCTACGTGGGTTTAAAGTGCCACCCTTTGACGGAACATCTTCCTGGTCAGCATACAAAATTCAATTCGAAGCTGTCAAGGAAGCGAATGGATGGACAAAAGGTCAGGCCATGACCGCACTTACTTTGGGCCTTCGCGACCAGGCGTTAACTGTTTTAGAGGCTCTAGGTAAGAATGTCACCTACGAGCAGCTGCTGGAGGCGTTGGAGTCCAGATACGGTGATGCACATCTGGAACACGTGTTTCGTGCCCAGCTGAAGGACAGAGTGCAACGCGTTGGTGAAAATCTGCAGCAGTGGGGCCTGGAAATTGAAAAGCTGGTTCGCAAGGCATACCAGTCGTCGCCTGCACTCATCGAAGGGAATTTAGTGCAAGCCTTCATCGATGGCATACGGGACCTTGAAGTGAGAGCTGCTGTGAGACTTGGGCACCATATGACGCTGAAAGACGCATTGGCCCATGCTTTGGAGGTAGAGGCAGTGAGGCAAGATCATCGTGCCCACCGCATCAGGGAGGTTGTTGCATCACCTGTACCGGCTGTACGTGACCGATTTAAGTATAGTCCTAGATGCTACACCTGTGGAGAAAAGGGCCACTTGCGGTCGAGTTGCCCTAGGCGCAGCGAAGATCAAGCTCAGGAAAGAAGGGCGGCTGATGTCACCGCCCACCAGCAGGGAAAGTCTCACGGTAACGCGGACGCTTTATCAAGAAGACCTTGTCCTGGAGACTGCAAGCATTGTATTAGACAAGAGACTAAGGAAGAACTCCCTGTTAGGATGGTCAGAACGGATCTTAGTGATGAATGGAAAGAAACCCTGAAGCATGCTCAGCAGAGTGACACAGACATCAAGCCAATTCTGGAATGGATTCAAGCTAATGCTCCTAAGCCGAAGTGGTGTGATGTTGCAGCAATGAGTACAACCACGAAGAGTTATTGGGCACAGTGGGAAAGTTTGGTTATCCAGGATGGTGTCTTGTGCCGTAAATGGGAGAATGCCCGAGGTGATCGCTGCCACCTGCAAATGGTCGTTCCGAAAGCAAAGGTACCAGATGTTCTACAGCTCTACCACAGTGGTTGTTCAGGAGGTCATATGGGCATGAAAAGAACTCTGCTGAAAGTTCGAGAGCGGTTCTACTGGATCCACTGCCGAGAGGATGTTGAGGATTGGTGCCGCAAGTGCACAAGTTGTGCAGCAGTAAAAGGACCTCAAACACGCAGCAGGGGTGCATTGAAGGTATACAACGTAGGAGCCCCCTGGGAACGGATAGCAGTAGATGTTGCTGGCCCTTTTCCTGAAAGTGACAGTGGGAACAAATACTTCATGGTTGTCATGGATTATTTCACTAAATGGCCGGAAGTCTTCGCCATTCCTAATCAAGAAGCTTCGACGGTTGCTGATAAATTAGTCCACGAAGTCTTCTGTCGGTTTGGAGTACCCTTGGAAATCCACAGCGATCAAGGAAGAAATTTTGAGTCTCAAGTTTTCCAGGAAACATGTCGGGTAATGGGTACTCACAAAACGAGGACTACGTCGTATCATCCACAATCTGATGGAATGGTGGAAAGGTTCAATCAGACGTTAGAAAGATACCTGGCGAAAGTTGTATCGAACAGACAAAAGGATTGGGACAAGCATATAGCGCCGTTTCTCCTGTCATACCGAAGCGCAGTTCATGAGAGTACGACTGTGACGCCAGCCTTCGCAAACTTTGGAAGAGAGTTAAGATTACCAGCAGACCTGATTACCGGTATTCCCCCTGATACTCCACGCAGTATAACGGATTACGCACACGACCTGCGTAGCAAGATGCATGACGTTTATGAGCACGTCAGACAATCTGGCCAGCAGACGTCCGAGAGAATGAAAACTCGTTATGACCGGAAGATGAACAATAGTGGCTTCGACGAAGGCTCACTAGTCTGGTTGCATAATCCAGTGCGCAGCAAGGGGAAGTCTCCTAAACTACAGGCAAAATGGGACGGACCATACCGAGTTGTGACCAAGATCAACGACGTCACCTACCGAATACAGAAGAATTCGCGATCTGCGCCTAAGATTGTTCATGTGGATCGATTGGCACGCTATTACGGGAGTAACGATGCTCGGGACGAGCATGTCTTAGGAGGGGGCAGTGTCACGTAGGTCGGTAGGTTACATAAAGAAAGAATGTTCCGGAAGAAAACTACCTACCTACTACTACGTACTAGTAGCTACTAGAAACTTCTACAGAATACTCGAATGTTCTGGAACTATATCTATCTCTTTCTAACACTATACCTATCTCGCTCTAACATTAGAAGTTTCTAGATATATCTAGGTCGAGTGCCCCGGCATATATATAGAGGGTCGCCTGCGCCGCGAATTGAGTTTAAGTTTGGAAGCGATACAGTGAAGACACAAGTGAAGATAAAAAGTAAGCAGTGAATTGTTCAGTGATTGTTTTGTGAATTTAGTGTGTGATCGTTGTAGTTAATTAGCGTGTATTGTTTTCTTAAATATAGTGTTTCTTCGAGTTAATTGGACTAATTAATTTATCCCGAACCCCAGCTCGTAACAATACTGTCGCCAATCAGCCAAAACGCCTCGGTTAAAATCGCTGTCAGCCGCAGACAGTAACGACTCACGTCACGGCCACAGAATGCCGCATAATTGTGCTGGCTCTTATACTGAACTTGCATTATTTTTTCCAAGAACAACTAAATACATTTCTTTTTTAAATATGACTCGGTAATTAAACCATCTACATTCAAAAGTCAGTAAATTAGGCCTTGACTAGGTCTAGACTTTGAAGGAGATAATGAATATGAAGAATATCATTTTAACTGGGAATGTCTTCTTCTTCTTTCGTGTCGGCAAGAACACGGGCTAAATCTTACTTGCCCAGAAAGCGGCTAGCGTGGTAGCCCTCTGGTTACTGACCAGTAAGTCCTCAAGCGAGCAGGTGGTCGGGCACGCGGGACAGTTCATGAGGTGGACCATGGTTTGCAGGGGTTATCCACATTCACAATGTTTTAACCATCTTTTGTTTTTGTCGATTAAAATGATTTTAGAGAATTGTCACCATCAAGGAATAGAACTCTATAATATTATAGGTGAACTACTAAGTTTGAGCTAAGACGCATGTTAAATCTTTAGAAGATAAATAATAAATAAATAAATATAATAAATAATAATAATGGTGGCGAAAATGAAATGCCCAAAAACGGTGTAAATCTATAATATAAAAATGAATCGCGACATGTGTTGGTAAGCGCATAACTCAAGAACGCCTGGACCAATTTGGCCAATTATTTTTTTACGATACTTCTTATAGTATGGGGATGGTTCTTACGAAGAAGAAATTAAAAAAAAAACAACAGGCATAACAGCGTCTGCGGGGTCCGCTAGTTTCAAATATAATAAAAAGATGTTTTCAGTACAAAGGCGCGTGAGCTAGTGAAGTTGACATTAGAAAATTGAACGTATTTTATTCTTCTAATATTACGTATATTCGTATGAATTATAACTTATACGAATACAGTATAAAGTTTACGCATTGCGTTTCACTGCTATAACCGTTTGAGAAGGCACTATTGCCTGGACAATACTGTTTACAGACTCCATACTGGTAATAAATAGGTAACAAACATTTAATTTCCTACCTCCATATGAGATATCGCAGCCGGCACAAAATGATCCTTATAATGTCACTAAAACCCGTTTTTTCACACAAATACCTTGGTTTTTCACAAAAACCTTTCGGATTTCACAAATTTTCCCATCTTTTTTCTATTTCATATAGAATTTTCAATGATTCGAACTAACTTTACTCACTGTAGCTGAATATTTTTATTACTGAAAGTGTTATCGTGTGCCGATGTGATATCATTGATAATTATGAGGTATTGATTGTTCAGTGATGATAATATTAGTAGAACTGTCATTTCATAAGTACGAGTAAGTAAGTGCCTAAAGCTTCAGAGCGGGTACATTTGGGCGCTTTGTTAAAAGAAACCAGAAGTCATATTGGCGCTACTGGTCAAGCGTTGATATGAAAACGTCATAACACTTACCTGAGGATATCACGACTTGGTGTAATGGTCAAGAATTTGACTATTAACCATGCAATATCCCCACACTATACAAACATTAATGTGCATGAACATGTATGTTTGTAATGGTCTGGGTGTTATATGTATTTATGTAAGTTTATTTGTAATACCACTGTTGATTCTGATATTTGTAACACAAGTGCTTAAGCTCAATGCATATGATGTTGTTGTATATTATAAAAGCTTACACTTAGGCGAATACATTTGGGCGCTTTGTTAAAGCGAACCAGGAGTCTTATTGGCGCAACTGGTCAAGCGTTGATATGAAAACCTCTTAACACTTACCTGAGGATATCAATATTGGAACATACCTCGTGATGAGTCAGGTGCAACGATATGGTCAGGTGTGCAAACTGCGCCTCGCCGCATGCCCCGCTTGCTGGCGCGCCCCGTGACGCGCACGCAGCGCGCCCACTGTCCTTGCTCTGCGGGCCTGCGGCTCATTGGGACTTGCTCGCTCGGCACAATGACATACATATTTCTTATGCCCATATTGGGCATCTGTTTGACCGATTCTGTGTGCTCCTTAACGACATAAGTACCTGGTTAAATGAATTCGATTATTGACTTATTTATATTTTGACATATAATTATTTACTTTGTCATTTAATTTTTAGGTACCTAATTTATGTGTGAACTTACAACGAATTTATTTGTTCTATGATATTTGACTTGTGACTCATTGATTTCTTACGTTGTAATTGACCTGTAAGCGTTTTAGACTTGCTCAGTAAGCTTGCACGTGTTTGTTATAAATAAATTGAAATTGAAACATCACGATCAGCTGCAATCTCGGAAGATAGGCTTCTCCAAAAGGTTTTCAGGTCAAGCGGTTCCAAGTGGCATGCGACAACTGACAGTAAGGTTGGTCACTTACCTTACAAACACCCTTACACTGCAAAGCACTGAGCCCGTGTAGAGTATGGCTCGGACCACCTCATAGTTGAGGTGAGGTCTGTGCCCAGCAGTGATACGTATATCGGCTGATGGCGTGAAGTTAATATTTACAAGGAAATTGTAATGAATGAATGAATGAAATTTATCATCTGCTCATGAATAAGGTACACTGAAGATGACATATTTTTAGGATGTTCTGCTTACTCAGCCGTTATTTGCATGCATGCAAATTTTAAAATTGGATTTAATTACAATTAACAAAATATCAAGATTTCATTATACATTTTAAATTAAACAAGGAAAAAACAATATAATAATAACTATAATAATAATAATCAACATAATAATTTAAATAGTAAATAAGAATAAGGTTTGGCGAGTTAGGTATGTTGTATTGAGTGGAACTTCTGATTGTATTAATTTTATCACTGACGATTGATAACGAAAGATAAAGTTTTGACAGAAAATGAATTATTTGTATGAGTCAATGGAAATACGTGAAAGTAATGATTTTTCCGTAGTTCTTTTAAAGTCAAGTTGCTCAAAGGAAAAGGTTAAGTATAAGAAATAAAATACTTTTTTTTAAAAGTAATAAGTAGACCCGGCAGTTGCTGCCACGCCCGCTGTTTTCGCATTTTTTTCATGTTATTATAGTCAGATAACCTTCCTTTTGAATCACTTTAACTATAAAAAACCGGTCAAGTGCGAGTTGGACTCGCGCACCGAGGGTTCCGTACAAACCTGTAGGTATATAAGTAAAAGTTCACCCATCACGGGTATTATAGACTTAAGTATTTAATATAAATTTTAATTTAATATCTCAACGCGTTCATGAGTTAAGGAGTAGTAACTTTGAAATTTTCAAAATTGTCAAGAATATTTTTCAAATTTTTTATTTATTTGATGAAACTGAAAATTAACGGTTTCATAATTTTTCCTATATCTGTACTATAAGACGTGACTTCGTACTAAATTTCAAGATTCTAAGTTTACGGGAAGTACCCTGTAGGTTTTTGATTCCCGTGCGAGTTTTGAAAATTTGCGGAAATTAGCGGCCTAAATGGCTGTATCTTTTCATTGCGTTGGCTTAGAAGGTTGATTTTTCTACAGTTAAAAAGTAAGCAGTGAATTGTTCAGTGATTGTTTTGTGAATTTAGTGTGTGATCGTTGTAGTTAATTAGCGTGTATTGTTTTCTTAAATATAGTGTTTCTTCGAGTTAATTGGACTAATTAATTTATCCCGAACCCCAGCTCGTAACAATACTGTCGCCAATCAGCCAAAACGCCTCGGTTAAAATCGCTGTCAGCCGCAGACAGTAACGACTCACGTCACGGCCACAGAATGCCGCATAATTGTGCTGGCTCTTATACTGAACTTGCATTATTTTTTCCAAGAACAACTAAATACATTTCTTTTTTAAATATGACTCGGTAATTAAACCATCTACATTCAAAAGTCAGTAAATTAGGCCTTGACTAGGTCTAGACTTTGAAGGAGATAATGAATATGAAGAATATCATTTTAACTGGGAATGTCTTCTTCTTCTTTCGTGTCGGCAAGAACACGGGCTAAATCTTACTTGCCCAGAAAGCGGCTAGCGTGGTAGCCCTCTGGTTACTGACCAGTAAGTCCTCAAGCGAGCAGGTGGTCGGGCACGCGGGACAGTTCATGAGGTGGACCATGGTTTGCAGGGGTTATCCACATTCACAATGTTTTAACCATCTTTTGTTTTTGTCGATTAAAATGATTTTAGAGAATTGTCACCATCAAGGAATAGAACTCTATAATATTATAGGTGAACTACTAAGTTTGAGCTAAGACGCATGTTAAATCTTTAGAAGATAAATAATAAATAAATAAATATAATAAATAATAATAATGGTGGCGAAAATGAAATGCCCAAAAACGGTGTAAATCTATAATATAAAAATGAATCGCGACATGTGTTGGTAAGCGCATAACTCAAGAACGCCTGGACCAATTTGGCCAATTATTTTTTTACGATACTTCTTATAGTATGGGGATGGTTCTTACGAAGAAGAAATTAAAAAAAAAACAACAGGCATAACAGCGTCTGCGGGGTCCGCTAGTTTCAAATATAATAAAAAGATGTTTTCAGTACAAAGGCGCGTGAGCTAGTGAAGTTGACATTAGAAAATTGAACGTATTTTATTCTTCTAATATTACGTATATTCGTATGAATTATAACTTATACGAATACAGTATAAAGTTTACGCATTGCGTTTCACTGCTATAACCGTTTGAGAAGGCACTATTGCCTGGACAATACTGTTTACAGACTCCATACTGGTAATAAATAGGTAACAAACATTTAATTTCCTACCTCCATATGAGATATCGCAGCCGGCACAAAATGATCCTTATAATGTCACTAAAACCCGTTTTTTCACACAAATACCTTGGTTTTTCACAAAAACCTTTCGGATTTCACAAATTTTCCCATCTTTTTTCTATTTCATATAGAATTTTCAATGATTCGAACTAACTTTACTCACTGTAGCTGAATATTTTTATTACTGAAAGTGTTATCGTGTGCCGATGTGATATCATTGATAATTATGAGGTATTGATTGTTCAGTGATGATAATATTAGTAGAACTGTCATTTCATAAGTACGAGTAAGTAAGTGCCTAAAGCTTCAGAGCGGGTACATTTGGGCGCTTTGTTAAAAGAAACCAGAAGTCATATTGGC
Organism: Pyrausta despicata; assembly: GCA_963921415.1. Lineage (NCBI taxonomy): Eukaryota > Metazoa > Arthropoda > Insecta > Lepidoptera > Crambidae > Pyrausta > Pyrausta despicata. Next base: position 2,138,229 of record OY992871.1, on the reverse strand, counting down.
GCTACTGGTCAAGCGTTGATATGAAAACGTCATAACACTTACCTGAGGATATCACGACTTGGTGTAATGGTCAAGAATTTGACTATTAACCATGCAATATCCCCACACTATACAAACATTAATGTGCATGAACATGTATGTTTGTAATGGTCTGGGTGTTATATGTATTTATGTAAGTTTATTTGTAATACCACTGTTGATTCTGATATTTGTAACACAAGTGCTTAAGCTCAATGCATATGATGTTGTTGTATATTATAAAAGCTTACACTTAGGCGAATACATTTGGGCGCTTTGTTAAAGCGAACCAGGAGTCTTATTGGCGCAACTGGTCAAGCGTTGATATGAAAACCTCTTAACACTTACCTGAGGATATCAATATTGGAACATACCTCGTGATGAGTCAGGTGTGCAAACTGCGCCTCGCCGCATGCCCCGCTTGCTGGCGCGCCCCGTGACGCCGCCGCAGCGCGCCCACTGTCCTTGCTCTGCGGGCCTGCGGCTCATTGGGACTTGCTCGCTCGGCACAATGACATACATATTTCTTATGCCCATATTGGGCATCTGTTTGACCGATTCTGTGTGCTCCTTAACGACATAAGTAACTGGTTAAATGAATTCGATTATTGACTTATTTATATTTTGACATATAATTATTTACTTTGTCATTTAATTTTTACCTAATTTATGTGTGAACTTACAACGAATTTATTTGTTCTATGATATTTGACTTGTGACTCATTGATTTATTACGTTATAATTGACCTGTAAACGTTTTGGACTAGCTCTGTAAGCTTGCACGTGTTTGTAATAAATAAATTGAAATTGAAACATCACGATCAGCGGCAATCTAGCAAAATAGGGTTCTTCCAAAGTGGCATGCGACAACTGACAGTAAAGTTGTTCACTTACCTTACAAACACCCCTACACCGCAAAGCACTGAGCCCGTGTAGAGTATGGCTCGGACCACCTCATAGTTGAGGCACAGATTACTAAATAGTTACTACGTAACAGATAAATCACTCCATAGAAAAATTTCGATACCTACAGCGTTAATAGACTACTTTTTCTGCCGCGTACAAAAATGCACCTACAGCTCTGAGTTTAAAGTCACTATTGCGTCGCAGCTGCGCGAGACCACGTGACGTGAGACCAAGTGACAATCGAACTAAGGTTGACACTTTCGGTAAAAATATTTCAACCACATTTTTCTACAATGGTATTTGATAGGCTGTTGTTAAAATAATATAACATTATTGAATAACAAATGTGAAATAAGAAATTCAGCTTGTATTAGGTATAACAAGCGAATTATGAGCTACTTAATTGTGACACTTGCTATCTCTTTCTAAAACAAATCTGTCATTTTTGGAATCTGTCGTTTGTAGATTATTAGTAGGTACCTAGTCATTTCGCTAATTAATGAGTCATTAGTCGACTAAACCACCACGTCGAGTAGGTAGGTAGGTAGGTACACACAGTTCGTAAGTGGTGCGCAGCCCATAAAAAGTAGACTAATAGGTATATTAGGTACTTATGTATGATTTCAATAAAGTAACTGACCTATGTTTCACTGTAGGTATTACATTTTAATTCAATAAAGCCGAACCCCAATTTACCTAAATTTATCCAATTTACCTACGTCGGTAGGTACCACCTACTAATTTGTTTGTTTTTTATACTTTGTAAGTAAATTACTAACTTACCGGGTAATAATTACATTTTCTTCATTAGCTGGTAGACAAAAAAGAAAGCGTTTTATTTCTCTTAGTATTCGACCTACACCCATCAACAGCACAAACCACCACCAGAAGTCATTTTTCTTAAATAAAGCTAACGTTTAACAAGCACAGATTACTTATTTGGTTCGTATGAAAACTAAATTGATCGTAAGCGTAACACAAATAATTATAGTGCGTCGTGAGCGCGTCCGACGGTTGTTGGCAGCCCACTGAATCGGCACTGCAGTCGGTGCCGGCGAGAGTAGGCTATTACCGCGCGCAAGTACATCGAGTGAGAGAGGCCTGGTTGAGGTGTGGCCTGTGCCCAGCAGTGATCCGTATATCGGCTAATGGCGTGAAGTTAATATTTACAAGGCAATAGTAATGAATGAATGAATGAAATTTATTATCTGCTCACAAATAAGGTACACTGAAGATGACATATTTTTAGGTTGTTCTGCTTACTCAGCCGTTATTAACAGCATGCAAATTTTAAAATTGGATTTAATTACAATTAACAAAATATCAAGATTTCATTATACATTTTAAATTAAACAAGGAAAAAACAATATAATAATAACTATAATAATAATAATCAACATAATAATTTAAATAGTAAATAAGAATAAGGTTTGGCGAGTTAGGTATGTTGTATTGAGTGGAACTTCTGATTGTATTAATTTTATCACTGACGATTGATAACGAAAGATAAAGTTTTGACAGAAAATGAATTATTTGTATGAGTCAATGGAAATACGTGAAAGTAATGATTTTTCCGTAGTTCTTTTAAAGTCAAGTTGCTCAAAGGAAAAGGTTAAGTATAAGAAATAAAATACTTTTTTTTAAAAGTAATAAGTAGACCCGGCAGTTGCTGCCACGCCCGCTGTTTTCGCATTTTTTTCATGTTATTATAGTCAGATAACCTTCCTTTTGAATCACTTTAACTATAAAAAACCGGTCAAGTGCGAGTTGGACTCGCGCACCGAGGGTTCCGTACAAACCTGTAGGTATATGTATAAGTAAAAGTTCACCATCACGGGTATTATAGACTTAAGTATTTAATATAAATTTTAATTTAATATCTCAACGCGTTCATGAGATAAGGAGTAGTAACTTTGAAATTTTCAAAATTGTCAAGAATATTTTTCAAATTTTTTTTTATGTGATGAAACTGAAAATTTATGGTTTTCGTAATTTTTCCTATATCTGTACTATAAGACGTGACTTCGTACTAAATTTCAAGATTCTAAGTTTACGGGAAGTACCCTGTAGGTTTTGATTCCCGTGCGAGTTTTGAAAATTTGCGGAAATTAGCGGCCTAAATGGCTGTACCTTTTCATTGCATTGGCTTAAAAGATTGATTTTTCTACAGCTTCCAGGGACAGTAGACTTAAGTATCATATAGAAATTTCAGTTTGATACCTCCACGCGTTCCTGAGAAAAACGGTCTTGACAGACGGACGGGGACGGACGGACGGACGGACGGACAACAAAGTATAAGGGTTCCGTTTTTTTCTTTTGCGGTACGGAACCCTAAAAAATGCATTATAATCTGTGTAGTAGTTTTCAAGATCTAAGCATACATATACATACATACATATTACAAAATAGGGACAGATGTGGGACTTTGCTTTATACTATAAAGCAAAGTGTATATATATAGCATCTATACATATATAAAATTCTCGTGTCACAATGTTTGTTCCCGTACGTCTCCGAAAAGGCTTGACTGATTCTCATGAAATTTTTTGAGGATATTGAGTAGGTCTGAGAATCAGCCGACATCTATTTTTCATACCCCTTAGTGATAAGGGTAATTCACTCTCACTACATTCATATGGCAAAACAACGTTTGCTGAGTCAGGTATTATAGTATAAACTTTATACTATGAAGTAAGTAGTGTGTTACCACTTTGCTAGAATTTGGACATAGGCCTTACTCAAAAGCTTGTTTAATGTAACGCCAAGCCTCAGCTACCATAGCCAATCATAGCCAATCCTAGCCAAGCCAGCCAATAGGAAGCCACCGCCATGCCAGTTGACGCTCCCCACTACAACTTCCGCCAGCCGTGCGCCCTTGGGTGGGAGCAAGCCCTTATAATGGCCAGACAGCTCAGTCTAGCCCACTTTTGCCCTCTTAGCCACTGAATAGGCCGAAACTCTGCCAATTTGTATTTTGAAAGTTGATTATAACCTAATTTAAATAAAATCTGTGTGCTTATCGTTTTGCCTGTTTTTTTTATTTATGCCACTCATTACATTAAATAATTTGAAACGCATATTTCCAACAGTTGATACATTACGATCACCAGTACGATCTTTAAGCCACGATTCACATCAGACAGCGCGCAACAGTCTGATATTTTTAACCCTCGACAAAAAAAAAAGATTGTTTTCCATACTTCCATCATCATCAGCCTATATACGTCCCACTGCCGGGCACAGGCCTCATCTCCTGCGAGCCATACTCCACCACGCGGGCTCAGTGCGGATTGGTGGAGGGGTGTGTGTAAGGTAAGTGACCAACCTTACTGTCAGATGTTATTAAGCCGCCCGAGGGGCTTACGACTAATATCTATCGATATTAACCGGGACCAACAGCTTAACGTGCTTTCCGAAGCACGGAGATGCTTGTAAATAGACGTCACTTTTATGGTCAGAATGTTAGGTTGCTTAACTTTTGGTACCAAACGTTACCAAAGCGCTGCAACCACTGCGCCACAAGCACCACTCTTACTCATACTTCCATTCTATACTAATACTAGCTGTCCCGGCAAACGTTGTTTTGCCATATAAATGTTTAAGGTGGACAACCCTTATCACTAAGGGGTATGAAAAATAGATGTTGGCCGATTCTCAGACCTACTCAATATGCTCACAAAATTTCAAGAGAATCGGTCAAGCCGTTTCGGAGGAGTAAGGGAACAAACATTGTGACACGAGAATTTTATATATATAGAGATTATAAATGCTAAAGTAACTTTGTCTGTCTCTCTGTCACTCATTCACGCCTAAACTTCTAAACCAATTTGCATGAAATTTTGTAATCGAAATATTTCAATACCTACCCGAGAAAGGACATAGGCTAATTTTTACCGAGGGAAAATGACGCATTCCATTCCAAAATTCAGGTGAGCCGATCACTTTTTTATTAAATCCATTAATTTTCGTTAGTCTCACTAAAACTCGAGAACGGCTGTACCGATTTCAATAGTTTTAGCCTTGAAATATTTGTGGATTTCCAGGGAAGGTGTGAACGATGAGAAAATATTGATAAATTTCGAAAACAGCGGGCTGGACAGCGTCTGCCGGGTTCACTATTAAGTTATTTATAAGAGACCTCTTTGTCTGTGGCATCGGAGCTCTCAATCGGATGGACCGAATTCGAAGCGGTTTCTTTTATTTAAATGATAATTTAATGATTGTGGTTCTTAGGCCTGCTTAAAAGCCGTCCAGTTGTTGAAGTTTACCAGCGGTTTTAAATTCTTGCTGGGCCTTAAAGTAACTTAAAATTTATAAGGTTAAGTACAAGGAACTCTCTGGACATAGACAAACTCTTTGTTAAAAAGGGTATATAGGACTGATTCTCAAAAATCTTGCTTTTGATCAATAGCAGTAACTGCTATTGAAAAGATAGCACAATTTGCTATTCCTAATAAATAGTATGATTTCCTTTCCATAGTGTTTTATGTTACAATTATTTAGTTATATTATAATTAACACTTTAACAGTCGAGCAATTAAAAGCTACGCACATTTTCAATGGGCTAAGTGTATGATTGGCTTTTAATGTGTTAAACTAGCTAGCACTAAGGCCGGGTTCCCGTTATGCCGGATCGGCAGATCGGTAAGGACCGGTAAGATTGCCGGAAGGTTTAGTGGCTGTACAAATTGTATGAAGCTATTTACCATTATCTCGGGTCTAGCATTTTCGCCACCCGCTTCATTTTTACCGAGCGTTTCTGTTTGGTCATGTTGGATTATTACTGAGGTTTTTATGGGATCCGGTGTAGTGAACACTCTGTCCGGTATCCGGCTAACGGCAGATCTGCTGGTCCGGCATAGTGGGAACGCGGACTTCTCTTGTCTTCGTTTAAGAAAAAAAACTTAAATAAAACACACCTTTATTGCTAACTTAAAAGTGAAAATAATTTCCGAGTATAAAGATTTTTTTTTATACAGTGGAGTAAAAATTCGTGTGCAAAGTTTCGAATTAATCCAATTCCTAGAAGTTGGTAAAAATTGAGCCCAAAGATTCCGTTACATACATACATACATTCACACAGCCCAAGCTAATAAAAGCGTGTGTAGAAAACAGTTATTATCAATAGAAGTTTAAAGAAAAATAATCGTTCACGAGATGAATTGATAAGTTTAAATTTGGTGGCGCGACACGACAGAGCCGCCTGTTGAGCCCGCAACCTGGGTTCACATGGAGCTAACTATTTAAGGACATTTGATATTTAAAAAAAACACTAGATAAAATCGATTGCTAGGTACTGCGATTATATTACGTAAATAGTGGACCGGGCAGACGCTGTCCTGCCCGCTGTTTTCGCTTTTGTTTTTTAATATTTTTTTCATTGCCTAAACCTTCCCTGGACTTCCCCAAAAATTTCAAGACTAAAATTATTCAAATCGTCTCAGCCGTTCTCGAGTTTTAGCGAGACTAACGAACAGCAACTAATTTTTGTATATAAGAGAAGAAGAGTAAACAGCAACGCTACATATCTACGTTGATCTGACTCCACTGTAATTTAGGCAAGCTAAAGTACTTGCGTTACATATATCAGAATCAACGTGGTATCTATTTGTCGCTAAGCCACTTGAGGCTAAATCCTCTATGGACGAGGTATAAATACTTTGACACTAATGACCGCAAAACAAGGTGGTTGTAACATCTGTCATTGTACATTTTACATCTGTCTCGACCAACCCTTTTTCTCAGTCGCGATATTCCATGATTAGTACATTAACTTACCCGATGGCCATTCCTATAATCTTCTTCGCACTTTCTCTTTTGTTTACACACTGTAAATAAACTGTACAAATAAACGATCTAACACATACATAGCCTGACGCAGTTTTTATTTATCGTCACAAAGCAACGTGCCCATATGTATATAAAAGAAAGTGGTGTTATTTACAGGCACTATCTCAAAAATGTGTCACGGTGACCTGCCGGATGATTTTTGTAAAAAAAAATACATTTTGTTTACGCTTTTTAAGAATCATGTTTAGTTTTCGAAACTCTTTTTACACATAGGTAGAAATAAGTATATCAAAGTCATGTGTTTTCAGTAAAACCGAATTGTAACATCCGATTCTCCATAACCTGACATGTCCAAACACCACTTGCCACACTTTAATAAGCTTTAAAATATGCTGTTATTACTCGTATAACATTCAGTAAAACTCTTTACAGTACAAATAAATTATATACATTAAACATCTAGCGACCTTCATGAAGGAGGACTTCATTTGTTTTATAAGAATATGTATGTTAGACTTTAATGTATGTATCATATGGGCCATAATTAATTATGTTGTAATTTGTTGCCTGAAATAAACGTTATTATTATTAGTATTGGGCTAATCAAATAGACCTTTAGTGTCTAAGTTATAAAAGTTTTAATACGGTAGTTGACACCACCAATCGTTGACGTACTTTTTATCAACTGTCAAAACGCTTTTCTTCATAGAGAGCTGGTATGGGAATAACACACTTTGACGTCATCGCGTGCAATGCCGACTGAGTGACTAATAATCATTTGAATTCCAATTAAAAATCAAATAATACGAACTGCAGAAAAATATTAGTGTAAAGGCATCTGAAATTATGAATTATTTTAGAGAAAATCAGTTTTTGAATATTTCTTTCATAGTGGAAACAAGCCTATTTTGTCCGGAGCAAAATTTGCTCTCCTTGGCTATATGTCATATAAAAAATTTACACCTAATGGAATCGCATTTAAAAAATTACTTATTTTTGAAAAAACCGACAAATAAATTTGAGCGGTGCCACATTTTTTGAACAACAGACTTCACTATTAATGACTCAAGAATGGATGAACCGATTCGAATTCAGATGACCGCTTGGTGCAGTGGTCCACAGGTCGGACTTCTAAAACCAAGGGTCGCGGGTTCGATCCCCGCACAGTACAAACATATGTGAACATGAACATGTGTTTTTGTACTGGTCTGGGTGTTTTCTATGTATAATATGTATTTAATTACAAAAAAAAAGTATGTAAGTATGTTTATCCGTTGTCAAGTACCCATAACACAAGCCTCGTAGGTTAATTTGGGACTAAAGAAATGGTGTGATTGTTGTGAAATATTTATTTGTTTATTTATTTAATTGGTGGAGAGGTAGCTTAGAACCAGGACATGGATTATGGATACTTTTTATCCCGTTCGAAAAAAAATGAATTGATAAAATCCAAAGTCTGCTTATTCATTGCCTCTATACAGGTTGTTACAAAAACTACTGTAATAACTGAAGGGTGTTGTTGTGCCCGTAAAACTGAACATCTTTCGCAAAGAAACCCAGGTCAAAATGTCAAAAAAAATTCCTCTCCCATAGAAAATCGATTAGCTGATTTATAATTTTATATGGGAGGTCTGATTTTTTTGTAACACCTTGTATACGAGGGTGAATCAAAAAATTCTTGAAATCAATATTAAAAAATGCAAAGATTTAAATAATAATATTTTATTTTTCAACATAATCTCCCTCCAATGCAATGCATTTAGAATAACGCGTTTCTAACTTCCTTATTCCTTGTGAAAAAAAAATATTTTCTTGACTCTCGAAAAAGTCCTCTACGGCAGCTATAACCGCGTCATTATCGTGAAATTTTGTTCCACGAATTTCCTCTTTTAATTTTGGAAATAAGTGAAAATCACATGGGGCTAAGTCCGGAGAATTTGATGGGTGGTCAAGGAGATTGAAGCCAGCACAGCGGATTGCGTTGAGCGCAACTTCCGATCGATGAGCAGGAGCGTTATCTTGAAGGAACAACACGCCCAACGACAGTTTTCACGACGTTTTTCTTTAATCGCTTCACGCACTTTCGGGATTAAATTTGCATAATAGGGTCCAGTAATCGTCTGGCCTTTTGGCATGTAATCAATAAAAAGGATTCCTTCACTATCCCAGAACACAGAGGCCATAACTTTGCCAGCGGTAGGAGCAACTCGAAATTTCTTAATGGATGGAGAGGATGGTCGTTTCCAAGACATGCTTTGTCTTTTAGTTTCAGGATCAAAATAGTGGACCCACGTTTCATCCATGGTGACAAGACGACGGCAAAAATTATCCGAATCACGCTGGAACATTTCGAGATTACGCTTGGAAATTTCCAAACGTCGCTTTTTGTTTTCGTCGGTTAACATTCGTGGCACCCATCTTGCAGACACTTTTTTGAACCCGAGTGAATCAATTAAAATGGATTGAACGCTACCAAAAGATATCTTTAGGATCTCAGCTATATGTTTTATAGTCATTCTTCTGTCTTCCAAAACCAGATTCTCAACCTTTTTGACATTTTCTTCTGTAACGGAGGTTGAAGGCCGCTCAGAACGCGGGTCATCTTTACAGCTTGATCTACCTCTTTTAAATTCAGCCACCCAGTACGCAACCGTAGAATAGGGTACAGCATCACCCCCTAATGTCTGCTGAATGTCCAAAAAAAATTCCTTCGTAGACATTTTTTTCAAACTGAGATATTTTATCACCGCACGTAACTCACTTTTATCCATAAGTTTGACTTTTTAGCACCTCGTTGCATAAAAAAAAAATACATGCGAACGAACTGACAAAAACAAGTGACAGTCTGCATAAATATAATATCGAACTTGATCCAAAAAGGTTTCATATATATGCACTTCTAAGAACTTTTTGATTCACCCTCGTATGTTAGTTAGTTACATATAATATACTTAAATCAATATACAACACCTAATGCATAAAACTCCCCAGATTACATAAAACAAAACAAAATATTTAGTGAAGAATGGCGCCATGTAAGCCCGCCGCACGCTACGTGCCGAGTGCTATGCCTGCATCGTGACCTCCTGCCCTCGCAGCATAGACAAAGTGTTAGTTACAGAAGTGTCATGTCGTTTAAATTTCTACCTCTCCTGTCAGTCTATATACGTCCAACTACTGGGACAAGCCTCACCTTAAATATGAGATAGTATGAGTACGACCCATGTTCCATTAAATAAATAAAAATCTGTTTATTAAAAAAAATCTATACCTAATTCCAAATACTTTTTTCTATGATTACGTTTATTCCCAATATTTTAAAATGTACTCCTAATCTTAAAATTAAATTTTCACCCGTTACTCTGTATCACTTGACTATGTATCCAATTGGTCAGATGTATCCCTCGCATCGGCCAAAATATTAAGCCAACAGTAAAAAATATGTAGCTGGCTCAAAGCGTTAAAAAGTACTTACAAAATTCAACCACTCCAATAAGGTTCTCGGTAGCTCAGTGGTCAGAGCATTGGACCGAACTTCCAAAGGTCGGGGGTTCGATTCCTCCCCGATGACCGGAGCCGAAAAAGATTTTTTTAAGTGTTATGTCTTTTCGAAATTAAAAATAGCGTTGTAAACGTAAAAAATACATAACAAATAAAAAAATATACATTTAAAAAACTGACAAAATGGCTCTATCAAAAACCACAAAAAACTCAATGTTTCAATTATTAAAACTAAAATACATAAAAACAAAATGAAAAAAAAAGCATTAGAAGTATGATTCAGCTGTATACAAGTGCTATAAACAATAGTTCTAAAACCTTAAATCTCTCGATTACCTATAGTAAAATATGTACTAATATGTAGGCGTATGTTAAATAATTATGTAGTTCCGAGGGAGGCTTCGTCCGCGTGCAATATTGTAAAATAAAAAATTTTTTTTTTCAACAAACACACCAATTACCTAGCCCCAAACTAAGCGTTAGCTATGGTGGCTTGTGCTTGTGTTATACATATAAACCTATCTCTTAAGTCACCCTATCTATTTAAAAAAAAACTACATCAAAATCCGTTGAGTAGTTTAAAAGATCTTAAAGATTTTAAGAATTACTTAAATTTGCATGCCCTATAATAAGGTAAGCCATGTGTACATCCTGCTAGAAACTACTATGAAATTCCATGTTTTGCGCAAACAAATATATTTCATTTCAAGCATACATACATACTCGTACATACGGACAGACGCGGGAAGCGACTTTGATTTACTATGTAGTGAAATTCGAACGAGTGTAATGCAACCCAAAACGAATAAATACTTTTAGGCATTAACATAAGCCCGCCGGATCTAGTCGTCATCTATAGTCTATGCCCCACCCCTAGCATCTCAAAATGTGCCCCTTGGGTGGCGGGTGGAAAAGGGGGTGAGGGAGGTCCAATTTTATTCATAGCACGTTCAATTGATATCATCTTCATGTCTTCACCACGAAATGGGTTCGATCTGGAAGTAGTGGGAAGCCTAGTTTTTTTTTTTTTGTTTCAACGAACATACCAATTACCTAGTCCCAAACTAAGCGTTAGCTTGTGCTATGGTGGCAAGTATAACGGATAGAAATACTTACATTTTCTACACACAGATAATATGACTGTGTAGGTATTTCTTTTTTTTTGACGACCACTTTGGTGTAATGGTCAAGAAGTTGACTATTAACCAAGAGGTCGCGGGTTCGATCCCCGCACTGTACAAACATTTGTGTGCATGAACAAGTCTGTTTGTACTGGTCTGGGTGTGATATGTATTTATTTAAGTTTATTTGTTGATTATGATATCTGTAACACAAGTGCTTAAGCTGCTTACCACAGAGTCAGATCAATGTATGTGATGTTGTTGTATATTTAAAAATATATATTTCGTTGCAGTCTTGTTCTCACTTGTTTTCATTAATTATATCATCCCACTGCTGGGCAAAGGTCTCCCCCAAACTCCTCCACTGTTCCCTATTGGCGGCTAAGGATTCCCAATCTATTTGAAAACTCGTCAAATCTTCACACCATCTTTTTTTGGTCTTTTTTCGTTACGTCTATTTGGCAAAAATTTTATAAACTAACATTGGTAACTTTAAATTTCTAGTTTACCTTTATACTCGTATTGAAGACTATATGCTATTATAAAGCTGTATGTTTCTTTAAGATAAATAAATTAGGGATGGCGATTCTTTCCAAAAAAGATCGATTTTTGAATCGATTCAAATCGAAGTCTAATAAATCGATACACAAAAAATCGGGGTAAAAAGAATCGATTTTGTGAAAATCGATCTTCTTCCGATTTGCTTATTGAGTCTATGTTTTATTACAAATACAAACCCGTTTACTAGTTAAAGAATTTTTACTACTAAATTAAAGTAACAATTATTAAAAAAGATATTAATTTCAGTTAGGTACATTAAAAAGTTAAAACATATAGTTTATAGTTCCCAGTGTTTAAAATCCAAGCTTTTTAGGGTTCCGTACCTCAAAAGGAAAAAACGGAACCCTTATAAGATCACTTTGTTGTCCGTCCGTCGGTCCGTCCGTCCGTCCGTCCGTATGTCCGTCTGTTAAGACCGTTTTTCTCAGGAACGCGTGGAGGTATCAATTTCAAAGTTACTACTCATTATCTACAGGTTTGTACGGAACCCTCGGTGCGCGAGTCCAACTCGCACTTGACCGTTTTTATTAAGAATAAAAATCTGCCTAATCTGCTAGGATCCAAGCGATTACGCTCATCACTTGCGATGTTGCCGGCAATCGAAAATAGGCGCTCGCAAGGAACAGATGACTCCACAATACACATATCGAATATCGATTTTAGAGGGTGAAATATCGATTCAATGGATCGATTCAGTAAACAATATCGATTTAAGAAATCGATTCTTCGATTATTCGATCTCAGATCGCCATCCCTAAAATAAATAAATAAAGATTGTTTTTTCAAAGAGAAAGATAGATTAACACTTTATTGTACAACACAAAACAAAAATTACAGACAAGTTCAACAAAGAAAGATGAACAATTTAGGCGGTCTTATCGCTTATAGCGATCTCTTACAGACTAAGAGCTTATTCCTCAAAAATCTTCTTAACATTTTATCTGATGATCAAAATTGCAGCATTTCTTCGCATGTCTTTATTATTTCAAATGCATTGAGTAAAATATTCTTAGATAAAATGTCCACCCTCTGAGATACATAGTTTTCCAATTCACTGACGGCTATACAGAGTGTTACAAAAAAAACCGTAATGACTGAAGTTGTTGTTGTGCTGAGAACTTAATAACTTTCCCAAAGAAAAAAAAGGTTGAAATTAAAAAAAAATACATTACCACTGATTAATTTGCACGCTTTATTACTTAATACTTAATACCTAACTTAAAGTTAAAAAACCGGTCAAGTGCGAGTTGGACTCGCGCACCGAGGGTTCCGTACAAACCTGTAGATAAGGAGTAGTAACTTTTAAATTTTCAAAATTGACAAAAATATTTTTCAAAATTTTTTTTTTTATATGATGAAACTGAAAATTTACGGTTTTCGTAATTTTTCCTATATCTGTACTATAAGACGTGACTTCGTACTAAATTTCAAGATTCTAAGTTTACGGGAAGTACCCTGTAGGTTTTGATTCCCGTGCGAGTTTCGAGAATTTGCGGAAATTTGCGGCCTAAATGGCTGTATCTTTTGATTGCGTTGGCTTAGAAGGTTGATTTTTCTACAGCTTCCAGGGACAGTAGACCTAAGTATCATATAGAAATTTCAGTTTGATACCTCCACGCGTTCCTGAGAAAAACGGTCTTGACAGACGGACGGACGGACGGACAGACGGACAACAAAGTGATCTTATAAGGGTTCCGTTTTTCTCTTTTGAGGTACGGAACCCTAAAAATATTGTTACTAACAAGATAATGAACCTTCATTGGATATTCATTCATTCATACAAAATTGCCAATCAGCTAATCGACGTACTATGGAAGAGCCAATATATATTTTTGAGATTTCGGCCGAGGTTTCTTTGGGAAAGTTGTTCAGTTTTTACAGGCACAACAACACCCTTTAGCTATTACGGGTTTTTTGTAACACCTTGCCTGCATATTCTAGTGAATTATTTAAACCCATTGAAAGCTATTTTAGGAAGAATGGCATTGCAGGGTTGGCAGGACCGAAGGAAAAAATCTATGGATGAGAGCTGAAATAAATTGACTGGATATAAGCGGTCGTGTGTGTCGTGTAGTGACTAGTGGCGAAACGCGTCGAGTGTTTTGTTGGTGTCAGTGTTGTGCCATCTCACCGATTGCCGTCTCACCGAACTTTGGGAGTGATGGAACAGTGAGTGCACCTGTGTATTGCGCTCACACTTGTGCACTATAATATATCCTGCGTAGTTGACTGATCTCTGTTGAGGTTGGAATATTATAAGGTCATCGTTCCACCGTGGCGGCCTACACAGTGCGTTTCAAGAAATGGTTTTCATTCTCCAAACTTAAGTTTGAGGCGACTCCATCAGATTACAGTATGTGTATTTAAAAAAAATACCGGCCATCTTAATTCCAAGATGGCGTTATAAATATCAGTCCCAATTGTGATGTGTGGTGGCGAGACGGCAGTGCCAAGCGCTTATTAAATATCTCACAAGATCCGCGAGTCTCCACGTGCCATGAGTAGGATGGCCAAACGACGAGGAAATGGCAGGACAGAACAGGAACCCTGAGCAAAGTGATGACAAGCACCTAAGATTATAACTTGGAGCTATTCAAATGTTATTATTTTCGAGTTATATTATGTTTTTTTTTATAAATTGTATTGATTTATTTTTTTACTAACATCAGGATAAGATTACCTTGCTACTAACACTTATGGATGCAAATCTGAAATAAAATGTTTATAAAATTATTTTAATTTATTATTATTGTTATTATTCAAGAAACGAGTTACTGATGATGTGTAATAGTAACCTAGTTTTATTACGATTTTTCATTGTAGTGGGGGCTTCGTATGACCTCATTGGTCACTCATTGAAGGTAATTTGACCAAAAATTGACGTTTTTCAAGAATTGAGTTACTGATTATGTGTAATAATCTAGTTTTATTAAATTTTTCATTGTAGTGGGGGCTTCAAATGACCTCATTGGTCACTCATTAAAGGTAATTTCAACAAAATAAAGACGTTTTTGTCATAGAGAAATTTGATTACAATAAAGCAGGAAAATAATGTGTATTGAAATACCGTTACTTAGGGCACGGAATTTTTAAGTCGTTAGTAAAGACAGAAACAGTGCTAACCTTGTAAGGTTTATTGTGAATCTCGTGGGCCTAAGCGTTGTATTTTCATGTTTTTTTTTTAATTTATTTGGGTTTATCAAACAACATCACAGTACTTATACAGTTAATGACTTAAAAAAAACTACTAACTGTGACGTCAACCACGATAACCACGACTTACTTATAAAGTTGAGAGATAGTAAAAAAAACAACTACTCGTATTATATATGAAAGTACATGTTAATGCTAATCGATGAGACAGCTATAAATATATGAAACAGAAAGATAACAATTAACAGTATTACAGTATTAAAGTGAGTGCTAATTGCATGTATCAAGCAGCTTGTTCAAAACCAATTTTTTAAATGAATATGGACTAAGTGCAAAAATATCTATATCATTAAAATGATTGTTGTAGGTGTCAGTCAGACGGAACAAAGGCGAACGCTTACCAGCGTTGGTGCGGGCAATCGAGTTAAGAAAAAGTTTAAAATTGCGACAAGTACGCCTGCTCGGCCTAACCGGCACACTAAAGCTTAACTTATTAATTAAGTCTATACAGTCATATTTGTTATGACAAAGGTCGTATAGAAACATAGCTTGCAGCTGTAGACGTCTTTTTTTTAAGTTAGTCAACTTATATCTGTCAAGGGAAGCAGCATATGAGATACGGCTGTGATAGCACCTGTAGTGCATGCTTTTAAGGAATTTCTTTTGTACCCTTTCGAGGCTGTCAACGTATTTCCCATAAAGCGGGTCCCAGATAGTCACCGCATACTCAAGCTGAGAGCGTACCAAGGACTTAAATAAGTAAAGAAATGTAGATGGGCGTTTAAAGTCATTACTAGCGCGCATAACGAGGCCGAACATTTTGAAAGATTTGTTACAAATGTTTGCAACATGATTATTTAGGGTTAATTTCATGTCAAGGGTTACCCCAAGATCCTTGATAGTCTGTACTCTTGTTAAGTTGGAGCCACATAAGAAGTAATCGTGAAAACTGGGAGTTAATTTTCTAGTAAATGTTATACAGTTGCATTTTTCTAGGCTAAGTGCTAATTTATTATTTATGCAGTATTCAGAAAATCTTGTCAAATCCTCTTGAAACTTGATATGATCGGAACAATTAGTAATAGTGCGATATAATTTGAGGTCGTCAGCATAAAGTAAAAATTTACAGTGGTGGAAGCATTCATCGATATCGTTGATAAATAAAATAAACAGTAATGGCCCAAGGATAGACCCTTGTGGTACCCCAGAAGGAATTAGTATTAAATTAGACTGGTGTCCATTGATCACTACTTTTTGTGTTCGGTTTGTTATGTATGATTTAAACCACCTCCACAGGCTTCCTCGGATGCCATTAAATGCAATCTTTTCTAGCAGTATTTTGTGGTCTACCCTATCAAAAGCTTTTCTAAAGTCCGTATACACACTGTCAGTCTGTAAGTTAGAGTCTATGTTAGCGTAAAGCTCTGTAACGTAAACGATAAGGTTAGTCAAGGTAGAACGTTTTCGAACAAAACCGTGCTGTTGAGGCAGTATAGAGTTATGTAGTTGTGGGTACAGGCAGTTATGTAGGAGCCGTCCGAAAAGCTTTGCTAAGGCTAGAAGGATCGATATTGGTCGATAATTTTTAACCTCTCTTTTGTTGCGAGCTATGCGACAAATACCTACCCAATTAATATGTATTATTTAATTGGAATTATTTTACGCCTTACGTTATATAAGTACCGAAAGATCTCTTCAATGTGTGTGCATGAACCTATCTAACATTTGACTAGTGTACTATGGTATAGGTCATTATTTTACTCATCACAAGGCTGACTGCATCGTTGGTGTAGTGGCAAAGTTTCTGCCCTACATCCGAGAGGACCGGGGTTCGAATCCCAGGTCGAGCGAAAATTGTTTCTGAGATTTTCTGTCATGAATTTCTCAAAAACAGCTCGAAGTCGGGAAGTTAGCGGTGTTACACCCCCGTGCCTCGGAAAGCACGTTAAGCCGATGGTCCTGCGCCTGATCTCTCTCCGGTCTTGTCGGACTGCCGTCTCACCGAACTTTGAGAATGAGGGAACAGTAAGTGCATCTGTGTATTGCGCTCACACTTGTGTACTTTAATATCTTCTGCGTAGTTGGATGATCTCTGATGAGAATGGCCGCCGTGGTCGAAATCGGTCAGGAGGTCTATTGTACATATAAGTACCGAGAGATCTCTTCAATGTGTGTGCATGGACCTATCAAACAGTGACTAGCGTACTATAGTATAGGTCATTATTTTTTGAATCATTACATTGATTTTTGCACAATCAAATTTTCTACAACCAACCAACTCAGAGGGAAGATGGCAGCTGGAGGATCCGGAAAAACCATGAGATCGAGGAGCTGGTCGCCGAACCCAACATCCTGGGAGAAGCCAAAGCCCAGAGACCCCGTTGGTTGGGACATCTCGTAAGAACGGGGGAGGATCGTAGCGCCAAAGCAGCGTATTTTGGAATACCTCGAGGCCGTCGCCCCGTCGGCCGGCCTAGATACCGCTGGAAGGAAGCTGTCATGTCAGATCTGCAGAAGCTACAAGTTACGGACTGGCAAAAGGCGGCGCAAGACCGGATCAGATGGCGTTCTCTAGTGTCGGAGGCCAAGACACACTTTGGGTCGCTGCCCCAAAGGACATGGAAGGTACAAACTTGGCTATAACTCCGAGGGACTCCATGAAACCTAGGGCAGAACACAAGGCCCTACAGCTCAAATTTCCTACAAAGGGATTTTAAACTTATCATTTTAGGTCCTAATATCGAACAATACACAATTCAAAGGTTACAAAGCTAACAGTATTATCGCACTTTGTGTATTTTATTTTATTTATAACCAATCACATAATACAATACACTTATGCTACAGAGCTTATATAAATCGAAGTGTGTAGACGCTGATGAGTCTGATGAGGCTGCTAATAGACAGACATGATTCTCAGCCACATCGTCATTTCGTCACTCACCATCAGGTGAAATTGTGGCCAAATGTCTGGTTATAAAAAAAAGCTCCATAATGTAATTTTTTTGTTTTTAGTTGTGCGTGTATTTTTTCATATTTTACACTTATAGCCTAGATCGCTATCTTTCATTAATTTAATTCAAAAGCTTTTCATTTCATAAGTTTTTATAAAATACGATAAAACAGGCAATTTGAAATAACGCAAACAAGTTGTAACAATTCTCAAGAAAATATTAAACTTAATTTAAATTTAAACGTAGATTTTGTGTCCTGGAACAGCTCAATATTCTTTTATTTTGTGCAGTGGACAAAAATCAGTGTCATGAGCTGCAAAATATGTGAAGTGTGTGTGTTTAAATCAGGTAGGAAGATCGGTGTTATAAAGCGTAGGTAAGAAGGAAAGAACTATGATAAATAAATATACAACAACATCATATACATTGATCTGACTCCGTGGTAAGTAGCTTAAGCACTTGTGTTACAGATATCAGAATCAACAGTGGTATTACAAATACTTACTTACTTACTTCGCTGGCTCAGCGACCCGAAGTGGATCTTGGCCTCCGACATTAAAGTGCGACATTCTTCCCTATTCTGTGCCAAATCTGACCAGTCGGACACTTTTAGCTCTTTCAGGTCTTTGGCAACCTCGTCCTTCCAGCGATATCTTGGACGCCCCACCGGCCGGCGCCCGGAAGGTTGTCCAAGATAGGCTCTTTTTGTGGCTCGATCCCCTCCCATCCTCTCCACATGTCCTAGCCAGCGAAGTCGGGAAGATTTTAATTTTCCGATGATGTTCGGCTCAGACACTAGATCTTCTATCTCTGGGTTTTACAAATAAACATAAATAAAGACATATAACACCCAGACCAGTACAAACAGACACATTCATACACTGAAATGTTTATACAGTGCGGGGATCGAACCCGCGACCTCTTGGTTAATTGTCAACTTCTTGACCATTACACCAATGTGGTCGTCATTATGTATGGAACTACTAACAACAAAATTAAATTGTATAAGAATTACATATCTGATGGTCACCCCGCATCTTTAGTGAATTAAATTCCGCGTTTACAATTCCGCACCTTATTTTTCGCACAATAAGATCCAAATTGCCCCACCCCACTTCTAGCATTCCGCGCGCATTATGAAGAGTTCTCTTCGCAATCGAATTTGCATCTTATTGTGTTTGCTGTAACGTTTATTATTGCATTTATTTGCACAGCGGCATCTTACAATGCTATAGAAGATCCAGTAATGGTATGTAAATAAATTAAATGGTAAATAACTTGCGTATGGATAACGCAGTAGGGATTCTTACCATATAAAGTTACCATTAAAGTCATAAATAAAGTTGGTCACTCATTTATGGGTAAATGTACTCTCGTATCATTTTTGAACAGGGAAAAAAAACGAAAAATATATATATATTTTGTAAATAGATCTGTGATATTATTAAAAAAAATAATAATAAATCCGATATGTATCGGATATTTATGCAACTATAAGTACTTTATTTATTATATTGTTTTTTTAATATGAAAGCTTTTTCTGAATACGGTAAAAAAGGGTTTAAATTCTTTTAATATATTTTAGTTATCTCTATTCTGTTAGGAGTAGATAATTCCGTTTAAAATCAGTTTTAAATGTTTTTCATGGCAAAAATTAGATCTATACCCTCGGTATAATTTTTGATATAATTTGAAAATTAAAAATTTCTCTATTGTCCACAAACCACATTGCAAAATAATGGTTGGAAGAAATTACTATTTGCAATAAGACCGCTTTAAAAATGATATTTTTTTTATCATTTGAGGAATTTGAGGTAAAAATAAAAAATCTAACTATATTATCAGAAAATAAAAAGTCGATGATTGAACTGGTCTGAGTCAATAAACCCATTTTCGCCTGTTAAAAAATGGATATACTTATATCATTATTTTTTATTGAAAAAATCCATTGATATATATCTATTGATATATAATCGAACCCTGCTATTCAATAAATTATCTAAACATTTAATTTAATTGACTTTAAAAAGAAACAGTTGTAAAAAAATGTATTTATGTCGAAAAGTTAGTTAGTATAAAATTACTATATAATTGGTGATTATATAAATGACAAATATACATACGGAAATGTTTGTATGTAAACAATTATTGTAAATCATTTTTGAAAAGAGGCAATGACAATAGTGACTGAGTTACTTGCGCCGCTTCTTCTCAGCACTGGCCCAAATTGTCCCGTAGCGGTGGTAGGGTTGATTTATATGTTGGGACGTGTAAAAGTGCTACTTGTGGGTCCATTTACTAAAATAAATTGATTTATAAGACATCCTTCTTCTATATGTGTATTTGATTAAAAAGAACCTACCCTTTCTTTTTTTATTGTGCTTATTTAAATAGGTTAGTGGTTTTCCATTATTAGAATAAAGTATTTCTATTTTTAATCTCATAGAACTTGTATGACGTATGAGTTGTATATAAATACCTACTTACGGGTCTGGAAAATAATTGTTTCCACGTTTAAAGAAGAGCTAAGAAAACTTTAAAAATATCATATCAATTTTATGGAATGGAATTTAAGATATATTTTTTTACAATTTAGGCTATTAAATATTGATTCGTAAAAAAGAAAAAAATATTAACATAAAATGAAAAGGAGAAGAAGAAAATATGACATTTCGCTGCGCGTCGATTGCCAAAGTTTAGCTTACGTTAAGTTTTGTTTTACAAAGGAGGGATTAACTTTAAATTTATTTATTTGTTCTTAACAGTAGGTATTCATGTTATCTTAACAAATGGGTACATATCTTCTCTATACATAAAAGAAAGTGGAGTTAGTTACACTATTTATAACTTAATAACGGATGAACCGATTTGGCTGAAAATTGGTGGAAATTACTTAGAATCAGGAAACGGACATAGGATACTTTTCATCCCGTTCGACCGCGATTTCAAAAACAAAGAGAAATACGCGGACGATGTCGCGGGGGGCCACTAGTCATTATAAAGGATTAAATTTTAAGATGGGGATTATTGACGTCTATACTAGTTTCTAAAGAAACTGTGTGACAGACGCCAATTCTTCCACATTATCACATAATTATTTTAAACTATTGTAGATATTTTATTCTGTCTAGATAGATCTAAGTTCTTACTTTCGTTTTATGTCAATTTAGTGAATTTAAATTTGTAAACGCGCTTATGATCTACGTCTCGTCAACATCATAATTGAAAAACTACTTGTGAAAACTGTTTGGCTAAAGAACGACGGTTTGTTTTATAACTTTTATGTACCATAACACAGCTGTTTGTTTTCCCATATAAAGAGAAAAAAAAATTTTTTATTTGTAAAGTATTTTATTGCGTTCACAACGCTATTTTTTAATTTCGAAAAGACATATTCTTTTCGGCTCCGGTCGTCAGAGAGGATTCGAACCCCCGACCTTTGAAAGCCCGGTCCCCGACGACCGGAGCCGAAAAGATTTTTTTAAGTGTTAAGTATGTCTTTTCGAAAATAATAATAAGTTGTGAGTAATAATACCAAATACATTTGTAACCGGAACAACAGTAAGGAACGTTATATAATTTGTTGATTGGGTCGCCGAATTGGTTTAAAACCTAATATTCTAATATTTCACTGATATTTTAGTCTCGTTCACCTCATAAACGAAGTCTCTCATATCCGTTTGACTGCATGTCAGTAACTTATTTGACATGTTATATTTAATTTAATTTGACTATATTATTGACGTGACAACGTCTTATAAATTGGTTTGCCGGGTGACACCTCAAGAAACTGCGTTACGCTGCTCCGCTCACGTTTCGCGCGAGAGAGACAGAGCGAGAGAGAGAGAGAGAGAGAGATAGGCATACACACCGGTTCATGTTATACGAATGAATATTCACATTAAAATTATTTTACCACTCAGAGTCGTTGTCACGTAAAACTTTCGCGCATATATACCGACTTTCCAGGCAACCAATTTTTTTGTGGATGCTGTATTATGTTATTTATTTTTGGATACAGACATTTATCATTAATTCTGACATGTATTTCTTTCTTCTTTTTTTAGGGTTCCGTACCTCAAAAGGAAAAAACTGAACCCTTATAAGATCACTTTGTTGTCCGTCCGTCCGTCCGTCCGTCTGTCAAGACCGTTTTATAAACTATAAAAAAAATATTTTTGAAAAGTATTTTTGACAATTTAGAAAATTTTAAAGTTACTACTCCTTATCTACAGGTTAGTACGGAACCCTCGGTGCGCGAGTCCAACTCGCACTTGACCGGTTTTTTCACTACATTTGTATGCTGACAAGGCTGATCAGAGCGCACTCCTTATAACCTGTATTTGTACATTATTTATTTATTTATTTAAGCTTTATTGCACATCAAAACTAAGTACAAAAAGTGGACTTAACGCCGTAGGGCATTCTCTACCAGTCATACCTTTGGGCTACTAGCTACTTGGCTATAAGCAGAAACGATTAGTGGGCGGTGCGACAAAATAAATAAGAGAGAAAACACAAAAATAATAATACCAATAATATGACACGAGATGAAATATTAAATATACAATAAATTAATACAAAAATACATACATATTTATAAATACACATAATATATATTAAAATACACTATATAAATAAATAAATATGACGAACTGTTAAAGAAAGATCTATAATGACGGTTGCGATAAAGTAAGAAAGTGGGTGCGAATGAGTTTGATAGTTTGAAGTTTGATAGTTTGCATTGACATCTATTAAAAATAAAATAAAAATAAATATTTCACAACAATCACACCAATCAAACTGTGTATCACAAATAAATAATTTAATTTGAATTTCATCGATTATTGAAGTCTGCATTGACACAAGGCTTCCAGAGGTACCTACATTCTGAAGGTAAACGGTTGCTAGGCAACCGGGCGTGCCTGCGCTGCTATTGGGCTAATTTTATCTATGGCAGCGTAGCGCCTAGTGCTGTAGATTTGAATCTTGGGATATTTTAGCCGACTTTAAAAAAGAAGGTTATTAATACGCCATATGTATACCTACCTTATGTAATGTTTTTGGGATTTGAAATTTTTTGTGTACGATGATCTATTTAGGCTTTCACAAGTGTGTGAAATTTCGTTGTGTAGAACAAATTTAGAGATTTTTCACAAACAGTGCTTGACGTACGTTCAGGATCAGTGTACACCTGCAGAGCAGCCTAGATATTTCCTGCGGCTCGCGATTGGCATGATGACACCTATCTTAAACATTTTCAAGACGTTTAAAAAACATAGCCCCTGTGATGTTAATGCAACCAATATATTCCAAAAAGCTGGAGAAACCAATTTTCAAACACACAAAACTCAATAAATATTCGGTCAATTGACTCCGATTTCTGATACATGACCGTGACGTCACGTTCATGTATTCTTATACAAAATCTATGGAGGCAGACCGTTTTGACAGATAGTAAAAAATATGTCAACGATTGGTGGTGTAATCTAGCCTCTTGCGATTGAGGTGTGGCGTTTGGTTGACACGCCGCGCTGTCACAAGCGAGTTGCGGCAACAGAAAGTTGCCAGTGTGCCCTGACGGTTGATGAGATAAGATTTTCTGATATTTTTTTTGTATTATACTTGAATTTATCTAGGTATACATTTTGAATTAGTTATAATTTTTACTAGCGGACCAGGTAGACGTTGTCCTGCCCGCTGTTTTTCTAAATTTTCCATATTTTCTCGTCTTTAAAACTTTTTCTGGACTGCCACGAATATTTCAAGACTAAAATTATTATAATCGGTTCAACCGTTCTCGAGTTTTAGCGAGACTAACGAACAGCAATTCATTTGTATATATATATATATATATATATATATATATATATACTAGCGGACCCGCAGACGTTGTTCTGCCCTTTGTTTTTTTAAATTTTCTTACCTTTTAAACATTCCCTGGACTTCCACGAATATTTTGAGACTAAAATGATTCAAATCCGTTCAGCCGTTTTCGAGTTTTAGCGAGACTAACGAACAGCAATTCATTTTTTTATACATAAGACTAGCGGACCCGACAGACGCTATCCTACCCGCTGTTCTCGCAATTTTTCCATATTTTGTCACCGTTTAAACCTTCCCTGAACTTCTACAAATATTTAAAAAACCAAAATTTGCAAAATCGGTTCAGCCGTTCTCGAGTTTTAGCGAGACTAACGAACAGCATTTAATTTTTATATATGAGAAGAAGATATATATAGATGTAGGTAGTTTAGTTGTTATAACCCGTAGATGGTTGTAGTGTAGTGACTAAGCCTAATGCGAAATGCCAAATGTTTGGAATGGACTCTTATGGGGCTAACTCGACCTCATTAAGAACTTACCTAGCGCCTAAAAACATATTATTCAGTTGCTTTCAAGAACATGCTCCCATCACTACGGGTTCCTCGTTATAACTTACAATACTTGGGTAGTTCATGCAACAGATACCTATTACTTGCAAAGTGTGGTTTCTAGTGGTTTAGAATCAATTCTTCTTCACTACTCAGCAGGTTTTCTATAGTGTCTCGCGTGCGCCTTCCGATGCGCTCCTTTTTTCGTTAAAACGAATGCGAATTTTCATAAAAACTACACACGTAATTCATTTTTATTGATACACCCCCGTGCCCCGGTGCGCACGTCAAGCCGTTGGTCCTGCGCCTGATCTCACTCCGGTCATGTCGGATTGCCGTCTCACCGAACTTTGAAAGTGATGGAACAGTGAGTACAACTGTGTATTGCGCTCACACTTGCGCACTATAATATTTCCTGCGCAGTTGGCTGATCTCTGTTGAGATTGGCTGCCGTGGTCGAAATCGGCCAGGAGGACTATTATTATACATACAGCAGACCAATTATAGTACAGAAAATAAGTTTACACCCAGCAGGGCATAGCAACATAAGATAATTAACATAAACAATCTTATCTAGCACATGAGTAGGTACTGATATACTTAAAATTGACACGCAAATCACAGCGACAGTATTCCGCAGGTGTGCACTGGCGGTAAATGGGAAAGAATCGCCCCTAAACTTAAGCGTTTATTCAACAGGTTCAAACGTCACGGCTGAAGTCGCCGCCAATCCCTGACAGTGTGCCACATAGATGTTACTAGCTTTTACCCGCGACTTCGTCTGCATTATGTAGTTTTTTTTACTATAGAGATCAAGCACAGGACCAATGGCTTATCGTGCGCACCGAGGCACGGGTGTGTAACACCGCCAACTCCCGACTCCGAGCTGTTTTTGAGACATTCATTACAGAAAATCTTAGAAACAATTTTTGGCTCGACCAGGGATTCGAACCCAGGACCTCTCGGATGTAAGGCAGAAACTTTACCTACACTAACGAGGCAATCAATTTACAATTAATAAATAAATAAAAATAATTACCGCGGCCGAATCGCGGACGGTCGCCAGTCGCGGCGACAGTATACAACAGGTGTGCCATGGGTCTAACATATAGCTTGTGTATACTAGTGACTTACAAAGACCAAAAAGCTAGTCAGTACGACTTGACCAGACAACCCGACCCACTTAAGATATTCCACTCTGTACAACTAACTATACTTTACTCATTATCATCCGTAATCGTATACGCCATATCGGATTCTCTATTTCACGCCATTACAGCTAGGAATTTACGTCTCTTTCGCACTCGCAGCTGACCGTTGGTGTCTTGCTCTAACACTTAGCAGACCCTTAGAGTGTTGGGTGGACAGACAAAGGTATGGAGTGGCTTAAATCAAATTATTTCTATTATTTTTGTAAGAGCATTCCTTTGCCACCAGCTTGTGTTGCGGTTGTTGTTGTTGGAGTCCTATGGCACCCCCGAGGTGCAAAGAGCCTTCGTGAGTTGTCGCCATCACCCCCTGTCCTGCGCTTGACTCTTGACATCCTCCCATAGTAGACCTGCAGCTGTTATCTTCTGGTTGATGGTTTGCCTCCACGAATATATGGGTCGTCCGCGTCTTCAACAAAAATCATAATTACTTGGTTTTTGGGAACAATAAACTCTGGTATCATTTTGTACAATAACTAATAGAAGCGATATCTGGGCAAAAATCCGTCACTTTGCGATTAAAGTTCCTATGTCTATGAAAGCCAATTTTCAGCCCACTGTGCACCATGACGATATTTAAAGCAAATAAGGTACTATTTATACAGATATTGCATAAAACTTTAGTCAGATATTAGAATACACACGTAGCCGAGGCCCAAACAAAAATATTACCAAAAGAATTGGTAAAATTTTCAAACAAAACATTTTTAAGCACAGTCGTCTCCACCCATTTTTGTTCCCATTGAGTGGTACAGTGGTCCGCACTCCGCGCTAATCGCACGGCTGTCTGTACGCTTTATACCGGCTGATGAATGGGAATGAGTGGCCCACAAGTGGGCTTATTCATTTCAGCTATAATATAGATGGAAATGTGATCCTTCTCCTAGATGGGCGGACACTTTCTTTAAGTTATCTAAAAAAGGTTTGTAGTCAGAGTACATATGAGACATACTGTCGCCGCGACTCGCTGCGTCTACGTGTTTTTGAAAGAAGAAATAAATATTATAGTCATTAGTATTATCTTTATTTATATTTCCTCTGAGGTTTATACAATATAATTATTAAAGTTAAATATAAAACATTATACAAATCATATAAATATTCCAAAAACCTAACCCTAGCCAGCTTTTACTCGTATTATTATAACATTCTGTTTGTAACAAATTCTATTCTTTTTCCCTACGGTTCATTAGAAACTAAATCTTACAACTTTATTAATAAGTGTTTACTAATAAAATCACCGACCGTTAGTCGTAGCAAAAGTTCGTAGTCGCGTTCGTAGCAAACCGTAGCCTAAGCTACGAGTGCACCGCCGACTACGGCGTAGCGAGAGGGAACTTTTTGAATACGGTAGTTGACACCACCAATCGTTGACGTACTTTTTATCAACTGTCAAAACGCTTTTCTTCATAGAGCTTGTATGGGAATAACACACTTTGACGTCATCGCGTGCAATGCCGACTGAGTGACTAATTATCATTTGAATTCCAATTAAAATCAAATAATACGAACTGCAGAAAAATATTAGTGTAAAGGCATCTGAAATTATGAATTATTTTAGAGAAAATCAGTTTTTGAATATTTCTTTCATAGTGGAAACAAGCCTATTATCACTACATACTACAAAGGTGCTTGTGGCGCAGTGGTTGCAGAGCTTTGGTAGTGATATCAAAAGTTAAGCAACCTAAGGCGCGGTCATGTTTGGGATGGGTGACCATTCTGACCATTGAAGTTACGTCTATTTACAAGCATCTCCGTGCTTCGGAAGGCACGTTAAGCGGTTGGTCCCGGTTAATATCGATAGATATTAGTCGTTAAGCCTAGTCAGAGGCTCCCGGGCGGCTCAATATCATCTGACAGTAAGGTTGGTCACTTACCTTACACACACCCCTCCACTGCACCGCACTGAGCCCGTTGGAGCGTGAGCGTGGTGGAGAATGGCTCGCACCACCTCATAGTTGAGGTGAGGCCTGTGCCCAGCAGTGGGACTTATGTAGGCTGATGAGAGAGAGAGAGTACAAAGCAAAGTCGCTTCCCGCGTCTGTCCCTATATCTGTATGTTTAAGTTTAATGTTAGCTTACATACAGGATGGAACCACAATACGAAAATTGACATTCTGTCTGTTACGCTTTCATGCCTAAACTACAAAACAGATTTCGATGAAAATTAATACACATACATAAAAGTGACGACTTTGTATGTGTACAAAAATTCATCCAAATCTGTTCAGTAATTTAGGCGTGGAAGCGTAACAGACGAAAATTCAATTGATGTATTATGGTCGCATATCTGTATTATACAGATATGCGACCATAATACATCAATTGAATTTTCGTTGAGTATTTTCAAAGTGAGTATACAGACTGTATACTCACTTTGAAAATACTCAACGAATTTTGATGCAGTTATTTTTAATAGATAGAGTAATTCAAGAAGAAGGTTATATGTAATAATATCAATGGGGGCAAGACATCGTCTGCCGGGTTTGCTAGTTTATGACAAAATTATAATTTTAAACAATTTTCCTGATACTAAACTATTGGTTAGGTTTGATTGTTTTTTTTTTAATGTGAACTAGGTTCCTCATTAAGCATGAATATTTTAATTTACTGTTGAATTGTCTCCACCCTGTATTTAGGGTGGAGTTATTGAAAATGAAACTTATTTCGCGATCCCTAAGTTCGCGCATTAAAAGTTCCTATGTAAAGGACGACCGTTTGGTGCAGTGGTCCACATGTCGGACTTTAAAACCAAGGGTCGCGGGTTCGATCCCCGCACAGTACAAGCATATGTGTGCATGAACATCTGTGTTTGTACTGGTCTGGGTGTTTTCTATGTATATTATGTATTTATTTACAAAAAAAAAGTAGTTAAGTATGTTTATCCGTTGCCTAGTACCCATAACACAAG
Source organism: Pyrausta despicata (assembly GCA_963921415.1). Taxonomy (NCBI): domain Eukaryota; kingdom Metazoa; phylum Arthropoda; class Insecta; order Lepidoptera; family Crambidae; genus Pyrausta; species Pyrausta despicata. Next base: position 2,109,732 of record OY992871.1, on the reverse strand, counting down.
CCTCGTAGCTTAATTTAGGACTAGAGAATTGGTGTGATTGTTGTGTAATATTTATTTATTTATTATTTGTGTGTTTAAAGACATTTATTTCTCATAAGTACTTTTAGTTCACTTACAATGAGATTTGACTTAATATTATTCTCAAAAGTAATTTAAATATAAGGTTATATTATTAAACTCAGTTACCCACTGCATTTAATGTTCTCCCTTAATTTCTTCACAACTAGAACACATCTAACCCAAAGTCAAATCGTCACCTACTTACAGGATGACTGCGCGAAATTGCCGACAGAGATAGAAGATCGTTTACGTGTGTTAGACAAGGATGCATTCCTACGCTTTAGAAGAAAAAAGCGGTAAGTGCGTTAGTTTTTTTTGTTTATTGCCAAATAGGTTATAGTTGTGAATTATGAAATTCAAATATGGAGTCAATATTGAAAAAATAAATGCTATTACAGCATTAAGTGTTAAAGACAGTCATTTGGTTCTTCGATGACGTTAAATCAGGGATGATGTCACCACCAATCCTTTACATACGAGTACTCTTTGTCATCCGTTAAAACGATCTGCATCCATAGTTTTTGTTTGACGTAATTTTTGAGTTAAAAAAAACATCAGAAGATGTGACATCATGCCTGTTGGCAATAGGCATTGTCATAATGCCACACATATCCAAAAAGCTGTAGACACCAATTTTTAATTTCATAAAATTGAGTAAATATTTAGACTCCGATTTCTAATACTCTATCGTGACGTCACGAGTGTTTAAATACAAAATCTGTGGAAGTGGAAGCGATCTACTTCCCAGATCGCTTTGACAGATTATAAAATGTCATCAATTAGAGCAAAACTGTTAATTTATAACCCTCTTTTTCGTCGGGTGTTAAAATTACTTACGACTTTCTTCATGGATTCGATTCGAGCACTTTCAGCTGAAAAGTTATCGAAAACCTGTGGCATTTACTCGTCTTTATTGAAGTTTGTGCTCTATTTGTTTTTCATACGATTTATATTCCATTGCTGACCATTATTCAACGAATTCGTTTTCGCAGCAATCAGAATTACGCCTTAAATTCAGCAAGTGTTAGTCGAGTTTCCTCCAACACTGAAATCAAGGCTTGATAAGAGATGACCAAAAGATCTTGAGCCGCCTCCCCTCCCGCGCTTCGATACGATCCAGAACATATAAATCGAGTACATCGTTTATATCAGGGCTCAAGTCATTCTGGTTGTGGTGGAACATATTTTGAATTAGGAACGAACGGAGGACTCTCAGTTGGTCTCCGGAGACGGCGGTAGTCAGACGTTTTACGCGGACCGCTTTTTGGTAAAGCATATTTTTTTTGAAGTTTTCCTTTTTTTATTTCCCGCGAGACAATGGATGGGGCGTCGCTGAACAGTATTATTTAGAAGTAAGTTTTTTTTTTATAGAGTAAGGAAATTGTATGATGAAGGCTATGATATTGGCGGAAAAATACTGACATGAGTTATAAGACGGCCTAAGATTTGTTAAATTGCAAATAATTTAATTATACCTTTCTTCAGATTTTTAAACAAATCTTTTTATGCGAAGTATAAAAGCTTCGCTTATGACTCGTATAAAGTTGGCTTGTACGCGTGTATGTGACGATAAGTATTTATCACGTTAAACAAATAGGTAGTATGTTAATGCATGCGAAAAAGAAATTAAAAAAAAATAAGCTAGCCCATTTCTTTACGCAGTTAATGCAATAAATAACTTATACTTGGATACTAAACTGTACTTTTTTGATAAATTTTTAAACAAAAAAGACTTAGCTTAACTTAGCCAAGCACCAAACTTTTATTGTTAAATAGCCTGTTTGATTTTTCAACATTTAATTTAAATTTAAAAATAAGTTAAACTTGGATAAAGTTTTGAACAAAAGAAAAATATTTTTTAAATAAGTCAGTCTTAACACCAAATTCTGGACAAATAAACTAACTTTCCAGTTAAAAAAACCGGTCAAGTGCGAGTTGGACTCGCGCACCGAGGGTTCCGTACAAACCTGTAGATAAAGAGTAGTAACTTTGAAATTTTCAAAAATGACAATTTTTTTTTTAAAATTTTTTTTTATATGATGAAACTGAAAATTTACGGTTTTCGTAATTTTTCCTATATCTGTACTATAAGACGTGACTTCATACTAAATTTCAAGATTCTAAGTTTACGGGAAGTACCCTGTAGGTTTTGATTCCCGTGCGAGTTTCGAAAATTTGCGGAAATTTGCGGCCTAAATGACTGTATCTTTTGATTGCGTTGGCTTAGAAGGTTGATTTTTCTACAGCTTCCAGGGACAGTAGACCTAATATCATATAGAAATTTCAGTTTGATACCTCCACGCGTTCCTGAGAAAAACGGTCTTGACAGACGGACGGACGGACGGACGGACAACAAAGTGATCTTATAAGGGTTCCGTTTTTTTCTTTTGAGGTACGGAACCCTAAAAAGAACCGAATGAGCCAGGAAAACCGCTTATGAGCTTTAAAGGCTAGATTATGACCAGCCATAGCTAAGATCCTCTGTGATAAAATTATCTTTAATAAAAAAAACGCTTTAAAATCGGTCCATCCGTTCGATAGCTACAATGCTGCAGACAGACACACAAAAAACAGTCATCAAACATATAACACTCAACTTTTTCGTTGTTGGTTGAAAATTGCTGCATCTTTCCACCCCTTACAAACCAAGCCTTGAGCACACCCCATTTTCTGATTGAGAAAGCTTTAAAGCATCATTTGAAGCACGTACATCGTAAAACAGGTTTAAATCGCGACGTCCATTGAAAGGGACGAAATGTCGCGGTAGTTGAGTGCGGAGGACCCGGGTTCGAGTAGGGCGGGGATGGGGTTTTGGTAATTTGACATTATTATTGATTGACGTACTTCTTACGACCTGTCAAAACGCCAGTCTACTACGAGTATAGATGTAAGAATGATGTCGTTATTTTTGTTCTTTAAAAAAATCGAACATTATAAGAAACTAGCTTTTACCCGCGAATTCATCCGCATTAGGTAGTTTTTTTGAAATGCGTTGTTTTCCAATTCTTCTTCAATTTTACCCAAATATAATTGAAATCTTTGGTAATTTGGTAAAATTAAGAGTGCAAACGATCAGATTCACCGGAAAGTAATTTTTCCCATGGGAGTGCGTTGTTTTCCCGTGGTCAAAAGTAACTCATTTACTTTCTTAAGTCTCAAACTATCTCCTAACCAAATTTCATGCAAATTGGTTCAGTAGTTTAGACGTGATTGAGTAACAGACAGACAGACAGAGTTACATTCGCATTTATAATATTAATATGAATGGTCACTCAATTAAGGTGTTTAATTACGTGTTAATTTTGAGAAACAAGACTGAAATTTATTGATTACTGCACCAAAAATTGTTACACCAACCCAACTAAAGTAAACTCCAATTATAAACGTTTTTCAGTAATTACTATAACTTTCCATTATTACTAAAATCACTTTAAAACCATTATGCCTAATAGATGCGTGACTATTTAAATAACAATCATAACTTTTTAAACTATTATGACGAATAGGAATGATGACACATATAAAAAATATTTCACCTGATGTTTAAAAACAAAAGCTCCATGAATTGAAGTTATAATACCAATGTATTTCGAAAAAATCTGTAGAAAACTTTTTAATCATAAAAAATTCAATAAATATTCAGTCATATTGTATTTTATTTATTTATTTATTTATTTATTTATTCATTTATTTATTTGATAGGTACACATAACAGAGACACAATCGTAACAATTAATATATAAATAGTTACACACACAGATTTGATTGCAGCTCCAAAGGTAAGTGTACTCAGCATGCAAATCGAGTTAACATATTTAGAATAAAATCAGAATATTACATTATATTATATTATGAATATTAATAATTGAAATTAAATTACCAATAAAAACCATAAAAGAAAAATAATCACTAATTTGGAATACGGAATAATAAATGAATAATAACAGATGAATTAATAATAAGATACTAGTAATAACAATTTCAAGAGTAACAATGTAAGTAAATGATCAATATTATTATTGTGATAATAATAATAATAATATTATTATTATTGTGATAATATTATTATATTATATTAATATTGTGACGTCTAGTTAGTGTATTCCCATAAAAAATCTGTGGAGGCAGATCGTTTTGACAGGCTGATCGTTTGTGGTGTCATCAAGCCCATTATCTGTGTCTAATTACTTACAGCCACACTTTTGAGCTAACCAAAAACGATTTCGGAAATTGTGGATTAATTGTAAGTCTTACAATTACACTACAATTTTGAGAACTTTAGAACCAAAATTGTTATATATAAAGAAGATTAGGTACTCACTGCTCGACGTTGTTTCACGTCCCGGTGTTTCAAAACCTGAAAGCTAAAATTTACCCGCTTCCCGATTTAGTTCAAATTTTGCACATATTTCGATATACACAATTTGATTATAAAATCTTGTTGTTTTTTTTTGACGTGACAACGTCTTATAACTCGATGAAGCCGGCTACACGCACCAAAAAACATGACGCGTGCGGCGTTACCTCGCTCTGAGGCGTTCCGTTCAAGGATTGAATTGCAAAAGCGCGGAACGAGCGAGAAAGAGGCAACGTGACGAAGACGTTGACACGTTCAACTATCGTCAGTAAACCGACTTTACAGACAGCCGATTTTTTCTTTAGTTAGTCTCTCCTTTTTAGTCTTATTTCTTTTGAACTTATTTAAATTGTGCCGGTACCGTAATTGGAAGTTCGCTGTCCAAGCCGTGAAATTGACATGACATGTCTTTTCTTCTAGAAATCTGAACTAAATGCTCAATATCTCCTACCAGTCTAAGCTAATGGCGGAACCATTCTTCCAATATCTTCGTTCAAATCCTAAGGATTTTAAATCGCCGGAACGAATTTCCCCAGAGAATTCCTATTGAGAGACGACGATGTAAATTGTTCCGATTAAGGGAAAGAACATTTTTATTGCCGCTCTGGCGTAATGAATAGGGGATTAATTTGCGAAGAAATATTTCAGATTGATTGTTATGAAATGTAACTAAGTTTTTAACTGTTGGAATAAAACAAGCTTTTTCATATTCATATATTTTTCATATTCATATATTGCATTCACGAGTATACAATAGGTGACAAATACAGTTTAAGTAGGTACATCATGACTCACCCCATTTGGGCATGGCAAATTAATCCACAACAATCAAAGGTTTAAGACCAGTCCAGTACTATTCAAATAAAATCAATTAATCTAATCAAATTAAATACAATTCAAATTCAAAATAAAACATGACAAAATTAAAATCAAATAAATATAATTAAATTGACCAGTCCAGTACTTTTGAAATAAAATCAATTACCTAATCTAATTCATTTTTTTAAATAACATACTTGCCTAAGTGGGTAGGCTTTATAAATCTTGATTTACCAGCGCTTCACTTTCTTATGTACGCTAATTGGCATGATGACACCTTTTTTTTTTAAATTAACCTATGTCATCCCACTGCTGGGCAAAGGTCTCCCCCAAACTCCTCCACTGTTCCCTATTGGCGGCTAAGGATGACACCTATTTTAAATATTTTCAAGACCATGGTGTTTAAAAAACATAGCTCCTAAGAAGTTAATACAACCAGTTTATTTCCAAAAAGCTGTAGAAAGTAATTTTGACGTGACAACGTCTTATAAATTGGTTTGCCGGGTGACACTTCCAGAAACTGCGTTACGCTCCGCTCACGTTCCGCGTTCACAATGAGAGCGAGTGAGAGGCACGCGTCCCTTCGACGCGGGCATGGTTAGCCCGCCTAAGAGCGAGTGAGACAGACATAAAAAGTGAAAGGCACGCGTCCCTTACACTCGAGCACAGTTAACCCGTCTAAGAGCGAGAGAGACAGAGCGAGAGAGAGAGAGTGAGAGAGATAGGCATACACACCGGTTCATGTTATACGAATGAATATTTTACCACTCAAAGTCATTGTCACGTAAAACTTTCGCCCGTATACCGACTTTACAGGCAACCAATTTTTAAACACAGAAAATTCAATAAATATTCGGTCAATTGACTCCGATTTCTGATATATGACCGTGACGTCACGTTCATGTATTCCCATATAAAATCTATGGAAGCACACCGTTTTGACAGATAATAAAAAGTATGTCAACGATTGGTGGTGTCGTCTAGCCCATTCTACCAGTGGAGACATGAAAATATCCTTCTTTTTATTTAAATTACTAGCTGACCCGGCGAACTTCGTACCGCCTTAGCGTTGCAATGATTGAACAATGTCATCGAATGACATTGAGATTAGTTACGCGCGTTTTTAAAATATGCAAAATATATAAGTCAACTAAAGTTTTTGTTATATTACATTATAGTAAGTGGTAATTATGCTGTTAAAATGTAGCTTATATGACACGTTCGTAGATTTACCATAGCAGAGCCATCTATTGATTAGAATTCAATTTACTCTTCAGTCTAAGTAACACGTGGCCGGCTATGCTAACACCAAAAATTTAAAAAGTGGAAATAATAGAATTATACGGTATTTCGTTCACTACAAAATAAATTTATTTAATTTTATAGCGTCAACAATACGTGGTAATTATGCTGTTAAAATGTAGCTTATATGACACGTTCGTAGAATTACCATAGCAGCGCCATCTATTGATTACTTACTCAACCCAGTCGAAAGGTATCGACATCTGTTAGAATCATTTGGAGTTAACAGATAATTGTGACTGTCAAATAATAACAGACAAATAATTAGCAATAAATTAAAATTGCGACTATAATTTGAGATTTAAACGATCCTATCTCTCAAGTTGGATCGAACTGCATATGGTGTGCAAATTTTATTATAATCGGTTAAGTGGTTTAGGAGCCCATTGAGGACAAACATTGTGACACGAGATTTATATATATTAAGAAGATATTTCTAACTGTACGTCTTCCAAAAACATAAAATAAAATAAATTACTTACTTGAAAATGTAGCGTATTGCTACATTTCTAAAAATGAGAACAATGTGCCCGTTACCAATAATGGTTATTTAAAGAGACGAAAGAAGTTGCCAACACTAAAAATAAAAACACTGATGGTTAATAATATAAAAACACTAAGGTTATAAAGTGGGCTGGCCATGTCTGTCGCAGAACCGACGAGAGGTGGAGCAGGAAAGTTCTTGAATGGAGACCACGCTTAGGTAAACGTAGTGTGGGACGCCCCCCGGCTAGATGGACAGACGACCTGAAAAAGGCAGCTGGTAGTGACTGGATGCAAAGGGCAGGAGATCGTGCGCTGTGGCGCTCCTTGGGGGATGCCTATGTCCAGCAGTGGACTGTAACAGGCTGATATGATGATGATGATGATGAAGGTTATAAAAACTTCTAATTTACAAACAAAACATAGTTAAATAAATAAATGTATGTTCATGTATTCAACATTAACCCTTGACAAAAAAGAGGGACATTATAAGGTTAACCCCTCATCTGTTTGTGTGTGTGTCAGTCTGTGGAATCATAGCTCCCGAACGGATGGATCTGGATCTGAGCGGTTTTTGACGTGACAACGTCTTATAAATTGGTTTGCCGGGTGACACTTCAAGAAACTGCGTTACGCTCCGCTCACGTTCCGCGCTCACAATGAGAGCGAGTGAGAGGCACGCGCCCCTTCGACTCGGGCATGGTTAGCCCGCCTAGAGCGAGTGAGACAGACATAAAAAGTGAAAGGCACGCGTCCCTTCCACTCGAGCACAGTTAGCCCGCCTAAGAGCGAGAGAGACAGAGCGAGAGAGAGAGAGAGTGAGAGAGATAGGCATACACACCGGTTCATGTTATACGAATGAATATTCACATTAAAATTATTTTACCACTCTAAGTCATTGTCACGTAAAACTTTCGCCCGTATACCGACTTTACAGGCAACCAATTTTTTTTAAATTATTTTTTTACGTTTAAAGTAGATACAATCAACTGTCTAATTCCCAAGGAACATTTGCGGTGTGGCGACCTCTGCTGTTCGCCATCACAAGCGCATGCCTAACGGTGGCAAGCACGACTGCGAGCACTGATACGGTTCCATAGGCTAGATGGCGCTGTTAGTGTACCGGCCTAGTCAGGCCTCTCTCACTCGATGTACTTGCGCGCGGTAATAGCCTACTCTCGCCGGCACCGACTGCAGTGCCGATTCAGTTGACTGCCAACAACCGTCTGACGCGCTCACGACGCACTATAATTATTCGTGTTACGCTTACGTTCAATTTAGTTTTCATACGAACCAAATAAGTAATCTGTGCTTGTTAAACGTTAGCTTTATTACGTGGTGGTTTAGCCGACTAATAATTAATTAATTAGCGAAATGACTAGGTAGGTAGGCAGGTACCTACATAGTTGACAATAAAATTTACCGATTCTCGAAATGTACCTACCTACTAATAATCTACAAACGACAGATTCCACAAATGACAGATTCTACTAATGACCAATTTGCGAAATGATCGTTTTTTATTGTATTGTATGAAAATAGTAAGTACCTAGGTATTTTTGTTAGAAAATTTAGGAATATGAAAAATAAAATGAAATGTAGATAAAGAATAAAGAATCATTTATTTTAAATAGTTTTCATTATGATCAATCATAGAAAAAAGCATGGCGCGTTTGTACGTATGTACCTACGTATGTACACAAAAATAAGGATGATAGATAATGTAAGGGTTGTCAGTCCTTACACTGATGATAAAAATGATATTGATAGGGGTTGTTTCGGGGATGATGATATAAAACAACCGAATTGAGTGATTTGATATATTGCACTGAATTAAATCTATTGGTTTTTACATAAGTCGGCAAACATGCCGCGTATGCTATAATTGTTAATTGCGGTCACTACTCGCTACGTATGATTAGGGTTCTGTGTAAAATGTACGATGTTCCGTACATCCTGCCCTCTCGAGAAAGAGAATGGCAGAGAGTGATGATATGGAGGCTGTTGTTAACAAAGACTAATGATTCCAGTAAACTATAGTAAATGATATAAAATTATTTTACGTGCTTAAAGTATCATGAAATATTCATACAAGCTTAATATATGATTCAATGTCTGGTTACAAAAAACGATTGTCCTGATTCCCGCACATTTATTCACTCGGCACTGTAAACTGAACTGAATGACGACTGACCATAGGGGACGTACTTTTATCAACACTGATAACCGATTGTCTCAATTCACTGGGAATTTTACACATTTCATGCACTTCACTAGCGACGTCCCTCGTAGGCTCTTCCTCCTGAGGCGGCCTCGGCTGAGGCTGCGGAGCTGCGGTGTCTGCAGTGGCGGCGCGCGCGCGTCGAGACTTACGGATTTTAAGGGAAACAATGATAGCACTAATGGCTAGAAGAATGCCTATGAGGACGTAGGATATTACATAGTGGTGTATATCATGTATACTGAAGCGGTCATGAGATTGTTCCTTAATGTCGTCGATTTGATTTTTAAGCTGTTGATAAACCTGATCATGATTTGGAAGAGCTTCAGTGAAATTAGGGGATAAAGAGTTGCTGATGATAGAGTTCAGAATCGATACCTTTGATGCCTCATATTCATATTGCTTACTCATGTTACTGATAAAATTGTTGTGACTGTAGATGGTGAGGTCACTGCTCTTCAGACTACATCCTTGACCTAGAGTAACGAGGCCATTTCCACGCAGTAATGTTCAATTTCCTTCAACTCGTGTTCTAATTGCAACGCAATGCTCTTGTATTGTGTGCCCGTGCCGTCACATGATTCACTTGCTCTTTTGACGAAATATTCTAAGTCCGAAACTCCCTGCCAGTATGTAGACATGTTGTAAAATATTATAAGCTTCCAATCATCCCTTATGTATTGAAGATCGGATATTTTATCAAAGTAGAGACTCTGATTAATGTTTAAGTTGTCGATATGATATGATATTGGATTTTCATGTTGCAGAGTGGGGGATACGAGGGCCATGAAAAAGAATAACGCAATACATAACAGGTTTTTAAATGTTACTTTCTTCTTTGTTCGCTGCGTCCTTGGCGCAGTTTGTTGCGCTGAAGGCTCGGGTGTCGTATTTCCTGTTGACGATGATTGATTGTTTTGATAACTGTTGTCTTCGGGGGTTTTATTTACCGGTAATACAACTAATTTGGTAATTGGCCGTTTTAAAATTCTGTTGCTTATTTTGATAGACACCACTCGAACGTGTCCATCGCTTCCCGGATGTAGCTCCACAACTCTTCCAAGGGCCCACTTGCCGGGAGGCATGTTATCTTCCTTGATAAGTACGACGTCGTTGATCTGAAGATTAGGTGTCGGGGTAATCCATTTCGATCTCGTCTGCAACTGTTGGAGATATTCACTTGACCAGCGCTTCCAAAACTCTTTATTCATAGCTTGAATGAGCTGCCACCGGGTGGTTAGTGTGGATGAATGAGGCTCAGTTTGTGGACGCGATATTAAGGGTCCCCCAATAAGAAAGTGTCCTGATGTCAAGACTTCGTCATCAGGATCTTCAGTAAGAGGGCACAAGGGTCTTGAATTCAGACAAGCCTCTATCTGACACAATAAAGTGGTGAATTCTTCATATGTGAGCTTCTGTTCACCCACCACACGCTTAAAGTGGTATTTAAAGCTTTTTACAACAGCTTCCCATAGTCCACCGGCGGACGCCCACGTAGCCACGTTGAAATGCCAATCTATATCTAATTCACTGATGTTGTTGAAAAAGTCTTCATTGATGGTTTGGCGAATTTCCTGATATTCCTGTTTCAGCATACGATTAGCCCCGACGAAGTTTTGTCCCGTTGTCGCTGTACACGCATTTTGGAGTTCCACGACGAGCGCAGAATCGGCGAAAGGCGGCTAGAAATGAAGCTGAGGTAAGATCGGATACCAATTCTAGGTGTACCGCCTTCGTGGATAAACAGACAAACACAGCGACATATCCTTTCGTTGATCTCACTCCGCGACCTTTACTTGTTTTCACCTCAAAAAATCCTGTAAAATCGGTCCCGGTATATGTGAAGGGGCGAGAGGGGTTAACTCGCACCTTAGGTAAGTCAGCCATGATCTGATGTCGATTTTCGTGACTAAATTTCCTGCACCTAACACAAGTTCTCAACTGACGCTTGACAGTACGGATGCCACTAATAATCCAGTACCTATCGCGAATATAACTCAGTGTTAACCGAGGACCTCCGTGGAGTGTTGCGAGATGTGCTTGATGTATGAGTAGATTCGTAAAATGACTATGATTTGATAGAATGATAGGGTGCTTTGCTGACTGCGAGATGTTGGCGTTTTTCAATCGTCCACCAACTCTTAAAATACCATGTTCATCTAAGAAAGGATACAGATTAGCCAATTTCTTGTTCCTATTCAGATTATCACCCTTTGTTAAATTAAAATCGTACATTTGCACGTCCTTGATAATAAGTTGATATGCCCTATTTATTTCAAAAGAGGTCAATGATTTACCATATGATTGTTTTTGTCTAATACGATAAATGAAGCGTAATATCCAGGCTATTGTTCTTACGACCCGAGTGAGCGAACTACTATTCAGCAGTAATTCATAAATAAATGATACATTTTGTTGCTGTAAGGCAGCGTTTACACTTGCATTTTTAAGTTCTAAATTAGGCTTTTCGATTTGATGTTTTGGGATGTGCTCATTGTTAAATTCCAGAAGCCATTCTGGCCCTTCCCACCACAACGAGTGATCCAGCAGCTGTAACGTCGTCTTCCCCCGCGTTGCACAATCTGCTGCATTTTCCTCTGATCGCACGTGGTGCCAACATGGTGTGGGAATGATTTCGATGATCTTCTGTACCCTGTTGCTCACAAACTGTTTCCATCTACTAATATCACCTTGTAGCCAACCAAGTACTATCATAGAGTCTGTCCACGCGTGTACCTCTACTTCTGGTCCATTACTTTCTAAAGACTCCATGACCTTCTTCATGAGCTGTGCCAAAAGAAGCGCGCCACATAGTTCTAGGCGTGCAAGGGATACAGTCTTGCCAAGAGGAGCGAGTTTCGTTTTTGCCATGAGTAAACTTGATGTGTACTCGCCCTTATCGCATGTCACGGCATACACTGCGCAAGCATATACCTTCTCCGATGAATCACAAAAACCATGCAAATGATATTTATTTTTAGTGTTTCCAATATAACGATGAATTGATATTTTACGTAAATGATGTATGTCTGTTTGTATGTTCGCCCATTTCTCTTTAATCTCTAATGATAATTCTTCGTCCCATGTTACTTCCAAAGCCCATACTTGCTGAAATAGGAGCTTGGCCCGTACTGTGACCGGGGAAAGCCATCCTAAAGGATCGAAGATTTTTGATATGTTTGATAATAAAGTACGTTTTGATAGATGATGTTTATCATGAAAGTCGATATTGTAAGAATACGAAAATTGATCTGATAAGGGGGTCCATTTTATACCCAAAGTTTTTCTTGATTCCGGACATTTGAATTCATGAGGATCGTTAAGTTTGTTCGAAGGTAGATCTTTGATTAGAGCAGGGTCATTACTCGAAAACTTTCTGAGGTTCATTCCCGCCCCTTGTAAGATGTTTATTAATTGATTGATTAACTCCTTAGTTTTTTCTAGCGTTTGTTCCCCACAACATACGTCGTCCATGTAGCAGGAGGTTTCAAGAGCTTTTGCAGCCAAGGGGTATTTATCACGACTGTCCCTAGCAATTTGGAGTAAAGTTCTCATTGCCAAATAAGGCGCGGCTTTAGTGCCAAAGGTGACAGTCGTAAGGAAATATTCCCGGAGGGGTTCCTGAGGGGAGTCCCTCCAAATGATACTCTGTAGATGCTGGTCATCTTCTCTAACCTTGATCTGATTAAACATACGTTGAATGTCTCCCGTCACAACGTACTTATGTTGTCTCCACCTCAAAATGATTGATGAAAGGTCCTTTTGTAAGTTGGGGCCGCTCTCCATGAGATCGTTCAAGCTATGTCCCGACGTTGTCTTGGCTGATGCATTGAATACAACTCGGAGCTTTGTTGTTGTTGATTCCGCCTTGTAAACACCATGGTGAGGTAAGAACACCATTGACCTTGATATTATAGCAGGCCGCATATGATCCTGATCTTTGTATTCTTGCATGAATTGTTTATATTGATTGGAAAATTCGGTGTTATTGGACATTTTTCTTTCCAGCTGCATAAATTGGGCGACGGCTTTTGTCTTTGAATTCCCCAAGTTTTTCTCATAGTCCTGTTTCATAGGGAGGGCAACTTCGTACCGTCCATCCTCTAGGCGTTTGGTAGTTGATTGATATAGCTGTTCACAATACTCTTCTTCTGATGACCTTGAAGCTGACTCTGCTTTAATGTCTTCCAATTCCCAGTACTTAGTTAAATCCGGAATTTCCTTAATAAGCACATGACAATGATATGTTTTTACGGTTCCAGATAAAATCCAGCCAATCCTGGTTTGTTGAGCCATCGGTGCATGTTGGGGCCCTTTTATCAAGCCCTGCATGATAACTTCGGAATAAACTGTAGTGTCTAACAGCAGATCGATGGGTCTAGAAATATTGTATTCCGGATCGGCCAAATTAATATTATGCAAATGATCCCAGGGCTTTTTATTAAATGATTCATTAGGTAGGTTTCCGATTACTCTAGACACTACCAACGCTTCCGTAGTAAATTTATAATCGTCGTAAATTGATTCACATTCAACATTAACGATCCCTTAACTAAATCGGGGACCTTTCCCGGTCCCTGTTATTGCGGAATGGAATTTTCTGCGTGGCAACCCTAACATCTGTACTGCGTTTTCTGATATGAGGGAGACTTGGGCGCATTGATCTAAAAGAGCTCTGGTTGTGATATAAGTTCCATCTGCGGACTTAAGTTTTAATAGGACAGTAGTAAGTAGGCTTTCTTCGTCATCCCCAGCCACATAATTTATGTTGTATTGTTTTTTGTTTGATGAATGCGACGTAGGTTGAGGTGATGATGATGTCGATGGTTGTGGTTGCATCGACCACTTGGATGATGCCGGCGGGGTTGACGACCTCGACGTTGGGGGCATTGGCTTGCTAAATGCGTCATGAAGTAAAGAATTATGCTCACCATTGCATGTTTTACACCTTTTGTTTGAATAACAAGGTTTTCCATAATGCTTATACAAACAGTTTGGACAAATATTAAGTTTTGAAATTGTTGTTAATTTTCTATCCGATGACATGTTATTAAATTCGCTGCAAAAGTATAAATCATGACCTAGATTACACAATGGACATTGGCGCGTGTAAGTTGCTAAGGCTTGACTTTGATACGTTTTATTAGGCATGTTCCGATAATTATAGACTTTATTGCTATGGTATTTTGGTTGATATTGATATGATGGTTTTGATGTCACTTGATTACCGGGTTTAAATGATGACGAATTGAAGGATAATGTCCTATCCCGTTTGTTTATAGGTTCCAACGCGGTGAACTTGTTTTCCAGAAACTGAATGAATTCTTCGAATGTTGGCAACTCCCTCGGTGCTTTCCGAGCTTCTTTATAGTCGATATAAGTTTCATTATCCAGCTTACGAGATAAAAGATGCACAAGTAATGGATCCCATGTATGTGTGTCCACTCCCAAGTTGTGTATGGCGTGGATGCATTCGATGCTCGTATCGTGAAGCTTCTTCAGTTCGAAGGCGGTTGGTTTGCTGATATTGGGTTGATTAAGAAAGATTTCGATCTGTTTCGTAAAAAGGACTTGAGTGTTGTTGTATCGCCGCGTTAGAATATCCCAGGCCGTATCGTAATTATCAGCCGAGATATGAAGATGTTGTATAAGACGTTCGGGCTCACCACGAAGTTTACCCTTCAGGTGCTGCATCTTCTGCGCCTTTGTAATGGTGTTATTGTTGTGGATGGTCTCACTGAATAAATCATAAAACGTAGGCCACAACGTGTAGTCGCCAAAGAAAACAGGTATTTGTAATTTAGGTGTTGATTCAACGGTATGAGCGGTAGCACTAAGAAGTTGGTTTAAGTCACGTTTGATTGATTTATATGACGCCTCGATCTTGTAAAATTCATCTTCGTAAAACACATCGGCGCCCTCCAGGATGCTGTCAATTTCTAAATGAAGTTTATCGATAGTTTTCCAACGTGATTGAAGATTATTGATTTCGTCTTGTATCTCCCACCGTTCGGACAATTGAGAAATGTTTATGCTCCCTAACAGTCGTTTAAATGCTCTAAAATTGGCTCTCTGATTTGCTAAAGACTCGTCGAGTTTCCCACTAGTTTGGACCGTTTTGTCCGTTCGCTCAGTCGACGGACCCTCACCTTCTTGAAGAGTTTTATGCGAATAAATTGATTGATAAATAGCTTGATAAACTTGCTTGGTTTGTTCATAAATGTTTTCTCTAAAATACTGATGTTCCCTATCTTGCTCGGAGGCGTTATCTAAGATTTCGGTATGATTCTGATCAAACTCTTGCCAGAGATTTTGAATGGTTTTAAGACGATTTTGTAAGTACTGCAAGGTCTTCCGAGTTTCGGAATCCTTAGCGAAGTTGATTTTAATTCTATGGAGATTTTGAAAGATTTCAGCTTGTCTAGAGAAAGAAGAATCCATGATGATACTGATACAGGTGTCAAAAAATTAAAAAGGAACAATCTTACTTGAGTCTCGACGCGCTGAGTTGCGTAACACAGCAACGCAACAGTGACGTAGTTCTCGTTGATCCTTGATGATATTGATATGCAACTTACAGCTCCCTCGGCTGTAAGATCTCCATAGACGCGATGCGCGACGATTGATAGTTAATGATATTGATAGATAGACTGATACGTTCACAAATGATATGATAACTCCGATCGCCGAGTCCTCCCTTTCCACCACGTACGGACGGTGAAAAAAGGGTACCGAAGGACCAAAAACATATGTAAGGGTTGTCAGTCCTTACACTGATGATAAAAATGATATTGATAGGGGTTGTTTCGGGGATGATGATATAAAACAACCGAATTGAGTGATTTGATATATTGCACTGAATTAAATCTATTGGTTTTTACATAAGTCGGCAAACATGCCGCGTATGCTATAATTGTTAATTGCGGTCACTACTCGCTACGTATGATTAGGGTTCTGTGTAAAATGTACGATGTTCCGTACAGATAATATAAATACAAATATCTTTATTTCTTCTCTGACACAAATATCACTACAAAGTAGTTACAATCGAAATAATGTTTCCTTAATGCAAAATCTAGTAGTAGGATGGTACCTACACTTTTTTAACTCAACAATAAACATTGTGTCAACCCTAGTTCGATTGTCGCTAGGTCTCACGTCACTTGGTCTCGCGCAGCTGCGAAGCAATAGTGACTTTATACTCAAAGATGTAGGTGCATTTTTGTACGCGGCAGAAAAAGTAGTCTATTAACGCTGTAGGTATTGAAATTTCTCTATGGAGTGATTTATCTGTTACGTAGTAACTATTTAGTAATCTGTGGCCTAGTACCGCACATGAACCGCGGTATCTAAGATTTAGATCCAGAGTAATATAGATAGACAAATCAAGATGATGTCTATCGGACCTTGGTCCCCGACGATAACACCCGGTCGGTAGTAAGCGCTTCCCTTTAGCTTCCTTATTCTAAATCTGTTGCGCCAAAGCGGCATAATATTACTGTCCCCGCGATTCGCGACTGTCATTGATTTGGCTGCGGGTATAGGTTCACACGCTATCAAAAGCGTTCGGGGCGACAGAATTTCGCAGGTGTCACCTGAGGCCTTAGTACGACAAACGAAATACGTCAAAACGATAATCGTTTCGTTCGTTTTATTATGATTTAAGTATACATGACAGCACAGTGTAAAGGTAGAAACTGTGAAATCTTAAGGGCATGTAATAAGGGCGTTGAAATTTGACAATGCACTTTGGTGTAATGGACAAAAAGTAACCCAGGACGGGTTCGAATCCCAGGTTGAGCCAAAATTGTTTCTGAGATTTTCTGTCATGAATCCCCCAAAAACAGCGCGGAGTCGGGAAGGTGGCGGTGTTACAACCCCGTGCCTCGGTGCGCACGTTAAGCTGTTGGCCCTGCGCCTGATCTCTCTCCGGTCATGTCGGATTGCCGTCTCACCGAACTCTGAGAGTGATGGAACAGTGAGTGCACCTGTGTATTGCGCTCACACTTGTGCACTATATCTCCTGCGTAGTTGGCTGATCTCTGTTGAGATTGGCCGCCGTAGTCGAAATCGGCCAGGAGGACTATTACTATTATTTATGTAAGAAACTTTAACAAGAACCCAAACCAAATCTGAACCTAACTGAGGACAGACAGGAACAGCGGCCATATTGGCGGAAGCGGTCGTTAGCGCGCGCGCTCATTTCCGCCCGCCATTTTGTTTTTTTTCAACCGCCATTGTGCGTTTGGAACTTTAAATTGGGCTAATTAATGTTACACTGTTATTTTAATGTTTATTACAGGAATCATATTATTATACAATATAAAATCTGTCCGGACATGACATACCGATATTTGAAGGGGCTATTCTCCAGGTATTTTTATCGACAATTCAACCCCTCTACAGTCCCCTACCTCACCCCCCTCAAAATGGCCGCCATTTTAATCTTTACTTAACAATTCTGATAGTGAATTTATGAAAATTGCAATAACTTCGAAAGTGAGTGTCATAAAATACTAAATTTGGTTTTATTTGAACAATAACAAGTTGTTCTAGGGACCACTAAACAAATTTAATTGATAAGAGTGATGAAACATACTTTAAAAAATTCGAAAACCGCAAAAAAACATAAAAAATTCCGAAAAAAAATTACATTTCTGCACATAATTAAAAAACTAGCCCCTTATGATGGTATTTTTTTATTTTATTTCAATGGTTAGTTATGTTAGCTACAAAATGACACCAAATTTGTAAGTAATAAGTAATCCGCTTTAAGAAAAAAAAAACATTATTAAAACTCTGACATAGGTCGAAATGAAAGTAATATGGCATTATTTTTAAATTTTGATTTAAAATTAACAATAATTTATTAAAAATCATTCATAAACAAATTATGTATCTAAACTAACTAAAAATTAAATTGAAAACTGTTCAAAATGGCCGCCGTTACATAATAAGCACTTAACAGTTCTTATGATAATGTCTTTCGTGGAACGGCGCCGAATTTTTTTTCTTAAAGCGGATTACTTATTACTTACAAATTTGGTGTCATTTTGTAGCTAACATAACTAACCATTGAAATAAAATAAAAAAATACCATCATAAGGGGCTAGTTTTTTAATTATGTGCAGAAATGTAATTTTTTTTTACGGAATTTTTTATGTTTTTTTGCGGTTTTCGAATTTTTTAAAGTATGTTTCATCACTCTTATCAATTAAATTTGTTTAGTGGTCCCTAGAACAACTTGTTATTGTTCAAATAAAACCAAATTTAGTATTTTATGACACTCACTTTCGAAGTTATTGCAATTTTCATAAATTCACTATCAGAATTGTTAAGTAAAGATTAAAATGGCGGCCATTTTGAGGGGGGTGAGGTAGGGGACTGTAGAGGGGTTGAATTGTCGATAAAAATACCTGGAGAACAGCCCCTTCAAATATCGGTATGTCATGTCCGGACATACTGGCATGTTCATCGGGGATAATGTAGCATTCTAATGGTAAAAGTTATTTTTTGTAAATCGGTCCAGTAGTTTCGGAGCCTATTCAATTTAAATAAACAAACAATCAAATCTTTCGTTTTTATTATATATTAGTGGACCCGGCAGACGCTGTCCTGCCCGCTGTTATCGCAATTCATCAATAATTCCCTGGACTTCCACAAATATTTCAAGGCTAAAATTATTCAAATCGGTTCAGCCGTTCTTGAGTTAGTGAGACCAACGTACAGCAATTTATTTTTATAAATAAAAAAAGCGACGGCCCACCTGAATTTTCCCATATGAATGCGTCATTTTCCCGCGGTAAAAAGTGTCCTATGTCCTTTCTCGGGTATCAAAATACCAAGTTTCATGCAAATTAGTTCAGTAGTTTAGGTGTAATTGAGTAACAGACAGACAGAGACAGAAAGATAGAGTTTTTTTCGCATTTATAATATTAGTATGATACAAGTGTAGATTTTAAGTTTGAGACGTGAATGTTTATCACAATAAGACATTAAACTAGTACCTACGATTGGCTTCTATTCTTTTGTAGGTAATACGTATCTTTACAGTGTTTTAAGTGAATAATAGTGTTGAATGACGAAAAAGGTCACACTATACTGCAGTAACTCGCTAAATGCCTACTTACGGTCAAAATCATTGTATTTACTATGATGATGTCATTTAAGAAACGAGTGTGGTCTTGAAATTTACGTTCTGTTATCTATTTTAGGGTAAACTATAACCACCATCATAATCAGTGTTACATAGTGTAACTAAAAATTGCGAACTTTGGAAACGCAAACCAAATTCATACGCTTTCTTTGCGTCGAAAGAAAATCAATTATATGTACTCTTTGGTATAGGAACTTTGAAAGGGGAGCTTCAGAAGGGTTGGGAAATTTGTATTTTAAAGGGGAAAAGAAGGGAAATAATTTAACTATTTATTTAAATTAGAGGTATTACGAGGTTTTAAGACTTCTAGCTACTGACGTCAAAAATCAGAGTTGATTTTTTGGCGCAACTGATTCAGAGTTAGTAAGTTAAAGGGAAGCGCTTCATACCGACCAGGTGTTATGATCGGGGACCGAGGTCCGATAGGCGTCGTCTTGACTTGTCTATCTACTATATCATTCTAAATCTCATATACCGCGGTTTATGTGTGGTGCTTGCCACCGGTAGGCATGCGCTTGTGATGGCGAACGGTAAGTAACGGTCGCCACAATTTGATACAGACTGAAGAGTAACAGTATACGGAATATCCTTTGACATTAATCGCGTTTGCGCTATCCTAAGTACCTAATATATAATCTGTTCCTCTATACTCTACAGATTAATAGATTGCAGATATAAAGTTACATTCATGTCCACGTGTTCTACGTTTCGTTATTTACACCTGTCTAGAGGTCAGTTAGGTTGGCCAACCTGCGACTTACGTTTTTGACAGCGTGTCAACGTTCTGAGACCTTTCTCGGGTATCAAAATATCACCATACCAACTTTCATGCAAATTGGTTGAGTAGTTTAGGTGTGACTGAGTAACAGACAGACGACAGACGGAGTAACTTTCGCATTTATAATATGAATATGGTAATACAAGTTATATATAATCTGTTCCTCTACACTCTACAGATTAATAGATTGCAGATATAATGTTACATTGATGTCCACGTGTTCTACGTTTCGTTATCCACACCTGTTTAGAGGTCGGTTAGGCTCGGGCCAACCTGCGAATTTCTGTCGCCGCAAATCGCTTTTGACAGCGTGTCAACCTTCTGAGTTGCGGCGACATTGTGCCGTAGGAAGCAAATGTAGAATCAAAGCATACATACATACGTATACATACAGACATAGGGATAGACGCGGACAATTACTTTGCTCTATATTAAGTAGTGATTGCACTGGCAGTTATAGTTTACCCTATCTTTTTCTACCCTCAGGAACCCCCACCCCCCTAAGCCATGGGCGCGGCATCGGACGGCTATGGGTGGCGCGCGCGCATCGCCGCCCTGCGCGAGTCCCGCAAGCTGGTGCTGGTCATCGTTGCTATAGCGCTGCTGCTGGACAACATGCTGCTTACCACCGTCGGTAAGTGTTTGGACAGATATAGGAAGATTCATGGACACAGGATAGTGCCTTGAGTGACTCCTGTAAGGAATAGAAAAGGGCTAAATATAAAGCCTTGAAGTGCCCCTTAAACCTAAAGGAGAAGACCAAGAAAAGCGCATTGAGTGACCTAGCAATGTAATAGCACAAGGCTCGAGATAGATCCTTGAGTGACCCCTCTTAAGAATAGAAAAGAAACAAGGAATGAAACTTGAGGAGCTCCTTAAATCAAAAGAATAGGACCTAGAAAAGCGCCTTGAGTGACCCCTCACATTAGCACAGGGCTTAGGATACATCCTTAAATGACCCCTCCCTGTTCCTAAAGAGAAATTACAATAGCACCTTGCTTGGTTGACCCCTATTTAAGTAAGAACTGATAAGGGCCTAGTGTGAAACCTTGCGATAGCCCATTCAAAAACTAGGTGTGCGTAAGCTATAAGGAATAAGCATGGGCGCAGCGTCTGCCCTGCGCGAGTCCCGCAAGCTGGTGCTGGTCATCGTTGCTATAGCCCTGCTGCTGGACAACATGCTGCTCACCACCGTCGGTAAGTGTTTTGGCAATGTAGGAAAATAAATGGGCTCAGGATGGTGCCTTGAGTGACTCCTGTAAGGAATGGACAAGGGCTAAAAATAAACCCTTAAGTATCCCTTAAACCCAAAGAAGAAGATCAAGAAAAGCGCCTTGAGTGACCCTTCAATTAGATAGTAACTAAGAACAGACAGGGCTCAGAATAGTGCTCTTAGTGACCCATCTACGGAATAGAAAAGGACTCAGGATAGGGCATTGAGAGACTCTTAAAAGAAATTGAAAAAGACCTCAAATCAAGGGTCTATCTATAGTCTTTTTCTATTTATCCTATATACGAGTATATTCCTGATCCCTCTAGGACATTACAAAGGTGGGTGCGGTGCT
Source organism: Pyrausta despicata (assembly GCA_963921415.1). Classification (NCBI taxonomy): domain Eukaryota; kingdom Metazoa; phylum Arthropoda; class Insecta; order Lepidoptera; family Crambidae; genus Pyrausta; species Pyrausta despicata. The sequence goes on along the minus strand of OY992871.1, from coordinate 2,087,991 downwards.
TCTAACTAAATCAAAAGATGAGTACCTATGATAGAGCCTTGATTGATCCGTTTTAGGAAAAAAGGAGGGATCATGATTGAATCTTGAGTTAAATCGTCGGTGAGTCTATTCAAATTTGTATATATATCCGCTGGCGGTTAAGCCAGTATTTTACAATACAATGAAACAACATTGTTTCACGAGCATAAAACGGAACACCCTGTGATGTCAGAGTCCGCAATCGGACAAGTGGCTCATTGTAATTCATTATACGGCCGATATTTTACCCCGAGGGAGCGCTCGGGTTATCAGATTCCGTTTACCACGCCAAAAATGTTTTATTAAGTCGTTTTAGAGGAAGTGAGACCCGAAATCACTGGGATAAAATCTTGTTAGGGTCTTTAAAGACAATACACATTTTCTGGTTAGCAGAATTTTTACCTCGGAGTTCGGTGTACACACTTTGATGCCAACGTTGGTCCAAAAACCTATCACCCAATCAGTGGACATTGAAAAAAGCGATGGTGCAAGTTAGTTACGCCCAACGTCGGTTCCACACGTTGGGCGTATAGCTAACTAGCTTTAAACGCGCATTCGACAGTTTCCCGACAATACTGCGCAAAAAGCTAGTTCTTTGCTCAGACGAGTTCGCGGCAGCTGCAATAGTGTTCCTGGACGCTATAGCCAATCGTGGGGACTGCCCACTTATTGGCAAACTAATTTTATATGTCAATTCTATTGCGACTTACTGTATTGTCTTAATTACACTAACATAGGATATAAGCTATTGTTACTAACATTCTGGATCTTGTTGTCTGAATAAAACATGATTTTATTTTTATTTAAACTATTATCCGCCCCAATAACCGCCAGGACACATATGTGCCATACAGTCGCCGCTGTCTGATAACGTGTCAACCGGCCAACCAATGGCCGCGGCTAAAGCGCTGACATTCGTGAGTCGGCTTTAAATTAATAGTCCTCCTGGCCGATTTCGACCACGGCGGCCAATCTCAACAGAGATCAGCCAACTACGCAGGAGATGTTATAGTGCACAAGTCTGAGCGCAATACACAGGTGCACTCACTGTTCCATCACTCACAAAGTTCGGTGAGACGGCAATCCGACATAACCGTATGTCGATATGTATAATATATATTTATTTACAAAAAAAAAGTATTTAAGTATGTTTATCCGTTGTCTTGTACCCATAACACAAGCCTCAAAGCTTAATTTGGGACTAGAGAATTGGTGTGATTGATGTGAAATATTTATTTATTTATTTATGATCTCTAGCCATCATTGAACACATTTTGAAGTTTAACTAAAAAATTACCACCTTTATCATTTTCCTTTTCACTTTCGCAATTAATAAGCTATTGAAATAGGTAAACATTCAAAGGTAACAATTTTGAGAAGAAGAATTCTTAATTAATTGTTTACAAGACCCTTTTTAACGTCGTCTTTGTTAACATAAACAATATCTTTATTACCTACCCGTTTTGGTAAATACTCAATTCTTAGCAGACAATTGAAACACCCTGTATATCCAAGATGGCGGCCGCAATCAGCGAAGTGATTCATTGTCATTCATTAGGGTTCGATCCGCAGGTGGAGTCCTCGCAGGATACCTACCTACCTACCGGCCATCATTGATTTCTTTTTCTCGTGGGATCTGCAAAGAAAAATGAGTTAAGAAACACGCTTTAACATCAAACGACGACCACTTTGGTGTAATGGTCAAGAAGTTGACTATTAACCAAAAGGTCGCGGGTTCGATCCCCGCACTGTACAAACATTTGTGTGCATGAACATGTCTGTTTGTACTGGTCTGGGTGTTATATGTATTTATTTGTAACTAGTATCTCCCCGCGACTTCGTCCGCGTGGAATCCCTTCGTTTTCACAATCGCGGTCGAACGGGATAAAAAGTATCCTATGTCCGTTTCCTGGTTATAAGCTACCTCTCCACCAATTTTTAGCTAAATCGGTTCAACCGTTCTTGAGTTATAAATAGTGTAACTAACACCACTTTCTCTTATAGAAATAGATATATTGTTTGATATCAGAAACAACAGTGGTGCTTCTGATATCTGTAACACAAGTGCTTAAGCTACTTACCACACGGAGTCAGATCAATTTATGTGATGTTGTTGTATATTTATTATTATTTATTTAAAATGTGTTTCCTTCGGATGTAAAGCTGAAAAAAGGATTATTTTGCTTTAAATTTCCACTAAACGACGCCAACGCAGTAACCAAAATACATCCAACTGTCATCACCTGAAAAAGCTAGAGCTGGAAGTCGCAGGACTTACAATACCTACAACTCACAACGTGACACAGAAGATGCACCTGGAATCACAACACTGATACCGACAAAACTTTCGGATGTTGTAGGTATCTTACCTCAACATTGATGAATCATGGCAGGCTTGCAGCCTAAGGAACGCTTAAAAAAATTCGGACCGATGAGTTATTGTTACGGCAGGTCAATAAAATTGCGTTGAACAATCGCCCGGCTTGCGAGATGTTGTATTCAATTCCCACCTGTGTGGCACTAATTTTTTCTCAGCGTGTGTTTATATTCAAATTTTTGCATTGTTGCAAGAAATTTGCATTGTTAATGCTAAAAAATGTTAAAACTTTCATCTCTTACCTATCTCATCAGCCTACGTCCCACTGCTGGGCACAGGCCTCACCTCAACTATGAGGTGGTCCGAGCCATACTCGCGGTTTCAGTGCGGTGCGGTGGAGGGGTGTTTGTAAGGCAAGTGACCAACCTTACTGTCAGATGCTATTAAGCCGCCCGAGGGCCTCTGACTAGGCTTAACGACTAATGTATATCGATATTAACCGGGAGCAACAGCTTAACATGCCTTCTGAAGCACGGAGATGCTTTTAAATAGACGTCACTTAAATGGTCAGAATGATCACCCACCCCAAACAAGACCGCGCCTTTAGTTGCTTATTACACGTTAAGCCCTTGGTCCTGCGCCTGATGTTTCTTCGGTCATGTCGGATTGCCGTCTCACCGAACTTTGAGAGTGATGGAACGGTAAGTGCACCTGTGTATTGCGCTCACACTTGTGCACTATAATATCTCCTGCGTAGTTGGCTGATCTCTGTTGACATTGCCCGTCGTGGTCGAAATCGGCCAGGAGGACTATTATTACACGTATTTCTTTAGACTTGGGATGAACCTAAATGGACTTCAAAAAATAGCTGACGGTTGGGAATGCGGGCGCCATGGCATTATTTTATTATTTACCGACAAAGCCACCTTTTTGAGCGCATACCGCAAATATTTGTGGAACAGCAATGTTGGGAAGAATTTATGAAAACCTCTTTGTAATTAAGTGAAATAGATTAAAGTTTTGTGTTTGGGCTGTGAAAGGAAGACATTCTCTTCATCTAAAGTCAAAAGGAAATTTTTTTTGAAAGTTTTAGCTAAAAGAGAAGACTAACAATAAAGTCCGTTAGGTGTCATCCTAATAAGAAGGTCGCTGGTATGTGAAACGTAAATCTGGAAATCTTTCCTTACAAGAGGATGTCTACGGTGTTGCGTTATATTTAAGATCATCAGATCAGACTACCTTGTTGATGTAGTGGCAAAGTTTCTGCCTTACATCCAAGAGGTCTTGGGTTCGAATCCTAGGTCGAACGAAGGAAGAATTTTGGCCGAAGGGTGTTGTGTATCGTCGATTTCGTGGACGGATACCCGACACCAAGTTGCGTAACACTACGCCGAATAAATAGTGTATTGTTTTGTTTTATTTTTATAAGTTATATTTATGTTTTATAAGAATATGTATGTTAGACTTTAAGGTTTTTATGATATGGGCCATAATTTTGTTAAAATTCGTAGCCTGAAATAAAAGTTATTATTATTATTATTATAACTCGTCAGACCATCTGGCCGGGGGTGACCCCACTCCTGGCCTAACATAATGTGGGAGACAAAGACACATAAACTCCGCTGGCTGGGTCTCGCAGAACGCATGGAGAGAGATCGGGCCATGAAGCGCGTGTACTCAGGAGAGCTCAGAGGGCGAAGACTGGTCGGGCGTCATAAGTACCGCTGGAAGGACGTATTAGAGGACCTCGCCGAGCTGTTCAGCCCTGTCAACTCACAATAGGCTTTAGAAGACAGGGAGCAGTGGCGATAAATCGTGTCGAAGGATAAGATCCACTTCGGGTCGCTGAGCCAGCGCAGTAAGTAAGACCATATCAGCCAATATCCGTCCACTGCTGGACGTAGGCCTCTCCCAGGGTGCGCCTCACCGTTCGTCTCTGAGTTTTCCGCATCCAGTCCTGACTAACGACCTTAACGAGGTCGTCAGACCATCGGGCCGGGGATCACCCCACTCGTGGCCTACAACTCGTGGCGCAGCCTAACATAATAGAGGAGACAAAGACACATAGACTCCTCTGGCTGGGTCAAGTAGACCGGATGGAGAGAGATCAGGCCATGACGCGCGCGTACACAGGAGTGCTCAGTCAAGTACCGATGGAAGGACGAAGTCATCAAGGACCTCGCCGAGCTGTTTGGCCCTGTCAACTTACAAGAGGCTGTACAAGACAGGGAGCAGTGGCGAAAAATAGAGCCGGATGCCAAGATTAAATAATAAATAAATATTTCACAACAATCACACCAATTTTTGGTCCCAAATAAAGCTACGAGGCTTGTGTTATGGGTACTAGACAACGGATATACATACTTAAATCCTTTTTTTTGTAAATAAATACATATTATACATAGGAAACACCCAGACCAGTACAAACAAACATGTTTATGCACACTTATGTTTGTACTGTGCCGGGATCGAACCCGCGACCCTTGGTTTTAGAAGTCCGACATGTTGACCACCGCACCAAGCGGTCGTCATTCACTTCGGGTCGCTGAGCCAGCGCAGTAAGTAAGACCAGTGACCTTTCTAGGTCGTCGGACCATCTGACCGGGGTCACCCCCGCTGCGCCTACCAACTCACGGTCTCCACTCAAGGAACCGTCTGCTCCATCGGCCATCAGATAAGATATCTAGAAGGCTTTATTCTAGATATCCACATTTCACATTCCTCCAACTCCTTTCACATTCAGGCCATTAGGCTCTGGAATACTCGTCCTGAAAATTTAAAACAGGATCCCAGGAAACTATTATTCAAGAGGCTCATTCGCACCCACTTTCTTACTTTATCGCAACCGTCATTATAGATCTTTCTTTGACAGTTCGTCATATTTATTTATTTATTTTGTGTATATTAGTATATTTTATTTTATTTTATTTATTTATAGGTACAACTATAGAATACAATTCCAAACACTGTTATAGGATAGCAAAATAAGTTTCACATTAAATTGAACTCCAATAAATGTTGCACTCAACGTTAACATAAAAAAACCGGCCAAGTTCGTGTCGGACCACGCATAAAGTAGGGTTCCGTAGTCAATTTTGGAACCGCGCTGTCTTGCATTTCTTGCATCATCATCATCTCTCTAGCCGTCATTATCATCATTGTAAAGTATATATTTTTAAATTATTTATAATTTTATATAAGAGTTTACGTGAGAGATTTGATGTTTAAAGTTCAAAGACTTTAGAAATTACAGGGGGGGACAACGTGTAAACGACCTTGGCCGGCTATAGCTCGCAAATGGTAAAGCTGATAAAAAAGTGTTGTATGGAAACCCTATCTTATTTTCATAGTCCTTTTCAACGATACCCCACACAAGGGGGTGCACTAAAAAAATAATTCACCCCCTACCTTTACACCTGAGCAGGGTGAGCACGAACATTTTCTTATTCGTTTGTGCTCACCCCGCTGCAGATTTGAAATGCGACACATTTAATTATTGAAAGGTGCTGCATTAGAGTCAAGGTATAAAGTCTAAAACCTATTAAATGAATTTCTGGCTTATACATTTTTGGCTTGCATTAGGCCTACCGTAGTCAAGAGTAGCTTAACGAGGAACTGTCACTGTCAAAAATATAGTCGCACTTTTGTCAAAATGACATATTGCAACAAATTTACAAGGATATTGCTCAAAAGTAATTTTTTGTGACTTGGAACTTAAGAGTCACTATATTATTGGCGCTGACTTTCCGTCTACGACACTATTAAAGTTTCTAACCTAACCCTTTATTAAACAATAGAAATTAAAATTTGAAAATAAAAAACCAGGGCAAAAGGCGTACTCGCCTCCGTCTGGCCTGGCCGGAAGCCGGGCAATTTCCCGGCAAGATCAAAGTGAAATTCACTTAGGTTGTTCATCAAAGGCACCGCTTAGTGCTGGGAAAGTGTCGACGCGAAATCAAATAAGTTGTCGATAAACGTTACAATATAAAAAGTTACAATATCGATAGAGCGTAGAATTTCATTCAAAGATGCCCAGATCATAAAGAAGCTAGCAAATAAATTCCCTAGCGAGAGAGAGTGAGTTAGTCTCTCTAGCGAGAGAGAGTAAGCTTGCTGCGACTTGCGTGGAAACCCTATATCTTCACAATTCTTTATAAATTGTAGGCTATGTGTTATTATGATGTGAAAGTTATATTCTCGTAAAATTTCATTGAAATCCATACAGTAGTTTCGACGTGAAAGAGTCACAAACATCCAGACATACTTACAAATTTTCGCATTCAAAATATCGCATTCTTTATCTAAATCAAACTGTCGGATTTGCCATAGGTATTGCGTGGGATTTACAGTTTTAATTTTCATAAAATAATAAGTTTTAAATTCATCCAACGTCATTGATATAGATACCGTCGAATGTTATAAAAACAAATAATAATATAAACAATAAAATTACATACATTTGGCCCCGTCAACTTACAAGAAACTGCACAAGTTAGGGAGCAGTGGCCAAAAATCGTGCTGGTGACCAAGATACACTTCGGGTCGCTGGGCCAGCGCAGTAAGTAAGTAAGTATCGATTTCGACCACAGCAGCCAATCTCAACAGCGATCACCCAACTGCGCAGGAGATATTAAAGTGCACAAGTGTGAGCGCGATACACAGGTGCACTCGGATGTCTCTTTACTCGCAGTTTGGTGAGTTGGCAATCCGACATGATCGTAGACAGATCAGGCGCAGGACCAATGGTTTAACATGCACATCGAGGCGCAGGGGTGCAACATCGCCAACTTTCCCGACTCCGAGCTGTTTCTGCAAATGAGTTTCTTCCCTTGTATAGTATCGATAAAACAATCGTGTTTTTCTCACCACTACCTTCGAAATCAGATTTCGTCTGCGCGCGTCTGTGTTATGATCCAATTTGCCCAGCGCCAACTTTCTAAAACAATTACACGATATAATATGGTGAAAAGTTCGGCCTGTCTGCTGAATAAATTGTCAAAGCTTCTGGTTTTACACAAAAATAAAATTCCTCACGCAGCTTCTTCTCGGCACCAGACCACAAATTTTCCCGAAGTTGCAGTGGTAGGATTTTTTGGGACGCCGGACGTGTGAAAAAAGTGGTCCTTTCCGAAGAGTGCTCCCTATTTACAGGGTATATGACTTTTATGACTTGTTAACCCCCGACGCAAAAGAAAGGTATCGTAGCTTCCGAACGGATGGACCCATTTCAAAGCTTTTTTTGGTGGTCAAAATCCGTTGAGGCTCTGATTCGGGAAGTTTAAGTATGTGTGGTGTGGTGACTAAATGCATTTGTTTATGTCGTAGATGAATTAGCTTAAGGTAATTATTATTATTGCCTTATTTTTGACGTGACAACGTCTTATAAATTGGTTTTCCGGGTGACACTTCAAGAAACTGCGTTACGCTCCGCTCACGTTATGCGCTCACAATGAGAGCGAGTGAGAGGCACGCGTCCCTTCGACTCGGGCATGGTTAGCCCGCCTAAGAGCGAGTCAGACAGACATAAAAAGTGAAAGGCACGCGTCCCTTCCACTCGAGCACAGTTAGCCCGCCTAAGAGCGAGAGAGACAGAGCGAGAGAGAGAGAGTGAGAGAGATAGGCATACACACCGGTTCATGTTATACGAATGAATATTCACATTAAAATTATTTTACCACTCAAAGTCGTTGTCACGTAAAACTTTCGCCCGTATACCGACTTTACAGGCAACCAATTTTTACCCTAAATAAATACCACCTTACTATAAGTTATGGCCAGCATGAGTTTTATTCAATGCGTTCTCAGGTAATGCAAACACAGAAACTTTGTAAAAAAAATCTACTCATATACAATTCTTTTACGTCTTTCATATTCTATGGAAGTCCAATATGGCGTTCCCGCGCAAATATGGCGTCGAGTGCGCTGCGTTTGACAGCTCATTCCGAGGATGGCGCGAAAGTGGACGCGGGCAAAATTGATTTATTGACTGGAAATTATTGCTATTGGGTAAAATTATTTGCGTTTGCAAAAAATAAGGCTATCGCGATGTTAGTTCTTGTACCAGCTGCTCTGAGAAAACAGTAAAATTAAATAAAACAGATTAAAATGACTCTAAAAAGCACTCTAGTTTAATGGTTAAAAATGAAATGGAATATTATTACACACAGAGGTCGCGGGTTCGATCCCCGCGCTGTACAAACATTTATTTCCTAAACATGTCTATTCTTACTGGTCTAGGTATTATTATTTGTATTTATTAAGGAAAGTTTATTTGTAATACATGATGCTATTTTTGATTCTGATTTCTGTAACACAAGTGCTTATATTACTTACCACAGAGCTAAATCAATGTAAGTGATGTTGTTATTTATAAAAAGGAAGTGAAATAGCAGCGCTGCTGGTGAACGGAAAACAACATCGCAATAGGGCAGGCAACATGTAGATCTTTAATCATTTTCTTTAGTTTAAAAAAATAGACGAGAAAAAAGAACAAAATAAAATAATATATAAAAATGTAAGTATATTAAACTAACTTGTAATAAACCGATTAAGTTATTTCTTAAATAATATTTAAATAAACAAATATTTCACAACAATCACACCAATTCTCTAGGCCCAAATTAAGCTACGAGGCTTGTGTTATGGGTACTAGACAACGGATAAACATACTTAAATACTTTTTTTGTAAATAAATACAAATTATACATAGAAAACACCCAGACCAGTACAAACACACATGTTCATGCACACTTATTTTTGTACTGTGCGGGGATCGAACCCGCGACCCTTGGTTTTAGAAGTCCGACCTGTGGACCACTGCACCAAGCGGTCGTCTTAATCGGATGTAAGTCTAACTGTCGACGGTTTATTGGCGAAGATTTTACGTGACAACGACTTTTCAACGCGCCTAATTCTCTATAGCGATGTGCTTGTGGCGCAATGGTTGCAGCGCTTTGGTAGTGATACCTAAAGTTAAGCAACCTAAGGCGCGGTCATGTTTGGGATGGGTGACCATTCTGACCATTTAAGTGACGTCTATTTACAAGCATCTCCGTGCTTCGGAAGGCGCGTTAAGCTGTTGGTCCCGGTAAATATCGATAGATATTAGTCATTAAGCCTAGTCAGAGGCCCTCGGGCGGCTTAATAACACCTGGCAGTAAGGTTGGTCACTTACCTTACACACACCCCTCCACCAATCCGCACTGAGCCCGCGTGGTGGAGTATGGCTCGCACCACCTCATAGTTGAGGTGAGGCCTGTGTATAATATATAATACTGATAAAACATATTTTGACATAATATCTGTATACTTCTAATTATATTTCAAATAAATCATTACTTATATCACTTCTTTTTACTCATCATGACCCATGCCTATTTCCTTCCTAAATGCTCCACAGTATCATTACAGCTATGTCTATTATCTCCGTAAATGCCCACGCTTAATTATCGTTATAAATTAGGTTCGTTATAACAATGGTAACATAACGATGCCTAACCCCCTCCCTCAGCCCGTATGTAACGGAGTAACGACGCGTGAAGATAAGCCATGTCTACTGCGTGGACAGTCTTTGAATATACAAGGTGTATTTTAGAGAGATGTTTTATTTCAACTCAGTTTACTCAAATAAATACACAAAAACACACACTCACACAAGCACATACGCGCATGCACGCACGTACGTACACATACATACAATTGTCACAGGGTTTGCTCGGCTGACACCGGACAAAGTGTGTTAAAAGGAGTAAAGGTTTTGAATAATAGCCGAGATGGGCATTTAGTAGGATATATTTTATCAGAGCCGTGTTTACACCTAACACCTGAACAATATACATAGGCCAAAGGCCTCTAAAAAAAACTAAAAAAAAATAGCTCAGACCGGTAGATACTGGGTCTGGTTCTATAGAAAATTGCTATCTAAGAAATTCAGTACATTTTATAACTAATAAAGAAAAACCACCTTGTCTTTGCTTTAATCTATATCAAGAAATCCAATTATTTTTGATAAATTAAGAAATTAATACCCGTATACAATTAAGTTTCAAATTTCAAATGCTACTGAATTGAAATAAGTTTTGGAATCTAAAGTTTATCAACACTTAGCTGAGCTCCCAGGACTGAATCAGCTGACCAACGAAGCCTCTTTAACAGCTAACTTGAACTCCAACAATTTCACGGAGGAAGACGTTCCTTAGAGGTTTTCCTTTCTTCATAAGAACGGCCAGGGCAAACTCCAGAAATGAAGCCCCGAGCCAAAAGGTGAAGCCGGAGAAGATGAAAACAGGATGAAGAAGAAGGCCACTGAAAGAAATGTACAATTAGTCCACACTCCTGCCCGAGCTTTATGCTAAGATTTAGTCAACAACTTCAGATATATTTACCTGAGGTTACTAAATGATGCTGCCTTACATGTTTGCTGAACCAAGCCTCAGCTCAACATACTAATGTGCCAAGAACAACCTGAAATAATAATCATGTGGAATTATGATATTACCATTTTTTTTTCTTTATCAACATCTCGGTTATAGAATCAAATTTCTTGAAATACATACCTGGACCAATACTTAACAATTGCTGTATTGCTGTGTTTGTATGTAAAAACAAAAATCATGATAAAAAGATATGTGCCGCGGCCGAAACTAATTCCAGCAAGGACGGCATGACTCTGGGGCACTTTTGTGGGATTTTATGGGGTCAAGCTCCGACCCGAAGTCCAAAATTTATATCAAAATTTAGTAGCTTTTTTTCACGCCATGCTACTTTTGCTGCGTCAGCTCCCAGAGTGCTTTCAAAACGGAAATCCCCTACTTGTCAAACACGAAGACATAGACAACACAGCTGTCACAAATCCACTTTCTTTTTGGGCAAAGGGATCAATGCCATACAGCCTAAACATAACGCAAAATGTACTATCGTTATTAATAACCAAAATTTCACAACGTTACAACAGTAAGGTTGGTCACTTACCTTACACACACCCCTCCACCAATCCGAACTAAGCCCGGTTGGTGGAGTATGGCTCGCACCACCTCATAGTTGAGGTGAGGCCTGTGTATAATATATAATACTGATAAAACATATTTTGACATAATACCTGTATACTTCTAATTATATTTCAAATAAATCATTACTTATATCACTTCTTTTTACTCATCATGACCCATGCCTATTTCCTGCCTAAATGCTCCACAGTACCATTACAGCTATGTCTAATATCTCCGTAAATGCCCACGCTTAATTATCGTTATAAATTAGGTTCGTTATAACAATGGTAACATAACGATGCCTAACCCCCTCCCTCAGCCCGTATGTAACGGAGTAACGACGCGTGAAGATAAGCCATGTCTACTGCGTGGACAGTCTTTGAATATACAAGGTGTATTTTAGAGATGTTTTATTTCAACTCAGTTTACTCAAATAAATACACAAACACACACACTCACACAAGCACATACGCGCATGCAAGCACGTACATACACATACATACAATCAATCAATCAATCAATCATGGGGTGCCATCTTCAGATTGAAGTTTGGAGGTCAGCATGTAGAAACCGACGCGGTCTTGATCCGCTCTTTTTAGCTGGTCATAAAAACGAAGTTTGGTCCAGTCTTTGATGTCATCTATCCATTTTCTTCTGGGTCGGCCTGGTGATCTCTTGCCAGGAATCTTGCCTTCGAGGATCAGCCTTAAAAACTCATATTGAGAACCTCTCTGCATATGTCCAAAGAAGGCAACCTTCCTCTTCATTATAGTTGACATAAGTGCACGTTACATACACTAAACAAATAAATAAAATTGCTTTATTAAACGTTGAGGAAGAGCCTGTCTCACGTAGCACAGGGACACCTTATACGAGAGCAGATCAAATATTGATGTATACAATATACGAGTTTTATATACGAGTAGGTATAATGTGTTTTTGAATAAATAACTTTTAAGGGGTTCCGTACCTCAAAAGGAAAAAACGGAACCCTTATAATATCACTTTGTTGTCCGTCCGTCCGTCCGTCCGATTGTCAAGACCGTTTTTCTCAGGAACGCGTGGAGGTATAAAACTGAAATTTCTATATGATACTTAAGTCTATTGTCCCTGGAAGCTGTAGAAAAATCAACCTTCTAAGCCAACGCAATCAAAAGATACAGCTAAATGGCTGTAAATTTCCCCAAATTTTCGAAACTCGCACGGGAATCAAAACCTACAGGGTACTTCCCGTAAACTTAGAATCATGAAATTTAGTACGAAGTCACCTCTTATAGTACAGATATAGGAAAAATTACGAAAACCGTAAATTTTCAGTTTTATCATATAAAAAAAAATATTTTTGACAATTTTGAAAATTTCAAAGTTACTACTCCTTATCTACAGGTTTGTACGGAACCCTCGGTGCGCGAGTCCAACTCGCACTTGACCGGTTTTTCATTTTCATTTTAATACCAGTATGTATTTGGCCGGATAATAATAGGATTTTAACACGCTTTTATTAGATCGGGGTGTACCTATGTAATTATTTATGTATGTATGTATGAATGCATGTAACGGAATTTTTGAGCTCAATTTTCACCAACTTCCAGAAATCGGATTTATTTGAAACTTTGCACACGTATTAAGTACCGATAACAGTGCAATAATTTGATAAGAGTTTTCCATTATCCTTATTAACGTAGTGTTTAATTAAATTAAATTGTTTTGTGTAAGGAGTCAGGCACACAATACTGGATACTCGGACTCGCTGATAGCAATAAATCATTAAAAAGTGGTTAATATACATACGACGAAATCTAAATATATTATAAAAAGGAAAACTGACTGACAGATGCACGCACAGCCCAAACCAACAGGTTTAGTAACTTGAAATTTTGTTCATGCTGTTTGTAGTGCAGAGGAGCACTAAGAAAGGAGTTTTGAAAATTCACCCCCATAAGGGTGTTAAAAAAGGTGTAGTTTGTATTAAACTTCGTCAGTTTTGAAATTAAATTATACAAATTGGTATTAAGGTACTTGGTCTGATATTGGTAAAAATAATTAATGATTTGTTTCAGGATTTCTGGATATGTAACCTTTAAAGGGTGGAAAAGTTTGTATAAAATCACGTCATTCCTCGGTCCAAAATCCTACGTATGCGCGGACGAAGTAAAATCAATAAAATCAAAATAAATTTATTTTAGTAAATAGATTCACAAAAACCACTTTTACAATTCCCAACATATAAATTAACCCTACCACCGCTTCGGGACAATTTGGGCCGGTGCTGAGAAGAAGCGGCTCAGTCACTATTGTCATTGCCTCTTTTCAAATTTGATTTACAACAATTTGTGATTGTGTACATTCAAACATTATCTTTGCCATTTAATAAACCATCAATTTTGTAATATCCTTTCGACATTAATACATCTTTTACAACTGTTTTAACTTTATCTAAATGCAATGAAATTAAATGTTCAGGTAATTCATATAAAAGTAGTGACCAACTTTATAAAGCCTAGAATGTGGCAAACCTTTGTTTTTGTCTAGTGTTGATGAATGGCATACGAAATATATTTCAAATTTCTATTAAAGATAAAACACATGAAAAACACGGAATATAATATACATTTATAGAAAACAATTTATTTTTATTTTTCGTTTCGTTTAAGTAGAGGACGGCCCGTTTCTCCACTGATGCAAAAGTGCTAAGCCTGAATGTGTGAAGTGCGCAAAAACCTTTGAATACTCAAATCACCTGTAAATCCAATAACGGTCGAATTTTTTGCGGCTTAATAAATAATATAAATAATAAATAAATATTTCACAACAATCACACCAATTCTCTAGTCCCAAATTAAGCTACGAGGCTTGTGTTATGGGTACTAGACAACGGATAAACATACTTACATACTTTTTTTTAGTAAATAAATACATATTATACATAGAAAACACCCAGACCAGTACAAACACACATGTTCATGCACACTTATGCTTGTTCTGTGCGGGGATCGAACCCGCGACCCTTGGTTTTAGAAGTCCGACATGTAGACCACTGCACCAAGCGGTCGTCAAAATGTACACACAACACCAAGTCAGGTTACCCTACTTTGACCTTGAGACCGCCACTGTTCCCTTCGCAATACAAACTATTTTCGTCGTTGATATGGTCAGTTCAACTTGCTGCTGTCTGCACATTTTATATTCAAAAGTGATATTGTCTTGTTACTCACGGGAAATGCAACTCTGTTTAAAGTTCCAGAGATTACTACTATAACGTTACCTTTTTTTAATAAATGTACAACAACATCACATACATTGATCTGACTCCGTGGTAAGTAGCTTAAGCACTTGTGTTACAGATATCAGAATCAACAGTGGTATTACAAATAAACTTAAATAAATACATATGACACCCAGACCAGTAAAAACAGACATGTTCATGCACACAAATGTTTGTCCAGTGCGGGGATCGGACCCGCGACCTCTCGGTTAATCGTCAACTTATTGACCATTACACCAAAATGTTCTTTTTATAGAGATATAATTACATGAACGGTTTAATTCTATCTACCTTTGACTGAAATGTAGTAACTGTGAGTTCCATGCAAAGGGCTGTATCTATGTATGTAAGTATGTTAGTCTGTAAGGTATTTAAAATATGGGCCTTTATTTTTTAAATCTGTTGTCTGAAATAAATGAAATATTATGATTATGTATGTCTTTTCCATTCTCGGGATCACAGGGTCCCGTACGTTCGTCCCGGAACCTTTGGAAGGCGTACATGGGGCCGAAGCCAACACGCAGAGGCCCGTTAGACACTTTAATCTAAAGAAAATGTGACACCAACCGGCGATTATCCCTGTAGAGAATGACATATGCCCCGGTCAGTACAGGACTATTGCAGAATATGGTTGAAAAAATTGAGTGGGTTATGGGTTTGGGTGCTCGATGGACTGGGTAACCAGGACTATGGGAAGACCCCTACCGACCTATGTGTTTCACTATTATTATTATCTTCAGACAGCTCTTAGATTGTAACTGTCAGTTATCTAGATTTCAGTCAATGGTAGATAGGATATTTCGGCCATAGGGTAAAACCGAGATAGATGCAGTGGTGAACATGACCCGATTTAAATTACAATAGTTTCGCAGATAAATTCGAATACTTTTTTCATACCTATCAAAAGAATTTCTAACTCTATCTTAATTGACTCAGTTGTATGTCTCGTAGCGAAAACATGCAATATCGAAATGAATTCAAAGATTTTGGAGGATATATGCCCATTTTTCTGTGAGTCATCTATCCTAAACGCAATTTACATGGGTCGGGCATTTATCGTCACAAAATTTAGAGGTCGGCAAAAGTCCCTAATACATTGAATATATCGAAGACAACGTTCTATAATTTTCGTAAAATTTGTAGACAAAACTCCCAAAAATAATATATTTTTTCATATATAAATTGTTTTGATGTTTATTACTGAAGTTATAGAGCGATTTCGAAATGTGAAGCATCTATCTCGGCTTTACCCTAAGTACAAACTTGATTGTGTTTCAATATGGCGTATTTTATGGCGTAGTGCAACAGCTTCATCTGGCTTCTTTGTTGTTTTACACCCAATTTTTATACTCCCTGTCGAGATTTGATCGTAAAATTGCTGTAACAATGTCTGTGTTATTACGTCTTTACGGAGAAAAGTCGCAAAAGACTTGGTTTAGTGACATTGCAATGAGATGATTGCTGCCATTCAGTTTACATGTTGAGATACGTAGGGCACTGATACCGGAATCCTCAAACACTGAAGTAAATAACAAAATCATTTGAAACCCCTAATGATCAGGGTATATCAATGTTTGGTATATGCTTAGTTGGTTGTCCTTTTTAAATAAAATAAAGAATTAAAGATGTTGGAAGTAAGCATGAAGAATGAGTGAAGATCCTTCCACCAAACATACCGCTGCCTTCTTTCTGCATGACGACATGATATGAAGGTTGACTGGCAGAAAATGCTTTTAGCATTTTTTACCTTTGAACATATCTTGTGCCATAAAGTTTTAAATAAAATAAAAAAATACTGAACAGAATGTTGATAACCACACAGGAGGGGAGGATATCTAGATTTAATGCCCAACGCATACCGTCATGTAAATAACAACAGTCCTCCTGGCCGATTTCGACCACGGCGGCCAATCTCAACAGAGATCAGCCAACTACGCAGGAGATACTCGTATTATAGTGCACAAGTGTGAGCTCAATACACAGGTGCACTCACTGTTCCATCACTCTCAAAGTTCGGTGAGACGGCAATTCGACATGACCGGAGAGAGATCAGGCGCAGGACCAACGACTGAGTCTGCGGGTACGAAACTTGCGACGAACGGAGCGACGGCGGCGCGGGGCGGTGCGGCGCGGGGCGTAGACATAGCGGTGTCTTGCGTGTGTACGAAACAAACTTCCGCGCAGTCTCGCTTACGTAGTGTTGTGATATTATTACTGTGATAAAAATGCAACACTATGTACCCGCACGAGCGGCGAAACCAAACTAGTTTGTTCTCGTCGCTCCGCGCCGCCCGCCGCCCGTGCATCGCTCGATCGCGCCGCTCCGCCGCCGCCCGTTTCGTACACAGCGCTTAATGTTTCTAGCATTTGATTACATCGCCGTCGCGCCGCCCCGCCGCCGCTCCGCCGTCGCCCGTTTCGTACCCGCAGACTTAACGTGCTTTCCGAGGCACGGGGGTGTAGTAACACCGCCAACTTCCCGACTCCGAGCTGTCTTAGAGAAATTCATAACAGAAAATCCCAGAAACAATTTTGGCTCGACCTGATATTCGAACCCAGGACCTCTCGGATGTAAGGCAGAAACTTTGCCACTACATCAACAAGGCAGTCAGGCAGGCATGTAAATAAGAATCTACCAGCACAAGAGTCACCATGATAAAGGCCTCGCTTAAAAGTTAGCGACCGACACCAACAGTGGAGTGACCACGAACAACTATCGTAACGTATTCGTTGCGTTTACCTATCGTTAACTTGTCATTTTGTATGGAGGAACTGCCAGTTTCTGACGTTTGGACGACACGAATACGCAACGATAATGTTCGTGCTCACCCCACTAATCGCCGTGGCGAGGCGAGGCTGAGTCGCTGACAATCGCAAGCCATAGTGACAATGTGTCGTAGGTGTGCACTATTGGCAAATTAGTTGTGTAAACCACTTGACCACACAGGCTTAAGGTTTCTATCTTATTTAACAAACTCTTAGGCTATCCCCACAGCACAAATGCATATAAAGCTGAAAAAGAGAATTGTTTTGCTTTTTTCCACTAAACGACAAATAAATACATCTAACTGTAACTACTCGAAAAAACTACAGCTGGAAGTCGCAGGACTTACAATACAACTCACAACGTGACACAGAAGATGCACCAGGAAACACAACACTGATACCAACAAAACACTCGACGCGTTTCGCCACTACACGTGGCATCCTCTGGAGATGTTGTCGCTTCGACAGATTACAAGCAATGTCTCTCAATGATGATCGACGGGAAGTCGTGCGTCGTGAATACGTGAATCGTAAGTCCTGCGACTTCCAGCTCTAGTTTTTTCAAGTGGGTACAGTTGGATATATTTGGGTACCTGCCCTGGCGACGTCTAGTGAAAATTTAAAGCAAAATAATTGTCGTTTTCAGCTTTAACCATGGATTTTCGGAAAGTAACGCCTGATTCCATCTACTTTATCAATTTTCTGCCGTCGCGACTGACGTGTTAACTAACAAATGGCCGCGGTTAAATGACGGACAGTAGCGAGCCGCAGCGGCAGTTTGTCACTGGCGTGCTCAACATCTTAAACATGATAACACTTGTTTTAGTATGTACTTGTAGTGACCTCTACCGTTCGCCATCACAAGTGCGAGCTTAACGGTGGCAAGTACGACAGCGAGCGCTGACACGGCTCCATAGGCTAGATGGCGCTATTAGCTTAGTACCGCACATGAATCGCGGCATATAAGATTTAAGTAGATTCTGAATAATATAGATGGACAAATCAAGATGATGTGTTATTTTTTAAGTATTTTTTTGCATACACAACGCTATTTTTAAATTAGAAAAGACATAACACTTAAAGGTAGGAGGTTCGATTCCTCCCCAATGACCGGAGCCGAAAAGATTTTTTTAAATTTTATGTCTTTTCGAAATTAAAAATAGCGTTGTGAATGGAAAAAAATACCTAACAAATAAAATTTTAGCCTGTTTCATCTTAACCAATTATTAAATATTTGTAAAAATATTTCTCTCGGGTGATTTGAGGGTGTCTCCCACAATCATTGATGAAACATATTACGCTGGCCCAAAGCGTTAAAAAGCACTTACAAAATCCAACGACTCCATTAAGGTTCTCGGTAGCTCAGTGATTAGAACATTGGAGCGGATTTCCAAAGGTCGGGGGTTCGATTCCTCCCTGATGACCAGAGCCGAAAATAATTTTTTGAGTGTTATGTCTTTTCCAGATGATGTCTATCGGACCTCGGTCCCCGACCATAACACCCGGTCGGTACGAAGCGCTTCCATTTAGCTTCCTAATTCTAAATCAGTTGCGCCAAATACTATTTGCTAAACTTCTGCTATTCTGTCCCCAGTGCCAATAATACCGGAGTTCCTGTACGACATCCGTCATCCCGACGCGCCCCTCTCCATGGCTATCGAGGACATCACCGCTCCGCCCCCGCCGACCGTGCCGTTCTGCCCCTGCGAGAGAAACGCCACCTACCCACCGATTGAGAACGTCACACATGGTAAGAAGACATAAGGGACTTGCTGCTAATAGCTGACTGCCGCCGCGACTCGCTGCAAATATATACAACAACATCACATACATACATCCGACTCTGTGGTTACTTACCACAGAGTCGGATCAATGTATGTGCTAAGGTAGGATATCAGAATCAACAGTGTTATTAAAAATAAACTTAAATAAGTAAATATCACACCCAGACCAGTACAAACAGACATGTTCATGCACACAAATGTTTGTACAGTGCGGTGATCGAACCCGCGACCTCTTGGTTAATAGTCAACTTCTTGACCATTACACCAAAGTGGTCGTCGCTACGCTTCAGTTGCTGACAGTCTCAAGTCTTATTTGTGTTGGCTTTAGCTGGTGATTGATTTGATATGTTTAGGATGTTGTGTATCGTCGATTTCGTGGACGGATACCCGACACCAAGTTGCGTAACACTACGCCGACTAAATAGTGTATTGTTTTATTTTTATAAGTTATATTTGTATGTATGTTAGTCTGTAAGGTATTTATAATATGGGCCTATTGTAGCTCGAAATAAATAAATAAATAAATTAAAAAAAAAATTAGGAGAGGTAATAGAGCCCTGCATCATTTCATCTACTGGTACACAAAGGAAGCTCGAAGGCTAGGTAGATTTTAGTACTAACGACCTGTGGTATCCAGTCTTCGACGAGCTACTCTTCATGGCTATTGAGGACGTAACCGTGCCGCCCCCGCCGACCGTGCCGTTCCACCTCGCCACCTACCCACCGATTGAGAACGTCACACATGGTATGAAGACATGAGAGACTTGCTGCTAATAGCTGCTAGTCGCTGCAAATGGCATCGCATTAGTCGCTGACGTCGTCGTCTGGAGTCGTAACGTAATTAGAGATGGGCCGAGTACTCGGTACTCGGCGTACTCGGTGGTTTTTTTAATACTCGTACTCGGCCGAATAACTCGGTTCAAGAGAAGAGTACTCGGTTATGTAAATTTAATAAACAGCATGTCTGAAATAAGTTTGCTAGTGGCCAACTGGATAAATTAAAGTATGTACCTAATTGACCACATACTTAAGTCAATGAAGCCCCTAATCTGGCGTTTGTCAATTCCTATTGGTTAATAGGACAGCCAAGCCGCTGCGGATCGACAAACTGTATGTAGTTCAAGGGATATATCATAAAATCAAATACATATTATGTTGATTGGTGAAGTCATGTCAGTCATTTATTAATTCAAAATTACAGTGAGTAGGTATTTCTGGCAGCGCATTGCGGTCATGTTTGATCATGTTTTAGGACCTCAAATTAAACCGAGTAACTCGTAAGAGTACTCGGTACTCGGCTAGCTTTAAACCGAGTAATACTCGGTACTCGGTAAAACCACTACTCGGCCTATCTCTACCCGAAACTGAGGTATGAAACCAAACTAATGTTTTGATTTAATTTAGTGTAATTTTTCTAGAAGCCATGTTAATTAGATCTTAGTTAATATTACAACCTCGACCCTAGATGACCGGTTTATAATCTCTCTTCTTTTCCAGTCAACATCACAGCCGAGAAAGAGACCCGCCATCAAGAGCTGATTCACGAGACGGTAGCCGTGGGGGTCATGTTCGCCAGCAAAGCCCTTGTCCAGCTGCTGGCCAACCCCTTCGTGGGACCACTCACACACAAGTAAGGGCGCGTTCACATAATAGAATAAGATAAAAAAGCAATCGGCCCCCCTGAATTTTCCCATGGAGATGCGTCATTTTCCCGCGGTGATAAGTAGCCCATATCCTTTCTCAGGTATCAAAATATCTCCATACCAAATTTCATGCAAATTGGTTAAGTAGTTTAGGCGTGATTGAGTAACAGACAGACAGACAGAGTTACTTTCGCATTTATAATATAAGTATGGATTATATGCGCTGGCTCTAAGCACTTACGAGATAGATAACCGCTGGGTGCAGTGGTCCACATGTCGGACTTCTAAAACCAAGGGTCGCGGGTTCGATCCCCGCACGGTACAAGCATAAGTGTGTATGAACGTGTGTGTTTGTACTGGTGTGGGTGTTTTCTATGTATAATATGTATTTTTTTACAAAAAAAAAGTTTAAAGGTATGTTTATCCGTTGTCTAGTACCCATAACACAAGCCTCGTAGCTTAATTTGGGACTAGAAAATTGGTGTGATTGTTGTGAAATATTTATTTATTTATTTACGTACGAGTAGGGAAAATTTCTCCCCAATTCTAGCTTGGCTTTCGAACACTATAGATTTGAAATATAATGCAAATCCACCAGTTAAAATTTCTTAAGCACATACCTTTTAACCATGAACGAAATAAATCATCGTTTACCTTTATTTGTCTCGTATCACATTAATCTATTTTCTCCTCAGAATCGGCTACAGCGTCCCAATGTTCACCGGCTTCATCCTCATGTTCCTATCGACCTTGAGTGAGTGATCAGCATATTTATATATTATTTGTGTAAGAGCATTCCTTGTCCTGCCTGTGTCGCGGAACTAGGGCCTAAAATATGATTGAGGTATCGTTTTAAATCTCGTCAAGTAGACTTGGTCAAAACTCTAACATTTGTTCATACTTGAACTTGCTGACGAAGTGGCGGGCGGTCGTTACCTATTTTTGCAGTTGTCTGGTAACTACCGATCATAGTAAATAAATATTATGATTATGATTAGTATCATTCATCACTATTAATTCACAGAAGCTTCTCCATCAAATAAATTATGAAGCTTAGCGAACTTACTCAAATTGAAAGGGCCCAATTAGTGGATTGAAATAATTACATTCGTAATCATGCGTGATATGCCAACAAAGATGGCAGCACGCTACTTACAAGAAACTGCATCAAACGACGTTTCCTTGCGACAGTTCTGGCATAAGTAGTAGATTTATCTCGTGCTCATGTTTTCTTGCACACGTTAACTGATTATCAACAAACATCCTTTATTGCAGTCTTCGCCTTCGGTCGCTCTTACAGCGTCCTCTTCGTGGCTCGCGCGCTCCAAGGCATCGGCTCCTCTTGCTCTTCCGTGTCTGGAATGGGCATGCTGGCCGAACGCTACCCTGATGATAAGGTGGGTTTGTTAATTTCCTTTACCTCTAAGAGGTTTCTGTTGCTATAGTTGATGGAATCAGGCGTTACTTTGCAAAAATCCATGACTAAAGCTGAAAAAGAGGATTATTTTTCTTTAAATATCCACTAAACGATGCCAGCGCTGGAACCCAAATACATCCAACTGTAACCACCTGAAAACATAGAGCTGCAAATCGCAGGACTTACAATATAACTTACAACGTGACACAGAAGATGCACCTGGAATCATAACACTGACACCAACAAAACACTCGACGCGTTTCGCCACTACACATGGCATCCTCAGGAGATGTTGTCGCTTCAACAGACTATAGCGATCGCTCGATTTACAGTTTTTCAGGTGGTTACAGTTGGATGTATTTGGGTTCCAGCGCTGGCGTCGTTTAGTGGAAATTTCCTCCTTTTCATCTTTTTCTCCAATCCTCTTTATCTGTAGCTTTAGTTTATGTTGCTGTTTAATCAGAATACTTAGGGCGCGTTCACTTAAAACGTCCGTTTTAACGGATCCGTCGCCACTGGAGATAGTAGTCACACAGTACGGTATTAATTCGATAAATATACAACTACATACGCTTATAACATTTATAAGGATCCCGTAAAACGGACTTTATATGTAAACGCACCCTTATCCTTTTGGATCAAGCACGAATCTCTACACTCGAGCTATTAGACTCGTATGTGTTATGATTGGCTCCGTCAGTTTATATAGAGCCAGGACACGGACACATATCTGGCATACCTTAGGCTACGCCACACCTGCGGAATCTGTCGTCGCGACTCGCGACTGTCATCGTTTGAGGCGAGGACACGCTACCAGTAAAGAATCGCGGCGATAGTACCCTGCATGCACCTGTAAGCTGCTGTCGGTTCTCTCTCATTAGACTATACAGGTTGTACCTACGAGCCATACTCAACCAAGCCGGCTCAGTTCACTGCGGTGGAAGTTTAATTGCCCCAATCCAGATTTAATTGTTTAATGATGACCTTGTACCTATATGATATTTTTTTCGCTATATTTGCATGCTATACCGTATTATGGCTGATTATGTATGAAATTTATGTCGTTTTCTTATTATCTGTCAATGTACAATATTCAAAAGCAAATAAATGATTCTGATTCATAACCGAATGATAACCAACTTTCATGTCCTGCAGGAGAGAGGCAACGCAATGGGCATAGCGCTTGGAGGGCTGGCCCTCGGAGTGCTCATCGGACCTCCCTTCGGAGGGCTGATGTACGAGTTTGTTGGGAAGACGGCGCCTTTCCTGATGCTGTCCGCACTGGCGCTGGGCGATGGATGTGAGTATACCAGCCTGTATTCCAGCCAGTATAGAG
The DNA here is from genome assembly GCA_963921415.1 of Pyrausta despicata. Lineage (NCBI taxonomy): Eukaryota > Metazoa > Arthropoda > Insecta > Lepidoptera > Crambidae > Pyrausta > Pyrausta despicata. The sequence goes on along the minus strand of OY992871.1, from coordinate 2,064,458 downwards.
TCGCCGCCCACAGCTGAGCATAGGGCTTTTCCCAAGGATTTCGACAGCGTTCGGTTCTGCGCTCCCATTTAGCGGCTTCCTGCGACCTTCACCGGTCGGTGAAGGTCATAAATAGTTCGTTAACCGATTCGTGACGGATGGAGCGCCTGTCCTGCCATCATTTGCTTCTGCATGTGGTATTTGGCACGCGAGACGTGTCGTTTTGAAACCGATGGTAATTCTTTGCTAATCGGACGTGCCTTCGGAGGGCTGATGTACGAGTTTGTTGGAAAGACGGCGCTTTTCCTCATGCTGTCGGCACTGGCGCTGGGCGATGGATGTGAGTATACCAGCTTATAGAGTCGCCGCCCACTGCTGAGTATAGCGCTTTCCCCTTCTCCCCTAGGTTCCGCGCTCTCTTTCAGCGGCTTCCCGCGACCTTCACCGGTCGGTAGACCTTGTAGAGGGCCTGCCCACGGAGCGTCATCCAGCACGCGTGAGCCATTCCTGCACCTTTCCCCACGTGACGAGAACGTGTCCCACCCACTGCCACTTCAGCTGAGCAATCCTTCGAGCAATGTCAGTCAATTAAGTTCTACTGAGTATCTCTTTTTCATTTGATTCTATTGAGCTTATAGATCAATCAACCATAAATAGTTCTTTAACCGATTCGTGGCGAATGTCGCTTGTCATCACTTGCTTTTATGCGTTTGGCACGCGAGACGTGTCGTTTTGAAACCGATGGTAACTACTTGATCATCGGACGTGCCCTCGGAGGGCTGATGTACGAGTTTGTTGGCAAGACGGCGTCTTCCTGATGCTGTCTGTACTGGCGCTTGGTGATGGATGTGAGTATACCAGCTTATAGAGTCGCAACCACTGCTGAGTATAGCGCTTTCCCCTAGAATCTCCACCGCGTTCGGTTCTGCGCTCTCTTTCAGCAGCTTCCCGCGACCTTCACTAGATCGTCGGTCCACCTTGAAGCGGGTTTGCCCACGGAGCGTCGTCCAGCATTCGCGAGCCAATAAAATCCAATAAAATCCATTTATTTCTGTAAGTAGGCTAACAACCAGCACTTTTACACGTCCCAACATATAAATTAACCCTACCACCGCTTCGGGACAATTTGGGCCAGTGCTGAGAAGAAGCGGCGCAAGAAACTCAGTCACTATTGTCATTTCCAGAACCTTCGAGAGCCATTCGAGAACCTTTCCATCCTAACGGCTATCAGATCTCCGCGCCATGTGTCCCACCCACTGCCATTTCAGTTGAGCAATCCTTCGAGCAATGACGGTCGATTTAGTTCTATTTTCTATTTTGCATTATTTATTAATCATAAAAACTTTATTGCACAAGAAATGTACAAAGGGTGGACTTAATGCTGAAAGTTAACTGCTAGTCAACCTTAAGGTCATGCAGAAAGAATACATTTCTGATTCGATGGGGCTCATAGAGCAAACGAACATAAATAGTTCTTTAACCGATTCGTGACGGATGGCGCGCCTGTCGTGCCAAAATTTGCTTTTGCATGTGGTATTTGGCACGCGAGGTGTGTTGTTTTGAAACCTATGGTAACTTCTTGCTCATCGGACGTGCCATCGGAGGGTTGTGTTGTGATGTATGAGTTCGTAGGGTAGACCTGCGGCTCTGACGCTGGGCGATGGATGTTATATATCAGGTAGATCAGGCAAGAAGCAGAAATGGAACCTGTACATCCTATTTAGCATGGTTTAGTAGCTTGACCACAATTAAGTACCTTCCTACACTTACCCTAAATGTCTTTAGTGTACGAGAGGTTGTGAAGGAGGCGGCAGACTCGATTTAGCAGAGAATAAAAGAGAATAATGTCAAAAACTTAATTACCACTGTTAAATCGTTTGACACTGTTCTGTATCCCTAACAGATGAGGTCTTCGAATTTAATATCTATCTATCTTCTTCTCTTTTAGTCAAGATATGATGAATCGGGTAGTCTACATTTAAACATTTAATCACAAAGTAAAGGAGAATTTCGAAGTTCAGTATTACAAGTATTACAACTCACTTATTTTCATTAAAAAACGGTCCGTCAGCTTAGGATCTTAAGTAAAAGATGTCTTGTTGCTAATGATACTTTTGTATCCACAGTGCTTCAACTCATGATCTTGCAGCCTGGCGTGGTACGCCAGGAATCCGATCCACCATCTCTAAAGGACCTGGTTTGCGATCCTTACATCCTTGTAGCCGCTGGTATGTAAGAATTCCTGTGGGGTGAGCACGAACGTTATCGTAACGTGTTTGTGTCGTCACTACGTCTCAAAAACTGACAGTTTTCACATACAATTTAACGTATTCGTAAAATATTAAATGTTTTACTATTGTTATTGTTACGAATAATAAAATGTATAATATACAAGGTGTAACAAATAACCCCGTTATAACTGAAGGGTGTTGTTGTGCCATTAAACCTGAACAACTTTCGCTAAGAAACCTAGGTCGAAAACTTGCTATCCTATAAACTTAGTACTTAATAAAGAATTTGAATTTGAATACGTTACGATAGTTGTTCGTGCTGACCCCACTACTGTAGTATATGCACTATATATTACAGGGTTTAGGGTGTTTGACCACACAGCTGATGGCGTGGTTCAATGGGATATTAGGTTAGTTTCATTATCAAAAAGGAAGGAGGTTGAGTGTTCCACAAATCAAGCCGACAGAATAAATAAATAAATATACAACAACATCACATACATTGATCTGACTCCGTGGTAAGTAGCTTAAGCACTTGTGTTACAGATATCTAAATCAACAGTGAATAAATACATAATAACACCCAGACCAGTACAAACAAACATGTTCATGCAAACAAATGTTTGTACAGTGCGGGGATCGGGCGGGGAACTTCTTGACCACTACACCAAAGTGACCATTACACTAGTAAAGCCCGGAATACTAAAGCGTGACCTAAAACTGTCATATATCTTATTACATTAAGGGACATTGTGTCTAGCAGACTGTCCATGGATGTGTTAACAAAAACCAGTTTGGTCTCATATCTATTAGTATTCTTTGTAGCAAAATTATTTGAAGCAAGTAGTAGTAGTAGTAGTAAATCTTTGTCAATTTTGATAAAAATTATAGCTAGTGAACTGCCGAGTACCTACAACTTAAGTGGCCCGTCACATCACAGTCACGGAAGGTCATAAAAATGTCACGTAGGTACGGTGGCGGTCAGCGCCGCGTCAATACTTTCTAACCAAAATCGTTTGCATGCACTTTGACACACGCGGAGCAACAGCAAGCGGGATTGGGCGCGATGTGCAAACGATTTTCGCCTCAAAGGTGTTCATGCGACGCAGACCGCGATAGTACGTGTCATCATAATCTTCTTACAGGAGCCATAACCTTCGCTAATGTGGGCATCGCTATGCTTGAGCCGAGCCTGCCCATCTGGATGGCGGACACCATGGAGGCTCGTCGCTGGCAGCAGGGGGTGGCTTTCCTGCCTGCAAGCATCTGCTATTTGATCGGTAAGTTTTGGAACAGCTAAAGGAAAGGAGGGCGCGGTATTTTACACAAATTCTGAACTCAGGCACGTATGAAATGTGTCTGGCGTGTGTTGCATCCGTATGGTACCGATCGCTCGTCGTTCTTTGCTGTCAGAAGAGCGTTACTTAGCACGCAGAGATCGCCACTTGTTTTGTTCACGAAGACCTACAGAACTTGTAGCACCGCAGCACTTCCTGTGTTCGCGGGGACTGTACCAACCGATCTAGATGTCGAACATGCGGGACGAATTGAGGAGGAGGGTCACCAGCTGGCCCCTAGGGAGCGCAAGAACTTGAAAAAAAACCATCAGAGAGGACGTCCAGTTCTGAGCAATTATCAAAGTACGACGGGGCCCAATACAACAGACATTAGACACAAACGAAAATGGTTATTGACAATAGGCTATATGACACCACCAATCGTTGACATACTTTTTATTATCTGTCAAAACGGTCTGCCTCCATAGATTTTGTATTGGAATACAAGAACGTGACGTTACGGTCATGTATCAGAGATCGGAGTCAATTAACCAAATATTTATTGAGTTTTGTGTGTTTAAAAATTGGTTTCTACAGCTTTTTGGAAGTATACTGGTTGTATTAACTTCATAAGGGCTAGGTTTTTTAAACGCCATGGTCTTATAAATATTAAAGATAGGTAATCATACCTATTATTGTAATTTTTTGTCAGGTACCAACCTCTTCGGACCTCTCGGCCACAAGATGGGTCGCTGGCTCGCGGCTTGCTCCGGACTGCTCATCATTGGAATTTGTCTGATCTTGGTGAGTTTCAAACAAAATATTTCCTACTTAATAGTCCTCCTGGCAGATTTCGACCACGGCGGTCAATCTCAACAGAGATCAGCTACGCAGGATATATTATAGTGCACAAGTGTGAGCGCAATACACAGGTGCACTCACTGTTCCATCAATCTCAAAATTCGGTCGACGGCAATCCGACATGACCGGAGAGCGATCAGGCGCAGGACCAACGGCTTAACGTGCTTTCCGAGGCACGGGGGTGTAACACCGCCAACTTCCCGACTCCGAGCTGTTCTTGAGAAATTCATGACAGAAAATCTCAGAAACAATTTTGGTTTGACCTGGGATTCGACCCCGGACCCCTCGGATGTAAGGCAAAAACTTTGCCACTACACCAACTTGGCAGTCATATAATAAATAAATAAATAATAAATAAATATTTCACAACGTTCACACCAATTCTCTAGTCCCAACTTAAGCTACGAGGCTTGTGTTATGCTTATGAGTACTAGACAACGGATAAACATACTTAAAAACTTTTTTTGTAAATAAATACATATCATACATAGAAAACACCCAGACCAGTACAGACATATTCATGCACACATATGTTTGTATTGTGCGGGGATCGAACCCGCGACCCTTGGTTTTAGAAGTCTGACATGTAGACTACTGCACCAAGCGGTCGTCTATATAATCCTACTTACATCCATCCCTGTAGGTCCTTCAGTAGATAATCAGAAATAGCTCGGAGTCGGGAAGTTGGCGGTGTTACACCGCTCTCCGGTCATGTCGGATTGCAGTCTTGCCAACCTTTGTGAGAGAAGGAACAGACCTGCAGCAACTGTGTATTGCGCTTACACATTTGCACTAAATTATCTCCCGCGTAGTTGGGTGATCTCGGTTGAGATTGGCCGCTGTGGTCGAAATCGGCTAGAAGGAACTTTCTCTTTATTACCTGGAGCTAGCGGTGAGCAGAGCAATAATTACGGATCACGGAAAGGCAGAGAACTTATGAAATGGGATGTTAATAGACTGCAATTTCTAAGAGATCAGTTTTAAGTTCATCTAACTGATCCAATAAACTCTTTTAGAACTCGGAAAGAGCTCTGCCGACAAACTGTTACACAGTTTGGCAGAATAGTGCAAATAAATTGTAGTATATTACTTTTGAAAAAAAAAACCCTCATTAATAGGTCGAATCTAATCTAATAAAGGTACCATTATCTGATAAAGCAGCAGTAGAAGATAATCCCCCTTCCTGTTAATAACAATATCCTTAACCCGAAGGTTGTCTGGCATAGAACGCTCTTAGCGATATGACTGCCTATATTGTGCATCTTTCTGTGTTTGTTGATTTTTATGTTTTTGTAGTGTGCAATAAATTGTTCTCTATCTATAATCAATCTGTAATCACGGTTCCAAACGTTCGAGCGCCATTTTAATAGGTAGATTTATTCAATTCAAACAAATCTCATCTCTAGATTCCCATGGCCCGCAAGCTTGAGCACCTGATCATCCCCAACGCGGGTCTCGGGTTCGCCATTGGCATGGTAGACTCCTCCATGATGCCAGAGCTTGGGTTCCTGGTAGACATCCGCCACGCAGCTGTGTATGGGTCTGTGTACGCGATTGGAGATACAGCGTTCTGCTTGGGGTATGCCGTAGGTGAGTGTGCTGCTTATATTTTTTTTTGGGATAGGTTTTGACCCAAAACTAAACCCAAGGAGGCAAGTACTGAGTCTACGATGGAGCGAGCTCACCCAGAAAATGCCTGTTCACTCTAGCTTTGAAAATTCCTAAGTTGTAATTGCAGGGCAACACTGACGCTGGTAGTGAGTTCCACTCTTTAGTAGTGCGCATCGAGATTTAGGTATGCCCTTGACCCAGTAGGTAAAAATCTTAAAAAGGCTCATACCACCACAACTCTTGACAGCTTAGTAGTTTTGCCGAAAACTTTAAAATCAGAAATCAGAAATTTATTTGCAAGAATACATACATAAAATAAGGTCTTCAAGCACAAACAAAGCAAACGTATTCAGCCTGCAAGCAGACGTGCAAATATTAACAAAAAAAATCTTATTTGGTCTTATAATCTAGGAATTCTTTAATACTATAAAAACAATGAAACATTAGCCAATCCGTTATCTTTATTACGAGGTACAAATCTTCGATGGGCGGAAAGGAAATTATCAGTCCAGTGCATCGATCTGTACCTACATTGGCAATGTTTTACGCAATGAGGGTTTTCTGAAAAGGCTGATGTCAGTCCAATGAGCAGTCAAAATCCATACATAAATAAATTTATAAATCTTCATAAAATTGTTAATGTGTAAACAAATAAATAAATACGTATCCCACTAAAGCGCTATAAAAAAAAATCATTTATTTCAGACAGGGTCCATAATGGCAAAAATATTAACATTGAAATTTAAATCTTACAGTCATAATTTTGTAAAATTTTGGTTAGTCTATCAAATAATAATAATCACTGGTAACAATAATATTAAATGGCAGAATACATAAAAATTAAAATTAAAATCAAAGGATTAAATACAATTTGAATATAATTTAAAAATATAAAATTTGATACAAATAATTTAAAATACTGTACATAAAATTCGTCATAAATTTTAAAATAATAAAATAAATCATTCACATAAAACATTCACGTAACAAATTAAATCAATAAATAAAACAACTAATTTAGGTACCTGCCTCCCACAGACACGCCGGGCACATGAACGTGCGTGCTATATCAGCGTATAGTGTAAAATCGATAAGCCAAATAAGCTAAGATAAGATATAAGCTAGACCTCTATAGAAATTATTCTATAGGGGTCTAGCTTATCTAACTTGGAAAGTGTTTAAATCAGGGTGTTCAGTTCTAAACACGCTTCCGTGGTACAACAATGTTGAGTCACTGGATAAACAGCGTGCGGGACGAGTGATTACTTCTTCTGTAGTAAGATAAATTATGATTTGACGACCACTTTGGTGAAGAAGTTGACTATTAACCAATAGGTCGCGGGTTCGATCCCCATACTGCACAAACGTTTGTGTGCATGAACTTGTCTGGGTGGTATGTATTTATTTAAGTTTATTTCTAAATCCACTGTTGATTCTGATATCTGTAACACAAGTGCTTAAGCTACTTACCACGGAGTCAGATCAATGTATGTGATGTTGTTGTATATTTATTATTTATTTATATCACCAGGCCCAGCCTTCTCCGGCGCGCTGGTTAACAGCATCGGTTTCGAATGGATGCTGGTCATCATCGCCATCCTGAACTTCGCGTACGCGCCGTTCCTGCTGCTGCTCAGGTCTCCACCAGCGAGGGATGAGAAACAGGTGCTCCCACCATACTTGAACAGCTACTGGTGCTGTTGCTGTCTTTAAGAGACGCTTGTACCTGCTCTCGTATCATACACTAGCGGACCCCGCAGACGTAATCCTGTCCATTGTTTTTATTTATTTTTTCTTTCGTAAGAACAATCGGCGGACTTTAATGAGTGTCCTAAAAAAGAATTTGCCGAATTGGTCCAGACGTTCTTGAGCTATGCGCTTACCAACAGTACATTTTGCTATTAATTTTTATATGATACATTATACAGGTTATTTAAAGTGTGCATTGGGTGCTGCGCGCGCGACGACATTTCTGTTGAAGTACTACTAAGCAGTAACTCCTCATCATATATGTATATGAGAAGATACCTTTTGCCTATGGGAGTTGAGAGTGAAAATCCTAATTTGCAGTCTCACCTGTGCCCCGCTGCCGTTATCGTTATTTACACTAATCATTGTTTTCAGAGCCTGATCATAAGTGACAAGTCGTCAGTTCGGTACGTGAGCTACCAGAACGAGGAGGAAGAATAAAGCCCGCCGAAAACGCCGCCATCTTAGAACGCCCACCATTTTGTTGTCGCTGTCAGTTTTCATTTGTCTTTGGAGTGGTGTTGTTGCACAAAAAAAAAAATAATGATGAGGTTTGCTTAGAATTTACATATTTGAAAAAATAGCGACGTCTAAGGAGTGAAATATTTGCTGTATTATTGCCAAAATAAGTGCATACTCTAATATTTAATGTGGCAATATCAAATTAGAAGTAAAATACTCCGTTACTTAATAAGTGTTTAAAAGGATGCTTGTGACAAGTAAGTGTGATTAATGCGTGTTTACACATAGTATCATTATTAAATACAATATATATATATATATATATATATATATTTACATTATACTGTAGAGATTGCCCAAATAATATCTATATATTTGCTAGTCTTATATACCTGCGTATTTAGAAATCTTCTTGCAAATATACTTTAGTTAGATATTGACCAATTTACCTTGTGACCTGTCTATATTGCCAATCAAATGTATTTATTATACTAAAAACTTACACGCGAAATAGATAACCAAGAAAAATATTTATCAGTGTATCATAAGATGTGTGTTAAGGAATCACAATATAAAAGTACGAAGATAATATTATATACTATCTGTCGGTCTGTCTGAAAAATTTAGTATTTTGCCAAAAAAAACAATGAACGCTTATAATTTAAGTGTGATAACCCAGTAATTTTTATTAAACAGTTAAATGCTAAAATTGTGATTCTTTTTTGTATATTTCATATTCTGCCACTTAGTCAGGGTGTATTGTAGACATGCAGTTATTACAAACATATCTATACATATTTACTCTTAATAAATGTTCTATGAAAATAATACGCTGTATCAAACTAAAATATTATAATTTTCTGTTATAGTAGTATTTTTTAATAACGCGGCATCTAACAATATTATACATTTGGTTATATAGATAAATATAATAGCATGTTCTTTTAATCATAATTTTGCATGTGTGACTCTGACAATATTGTTTGATATATTTTAACGTCATAATGTATTCTTATACATTGATAAAATTGTGATTATATACAACACAAAATTCGTGCATTCATGGTTTATCAATGCCGTAAATCGTGATATTTTAACGTGTTTGACGTAAAAAGAAATAATAATAATAATGACAATAAATTATTTCTAGCTCACGTGTTACTCCGAGCACTTTTCGATTATTTACAAACTTTGGGTGAAGGACCAACACAAAGTAGTTATTTTTGACACTGATTAAATCATATTTTAAATGAAATAAATAATCGTGTATACTTATATAGTAGGTATTTAAGTAATATTAAACTCTGTTTCTCACAGAATAAATTGTATTGTGTTTAAATCGCTTAAAGTTGCGTTAAGTGGGGACTGTCATCAAATATGAACGAATTTTACAAAACTTTGTTATCAAAATCGTTAAATACGCTTGACGTTTATATAACAGTAGAAGTAGATGGTAGAATTAAGTTAATCAAAAATGAGTCTAATTGGCGCCATTAAATACTTTGACTTTTCCATTTTGGATTATGAAATAGCAACTTAAAGATCATAATTTTGCAGTAAAACGACTGGGTGAGGCGGGGATCGAACCCGCGTTCATGGGTATCCCATGTGCCTCTAAACATGGACGCAGATTCGATCCCCGCGTCAGTCAGTTGTTTTTTCCAAAAACAATATTATTATCTTTAGTTGCAAAGTGAATACTGAACACGGTCATTCATAATGCTTAAAGGTCGATCGTAATTTTTGACAGATCACAATCCATGATCCACTGCTAAGCATAATTCTCGTTTTATCTTTAAGTATCTCAAAACTATGATAGAGTGCTAATATATTTAAATGTCTAGTAGATGGTACCTATACAATTTGGCCCAAAAAGTACCTATTTTAATATATAAAGTAGAAATGTAATGTGTAAGTACTTGTAGCGTCGCTGATATCATATTACTCATTTGTGCGTACTGGATATTTGGTTTCATGAATTTTTAAGTTTAATCAGGTTTCATATCTAATACGATGGATATATATGTACTAAATACGATGGATGTAGTTTGTCATATAAATTAATTTTGAAATAAAAAAATAACATGATACATGTCGAAAACACTTAAATGTGAAAACACTTAACTTAAAAAAAAGAGAAACAGATTTACGTATGGCTGCGTAAGCTGTTTCCGTAAACTATGAATAAATTACGTCCATTTTATTGAATCTTACTAAAATATATTTAATTATAATTATATTATATAATTAATTTCACAATAGCCTTGCTCATAGCTATTATATCTATTGCGTTAGTTAGTTATCGAGCTTGTTAGTAAAATACTACATGAACTATAATGTAATATGCATGCGTAATTTTCAAATAATCGTAACTATTATGAATATAATAATTATATAATCACATAATCTTCCAGAATTAGGTTTGTTCCTTGAGTAGAATAGTACTAATATAGCTTTTGTGTAACAAGTCAAAATATATATCAATTATAGTGCGACTGTGTAAAATTCAATAAAAAATAGTTTTTTTTCGCCAAAAATTTTAAAAAAAATTCCGGTTTGTAACATTATTATATAATATCAGTAATATAACGCTCCTTGGAAATGTACTAATATGTGTAGGTCATGTTTCTCGTTCATATTTGGTGATACAGATGATTTTAAGTGTAATATAAAATTAATATTTACGCAATAGCTGGGTTTGGGTCCTTTCTATCTTATATTTTTATATTAATATAATATTTTGATTATATGAATGTTTGATAATTGTTAGCAGTTATTTAAATTACTTACTATGGCTATAAATAAATGATAAGTTTATAATTATGAGAAATAATTTCTCATGCAATTATTTTAATCTGTTGTATGTAAATTATTATTATAATAATTTATTTTTTTTGCTGGAATACTTTCATTAATACCTATTTCATAATTTTATTCATACAGATGAGTAAATTTTATAATTTTTCCCTCAGTATTATAATTTATTTTCAGTGTTTACTTTTAATAAAACTTTTAGTACAGATTCGTTACGAAATTAAAATTAAATAATTATTTATTTATTTGTGCATATTTCTTTGATAAGTTATTTTGTATTATTTTTAGTGGTGTGCAATAATGTGTTCTCTATCTATCTATATATCTACCTGAATGTATATAAAGTTATCGAGTGCTAGTATAAAGTAATTTAAGTACAAGAGCCATGAGCTAAAAGTGTATTGTAGTAATAAACTAAAACATTTGTAATATACATTTATATTTCCTATCACTACTTATTAAATGCATATTTTTAGGTAAATGATCGTTTTTCTCATAAAAAATATCACAATATAACGATTTAGTGTTAAAAATTAAATAAAGGATATTCAATGTGATAGTTATTAGTGATATTTTGATGCTTTTAATGTAAGAGTAGGAAATACCTAAATTAGTAGGTTGAAGAAACCTGTTGTGTGGTTAACCTTATATTTTACTCTTTTTTATATAATTGTTAATAATTTGGTAATATTTTTTATAGATATGTCGTTTTATTCTATATTGTAAATTATATTTATTTATTAAAAAGACAGATTAGTAGATTGTGATCATGTTTAATCTATTTAACTTAAAATGTATTTCAATAAGTGTTACCTTTAATGTTTTTGTGTATCTGTTGTGATATTTAAAGCTTATGTTGTTTAGTTAAATTTCTTTTCACCCTTTTTTAACTTATTGTTACTAATTTGTTTTTTTTTTGTAGATATGTCGCTTTTTCTATATAAATCTTATAATTCATAGATCTTTAGTCATGTTTAACCTATTAATTTAATTTAAAATTTATTTCAATAAGTGTAATTTTTTTTTGTGAATCTGTTGTGATATTTCGTTGATTAATTATAAAATATTTATATATTCAGCATCTAGTCCTGACCTGTGAACCTATAATGTTTGAATTTATATATACAATAATTGAGCTGGTGTACTATGTATGTTGTTTGGTAGATATACAACTTTATGAATATAATGTATAACTTTTTGCGAACTTTTCGGGGTGTTGTTTTAATAAAATGTGGGTATATGAACTAGATACGTCTTTTAATTGATAATCTGGCTGTAATAACTGAAGGGTGTTGTTGTCCCCGTAAAACTGAACAACTTTCGCAAAGAAACCTTGGTCGAAAAATTTTTTGGCTCACCCATAGTAAATCGATCAGCTGATTGGCGATTTCGTGTTAGAGGTCCGTTTTTTTTGAGATTTTGACCTAGATATCTTTGGGAATGTTGTGCAGTTTTCCCTACAGTTACTACGGGGATTTTTGTAACCCCTTGTTTTTTCATACCGAATACATATTTGTTCTGTACGAACATTATTATGTCCCCGTAATTTAGAAGTGTCATGCATACACATCGTACATTTATAAAAGGTAAACTAAGCAATTATAAAATGCTATTGAAACGTTACCTAATAACTATAATTACGCAGTCATAAAATATCATTTTCATCTAAAACAAACGAAAGGAAAATACTGAAAAAGATAAATCATGTCAAGAATACTACTAAGAAAGTCTCATACTCTTTATTAGATATGCACAAATATAACAAATCATCTTAAAATCCTAAGAAGTAAGAAATTTTACAAAATAAGTATTCAAACTTAGGTACTCAAAATAGTGTTTATCACTCGTTTAATAATTAACCAACAAGTTGTTAATTTTAACAAATTTAACTTAGCCGTTGGAAAATATTTCAATTACAATAATAACAATATGCTACAATTTATTATACAAAAACTATATAAATATTTACAAGCTTGCGTTTAATTAGACCGCTGGTAATCTAAACGCATTTTTTTTACATATATTTCTTGTATTTATTACTAACTGATTCTTGTAAGCCATATTTTATTAGTTCATTTCTCTCCTTCTCTCTAAGCCTTTGTCCGTAGTTTCAGATGTCGTCATCCCTGTCACTCCAACGAGCTTCATGATGCGAGCGAAAGCGCTAGCTACGGTTATTACGAATTCTGTTCCAGAGGCTAACATTTAAAATGTTTTTTACACTGGTAATCACAAAAATCGGCCTTTGGCGCAACATATTTAGAGTTAGGAAGCTAAAGGGAAGCGCTTCCTACCGACCGGGTGTTATGGTCGGGGACCGAGGTCCGATAGACATCATCTTGATTTGAAATCTTATATGCCGCGGTTCATGTGCGGTACTATGCCGGTACTAGGCTAACAGCGCCATCTAGCGTATGGAGCCGTATCAACGCTCGCTGTCGTGCGCCACCGTTAGGCATGCGCTTGTGATGTCGAACGTTAGAGGTCGCCACATACCTACATAGGTACGAATATCATTTTAAATAGATGAACTAATAGAATATTGCCTTGTCTTTATAGCTGCATGTTCCGTTCCATTATCATACCAAGATTAACCCTTGAACGCAAAGGAGTATCCTTCTCCGAAATTGTGAGGGCCTTGGTCGACGCCATTTTCACGGTACTAAAAAATAAAAAATAAACATTATGATACCGAAAGCATAGTAGGTAAGTAAGTAAAACTTAAGGCTCATGGATGTAATTTGTTTCCATTAAACCTTGCGTTTTAAATTAGCCGTTGCAGTCACACTAATTATGTTTCTGCTAAGTGCCCTCTAATTCTATTCACAAAACAACATTTCCAGTGGCAGCTGCTGAGCTTCAATGGGCTGGACGAATTTTGAACAGCCACAGCTAAGAACTACCGTGATTAAATTATCTTTCGAGTGAAAAAACCTCACTGAAATCGATCCATCGGTTCCGGAGCTACGATGCCATAGACATTACACTAACAGAAAAGGGTTCAATTTTTTTTTACATCTTTTCTTTGGGAGTTTAAAATGTAGCTACCTGGCCATCATCCTCGTTGCCTTGTCTCCAACTAGGTGTATAGTACTGATTGCTCGCAGGAGCGGGCGCGCTTTGTCCGCCACTTCCCTGGTTCTGAAAGTAAGGGTCGATAAATAAATAAAATGGCGTCTCTGACCGATTGACGACCGCTTGGTGCAGTGGTCCACATTGCGGACTTCTAAAACCAAGGGTCGCGGGTTCGATCCCCGCACAGTACATGCATAAGTGTGCCTAAATATGTGTGTTTGTACTGGTCTGGGTGTTTTCTATGTATAATATGTATTTATTTACAAAACAAAAAGTATTTAAGTATGTTTATCCGTTTTCTAGTACCCATAACACAAGCCTCGTAGCTTAATTTGAGACTAGAGAATTGGTGTGATTGTTGTGAAATATTTAATATTATTTATTATTTATCTGGTCATGAGTATGTATTGCATCTATCCGAAATGATTGGAGCTCTCTCCAATCATGTCGGATTGCCGCACAATCAGGCGCAAGACCTATGGCTTAACGTGCTTTTCAAGGTACAGGGGAGTAACACCGCCAGCTTCCCGACTCTGAGCTGTTTCTTAGAAATTCATGACGAGATCATGATGTAAAAGATTTCGGCTCGACCTGAAATTCGAACCCAGGACCTCTCGGCCATGCATAGCAGAAACTTCGCCACTACACCGACGAGGCAGTCATTTTTCTTTTATAAATAAATACATTTACAACAACATCACATACATTGACCTGACTCCGTGGTAAGTAGCTTAAGCAACTTGTTTTACAGATATCAGAATCAACATTGGTATTACAAGTAAACTAAATAAACACATATAACACCCAGACCAGACATGTTCATGCACACCAATGTTTGTACAGTGCGGGGATCGAACCCGCGACCTCTTGGTTAATAGTCAACTTCTTGACCATTACACCAAAGTGGTCGTCAAATTTTTTTGCATGAAGAAGTGCCGAAGTGCATGAAGAAGTCTCTTAAAACGATTCCGTCGAAGCCACATCTTCAGCAATGAGGGAACGACTTGAAGAGGGAGGGAAGGTCTTGGCCAGTTCATTGGTTACCTGCTGTTGGTTCCAGGTGTTAGGCTCTGGTCTTTGCTGGTTGTACTGCTGCTGCAGTTCGTACGCTCGTCTCTGCTGCTCATACGCTTGCATGTGGTGGGATTCTGTGACAGAACGGAAGTAGTAAGTAAAAGTCATCTATCTCATTGAAATGAGACACTTTTGCGGATTATTTCGCGACTTATTAACATTTTGTTTTAACCTGACGTTTCGGACCCTTTTCAGCGCCCGTGGTCACAGGTGGACTAAGTCTACTGTTCGCGTAAACCGAAGAAACAAATATGTGATGTGACCCAGTTCTATCTCAGCTTAAATAACAAATTCATCAGACTTCTAGTTACACTCTTCCATGAACTTGCCTCTTTTCTATTGATCGTGAGTCGGTAATTTTTCCCTAAGTCAAGTAACGAGTAATTTTTTTTTCAGGCTACTATAGCCCCATATTATAAATTCCTTGCTGACTAACATACATACATAAATAACTTATAATAATAAAACAAAACAATACACTATTCAGTCGGCGTAGTGTTACGCAACTTGGTGTCGGGTATCCGTCCGCGAAATCGACGGTACACAACACCCTTCGGCCAAAAAATGTAATGTAGGTACTCATAGGTACAGGTTGGCCACGTTTGTTACGTCCAAAAATATTGTTTTAAGTGCTTTGTGTTGAGAGTTCTCTGAATCACCCTTATGTATGTTCGGCGAATTGTCGTAGTTTTTGAGTTACGATTTTTCATGAATTTTCTAATATATAAGTTTAAAAATTCCAAAAGACAAGTAGCTACTAGGTTTCTCGATTATTTTATTCTTGCAGCTAATTCTCTATGAACTGTTCATTTATGAATAAACTAACCAGCCTTATAGCACGCTAATGAAAGTGACTACAAAATTCACCTAAAGTTGATAATTTATTTTTAGTAAGTATCAATTAAAAAATTTAATGATAACTCACTTAACTAAATTGGAAAAAAGTGTAGGTAGGTATGTCACCTTGGTTTAGAGGAGGAACTGGTTCAGGACTCTTCGGTATGTGGCTACCTTCGAGGATCTAAAACAAGAAACAATTGCTTCGTCACTATTTCACCGGTTGAATAAGTGACTGTAACATTAAACATTTTTTTGCGTTGACAACGCTATTTATAAATTCGAAAGACAACACTTAAAAACACGGGTTGCACTCCGGGAGTGCCGGCAGAAGTGAAAACTTAACAACCGTCTTACGGTTTTTCGATCAGCATCACGTGACCTGACGCGAGTTTCACAGTTTCTACCCATGCCACAAAAGTGCTCAACGCCGCTAAAGAAGTTTTCACTTCAAAATCTTTTCGGCTCCGGCTGTCTTTTCGAATTTCAAAATAGCGTTGTGAACGCATAAAAATACTTCATCAAATTTAGCCTGTTCCATCTTAACCGATTGTTAAATATTTGTAAAAATATTTCTCTCGGGTGATTAAAGGGTGTCTCTCACAATCATTGTTGAAACATACGCTGGCTCAAAGCGTTAGAAAGCACTTACAGCATTCAACGACTCCATTAAGGTTCTCGGTAGCTCAGTAGGTTAGAGCGTTGGACCGGACTTCCAAAGGTCGGGGGTTCGAATCCTCCCTAATGACCGGAGCCGAAAATATTTTTTTAAGTGTTGTCTTTTCGAAAGTGACTGGTACCCCTGAAGTACCCTTGAGGACCAGTTGAAGCTCGTCGATTATAGAATTGGCTGATTCTTCTACCCTCAAACATACTTCACCTTCTCACGTTATTGAAGATCACATAGTCCAACATCCAATTTGTGTACGTGATTGTTGATACAATTTCAGATCTGATGATCTAGATGGATTCAGTAAACGTATGCCAAATGACATTCGATGAAATGAACTATCGATGTAACGTCTGTCGGGTAAATAACATACAAATGTTTGTACAGTGCGGGGATCGAACCCGCGACCTCTTGGTTATTGGTCAACTTCTTGACCATAAATAAAACCACAGTGGTCGTCCGTCCGACATTGCTCGACGGATTGCACAGCTGAAGTGGCTGTGAGCGGGACACAGCGCGACGAACCGATAGCCATTGGGGTGGTGCGGTTTATGAATGGCTTGTGCGTGCACTTACGAGCGCATCAACGCCAAACCAACTTGGAGTCGAAGTGGTCGCCATGGCCGAAAACGGTCGGATAGATCATCATCATCATCATCATCGTGCGTGCTGGACGACGCTCCGTGGGCAGGCTCCCTACAAGCTGGACCAACGATCTGGTGAAGGTCACGGGAAGCCACTAGATGCGGGAAGCGTAGGACCGAACGCGGTGGAGATCCTTGAGGGGAGGGCTATGCTCAGCAGTGAGCGTCTAACGGCTGATATGATAATGATGATCCAATTAGTAACAAAAAGTTAAAGGACCACCTGTCTACTTTGAAACCAAAATTTACCTTTTATTCAAATTCAAGAATTCTTTTTTTATTTTTTTTTATTAATATGGGTTCACTCTTGACATCATTCTCCCTCGAAGAGGTAAAGAAGATGTCGACGATGTAGCGAGCTTACCCAGAAGGTGCCTATTGACTTTCAAAAATTCAAAAAAATTCAAAATTATTTCTTGTTTTCAAACATGTACACAGCTTAACAGTAGTTGGGGCCTCCTTTTAAGTATAACAATGCCTGTGCTAGGAGACTCCGCTCTAGGGAACCGTGGGGATGCCCCTATCACGGTCAGAGGTAAACTCCGACCATGGGCACCCCCGGTCACGGAGACGATGGAACCAGCACTCCTGCAGAGTGTAGTGTCCGGCCTGTTCCCCGACCGGCCTGAGCATATGCCGCCTCCCATGAGGCCACACCCCCCGGCCTCATCGGATGCTCCTGAACCCGTCTCAGAGGCAGAGCTCGGAGTAGCCATGATGCGCCTCAGAGCCAAGAAGTTGGCTCCAGGTCCCGACGGCATACCAGGCCGAGTGTGGGTCCTCGCCGAGGACGCCCTTGGAGACCGGTTGCGCCGCTTATTTAGCGAGTGCTTGGTCCAAGGACGATTTCCGGAACTCTGGAAACGAGGACGCCTGGTACTGCTGAGAAAGGATGGCCGACCTGCTGACGCTCCGTCGGGGTACCATCCCATAGTGCTGCTGGACGAGGTGGGAAAACTCTTTGAGCGTATCATTGCCCGGCGCCTTGTCCGGCACCTAGATACTGTAGGGCCGAACTTGTCAGAGTTCCAGTTCGGGTTCAGGGCTGAGCGGTCCACGGTGGACGCTGTTCTTCGGGTCCGCGATCTGGCCGAGAGGGCGGTGGATAGCGGCGGGGTGCTGTTGGCGGTGTCTCTCGATATCGCCAACGCTTTCAACACCCTGCCGTGGTCCTGCATACGGCAGGCCCTCGTACACCACGGGGTGCCTGTCTCCCTCCAGGCGGTAGTCGCCGACTATCTGGTGCGGAGAACAGTGGAGTGGGCTACGGCAAGTGGTGCGATTGAGTCGCAAGCGGTGACGTGCGGTGTCCCACAGGGGTCGGTACTCGAGCCGCTCTCGTGGAACATCGGCTACGACTGGGCTCTACGCGGGCTGCGAATCGCTGGGGTGGGTGTAACTTGTTACGCCGATGACACCCTGCTGACAGCCCGTGGCAGCGACTTGCACGAGGCGCTCTAGTGCGCGACGGCCGGCGTGGCGAGCGTGGTGAGCCGGATTCGACAGCTGGGACTCGAGGTGGCGCTCGAAAAGTCGGAGGCCCTGTGTTTTCATGGACCCCGGCGAGCGCCACCGGCCGGGTCTCACCTGCTCGTTGGCGGAACCCGCATCAACATCACGTCGTCGATGCGCTATCTGGGTGTGTGGTTGGATGGGCGGTAGTCCTTCCGCACCCACTTCGAGCGCCTAACGCCGAAGCTCATGGGAGCCGCAGGGGCCTTTAGCAGGCTCATGCCCAATTTGAGGGGTCCCTCTGCGTCGTCCGGTATATGGCCCTTTACGGGGCCCCGGTTTGGGACGACGCCGTGTCCGGAGACAACGCCAGGTTGTTGCAGAGAGCCACTTGGCCATACGGGTAGTCCGCGGATACCGCACAATCAGTGCGGACGCGGCACTCGCGCTTGCCGGGAGCATGCCATGGGACCTCGACGCCCAGGTCCTCGTTGCCATTTTTCGGTGACGGGGAGACCTAAGGTCTCAGGGGCAAAGGCCCGCGCCGCGCGAAGTGGATGCCGAGAGGGCGCAACTGACGCAGGCCGCCCTGCATCAGTGGAGACAGCGCTTGTCCGAGAGCCGCTTCGGTCGCAGCATCCCGAGGGCAATCGCCCCGATCCTCGCGGAGTGGGTGCAGCACCAGCACGGTCACCTGACCTTCAGGCTGACCCAGATGCTCTCGGACCACGGCTGCTTCGGGAGGTACCTCTGCATGATCGGTCGCGAGCCTACGGCAAAGTGTCACCATTGCCCTAGTTGCGACAATGAAACTGCGCAGCACACCCTTATGAATAAAATAAAATAAAATGTTTTTATTTCAGATAACTAAGATCCATATTGTTAGTAAAAGCTTAATAACTATGTTAGTATGCTAACTTAAAAACTGATTTCGTCGTGTTAATCATATGGCCGATCAGTGGACAATCCCCACTTTCGACCATCTCCTTCAGCACGCTGTGGCCCGGCCTGGGCGAGGGAGCGCAGTGCCATTGTCGCCGTTGTGGGCGGTGACCTGTCGTTGGCAGCAATCGTGCGGAGGATGGCGACCTGCGAGGAAGCGTGGCAGGCGGTGCTCACCTTCTGTGAGACTGTCATCTCGCAGAAGGAAGCAGCGGAGAGGGAGCGAGAGGCTTCGCCTGACGCCCCAATGATCCGCCGCCGGCGTCATGGGCACCGGAGAAGGAATTTCCTTCTTCACTTGCCCCTTCCTGGGCCCCGGGCTTCAGACACGGGGGTGTCTGTCGTCCGCTAAAGGGGGCCCGAGACGGCGTTGCGCGTGTTCCCTCGCGCCGTCTGTTGTTTCTGCGACGGGGTCGAGTTTCTCCCTCGTCGCAACCGGTAGGGGCTCGCTGCAAAGTGAGTCGGCCGAGTCGCGGGGAACTGCGGTGAATGCCTATGGCCTCTCGGCCTACGGTGAGGCCTGGAGTCCCACATAACCCCCAGCTGCCCCCGCGGCTGGTGGGTATGCGTAACAGCATTTCCCTGACGTAAAAAAAAGGAAACTCCGCTCTTTCTAAATGTATACTATATTATAATGATTTGCTGTTCGTTAGTCTCGCTAAAACTCGAGATCGAATTTGCATTTTGAACCTTTTATCATTTTAAGAGCTATAACCCAGGCCGGGGGGCCTCAGCCGTGTGTGGGACTCTCAGCGTCCTAGAAAGGACGCGGCACCGCTCCGGGGAAAATCCGGAGAGGGGACTTCACACCAAAACCTGCGGTATTCTCTGTCTAGGAGGTGACATGGTTGCCGGCTAATCCTTTACGTCGTCGTCATCGACCAGCGTCGTGGCATTCCTGATATGCTGAGTAATGCCCACCTTTTCAGTATCTTGTTTATGTGATTTTGAATATGTGTTTTTCTGTTTTGTGATACTCAATAAAAATGTTTTCTTTATTTCTTTCTTTCTTTACATCCATGATAACCTCCGACAGCGTAGCGGAGGTTGTCATGGACGTAAAGGACACGGCGGTACCAAAATTTACCTGGAAGCCGTCCTTTCCAGCCTTGTACTTCAGTTTGACGATCTGTCCGCTAGGATCCTTGTACTGGTACCCGCCGATCCTGGAGCCGTCAGGCTGGATCGTCTCGCCGGCTGCCAGGCCGTTGTCTGACGCGTACTCAAACTGGAAACTACCCTCTGGAAGGAAGACATTTCGATTGTGGTGATACGGGTAAATAACATTAAACAGTTTTCGGCTCGACCTGGGATTTGAACCCAGGACTTCTCGGATGTAAGGCAGAAACTTTACCACTACACCAACGAGGCAGTCAAACGAGGTGGTAGGATGTAGAGGGTGTGAACTGACCTGAAGTCAGAGCCTGCTTGTGGTGCAAGATGGCGGCCTGCTGCTCCTTGCTGAGCTGGTACGGAAGCCTCCAGGGCTCTGGCTTGTATATGGGGGCTGCGGGCTGCGGCGGGGGGCCGTGGTGGGCTTGGGATTGTTGGTAGTCTGTAAGCATGCAAGTTTTATAGAGTATTTGCTGTGATAAGTTATTTAACGGGGGTTTACTACTCCATTTCGAAATACGTTTCGTCGAATTACAATTCATCGATGAAAATTCGATTATTTGTTTTCTGAACGATGCGTTATATATATATATATATATATATATATATATATATATATATATATATATATATATATATATATATATATATACCCGAAAGATGTTACATCGATAGTTCATTTGATCCCGAATTGAGTAGTGAACCCGTTTAGCGGCAACTCGAAATTGTGGGCAGATATGATTTTAATTATTATGTCCTAAAGGACGTCAGGTCTTGGTAAAGAAGGAGCCAAAATATATCTGGGCGCCTTAAAGCTATGTAAAACGATTTGATCAAAAAAGTATTTTATTGACATGTCAATGTGACCGAAAGCTATGACTTGATGCATACTTTCGCGGTCCGCGCCGCATGCAAAATCATGTGCACATCGCTCGCAATCCCGCTTGCTAATTGCTCCGCGTGTGGCGAAGTGCAACAATTTTCGTTAGAAAGTGATTTCTCCTCCTCATACATGTATTTCTTTGTTTCCATAACATAATACACGATTCTGTGTTCGTGACACAAAGAGACACACACACTAACTATTATATGTAATATATTATACTATTAAATAAAATTATGTATATAATTTAATTAAGTTTATTGTTAGACGATAGATAATTTTTTTTTGTAAATTAATACATATTATACATAGAAAACACCCAGACCAGTACAAACACACATGCACACTTATGCTTGTACTGTGCGGGGATCGAACCCGCGACCCTTGGTTTTTTTAGAAGTCCGACCTGTGGACCACTGCACCAAGCGGTCGTTAAGATAAAGATAACGAGTCCCACATAATTGTTTATTCACTGTTTATTTAAAATGTAACCATTATGTTGAGTTTACAATTGTATAAGATTTGTTTTGTAATTCTATATCATACGCGTATTGTAAACTTGTTTGTGGTTCTTTTAATAAATTTAAAAAAAAAGTGATCACGCGGCGCTGACCGCCAAAGTACCTAAACCGATATTGATTGCCGGTCTCGCTGTCCTGAGGGGTGAAATACGTAGACGAAGACTAGAAATTCTGGATGTTAGGGTTAAGTGACTTTATTTTTTAGCATTAACAATGCAAATTTATTTACTATGTAAAATAAAAACACACTTAAAGAAAAATTGGTTGCCTGTAAAGTCGGTATACGGGCGAAAGTATTACGTGACAACGACTTTGAGTGGTAAAATAATTTTAATAGAATATTCATTCGTATAACATGAACCGGTGTGTATGCCTATCTCTCTCACTCTCTCTCTCTCGCTCTGTCTCTCTCGCTCTTAGGCGGGTTAACTGTGCTCGAGTGGAAGGGAAGCGTGCCTTTCACTTTTTATGTTTGTCTCACTCGCTCTTAGGCGGGCTAACCATGCCCGAGTCGAAGGGACGCGTGCCTCTCACTCGCTCTCATTGTGAGCGCGGAACGTGAGCGGAGCGTAACGCAGTTTCTTGAAGTGTCACCCGGCAAACCAATTTATAAGACAATGTCACGTCAAAAACTAACTTTTCAGTAAAAAACCCCCGAATGAGCCAGAAACACAGCTAGTGAACTTCAAGGGCTGGACGGATTTTGAACAGCTAAGCTAAAAACAACCGTGTTTAAATTATCTTTCGATTAAGCCTTTGATTGCCGAGAGACTAGACACAATAGAAATAATATTGTTTGGGGGTCACCGGTGACCACCATGGCGCTAAATGTGTTTTAAAAAACCTTTCTTGTAATCGGTCCATTTGATCTACGATGCCGACAGACACACACACACACAGACATAGAGGTCAAACTTATAAGATGCCTAGAAGAAGAGTAGAATGTATTTGGGTTCTTGAGCTGGCGTCATTAAGTGGAAATTTAAAGCAAAATAATTCTATTTTTCAGCTTTAAGATAAAAAGATTTACAAACTATAAGTACTAACCATTCCAAGACTCGTGCACAGGCTTAGGCCTCCAGGGCTCCGCTACGGTGCCCTGCGGGGCCACGTCGTTCCGCGCCGGTGTAAACAAGCCCTTACCGTACGTTGAGTCTAGCTGTAAAGGAGAAGGGGTCGTTAGAACATCCTTATTTAAAGGTATGTAAATAAATATTTCACAAAAATCACACCAATTCTATAGTCCCAAATAGGCTATACGACACCACCAATCGTTGACATACTTTTTATTATCTGTCAAAACGATCTGCTTCCATAGATTTTGTATGGGAATAGATGAACGTGACGTCACGGTCATGTATCGGAAATCGGAGTCAATCAACCGAATATTTATTGAGTTTTGTGTGTTTAAAAATTGGTTTCTACAGCTTTTTGGAAATATATTGATTGTATTAAATTCATAGGGGCTATGTTTTTTAAACGCCATGGTCTTGAAAATATTTATGATGGGTGTCATCACGCCAATTAAGCTACGAGGCTTGTGTTATGGGTACCAGACAACGTGTTACTAAATGACCACAACCTCTGTATGTACTTATGTTTATGAAGGAATAAATGATTATGATTAATGTTATCTAAATTCTAGCTGACTTCTCAAAAAGATTTGCTGACTTTGAAGCAATCGATTCAACGAGCTGATCTTTAGGCTCAGGACACACCTGCGAATGTCTACGGCCCCAAACACCCCAGAACGCAAGGCGTAATAACCCTTTGTAGGGTTCCGTAGTCCGACGAGGAACCCTTATAAGATCGTTCAGACCGTCCTAGTCTGTCACACCAGATTATACTAGTCTGTCACACCAGAATATCTTCACGTTTATGGACTGATTTGCATGTAACTTGGTTCGAGGATACTTCACATATAGATCTCATTTTTAAAAAATACGAAAAGTTTAAATTACCCCTTTTTAAGGGTACCTCCCTATTCATGTAAAGGGGGAGGTTGAATTATTTTTTTGAGTGCACCCCCTTGTGTGGGGTATCGTTGAAAAGGACCATGAAAATATAAACGTTTTAACGGACCAGTACAACGGACTAACTATGACCTTTAAGCAACCCCAATAGGTTCAGTACATTGGACTCGTCAAATGTGTCTTTGTTTATTCGCGGGTAATGATACCCGCGCTGTACGAACATTTGTGTGCATGAACATTGCTGGGTGTTATATGTATTTTGACGTGACAACGTCTTATAAATTGGTTTGCCGGGTGACACTTCAAGAAACTGCGTTACGCTCCGCTCACGTTCCGCGCTCACAATGAGAGCGAGTGAGAGGCACGCGTCCCTTCGACTCGGGCATGGTTAGCCCGCCTAAGAGCGAGTGAGACAGACATAAAAATTGAAAGGCACGCGTCCCTTCCACTCGAGCACAGTTAACCCGCCTAAGAGCGAGAGAGACAGAGCGAGAGAGAGAGAGAGTGAGAGAGATAGGCATACACACCGGTTCATGTTATACGAATGAATATTCACATTAAAATTATTTTACCACTCAAAGTCGTTGTCACGTAAAACTTACGCCCGTATACCGACTTTACAGGCAACCAATTTTTTTAAGTTTATTTTTAATACCACTGTTGATTGATTATGATATCTGTAACACAAGTGCTTTAGCTACTTTACCACGGAGTCAGATCAATGTATATGATGTTGTATAATAATGTTTTATTAAAAAACTTGTAACCTAAAAAAACTTGTACCTTTATTCTGATTCGAGACTATTTATATTATATTTATGAAATATTGTGTATTTACTACCATGTTTCAGCAACAAAAGTGCCTACATGACAAAATACTTATTATGGTGTATCTCCGTTCATTCAGAAGTGTTTGCCAATACAAAATACAACAAAAAGTGGCTTAAAAAAAATTGGTTGCCTGTAAAGTCGGTATACGGGCGAAAGTTTTACGTGACAACGACTTTGAGTGGTAAAATAATTTTAATGTGAATATTCATTCGTATAACATGAACCGGTGTGTATGCCTATCTCTCTCACTCTCTCTCTCTCGCTCTGTCTCTCTCGCTCTTAGGCGGGTTAACTGTGCTCGAGTGGAAGGGACGCGTGCCTTTCACTTTTTATGTCTATCTCACTCGCTCTTAGGCGGGCTAACCATGCCCGAGTCGAAGGGACGCGTGCCTCTCACTCGCTCTCATTGTGAGCGCGGAACGTGAGCGGAGCGTAACGCAGTTTCTTGAAGTGTCACCCGGCAAACCAATTTATAAGACGTTGTCACGTCAAAACTCGGGTGCTTTTCTGTTCTTCCAGAAGTTTTTACACCCTGTATATGACAGTGGGATACATAACTTAGTCCATCTGGAGTCGGCGCCATTGTTATCCCATGGTCCAGCGGGTTGGAATAGGCCGGCTCTCCCCACCTATAGTTTAAGGGGTTTTTAGTAAGGAGAACTTGAACATTGAGGATAAGGGCCTACTGTTTTAAGGCATCCCAGTTTAAACAAAAGTTTGAAAATGAGAAAACAGCTTCTGACCTGTGTTCATGACTGAATTTACCCAAAAGACAGATATGCATACCCAAGGAGCATATAATCATTGTTTTAATATCCTGTACTCGAGATATGTCCGTTATGTGTGAAGATTCCAAAATCAACTCAAAAATTTTATGGATGAAAATTATATCAATTTATATAAGATTACATATTCAAAAATACACATAATATAGACTAATATAGGTACACTAAATAAATAAATAAATTTGACGAACTGTAAAAGAAAGATCTATAATGACGGTTGCGATTACCTAGATACCTACCTATCAAGTCCTACCTATACCGGTCATCAAGGCTGACCCCATTGATAGGGACGTCCTGATGTAATTTTCACTCCATTTACATCATCAGATAAAATCGCTAACTAGGCAATGCAATCAGTGTATTTTCAGTCCGACCGATCAACTAGGGCGTTGCTTCACCGAAGAATTTGCTAATTACAAATAATTTGTGATGGTCAGGCAACGTGGTGGTGCGTGAAGTGATGTCATGAGTTATGGCTGGGGTGACCTAACTGTCATTACAGCAAGTGTAGGAATGTCTAAAGCTTTAGTTTCCTAGGTTAAATAGCGGACCTGACAATAGAGACATGCCTCGTAATATTGTTACAATAATTGAGTACTTTTATATATCCACAAAAAAGTTTGTTCTGCGTATTATATCAACAATAATACGAAACGTTTAGAAACAAGCTATTGTTTCATTGGGGCGCCTGAAAGACGCTCAATACTGTTATATAGCGACCGTAAAACACTTTGGTGTAATGGTCAAGAAGTTGACTATTAATCAAGAGATTACTGAATTTGGCTGTATCGCGTGGTTCCGGGTTGTAGAACACAATTTAAAAATAAAAATACAAATGTAAGGAGCGTTGTGAGTTCTACACGGGAAACGAAAGGAGTAAGAAAAGCTCTGTTTCTTAATTTTCTAAATTTATTTTTCTTGGCTTATTATTGCCATAGTAATGAGGTTGAATTATCATCATAATGTGTTACTGACGGAAAACAATGGAGTAAATGTTAGAAATAGAGGAAGGTGCTCCGTACTGATCCGATTGATATTGCCGCGTAAAACTCCATTTTTTTTAATGTGAACTATCCTCGCATTTCAATGAGTTAGATAAGGGCTTAGGTAAGGTAAGTTTGTAAGTAGTAGTTTTAAGAACTGTTTAATAAATGAAGATTAGGCTGTATGGCTCTGACCGTTGCCTTTCTCTTTGGGAACCAATGTTAATACTACCGTGGAGGGTTGTTACTTACATTTTGATTGAAAGTCTGAGGCGCGTAGTACCCGTTTTCTTGACTCCGCACCGCTGCCGCCAGTAGAGAACACCAGAAAATTATAAACTGGAACATATAGTGCATTTGAAAACTGAGGAATGCCAGAAAGAGATCAGAAGGAAAGTCGAAAACAATTAATGAAGGATGTAGTATAAGTGTTATAAATAACCAAACAAGGAACTTTTATGAACCTACTAGGTACCTACTTAGCAGACCCAGCAGACGTGGTCCTTACTGCCTGTTGTTTTATTTATTTATTTAAGTATTTATTATTTTATAGACACAAAACAGGTTACAATCAAGTAAGGTAATTAAATATGATGAGACAAGTAAACGTATACGCTAGTTTACAACCCAAAATATATATCTGAGTTTGAAGTAAAATCATATTTTGGGTTTAACAATGAAAGTATTAGTAAAAACAATCTTCTTTGTAAGAACCATCGCCATATCTAAAGGAATATCATTAAAATAAAAACAATTGGCCAAATTGGTCCAGGC
The DNA here is from genome assembly GCA_963921415.1 of Pyrausta despicata. NCBI lineage: Eukaryota > Metazoa > Arthropoda > Insecta > Lepidoptera > Crambidae > Pyrausta > Pyrausta despicata. Next base: position 2,036,917 of record OY992871.1, on the reverse strand, counting down.
GTTCTTGACTTATGCGCTGACCAACACATTTTGCGATTAATTTTTATATTATACTAGTGGTCCCCCGCGACTTAGTCCGCGTGGAATCCCTTTGTTTTCACAATCGCGGTCGAACGGGATAAAAAAGTATCCTATGACCGTTTCCTGGTTCAAAGCTACCTCTCCACCAATTTTCATCCGTTTAGTTATAAATAAGAGAAAAAGTATTTAAGTATGTTTATCCGTTGTCTAGTACCCATAACACAAGCCTCGTAGCTTAATTTGGGACTAGAGAATTGGTGTGATTGTTGTGAAATATTTATTTATTATTATTTATTTATGAGTGCATAACACCTAAGGGCGCGGTCACATTTAACTTCCATTTTTACAGGATTCTTTTTAACGGATTCGTCGCTACTGGAGATGGTATTCACACAGAACAGCGCAGCGCTGATCCGTTTATCGGATCCGATAATCTGGATCCGATATATTGTATTTTGTGTCAACTGACTATGCAACTCAACATTACGCTAATAACGCGCCCTTACTTGAATAGTTTTATTTCGGTATGTTTTTTCGACTTTGGTGTGATGGTCAAGGAGTTGACTATTAAACAAAAGGTCGCGGTCGCGGATTCGATCCCCGCACTGTACAAACATTTTTGTGCATGGATATATCTGTATGTACTGGTCTCGGTGTTATATGTATTTACTTAAGTTTAGTTGTAATATCACGGTTGATTGTCATATCTATCTGTAACACAAGTGCTCAAGCTACTTACCACGGAGTCAGATCATTGTATGTGATGTTGTTGTACCTCGTATGTTCATAAGTTTTAAGACAAACTTTGTGCTAAAGAAAAGAAATAAAAAATTACTGACTGCTATTTATTTCTTTTTCTAATTTCGAATGTTTACTTTTAATTCCTTTGATTTTCAAATTCATTTCTTTCAATTTTCTCGTAATGGAGAGAACAAAAGAACTGAGTGCGACCGTGATTTCGCTAGGTGAAAACTTTTGGTGTGAACATCAAAATCATCCGAGAGCGACTTCGCCGAAACCCATGTTGATACATATTAAGACAAAACCAAACGGAATATTGGCTTTATTCAACAATAAAATACGACATGCAAAGGAAATGTAAATATCGAATAGAATGACACAATCATAAGTGACAATACCAAACTTCATAGATCATATCGTTTTCTTCTATAGACAGAAAGAGGTTATATCACATTCGCCCCCTCTATGAAGAGACGTAGTCATCTAGAAAGGCTGGGGGTCTGCGGTTCCTGCCTGAGCGTCGAGGTTGGTCATTCTCTGCCTCCGGATCAGCATTGGCAGGCGGGTCTTGGTCCGCAGAGCTTTCTTCCAGCTGGTCGACATCAAGGTCATCATCTGACATGTCATCGTCAACAGCTCGTGGTACTGGAGCTAATGATCTGTTAGAGATTGTAGTCTCTCGTCCATCAGGCAGTCTTATAAAAGAGTATTCAAGATTACCCTGCAACAGCTGGACTTCTTCAACAGCTGGTTCATACTTTGAGTTCCTCACATTCCTTTTCATGAACACAGGTCCAGGCGAATGAAGCCAAGTCGGCAGAGACTGTCCGTTTTGTGAGCGACGTGGGTGCTTAAACATACGCTCATGCGGCGTTGTATTTGTACTCGTACACAGAAGAGATCTTATCGAATGCAGCGCTGGTAACAGTGCCTTTTCCCAATCGGCGATGTCTTCGTTGTTGGATTTTAGGTGTAATTGGATAGTTCGCCACAGTGTACCATTGAGGCGTTCCACTTGTCCATTTCCTCGAGGGTTATAAGGTGTAGTACGACTACAAGACGTACCAATCGATAATAAGAATTGTCTTAGTTCATCAGATAAGAAGGATGTTCCCCTATCGGAATGGATGTATGCTGGAGTGCCAAAAGTGGAAAATAGGTCTTTGAAGCAGTCTATGACGGTTCTTGAAGATACGTCTTTACACGCGTAAGCGAATGGAAATCGACTGAACTCGTCAATAATTGTCAGTATGTACCGGTTCTGGGTCTTAGATGGTATCGGCCCCTTAAAGTCGATGTTCAGCCTTTCGAACGGGGCTGTCGCTTTAATAAGGTGTCCTTGATGATTTATATAACGTGGTTTTATTTCTGCGCAGGTTGGGCATGCGGCCGTCATTCGTTTCACTTCTTCTACAGAGTACGGTAGGTTCTTCGATCTGACCCAATGAGCCATGCGCGTGATCCCTGGATGACAGAGAGATCGGTGTAACGCCACTAGTTTAGAATTAGAAGCAGGAGTATCTATTTGCATGCAGATTCGAGAGAGTGCATCGGCTGCGAGGTTTTGTTTCCCAGGACGGTAGATAATGTCGTATTTAAAACATGACAGTTCTAACCTCCATCTCTCGATCTTCTCATTTTTGATTTTGTTGGAGTGTGTCTGGTTGAACATAAATGCGACAGACTGTTGGTCAGTAATAAGCAAGAAATGTCTTCCTATCAAAAAATGTCTCCACTTTCGTAAGGCTTCAACGATTGCACACGCTTCCTTTTCAATTGACGGTTGTCTTTTTTCGGAGTCATTGAGAGTGCGCGAGAAGAACGCGACAGGACGACTGTTTTGTGATAAAGTCGCTGCGATGGCAAAGTCGGAAGCGTCTGTCTCGACAGAAAATATTTCTTTGTCATCAATTCCCGCTAAAGCTGATTTCGAGATGTCAGTTTTAAGATTTTGAAAGGCAGTGATAGCTTCTTGGGATAACGGGAAGGTAGCTTCGTTCAAAGATCTGATTTTTGAAGAAAAGTTTTCGACCCATTTTGAATAATGGGCGAAGAGCCCAAGTGCTCTTTTCAGCGTAGCAGAGTCAGTAGGGATCGGAAGATTCGTTAATGGTTCCAATCGAGACTTGTCCGGCTTAATAACGTTACGTTCGATAGTATATCCAAGTAAGTTTATCGATTTCGATTTAAATGTACATTTGTTCATGTTGAGAGTTAATTTGTATTTTTTAGCGGCCTTCATGAACATGTCGAGGTTCTTATCATGATCCGATTTTTCCTTGCCGCATACGGTAACGTCATCAAGGTACGCAAAAGTGCCTTTAAGCTTCTCAGTATCGATTATGTATTGTAGGGTTCTCTGGAAAGCTGCTACCCCATTTGTTACGCCAAAGGGTATTCTCGTAAATTGATACAGATTACCACAAGCCTCAAAGGCAGTATACACTTTTTCTTTTGGTAGAATCGGAACTTGATGATATGCGCTTTTTAGATCAATTTGACTATAAATGTTGTATTTAGCTACTTTCGTTATGATAGAGTCAATACTTGGCAAAGGGTAAGCGTCTAGTTCTGTAAATCTGTTAATTGTTTGAGAATAATCGATTACAAGACGCTTGCGGTGATGACCGCCACCGGCAACGAGTACTTGTGCCCTCCACGGTGAGATACTGGACTCTATTACCTTGTCTTTAAGCAGATTATTTATCTCGTTAGATATGAAGTCTTGGTCTTCTTGGGAATGCTGTCTTGAGCGGATAGCTATAGGCTTTATGTGTGGCGAAAGATTGGTGAAAACTGATGCCGGAGGAACGGAAGCTTCTAGAACGCTGCAAACTTTCAAGGGTTGTTTGTTGCCTCCAAATTTGAGTTCGAGCGACGAGTGTTTTCCGAGAACATCGTGCCCGATGATGACATCTGCGCACAGGTCGTCAATGACGAGCAAAGGCTGGTGTTGATATTTGTGTTCACCGATCTGAATCGTAGCGTGGCATATACCATTGGCGTGAGAGACATTATTGAGAGACGCTAGAGTAATTGATTGTTTACAGGACTTCTGTTTGAGATTTATCGTTTGAGCGAGACTTTTGTCGATAAAGCTGATTGAGCTACCAGTGTCAAGAAGCGCATCGGCTCGATAATTGTTGACAGTTATAGGAATAGTTGCCTTTCTTAGGCTTGCAGGAGCTGCAGCGGAGATAGTTGATAAATTGGCGTCAGCGAATTGAGGTTGAGAGAATTCATCTTCTGTGGCGATAGCGTTAGCAGTTCGTTGAATAGGACCAGAGCTGCGGCAAACGTTTGCAAAATGGCCTTTCTTGAAACACAGCTGGCACTCGGTGTTAAAAGCAGGGCATTTGTTACGCTGGTGAATATTGCCACCACAGAAAAAGCATCGTCGTCTGGGTTGGTGAGAATCAGTTCGAGATCTGCTTGGAGCATTTGTGGCTGCTAGATTAGGCCTTGAAACGTATTCGTGACTCTCAAGGACAGCATTGACGTGAGCAGATGTAGTGGGTGTCACGGTGAGTAATTGTGAGGTGTTTTCAGCAGTTTCCAATGATATAGCTAGATTAAGAGTTGCCTCTAGGGTCTCAGAGGACTTCTCTAAAAGTCTTTCTTTAATCTTTTGTGATGATATCCCAGCAATGAATGATAGGCGTACGGTTTCGTCTTGGTATTCAGCTGCAGTGACATCTTTGAATTCACAATCACGAGCGAGTATAGTTAGGGCTCTCGAGTATTCAGCTAATGACTCTCCTGTTTGTTGTTTCCTCGAAATAAGGATATGTCGAGCCAAAGTGATATTCTGTCGTTTTTCGTAAGCATCGTTGAGTGTTTTGATAGCTTCAGGGTAAGACTTATTACCTCGAATGAAATTGTAAATTAGCGGTGAGATATGATTAACAAGGAGTTGGTACTTAAGTGCATCGTCAGCTGAAGCGGCTTCCAGTCTGATAAAATTGTCGAAAGAATATTTCCAGTGGGCCCACTTGAGGTCTGAACCTGAGATCGAGGGTTCCACATCAAACCGTTCGGGGCGTAGGTAGCGGGACATCGAAGACTTTTCGTCAGATTTCGACATTGTAACATTTGGTGATACGAAAAAATTATTGTTGAATAAATTGATACATATTAAGACAAAACCAAACGGAATATTGGCTTTATTCAACAATAAAATACGACATGCAAAGGAAATGTAAATATCGAATAGAATGACACAATCATAAGTGACAATACCAAACTTCATAGATCATATCGTTTTCTTCTATAGACAGAAAGAGGTTATATCACACATGTCAAACTCAGAATAAACTTGCTCTGTTTCGCGCGTTTCAGTTAACAGAATACTGAAATATGATCTTAAGGTGAAGGCGTATAGCCGTAGGAAAGTTCATTTCGTAAATTGCGACGCGAACGTTGTCCAATACTGCTTAAAGAGACACGATGCGAGGAAAATAATCTTCACCGATGAGAAAATCTTTACTGACGAAGAAAAGTTCAACCGACAAAACAATAAAGTGTATGCAAAAAGTAGCAAGGACTTCAGCACGGAATGTCTCGCGTACTCATCATCCGGCTACTGTGATGGTAAGGTGGGGAGTTTCGTATGAATGTGTCACTCCCCTCCATTTCTGTCAACAGGGCGTCAAGGTGAAAACCAAGAACTATCAAACTGACATCTTAGAGCCTGGTGTGAAACCCCTGTCCCTTACTTTGTTTCACAACAAGGATTTGGTTTTCCAACAGGACTCAGCGCCATCCCATAAAGCAAAAACCAACCAAGCGTGGTTGAGGGAAAATGTGCCGGCCTTCATCGCGGCGAACGAATGGCCCTCTTCCAGCCCCGACCTCAACCCGCTGGATTATGCTTTATGGGCTGAGCTAGAGCTCAGGGCCTGCCGAAAGTCCCACCCAAACTTGGAGTCACTGAAGCGAGCTCTTGTCCGAGAAGCAAAGCGAATCCCGCTGGAAAAGATTCGTGCCGTCATTGATGACTGGCCAAATCGACTAAGGGCCTATATTAAAAACAATTTAAGGGTGGTCATTTTGAATAATAATAATTATATTTTGTTTATTATTATCTACTAATTGTTTACTGAAAATTTTAGAAATATTAGTTAATTATAAAAAAAGTTATGCAACTTTTATTTCGTCTCAAAACTTATGCACACACGAGGTATATTTATTTATTTATTGGTTTGGTGAGAGAAAAATGACACTTATGAGATCGTCTTTTACATAATTTATGCCCATAACTTTTATATAGAATGAAAGAAACACCAAAGAAGTAGCTTAAAAATGCATAGCAAAACCCATAAATATAAGGCTAGTTTCACACTCACCCGCATTTTGTATATCCAGAGCACTTTACTTCCAACAAACTGACATACAGTGAGCACTTGTGTAACACACACCTGTATATATGCAGTTCTGGAGGCGATGGACCGAAAAATAACAGGTCCAATGAAGAGGTCAGACGCATGCCGTGATAGCAGGGCTTTTTCCATGTGCTGCAATGGCTAGTGGTCATAAATCAATGGCCAGGGACTTTTCCATTCCCTGGAGCCGTATTAGGATTTACTTTCCGCTTACTTAAGCCGTTGGTCCTGCGCCTGATCTCTCTCCGGTCATGTCGGATTGTCGTCTCACTGAACTTTTAGAGTGATGGAACAGTGAGTGCACCTGTGTATTGCGCTCACACTTGTGCAGTATAATATTTCCTGCGCAGTTGGCTGACCTCTGTTGGGATTGGCCGCCGTGGTCGAATTCGGCCAGGAGGACTATTCTACTCTGTGGCATCGTATCTCCCGAACGGATGGACCGATTTCAGTACGGTTTCTTTTATTCGATAGATAATTTAATCATTGTGGTTCTAAGCTATGGCTGGTCAAAAGCCGTCCAGCCGTTTTCCTGGCTCATTTGGGGGTTTTTGGGATTACCTAGTTACAGTTAGTACGTACGGTGGAGAGCACGTTACGGTAAGCACTGCGGTATCACGCTTGTGATACGGGCGATTTTGCAACAAAAATGTTAAGCCTGATGTGTTGGTTACTGCACATAAGCAATGCTACCACCCACAGTACTTTTATTTACTGATTCTTAGACACCCTGTATAAAGCTTTAATTATATAATGATAGAATTTGAACCATATGTGAAGGGCTTAAAGTTATCTAACTATTATTAACCACTAATCGAACGATTTTTCCATACAACAAACGTAGTCAATTGCAATTTTCATCATCGACTATGCAATATGTAAGTTTGTTTAGGGCGTGAGTAGTTTTTAGGTATCAATTAGCTTGGGCGACAGACCGCTTAGCTAGTTAGCAAAAAGTTTGACATGTGTGTGTTTTTCATCAGGTTTTAACTTGATAAACTACGGTTGAAGATGTGGCGATCTCTACCGTTCGCCATCACAAGCGCACGGTGATGGCGCATGACAGCGAGCGCTGATACGGCTCCATAGGCTAGATGGCGCTGTTAGCCTAGTACCGCACATGAACCGCGGCATATAAGATTGAGATCCAGAATAGTCTATATAGGTAGGAAACGCTTCCCTTTAGCTTCCTTAGTCTAAATCTGTTGCGCCAAAAATATATATAAGCGACAACAAAAGTGACTCTTTTCAACCATAAGATAGTATACCTACCGGAAATCAGTATACCTTACTTCTTAGAATCATATTAAATCACAAATAACACTTGTAGGTATACAACAAGTTAGCGGTAATCATTATACACCATAAGACATCTTGATAATAGGCATGATGACACCTATCGAAAATTTTTTCAAGACCGTGGTATTTTAAAAACATAACCTATATGAAGCTAGTAAAAGCAATTTATTTCCAAAAAGCTGAAGAAACTTATTTTTTATTTACAATTATATTATTCAAAAAATATTCAGTCAATTGACTTCAATTTCTGATACTAAATTATGACGTCAATAGTATTTCCATACAAAATATATAGACGCAGATCGTTTTGACAGATGATAAAGAGTATGTCAACGATTGGTGGTGTCATCTAGCTTATTCCTAAGATGCAGCTGTTTCACTATAATATACAGGGTGTTTGGCGAAACGATGTAGATATTGACGGATTGTTAATTACAAATGAAGATGAAGCATCCTCATAAAAGTGGTAATTTATGTAGAAAATTACACTTTGTCTTGACATTCTGCTACAGCTGTTATCGTAACGTTAGAGGATATGATATTAGGGCCATTTTGGTGTATTTAAATCGTTTTGAGTAAAGAATGTTGGATCTTTTCCCTGTAAATGGTCTCTCTGTAAATCTGTGATTTTGTTATTTGTTGACGTCATTGAGTGGAAATTTAAAGCAAAATAATCCTCATTTTCAGCTTCAGTCATGGATTTCCGCAAAGTACCGCCTGACTCCATCAACTATAAATTTGTTATTTTAACGATGAGTGTACGGCATTGTATGTGGCAAAAATGTGCTTTGCATAATCCATATATATTTTGCTCAAATTCCCCCTTCCTGATAATTAAATGTTCCTTAAACCGAAGGTTGTCTGGAAGAGATCGCTGCAAGCGATAAGACCGCCTAAATTGTATATCTTTCTTTGTTAAACTTGTCTGTATACATTTTAAAATGTTAATCTATCTATTTGGTAGGATATTCGTATTTTGAACATTCGTCCTCATCTTACAGCCATCTCAGGCGTAGCGCATATTTGTTTGCACTATCCAAAAATGTAGTTATCCATGACATTTTCTTTAAATGTTCAATTCAATTATCTAATTAAGTTGATAAATTCATATAATGTACAGACGCAAGAACATCAGGCTAACCATTTATTTGCAATATCGCCCTTATATCACAACTGCATAAGATGCCGTATTGCTTGCCCAGATGTGTTATAAAGTGTACAAAATTGAAAAACAACGGATACATGCACCATTTGTTTCATTGGAATGTTTGTTTTTTAACATTCACTGTATTTAAGTTAGTAATTTTAAAATTTATGAAACTGGGCCAGAGCTCGTGTTCATATTCATAGTTATCACCAAAAAAATCGGTTGTCTGTAAAGTCGGTTTACTGACGATAGTTGAACGTGACAACGTCTTTGTCACGTTGCCTCTTTGTCGCTCGTTCCGCACTCTCGCTTGCACTTCAAGCCTTGAATGGAACGCCTCAGAGCAAGGTAACGCCGCATGCGTCATGTTTTTGGTGCGTGCAGCCGGCGCCATCGAATTTTAAGACGTTGTCACGTCAAAATTACTTTTAGCAAAATATCTGCCAAACTCAGTAGGTATGTGCTTTATCCCTTTTATCTTTCTAAACCCCTGACAAAAGAGGAGTGTTATAAGTTTGGTGCCTATGTCTGTTTGTGTGTGTGTATATGTATTTGTGAGACCGCCTCGTTGGTGTAGCGCCAAAATTGTTTCTGAGATTTTCTGACATGAATTTCTAAAAAAACAGCTCGGAGTCGGGAAGTTGGCGGTGTTCACCCCCGTGCCTCGGTGTGCACGTTAAGCCGTTGGTCCTGCGCCTGATCTCTCTCCGGTCATGTCGGATTGCCGTCTCACCGAACTTTGGGAGTGATGGAACAGTGAGTGCACCTGTGTATTGCGCTCACACTTGTGCAGTATAATACCTCTTGCGCAGTTGGCTGATCTCTGTTGAGATTGGCCGCCGTGGTCGAATTCGGCCAGGAGGACTATTCTACTCTGTGGCATCGTAGCTCCCGAACGGATGGACCGATTTCAGTGCGGTTTCTTTTATTCGAAAGATAATTTAATCATAGTGGTTCTTAGCTATGGCTGGTCAAAACTCGTTCAATCGTTGAAGCTCACCAGATGTTTTTCTCTGGATCATTCGGGGGTTTTGGGATACCTACTACAGAGTCAGATCAATGTATTTACCCACAAATAAGAAACTACTTCTCGTACTGTGACTTAAGAACTTTAATCCCCCGCTAGCATTTCAAATACCTTATCCCAGTTAACAAGGCCTTGTATTGTAACAAAATGTGAAGGCTTACGCTTCGACCAACCGATAGTTCTCGCAAGAGAACGTCGTTTTATTCCTCGTATGCTCCGTGAGGTTATTGAAATTAGAAGACACCCTAATTTTAATAGAGAAGATGGCTGGAAAATTCCACCAGCTTGGGAACAGATTTTAGCCATGACTCAAGCTCGACCCCGCACTGCAAGACCTCAAGATACTGTTGGCTTATTTTGTGTGTTAACTTAATATTTTTGAGTGATGGTAGCTTACTATTTTTTCAAAACTATGTAATGACAACTAACACCTTAGTCTTCCTGTGAACCACGGACGCTTAAAAGGGTCCGAAACGTCAGGTTTAAATAGAATGTAAATAAATATCAAAATAATCCGTAAAAAGTGTCTCATTTCAATGTCTACTCACCGCGTAAGCCAAAGAAACAAAAATGAAAAGGAAAATTGCTCCAAAATCTAGGATCTACTTGACTGAATGGTTTCTTAAATAGTCTCATTGACATAAACATTAAATTTTATAATAATTGAATTTAATTTATTGAATTTAGAATAATTATTTATTGACATAGTAATTTTTTGTTTATTTTACACTATTGTATTTGCTTGCTAACCGTTTTGGCAAGACATGTGAACTGTATTTATTGTAACATCAATATACCACTTTCTTATGCAAATAAATAAATATGAATTATAAAAAATAAAACACAAAACACATCATCAAAATTTATTCCGCAACTTCAACTGTTTCAACCTTTGCTGCACGTTTTTGAGTCGATCCGTGTTCGTCATCTTTTTAGCTTTCTTCTCCGAACAAACTGTTTTTCTTCTCTCTCCCTCTTTACTATTCTCACATTTCACTATTCTTTTCCTCATCATGGTGACAACTTTCAATTCGAACGCGAGTTTCTCACACCTGTCACATTGAACTCTCTCGCCTAATTTCGAGAAATTCTTCACAAATTGATATTTCAAATTGCTACGATCTTTTAGCCATTCTGAGCAGAAATCGCAGACTTTCAATGTGCTTAATTTCCATGTTACATTTGTGCTGGTTTTGGTTTCCGTTATCTTTTTATGCGTTTGATATTTGTGTATGTATCGCTGTTTTCTAGTCGGGAACACCTGAAATTAGAAAAAAAACATTGTGATTGTGTGGCTGTGGTTTATATATATTACAAACATTTTGAAAGTTGCGTAACATAATATGTAGTTTGCGATATGTGTAATTAGAAATAGTTTATCTGTGCTTAAAAGCACAGATGTGCTAAACTTTTTAAACTATTTCAATTCCAAAAAATCATTTCCAAAAAATACACTCTTTTTCCCACTTCCGCCGTTCACGTTACGATTACAAATGCAAACTAAATGTATGCAAGGTTAGAACAAACATTAGGAATGGTTAAAATATTGTTTTCTTTTCCGCATCGCTGAAGAGAAGACACAAGAGGCCTGCGAATAGTCATTTAAGTTAAGACGCACCGAGCGAGCGAGACAAGTGACGATTAATGTAGGTGCGCATGAAAGAAAAAAAAATTGGTTGCCTGTAAAGTCGGTATACGCGCGAAAGTTTTACGTGACAACGACTCTGAGTGGTGAAATAATTTTAATGTGAATATTCATTCGTATAACATGAACCGGTGTGTATGCCTATCTCTATCTCTCTCTCTCTCTCTCTCTCTCTCTCTCTCTCTCTCTCTCTCTCTCTCGCTCTGTCTCTCTCGCGCGAAACGTGAGCGGAGCAGCGTAACGCAGTTTCTTGAGGTGTCACCCGGCAAACCAATTTATAAGACGTTGTCACGTCAAAAATATTGTTAGAGACTGGTTAGGGCTGGGAATACAACAGTACATACAGTATACAGAGTCTGCTTTTGTCCTTCGTACATAGTAGATGTGATATAGTTTTCCACTACTTAAATGATTGATGTCCTAGAGCATCTTATTTATTACACATGTAAAACGCAATAATAATAATAAGAAGACACACAAATATTCAATAAAAAAAACAGTCGAAAATCTCGAAAACGGTTAAGTTTAAGATTAGAGAAATGATGAGTACTTCACGATATAGTGAATGTCAGGAATGTACTTCACGCCCTTAACGGATCTAGCACGACTTTTTCCGTAACCCTGAATTATATTTGTAATAGTCCTCCTGGCCGATTTCGAGCACGGCGGCCAATCTCAACAGAGATCAGCCAGCGCAGGAGATATTATAGTGCACAAGTGTGAGCGCAATACACAGGTGCACTCACTGTTCCATCGTTCTCGAAGTTCGGTGAGACGGCAATCCGACATGACCGGAGAGAGATCAGGCGCAGGACCAACGGCTTAACGTGCGCACCGAGGCACGGGGGTGTAACACTTCCCTTCACTTCCCGACTCCGAGCTGTTTTTTTTTTGAGAAATTCATGACAGAAATTATCGGAAACAATTTTGGCTCGACCTGGGATTCGAACCCAGGACCTCTCGGATGTAAGGCAGAAACTTTGACACTACACCAACGAGGCAGTCTAACACTACTGACCTAGTTTTACAAAATATACTGCATTTTGTACCTTTCAAAAGAACATGTCTCCTCCTAAGGGCCGTACTAACCTCTTTGCATTTCCGACATTGGTACTCCTGATGATAATTTTGCCTGTGTAGAGTTTTATGACGGAAAGCCAAGTTACACTCGGGACAAGTGCGCAGTTTTCTTCTATTATTCTGGTTCTTCAACTCTGGGTGTTTCAGTTTTCTATGGCGGATGAGATGTCCCGGGTTCGATGCGACATACCAGTCGCATGTGTGACATAGAAACGCTGGTTTTCTACGGAATCTCAAGTGGGACGTTTCGTGGACGATCGCTGCTAATCTGGAATTTGAATATTAATAATTTTTAGTTATTTATAAGGCGTGAGAGACGCATCGCGAGTAATGACACGATGCGACTGATACTTGTGTCAATCGCTTTTCGTCTTGTAGAACGCAATCATAAACGTACGTAGATTTCTCTTAACTACGTATACAGGGTGTAAAAAAAACCTTAACGAAGCCGTGAACCACGCGTTCAGTACATCAAACCAAATCGTATGAAAAATAAATTTTGGCTGGGAAACAACTTTTATTTTTTGACATCAAAAAAAATAATTTTATTTTAGCCCGCAATGTACAGCGCGCACGCAAAAAAGTCACCGCGGAGCGTGTTGCTTTACGCCGCCGCAACGCGGTTCGGTTCGAGTGTGCGCTGTTCATTGCGGAGTGTGCCATTTAGAGGCTTTTTATGAAAGAACTAGTGAAAATTTGTATCATGATTCTTTGGAAAAAAGTTCAGTTATAACGGACAGAAGTCATTTCTGTAAAAATCATCAATTTTTTTTTCAAACTTTAACCTTCAATATCTCAGTTACCGTTAACTTCCCAGGCATGGTGTAAAGGAAGAAAATGATCGTAACAATTGGTAGAATATGTGGTATTCGGCTTCGTTAAGGTTTTTTTTACACCCTGTATATATTAAATTCGAAAAGACATAACACTTTAAAAAGCTATTTCGGCTCCGGTCATCAGGGAGGATTCGAATACCCGACCTTTGGAAGTCTGGTCCAATGCTCTAACCAGATGAGCTACCGACAACCTTAATGGAGTCGTTGAATTTTGTAAGTGCTTTCTAACGCTTTGATCCAGCGTATGTTTTATCAATACTCATTGATGAAACACCCTGGACAGAGACTCGTGGGAGACACCCTCAAAAAGATAAGATGAAACAGGCTAAATTTTAATTATAAAGTTTTTTTAACCATCTGAGCTACCGAGCTTGCATTGGACAGGACTTCCAAGGGTCGAGGGTTCGAATCCTCCCTGAAATAATTTTTAAAATATTTTTGACGTGACAACGGCTTATAAATTGGTTTGCCGGGTGACACTTCAAGAAACTGCGTTACGACGCTCCGCTCACGTTCCGCGCTCACAATGAGAGCGAGTGAGAGGCACGCGTCCCTTCGACTCGGGCATGGTTAGCCCGCCTAAGAGCGAGTGAGACAGACATAAAAAGTGAAAGGCACGCGTCCCTTCCACTCGAGCACAGTTAACCCGCCTAAGAGCGAGAGAGACAGAGCGAGAGAGACAGAGCGAGAGAGAGAGAGTGAGAGAGATAGGCATACACACCGGTTCATGTTATACGAATGAATATTCACATTAAAATTATTTTACCACTCAAAGTCGTTGTCACGTAAAACTTTCGCCCGTATACCGACTTTACAGGCAACCAATTTTTTAAGTGTTATGTCTTATCGAATTTAAAAATAGGGTTTAGGTTTTAAATATTTAAATTTGTGATTAAATGTGTAACTTTTGAGTTTAATTTTAACTTTCCATAAGACCTTTACCATACCTGTTAGGGAACATATCCGAACATTTCTTGCATCTAAACAGCCCCGGTTTCTTCAATTCATCATAATGCACACTCCTCGTAGTATCTAAAGGAGTTCTTTCAACACCTTTAGTCCCGTTCGGCTTATTCCCTATAATAATCGCGTTTTTTCTCTTAACCGTATACAATTCTAGATCATTTTCAAAATTTAATAAACTCTTAGTGAATGAGGTATTTTCAATTGCTAGTTTACTAATATCAATATCTCCGTTGTCATCTTCGAACAAAATTCTGTCTTTAATCGGAGGTTTTTTGACGTCACAATCGCTGCCTACATCAACATATTCGAATGCAGTTTCCGTTTTTATATACAATTCACCATCATTCCTTTCCTCATCTTCTTCGCTATCCGACACTGTGATATCACTATCACTTATACTAAAAACATCATCTTTGTCATTATCACTTGCGTTGAAGTCGTCAGCATTGTCATTTATTTCATCAGCTGCATTGAAAACCTTAGTATCATCATCATTAAAAATTTCTTCATTATCATTGAATATTTTTTCATCATCCTCAAATACAAACTTTTCATTCTTCACCAATGTCACAGGTTCTTTCTTAACTAAACTTTCGATTATACTATCATTAACATTTGTGACAATTGGATCTTTTAGCTTAGTTAAAACTGTCACTGGTAGCTTTAGAACCATGCTTTTAAGTATTTCAGGTACATTATTGTGATCACCGTTAACTCTAGGCTCTGAAACCGTAGTATCTATGTTAAATAACGGTTCTTTAGTCAAAACCGTTACTGGTTGTCTTTGGACAATACTTTGCAGTATTTTTGGCAAGTAGTCCTTATTATCTGAGATGCTAGCATGACTGTTTATGGAGTGCCATTCAAGAGATTCAATAGAGTTGAACAGTCTATGACATTGAGTGCATTTGTGCACTTTCTGGTTCAATAGTGGTATTATAATGTGTTTAGCGTTGTGGACTAGCATGTTGTATCTGGAAAGGGTTAATAAAATATTTTCAATTTACAAAAGCTGTTAATTTCCTTTAAAAAAAACAATTCAGATTTTATTTATTTTATTTTACTTGATTGGCATACACAACAGGTAACAATCAACAGTATCAAGCATGTAACTTAAGTAACGAACTAGATTGCAACCTAAAAACGTGTATACACAGCATTAACAGGCAATACGTAAACAAAACACTACATAGCAATCAGTTTACAAAGACAAAAATGATTTATGTTGAATTAACCGACAAACACAGAACATGAAGAATAGATCAATAGTTATAATTGCAATGCTGTTTAAAGTCAAAACATATTGTTCTAACTGAATAGATTTTAAAAAAACATTTAGATTCATCATGCACACAGGATTAGCCCGCATGCGGAAAGTTAAATACACTCGTGCACCCTGCATGACAGTAAAACGCTCACTGATTTCATAGAAGTACAGAAGTGCTCAATCATCTCACCCTCCCATCTCACATGCATATTTCACATTTACGCATACGGGGCAATCTTGCTTGTGTGATAAAATCCACACTATATAAATGGTTCTCCAATACAAAAGGTAAAAGGTCCTACAAAACATTTAGAACCTCTTAGTGCAAGCTATTGCACTATTGGCATGACTACAATATAATGAAAGTATATAATAATGTAAGCTTTTAAAAATATCAAAAAGACTTACTTATTATTGAAGATCTTATCACAAAACTCGCACTTCTCAACTGAATATTTGAACAGATTGTCCTTGTCATTTTTTATGGAAAGCGGTCTGAGTTCCACCAGTGGTGCGTCACTGTCGCTGCTAGAATCTGGTTTGTTGTAAGTTTTCTTCTTACTTTTCGGTTTCATGACTGAAATTAAATTGTACAAGTATAAAAAAAGTTTTTTTTTATAATAAGATTTAAGAAATTGGGTATTCTCATAGAAACTAAATGTGGAAGTAAGTAAAATTAAGCTTGCAGAATTTTATTACAAACTAAAAGATTATCTCATGCCCTTAACTGGTTATAATACTGTTTTAATTCAAATCATGTTTATATTACGGGTTTTGTTAGCTTTTGTGTCATCTTGACGAAGTATTGAAGAAATTAACCTCGGAATATTGATTGAGTTTGATGACTCATATAATTAATTACCTCTTCAAAATATAAAAAAACAATCAGATGAATTAAAACAAATATTACTCTCATTAACCTAAATACGTATAGATTTCAACATTTACCTGGAATATCTAATTAAAAAATAGCTAACGTTTAGTGACTTGACGTATCAAATTGTAACCCGTTTTTTACTTGTAAGTGCGTAAACCTTAAAATCATCTATTACTACATCTATTAAATGAATTGAATATACACATGAATATTACACGAATTAATTATTGCAATAAGTCTTTAAATAAATTAAAATACGCGTAAATAAATTAAAAGAAATTTCAATTTTTATGGTCCAAAAATGAAAAATCTGACTGACTTGACAGTGACATATTTTTTTTTTGGCGCGCTTCTTTCCACTTGCTTATGTGGAAAAGGCAAAGGTTAATACCATACAGCCTGAACTACTATTCTAATTAATGAATTTTTAAAACTACTTTCTGACAACTACATACTACTTACAAGCTAAGCCCTAACCTAACTCATTGAAATGCTAGGATGGTTCACATTTCAATGCTCAAGAAATGCAGTTTAACGCGGGAAGATCGATCGGATCAGTACGGAGCACTTTACTCTATTTCTTACATTTAGTCAATTGTTTCCCTTCTGTAACACATACATTATGATGATTATTCCACCTTACTATTACAATAATACGCCACATTTTACTTCCTTCGTTTCCCGCGTTAAAATCTACTGTTGACCCAGTGTATAATGTACCTACCCTTTGCTGTTGACAGTAGTATTAACAATCTTCTCAAACATAGATATAGTATATAAGTTATTCTCAAAGGAAAAGGGGACGGTCAGAGTCATACAACCTGAGCTTCATTTTAAAATCTCATTGAATTTGCTAGTGACAATTACAAAGAAAACCAACCAAGCAAACCTCCCTCATGGGTGAGGTGGCGTATGTCAATGAATCGCCACAAGCTATTACAAAAAAAAGATATGTGTCCGACTTTGTTTGATTCTGTGCTGCTAGCTTAGAAAAAAATGAAATCAGCTGTTTAATGTCAATGTCATTATTATTGATTCATTTACTGTTTTGAACCTACATGTAGATTCGAGTGTGAGTGAGCTGGCAACACGAGTAACAAAATTTTTAGATTACATTGAATTGTTTACCGGTGTTTAATTTAATTAATTCCCTATAAACATAGTCGTTGTTGGTTTAGTAGATAGTTTATCACCTGGTAAGTTTATTTAACATTTAATATGGATCCGCTACCTCCTGATCCACCTGACCCACTTGATTTATCAGTTTCCCAGATGGACTTGTCATCGCCATTATCTGTCCAAGATTTATTATCACCCCCGGCGTTTTCGCAAATGGCTACCAAACGTCGTTTAGATACAATGGAAGAGGCCTCTGAACCCAAATGAGCTATTCCGCATTCACGGGCAACTTCTCAATCAAATAGCCAACCTATATACGTTCATCCATCTCTTGTGATTCAAAGACAAAGGTCCATTCGTTGTCCATGTATCTCATATAGAGTCTGATCCTGCTAGTGGCGCCTTTATGCACTCCATTAAATTTGGTAAATTTTTGGTTCAAAACAAAATAAAAAATGTAGTAATTGATGGTGTTAAAAAAATCGGCCGTAATCGTCTCTCAGTTGAATTCACGTCAGCCTCCGCAGCCAATGACTTTTTAAATAGCAACTTGCTTCCTCTTCACAAATATACCGCGTCAATCCCGACGTACAACATAACCCGCATGGGCCTTATCCGTGGGATTTCTACGGACTGGACCATGGTAGATTTAGCGGAATCATTAAGTGTTCCCGAAGGCTGCGGCATTCTTTTAAAGGCTCGGCGTCTTAATAGGAAACAAGTGTCGGACAATTGCACTTCATGGATCCCCACTCAATCAGTTGTAGTTACGTTTAGAGGCCAGGTTTTACCTGAAAGGGTTTACTGCTACCACAACTCTATCTCCGTTGAGATGTACCATCTTCCAACGCTCCAGTGCATAAATTGTTGTCGGTTCGGGCAGGTTAAGTCCCAGTGCCGGTCCAAGCCTAGGTGTTTCCGGTGTTCACAACCGCATTCCCCCGAAAATTGTCTCGTCCAGGAGGACAAAGCAACTTGCCTGTATTGTTCAGGCTCACATTTCGCAACAAATCGATCTTGCCCTGAACACTCCCGTCAGAAGCAAATTAAATTAACAATGTCTCAGGACAATGTTTCATACGATCAGGCATCGTCTTTGTACCCTTCAGTACGCAGGTCGTATGCTGACATGGCAAGAGTTCCTGCTTCATTGCACCCAACTCAGCCGCTTCGTCTTACCCCACCATCTTCGTCGAGTTCAATCTCTTAAAGGAAGGCGCTCACCCGTCAGCCTCCCCGTCCTCGCACTGCTCCTGGAAAGAGCTACGACAAAAAGGCACATCAAGCCATAATAGGCAACTGTGCTTCGGCTCTTCCAAATGGCTGTGCGTTAAACGCTAACTCTCCCCCCTCTACTTCCACTGAGGTTAATAATTACATCCTTGACCTACTGCTCTCTCTGATCATGCGCATTGCCTTCGGTCAAGGAGATCACCGTGTACCGTCCAACGTTGCCCATAAACTTGCTCAATTCACTCAAAGTATATCTTTCAGTAGTTCCGATAATGTTCTGTTCCACAGGTTAGTCCAGTGGAACTGTCAAAGTCTTAGACCAAAGAAGCACGAACTACTTTATTTTATCAATAAATACTCACCATCTATCTTTGCCATCTCGGAGACATGGTTGACGCCAGGTTCACTCTTTCGTGTGACTTGTTTCTCCTGTGTTCGGGATGACAGAGATGATGGTTATACGGGGTGCGCTTTGCTTGTGAAGCGCTCGCTGCCTTTTACTCATTTACCCCTTCCTGCGCACAGCCGGGACATAAATGTCGTAGCTGTACGCATGTTTAATATCTCTTTTTTGTGTGTTTATATTCCCTATCTTAACTCGTCTTCTTTAAATGAATTAAAAACAACAATTTTATCCCTTCCTCCTCCTATATTACTCATGGGTGACATAAACGCTCACCATGTCTCTTGGGGCTGCCACCTTACAGATTCTCCGGGATCATTGCTTTTGGACATTTTGGATGATCTCAACCTATGCATTTTGAACGATGGTAGTCCAACAAAACGATGCTTGCCTAACCAGGACCCTGCCTCAGCTGTCGATGTTTCTATTTCCTCCCCAATCTTAGCGCCTCCTATTTCTTGGTCTGTCCTAAATTCTTCGTTTGGAAGCATCCACTTTCCAATATTAATTTCACTTCTGGACAAACCAGTTTCTAACTCTTGTAACTCGCCCATGCTTAAATTCAAACTGACTGACGCTGACTGGACTGCATATGCATCCTCAGTAAACAATAAATTGAATTCCCTTCCTATTTTAGACTCTACAAATGTTCTTTCAGCGTACTCAGGTTTTGTTGACTCTTTATATTCGACGGCTGAAGAACATTTCCCAGAAAAGAAAATTTCTCATAAAATCTCTCCGCCCTGGTGGGATGCCGATTGCACTGCCTTTGTTCGAAAACGTAGGGAAGCTGAAAAAACTTACAGTCGTTCGATGACCACGGAAAATTATGTAAAATACAAAAGAATCGTTGCAAAGGGTAGGAAACTTTTTTCCAAGAAAAAAAAACAACTGGATAAGGTTTTGTAAAAACATGTCGCCCAGAACTCCTCCTTCCTTAGTAGTAATAAGATGTTTTCGCCAATACCTTAACTCCTCCAATGTGTTATCCAATGATCCTACTATCTGGTTAAACGATTTCGCAGACAAGCTATCCCCTCCTTTTGCCCTATCGTTGGACAGTCTCCCTTCTGACTGTAACTATATCCCTTCATCAAATAATTTCCTGGATGCTCCATTTTCGGCTGATGAACTCCGCTCAGCCTTGTGTGGATTATCCGATTCATCTCCTGGCATGGACGGTATTCCATACTCTTTTCTAATCAAAGCACCTGACAGAGCAAAATTATACTTCCTAAATATGATAAACATCTTTTTTGATCAAGGTATTATTCCTGATATCTGTAAACAGCAAATTATTATTCCGATCCCAAAGCCAGGTAAAGATCCTCTTGATCACAACTCCTATCGCCCCATCGCTCTCTCTTTTGTTCTCCTTAAGGTCATGGAACTTATGATCCGTAACCGTCTTGAGTGGTTTGTAGAATCTCACAGTATTTTGTCGAAGACCCAATTTGGTTTCCGGAAGGGTCTCAGTACTCTGGATAGCCTAAGTATTTTGACAACAGGTATTAGATTGGCCTTCAAAAACAAGGAATATCTCGTGGGGTTCTTTTTGGACATTGCTTCAGCTTACGATAATGTTTTACTTCCTGTGCTCAGGCAGAAACTGCTCAATCTGAGTGTTCCAGACAAGTTAGTGCGTTTCATTTGTAACACGCTGATGTCCAGATCGATTTCGGTCAGGTATCAAAATATTCTCCTTTCCCCTAGGTTTATTTGTAAGGGCTTTCCTCAAGGGTCCGTGCTCTCGCCTTTGTTGTACAACATCTACACTTCTGCTCTTGACAGAACGGTGGTATCATTTTGCAATATTTTACAATACGCTGATGACATCGCCCTCTACATTTCCTCTAAATCAATAAGTGAAGCGTCTTCCCGTCTGAATTCTGCACTATTTTACCTTGGAGAATGGCTATCACGCCACGGGCTAGCAATCTCCGTCCCGAAGTGCAGCTGTGTAACGTTTACACACAAACGCATCGTCCCCGAAGCTCATATCATTTATGAGAATGATTACATTTCATGCAACGGCAAGGTCTAATTTTTAGGTCTAATTTTGGACTCCAGACTTTCTGGTGTCGCCCATTTTAATTACATTATTTAAAAAAAGCGAGAGAGGGCTGAACGTCCAAATCTGCTCAAAATTCTTCTCATCTACTTTTGGAAAAACTGGAACTTCTCTGTTCCCTTAGTAACCCCTCCGTTCCTTCCCAAAATAAACCTTGTATTCTCCTCAGCTTCCAAAAATTCAATCGCCTTCCCACTCCTATTGAAAAAATCCCTCTGTTCTCCCTTTACTTAAACAGCTTTGAGTCTCTAATCTTTCAACCTCCTGTCATACTTAACTTTGGTTTATCCAAAGACTCAATCTGCGCCCCGCAAGAATTTCGTATATCCTCGCTGAACACTGGCAAGGATGGTTTCCTCTTTATACAGATGCATCCAAACTCTCTGACGGTGGCTGCATTCAAAATTAGCTTATCCTTTAAATGCCCTCCTCCATCTTCAGTCTTTACAGGCGAATCGATCGCTATTTTAGAGGCAATACGATTCACTCTATCCCACTCTCTTGACAAATCCATAATTTTCTCTGATTCTTTAAGCTGTCTCCAAACCATCATAGCCAACCCTTATAAATCTAAAACAAAATTCCCTATTACCCTTATGATCAGAGAAGCTCTCCTTGAATGTAAAAAAAAGGATATTAATGTAGTTCTTGCTTGGATTCCCAGTCACAAGGGCATACCCGGCAACGAAACCGCTGACTCGTGTGCTAAGATGGCCGTTTCTTCGGGTACATTAGACCATTTTAAACTATATCTCACGACATCACTTCCCTTGCTCGTTCTCATCTGTATCAGTCGTGGTATATACACTGGAACATCACGAAAAGATCGGTCGGTAGGTATTACTCGGAGATTCAACCAATGATTCCATCCCGGCCATGGTACTTTAATCATATCCATCTTTCCAAGAAGGTTGTGTCGATTATTTGTCGACTCAGAATCGGGCATGTATGTACTCCAGTCCATCTGGCGAAACTGCGTATCAAAGATAGCTCTTTGTGCGAATGTGGTCTTGATGAAGGCAATACCGATCACATCCTATTTAATAGGGAATATGCATAAAATTTTAATTGGCCTAAAATATTTTTTTCTCGAATACTTTTTATCGTAATATTATAATGAAAAGATTTTTTTTTTATTTAATTATTATTTAAACCCCTAAAATAATATTCAAAAAGTGCAAAATAAGGGAGCGAAATTCAAACTTCCAAAACGCGCCACCATAGGTCGAACGAAATGTGACGTCATCTGACACGACATTGTATTGTAAAAATTACGAAGTAACTGAAAAGTCCATAGTAAACACTGAGGTAAACACCCACTGGACGTGTCATGTGACGTCACGCAAAGCGCGCGCAAAATGGCAGCGTTTGAACTGCTTAAATTTTTTAAAAGTTTTAAATTTCATTTTTAAAAATATCTAGAGTATTTTGAAGCCCATTAAATTTTTTTTCTCTGTTATAAAATAGTAAACTATTAAATTAAGACAAAAAAGAAAAACATGAATATTCCCTATTGCTCGTATATTGGCGGTTCTCTCTTTGATTTTCTCCCTTAAAAGTTTCCTCTTCCAACTAATATTAAATGTGTTCTTAGTTCTTTAACTCCTGAAATTCTGAAATTCTTGTCTAAATTTATTAATTTATTCTAAAAATATATCTCTTTAATGTTTCCATATGTTGTGTCAAGCAAAAATGGATTGTTTTCTTCATTTTTGTTTGACACCTTCACCCGTAGGTACTTTTCTACGAGTATTTGTAAATATATTGTTCGTTTGTATTATAGCTCTAGTTGTTGTTGTTATTGTTATTCTAGTTACTGTTGTTTTGTCTAATTTTGTGTAGTCTTTTGTTTTGGGCGTTTAATTAATATTTTACTTATTTTAACAGGTTCCCTGTCCCCATACAACACAGATTTTTTATTACGTAATGTCCCATACTTTTTTTTCAATTTGATTTCTGTTAGTTATTCCGATGGTAGATTTAAGGTTTTAGAAGCACATAGAGGTAGTTTTGCCGTAGAAAAACGTAAAAAAATACGTGACGCATATATGATCCATGAGCGTGATGATGTGGATATGACTTCATAAGTCCCATGAATCATATATGATCAGAATCATATTTGATTCATTGAGCGTATAGAGACAAAATTTCAGGTGTTACGTTCATGATCATATATGATTCCTTGATTTATAATCTGTATAAAATTAAAAAGAATGAGTTGAAGGTGATGTATTGACACATATCAATCAATCCGTGTTTTGTTGTCAAAAAAAACAGCAGCACCAACCACCAACAGTGCCAAAGTCCTCAGACAGACATTGCCTCACTCAAATACCACGAAGGGATGGAAAACTCATAAGGAGACGGTGTGTAATCTGCTACGCAAATAACAAAAGAGAAGGAACTCCTCTAAAAACCAAACAAGTAAACATGGAGTGTCTGGAATGTGGCAAGGCTTACTGTTTGAGATGTTATAATGAAGCACACCAAAAGCCTAGAAATACAAATTAGTACATTTTCAATTAATTACTACCTTTTTTTTCAATAATACGATCCAAAATAAATTTGTGTTTACTTTGTTATTTTTGCTTTATATAGTGTGAAATTTGTTGCCACATTCATCTAATTTACAAAAAAAATAAAAATAATTCACCTAACTTTTTTATTTTTTTTGACATTAGACAATGTATTTCCTACGTCCTTATACTAAAAATTTCATTTATCCGACCACGTCCAACAGAAATAAGCCTGTAAAATGGCTACTAATTTTGTTCATATTTGATTCATGAACTTGTCAGTGTTGGTACAAAAAGTGTCACGTGAATCATATGTGACTCATCGGACAGGGAACCTGTTAATTTTTAGATTTAAAAAAAATACAGTGTAAATGCTGCACTACCCACACGACACTGGCGGAACAGTAAGCCCATGGTTAGCTTAAGTTAGCTCGCCAAAAAAGTTAAGAAGAAGAAGAAAGAAGAACTTAACGTGTTGTGTTGAGACTTGAGTGTTGTTCTATTTGGTGTTGTTTTGAAGTGAAATTTAAGTAACTTCAGTGTTTTTTGCTATTCTTGCACTAACTTTTGTAGAGACTGAAAATAAAATGGTAAACACCCAGTTACCAGTATCTTAATTATGAATTTAACAATGTTTTTCGTATGCCATTTAATGCCCCATACATTGAATGATGTTTTATGATTTTAGGACTTGAAAACTTTCGGTGAAGATGATTTTGATCCTAAAAAATGGATAAACAAAGCTTGGAGGTCCAGTGGTAATCAAGAAAAAGATGTGAGTCGTTATTTTCATGCTGTTTTTGTATGTTTCGGTATACGTAGCAAACTCAAAAAAAATTTACTTTTAAAGTATGTACGAGTGTTTTATGTGCCCAAATTATATATAAAAACCTATACATATCGTTATGCAGTTGATTCAAACCAACATTTAGTGATTTTTATTTGATTAAATCAACTCATTTTCTCAGAATTTTTTTGATATTATTTTCAGGTTTTCGTTGCTAACACTGTCACCAGGCTACAGTTGTATATGAAACAGTTGACCAATTCTCTAGATGAAACAACCACACAGGTAAGTCCCCTATAAAAAAGAGAGGTGTTATAATTTCGACCCCTATGTCCATATTCATGTGTATGTGTCTGTCTGGTTGATGCTGTGTCAAGGACCATGTTGGTACTTTATTATATAATTTTTTGTGATATTTATTTAGTGCCCATAAATAATTGCATGAACATATGTGTTTGTACTGGGGTCTGGGTGTTTTCTATGTATAATATGTATTCATTTAAAAAAAAAGTATTTAAGTATGTTTATCCGTTGTCTAGTACCTATAACACAAGCCTTGTAGCTTAATTTGGGACTAGAGAATTGGTATGATTGTTGTGAAATATTTATTTATATTTATTATATATTCTAAAAAACAAAAACCAACATTTCAATGGCAAAATTAAATTAACTTCATCTTTGCATCAATAACTTCACCTTTGCATTATTTGATGTTAAATATGCCCAGTCTTTGTGGTTGCAATTTTTTCAAATTCGTCTATGGTTATCTTGACAAGGACTTTGGTGTAATGGTCAAAAAGTTGATTATTAACCAAGAGGTTGCGGGTTTGATCCCTGCACTTTACAAACATTTGTGTACATGAACATGTCTCTTTGTACTGGTCTGGGTGTTATATGTATTTATTTAAGTTTATTTGTAATACCACTGTTGATTCTGATATCTGTAACACAAGTGCTCAAGCTACTTACTACGGAGTCAGATCAATGTATGTGATGTTGTATGTTTATTTATTTAAAAAAAAATCTTACTGGCCTCGTTGATCAAAGTTGAAAAGTTTGCAATGCAAAGGAGACAAAGAGCTCTTTTCAAGTCTTCTCTGTGGACCGATAACTTCTCAGGTAATGGATGGAGCAATTTCAGTGTAGTTTTTTTTTTATTTGAAAGAAAATTCAATCACGGTGGTTCTTGGTTCTTGTCAGTGGTTATTGCTTGTGAAAATTGGCCTAGTTGAAGTTGGCATCAGCCTGGGTCATTCAGAAGTTATTTAACTTTTTAAACAGCTATTAAGCACTTTATTTGTAAGGCATAGTAGTGAAATGAGTGTATATCCATCAATTTGTATTGGTAACGTTTTTTGGTTTTTGACTTACATCACATAAATATCATCATATAAATGGTATAAAATCTTGACATTTTGCTAATTGTAAATTAAATTTATTTAAAAAATTTGCATGCTGTTAATAACGGCTGAGTAAGCAGAACAACCTTAAAATATGTCATCTTCAGTGTACCTTATTTGTGAGCAGATAATAAATTTCATTCATTCATTCATTCACAATTAGCATCATGGTAATTTGTTTTGCTACCAGATAGTAACCTCGATCCCTCGTGTACTGCAAGACGCATCAGCCCTTCAGCTGGAAGGCGCCTTGCTCCAGCAGCGGCTGGTCTCGCTGGAGAGGATGGTGCAGGATGTGGAGGAGCAGACAGGAAACTCTATTGAGAGTCTACAGAGGATTGACCAGCTGAAGAGTCGGTTGGAGGTAAAATATGATTTACTAACTAAAGAACCCTGCAGATATTTTCGCCGTTGCGTCCTTTTTTTCAATTTTTGGTTGGAGATGCTTTTGGGGCAGTGGTGTCCACGTTTTGGTAAAGGTGCTTGTGACATAGTGATGGCAACGCTTTGGTAGCAGCGAACGAAACTTCGCGATATCCGGACCAATAGAAACACGATATGTGTGTTCTGGTTCACTTGACTGCTGTCAGAAATTGAACATTCCAAAGGCCGGTATCCTCCCTTTCGGTGTTCTTTGGTAAGTGCGGTGAAACCTAAAGTTAAGCAATCTTAAGACGCGGTCGTGTTTGGGATAGGTGACCATTCTAGTCATATAAGTGACGTGTATTATTTACAAGCTTAATAACATCTGACAATTTTCCTTTATTCAAGCAACAACAATCCCACGCGTAAGCTCTTGTCATCCAGCGTTCTTCTTATGTGGCGCGACATATACTAACCTTAGTGTTCGATATTATCGTTTAATTATTTTGTAACTGGCTAAAAAGCTGGTTTTTCAGTGTTGCAACTGTTGCCGTAACCTTTTATTCTTAAAAATTTACATTGGCAACACTGGCAGATATAGTTGGATCATCCTTGGTCGAGTTCACTGCGCGCGCGCTTAAGCTTTTCGTTTTAACGTTTGTTCTCGTTTAATTATAAAGCAATCCTCAACCCGCCATAAATCAAATCATTTATCTGTGTATAATTGCGTGAAGCCATCCTGTTCCATCTGATATTAAAGTGATCTAGGGGAGCTTTACCTGGGCCCAGCAATGAGGTAACCCTTATTTAGTCACTTGTTGCCGACTCCTGCACATCTGATTTGTCAAGGTGAGCCTTTGCGCAATCATTTGTTTTATTATTCAAAATTTATTAAATTAAAAAATAACCTTTCTTTTGCCGAATTAAAAGTCATGAAAGATACGTAGGAGGTCAAAAGATTACATACAGTCCACTAAACATTTCTCGTAGTTTTTCGCTTCATTTTTGGCCTTCGAGCCTGATTCTTGTTTGAACAGTGTTTTTCGTACGATTTTCTTACGTATTTTTCATGATTTAACAATTTTATTTTTTTGTAATTTCATTGAAGGTAGTTGATGGTTGCTTTGTACTAGGTCGTTTTCGAGGTAAGTTGTAGTACGCCATTTTAATTATCGTGACTATCGTTTTTTTGTTTTCGTTGTGTTGGCACTGCAACTTCCTACAATACCATAGACAAAAAATAAAAATTATTAGTGTTGTGTTTGTCCGGTTTTTCGGTTGGCATATATAGTATTTTAAAGTTGTCGTTCGAAATGTCAAACGAAGATAACAATAACATGTCAACAACAGAAGAAAACAGTCCAGTTGATAGTAATAGAATTGCGCGGGATTATGCTATGATGAGAATGGAATATCTCGACAGTATTAAAATTGAAGGTTGTAGCGAAAGTTATTTAGATCAATTGTCGAATGATTTTCATGACGCGCAACGGAAAATATTATTGTCGTTGTCGAGTCCGAATGCGCGTAGTGATGAAATGTCAGTAACTTTCGAATTTGAAAAGAAGTTGTTACAAGTTAAATACAGGTTGCGTTCCCAAGAGGTTCAGAAAAGTGAATCGAAGATTAAAACTTGTGTTGACGAAGCAGTGATGGCCAAATTACCTAAAATAGACATTAAACCTTTTGATGGGAAACTAGAGGGGTGGGTCTCTTTTATTCAGTTATTCGATTCATTAATTCATAAACGGAATATATCAGATGTTGAGAAATTACACTATTTACTCTCGAGTTTACAAGGGTCTGCATATGATTTAATTAAAAACTACCCACTTACCAACGAAAGTTATATGGATGCTTACAATTGTTTACGTAAATATTATGATAAGAAGCGACAAATTGCTACACATTATTATGAAAGATTGTTGTGTTGTGAAACTATTAAAATGAAGTCTGCCTGTGATCTTGAGCGTGTACATAGGACCTTTTCGGAAAACTTGTCGGTGTTAAATAAGTATGGTTTACCAGATAAAAACTTTATGCTTTTCCAGTTGTTATGGTCAAAATTAGATAAAAATACTCGAGAAGCGTTTCAGCTCCAGCATGATACTGATGAAATTCCTTTGTATACTGATGTTATAAGGTTCATTGAAAAACAATTCAAGGCACTTAACTTATCGAACATAACACCCTCAATATCACATAATTCTAGTATCTCGAACAAAAGTAAACAACATAACAATGTAGGTAAACAGAAATCGACGTTTGTTGTTTCGCATCCTGTCTGCAAATTTTGTTCTGGCCAGCACAGTCTTGACTCCTGTACCGCCTTTTTAAACTTGGACATTGGCTCGCGTTTCGAGTTTGTTAAGAGGAAGGGTCTTTGTTTGTGTTGTTTTTCGGATGCCCATCGAGTGAGTGTTTGTAAAGCTCGTCGTTGCAGTGTGTGTCATTGCTCTCACCACACTTTGCTACACTTCATCAAGCAAACACAGACTTCCTCTACGGAGGATGGCAGTGCACAGCCTAAAACGGAGAATGTTGGTGGTAACACAGTTTTAACATCATTGACTAGTGAAAATACTGTTTTGTTTTCAACTGTTCGAATTTTAATCAAGGACAGTTCTGGTAGTTTTCGACCAGTGCGTGCACTTTTAGACTGTGCTAGTGCATGTAATTTTATTTCGGAGACTTGTGCTAAAATGTTAGGACTAAAAATTTGTCGTGGCCAACATTCGGTCAATGGAATTGGTAACTCCGTCACACAACCACTTGGTTCACTGTCATGTGAAATAAGGCCCATACCTAATTCACACTTTTCGTCGAATATCGTATTCGAAGCTTTAGTTTTGTCGTCTATATGTGCAGACCAACCCATTCAACCTGTCGATACGTCGGAGTGGTCTCACATAAAGAATTTGCCTCTAGCTGATCCGAGCTTTGCTCAACCGGGACCGGTAGACATGCTGCTCAGTGCAGATATTTTCGCATCGTCGTTGTTACCAGGTCTTAGGCAGGGAAAGCCTGGACAGCCAAGAGCTTTGAACACCATTTTTGGATGGATTATCATGGGTGCGTGTGACGTCACTCAACCCTCTTCGAAATCCAGTCGTAGCAAAAATTGCCTTTTCGTATCGAATCTTTCACTAGATAATTCCATAAAAAGGTTTTGGGAATTAGAAAATGTTAGTTCTCCAACAAAATCTTTCGTGTCGAAGGAGGACCAACAGTGTGAAGATTATTTTGTCGCTAATCATTGTCGTACCGAAGAAGGAAGATTTGTAGTTCCTTTGCCTTTCGTTGATCCTACAAATAAACCGAACTTTGTTAACTCTCGAGAAATTGCTCTAAAACGTTTTTTATCGTTGGAACGTAAATTGAATTCCAATTCTGAAACCAAGAAGGACTATGTGGATTTCATGGAGGACTATGAGTCGAGCGGTCATCTCGAGGAGGTGGATCCTCCTCCTAGTAGCGAGGGCCAATTTTATTACATTCCCCATCACGGAGTTCTACGCTCTGATTCAGTGAGCACGCCTCTTCGCGTCGTATTTGACGCGAGCGCGAAAGATGCAAATTCAGTGTCACTGAACCAAACTCTTCTTCCAGGACCAACACTACAGACGAGCATTTTCGATGTCCTTCTGCGCTTTCGTTGGCATGCCGTTGTATTCACGGGTGATGTGCGACAGATGTACAGGCAGATATTGGTTCCTGAAGAAGACGCCGAATATCAGCGTATCATGTGGCGTCCCTCCCCAGTTGGACCAGTTCGGGATTATGGTCTCCTGACTGTGACGTATGGAGTATCGTCTGCTCCATTTCAAGCTCTCCGCACCGTGGCTCAACTAGCCAAGAATTCCGCCGAGGAATACCCAGCTGGCGCCGCTGTTCTCGCTCGTGACATCTACGTGGATGATGTTGTCACTGGAGCAGATTCAGTCGAAAAGGCTTGTCGTCTTCGAGAAGAGCTCGCCAAAATATTGTCATCAGGTGGTTTCCAGTTGCGAAAGTGGACCTCTAATAATAGTCAGTTTTTCGATAGCCTTCCTTCCGCAGACTTGTATTCAGATGACTTCAAACGTTTTGAAGAAATGTCTGACATTTCGCTCAAGATTTTGGGACTTTTGTGGCAGCCCCAATCTGATTCTTTTCGTTTTCGAGTTGCAGATACTAATAGTTGTCGTTGCACAAAACGTACTATCTTGTCGGAGATCGCACGTATCTATGACCCTTTGGGTTTTCTCGGTCCGGTCACGTTTTATGCAAAGTATCTAATGCAGCTACTTTGGACTGCTGGTGTCCCATGGGATGATGACGCACCTTCTGAGATCGCTTCAGAATGGCAGCGTTTTAAATCTCAACTGTCATCTTTGGCATCAGTTTCAATTCCTCGTCGTGCTTTCGGCCCTTTCGTTTCGTTGCAACTTCACGGCTTTTGCGATGCTTCGGAGCGTGGTTATTGCGCTGTGATCTACTGTCGTGTTATTGACAGTGAAGGCTCATACTCTGTCAATCTTTGTTGTTCAAGGACTAAAGTTGCTCCTCTTCGAAAACAATCTATTCCCAGGCTAGAACTCCAAGCTGCTGTTTTACTATCGGACCTCATGCATGCTACTATCGAAGCTTTGAAACCTTTTTATTCTTTTGACGATATATATGCCTGGTCTGACTCCAGCGTGGCCTTATCGTGGATTAAGTCGTGTCCATCAAAATGGAAAACTTTTGTGGCCAATAGAGTCAGTCACATACAAGACATTGTCGCTCCTGATCGATGGAGGCATGTCAGCACTCATTCGAATCCTGCAGATGTCGGTTCGCGCGGTTCGTTACCCGCTGATCTTGTTAGCGACAGTATCTGGTGGCAGGGTCCATCGTGGCTTGCTGAACCTGAAGAAAAGTGGCCTACGACTCCATCTCTATCGTTTTTAAATCAGGAGCCCTTGCAAGAGGAACAGCGTATTTTTAGCCTTGTGACTTTAAAAGAACCTAACCTTATCGAATCGTTAATAAACAAATTTTCGTCGTTGTTGACTTTAAAACATGTTGTGTCGTATTGTTTTCGTTTCGGACATAATTCAAAACAAACTTCTGTCGATAAACGCGTTGTTGGGTCTTTACTACCCTCTGAGATTCACAGAGCGCTCATGTTCTTGATTAAATTTGTACAGGAGAGTGTATTTTCATCGGAGTTTGAGAATTTGAGAAATGGTTCTCTCAACTCACTTCCAAAGAGTTTGCGTAAGTTATCACTATTTATCGATGAAGCGGGTCTTCTCAGGGTGGGCGGTCGCCTCGTTAATGCCGACGTTGATTTTGACATAAAACATCCGCTGCTGCTGCCTCGGTTTCATCGCCTCACTTCTCTAATCATCCAAGAGTATCATACTCGTTTTATGCATCCTGGTGTGCAAACTCTTCAAAACCTCCTCGCTCAACACTTTTGGATTTTGTCGTCTAAACGCGCTGTTCGCTCGGTGCTTTCAGGTTGTATAAAGTGCTTTCGTGCGCGCCCAAAACCTGCTCCCACTCCATTCATGGGTAACCTGCCCTCGTATCGTGTCAACCAAATCAAACCATTCGCTAGTTCTGTCGTTGATTTTGGTGGACCGTTTGACATAGCGCTTGGACGCGGCCGCAGTGTAAAAACCTATAAGGGTTACATTTGCGTTTTTATTTGTACCAGTACGAAAGCGATTCATGTTGAATTAGCTTCCGAGCTTTCGTCTGAGGCTTTTCTCGCCGCTTTGCGCAGGTTTATCGCACGTCGTGGTCGATGTAGTCACCTTGTCTCCGACCAGGGCCGTAACTTTGTCGGTGCTAGTAACTACCTTGGTTCTTTAATGGGAAAGGCCGCGGAGGCACAGGAGATAAAATTTTCGTTTAGTCCTCCTGGGAGTCCCCATTTTAATGGCTTAGCCGAAGCAGGGATCAAATCAGTGAAAACACACTTGTCTCGCGTTATCGGCACTCAGCGGCTCACTTTTGAAGAGTTCTACACTGTCCTGGCCCAAGTAGAAGCAATGTTAAATTCTCGCCCTCTTACTCCTCTTAGCACAGACGCTAATGATCTCTCGGTGTTGACTCCGGGTCATTTTCTGACGTTGGAACCGTTGTCGATTATGCCAGAGGAAAATTTAGTTGGTTTGAAAATTGGCGTTCTTCAGCGTTGGAAACTCATCCAGAAAATTCATCAGGATTTTTGGCAAAGGTGGCAGAGAGAGTACATGCATACATTGCAACAACGGGCTAAATGGGATAAGCATAACACAAACATAGCAGTAGGAACCATGGTGCTGGTTATAAATGAACAATTGAGTCCACAAAGATGGCCACTAGGACGTATTATTGCGCTACATCCAGGTGCAGATGGAATCTGTCGGGTAGTGACGGTGAGGACTGCTGCTGGGCAGTACAAAAGACCTGTCGTAAAGATGTGTCCGTTGCCTCTGGCAAATGACACTTCCATATAATTTTTGTTTGTCGCTTTCTTTACACTACCTTCGTCAACACAAGGTTGGTGTAACTTTTCGTATTCAATTCAAATACAGTAGACTTTTCGAGATATTCAATTGTCGTTTTTGTGTAAATACCGTCGCATTTAGGTGGGCGGTAATGTTCGATATTATCGTTTAATTATTTTGTAACTGGCTAAAAAGCTGGTTTTTCAGTGTTGCAACTGTTGCCGTAACCTTTTATTCTTAAAAATTTACATTGGCAACACTGGCAGATATAGTTGGATCTTCCTTGGTCGAGTTCACTGCGCGCGCGCTTAAGCTTTTCGTTTTAACGTTTGTTCTCGTTTAATTATAAAGCAATCCTCAACCCGCCATAAATCAAATCATTTATCTGTGTATAATTGCGTGAAGCCATCCTGTTCCATCTGATATTAAAGTGATCTAGGGGAGCTTTACCTGGGCCCAGCAATGAGGTAACCCTTATTTAGTCACTTGTTGCCGACTCCTGCACATCTGATTTGTCAAGGTGAGCCTTTGCGCAATCATTTGTTTTATTATTCAAAATTTATTAAATTAAAAAATAACCTTTCTTTTGCCGAATTAAAAGTCATGAAAGATACGTAGGAGGTCAAAAGATTACATACAGTCCACTAAACATTTCTCGTAGTTTTTCGCTTCACTTATTATTTTATTTATTTAAAAAAACATCTGCACAAACTTGTGTACAGTGGCGGACTTAATGCCGGAGGCATTCTCTACCAGTCAACCACAGGTCCAAGCAGAGAACATAAGAGAACATACAGGCGGTGCAAATACAGAGAAAAAAGAAAATGAAAGTAAAATGGTTAGGTACCTACTTACTGGATTGAAAAAAAAAAGAACAATTAATAAACATACGTGCTACTAATTACTTAAATAAATACCTATATATTATATATATCACATCATAGACATACACATATACATGTACATAATAATAAAAATGGTACACATGTACCGAACCCGCAGAGACTTAGAAATAGAACATAAATATATTTATTCACAACTAAAAACATACATGTATTTCATATAAACTATAATATAAAGAAAAAGCCATAAAATAGAGTTACCAGACGCTTTCAAACTAGGCTATGCCTGTATCTTGAGAGACCAATTAAGTTTAATAATCTGGGGTATGTGGCACTTTTATGATGAGAGTTTGTGTGGTGAGTTTATATGTTATGTATGTGTAAGTGCGGTGTATGTGTGTGTGGGTTTTTGAACAACAGTTTCGAGGTAGACGGTTGAATATCCCTGGGTAGCCCGTTCCAAAGTCCAGTCGCTGTGAGCGTGAAGTAGTTGGACATGAAACCATTTATATTATTATACATATTTATTTCCCAGAACGCGGCATCGGCCCTGCGCGAGGCCGATAAGTGGGCGGCCCTAGCTGCCGGTCTAGAAGACATGTTGGAAGCAGGCGTGCCGACAGCTGAGAGTGAACTGAGAGAGCTAGCCGAGCGGGTGTCTGCTATGACTGGCAGCTTAGAGGTATGTATATATGTAATTTTTTTTTTAAACAATAGACAGACTTAATGCTGAAAGCAAAGGGCGAACTTAATGCTTAAAGTAATTTCTGCCAGTCAAGCTTTAGGACACTCAAGTCCGTGCTTTGAAATTTTTCACCTCGTCATCGTCTGCCTCCTCGTCAACGCCTGCCACCTCATCCATGTCTGCCTCCTCGCCATCGTATGTCGCCCAGCTGAAAGGTTAAAAGCATTTTCTGGAAATCAAACTAGCAGCGCTGCTATTAGCACGAGAGCCAAATCGCAATCGCAATTGAGAAGCAATCAAGTGGGCAGCCCCAGCTGCCGGGCTAGAAGACATGTTGTAAGCAGGCGTGCCGACAGTTGAGAGGGAGCTGAGAGAGCTAGCCGAGCGGGTGTCTGCTATGACTGCCAGCTTGGAGGTAAGCTTAGTGCACACTAACAAAAGGCGGACTTAAAGCTAAAAGCGTTTACTACCAGTCAAGCGTTGGGGTGTTGTTCAATTGACAGACTTGATGCTGAAATCATAGGGCGAACTAAATGTTAAATTGATTTCTGCCAGTCCAGCTTTAGGACCTAAGTCCGTCCTTTGCCGTTTTACACCTCGTCAACGTCTGCCATCTCGCCAGCGTATATTGCCCCGCTGAAAGTTTAGAAGCATTTTCTGGTATCCATATTAGCAGCGCTGCTATTGGCGGGAAAGCAAAATCGCAATAGGGCCCTTTGGTGATATGTTGGAAGCAGGCGTGCCGACAGCTGAGAGTGAGCTGAGAAAGCTAGCCGAGCGGGTGTCTGCCATGACTGCCAGCTTGAAGGTATGTTGATGCTAAAAGCATTTTCTGCCCGTCATGCTTAGGGCGACTTTAGTGTTGATAACATTTTGTTTTCAACTTTAAGCGAGCGCTTGAGATCTTTGGGTACCTAAATAAAATCTTAGAATTTTAAAAAGGCTTTATAATAGCTTTAGATTTTGGACGATCACTCGCAGTCAAAAAGATGCAATAATGCGTGCGTGAGGGAAGCGAGCGTTCAAGATTTTGGGCTTATTGACCTTCGAAAACTAAACAAAATGTGTGTAATTAGTAAATAATACTAAGTTGCTCCTACTTAGTTAGCCGCATAGTACAGCATACAAATATTTAGAATAACGTAATATGTTATTCTAAATATTACATTACATTATATATATCGATACCAGAAGTATGAATTAAGGTAAGGGACATTTTGGCCAAAATGAGTTATATATACCGTTGGATTCGGAATTTTGCGCTTTATCAACTGGCGTACTTAGAATTTCAATATCGAGCAAAAAATGTCCCTTACAGTACATATTTTTTGATAGTCTAGACTGATACTTCACTAAAAAAATGCTTTAAGGGGCTTGAAATTGTTACCCCTTTACGAACAAATAGAGTAACTTACCTTATAAAAATTTGTCGAACTTTACCTTATACTCATATTTATAAATTCATAAATCATGACCATTACGCCTTTTTGCAAAATGGAGTTTTTATATTGCAAGTCCCTTACATTAAAATGTCTTACAAAAACATTCACAGAATGGACTTACGCTAATATGTTTAAAGTTTATTATCGTCTCTTGTGTCCTTTACATTACTTGGTGCTTACATTGTTTGACCATAATAAAACGTATTGCTGATATCTTGAATGACCTAAAGACTTAGGAAACTGCAGAAGTCTTCAAAAATTACAAATTAGTTAACGGTCGGGTTTATAGAATACTTGATGACTCTAGCGTACGTTGGTTAGTTCCTCGTGGTGCGCGGTGGCAATTATTAAAAGCAAACCATGATGACATAGGCCACTTTGGCTATGACAAAACGTTGGGACGTATTAAGGCTCATTACTGGTTCCCAAAAATGAGGCGGTTCGATAAGAAATATGTAGCTGCATGTTTAGAATGTGCCCATCATAAATTGCCTAGTGGGAAAAAGGCAGGTGAGTTACACCCAATTCCTAAAGTGGAAATCCCATTTGACACTATTCATGCAGATCATTTGGGGTCATTTATTAAAACTAGACGTGGTAACACATATATTCTTGTTATAGTTGATGCATTTACAAAATTCGTTAATCTTATAGCCGTGCGCAATACAAAATCTGCTACAAGTATTAAAGTTTTCCGCGAACATTTTAGTTATTTTGGTACACCAAACCGACTCATCACTGATCAGGGAACTAGTTTCACTAGCGGTGCTTTTAAAAAGTTTATCGGTACTACGGGCATCAAACACATACTTAATGCCGTTTCAACTCCTCGAGCTAATGGTCAGGTGGAGAGGTACAATCGCACCATCTTGGCAGCTCTTAGAGCCATGAATCATGATAAACCAAACGGAATTTGGGATGATCATTTACCGGACATACCATTAGGAATTAATACGACTGCTCACTCTACAAAAAAAAGACACCAACCGAACTTCTTTTTGGAAGAACGGTTACAAACCCATCTCAAAGTATTTTTAATGATGTTATTACGGCAACTGCCTCCTCTACACCAGTATCGCTTCCAGAAATAAGATCCGAAGCTAGCGAATTAATCAAATCTCAGCAAATTAAAGACAAATCCTCGTATGATGCCCGACGAAATAAAGATGTTAGATTCAAAGAAGGCGATTTAGTTAGGGTTATACGCGCACCTACTGGAATAGAGGGTCAGTCAAAGAAACTTGAACCTAAATGTCGAGGGCCGTATCGCATTAAAAAGGTTCTCCCTAATGATCGGTATGTTGTTGAGGACACCCCAATCACTCGAAAGGGCAAACGGTATGAAGCTATTATAGCAGTAGACAAAATTTTCCCATGGCTCTCAGTCACTCAATCACCTTCTTCCCATGATGAATCCTCTGATACCAATAGTTCTGATCATGAATGATTGCTCCCTCATGATCCTTAAAACACTTTTGATTTTGCCCTCAATAATCACTGTCACTCCTCGATTTACTAGTTCAGTAATTCCTTGCATAAAGCTATATTTCACAATATAAAATGATTGATGATTCCAATTACCTACTTAATTATTGATATGATTTTAATAATTAAGTAACATATGTGTAGACATAAGATATGATAATACATGTTGTAATAGGAAGTTAAGATCATTAAAGTCATGGTTGTGTTAGTTAAAGTCATGAACTAGCACAGCAACATTAAGGTAATTGCCGGTAACGGTCAGCGTCATGGACCGGGATGACCACATCATGGACATCACCAGTGATCGCCTTCCGGCCCTCCCAGGCATCATTCGCCAATTCGCAAGGGCAGGGAAAGAGCTTCCCTTTCTTTTAGACAAGAAGGAGCCAGTTATGGTTCCTCTTAACAGATCCGCCGCTGCCGGCGTGATATTAGCTTTCTTCAATGGAAGAAAAGATCCCCTGGACAGAATTCGGGATCTCTTCCAGGTTCAGTCCAATACCCTTGACGGTTCAATAGGTAGAGTCCTTATTACATATTACTTAAGTTGCATAAAATATGTTACGGACATTAACTTCATTGACCAGATTTGCGAAGATAAAGGTATGACAATTCTCACCGACGACTTGTCTCTAATACCCCGGGAGCACCGAACCGTTTATCGGGAGATGAAGAGGGAAGAGAGAGAGATCCCCCACAGCATGTTAGCCTTCCAGGCTGTTTATGGTGCTTACAGTATGTGTCGTCCCGTTGCAAACAAACGAGACTTCCGGACGTGGATCATGAAACGGTATGCAGCCTTTATGGCATCTGTTCAGCAAACCGCTGAGATCAATACATATCTAGAGTATCAGAGGGGAGGAACTGTAGTTAACGAGACAGTTGTCTCCCGCACTCCAGTCCGTCGGTTGGTTTACAACGTAATTGCATCCACCACTGACGACATCGTTCCTGCTGCCGTTAAGGTCCATATAAAGATGTTAACAGCACTCTCGGAAATGACAACCTACTCATTAATCCAGCAAGTGATCAGCCGGGGCGGTTGTGTCATAACACTGGAGCCCCTTCCCAAACAACTAAACGACTACGTTCAGGAGAGACAAGAAGTATTGGACAAGTTAAAAGCCGAAAAGTACCCGTCCGACCATATTCAATATCTTCACCTCATAATGCCTCATACCCAAGCCTTTACGGCTTCTAAGTATGCTGATCTTGAAACCCGAATTGGACTGTAATCAAAACAAACGACAAAAGACATTGTTTTTAACTACTTTCTCAAATTAGCATTTCAATCAGAAGTTGAGAAAACACTAGTAAGAGAACCCAGTAGAGATGTCAAAAAAGATGGAAAAGGCCACCAAACTTGCTTCTCTTGCCCGGATATTAAGAAGAGCAGATATTAAGAACTGCCCCCTTGGAGGATCCCATACATGCAGTTTTTGAGCTTACAGATTTCGTGGAGATAATCCTGGCAGACGAAGAGTTCATTCTAAAACTCCTCGACTCCCAAGAAGACATGCAGAAAAGAGCCATTGCAGAATACGTAGATTCAAAGGTTGAGAAGCAGAGAGAGAAACTTCGAGTAGAGAGACGGCAAAAAAGTTTTGACGTCTACCTAAATCTCCAGACTGATAACATAGCTTCCTATTCCAGCAGCAGGACCGCATCTCACGACTCAATGGAAGAGGGGTACATGGAGTCTGAAGCAGCATCGTCAATGTAGGAACTGACCCCGTGATTACGGGGTTATTTTCTTTCTTACTTTTTGTTTTAACTCTAGAAATTAGAGATTATTATTCATTATTTTTTGGAAAATACGAAAGTAGATTATGATAATATTTGTTTTTATTGTTTTTTTTTTGTTGATTATGACATAATTTTAAAAACAAATTTGTAATTTATGGCACTTTTTAAAAATAAACACATCACCCTGTCTACAGAAAACACTTCTTTTGAAATTAAGCTTTATTAAATAACCCAATATAAGCTGTATTGCTATACAATTAAGGTACTGAAGTGCAATCTTTATGTTTATACATTTGTACTTACATAGAATTTTTTTTAGTAGAAGTTATTTACCTTATTTTATTATGCAAGTTCTCGTATCTTTGTGTTACTTACATTATTTTGACTTTGCCTTGAACTCAAATTCGACTAACGTAATGGATAAGTGATTCACATTTTTTAAGGTAAGGGACAGGCTATTTTCTAAACTATAAGATTTTATTGTATTTAGCTTTTATAGCATAAAAGAACATTAAATTCTAAGAAACTTTGCCATAGACCTCATTTAAATCGGCCTGTAAACAAAAAAGTTATACACAGATTACAAAAAGCAAAAACGTTTTTTCGCTCTCCTGTAAAGTCATGTTTTGTCCCTTACCTTAATTCATACTTCTGGTATCGATATAAAAAAACCGTCCAAGTGCGTGTCGGACCACGCATAAAGTAGGGTTCCGTAGTCAATTTTGGCACCGCGCTGTTTTGCATTTCTTGCATGTTCCAAATTTACATCTATTGGCAGATGTGGTAGTATCTAATACATTTTTTTTTTCAATATCAGGTTAAAAAGTAATTAAATTTTAAGCTTTATTCAGTCCTAACAGTAAATGAATGAATGAAACATTTATTTCATAAACAATTTCCATACATTCCTAAGTTTATACTGTTCTTTTGGAAAAAGTATATATTTTTATATTATTTATAATTTCGAAAGTATTCATCACAGTATACCCGAAACAATTTTAAATATGAGTTTCCGTGCCTGTTTCTTTGCGTGAGAGATTGGAAGTTTATAGGTCCAAGACTAGAAATTACGGGGGGGGACACTGTGTAAACGACTTTGACGGGCTATAACTCGCAAATGATTAAGCTGATAAAAAAGTGTTGTATGAATACCCTGTCTTATTTTCAAAAAATAAATCACCCCCCACCCCCCTTTTACATGTATAGAGAGGTACCCTTAAAAAGGGGTAATTTTAATCTTTCGTATTTTTAAAAATCAGATCTACAGCGTGTAACAAAAAGGCGAAATAAAATTTATAGGACGTGTACAGTATTAAATGTGTAGTTCCTATGCAATAGTATAGTAGTGAAGTATACTCAAACCAAGTTACATGCAAATCAGTCCATAAATAGAAGATATTCTGCTGTGACAGACGAGGACGGACTGAACCCTAAAAAACGATCTTTAAGCACTTACGAGTAGATTCGTATAAAAGGAAAGTTGTTAAGATTTTTTTGACATTTATGACTAAAGAACTAGATGTGCGATATTATCATCTAACTTGGTAAATTGATTGGTCGTTGTAGAATAAAGATGAGAAGTCATACAAGTAATTAGTAACGTGTGCAACGGATGTCAATAGATGGCAAAAACGCCTGGTTTTTGAGCCTTTTTCCCGATGGTTTGCGTGATTTGTTGGGGCACCCTTGGATATGGTGCTTACATTCGGTGCACGCCTTGTACGACAGCTTATGGCGTGTTGTTTATTATTTATTTAAAATTCATTTTTAAAGTATTTTTTGCGTTCACTACGCTATTTTTAATTTCGAAAAGACATAACACTTAAAAAAATATTTTCGGCTCCGGTCATCGGGGAGGGGACGTCACCGAAAAGATTCAAAAAGATTTCAAAAAGATTTCACCGAAAAAGATAATTTCGAAAAGATTTTTTTAAGTGTTATAATTATTTAAAATTTTATTGCATAGAATAAATACAAGAAAAGTACCTAATTAATGCTTTTTCCGTTCTTAAAAAGAACGAATGTCAGCCTGATTCGGTTCTTTGTTGATATTGTTTACTTGTTTGACAGGTGCTAAGCGAGGCTCCAGACTATGAGAGCAAGCGGCTGCAGCTGGAGACGCTGTACAACCGCCTGGAGGCCGCCGTCGCCGCGCCGCTGGCAGACGCGCTCACCACAATGGACCAAGGTAGGAAAGCGAAGATCTGAGGTAGGTAACCGAAGCCCCAAGGAAGGTTAGGTAAGCGAGGCCCCAAGGTAAGTAAGCGAAGCCCCAAGGTAGGTTAGGTAAGCGAGGCCCCAAGGTAGGTAAACGAAGCCCCAAGATAGGTAAGCGAAGCCCCAAGGTAGGTAAGCAAAGCCCCAAGGTAGGTAAGCGAATCCCCAAGGTAGGTAAGCGAAGCCCCAAGGTAGGTTAGGTAAGCGAAGTCCCAAGGTAGGTAAGCGATGCCCGAATGAAGGTAAGCGAAGCCCCAAGGTAGGTAAGCGAAGCCCCAAGGTAGGTTAGCGAAGCCCCAAGGTAGGTAAGCGAAGCCCCAAGGTAGGTTAGCGAAGCCCCAAAGTAGGTAAGCGAAGCCCCAAGGTAGGTTAGCGAAGCCCCAAGGTTGGTAAGCGAAGCCCCAAGGTTGGTAAGCGA
The DNA here is from genome assembly GCA_963921415.1 of Pyrausta despicata. Lineage (NCBI taxonomy): Eukaryota > Metazoa > Arthropoda > Insecta > Lepidoptera > Crambidae > Pyrausta > Pyrausta despicata. The sequence goes on along the minus strand of OY992871.1, from coordinate 1,995,439 downwards.
AGCCCCAAGGTAGGTAAGCGCAGCCCCAAGGTAGGTTAGGTAAGCGAAGTCCCAAGGTAGGTAAGCGATGCCCGAATGAAGGTAAGCGAAGCCCCAAGGTAGGTAAGCGAAGCCTCAAGGTAGGTTAGCGAAGCCCCAAGGTAGGTAAGCGAAGCCCCAAGGTAGGTTAGCGAAGCCCCAAAGTAGGTAAGCGAAGCCCCAAGGTAGGTTAGCGAAGCCCCAAGGTTGGTAAGCGAAGCCCCAAGGTTGGTAAGCGAAGCCCCAAGGTTGGTAAGCGAAGCCCCAAGGTTGGTAAGCGAAGCCCCAAGGTAGATAAGCGAAGCCCCCGGCTACGAGAGCAAGCGGCTGCAGCTGGAGACGATCGAAGTATGTTTTCTAGTCAAAAATACAGAATTTGTAGCTCATTGTGTTCACATTAAAATTAATACGCAAGCAAAGCCAATTCTCAAGATTTTCGGTTTCCTGCTCTTTCAAGTCCATAGAAAGACTTGACACTTGGGTTTGAGAACCGAGGTCGAAAATTTGGGTTTTCTCATCTTTCAGTTGACTCAAAAGTTAATTAAGCTCGCGCGCTTGAGTTTTTCGGATATTTGTTCTTTCGAATTTTTGAGAAGCCTTATAAGTTGGACTTTTTGATTAGTCGAATTTCTGGACAGTACCAGGGGCGCGCATAAAATTTTTAATGAAGTAGGTACATACAAATTTTGAGTAACAGCTCTGAGAAATGACGGTGCAACACCATCAAAACAAAAAATTACTTACCAAGTTTTCTTGATCTGTGCAATTTATGGATGAAGCAGTGCAGTATGTTTTTCAATTGATGATTTAATTTAACACCACAGGCATCAAGGAAATGAATGAATAAATACATAACGACATATCATTTAAATGATACCCATAGCGGCTTTGAGAAAAGCCGTTGTTAATTGTTACTTTCTGCGCGTAACTTTTTAAGACAAACACTACAATTGCCATCACAAACGGTACACTGCAGTTTCTCCATCGTTTCGAATGCAAAACAAAACTTAGAGTCACTTTCCTACACTTGAAAAGCACCTAATAACCGAATCTTTAGTAAATTACAATATTCTAAACACTCGCGGGGATGAAGTCGAAAGCAACTACATACATAGAAAAAAAATGGCCGGCGAAAAGTTTCTTTAAAAACAATTTTTGCATTACTTTTAATCAAAAAATCATACCAGCGCAACTTAATTTCACAAGAAAATGCTTATGATTAAAATTATAAAATTATCATTTATTTTGATCATATAAATAAATCAGTTGTGAAGTTTTATTACATAAAAGTAAGAAAATTCTATGCCCAGGAAGCAGCTGCATTCGTGCCAACTAGTATCGGGTAGCTACTATTATAGGGTGGTAATTATTAGCTCAATTACCCGATACTAGATGGCGGGACGTTTTCTATTTCCGCTTACACACACACACGATCTTCCCTTAAAGATTTTTATCTGAAATTTTTAATATTTCATTAGTTTGTCAATACAATATTAAGGTTTAAAAAAACATGATTTACCAATTTGAAACCAATATTTGAACATAATTCAATCCAAAAGTTGTAAGTAATAAGTTGTGTTTTAAATAGACTCCGAAGTATTCTACGTCACTCTGCACGAGTAGGACAAATTTACTTCTCAAGAGTGAACTGACAGAGAAAGAGGATAGTAGGCATGCCTACTTTAGGTGTATAAAATGCGTATGTCACCTGTCACCTTGAGTTGTATGAACAATGTGTAATTTTAAATTAGTTTGGGTTTTTAATTTGTATGTGTGTAGTTGTAGGTATGAGACGGGATTTCAAATGTGTGCGTGTATCACAAACAAGTGTGAGCAAGCAATCACTCGGCAGCCTACTGCCTGATTATTTTCGGTTTTTACTTGAGCGCGTGGTACTAATGCGTGTAAATTGACGAGTTTTTCACATATGTTAAAAAAAATGGTTTTGTTTTGTAGCTTAGTTTATGCAGCTATATTGTAATATAAAATGGGCATAATCATCATAATCTAATCATATATTTATTTGCAATAAATAGGGTTCATATAAAGTTGGTCATGGAATTTGGAGTCACTTATGCCTATTTAGCCGTACACTACAGCATGCATAATGATGAGGTAGGCACTGCTTAACTCCCCCCTGTGGAATCTCCACCTTGTCGTGGTGGGGGGGGCTCAGTAACCGTGGCTTTGCCATCCACGGTGAAGATAAACGGGATCCAGGGAGGGGACGCTCTACGTGGGCTTGGGGAGGCCTGCGCAGGATGTGTCCAAGGGTGCGGGTGTGAGAGACAGTTTTGTTTGTCTCTCGCAGTCGGGTGCGGTCGCGGGAGGAGAGACGTCTCGGTGTGTCGTTGCCGTGCGGCCTATCTCCCGCGACCAAACGGGGGCCCACCGTTGGATGGCGCTGCGGTGGGGCCGCAGAGGAAGAGGAGATGCGGTGTGTCGTTGCCGTCCTCCCTATCCTCTGCGGCCGGGTGGCGGCGGAGCGCAACACCTTGCTCCGCCGCCAAGGAGTTTGTGGCCCTCGGGCTATCCGCCGGGGTGCCGTGGTGAATGCTCACGCGACCCCATGGCACCCCCCACAATGGCGGAGTGGTGGAATGCGCTGTGGTTTTAGTGGGTATTACGGCCTTGCACACCAGCCGTTGAGTCCCACATACCCCCCTGCAGATGTGTGGGGGGCATGCGTAAAAGCATTTCCACAGCGAGAAAAAAAAAGGCACTGATTAACTGCCTGTATGGAATGCACGCCCTTGGACAGTACCTAATGAATAGGTGCGCGAGCGAGGCGATCGTCCAAAGTCTAGGGCATTTTGATTGGAAATTTTGACCAATCAAATAGTGCGCGAGCGAAGCTAACAGTACCAATCTAATAATATGCTATTATATTTTAGCTATCTTTTTTATCTTTCCCCAGCGCGCACCAGGACCTACGTCTCCCTGCTAGCGGGCATGTCCCGCGAGGTGTCGGCGTGCCGCAGCTGGCGCCGCGCCGCCGCCGCTCGCCTCGCGCTCACGTGGCGCCGGCTGGAGGGCCACAGTGTGCCGCAGCTCACCGGCTTGCTGGCGAGCGAGACCAGTACACAGGTAGGGAGATAGCGCGCACTAGCAGCCACGTGTCGCTGCTGGCGCCGGCTGGAGAGCCACAGTGTGCCGCAGCTCACCGGCTTGCTGGCGAGCGAGACCAGTACACAGGTAGGGAGATAGCGCGCACTAGGAGCCACGTGTCGCTGCTGGCGCCGGCTGGAGAGCCACAGTGTGCCGCAGCTCACCGGCTTGCTGGCGAGCGAGACCAGTACACAGGTAGGGAGATAGCGCGCACTAGGAGCCACGTGTCGCTGCTGGCGCCGGCTGGAGAGCCACAGTGTGCCGCAGCTCACCGGCTTGCTGGCGAGCGAGACCAGTACACAGGTAGGGAGAGAGCGCGCACTAGGAGCCACGTGTCGCTGCTGGCGCCGGCTGGAGGGCCACAGTGTGCCGCAGCTCACCGGCTTGCTGGCGAGCGAGACCAGTACACAGGTAGGGAGATAGCGCGCACTAGGAGCCACGTGTCGCTGCTGGCGCCGGCTGGAGGGCCACAGTGTGCCGCAGCTCACCGGCTTGCTGGCGAGCGAGACCAGTACACAGGTAGGGAGATAGCGCGCACTAGCAGCCACGTGTCGCTGCTGGCGCCGGCTGGAGAGCCACAGTGTGCCGCAGCTCACCGGCTTGCTGGCGAGCGAGACCAGTACACAGGTAGGGAGATAGCGCGCACTAGGAGCCACGTGTCGCTGCTGGCGCCGGCTGGAGGGCCACAGTGTGCCGCAGCTCACCGGCTTGCTGGCGAGCGAGACCAGTACACAGGTAGGGAGATAGCGCGCACTAGCAGCCACGTGTCGCTGCTGGCGCCGGCTGGAGAGCCACAGTGTGCCGCAGCTCACCGGCTTGCTGGCGAGCGAGACCAGTACACAGGTAGGGAGATAGCGCGCACTAGGAGCCACGTGTCGCTGCTGGCGCCGGCTGGAGGGCCACAGTGTGCCGCAGCTCACCGGCTTGCTGGCGAGCGAGACCAGTACACAGGTAGGGAGATAGCGCGCACTAGCAGCCACGTGTCGCTGCTGGCGCCGGCTGGAGAGCCACAGTGTGCCGCAGCTCACCGGCTTGCTGGCGAGCGAGACCAGTACACAGGTAGGGAGATAGCGCGCACTAGGAGCCACGTGTCGCTGCTGGCGCCGGCTGGAGAGCCACAGTGTGCCGCAGCTCACCGGCTTGCTGGCGAGCGAGACCAGTACACAGGTAGGGAGATAGCGCGCACTAGGAGCCACGTGTCGCTGCTGGCGCCGGCTGGAGAGCCACAGTGTGCCGCAGCTCACCGGCTTGCTGGCGAGCGAGACCAGTACACAGGTAGGGAGAGAGCGCGCACTAGGAGCCACGTGTCGCTGCTGGCGCCGGCTGGAGGGCCACAGTGTGCCGCAGCTCACCGGCTTGCTGGCGAGCGAGACCAGTACACAGGTAGGGAGATAGCGCGCACTAGGAGCCACGTGTCGCTGCTGGCGCCGGCTGGAGGGCCACAGTGTGCCGCAGCTCACCGGCTTGCTGGCGAGCGAGACCAGTACACAGGTAGGGAGATAGCGCGCACTAGGAGCCACGTGTCGCTGCTGGCGCCGGCTGGAGGGCCACAGTGTGCCGCAGCTCACCGGCTTGCTGGCGAGCGAGACCAGTACACAGGTAGGGAGATAGCGCGCACTAGCAGCCACGTGTCGCTGCTGGCGCCGGCTGGAGAGCCACAGTGTGCCGCAGCTCACCGGCTTGCTGGCGAGCGAGACCAGTACACAGGTAGGGAGATAGCGCGCACTAGGAGCCACGTGTCGCTGCTGGCGCCGGCTGGAGAGCCACAGTGTGCCGCAGCTCACCGGCTTGCTGGCGAGCGAGACCAGTACACAGGTAGGGAGAGAGCGCGCACTAGGAGCCACGTGTCGCTGCTGGCGCCGGCTGGAGGGCCACAGTGTGCCGCAGCTCACCGGCTTGCTGGCGAGCGAGACCAGTACACAGGTAGGGAGATAGCGCGCACTAGGAGCCACGTGTCGCTGCTGGCGCCGGCTGGAGGGCCACAGTGTGCCGCAGCTCACCGGCTTGCTGGCGAGCGAGACCAGTACACAGGTAGGGAGATAGCGCGCACTAGCAGCCACGTGTCGCTGCTGGCGCCGGCTGGAGAGCCACAGTGTGCCGCAGCTCACCGGCTTGCTGGCGAGCGAGACCAGTACACAGGTAGGGAGATAGCGCGCACTAGGAGCCACGTGTCGCTGCTGGCGCCGGCTGGAGGGCCACAGTGTGCCGCAGCTCACCGGCTTGCTGGCGAGCGAGACCAGTACACAGGTAGGGAGATAGCGCGCACTAGCAGCCACGTGTCGCTGCTGGCGCCGGCTGGAGAGCCACAGTGTGCCGCAGCTCACCGGCTTGCTGGCGAGCGAGACCAGTACACAGGTAGGGAGATAGCGCGCACTAGGAGCCACGTGTCGCTGCTGGCGCCGGCTGGAGGGCCACAGTGTGCCGCAGCTCACCGGCTTGCTGGCGAGCGAGACCAGTACACAGGTAGGGAGATAGCGCGCACTAGCAGCCACGTGTCGCTGCTGGCGCCGGCTGGAGAGCCACAGTGTGCCGCAGCTCACCGGCTTGCTGGCGAGCGAGACCAGTACACAGGTAGGGAGATAGCGCGCACTAGGAGCCACGTGTCGCTGCTGGCGCCGGCTGGAGAGCCACAGTGTGCCGCAGCTCACCGGCTTGCTGGCGAGCGAGACCAGTACACAGGTAGGGAGATAGCGCGCACTAGGAGCCACGTGTCGCTGCTGGCGCCGGCTGGAGAGCCACAGTGTGCCGCAGCTCACCGGCTTGCTGGCGAGCGAGACCAGTACACAGGTAGGGAGAGAGCGCGCACTAGGAGCCACGTGTCGCTGCTGGCGCCGGCTGGAGGGCCACAGTGTGCCGCAGCTCACCGGCTTGCTGGCGAGCGAGACCAGTACACAGGTAGGGAGATAGCGCGCACTAGGAGCCACGTGTCGCTGCTGGCGCCGGCTGGAGGGCCACAGTGTGCCGCAGCTCACCGGCTTGCTGGCGAGCGAGACCAGTACACAGGTAGGGAGATAGCGCGCACTAGGAGCCACGTGTCGCTGCTGGCGCCGGCTGGAGGGCCACAGTGTGCCGCAGCTCACCGGCTTGCTGGCGAGCGAGACCAGTACACAGGTAGGGAGATAGCGCGCACTAGCAGCCACGTGTCGCTGCTGGCGCCGGCTGGAGAGCCACAGTGTGCCGCAGCTCACCGGCTTGCTGGCGAGCGAGACCAGTACACAGGTAGGGAGATAGCGCGCACTAGGAGCCACGTGTCGCTGCTGGCGCCGGCTGGAGAGCCACAGTGTGCCGCAGCTCACCGGCTTGCTGGCGAGCGAGACCAGTACACAGGTAGGGAGATAGCGCGCACTAGGAGCCACGTGTCGCTGCTGGCGCCGGCTGGAGAGCCACAGTGTGCCGCAGCTCACCGGCTTGCTGGCGAGCGAGACCAGTACACAGGTAGGGAGATAGCGCGCACTAGGAGCCACGTGTCGCTGCTGGCGCCGGCTGGAGAGCCACAGTGTGCCGCAGCTCACCGGCTTGCTGGCGAGCGAGACCAGTACACAGGTAGGGAGATAGCGCGCACTAGGAGCCACGTGTCGCTGCTGGCGCCGGCTGGAGGGACACAGTGTGCCGCAGCTCACCGGCTTGCTGGCGAGCGAGACCAGTACACAGGTAGGGAGATAGCGCGCACTAGGAGCCACGTGTCGCTGCTGGCGCCGGCTGGAGAGCCACAGTGTGCCGCAGCTCACCGGCTTGCTGGCGAGCGAGACCAGTACACAGGTAGGGAGATAGCGCGCACTAGGAGCCACGTGTCGCTGCTGGCGCCGGCTGGAGAGCCACAGTGTGCCGCAGCTCACCGGCTTGCTGGCGAGCGAGACCAGTACACAGGTAGGGAGATAGCGCGCACTAGGAGCCACGTGTCGCTGCTGGCGCCGGCTGGAGAGCCACAGTGTGCCGCAGCTCACCGGCTTGCTGGCGAGCGAGACCAGTACACAGGTAGGGAGATAGCGCGCACTAGGAGCCACGTGTCGCTGCTGGCGCCGGCTGGAGAGCCACAGTGTGCCGCAGCTCACCGGCTTGCTGGCGAGCGAGACCAGTACACAGGTAGGGAGATAGCGCGCACTAGGAGCCACGTGTCGCTGCTGGCGCCGGCTGGAGAGCCACAGTGTGCCGCAGCTCACCGGCTTGCTGGCGAGCGAGACCAGTACACAGGTAGGGAGATAGCGCGCACTAGGAGCCACGTGTCGCTGCTGGCGCCGGCTGGAGAGCCACAGTGTGCCGCAGCTCACCGGCTTGCTGGCGAGCGAGACCAGTACACAGGTAGGGAGATAGCGCGCACTAGGAGCCACGTGTCGCTGCTGGCGCCGGCTGGAGGGCCACAGTGTGCCGCAGCTCACCGGCTTGCTGGCGAGCGAGACCAGTACACAGGTAGGGAGATAGCGCGCACTAGGAGCCACGTGTCGCTGCTGGCGCCGGCTGGAGGGCCACAGTGTGCCGCAGCTCACCGGCTTGCTGGCGAGCGAGACCAGTACACAGGTAGGGAGATAGCGCGCACTAGGAGCCACGTGTCGCTGCTGGCGCCGGCTGGAGGGCCACAGTGTGCCGCAGCTCACCGGCTTGCTGGCGAGCGAGACCAGTACACAGGTAGGGAGATAGCGCGCACTAGGAGCCACGTGTCGCTGCTGGCGCCGGCTGGAGGGCCACAGTGTGCCGCAGCTCACCGGCTTGCTGGCGAGCGAGACCAGTACACAGGTAGGGAGAGAGCGCGCACTAGGAGCCACGTGTCGCTGCTGGCGCCGGCTGGAGGGCCACAGTGTGCCGCAGCTCACCGGCTTGCTGGCGAGCGAGACCAGTACACAGGTAGGGAGATAGCGCGCACTAGGAGCCACGTGTCGCTGCTGGCGCCGGCTGGAGAGCCACAGTGTGCCGCAGCTCACCGGCTTGCTGGCGAGCGAGACCGTACACAGGTAGGGAGATAGCGCGCTCTAGCAGCCACGTGTCGCTGCTGGCGCCGGCTGGAGAGCCACAGTGTGCCGCAGCTCACCGGCTTGCTGGCGAGCGAGACCAGTACACAGGTAGGGAGATAGCGCGCACTAGGAGCCACGTGTCGCTGCTGGCGCCGGCTGGAGAGCCACAGTGTGCCGCAGCTCACCGGCTTGCTGGCGAGCGAGACCAGTACACAGGTAGGGAGATAGCGCGCACTAGGAGCCACGTGTCGCTGCTGGCGCCGGCTGGAGAGCCACAGTGTGCCGCAGCTCACCGGCTTGCTGGCGAGCGAGACCAGTACACAGGTAGGGAGATAGCGCGCACTAGGAGCCACGTGTCGCTGCTGGCGCCGGCTGGAGAGCCACAGTGTGCCGCAGCTCACCGGCTTGCTGGCGAGCGAGACCAGTACACAGGTAGGGAGAGAGCGCGCACTAGGAGCCACGTGTCGCTGCTGGCGCCGGCTGGAGGGCCACAGTGTGCCGCAGCCCACCGGCTTGCTGGCGAGCGAGACCAGTACACAGGTAGGGAGATAGCGCGCACTAGGAGCCACGTGTCGCTGCTGGCGCCGGCTGGAGAGCCACAGTGTGCCGCAGCTCACCGGCTTGCTGGCGAGCGAGACCGTACACAGGTAGGGAGATAGCGCGCTCTAGCAGCCACGTGTCGCTGCTGGCGCCGGCTGGAGAGCCACAGTGTGCCGCAGCTCACCGGCTTGCTGGCGAGCGAGACCAGTACACAGGTAGGGAGATAGCGCGCACTAGGAGCCACGTGTCGCTGCTGGCGCCGGCTGGAGAGCCACAGTGTGCCGCAGCTCACCGGCTTGCTGGCGAGCGAGACCAGTACACAGGTAGGGAGATAGCGCGCACTAGCAGCCACGTGTCGCTGCTGGCGCCGGCTGGAGAGCCACAGTGTGCCGCAGCTCACCGGCTTGCTGGCGAGCGAGACCAGTACACAGGTAGGGAGATAGCGCGCACTAGGAGCCACGTGTCGCTGCTGGCGCCGGCTGGAGAGCCATAGTGTGCCGCAGCTCACCGGCTTGCTGGCGAGCGAGACCAGTACACAGGTAGGGAGATAGCGCGCACTAGGAGCCACGTGTCGCTGCTGGCGCCGGCTGGAGAGCCATAGTGTGCCGCAGCTCACCGGCTTGCTGGCGAGCGAGACCAGTACACAGGTAGGGAGATAGCGCGCACTAGGAGCCACGTGTCGCTGCTGGCGCCGGCTGGAGAGCCACAGTGTGCCGCAGCTCACCGGCTTGCTGGCGAGCGAGACCAGTACACAGGTAGGGAGATAGCGCGCACTAGCAGCCACGTGTCGCTGCTGGCGCCGGCTGGAGAGACCAGTACACAGGTAGGGAGATAGCGCGCATTAGGGATAGCGCGCACTAGGAGCCACGTGTCGCTGCTGGCGCAGGCTGGATAGCCATAGTGTGCCGCAGCTCACCGGCTTGCTGGCGAGCGAGACTACCACACAAGTAGGGAGATAGCGGGAGACCACAGCAGCCACAGGATCCACTAAAATTGCTAATGTTGGCGCTTACATTGGCCCAAATAATACACACATCAAAAGTGTCTAGGGATCAACATATATTTTTGCAATAACTTTTCTCCTGGTTGATATTAATTAAAATTTTCTTTAAGGATTCATCAAATAAAGTGTTTTCGTTTGTCTACAGTAACGATAAACCAAGTCACCTTTGCATTAATAAAAAAATTTGCCATTTTCCTAATAAAGGGATTTCTGACATTTGAACCACTAACATTAAAGTTCGAAAAAAAGACTGAAATAACAGTTTTCTTTAAAATTTTATTGAGTAACACTAACAACACAAGAACATCGGTTTGGCATACTCAAAATGAGTTCATCCAAATCACGCTGTGGAATGCCGCCCATGTTCGTTGCAACAACAAAAAAAGGTCTTCTTGCGACTGGATACCCTCCATATTCGGCAGAGCTCTTCTCTGTAACGTCTGGCAAATAAACCCAAGATTTTGTTGTTTTCAGTTAATTTATTGGATAGAATTCTTCTTCCGTGTCGTACATGGAAAAAGGTGTGTTTGATCTCGCGCGCACCCTAGCGGCTCGTGCAAGCTTCGTCAGAAGTTGATATTATATCCGCTAGATGGCGCTTACAAAGAGTTCTTAATTCTAGTTTTATGGAATACTGCAAGATGGCGCCTCCTGTCCTAGACAATTGGGTTAATGACACATATCTTAAATATTTTCAAGATCATGGCGTTTAAAAAATATAGCCCCTATGATGTTAATACAACCAATATATTTCCAAAAAGCTGTAGAAACCAATTTTTAAACACACAAAACGCAATAAATATTCTATCAATTGACTCTGATTTCTGATACATGACCGTGACGTCACGATCATGTATTCCGATACAAAATCTATGGAGGCAGACCGTTTTGACAGATAATAAAAAGTATGTCAACGATTGGTAGTGTCATCCAGGCAATTAATCTTCACTTGTCCTTCCCAGCTGGACTGGCTAACCAACGTTCTGAAGACCGACACGCCGTTGGCGGAGCTGATCCGATTGTACACGGATCTGCTGCTGTCGTTGGAACCGCCGCCGACGAAGGTATGTTATAAATCACGATCGCGTTTTGGTCTAGTATCTTAATCGTATCATTAACTAGCTGACCCGGCGAACTTCGTACCGCCTTAGCATTGCAATGAATGAACAATGTCATCGAATGACATTGACATCAGTTACGCACGTTTTTTAAAATATGCAAAATTAAATGTATATTTATCAATATTTCTGAGAGATTTTCTTAATATTTTTTCCGTAAGAACCTTCTCCTAATAATAACACATACAACAAAAAAAGAATTAGTGAAATCGGTCCAGCCATTCACGCGTGATGCCGTGACCAAGGAAAACGGGTTTCATTTTTATATACCTCGTGTGTGCATAAGTTTTGAGACGAAATAAAAGTTGCATAACTTTTTTTATAATTAACATATATTTCTAAAATTTTCAGTAAACAATTAGTAGATAATAATAATCAAAAAATATTTATTATTATTCAAAATGACCAACTTTGTTTTTAATACAGGCCCTTAGACGATTTGGCCAGTCATCAATGACGGCACGAATCTTTTCCAGCGGGATTCGCTTTGCTTCTCGGACAGGAGCTCGCTTCAGTGACTCCAAATTTGGGTGGGACTTACGGCAGGCCCTGAGCTCTAGCTCAGCCCATAAAGCATAATCCAGCGGGTTGAGGTCGGGGCTGGAAGAGGGCCATTCGTTCGCCGCGATGAAGGCCGGCACATTTTCCCTCAACCACGCTTGGGTGGTTTTTGCTTTATGGGATGGCGCTGAGTCCTGTTGGAAAACCCAATCCTTGTTGTGAACCAAAGTAAACAGGGGTTTCACAACAGGCTCTAAGATGTCAGTTTGATAGTTCTTGGCTTTCACCTTGACGCCTTGTTGACAGAAATGGAGCGAAGTGACACCTTCATACGAAACTCCCCACCATACTATCACACTAGCCGGATGATGAGTACGCGAGACATTCCGTGCTGAAGCTGGGACGTTCTTGCTACTTTTTGCATACACTTTATTGTTTTGTCGGTTGATCTTTTCTTCGACAGTAAAGATTTTCTCATCGGTGAAGAGTATTTTCCTCGCATCGTGTCTCTTAAGCAGTATTGGACAACGTTCGCGTCGCAATTTACGAAGGCGATCGTTTAAAAAATGAACTTTTCTACGGCTATACGCCTTCACCTTAAGATCATATTTCAGTATTCTGTTGACTGAATCGCGCGAAATTTTAGTCTGCAGAGCTAGTTTTTTCTGAGTTCGACATGGATTTCGGCGAAGTCGCTCTCGGATGATTTTGATGTTCGCAGGCGTCCTTACAGAGCGCGGCCGACCACTTCTTTGGCGATCTTGCAAAGAACTGGTCTCCTGGTATCGTTTAATAGTGTAATACACGAAGTTACGGCTCACACCAAAAGTTTTCACCTCACGGAAAATCTCCATTGGTTTTTTTCCCGCCTTAAATAGCGAAATCACGGTCGCACGCAATTCTTTTGTTCTCTCCATCACGAAAAAATTGAAAGAAATGAATTTGAAAATCAAAGGAATTAAAAGTTAACATTCGAAATTAAAAATTAGAAAAAGAAATAAATGGCAGCCAGTAATTTTTTATTTCTTTTTTTATCACAAAATTTGTCTCAAAACTTAGGTACTTATATTCGGGTTTAAACAAGATTTATTTTTAATGAGTAGGCATTACGTACTCACTGGTGGACGTTTCGGCTGGAATAATTGAAAACTCTTATCAAATTATTATATTGTCATTGGTACTTGATACGTGTGCAAAGTTTCAAATTAATCCGATTTCTGGAAGTTGGTGAAATTTGCGCTCAAAGTTTCTGTTACATACATACATTCATACAGCCCGAGCTAATAAAAGCGTGTTAAAAAGATCGCGAGTAATCGTTAAACTTCGTGCATACTGCGAAAATATAACACTGCGTATAATCACATCGTTATATTTCATGAGAAATTGAACCGCTTTCGTTACTTGTTAAAAAGAGAGGTCATCTGATGTAGGTGTGCCCAAGACCATTATTGTAGACATTTTATTTTGTCAAGATCAAAAATTCTATTTTTCTGTTTATATAAATTTAAATTTGTACGCGCTTATGATCTACGTCTCGTCAACATCATAATTGTATAACTAATTGTGAAAACTGTATGGCTAAAGAACGACGCCTTGTTTTATAAGCTTTATGTACAAAACACAGCTGTTTGTTTTCCTGAATAAATAAAATTAATTAATTAATCAATACTCGTGACGTACTGGTTTGTTCGACTTGTCGATATTACATGGATAAGCGCTAGCTTTACGCGGGCATATCGAGCACAAACTTGCAAGAAAAACTTTGTTCTATCAAAGACTAGCGGACCAGGCAGACGTTGTCCTGCCCGTTGTTTTTTTTTTAATTTCTAACCTTTTAAACCTTCCCTGGACTTCCACGAATATTTCGAGACTAAAATTATTCCAATTGGTTCAGCCGTTTTTGAGTTTTAGCGAGACTAACGAACAGCAATTCATTTTTATATATAAGAGATAATGCTTTGGTTCTATTAACAGGTAGCCTCAGCCAGCCTAAAGCTGTGTGCCACGCCGGAAGAAGCCATCCTTCAACTGACAGACCTGCGCAATGACATCGAAGATTTTGTCACTTGTATCAAGAGCGTTATAGACTCGAAGCAGAACAAAGGTGAGCTGATCTTATAAACTATTAATATTTATTTGTTATACAGAGTGCAAAGTTGCTTTTTAACCGCGTGTTTAATTTTGATGACCGAGCAAGCGATGGATTCTAAAATTGAATCACGAGCGCAGCGAGTGATTCGAAATTAGAATCCTGAGCGTTAGCGAGGGAATCAAAAGAGCACGAGGTGAAAAATCTTTGCACTCGAGTGCAACACGTAACTTTTCATTATAATAAAATTTCATCTTAATAAAATAAATAAAATACAAACACGAATATTAAAAATTTTAGTCGACAGAAACACTTTAGCAAGTTGTAATAAGGAATATGAAAAATTATTTAAAATATGTAAAATTTTGCCAGTTGAAAGTAAAGTTAAATTAATGTTAATTTTAGAAAAATATAATTCAAATAAATTCAAAACGAAACGAGAGCATAACTACCCAACTAGATTATCTAAGAAAAATAAGATGATGGTGCCTAAAGTTACAAATTATTTTGGTAAAAGAACCAGACAGTGGATTATACCTACATTACATAACGAGCTGGAACAAAATATATTAAATGATGTGTTGTCCAAAAATCACTTAAAATCTAAACTAAAGAAACACTATCTGTCCTTTTGTCCCTAAGAATGTAATAAAAACTTCAAATGTTAAATAATATAAGTTACCTACATTTATAATATCAGCGGATTAGATAAGTATATAATGTTACATTTAAATCAAAAGACGAGCACGAGAACGTCTGCCGACAAACTGCTTAGCAGTTTGGCAGTTTAGCATTAAGTCAAATAATGTAACTCACTTATGTATAAATAAATTTAAAAAATTTTTTTTTCGAATGACTAAATGCAAAAAGAAAACGTTTACAAGCACAAGATAGGTACTTTTATTTCAATTAAGGTATAAACTACTACATTATGACAGGTAAGTATTACAGAATAATCTTTAAATTATAACAAAATAATACGTAGTTATAATTAAGAAAAATTGAAAGTAACGTTGCTACAGTTATTTAAATTGAGTGTAATATTTTTGTTTGGTACTGTAATATTGGTGTTAGTGGCTTGTGTACTGTTTAAAATACTTCACGTACTTCACGCGTAATTGTTGAGGGAGAAAACTCATTTGCGCAGTATTAACAGTTTCAGTCAATTCTGTTGGCGTCAAACAAACTTCCTCGTCGCTAGCATCACTCATTTTAGTTTTTTCACTTGTTTTCAAGTTTCTTGTTTTTAATATAAGGTTTAACAATGACGTGAAAATATGCCGCGTAAAGAACCGCCAACAAAGCAAATTGAAAAAAGAACACCAAGAAGGTTCCGAGTTTGAGTTTTTGACAAATTAAAAAAAAGTTTTATGATATATTCGGCACCATAGAGGTAGCAATAAATAGGTTTCATGATTTTTTTAATTCACAAACTTAGTGCACACGATGTTCTAAATTCAATTTACTTTATCCTCTAGTGAATAAAAACGTCTTTTCCACTCAGATATTGAAGAGCAAAATAGTAGATTTTACAACGAGAGCATAAAGCAAGTCATTTTTATCCGAGATCGTTATATGATGAAGTCGAGGATAAAAATGATTTGTGCACGAGTTATAAACTCTGCTTTTCACTTCGATTGCGAGAAAATAAAACAGTAACATAACGTATTAACATTTCTTTAATTAAAATTTAAAATTTCTTTAATTAAAACTTAGCCAATTCAACAATAATTTGAGAAAATTCAATACGAAAAGTTCACGGCTTCTTTCCCGCTACTTTACTTTTTTTAATTTTCCTGCATAATTTTCGGGCAAAGAAAAAAAATATACAGCCTATTCTTAAATTATTTTGGAATAATGTTTTTTTTTGTGGTAAACACGTTTTGATATTTAGTTTCTTTTTCGTATTATCTTATTATAAATCAAAAATGCAAATAGGGAAGGAAATATTATAAATTAGCAAGTTTTATCCATGTACAATTAATTGTTTTTGGCTGTATGGGCTAAATGGTCACTGCCTTAGTGTAGACACATTTAAAAAGCTACTTTTATGCACAAGAGCATAAAATTCAACTTTATGTCGCCTAGATCCTGCATAAAGTAGTACTTTTTCGAGCATGAGAAGTGAAAAAATCTTTCCAAGATGGGTGGGATTAAAATAAATATACAACATCACATACATTGATCTGACTCCGTGGTAAGTAGCTAAGGCACTTGTGTTACAAACATCCGATTCAACAGTGGTATTACAAATAAACTTAAATAAATACACAATGTTCATGCACACAAATGTCAACTTTACGAGTAATAGTCAACTTCTTGACCATTACTCCAAAGAGGTCGTCAAGATATGTAACTTATTTTATCTACGGACATATCATTAGTGCTCTAAAATGCGTTCAGAAACCGTAGGAAATGACCAGCATTACTACAACCAATTTTACTATGAGAACTTTCTTATCTGTGGCAGTAGGTAAAATCTGTACTGTAATGTTATAACAGTATCAATTTCTGTATCGTTATGACTTTAAATTTGGAACAGCTGTCAAAACTGAAGTAGGTCTCTATTCTAGTATCCATTGATATTAAAGCAGTTATCGATATGAAACGTCAAATTCAGTATGTTTTTTAATCCAAATCGCACGACATATGATCACGAGTGACATGAGGATAGGGACTTCATTCGTTTGTCTATGATATAAAAAAAAATCGTCGTGACGGAGGATTGTAGCAATCACTAGTAGCAATGCAGGTCATTTCCCTACGACCTCTGAACCCATCTTAGAGTACTTATGATATGTGTGTAGATAAAGTAGTGTATGCAACTGTACATAATTAGGCCTTAAAAAACTCGTGTGATGCTATTATGAAACTCGCTGACGCTCGTTTCATAAAACCACACTCGTGTTTTAAGGCCCCTCATTATGTATCAGTTGCATAAACTACTATTATTTATTAGAGACAGCGGTGTTACGGTAATATTTTTTTTCTTTCAGCCTGTATTACAGTTATTGTCTTTCAGTACTTTAAAGTACTCAAATGAAAGCTTAATCAATAAATAATAAAGTAAGAAATAGTTATTTGTTATACAAGAGTGCAAAGTTGCTTTTTAACCGCGTGTTCAATTTTGTTGACCGAGCAAGCGAAGGATTCAAAATTAGAATCCTGAGCGTTAGCGAGGGAATCAAAAGAGCACGAGGTGAAAAAATCTTTGCACTCGAGTGCAACACGTAACTTTTCATTCCACCTCAGCGAGGAAATGACTAAATGCAAATAAAACCGTTGACAATCACAAGATAGCTACTTTTATTTCAGTTTAGGTATTAACTACTACATTATGACAGGTAAGTATTACAGAATAATCTTTAAATTGTGTGTTTTTTTAAAGTGGCGGTTCTTTACGCGGCATTTTTTCATGTCATTGTTAAACCTTATATTAAAAACAAGGAACTTGAAAACAAGAGAAAAAACTAAAATGAGTGATTCTAGTGACGAGGAAGTTTGTTTGACGCCAACAGAATTGACTGAAACTGTTAGTAATGCGCAAATGAGCTTTCTCCCTCAACAATCACGCGAGAAGTATTTAAAACAGTACGTTATGTTCAACACGTGGCGACTAGCAAAAGGAGCCAAAACTTTCTCAGAAAACTTTTGCTGGCATATTTTATAGAATTATCCGAGAACAAGAAAGCAAGCACTCGAAAAACAGTACACAAGTTACTAACACCAATATTACAGTACCCAACAAAAATATTACACTCAATTTAAATAACTGTAGCAACGTTACGTAATGTTGATTAAGTATTAGTTTGTTATAATTTAAAAATTATTCTGTAATAGTTATCTGTCATAATGTAGTAGTTAATACCTAAACTGAAATAAAAGTACCTATCTTGTGATTGTCAACGGTTTTTATTTGCATTTAGTCATTTCCTCGCTGAGGTGGAATGAAAAGTTACGTGTTGCACTCGAGTGCAAAGATTTTTCACCTCGTGCTCTTTTGATTCCCTCGATGACGCTCAGGATTCTAATTTTATATCACTCGCTGCGCTCGTGATTCAATTTTAGAATCTTTCGCTTGCTCGGTCATCAAAATTGAACACGCGGTTAAAAAGCAACTTTGCACTCTTGTATAACAAATAACTATTGTGCATTATTTATTGTAACCTTTTAGTTTTATTAAAAATTATCAGTGACTTTTTTTATTTTATTTTTTTATTTGGGATAGGTTTGCTCTTGACCCAAGACTAAGCCCAACGAGGCAAAGACTGAGTCTACGATGGAGCGAGCTCACCTAGAAGATGCCTGTTCACTCTAGCTTTGAAGATCTCTAGGTTGTAATTGCAGGGAAACACTGACGCAGGAAGTGAGGATTACTCTTTTGCAGTGCGCATCAGGAATGTAGATGAGAAGCGCTTGGTGCGTATTAGTGGAACATCGACACGGTACGGATGGTATCCCGCGGTACGTCCGGTGGTCCGATGGTAAAAGGGGGCCGGTGGAATGAGCTAGCTGGTGACTGGTGACTGAGTTTGACATCATTGTTTTACTTGGACGACTAATTAGGGACATTCAGTATCTGACAAAGAATGTATCCACACTTTTCACTCTACTGTAATACAAATTCTTTGTATTCAGATTTTTTTTTCTCTTTTATAGTAAACATCAAAAGCGTGTTTGTAAAGTTTTTTAAACTATTTTTTTTAATTCCCCCCAGAAACGATTCTACCGGCTACTCTCCGCGAATTCGGACGAGCTGCGTACGCGCCGCTGCGGGAACTTCTGCCCGCGTACACAGATCTACAAACTCAAGTGTTGCTTGCTTATTTGGATGATCCGCAATTAAAGCAGGTAAGTTTTAAATAATACAAACTCACTTAATAATTACTAGCGGCACGTCCTGGCTTCGCACGGGTGTAATCAATGGCGAACTTATGAGTTTACGACTAGACTTTGTGTTTATGACCGCTCTGAAAGGTATAAAATTTAGTTAATAAAATTTTGAGCTTTAGATGTATCCGAAGTTCGAAAAAGTAAAAGAATGCATTGCTTCATTTAAAAAACGACTCAGGATAGTTTTAATAGAGTACCAAAAGGCCAAGTAGTTGTTTTGCATGCTCGAACACGCACTAACACACACACACACATACACACACATATTCACACACTATAAAGTTTCACTGCTTTGAATTGTAAATATTATAAATATGTTAACGTTTGTTTGGTCGGGTGGTGACATCTACAAACCTCAGTGGTTCCCACAGAAAACCAGCGCTATGGCTTGCCGTGGCAATAATGCTGAGTGGGGACCTATTTGGTCATTATATTACATTCATTTTCTTTTTGGTTTGCTTAATCTTAATTAAAATCTTCACTATATCGTATTGTAATATGTGCCAAATAAATATTTCTTCTTCTTCTTCTACTTCAATTTATGAGTGTGTGTATAACTACTAGCGTTTTAAAACTTGGCCGCGCTCGGGGCCCTGTAACATTTGTAACGGGCCGTCATAAAGCCCAAAATCTAGAGTACACTAGTATTGAGTTAAGTAAGTTTGTATTTTCTATCTAACTTAACTTAGTATTTTAGATTTGATTTAATATGTTAGAGACTCGTGATCCCACAGACAAACTGTGTAAATAGTTTTGTGGGACTATTGTCATTTTAGTTTAAAACGTTGTTTGTTTAATAAATAAATAAATAATAATAATAATAAGTCTGCAATTAAGTGAACTTTCTCTAAAATCTGCTACCTCTAGGACGCTGCCGCCCCTAGGCTGCGGCCTATATGGTCTATTGACAAATCCAGAACAGGGTGGAATAATTGTCCGAAGCCAGGACGGGAGTTTTAATACAGGGTTTAAAAAAAACCTTAACGAAGCCGAATACCACATATTCTACTAGTTGTTACGATCATTTTTTTCCTTTACACCAAACCTGGGAAGTTCACGGTTTCTGAGATATTGATGGTTAAAGTTTGAAAAAAAAATTGATGATTTTTACAGAAATGACTTCTGTCCGTTTTTTCCAAAGAAACATGATACAAATTTTCACTAGTTCTTTCATAAAAAGCCTCTAAATGGCACACTCCGCAATGAACAGCGCACACTCGAACCGAACCGCGTCGCGGCGGCGTAAAGCAACACGCCCCGCGGTGACTTTTCCGCGTGGGCGCTGTACATTGCGGGTTAGAATTAAATTATTTTTTTTAATGTCAAAAAATAAAAGTTGTTTCCCAGAAAAAAAATTCTTTTTCATACGATTTGGTTTGATGTACTGAACGCGTGGTTGACGGCTTCGTTAAGGTTTTTTTTACACCCTGTATATAGCCAATGTTCATCAGGGATAATGTAGAAATCTAATGATAAACATGGTACAGCCTCTGTCTCTAACTAACCTAATATACATGTATATCTTTACAGGAGGATCTATTAGAACTCTCCCGCGTGTTACTATCGGTGTCCGAACGGTGCTCGGGTTGGATATCCAACTCGCATAACAAAGCATTGAAGATTGCCGGCGTGGCTGTTTATCCTTTCTACTTTCCTGCTGTTGATGTAAGTTTAAAAAAAAATGTTAGTGAGAAGAAAATGATACGAAATAACTTACACTTTGGTGTAATGGTCAAGAATTGGCCTATTAACCAAGAGGTCGCTGGTTCGATCCCCGCACTGAACAAACATTTGTGTGCATGAACATGTCTGTTTGTACTGGTCTGGTTGTTATACGTATTTATTTAAGTTTATTTGTCATACCACTGTTGATTCTAATATCTGTAACACAAGTGCTTAAGCTACTTACCACATAAACAAATCAATGTATGTGATGCTGTTGTATATTTATTTATTTATTTATTATTTTATACAATTCACTTTATTATTATAATAGTCCTCCTGGCCGATTTCGACCACGGCGGCCAATCTCAACGGAGATCAGCCAACTACGCAGGAGATATTATAGTGCACAAGTGTGAGCGCAATACACAGGTGCACTCAATGTTCCATCACTATCAAAGTTCGGTGTTCGGTTCGGTTTGGTTTGTGAGCCCCCATTTTTGGTTCGCCACTTGTTTGGTTCTGTCGAGACTTCCTTGGAACCCCGGGGGTCCAACTGGACCACTTTGGGAATCCGTGGATTAGGTGAATCTATGCATGCAAAGTCTCAGCCCGATCGGATTAAAATTGACAAAGTTTCATTCCCTATTTTATCCCCTTGGGATAAATTGGTATACATAATTTAGATATACCTCGACATGAGCCAGAAAAACAGTCAATTTCAACGGCTGCCATAGGTAAGAACCACAGACATACACACAAACTAACAGAAAAGGGGTGAAACTTACAACACTCCTCTTTTTTGTCGGAATTTAAATATGAGGAAAAAAGTCTAGACTGAATCTTACTGTAGAACCGGTTAATTTAACCTTCAGGCATCAGCCTCTCGCACCTTGGGTATACCTCCCTATTAATATAAATTTAGAGTATTTATACTATGTACCCTTTGTTGTGATGAGGAAACAAATAAATAAATTATAATACTCCAATACTTTGTCCACAGAAATTCATAACGGCGCTCTCCAACCGAATATCGTCGGTACATCGCCACATAGAAACAGCATTCGCCATCAGCGCTAAGGCGGGTGTTCTCTCCGAGCTGTTTCCCGCCGCGCTGGCGTTGGAGGCTGCTGCGGCCGCGCTACTACACGCTGCAGTCATAGAGAAAGACGACCATCGATCAGGTCAGTGGTTCCCAAACTTATTTTCGTTAAACTTAGTTAGTTGCAGTAGTTAGTTACTTAGTTGATTGTCTCGTTGGTTTAGTGCCAAAGTTTCTGCCTTACATCCGTAAGGTCCCAGGTCAAGCAAAAATCGTTTCTGACATCTTTTCTCATGAATCTCTCAAAAACAGCTCTGAGTCGGGAAGTTGGCTGTGTTACAACCCCGTGCCACGGAAAACACGTTAAGCCGTTAGTCCTGCGCCTGATCTCTCTTCGTTCATGTCGGATTGCCGTTTCACCGAACTTTGAGAGTGATGGAACAGTGAGTGCGCCTGTGTATTGCGCTCGCACTTGTGCACTATAATATATCTTGCGCAGTTGGCTGATCTCTGTTCAGATTGGCCGCCGTGGTCGAAATCGGCCAGGAGGATTATTATTATAAGTTGCAGTCCGGCGGACCCCCTGGAGAGGCGGACCCCCTGGAGAGGCGGACACAGGACCTTTCTAAGGACGGCGAGGTCTTCAATTTTACTCACGATCTTTCTGGCCCAAAGAAGTTTTAGTTACCGTTAAGCTACATAAATAAGTGCACAAGCGAAGCGAAACCGAGGAGCTCAAAAAACTTGAAGGAAATGTATTTAAGAAAAAGTTGGTTGACTGGTTATTACCAGATAATTTTTAAAGTATTAAAGATTATTTTAAAATTGTCATATAATCCTACTACTATTATAAAGGCGAAAGTTTGTAAGTATGGATGTATGGATGTTTGTTACTCTTTCACGTAAAAACTACCGAATGGATTTTAATGAAACTTTACCACAATATAGCTTATACATCAGAATAACATATAGGCTACAATTCATAAAGATTTTTTAAGATAAAGGCTTTCCACGCGGACGAAGTCGCGGGCGGCCACTAGTGTGTTATAAATTGTTATTATTTTTTATACAATATTGCTTTTACCTTACTTTAAATTCATGACATTGACAATTTAATTGTATGACATTATTATTGTAATTTTGACATTATTTGATTATTAATTTTAAACGGACCTATTTATTTATTGAATTGTTTAAATAATTAATACGAGTAATATTTGCACGCCAGCATGCAGGCTGAATACAGCATCAACCTATTTTTAAGACCTGCAGTTTGCAACTTGCATATTTTCGTGTATTCTTGCAAAGAAATGTTTGATTTGATTTTTAGAGGTTTTTTAACTAACCCACGACACAGGAATTTCCTAGTGTTGGCCCACAGTTAATAACTAATGATTTCGTGGACCCCTGCGGATCGTTCGTGGCTCCCCATTTTGGACCCCTGTCGAGTCTTCCGTAGACCCCTGGTGGTCCAACTGGACCACTTTGGGAACCCGTGGATTAAATGAATCTATACATGCAAAGTCTCAGCCCGATCGGTTTAATTTTGACAAAGTTTCATACATAGTTTCATTCTCTATGTTATCCCCTCGGGAGTAGAATTTATCAAAATCCTTTGTTAGCGGATGCCCACGTCATAACATCTATCAGCATGCCTCAGCCCGATCCGTCCAGTGGTTTGGGCTGTGCGTTGATAGATCACTATGTCAGTAAGTCATCTTTGAGTTTTATATACATGATTTAACTGTGGCGGCAACGCGACTGTGGAACTCACTACCCATGAATATCAAAAGATCAGACTCGAAGTTGTCGTTCAAGAAAAAAGTTCGAAGTTTTCTAAATGAATAAATTGCATATATATAAATATTATTATATATATATGTATATATTATCCATCCCATGAATATCAAAAGATCAGACTCGAAGTTGTCGTTCAAGAAAAAAGTTCGAAGTTTTCTAAATGAATAAATTGCATATATATAAATATTATTATATATATATGTATATATTATCCATATTAATTTATTGATATTTATTTTTTGTATATCCTACTACTATTATAAAGGCGAAAGTTTGTAAGTATGGATGTATGGATGTATGGATGTATGGATGTATGGATGTTTGTTACTCTTTCACGTAAAAACTACTGAATGGATTTGAATGAAACTTTACCACAATATAGCTTATACATCAGAATAACATATAGGCTACAATTCATAAAGAATTTTTAAGATAAAGGCTTTCCACGCGGACGAAGTCGCGGGCGGCCACTAGTTATAATATAATTTAATATTTACTTTTATGTATTGATATTATATCTATATATTAAGTTACTTTATTTTTGTGTTATTAAACACTTCCTTTCTTATATAATTTTCACTGCACCCATTGCCTTCTTTCTGCATGACCTTGAGGTTGACTGGCTGAAAATGCTTTTAGCATTAAGTCCACCCTTTGTACATTTCTTGTGCAATAAAGTTTTAAATAAATAAATTTAATATACCTCGACATGAGCTAGGAACACAGCCGCTGAGTTTCAAAGGCTGGACGGTTTTTGATCAGCCATTTCTAAGAACCACCGTGATTTAATTCCAGTCAATCCGTTCGGGATATTCGATGCCATAGACACTTATTTATTTAAGCTTTATTGCTCAACAAAACTATGTAATAAAGGTGGACTTAACGCGGTACGGCATTCTCTACCAGTCATACCTTTGGGCTAAGCAGAAATTCTTCAGAATGAGACATCACACAAACAGCCTCTATTCAGTTTGTCTGATGTTCTTGTTTATCTTATAATACGCCTATTTTTCTTATATATTATTATCATCGTACGCTGATTACCCGCCAAACTAACCAAACTTTTATTACTTCATTGCAGAAACCAAAGACAACATACTAGAAGACCTCCCCGCCCTACTCCTGGAAACGGAAACGCGTCAGAAGCTGTCCACTTTGTCTATGGAATCAAGTACCTCGGCGCAGTCGTTGCGTAGAACTCGTGATCAATTGAGGGCTTTGGCGAGAGCTGTGCTACGACTCCCTGTCGAGTTGCAGTTAGGTAAGTAAAAATTACTTATGTAATAATAATAAAGTATATATTTTTTGTTAATAATTCAATTTTCTTTTTTTTTATTACAATAATATTTTTTATAACCAGTTCGTAAGATATATTTCTCTAACTACTAACCCAATACATAAAAGTTTATTTCTGAATTAAATAATAATAATAATTAAAAAAACAACGAACAGGTCAACTTCTCCCGGGTCCGCTTTCTCTCTCTCATCAGCTTATAAATCGATGGAGCCGGCTGCACGCTACAACAAAAAATGACGCATGCGGCGTTACCTCGCTCTGAGGCGTTCCATTCAATGTGCAAGCGAGAGCGCGGAAAGAGCGACAAAGAGGCAACGTGACAAAGACGTTGTCACGTTCAACTATTGTCAGTAAACCGATTTTTGGACTTGCTCTGTACGCTCGCATGTGTTTTTAATAATTAAATTGATAAACTGTAAATGAGGTGGTCCGAGCTAAATATATTCTGTTAATTTTATACCATTTTTATTCACAGATAAAATACCTCAACTGTCAGTGTGGAATAACAACGATGCGTTATCCACTGATCTACCGGACTTCGCTCTCTCACCACAAGAATACATTACTGAGGTAAGTTAACGGTCCTAGGAAACTACTTACTGAGTAAATGTGCCTGTCCACCGTTTCTCACCAAGTGTTATCCGTTTCTCACCACGTGTTCACCGTTTCTCACCACGTGTTCTCCGTTTCTCACCACGTGTTATCCGTTTCTCACCACTTGTTATCCGTTTCTCACCACTTGTTCTCCGTTTCTCTCCACTTGCTCTGCGTTTCTCACCACATGTTATTCGTTTTTCACCATTGTTCTACGTTTCTCACCACATGTTCTACGTTTCTCACAACGGTTTCTCCGTTTCTCATCACTTGTTATCCGTTTCTCACCACTTGTTCTACATTTCTCACCACGTGTTCTCCGTTTCTCACCACGTGTTCCCCGTTTCTCACCACGTGTACTCCGTTTCTCACCACGTGTTCCCCGTTTCTCACCACGTGTTCTCCGTTTCTCACCACGTGTTCCCCGTTTCTCACCACGTGTTCTCCGTTTCTCACCACGTGTTCCCCGTTTCTCACCACGTGTTCTCCGTTTCTCACCACGTGTTCCCCGTTTCTCACAACCTGTTCCCCGTTTATCACCATGTGTTCTCCAATAAGAAAACTTGAAACTACATACTTAATATGCTATAAAACAAAGAAATGATCTAAATAATGTCAGTAAGTGCCACTACTAGTCAGCACTTCGCAACTCTACACAAGTCAACAGCGTTAGCAGTTTTCTTACGTAACTTCGGCTAAATATATTATTGTATGCATCACGTTAATATTATTTTCTACTTAAAACCATAGAAACCATCTTTCACAGATCGGCCAGTACCTCATGACTCTACCCCAGCATTTGGAAATGCATCTATCGGAGAAGCAAGCGCCGTGGCAGTTCCTGTCTGAGGTATGATTAACTACAACTAGAGATATAGGAAGACTTTTATTTCTTAAGTATTTTTTGGGTTTACAACGCCATTTTTAATTTCGAAAAGACATAACACTTAAAAAATTCTTTTCGGCTCCGGTCATTGGGGAGGAATCGAACCCCCGAATTTTGGAAGTCCGGTTCAATGCTCTGACCACTGAGCTACCGGAGAACCTTAATGGAGTCGTTGAATTTTGTAAGTGCTTTTTAACGCTTTGAGTCAGCGTATGTTTCATTAATGATTGTGGGAGACACCCTCAAATCACCCGGGAGATATATTTTTACAAATATTTAACAATCGATTAAGATGAAACAGGCTATAATTTTATTTGTTAAGTATTTTTTGCGTTTACAACGCCATTTTTTAAATCACACAATCCCACAATCATTGATGAAACATACGCTGGCTCAAAGCGTTAGAAAGCACTTACAAAATTCAACGACTCCATTAAGGTTCTCGGTAGATCAGTGGTCAGAGCATTGGACCGGACTTCCAAAGGTCCCCCGACCGTCCGGTTCGATTCCTCCCCGATGACCAGAGCCGAAAAGATTTTTTTAAGTGTTATGTTTTTTCGAAATATAGGAAGACTGTCGACTAATAAATACAGTAACGATACCATTTCTTGTACACTAGTGGACAATTACTGTCCAGTGACCGGTGTGGACATCATCTTTTCAAGACTAAGGGGACATCAATCAGGTTTCTTAAACATTGACAATCTTAACTTTCCATTATCTTTGGCTATGGTAAATAATCTTACCGTCGTGGACTATCATAGTCTATACCTCTATAGCAATCCTACCATAGACTAGATGTACCGCACACAATTTTAATGGGCTAAAGCCAAAGTTTCAGCATAAGATCCGAGTGGGTCATTATTAGCGTTGAAAATTCCGAAAGAAACAAATTGTTTTTTTCGTTGAAAGAAACGTTTTTTCGTTTTTTACCGTTTTATTGGTTTGTTACAATAAATTTATCAGATTAAAACCTTGGGGAAAAAACAGTTTTATTAAAATTTTCGTCGTTTGTTTCGAAAAATATTGGAAAAAAACAGTTTTATTACCAATTTTGAAAACAATGATGCATTTTGTAAGGTAATTCGATTTTGCTCATTAATCAGATACAAACTAGATGCTGGTTCGAGTCCCGCCCGTGCGCAACGTTTTGTTTCTTATTTCATCCTTTAAAAATACGAATATGACACTGTAAGTGTTAAAAACATTTTAAATAATGAAAATACTCCACAAAAAAAACATCAATACTTTTCCTTTCGTATTTATCCGTTTCTTTCATATTTTTCCGTTTTATAAATAAAAAACATGAAATATTTCATTCTTATTTTTCTTGAAACTTTCGAAAAAAACTTGTATAAAAACTAAGTCATTGAAAAAAAAACGGAAAAATTTCCCGCTTTTTTCAACGCTAGTCATTATCATATTGATGCCTATAATGTCAAAGGGCTTAAAGGACTAATCTTTACTTTTCAGGAGAGCCGAAAAACTAAAAATGTTAAAAATAAGACATAACTTTTTTGATTTTAAAGCAATCGCCTTGCTTTGACGACCAATTTCTTTCTTTTTTCAAGCTGAACCGTATGCGACTATTTAATTTATTACAGGTAGAATAGTTTTGGAGTCCTTTAAGAATCGTTGTTTGATATTTTTTTTCGATAAGCTAAAGTTTATTTTGAGATAATTATAAACTTATAAGTTATACAGGAGTTGGTGTTTAGTTAAAATATTAATAACAGACGGAAGTATTTTCTTTAAGCTAAAATTTTATTCAAACACATTTATATACATTTTGAATAAAATATTGACCTATAATACAAGTTCGAAAAAAACAACCTACCGAGCATAAATTAAACTTCAAACTATATTGTGCCGCTGTATGAATGTAGTAAAACGTATTAAATAAAACAAAAGCATGTTATTTATTATGTTTTGTTTTTCTTTTATTAATCTTTGGACAGGTAACAATCAACTCAATTAAAATATAATCATCTTTTTTAATCCTGTATACCAAAAATCAGTTCACTTTAACTTGTAATAATGTCAATGAGTAAACACAAATTTCTATCAATTGTTTATAAAGATATAAAAGTCGGAAAGCTTAATATAAATTTTAAATATTAGGTCTATAAGTACCTATGAAATTGCCGTTTTGACTTTTTTGTAACTTTGAACTAAAATATCTTCGGACGAGCTATAAAATTCAACTTAGTCTTAAAAGAAAGCTAGGAAAATAGTGTTTAAAAATATTTTTATTTTTAGTTAATTAGAAAATAAGCTAAATCCATGAGCATAAAAACAAAATAAAAAATGTTTTTTCGCAAATTTGTTCCTCTGTGTAGATAGTTGTACAGGAACGGTTCAATCTATCCTGGACATTTTAAACTAGGCTTCACTATCGCTTTTTCTTATCCTTATTCTTATCATCGATTTTTTTTATTGACATATAAAAAAATAAAATAGAAAAATCACACATCCGTTATACCAAAATAGGTTATTTAACACAATAGAAATCCAACGGTATATCAATGGATACCATGTTTTAAAAAAACTCACCTTTATAAGCATTCAAAGTTACGAATTTCTTCATACAAAAAGCAAGTCCATTGAAAAAATCTAAAATTAAAACGTTTTTTTTAAACAAAAAGTTTCTCATGCAATTTTTAGCTTTGCCTTACTTATAAAGGCTCAAACACTTTCTAACGTTTCTGTAGCACTACTGATACTACTACACGATGAAACATTTTTTTTAAAGTTTTCCATGCGGTCGTAGACCAAACTTGGCTAAACCAAATTATATAAAACAATTAAAATGAATATTTTTAAACAATTTATTCCAACTTTAATTTTAGACTAAGTTGAATTTTAAACTCCCGCCCAGTCCAAAGATATTCAATAGCAAAGTAAAAACGGCAGTTTCATAGGTAAGGACCTATTATCAAGATTTATTTTAGGAACAAGAACGAAGGATCGTGGCTGAAGAATATTCTCAAACAGAAAACAAAAACAACTAATGATGAATTGAACTACCTTTAGAAAGATCATCAGTATACCACTTATGTCCCTAGCATTAATTTAATCAATATTGTTGTTATCCATGTTTTAGTTTTCCTCCTCTTCATCAGTTTTAGGTAGTTTGTCTCGTGTATTTTTTGAATTTGGTAAACTCGGATATTGTCTATTGTATCATTTTGGAATTGTTCTATTGTTGCATAGTTTACGTAAATTTTAGTATTTTGCTTCTGATAATTCATTTTGTTTCGTTTAGAGGCAGCAACTGGATATTTTCGTATTAATCTATTTTTTCAATTCAATCTATTCAATATGAATTGTAAAAACCCAAAGCTTCAGTAATCAATTTCTCCAGAGAGTTTTAACTATTTCATTGGTCTTAAAGCATATTTGGTTAGTTTGAAAAACTATTATATCTTTGTGATATTGTGTATTGAGTATTAGGCTTATGTGACATACTGACAACCACAGTGTCCTTTAAGCTCAATTACCAATTTACTCAAGTAGCCAATTTTCAACCTTGATTATCTCGCTTACTATAAGGGATAGAAGATTCTTTCATATACCATTAGAAAGAGCTCAGAAAACTCAATACAAGTGGAACAAAATGTCATTTTTGCCAAAATGTCCTTTAAGCCCTTTGACATTATAGCCATCGATATGTATATACATATATAATATTACTTTATTATTTACTCAGTCATCTAAGGACCGCATACAAATAATAATAATTAGATATCATTTTCAACAAACAAATTAATGATGATTAATATATTATCTATAATATAAAAATGAATTGCAAAATGTGTTGGTAAGCGCGTAACTCAAGAACGCCTGGACCAATTTGGCCCATTCTTTTTTTATGATATTCCTTAAAGTACGGGGATGGTTCTGACGAATAAAAAAAAACTGGCAGAACAACGTCTGTTGGGTCCGCTAGTTAATAAAATATTGTAATGTATGTAGGGAGAACATTTACATTATATTTTTATTTGCTTTTTTGTGGGGTAATGTGTTTTCTTAAGCTCCTGTTTAGTGTACTCTAATATCCACATATTTCTCATTTGGCGACGAGGATGGGATTTCTTATATACACCCTGTATATAAGAAATCCCATCCTCGTAAAAAAAAACCTTAACGAAGCCGTCAACCACACGTTCAGTACATCAAACCAAATCGTATAACAAAGAAATTTTGGTTGGGAAACAACTTTTATTTTTTGACATCAAAAAAAGTCACCGCGGGGCGTGTTGCTTTACGCCGCCGCGACGCGGTTCGGTTCGAGTGTGCGCTGTTCATTGCGGAGTGTGCCATTTAGAGGCTTTTTATGAAAGAACTAGTGAAAATTTGTATCATGTTTCTTTGGAAAAAAGTTAAGTTATAATGGACAGAAGTCATTTCTGTAAAAATCATCAATTTTTTTTCAAACTTTAACCATCAATATCTCAGTAACCGTTAACTTCCCAGGTATGGTGTAAAGGAAAAAAATGGTCGTAACAATTGGTAGAATATGTGGTATTCGGCTTCGTTAAGGTTTTTTTACACCCTGTATATAATTAATAAATTAATTAATTATGTATCTTATTACCAGGTCTGCACACACACATGCGAAGTGTACGCCGAGAAGATTCTCAACATACGCAACATGGACGCGTTAGGCACTAAACGGTGTCTTACTGATATCGGTGAGAAATGTTTATAGCGGTCTATTTTCTACGAGTGTATACGTAATCTCAATATAAAAAAATAATAAAAAAATATATACAACAACATCACATAAATTGATCTGACCTCGTGGTAAGTAGGTAGCTTGAGATATCAGAATAAACAGTGGTATTACAAATAAACTCAAATAAATACAAATAACACCCAGACCAGTACTAACAGACATGTTCATGCACACAAATGTTTGTACAGTGCGGGGATCGAACCCGCGACCTCGGGTCTAATAGTCAATTTCTTGACCATTACACCAAAGTGGTCGTCAATCTTGCATTACACGTTACACTCGTCTAGACCCAACTAAAACCTCAACCTCACTACTCCCTAAGCCGTTGTCCCGTAGTTTCGTATGTAGATTTCCATCCCTGTCTTTTTTTAACACGCTTTTATTACATCGGGGTGTATGTATGTATGTATGTATGTAACGGAATTTTTAAGCTCAATTATCACCAACTTCCAGAAATCGGATTAATTTGAAACATTGCACACGTACGTAAGTACCGATGACAATGCAATAATTTGATAAGAGTTTTCCATTATCCTTATTAACTAAAAAAATAAAAATAAACAATAATTTTAAAAACTAAAAAAAACACGCTTTTATTGCTTACTAAAGAAGAGAAAATAATTTCTGAGTTTGACACGGAATTTATATTACAGTAGAGTAAAAAGCGTGGGGTGCTTGGTATAGTAGTATGTGAAAATCATCCCATTATTGGCAACTATAAAAAGAGAAGTATGAAAACGTCATAAAGTGCACCCCACGCTTTTTACTCTACCGTAATATAAATTCCGTGTACTCAGAAATTATTTTCTCTTTTTTAGATAGCAATAAAAGCGTGTTTTTTTTTTAGTTTTTATTTTTCATTTATTTGGGTCATCAAACAATATCACAATAATGTTACGTTCTAGGGGTGTGGGATCTAGATTGAAATGCACTTCTAAACCGATGAAGTAGAGTAGGATTTATTGTACACACTTTACGTTACAACACTTAGTAAACAAACACTTATATCGCACTCCAAAATCTTCTTGTCGCAGTTTTCGCTTCGATGTTTACTCGTCGCTTTCCCAAATTAAACTCAAACTCGGTCGCATTCCCGGGCTCCTTATATACCGGCCGTCAAGGACTCCCGAATATTCGATAGGTACCTACTACCCAGTACGAGACTGTTCGGGATCCTTCCAAATGCCGTCGCCTAGCCTAGACCCTTTTCGAATGTTCGGCATCATAGTGCTATCCTTGTCTTGTGCTGTCTCTGTCACACCTTTCTGGAATGTTCTTAGTATAGCTGCCTCTCTCTAATCGTGCTATCTCTTTCACTCCTACTGAAAACTACGTCATATACTGAAGTGGGCTTCAAAGGCCCATAAGGGGTCCTGAAAACGCCTGAAAACGGGTTTTCAGGTTATGGCGTCATCTGATAGAGGGTGGCCTGAAACGGACTGAAAACATGTTTCAGGCGCCTGAAAACAACGGCAACTTGGGTGAAATTTCGATAAACTAGTATGTGTTAGAGCACTCTCTGAAACGGCCTGAAATGGTATTTCAGCCTGCTGAAAACGCCTCCAAGGCACGGAAAAACACGATCAAAGTTTTAGCACTAGCCCACCGGCGTAACACTACCCCCTCCTTAGACATGCTCGTCCCGAGCATCATTCGTTCCATGGTACTTGGCTAACCGATCAACATGAACAATCTTACAGGGGCTACGTGCGTTGCGCTGTATCCGATAAGTGACGTCGTTGATCCTTGTGACTACTTTGTACGGCCCTTCCCAACTCGGCGACAATTTCGGTGACTTTCCTTTTCGACGCATAGGGTTATGTAGCCACACGAATGATCCTTCCTCAAACCTCGTCTGGTTAGACTTCCGGTCGTATCTGGTCTTCACCTTCTCGCTGGCCTGCAATCCATGTTCACGAACATGCCTGTGAACATCATCAAGCCGGTTTCGCAGTTCACTTGCATACTCCGAAACTGTCTTTGGTGCATCTGGAGGACGTCCGGTCAGAAGGTCTGCAGGTAAACGTAGTTCTCTTCCAAAATTAGCACACGCAGGAGTTACGGCCGTGCTTTCATGAACTGCTGTCCGATATGCCATTAAAAAGAGCGGAATATGCCTGTCCCAATCCTTTTGATGGTTGTCAACTACTTTGGCCAAATGTCGTTCCAGAGTCTGATTGAATCTCTCAACCATTCCGTCTGACTGTGGGTGATAGGCCGTAGTCCGAGTTTTATGAATTCCCATGACTCGGCAAGTCTCCTGAAACACCAGAGACTCAAAATTTCTTCCCTGATCACTGTGGATCTCAAGAGGCACACCATACCGACAAAACACTTCAGACACTACAGTTTCCGCTACTGTGACTGCCTCTTGATTCGGAATGGCAAATACCTCAGGCCATTTGGTGAAATAGTCCATGACCACCAGGATGTACTTGTTTCCACGGTCAGAGGTCGGGAACGGGCCTGCGACGTCTAAAGCAATTCTTTCCCAAGGCGCTCCCACGTTGTAAACTTTAAGCGCACCTCTACTGCGTGTATGTGGTCCCTTAACTGACGAACAGCTAGTACATTTCCTACACCAGTCTTCCACGTCGTCCCGACAGTTTATCCAGTAAAAACGTTGCCGAATCTTCATCAGAGTCCTCTTTACTCCTAGGTGTCCACCGGAAGCGCCGTCGTGAAAGGATCTTAAAACATCGCTGACTCTCTTTCTTGGTACAACCACTTGAAGATGAGCATCCTTTCCGTTTTCTGACTCCCATTTCCTGCACAGTACGCCATTGTGCATAACCAGACTTTCCCATTGCGCCCAGTAGCTCTTTGTCACGGTACTCATCGAAGCTACCTCACACCACCTTGGTTTGGGCGCCCCAGCGTTGATCCAATCGTAAATGGGCTTTACATCGCAATCTTCCTGTTGTGCTTCTTGCATTGCTTCATCACTCCATTCTTCGCTAACAGTGTCTGTCCTCAACATCTTCACGCAGTCCTTACCCTCTTGCCTTAAACAGTGTTTGCAATCATCAGGACAAGGTCTTCGAGAGAGGGCATCTGCGTTGCCATGTGACTTTCCACTGCGATGTTCGATGACAAAGTCGTATTCCTGCAGTTGTTCGATCCAGCGTGCCACCTGACCCTCAGGGTTCTTAAACTCTAACAACCACTTTAGAGCAGCGTGGTCAGATCTTATTCGGAACTTGCGTCCAAGCAGGTATTTACTAAAATGCTGCAGAGTTTTGACGACTGCCAGCAATTCTCTCCTAGTGACGCAGTAGTTTCTCTCCGGCTTCGATAGCGACTTGCTAAAATAGGCGATCACAACTTCCTGATCACCCTTCTTCTGTGACAAGACTCCTCCAATGCCAGTATTGCTTGCATCAGTGTCAACAACAAACTCGTTCTCTGGGTCTGGATATCCCAAAATCGGTGTTTCACAAAGTCTCTGTTTGAGGTCTGAGAAAGCTGCTGCACACTGATCATCCCAGTTGAATTGTCTTTTCTCTTCTGTCAGCTGGTGCAAAGGCTTTGCTATATCTGAGAAGTTCTTTACAAATCGTCGGTAGTACGAGCAAAGTCCCAAGAAGGCACGTACTGCTGTCTTGTCTTTCGGTGTCGGCCAGTCCTTAACTGCACTTATCTTCTCAGGGTCTGTCTGGATGCCATCTGATGAAATCACATGTCCCAAGTAGTTAACCTTGCGCTTGAAGAATGAGCATTTCTTCGGACTTAGTTTTAAGTTAGCATCGCGCAACTTGGACAAAACTTGTTCCAGCTTCTTGAGGTGGTCATCAAAATCTTTGCCTACAATTATGATGTCATCCAGATACACTAGGCACGTATCACCCAGGAGACCAGCCAGTATTTGCTCCATCAACCGCTCAAACGTTGCTGGTGCGTTGCACAATCCAAACGGCATTACATTAAACTGCCAAAGTCCTTTACCGGTTGAAAAGGCTGTTTTCTCTTTGTCCTTGTCTTTTATTTCCACTTGCCAATAGCCACTTTTCAAATCCAACGTGGAAAACCATTTCATTCCATGCAGAGTGTCCAAAGTGTCATCTATCCTAGGCAATGGATAACTGTCTTTCTTAGTCACATCGTTGAGTCGACGATAGTCTACGCAAAATCTCATGGTTCCATCCTTCTTTTTCACCAAGACTACTGGAGAACACCAAGGACTTGTCGACGGTTCTATCACTTTATCTCTCCTCATTTCCTTGATCATGTCTTCCACTTCCTTCTCTCGAGCTACTGGAACTCGCCGCGGTCGTTGTCGAATAGGCATGACATCTCCGGTGTCGATCTCGTGCTGCACTACTCCAGTTCTCCCGATATCACTGTCATGTGCAGAGAAGACGCTCCTATAGCGCTTTAGCAAATTACGTGCCTTAAGAAGTTCTTCCTTTGTGAGATCATTTGGGCAGTTTTCCAATAACTTTCCAATTTCCACAACTTCTTCTTGTAACTTGTTCTCCTTCGACCCATGGCAACTCCGTATCCAAGAGATTGCCTCGCATGTTCCCATAAGGGTTCCTTTACTTATGACGTGTTGAGTGTCACTTAGATTTAGCACCCTTATAAATGCTGCAGATGACGTCGTTACCACTGTGCGAGCTGGCATCCATGGTTTACTGCCGTCCATTTTCTCTATTAACCCGCAGGAATGAGATCCTTGTCTCGCACCGTGCGGCAATGTCACCGGAACTAGGGCTTGCGATCTCGGTTGAAGTGTAATCCTTCTAGCGCAGAAGACATGTCCACTCACTCCACCTTCCATAGGAACTTCATAAGCCCCAAATTTCAGCACGCCTCCTTTCATGTCGATCTTACACTCGTACTTCCTCATAAAGTCAAGACCAATAATGCAGTCATCTACGATGTTAGCAATGATGACTTTGTGCCAGTACTTCTTTTCTCCAATCTTCACTGACACTTCCTGCTCCCCCTGGACGGAGATGTACTGGCCGGTAGCCGTTTGCAGCTGAAGATGCATTGGTCGGACTAGATGATCCCTGGACAGGTGTTTCAGCAGTCGAGAACTGATCACGGTCCGAGAAGCTCCGGTGTCAATAGTAAGGTGACACGGTACTCCACCAATTTCTCCTTTGACAGCCAGACTGTTCCCGTCGTTCGCCTGCGAGATCATAACTGGGACATTTTGACCACCAGCCAGCACTCGTCCCTCAGTCCTGGCTTTTACTCGTTTCCCTGCTGCTGCCGCTCTGAACTATCAGAGCTTGCTGGCCTCTCCGTTCGGTCCGAGTCCCGTTGCCTCCAAGATCTTTTTGGGCAGCCTGATTGTATGTGTCCTCTTTCCCCGCAGTTGTAGCATCGAGGCCCATTTTCTCGAGGTGGAGCAATCGGCTCCCTGGCCGCAACTTCGCGCACCCTAAAGGATTTTGTTGAGTCTTGGCGTACAGCTTCCACCTCCAGGGCATGGGCGAGCGCATCCTTCAAGGTCCCATGGTGTCCCAGCCGTACAGCAGCCCTCACTTCAAAGTCCCGAATCCCATCTATGAATGCCTGTACTAGCGTTCCATCGATGAAAGTCGCTGCGGAACCTTGGTACGCCTTCCGGACGAGCTTCTCTATCTCAAGTGCCCACTTTTGTAACGACTCATTATGCCCCTGAGTCCTATTCTTCAGCTGAGCTCTGTAAACGTGCTCTAGATGGCTGTCACCGAAGCGTGCCTCTAAAGCTTCAAGAAGACGGTCGTATGTCTTCTCCTTTCCTAACGCTTCCAGAACAGTGAGAGCTTCGTCCCGCAGCGCCAAACTCAGTGCCGTTTTAGCATAGTCCTTGCTCCAGCCATTCGCTTCGACAACCATCTCGAATTGGAGCTTGTATGCGGCCCACGAAGAGGTACCATCGAATGGAGGTACCTTTAACTTTTCACCTCCTGTGGCTGGTGCACCTGATACACTGGTGGTGCCGTTGGCCACTTTGATCTCCAACTTCTGGAGGCGATTCTCCTGGCCCTCCACTTTTTCGTTCAGTCCATTGAGGCGCTTCTCGTGGTTTTCAACTTTAATTTCAACGCCCACAATTTTGTCTTGCACCTCAGCCATCTCCTTTTTCCATTCTGCAGCTACTTCGTGTACCTCACGGAGGACTTCTTTCTGGTCCCGTAGCTCTTGCTGCAAAATTTTGGCTTGTTCCTCGTGCCATCTAGCCTGTTCCTCCTGCCTTCTGGTCTGCTCCTCCTGCTGAACCCGTAGCTCTTGTTGCAGGATTTTGGCTTGTTCCTCCTGCCTTCTAGCCTGTTCCTCCTGCTGAACCCGTAGCTCTTGTTGCAGGATTTTGACTTGTTCCTCCTGCCTTCTAGCCTGTTCCTCCTGCCTTCTGGTCTGTTCCTCCTGCCTTCTAGCCTGTTCTTTCAGGAGGATGAGAATGGCGTTGACGTCTATCTCCGGCGTCCTTGAAGCTGGTACCGCTGTGTCTGACGTTCCGGCGGTGCCCGCAGAGTCTCCAGCAGCGGTGCGGCTTCGGGTCTGCATCCCCTCCTTCTCTTCTTCTCGCGGAGTAATCGGCATTTTCAATCCCACTTCTGACACCAAATGTTACGTTCTAGGGGTGTGGGATCTAGATTGAAATGCACTTCTAAACCGATGAAGTAGAGTAGGATTTATTGTACACACTTTACGTTACAACACTTAGTAAACAAACACTTATATCGCACTCCAAAATCTTCTTGTCGCAGTTTTCGCTTCGATGTTTACTCGTCGCTTTCCCAAATTAAACTCAAACTCGGTCGCATTCCCGGGCTCCTTATATACCGGCCGTCAAGGACTCCCGAATATTCGATAGGTACCTACTACCCAGTACGAGACTGTTCGGGATCCTTCCAAATGCCGTCGCCTAGCCTAGACCCTTTTCGAATGTTCGGCATCATAGTGCTATCCTTGTCTTGTGCTGTCTCTGTCACACCTTTCTGGAATGTTCTTAGTATAGCTGCCTCTCTCTAATCGTGCTATCTCTTTCACTCCTACTGAAAACTACGTCATATACTGAAGTGGGCTTCAAAGGCCCATAAGGGGTCCTGAAAACGCCTGAAAACGGGTTTTCAGGTTATGGCGTCATCTGATAGAGGGTGGCCTGAAACGGACTGAAAACATGTTTCAGGCGCCTGAAAACAACGGCAACTTGGGTGAAATTTCGATAAACTAGTATGTGTTAGAGCACTCTCTGAAACGGCCTGAAATGGTATTTCAGCCTGCTGAAAACGCCTCCAAGGCACGGAAAAACACGATCAAAGTTTTAGCACTAGCCCACCGGCGTAACAATAAGATAACACTAGGTAAAAGTTGTACAAAAGATGTAGTTATTGTGACATCTACTACGATAACCACTAAATACTAAATAGTTTTGAATTTGAGAAGTGTTAAGTAACACAATCTATTATAGGGTAGGGTAAAGTATACAGGGTGTAATAAAAAGCGGTACCGAAGCCGTCAACCACCCGTTCAGTACATCAAACCAAATCGTATGAAAGAGGGATTTTGGCTGGGAAACAACTTTTATTTTTTGACATCAAAAAAATAGTTATTTGTTATACAAGAGTGCAAAGTTGCTTTTTAACCGCGTGTTCAATTTTGATGACCGAGCAAGCGAAGGATTCTAAAATTGAATCACGAGCGCAGCGAGTGATTCAAAATTAGAATCCTGAGCGTTAGCGAGGGAATCAAAAGAGCACGAGGTGAAAAAATCTTTGCACTCGAGTGCAACACGTAACTTTTCATTCCACCTCAGCGAGGAAATGACTAAATGCAAATAAAACCGTTGACAATCACAAGATAGCTACTTTTATTTCAGTTATGGTATTAACTACTACATTATGACAGGTAAGTATTACAGAATAATCTTTAAATTATAACAAGATAATACTTAGGTATAATTTAGAACAATTTAAAGTAACGTTGCTACAGTTATTTAAATTGAGTGTAATATTTTTGTTGGGTACTGTAATATTGGTCTTAGTCACTTGTGTACTGTTTTTCGAGTGCTTGCTTTCTTCTTCTCGGATAATTCTATAAAATATGCCAGCAAAACGTTTTCTGAGAAAGTTTTGGCTCCTTTTGCTAGTCGCCACGTGTTGAACATAACGTACTGTTTTAAATACTTCTCGCGTGATTATTGAGGGAGAAAGATCATTTGCGCATTATTAACAGTTTCAGTCAATTCTGTTGGCGTCAAACAAACTTCCTCGTCGCTAGAATTACTCATTTTAGTTTTTTCACTTGTTTTCAAGTTTCTTGTTTTTAATATAAGGTTTAACAAACAATGAAAAAATGCCGCGTTAAGAACCGCCAACAAGGCAAATTGAAAAAAGAACACCAAGAAGGTTCCGAGTTTGAGTTTATAACAAATTAAAAAAATGTTGTATGATATATTCGGCACCATAGAGGTAGCAATAAATAGGTTTAATGATTTTTTTAATTCACAAACTTGGTGCACACGATGTTCTAAATTCAAATTTACTTTAACCTCTAGTGAATAAAAACGGCTTTTCCACTCAGATATTGAAGAGCAAAATGACTCTTTCCGAGATGGTGGGATGAAAAAACAATTTATTTCTAACCCGCAATGTACAGCGCGCACGTTGCTATGCGCCACCGCGACGCGTTTCGGTTCGAGTGTGCGCCGTTCATTGCGGAGTGTGCCATTTAGAGGCTTTTTATGAAAGAACTAGTGAAAATTTGTATCATGTTTCCTTGGAAAAAAGTTAAGTTATAAAAATTGGTTGCCTGTAAAGTCGGTATACGCGCGAAAGTTTTACGTGACAACGACTCTGAGTGGTAAAATAATTTTAATGTGAATATTCATTCGTATAACATGAACCGGTGTGTATGCTTATCTCACTCTCTCTCTCTCGCTCTGTCTCTCTCGCGCGAAACGTGAGCGGAGCAGCGTAACGCAGTTTCTTGAGGTGTCACCCGGCAAACCAATTTATAAGACGTTGTCACGTCAAAACGAACAGAAGACATTTCTGTAAAAATCATCAATTTTTTTTTCAAACTTTAACCATCAATAACTCAGTAACCGTTAACTTCCCAGGTATGGTGTAAAGGGAAAAAATGTACGCAACAATTGGTAGAATATGTGGTATTCGGCTTCGTTAAGGTTTTTTTACATTCTGTATGTAAGTACATGAATGTATAGGGTAAAGTATCTGAATTTGTATTCTGTAATTTGTTCCTAACCCCCCGACGAAAAAAAAGGTTATGTTATAAGTTCGACTCCTATTCTGTATGTGTGTGTCCATCTGCGGCATCGCTGCCACGGGGTAATAGTCCTCCTGGCCGATTTCGACCACGGCGGCCAATCTCAACAGAAATCAGCCAACTGCGCAGGAGATATTATAGTGCACAAGTGAGGGCGCAATACACAGGTGCACTCAATGTTCTATCACTCTCAAAGTTCAGTATAGTATCAGGCGCAGGACCAACGGCTTAACGTGCGCACCGAGGCACGGAGGTGTAACACCGCCAACTTCCCGACTCCAAGCTGTTTCTGAGAAATTCATGACAGAAAATCTCAGAAACAATTTAACGCCACGGGGTAATATTATACATATAGATAGTATTACCGTGTCGTTGCTCCCAAACAGACGGGACTAATATACAGGATGGCGACCACAATACGACAATTGAATTTCTGTTTGTTACGCTCTCACGTGTGATACCAAAAGTTAAGCAACCTAAGGCGCGGTCATGTTTGGGATGGGCGACCATTCTCACCATTTAAGTGACGTCTATTTACAAGCATCTCCGTGCTTCGGAAGGTACGTTAAGCCGTTGGTCCCGGTTAATATCGATAGATATTAGTCGTAAAGCCTAGTCAGAGGCCCTTGGGCGGCTAACATCTGAAAGTAAGGTTGGTCACTTACCTCACAAACACCCCTCCACCAATCCGCACTGAGCCCGCGTGGTGGAGAATGGCTCGGACCATCTCAAAGTTAAGGTGAAGCCTGTGCCCAGCAGAATGTTTACCACAATGTATGTGTACCAAATTTCATCCAAATCTGTTCAGTAATTAAGACGTGAAAGCGTCAAAAGAAAGTCGACTGTCGTATTGTCGTAGGCACCCTGTATATAATAAATTTATATAATATAATAAATCTGCTTAGTATGATAGCTGCTTGGTATGACTGGTAGAGAATGCCCTATGGTATTAAGTCCACCTTTTGTACATAGTTTTTTTGCGCAATAAATAAACTAATTTTAGTGCCGTTTTCTACTCGATAATTCATATGGCTAATCAAAATCAGTCTAGCCTTTGAAGATTACCAGCTCTGGGTTTTTTTTTTCAGTATACCTGTCAAGCGTGGTGGAAGACTTAGGAAGCAGCATCACACCAGCTTTGAAGAACCTGGAGAAATCGCTAAGAGCTGCAACTTCCAATCAACCAGAGTAATTTTAATTAAATCAAATTAATATAAATGGATGCCATTAGCATGATGACACCTATTGCAAAATATTTTAAATTTTAAAAGCATAAACTTTACATTGCTCGACAACTTAAAGAATTTTCAAGAAATTAAAAACGTTAAAAACATTTTTTATTCATAGAATATTCTAAATTTTTGATAGAAGCACTCAGAGACTTGTGAAGAGAAACTATCTTGATACATAACAGGTTAAGGCCGATAAAATAGTTGAGAGACACTCGGATATACCCTGTCTAGACTTATATTTCTCTTGTCTCTATGAGAATTGGGATGATGACACCTATCTTAAATACTTTCAAGACCACCATGGTCTTTAAAGAACATAGCTCCTATGAAGTTTATACAACCAATATATTTCCAAAAAGCTGTAGAAACCAATTTTTAAACACACAAAACTCATTAAATATTCGGTCAATTGACTCCGATTTCTGATACATGACCGTGACGTCACGATCATGTATTCCCATACAAAATCTATGGAGGAAGACCATTTTGACAGATAATAAAAAGGATGTCAACGATTGGTGGTGGATCATCTAGCCAATTTGGACGCTATATCTGCGTTTTATATATCAATAAAACACTATTAATAAATCAATAAATAAATAAATATTTCACAACAACCACACCAATTCTCTAGTCCCAAACTAAGCTACTACTATAAAAAAGAAATCATACTATTTCTATCTTTTCAATAGTATCTTGGAAAAGTAGTGCTGCTATTGATCAAAAGCAAGATCCTAGAGAATTTAATACTCTGTTTAACAAAGAGTTTGTCTATGTTTTGACGACAGCTTTGGTCTTGTGGTCTGAGGTCCAGACTACAAAACCGGCTGTCGCGGGTTCGAATCTTGCTAGGGGAAAATGTTTGTGTGATGAGCACGTACATTTGTACCTGAGTCACGGGTGTTTATAAATGTATTTAAGTATTTCTATCCGTTATCTTAGCCACCATAGCACAAGCTTACGCTTAGTTTGGGCCTAGGTAATTGGTGTGTTCGTTAAACAATGTATATATGTATGTATGTATTAATATTTTTTTCATATAAGAACCATAAGTCAATGTGTTAAAATGAAAGAAAAGTAGAAAAATATGATTCATAATATTTCTTTTATTTTTGCAACTAGCCTGTCTGTAGTAGCAAAAATTCATTGTTATGATTTCACTATAATTTTTAACGAGTTACAAAACACAATTCAATTTATATTCTAAGATGATTTTGGTTAATGTCTTAAACACGTGGTTATTTTAAAAATATAAATTACGGAAAAAATCATCTACTAATTTATTTGTAATGTATCATAATAGGGTAGTTGACACTACCAATCGTTGATGTACTTTTTATTAACTGTCAAAAC
This sequence comes from Pyrausta despicata, assembly GCA_963921415.1. Classification (NCBI taxonomy): domain Eukaryota; kingdom Metazoa; phylum Arthropoda; class Insecta; order Lepidoptera; family Crambidae; genus Pyrausta; species Pyrausta despicata. The sequence goes on along the minus strand of OY992871.1, from coordinate 1,953,394 downwards.
GCTTTTGTCCATAGAGCTTGTATGGGAATAACACACTTTGACGTCATCGCGTGCAATGCCGACTGAGTGACTATTTATCGATTTAAGTTCTACTAAAAATCAAATATTACAAACTGCAGACAGAAAGAGATCAATGAAAGGTTTTGAATTATGCATCCTTTTAGAGAAAAACAGTTTTTTAAATTTTTTATCATAGTGGAAACATGCCTATTGTTGTTACCACTAAATAAGACGAATGTCAGTCATCCATCACGCACTATTCAGCTAGCACAACAATAAGACTTTTTAGTAGTACAGTTCATGAATCGCCGATCCCACAATTTTTTACGGTAGACAAACTGAGCTCCCTGCAAAACTTGTTTTTAATTGGTTGATGTTTTTGATGGTATATGTATTAAGTGGTTCATCAGGTACCTAATGGGATAGTTATAAATAGCAAAATATTTCTATGATGCTTTCTCTAGTTTTGGAACATGCTCAGATCCTGTGCTGTCAGTCAGTCGGTTTGATGTATCTTCTGTCAAATTTGGGCAACAAAACAACGAGGCAGTTTTGACGTGACAACGTCTTATAAATTGGTTTGCCGGGTGACACTTCAAGAAACTGCGTTACGCTCCGCTCACGTTCCGCGCTCACAATGAGAGCGAGTGAGAGGCACGCGTCCCTTCGACTCGGGCATGGTTAGCCCGCGTAAGAGCGAGTGAGACAGACATAAAAAGTGAAAGGCACGCGTCCCTTCCACTCGAGCACAGTTAGCCCGCCTAAGAGCGAGAGAGACAGAGCGAGAGAGAGAGAGTGAGTGTGATAGGCATACACACCGGTTCATGTTATACGAATGAATATTCACATTAAAATTATTTTACCACTCAAAATCATTGTCACGTAAAACTTTCGCCCGTATACCGACTTTATTTAAATTTGAAAATCGTGATTTTCACTAATAGGACTTTCAAAAATAGAAAGTTAACTTTAGAAGTGATATCCACCAAAAGGGAGTGTTAGTTTCATTATGAGTGCATCTAATAAACATACAAACCCAACAACTGGTAAATTAACGAACAGATTAAAAGGAGTTTATGGTATGCATTGATTACTTCAGTGGAATTTATCAAACAAGTATAATTTAATCTAATGTAATTTAATTGACATTTTAATTGAATTGAAAATTGTTAATTTCTTAATTAAATGTTTGAGTTTGAGTTTATATTTATTTAAGTTAAATAAAAACAATGTTATTACAAATATAGAAATGTCTTTTTATTTTTATAGTGTGAATACATCTTTGCACTTTTGTTCATATGTCTATGGCACTAAGTACACACCCACACGAAATAATCTTAACACTTTAAAAGCCAATCATACACTTAGCACATTGAAAATGTGCTTAGTTTTTAATTGCTCAACTGTTAAAGTGTAAATTATAATATAACTAAATAATTGTAACATAAAACACTATGAATAGGAAATCATACTATTTATTAGGAATAGCAAATTGTGCTATCTTTTCAATAGCAGTTACTGCTATTGATCAAAAACAAGATTCTAGAGAATCAGTCCTATATACCCTGTTTAACAAAGAGTTTGTCATGTCCAGAGAGTTCCTTGTACTTAACTTTATAAATTTTAAGTTACTTTAAAAGTAGATTTAACATTAAAAATAGAATCAACATATGAGCAGTTTCTTATAAAATCATTATCTTATTCTAAACATTACTTATAGCTATCAATCATCCCAAATTTCATGGTTGGGGTCGGTCTCCGGTAGATATTCCCTTTGCAATATCGGTTTTGGAGTGTTCAACGCTCCTGTGCATAGTGCTGCTTTGTCTTCAGGGAATTGAGCCGCTTTTGCAGGACAATTAACGAGGTGCACCTTCATTTCCCCCTCTGGATACCTGTGAGTAGCGTTGTATGGGCATATTTTTAGTTGGGGATACTTTTTCTGGCATTTCACGATGTGCGCCTGCAAGCGGGAGCGTGGGACGCGGTGGGCAGCTTCGTAAGGGCATGATACGAAGGGATCGTCCATTGTTTTAAGTTTTCAATGGACTCCTGAAACAGGAAAGGTATTTTTCAGATCATTGCATTTACCTGATTTAGGCTTGATGTGTCGTCAATAACAAGGTAACAACTTACTAACCGGTTAGAAGATGGTGATTATTATATAGGTAACCAAAAAATTAAGCGAGCGGAAAAAAAAACTATGTTGTTAGTTTCTATCATGAAGTTTCTGTTTATTTTTTTTCGGCTAATCGGCACCAGTTTGACATTGTTGACAGATAGTGAGATTTGAAATTCATTCGAATACACGAAAAAATAATAAGGTATATTTAATCATTTAAATTTTTTGATAGTACCTAAGTAGCACTAGGGAACTAGAAACGATCTTGATACTTAACAGGGTATAGTTGAGAGACATTCGGATATATCCTGTCTAGACTTATATTTCTATCGTCTCTATGAGAATTTGGACGCTATGTCTGCATTATATATATCAATATTTTTTAATGTATGAACTATGGTTCATAGTCAATGTGTTAAAATGAAAGAAAAGTACAAAATATATTTTTTTTTAATTACTTATTGATTCTTAATCTTTCTTTTAGTTTTGCTACTAGCCTTTCTCTTCATTGTTATGATTTCACCATATTTTTAGGAGTTGCTTTTTTTAACACATGCTTATTTCAAAAATATAAACCTCGACAAAAAACATCTAATAACTTATTTGTAAAGAATCATAATTGTTGTCACCACTAAATAAGGAGAATGTTAACACGCAAATAAAACAGTTCATGCATGAAACACAATTAAAAAGATGACTATGACACGATAATCGCCGATCTCACAACTTTTTACGGTAGGAAAACTGAGCTGCCTGTGAGACTTGATTTTCATATTGGTTGATGTTTTTGATGGGCTATGTATTATATGGGTTTTGTTATTTTCATAAAATAATGGGATAGTTTTAAATAGCAAAATATTTCTATGATGCTTTCTCTAGTTTTTGAACATGCTCAGGTACTGTCGGTGTCACTCAGTCAGTTTGATTGATGTATGTATCTGCTGTCAAAATTGGTCAACAAAACAAGGAGGCAGTTTTTTAATTTTAAAATCGTGTTTGTACTCGAAAATAGGAATTTAACTTTAAAAGTGATATCCACCAAACACACTTTAACACTCCCTGTGTTAAAGTTTCATTATGAGTGCGTCTAATAAACGTACGAACCCAACAACTGGTAAAAAAATATTTTGAAGAAATTGAAAATCAAAAAAAGGTTTATATTCAAAATGTTTTATTGAATTTTTAGATAGTAAGACGAACAAAAGAGTGAGAAAAGAATGCAGCTACGGCGAGAGCTGCTACAGGCGAAATCCAGCTCATTTGAGAGAGTTTAGCCATCCTCATTGTAAGTGTCTAATCTATCTTTACTATCACTTTCACCTATAGTATAAGTTACTAGCTGACCCGGTTAACGTTGTTTTGTCATATAAAATATCGAGGACAACCCTTATCACTAAGGGGTATGAAAAATTGATGTTGGCCAATTCTCAAGAGAGACCTACTCAATATTCTCTCAAAATTTCATAAAAATTAGTCAAGCCGTTTTGGGGGAGTATGGGAATGAACATTGTGACATGAGAATTTTATATATATAGAGAGTAATGAAAGTAAATATTAGTGTAACTCTATTGTAAATGTCTTGTAAATTGGGATACCATTTTTGCGGTCTTACAGTTAAAAAATAATAAGCATGTTTTTTAAATTTTATACAACTAAACATTTTGTCTCTTTTATAATCATGGTTGTGGTCAGATACTCCTTTCTCCGTGTGTGATCATCACAAAGAACTGGGGTTTGAGCCCTAGACAATGGAGAAAGTCTTATTTCTATGTAACCATAGGTTAAATGATGGTTTTACATTACTTATATGTTTCAAATTGAAGTATTGTGTGTGTAATACTGCTAACTTATATATTTTTCAATGTTCTTTTAGTAGAGGCAATACTGGATGCATATGATGGTAGTGGCAATTTCAACATCCCGGCTCAGTTCAGCCAGCAGCGAGGCATGATAACGGAGCAGCTGGAGATCATGGTGGAGAAGAAAATTTACGAACCAGGAAACAAGGCTGTTAGCAGGTTAAAAATGAGTTGGTTACTTGGTTTCTTTATTTTAATTCAAGTGCTAAGCCAACTTAACATGTAATTTAAAAAAGGAGTTTTAAAAAGGTCTGGCGAGTTTCGTACCACCATATTTGTTGTTACATAGTCAAAAGATAAAGACACATTAAGGCTTGACTGATGGATCCAGTATCCATAATTCAAGCTTTATATGTGTGTTTTTGTGTGAAAATTAGTATTACATATTATGTTCTAACCTTTTTAATGAAGAAAAAACATGTATTTTTTTATAATATTTTAATATGCAAATCTTTACCTGACTATAAGGAACACATTAAAAAAAAGAATCATCCAATTGGGTGCAGTCAGTCTGAAGTTATCCACATAACATAGATTTCATTTTTATTTGTATTTCAATCGAATATATTATTGCCTTTCAGCTCAAGTGACATACCATCATCATCATCAAACGAAGTCACATCTTCAAATCAACAACCCAACTCAACCACAACACACATACCAAGTCCTTCTACGACCAAACCCGCTTCAGCAAGTCCAAGCAATATGAGCCAGTCTCACAATCTGAGCCAGTCTCACAACATGAGCCAGTCTCGCAACATGAGCCAGTCTCACATGAGCAGCCCTGGACCCATCATGCCTACCCCATCCAGCTTCACAGCCTCCAATCAAAACTATTCTGGACCACAATACAACTATGCTTTACCCGGTCCGAATAACAAGAATAACTCTCCGAGTGGCCTCGTTATGCCTGGACCTAATATTTATAACAGCTCTCAAAGATCGACTCAAAGTGGGCACGCAAGTGATAGCAAAAATAATAATGGTATTGAGAGTACGAGTTCTAATATTAAAGGCAGTGAGGATAAGGCAGCAAGTCAAAATCAAGCTAAAAGTGTGGATAGTAAAGGAGGTGAGCTCAAATAGCTATTATTCTATTTAAGGATAATTATATTTTACTTATAAGCAACTGATAGCTTTCGAGCCTTGTTTAGAAATGTACAAAGCAGTAACTGCAGGCCATGATAAGCAGATAACGAGTAGAAACATTGGACAATTCTATTTCACTTTGTACTTAAACATGTTCACCAAACAATATTCGTTTTTGAATGATTGGGTTTTTCTTAGAGACATTCCTCTGCTGCCACATAGAGTTATGCCAAAAAGTTATAAACCCAATAGCCAATAGAAAGATTTATCATGGTTTGACAGTTCCTGACGCGATTACGGCATGGAAAGAGGTTCTTTCTGTAGCACAAATTCGTCATTTTAATTGTGCCTTTGTTGGGGCCTATCGATAGGTGAAATAAAATAGTGGACTGTAATTAAAAGGTGCTGTAATTCGTCTTCAAATATACAGAGAAGATCTTGGATCAAACTTAAACATGACAAAGGTGTGGGACTCGGCCCGAGTGCTTGTGGACGTGTGCGAACGTTCGGCTCGGCTGCGAGCTGGTCGGGCGCCATCGTGTAGGCTCGGGTGAGCTCGGTGTTCGCCGCCCCCGAAGGTGACAAAAATGATGCGCGAAGTCCCAACAGCCTTATTGTGCCTGAAGTCCCATGAATTTATGCCTTTTACTTTTGAGGTGCTTGTAGCGCAGTGGTTGCAGCGCTTTATTAGTGATACCAAAAGTTAAGCAACCTACGGCGCGGTCATGTTTGAGATGGGTGACCAATCTTACCATACAAGCGACGTATATTTACAAGCATCTCTGTGCTTCGGAAGGCACGTTAAGCTGTTGGTCCCGGTTAATATCGATAGATTTTAGTCGTTACGCCTGGTCGGAGGTTCCGGGCGGCTTAATAACATCTGACAGTAAGGTTGGTCACTTGCCTTACACACACCTCTCCACCAATCCGCACTGAGCCCGCGCGGTGGAGTATGGCTCGCACCACCTCATAGTTGAGGTGAGGCCTGTGCCCAGCAGTGGGACGTATATAGGCTGATGATGACTTTTTAGTTATAAGAGTACGAGTGTGATCGGGCTAGGAACAGTGGTCTCTTTCTAGTTATGCCACATAGCTATGAACCCAATGACCATTAGAAAGATTTATAATGCTATTTGTCTCTTTCTGAGGGTTTTCCTGCTCTATCTTATCTATCTCTTTCCCTCTAGACACTTAGAACGGAATTTTACCATATTGTTCGATCTATCATTAAGTTTGTTGTTTCTTTTTCATGTAAAAAGAAGTGTAAATAATTACACTATTCCTAACTCAAGAACAGATGAACTGATTTGGCGGAAAATTGGTGGAGATGTAGCTTAGAACCAGGAGATGGACAAAGGATATTTTTTTATAAATAAATAAAATAAAAAGAGTTTATTTCAGATAACTAAGATCCATAATGTTGGTAAAAGCTTAATGACTATGTTAGTATGCTATGTTTAGAACGGATTTTGTCCTATTAATTAATGGCTGATCTGTGTACAATCCCCACTTTCAACCATCTCCTTCAGCACGCTGTGGCGCCTGCCACGTACCCTGTATAAGAACGAGGCTGTCGATGGAATCAGGCGTTACTTTGGGGTGTAGATATTGTAAGTCCTGCGACTTCCCGTTCTACCTTTTCAGGTGATTATAGTTGGATGTATTTTGGTTCCTGCGCTGGCGTCGTTTCGTGGAAATTTAAAGCAAAATAATCATCTTTTTCAGCTTAAACGAGGCTGTCTTTTTACGCATCATAGCTTCAAAACTATCTACGCCTACCATCGCGAACATGACAGAGGCACTACAAAACCCCTGTTTATCCCTTAAAACTTCACGGTACCTGTGGGATACGTAGAGCCACAGAGGCACATATAGCAGCAAATGAAGAAGTTGACTATTAACCAAGAGGTCGCGGTTTCGATCCTCGCACTGTACAAACATTTGTGTGCATTAACATGTCTGTTTGTACTGGTCTGGGTGTTATATGTATTTATTTAAGTTTATTTGAAATACCACTGTTGATTCTTATATCTGTAACGCAAGTGCTTAAGCTACTTACCACGGAGTCAGATCAATGTATGTGGTGTTGTTGTTGTTGTTGTTTTAAAAGTTGTTGTAATAAAATGTTCTCATCAGCCTATATAAGTCCCACTGCTGGGCACAGGCCTCACCTCAAATATGAGGTGGTCCGAGCCATACTCCACCACGCGGGCTCAGTGCGGATTGGTGGAGGGGTGTGTGATCAACCTTACTGTCAGATGTTATTAAGCCGTCCGAGGGCCTCTGACTAGGCTTGACGACTAATAGGATGTAATTTAACTCTATTCTTAGTTAAACCAATCTAATCTTCTTACCCCAGACTCATCCTACCGCCCCATAGTCAACCCTACACGTCGCGCAGAGGACTTTCTCAAAGTGGTCCGCCCGCGCGGCAAGATGGCCACCAAGCACGCGGCTAGCGCGCCCTACTACGTGTTTTATACGACGATATCCGACGCGAGCGAGACGCACGATCAGCCGCTCTCTGTCACTTTCTTAGGTAAGTGTTCTTCTTCTTCTTTCGTGTCGGCAAGAACACGGGCTAAATCTTACTTGCCCAGAAAGTTGCTTGTTGTAAATCACACATTTGGAAAGTAATGTTGTTGTGTACAGTTTGTTGTAAATCACACATTTGGAAAGTAATGTTGTTATGTACAATAAATTAAGTATTCACAATGTTAATGAAGAGCAGAGGCTCCTGGCACAAGTATTTTTATACTTAAAAGGAGACTCTGGCCCCTAGCTATAATACTACTATTATTTAAGGTAAATACATAATTTTGATTTGATTTTTGATTTGAGAAAGCGGCTACCGTGGTAGCCCTCTGTTTGCTGACAAGTAAGTCCTCAAGCGAGCAGGTGGTCGGGTGGTGGTGTTTCCTCTCGCGGAAATAGCTCCACCCAGAGTCTGTAGAGATGTGACATGTTCGCTTGAAAAACAACAACAGGAAAATGACCCGAGACATCCACTCTAAGGGCTCTCCCCCGCCACAGGTCGGTTGCGAAGCCGCAAAAGCTTAAATTGTTATCATAATTTGTAACGCCTAAGTTATCTAGCATGTTGTGTACACCTTTAATTAGGAGTGAAAAAACAGTTCCAGTTCTACAGCAAGGCAGAAACCATCAGAATTAATGCTGTTGCAGCTTCATTGCTACTTTGGTTGGAACTCGTTCTTCTCTATTCTTGCATGGTCATATTCACTTTGTTGGAAAGAGATAAAACAAAAACTGGAACAGGCTGTACTTGGAACAAGCTCTTTACTCTTCTTACATACGGCAAGAGAAAGAGAAAACATATGTTCCAGTTGCCACAGCTGTTCTGTACTTGAATCAAGTAACTGTTTAGATTAAGCTGTTACAAAGTAACTTCAGTTACTTAAGCAGATTGTTTTTTTTTTGGAACAGGCTGTTCTTTTGAAACAGGCTACTGGAACTGTTTTTTTAGTGGAACAGGAACAGGTGAAACAGGTTTCATAATTCGCCTGTTCCAGCTCATGCCTACCTTTAATTGGGATGATGACACCTATCTTAAATATTTTCAAGACCATGTCGTTTAAATAACATAGCTCCTATGAAGTTAATAAAACCAATATATTACCAAAAAGCTGTAGAAACCAATTTTTAAACACACAAAACTTAATAAATATTCGGTCAATTGACTCCGGTTTCTGATACAGGATCTTGACGTCACGATCATGTATTCCCATACAAAATCTATGGAGGCAGACCGTTTTGACAGACAATAAAAAGTATGTCAACGATTGGTGGTGTCATCTAGCCAATTGATAGTGCAATTAGCAACACTTTTTTTTTACTGCATGTAAGTCTTGTCTTGTTTGGTCAATTGTAACTGTCGTTGGTGTGCCTAATAAATAAAATAAAATAAAGCTTGCTGCGATCTACGCAGCCTACCGACGAAATCCCCGCTGTCATGTGGTGCAGGCTTTAGGCAAGCGAGTATCCACATCCTAGGTAAGTGTTTGGCTTATTCGTAGTTTTTGATCAACAGTGTCTTGACGAAGCTGTTGACCTGTCTTAGACGAAGAAGTTAGCGTACAGTGTCGTGGTTTAATATGTTGGCCTATATTGGTCAAACTTGTTGGCCTATAGGTTCATGGACGAAGCTGATGGCCTATATTTTAAAAAGCTGTTAACCAATGGTCTTTATTATTTATTTATTCATATTAACATGTAAGCTCACAGATCACTCCAAAGTGCATACATGCAACACAATACCAAATAGATAATTAAAACATGGTCATGGTACACATAGAAATTTAATAGTCTTGACCCAAGCAGTTGGTCTAGAGTGTCTTGCATTATTAGTGTCTTAAATGAAGTTGTTAGCTTATATTGGGCTATAGAGTATAGTTGAGGCCTAGGAAGAGTCCTTTGCAGTGGTCTGCCCGCGCGGCAAAATGGCCGCCAGGCACGTGGCGTGTTCTATACGACGATACCCGACGCAAGCGAGACGCACGACTAGCCGCTCTCTGTCACCTTCCTGGTCAAGTGTCTTATGTTTTTGGCCAATATAGTTATGGTTTGATTGAAGTTTCTGTAGCACACCCATAGTGTGTTGAATGAAGCTGTCGGCCTCATTCGGCGACCAAAATTGTCAGCCAATTGTATTGTGGCCGTGGTATTTGGCCAATATTGGACAAACTGTTGGGCTATTGTGCCTTGGACGAAGCCTGAAGTGTCTTTGACGCGACGACTCTTCTTTCACTATTTCAGTAGGTTATAAAATCAATGAAACAAGTAAAAACATTTAAACTAAATAATGAAGATTTTTTCCATTCCAGAAATCCTAGACAGCAGTCTAGGCGAGTTAAAATGCTCTCTCCAAATCAACTTCATGGTGGAACCCGGCTGGTTACTGGCCCAGTACTACTTCGCGGGCTACAGCGCCAAGAAGCTCACCATATTGTACGGAGAAGATAGTCCCGATATGAGAGATCTGAACAAGAAGAAACCTAACGTGGAGACGTACTACGTGCAGATGCCGACGCCTTTTGGGAAGCATCATACGTAAGTTTTTTTCTAAAGTAGCTACTAGCATTTGCCTCGCCGAAGCCTAGGCGACAAAATCATGCGATTTATATCGCGAGCAGCAATAGACTAGTTACTAAATGACATCCGTCCTTTATGCCCTGATGTTACATAAAGCAATATTAGGCGACAAAAGTCATTAATATTCTGTTGCTACTATCAATATAGCAACGATAGCGAAAGAAATGCTTTGTCGCTAGTGACACAAACGCGTCGCTAGCGACAAAATTATGTCGCTGGGAATGTAGTAAGGACACTAGTAGTTAAATTAGGTCGCTAGCTACAAAATGGAAGCGCTAGCAACAAAATTAGGTCCAGACGAACAAAATTGGATGGCTGGCAACAAAAGTATGATGCCAGCAACAACACTGTGTCGCTATCATAAAAAAAATTGTCGCTATCAATAATATTGCGTCGCTTAAACCTAAATAGTGTCGCTAAGTGTCTCCGGTAACAATAATGTGCCGCTAGGTGTCGCTAACAACGAAAAAATGTTGCTAGCAGCAACACAAGGTTTCGCTGGCCACAAAATGATGTTGCTAGCAACGAAATTGTTTCACAATCAATACATCCATATCAACTTCATGGTGGAACCCGGCTGGTTACTGGCCCAGTACTACTTCGCGGGCTACAGCGCCAAGAAGCTCACCATATTGTACGGAGAAGATAGTCCCGATATGAGAGATCTGAACAAGAAGAAACCTAACGTGGAGACATACTACGTGCAGATGCCGACGCCTTTTGGGAAGCATCATACGTAAGTTTTTTCTAAAGCAGCTACTAGCATTCGCCTCGCCGAAGCCTAGGCGACAAAATCATGCGATTTATATCGCGAGCAGCAGACTTGGGTTGCTAGGATCAAAATCCGGGCGCTATCGACAGAATTGGGTCGCCAGGATCAATGTTAGGATGCTGGCAATAAAGTTGGAGCACTTAGCAACACATTTGGTCGCTAGCTGCAAAATAGTAGCGCTAGGAACAAAATTGGGTCATTACAAAACAAAAGTATGTCGCCAGCAACAACTGTGTGTCACTAGCATTAAAAAATTGTCGCTATCAATAATATTATGTCGCTAGAATCTTAATTGTGTCGCGAAGTGTCGCTAGCAACAAAACTGTGCCGCTAGGTGTCGCTACAATTGCTTCACAAACAATTCATCCATGTCAATTTCATGGTCGAACCTGGCTGGTTACTGGCCCAGTACTACGAGTACTTCGCGGGCTAGAGCGCCAAGAAGCTCACCATATTGTACGGAGAAGATAGTCCCGATATGAGAGATCTGAACAAGAAGAAACCCAACGTGGAGACGTACTACGTGCTGATGCCGACGCCTTTTGGGAAGCATCATACGTATGTTTAAAAATTAATAGACTAGTTACTAAATTACTTTCGTACGTTATGCACGAAATATACACGGACGAAGTTGCGGGCGACCGCTAGTTTATTAATAAAAACAGTTTGTTTTATACAAAAGAAATTGAAACACAAAAAAATGACTATCCGAAAAACAAGATGATAATCGTTAAACAAATGACCATCAAAAATCAGACATTGTTTTTTTATATTAATTTGTTTTTCGATGTCATTTGTTTTTCTTGATATTTATTTATTCTATTTTCATTGTTATTTGTGTTATACAAAATAAAATTATTTTTCTTTTTTTCTTTCTTTCTTATTGTTTCTATTTATTTAGGTCATGTATGATTTTGAGATACGTTGATAAAATAAACTTTGGAATGTTACTCAAATTGTGGACTTTAACTTTTTTAGATATTTCACCCAAATTCACTTCACATTATTTCATTTTATCTTATTTTCAATTACAAGACTAACTATTTTGCATCGGGGCTCGTTACTCGTATACTAGATGATAGTTTCTTTTAAATATGTGTCTGTTGATCACGTATCTGTTTATACATTTCATTACGTTCTGTATACGCGATGTCCTGAAAACAATGAACATTTTTCTTTCTTTCTTCTTTCATTCTTTCAGATGAGTTTGAATATAAAAAAATGTTTTGTTTCAGAAAGATGATGATCCTGTGCTATGAAGACGGTTCGCTGAGAGTCGTCGTGTCCACCGCCAACTTGTATATAGACGATTGGGAGAACAGAACGCAGGGGTAAGTGCCAAGTATATATACTGTGTTAGATATATATTTTATCGCTGGTAAATGAAACTAGGTAATCTACATTACTTTGTCTAATAAGTCCACCAAAAACATGTGACTGTACAGTGGCCTTTTGCTGACACAATTATATCCAAAACGGAGAATCCGCAACTATGTTTGCAAACCGTTCCGATGACCACTTTGGTGTAATGGTCAAGAAGTTGTCGATTAACCAAGAGGTCGCGGGATCGACATTTGTGTGCATGAACATGTCTGTTCTGGTCTGGGTGTTTATGTATTTGTTTAAGTTTATTTGTAATACCACTGTCGATGCTGATTTCTGTAACACAAGTGCTCAAGCTTCTTACCACGGAGTCAGATCAATGTATGTGATGTTGTTGTATATTTATATTTAAAGCCTAAAATAGGCAAAAATCCATCTATAGTACTTTTAACATCTTCTGGATAAACCCTCGATGTCCACAGTTTCTCGCCCAAAACGATATTACAAGACGGGGAATCCCCCGCAATGTTTAAAAAGTACATTTTACTCTAATTTATTTATTTACTTCAACAAACCCTGGATTCGTCCTCAGTTTCCAGAGTGTCCCCCGAGGCGATATTACACGACGGGATTATTTTACCCTAATTTCTTTTCTACATGCTCCGTATTTGTCCCCGGTGCCCCCCCCCCCCCCCCCAAAACGATGTCGTACGACGGGTAATCTTTTTACCCAAAAATGTAGTATTTTCGCCTCCCGAAACAATATAATACGACGGATTCTTTCACGTTGTTCTAAAAATCCCGCATACGCTAAATTCCATCTTTATATTTCCCGATTGCTTTTTGATCTTTCCCAGGTTCTTCTAACGTTGTTAAAAAGTTTTTTTTTAATGTTTTGTTCTTAAAATCCATCTATTTCTCTCTGAACAGCCTATGGATAAGCCCTCGTTGCCCAGAACTACCCCCAAAGCAATGCCGCAAAACGGGAAATCCCCCACTATGTTCAAAAGTATAATCTAAATTACATATTATTTTCATTCAACGGCCTATGAATAAGCCCTTGTTGCCCGAAACTACCCCCCAAGCAATGCCTCACGATGGCGAATTCCCCATTATGTTCAAAAAGTCTCACATAATGTAAATAACGTATTTTTTCACTCAACAGCCTTTGGATAAGCCCTCGATGCCCGGAACTACCCCCCGAAGCAATGCCGCACGACGGGGAATCCCCCACCATGTTCAAGAAATCGCTTATAAGATATTTGAGTCATTACCACACGCCATGCTTGTCGTTTTACATGGAGCGGGTGAAGCGATGCGACTTTGGACATATCAAGTGAGTAAACATTTTATATAATTATTACATTTAAAAGGCTATAGAATATAGCCTTTTAAATGTTGTAATTGCTTATTGAATTTCGATTCTAAGAGACTCTTGGAGGAAGTAAAATTTTACAAAAACTTTATTCTTTCGTTCTTTAAAGACAATTGAGCGTATTTTTAACACGCTTTTATTAGCTCGGGGTGTATGAATGTATGTAACGGAATCTTTGAGCTCGATTTTCACCAACTTCCAGGAATCGGATTAATTTGAAACTTTGCACACGTATCAAGTACCGATGACAATGCAATAATTTTACAAGAGTTATCCATTATCCTTATTAACAAAAAAAATAGTTTTAAAAACTAAAAAAACACGCTTTTATTTCTAACTATAAAAGAAGAAATAATTCTGAGTACAAAGAATTTATATTACAGTAGAGTAAAAAGCGTGGGGTGCTTGGTACGAGGCGTACCTTTTAAGTTCTGTCGTTTGGATATTTCCCGCCAATTTTGAATTTAGAACCATACAGCGTTCGAATCTTTGAGAATTTATAAGCTGAAAACAATTGAAATATGTGTAATTTATGCAATTGTTTAGTCTCAGCGCCATTTTGAAGTTGTCTAGTCGCATATGAAAATGAATTTCTCGAAGGAAAACTTTCGCGCAGTAATTTTTTACAACTTTCGAAGGGGATTAACGCGACTTCAATGTTTTGAGGAGCTGACTTCTGTTTTCAACGATGAAGCCCCATGTCTAAGAACCGTCGAACGCTGGTATTTAGAATTCCAGCGTGGGTATACCAGCCTTAGTGACAGATCTCGCGAAGGACGTCCAAAAACCGCCTTCACCGAAGAAAACATCGTTGCTGTGAGAAATCTGATAACCGAAGATCGTCACGTGACTTATCGTGAGATTGAAGCTTCTTTAGGCATTTCAGGGACAACAATTCAAAAGATCTTACATGAAGCCCTTGGTGTAAGAAAACTGGTTTCCCGTTGGATCCCGCATTTGCTCTCCGACGAGCACAAGGCAGCTCGGGTCAGATGGTGTAAGAAAACTCTGCAACGATTTAGCCGAGGAGAATCAAATCACGTCTACGATATCGTCAGTGGTGATGAATCTTGGATTTACGCGTATGATCCTGATTCAAAGCAGCAATCGACCGTTTGGGTCTTTCAAGATGAACCTAAACCGACAAAAGTGGTGCGCTCGCGAAGCACTTCAAAGAAAATGGTGGCTACGTTTGTGGCGAAATCTGGTCATGTTGCCACGATTGAACTAGAAGATCGTAGAACGGTCACTGCAGAATGGTACACCACTGTTTGTTTACCACAGGTCATTGCGGAGCTTCGCAAATCTAACCCAAACTGACGCATCATCCTGCACCATGACAACGCTAGCTCGCACACCGCTGGCCGAACAAGAGAGTATTTGAAGGACCAAAACGTGGAAATTCTGGACCATCCTCCGTACAGTCCCGACTTAAGCCCCAACGATTTTTATACGTTTCCCAAAATTAAAAAAAATCTTCGGGGTCACCGGTTCCAGTCGAGTGAAGAGGCAGTGGAAGCTTACAAAGAAGCGATTTTGAACACACCTACTTCAGAGTAGAACGAATGCTTTAAAAAGTGGTTCGAGCTTATGAAAAAGTGCATAAAATATCGCGGTGAATACTTTGAAAAACAATAAAATAGATTGTATGTTCCAGTTGTTTATTTTTTATTCAAACGACAGAACTTAAAAGGCACGCCTCGTATAGTATAAATTAAAATCATTCTGTTTTTGGCAACTATAAAAAGAGGACTATGTAAACGACATAAAGTGCACCCCACGCTTTTACTGTAATAAAAAAAAAATTGTACTCAGAAATTATTTTCTCTTTTTTAGTTAGCATCAAAAGCGTGATTTTTTGTTTTTTAAACTATTTTTGGCCAAAAGTTTATCTAGCGGTTGCCGTCACAATCTGCCAATACTTCTATACTCTCCTGTCACGTTCTAAACGCGCACACGCTCATCAAGTGCGTCCTCAAGATCGCAATTAGTTATACTCGCGCACCGCCCACTTCTTCAACTCTTACGCAGTAAAGTAGTTTCATTATTCTGTGGATATTATATAGCTCCATCATTGCAGTGCTGAGAAAGATAAGTTTTTCAATCTTATCATAAAACAAATCATAATCCATGTATTTATTGACTAGCAGTGGCCGAGACTTCGTCCGCGTGGAATATTTATTTTGGGCATAGACAAATACTGTTGCAGACATTTTTTTAGATCATTTCGAGAGGAATAATTCTTTAATACACATATTTTTGGTATATTGAACCGTTTTCGTAGCGTACGCAACGGAAGCCCTCAAGGATGAAATATTTCTCCGTTTTTTTCACATTTTCTTTTATTTATTCGCTCCTAATAGTTGCAGCGTGATGTTATATAGCCTTTAGCCTTCCTCGATAAATGGTCTATTAGTAGATTTAAATTTCCACTAAACGACGCCAGCGCAGGAACTCACTCAAAAACATCGCCACTGACTGATCAGCCTGTCGAAGCGACAACATCTCCTGAAGATGCCACGTGTAGTGGCGAAACGCGTCGAGTGTTTTGTTGGTGTCAGTGTTGTGTTTCCAGGTGCGTCTTCTGTGTCACGTTGTGAGTTGTATTGTAAGTCCTGCGACTTCCAGCTCTGGTTTTTTCAAGTGGTTACAGTTGGATGTTTGGGTTGCTCCGCTGACGTCTTTTAGTGGAAACTTAAAGCAAAATATTTCTCTTTTACAGCTTTAATCTGGACGCACTCTTCAAACATGTAATTTTTAATTTAATACTCAATCAGTAATCATTTTATTTTACTTTTCCAGCGTATTCCTAATAGCATCAGCGCCCGGCTCCCATTTCGACGTAGACTGGGGCATGACTCGAGTTGGATCGCTACTGCGGCAGCACTGCCTAATACCGACTGCTGAAAACCACCAGTGGCCTTTACTAGCTCAAGCGAGTAGCATTGGTAGCTTCGGGAAAGAACCCAAGGTAAGCCCCTTACACGTTAGAAAGTGATTAGGATTTTCGACTAATTTTGTAGGTGCAGAGATGGCGCAGTCAGGAACATTTGGCCTCTCATGCGAGAGGTATGGAGTAGTAATGGAATAATTAGCATTAGCATCATTAAATAGCATGCTAATTCATCGTTAGCAATAATTAAATTATTTGACGATGCTAAATTGTGTGAATGCTAAAATTCACGGACAGCAACGTGTCGTTGCTTTCATAGATTAGCACGCACTGCTTTAGCAGGCTGCTAATAGCAGCTTAGCACTAGCCGGCAATTGAAACTCGCGTTCGCGTGCTATCGGGCGACGATCGGCTTTCGAGCGTTACCCGAGTGAATGGCGAGCAAAGAAAGAGAAGAGAATACGGCATCCTTGCATTTAGAGTCGTATTTTGCATACGGTTTATTGAACTGTTTATTTGAATGGAATTTTCTGTCTTTTCGTGACTTAATTGAATTATCTAACCGGTGCAGTTTTCATTTTAATGAAGTCAAATTTAATTCTAATCTTAGTCACAACACTAAAATGTACGTTTGATATAACGGTCACAATTTCGCAATTTAATATTATACGCTTACGCTATTTCTCAATTTCGATGAAATTTCATATTAGCATAGCAATAGCGCGTAGCATGCTATGCTATGAAAATTAGCATGCTAATTAAATTTACAAAAAATAGCAATAATTGCCATTACTAGTATGGAGATCGAATCCTGGCAAAGTTGTAAAAAGTTTACATTACATTGTTTGTGCTGAGGAAAGGTGAAATTAAGCTGAGGAAAGTAATAATTAATAACTTTGCATGTGCTTCTTCATCTAATAGAAAAACGAAAACGTACCAACCTATTAATTCGTATTGAGTTAAAATAACTGGGGCAAGCACTGTCTCAATCCGACTGCTGAAAACCACTAAATGGCCTTTACAAGCTCTAGCTATTAGCACAGAGAGCATCGGGAAAGAACCAAAGGTAAGCCCCTTACACCTTAGAAAGTGATTAGGATTTTCGACTAAGATTGTAGGTGCAGAAATTGCGCAGTCAGGAACATTTGGCCTCTCATGCGAGAGGTACGGGAGATCGAAACCTGATGAAAGGAGAAGTTAAGCTGAGGAAAGTTATATTTGATAACTTTGCACGTGCTTTTCTTCATTTAACTAACAGAAAAACGAAAACCTACTTACATATTATTAATTCGTATGGAGTAAAAAAATAACTGGGACAAGCACTGCCTCATTGAACCACCACCGCCACTGCTGAAAACCACCCAAAATGGCCTTTACTAGGTCAAGCTAGTAGTACATAGGGAACATCGGGAAAGAACCGAAGGTGAGTTCCTCCACTTTGTCTTTCTCCTTAGAAGAGAGCGAGACGCAGGCATGGAGTTAGAATAGAAGTTTAAAATGTGGTGTTAATTTTCGTTCGATGGCGCAGTCAGGAAAACTTCGCCTCTAATCCGGAAGGACGGTAAGATCGAATCCGCCTAAAATATCCTCTCTCTCATCAGTCCATAAACGTCCCACTGCTGGGCACAGGCCTCACCACAACTATGAGGTGGTGCGAGCCATACTCCACCACGCGGGCTCAGTGCGGTGCGGTGGAGGGGTGTTTGTAAGGCAAGTGACCAACCTTACTGTCAGATGTTATTAAGCCGCCCGAACGCCTCCGACCAGGCTTAACGACTAATATCTATCGATATTAACCGGGACCAACAGCTTAACGTGCCTTCCGAAGCACGGAAATGCTTGTAAATAGACGTCACTTAAAATGGTTAGAATGGTCACCCATCCTAAACATGACCGCGCTAAAGGTTGCTTAACTTTTAGTATGACTACCAAAGCGCTGCAACCATTGCGCCACAAGCACCTCCTAACGTTGTTACATGTTTACTAAAATAATCAAAAAAGTTTAAAATTGACTACTTGGGGCTCTTTATCCCTTAAAATTTTAATTTTTATTAGGGTTTGTAGGTGCAGGGATATCGCAATCAGCAAAACTTTGCCTCTCATGCGAAAGGTACGAAGATCGAATCCGCGTGAAACATCAAAAATTGATATTGCAATGAATCTATTGATTTATTGATATGAACTCACTGATCAGCTGATTACTGTCATTGTCAATTTTCATCAAAAAGTATGCTTTTCAGGTTTTAAATTCAAAATAAACTAGTTATTTAAAAATTGGGAAAAATTATAACAAAGCAATAAGACAACATATTGGTACCTAATGGTAACGTTTAATGTCGAAAAACTTTTCATAAAGTTCATAAAAAAAAGGAAAAATAGCAACAAGTCTAATAGGTGTGTGGTTGTGGTGATTTAAAACTTAAATACCCAATTTAAAGTTATTTGGTCCTGAATGAGTCCTTAGATAAGATCTATATATTATTATATATATATATATATATATAATGTCACAATCTTCGTTCCCGTAGTTCTTCAAGCATATTGAGTAGGTCTGAGAAATGGCCAACATCTATTCATATCTCTTAGTGATACGGGTTGTCCACAATAATCCATATAGCAAAACAACGTTTGCCGGGTCAGCTATATCTATATATATATATATATATATATATATATATATACTAGCTGACCCGGCAAACGTTGCTCTATAAATTATTTTTCTTATCACTAAGGGGTATGAAAAATAGATGTTAGCCGATTCTCAGACCTACTGAATATGCTCACAAAATTTCATTAGAATCGGTCAAGCCGTTTCGAAGGAGTATGGGAACAAACATTGTGACACGAGAATTTTATATATATATAGAGATATATATATATAAAAATGAAACCCGTTTTCCTTGGTCACGGCATCACGCGTGAATGGCTGGACCGATTTCACTAATTCTTTTTTTGTTGTATTTGTTATTATTAGGAGAAGGTTCTTACGGAAAAAAATATTAAGAAAATCTCTCAGAAATATTGAAAAATATACATTTAATTTTGCATATTTTAAAAAAACGCGCGTAACTAATGTCAATGTCATTCGATGTCATTGTTCAATCATTGCAACGCTAAGGCGGTACGAAGTTCGCCGAGTCAGCTAGTTGTATATATATTATTTGTGTAAAAGCATTTCATTCCCAACGTCCCAATGTCGCGGTGCTAGGGCCTAAAATATGATTGAGGTACCGTTTTAAAGATCTCGGCGAGTAGTTGGGCTAAAATACGGTAGTTGACACCACCAATCGTTGACGTACTTTTTATCAACTGTCAAAACGCTTTTCTTCATAGAGCTTGTATGGGAATAACACACTTTGACGTCATCGCGTGCAATGCCTACTGAGTGACTAATTATCATTTGAATTCCAATTAAAAATCAAATAATACGAACTGCAGAAAAATATTAGTGTAAAGGCATCTGAAATTATGAATTATTTTAGAGAAAATCAGTTTTTGAATATTTCTTTCATAGTGGAAACAAGCCTATTCTAAAAATTAAAAATGACTGATTTTTTATTTATTTATCGGGCAGGAATATTTCTGCCGAAGCCCGCTAGTATTAAATAGATAAGATTTATTATATTATTTAACCGACTTTGTTCACAGCTATGGCTGACCGGAGACTTCTTACATCATTTCACAAAGATAAAGGGCCAACCACAAGCCCTGTCGCCTCAACCTGAATTGAAGCTGATCTATCCTTCATTAGGTAAGTTTTACTTCTTCATAATATAAATTTTTATCCGGTATCCACTCGCCTTGTTCATTTCTAGATAGGCTCCGGAATTGGTCCATCGGATAATGTGTGCTTAAAAACTTGCAAAATCTAGTAAAATAAACTTGGTGTCTCTAATACAGTTGTGTAATGCACAACAATTGTGTAATTTCTGAAATATGTTTGAATATCGTATGCCTGACTAGCGGCCCGCCCGCGCAAGCGTGTTTATCCCAAGGGAACATTTTATCGGGATAAAAAGTATTGGTTTCGTCTTCGTAGGTGAGAGTAAATCCAGTTTAGTTTTCCGTTGAAAGATATTTGATAAATAATTGGAAAAATGAGAATTATGCGTTCGTATCCGTTTTTTTAGTAATCGAATGAAGTTCGCGCGTACCGCCCGCGCCAGCCCCTCTCCCGGCGCCATGCTTGTGTATACCTTCAAACCGCTTTCTTTGGGACGTTAGACATCTATCGTTACTAGATGGCGCTAACATGTATCCTATCACCTAAGTCAACTCATACCCTGTCTGTATACAAAATTTTATAAAAATCCGATCAGTAGTATCAGTGAGTGAGCGTGAGTGACGGACAAACTTCTAAACATCCAAAGAAATAAACTTTCACATTTTAGAATATTAGTGTGATACTACTGTTGATTCTGATTTCAGTAACACAAGTGCTTAAGCCACTTACCACGGAGTCAATAAATGTTATGCTGTAGTTTATTATTATAAAATAAATAAATAAATATACAACAACATCACACACATTAATCTGACTCCGTGATAAGTAGCTTAAGCACTTGTGTTACAGATATCAGAATCAACAGTGGTATTACGAATAAACTTAAATAATTACATATAACACTCAGACCAGTACAAACAGACATGTTCATGCACACAAATGTTTGTACAGTGCGGGGATCGAACCCGAGACCTCTTGGTGTAATAGTCAACTTCTTAACCATTTACACCAAAGCGGTTGTCAATAGTGTATTGACAATCACACTAAAAGCATTACATTTATCCGAGTTTAAGGTACTGGACGATTTGTCTGGATTCACCAGCGGTGCTTGTGGCGCTGTAGTTGCAGCGCTTTAGTAGTGATACCAAAAGTTAAGCAACCTGCGGTGCGGTCATGTTTGAGATGGGTGACCATTCTGACCATTTAAGTGACGTCTATTTACAAGCATCTCCGTGCTTCGGAAGGCACGTTAAGCGGTTGGTCCCGGTTAATATCGATAGATATAAGTCGTTAAGCCCCAGTCAGAGGCCCTCGGGCGGCTTAATAACATCTGACAGTATGGTTGGTCACCTACCTTACACACACCCCTCCACCAATCCGCACTGAGCCTGCGTGGTGGAGTATGGCTCGCACCACCTCATAGTTGAGGTGAGGATTGTGCCCAGTAGTGGGACGTATATAGGCTGATGATGACCAGCGGTGTTCAAGAGCTGACTGTAAAAAAACATACATATTTTAAACCATTAAATGTGAGGCTTGTTGTGTATATCGAACCTGCAATATTTGTTGTTTTGTTCTCGATGTGGTGATGTCTATTCATTATCCGGTTTTGTATAAGTGCCTAGATTGTTAATGCTCCTGTACGCAAATTACTTTAATTTTGTATTATAATTTAGGTACTTAAGTGAATTTTTGATATTCTTGTGATAAATAAATATCTTAAACCACAACCTTGTTGATTTTGTTTTATAAATTAAGATTACTTCATGTTAAGTAGTCGCAATTTATATCTGCAACACAACACAGACCGGCCCATATAAATAATAAATACAAAATATTTAATAAGGTTAATAGTCAACTTCTTGACCATTACACCAAAGTGGTCGTCAAATTATTTAGTTAACTCATTTCACTCACGTTTGTGCACAGAAAACGTTCGTCAGTCGCACGATGGTTTGCTGGGCGGCGGCTGCCTGCCGTACGCGGCCGACGCCCACCACAAGCAGCTCTGGCTCAACGGATTTCTTTAGTAAGTACACTATTACTGTACTATATTGGAAAATTTGGAAGTTTGAAGGAGTTGGAAAATTCCACCAGCTTGGGATCCTGTTTTAGCCAAGACTCAAGCTCGACCCCGCACTGCAAGACCTCAAGATACTGTTAGCTCATTTTGTGTGGATAGGAACGTAGCTTAATATTTTTGAGTGATGGTAGTTTAAAATTTTTTCAAACTATGTAATGACAACTAACACCTTAGTCTACCTGTGACCACGGACGCTGAAAAGGGTCCGAAACGTCAGGTTAAAACAAAATGTAAACAAATCGCGAAATAATCCGTAAATGTGTCTCATTCCAATGTCTACTGTACCCGTAAACCGAAGAAACAAATAAGTACTACACTATACAGGGTGTAGAAAAAACCTTAACGAAGCCGAATACCACATATTCTACCAATTTTTACGATCATTTTTTTCCTTTACACCATACCTGGGAAGTTAACGGTTACTGAGATATTGATGGTTAAAGTTTGAAAAAAAAATTGATGATTTTTACAGAAATGACTTCTGTCCGTTAAAACTGAACTTTTTTCCAAAGAAAGATGATTCAAATTTTCACTAGTTCTTTCATAAAAAGCCTCTAAATGGCACACTCCGCAATGAACAGAACACACTCGAACCGAACCGCGTCGCGGCGGCGTAAAGCAACCCGCCTCGCGGTGACTTTTCCGCGTGCGCGCTGTACATTGCGGGTTAGAATTAAATTATTTTTTTTGATGTGAAAAAATAAAAGTTGTTTCCCAGCCAAAATTTCTTTTTTATACGATTTGGTTTGATGTACTGAACGCGTGGTTGACGGCTTCGTTAAGGTTTTTTTTACACCCTGTATATTACTCGTAATAGTCCTCCTGGCAAATTTCGACCACGGCGGCCAATCTCAACAGAGATCAGCCAACTGAGCAGGAGATATTATAGTGCACAAGTGTGAGCGCAATACAAAGTTCGGTGAGACGGCAATCCGACATGACCGGAGAGCGATCAGGCGCAGGACCAACGGCTTAACGTGCGCACCGAGGCACGGGGGTGTAACACCGCCAACTTGCCGACTTCGAGCTGTTGCAGAGAAAGTCATGACAGAAAATGTCAGAAACACAATTTTGTCTCGACCTGGGATTCGAACCCAGGACGTTTTGGATGTAAGGCAGAAACTTTGCCACTACACCAACGAGGCAGTCAAAAAAATGGTTACATTTACGGATGTTTTGTATGGCGTCGATGTCAATGAAGTTTGCCGGATAACACCAGCTTCAATGGTGTGGCTCTTATCTATCATCTTGCACATGTTAAGCCAAAACTAATTCTTTACCATGGTTGGTCGTTAGAGGTTGGTAAATTACGTCGTGAGTGATTGCTCGGAATCCAGTTTTTATAATTAACTAGCGGACGTTGTTCTGCCCGTTATTTTGTAAGAACTATCCCAGTACTTTCATAAGCGATGGCTATTTTCATTTGTGTCCAACTATGTTTCTCAGGGAGTGAATTGTAAATTCTTATGAGAAATACAGTTCTTTAACTGTACTTTAAGGGATAATATAAAAACTTGCATTGTTAATGTTAAAAAAAGTAAGTTAATAAATTAGCTGATTCATCTTAACCGATTGTAAAACAGCTGGAAAGGTGTTCGGATGTTGTAGGTATCTAACCACAACATTGATGATGAATCATGATTGGTTGCAGCCTAAGAAGCACTTAAAGAAATTCGGACCGATAAATAGGTGTCACGGCAGCTCAATCGAGAGAGCAGTCGCCCGGCTTGCGAGTGGTGCGGGTTTGAGTCCCGCCTGTGGCAGTCCATTTTAAATTTTACATTGTAAAGAAATTTCAGTTGTTAATGCTAAAAAAATTGATTACATAATAAAAAGCGTTTTTTTAATCTTGATCAATATTTCCTCCAGCCAATGGAAAGCCACGCACACACACAGAAACAAGGCAATGCCGCACATAAAATCATACACGCGCACATCGCCAGACAACAAGATGGCGGCTTACTACCTCCTCACTTCCGGCAACGTCAGCAAAGCGGCCTGGGGCATCATCAATAAGGGAAACGCAGCCTTAAGGATCATGAGCTATGAAGCTGGTGTTCTGTTTTTGCCTAAATTTGTGGTAAGTTGCTGTTTTTCTAAGTTTTTATAGTAGCGGACTCAAAGTAGTGCCTTGTGAGAGTCCATGTGTTCGTAGTTGCAGTAAGAGACCTGAGTTGTATTACTTAGCATAGGCATAAAAAGAAAATGCAGCATTAAAAACTATAAATTATAAAACTGGAGTGCTGTTTTTGCCTAAATTCGTGGTTGTTGCTTTTTTCTAAGTTTTTATAGTAACGGACTCAAAGTAGTGCCCTGGAGGAGGCCATACAAAGTTTTAAAAGCTTTAGTTATATAATATAAATAAGGATGCTGTAAATAATGGACTAGCAGCCTTGAGGATCATGAGTAATGAAGCTGGAGTGCTGTTTTTGCCTAAGTGGTAAGTTGCTGTTTTTCAAAGTTTTTATAGTAGCGGACTCAGGGTAGTGCCCTGGGGGAGACCATAAAAAGTTAGCTTTAGTTGTATAAATAGATTAGGGTTGTGGCGACCTCTACCTTTCGCCATCACAAGTGCATGCCTTACGGCAAGCACAACAGCGAGATCTGATACGGCTCCGTAAGGCTAGATGGCGCTGTTAGCCTAGTACCGGCCTAGTACCGCACATGAACCGCGGTATATAAGATTTCGATACAGAATAATATAGATAGACAAATCAAGATAATGTCTATCGGACATTGGTCCCCGACCATAACACCCGGTCGGTAGGAAGCGCTTCCCTTTAGCTTCCTAACTCGAAATCAGTTGCGCCAAATTGGTGACCCTGACGTGATCAACACCCTGGAGCCGCCCGTCATCATCTTCGTCGCCCTCTCCTTCCTCTCGCCAACAGCACCCAGCCAGCAGTCTCCAGCAAGCCAGCACCAGCCTCAAGAGGACCATCCGCAGACCCGCACTGGATCTTCCTGGTACCTCCGGCAGCCTCATCCAGATCATCCCGACTCACCGTGGCCTCTGGACTCGTCCCCACACATCCTGGTCAGCAGCAACCGCCTTATCCCGACTCACCGTGGACAACAGGCGGGCCTCTTCCCGACTCACCGTGGAGTACAGGCCGCTTATCCTTTATTAAGCTTTAAAGTGTATAATATATATGAGGGTGCTATAAATAATAGACTATCAGCCTTAAGGATCATGGGTTATAAAGCTGGAGTGCTGTTTTTGCCTAAATTCGTGGTAAGTTTCTGTTTTTCTTAGTTTTTATTGTAGCGGACTCAAAGTGGTGCCCTGGAGGAGTCCAGATAAAGTTTTAATAGCTTTAGTTGTATAACATAAATTAGGGTGCTATAAATAATGCATTAGCAGCCTTGAGGATCATGAGCTATGAAGCTGATGTTCTGTTTTTGCCTAAATTTGTGGTAAGTTGCTGTTTTTCTAAGTTTTATAGTAGCGGACTCAAAGTTGTGCCTTGTGAGAGTCTATGTTTTAAAGTTGCAGTAAGAGACCTGTAATGTATTACTTAGCATAGGTATAAATATTGAAAATGCAGATCGTCAATATAAAAGACACTTCAGTATTTAAAATAACCTACGTACTATATAGTTGGTAGCTTATTTTGTATTTAAATTCTTAAAATGTATTTTTTTCATCGTCTTTTTCTACATATTCGGTATGAATGAAGAACAAAAAATTTTTTGTTTGTAAAGTAGGTTTACGATCGAGATGTTTACGTGATAACGTCTTACGGCTATTTTATTCACCTTTTTTTGTTGCAATTGTTGTAACCGCCTCCGTCCGCTCCGATGACTGGCAGCGCTCGAGATGAGACGGGAGATCGGTCCGTCTCTCTCTCGTTATACCTGCGATCGCGCTGTGAGGTGAACATGTCACCCGACTAAAACGATTTTAAAGACGTTATCACGTCAAAAACTTCTATCCCACTATTATATATAATTGATAGCTTATTATGTATTTGAATTCCTGATATGTATTTTATTGTCATCCCCTTTTTCGACATATTCGGTATGAGCGGTGAATAAAAAACTTCTTTTCTTCCAGATAAACGAAGACTTCTTCCCGTTAGAACCCGGAGCTTCGAACCGTCTGCTCATACCGTACGACATACCGCCCACAAAATACACCAGTGACATGTCGCCTTGGGTGTCGGATTACTTGATGTAATAAATCCATAGTCTAAATGTCATTTATACTAAGTATCTCGGGACAATTCGAAGGCTTGTGCTGTGAAAAAGGTGTGCGAGAAAGTCATGCTATCACCGTACTAGGGATATATGTATGTACAGAGTTAGATGTAATAGTCCTCCTGGCCGATTTCGACGACGGCAGCCAATTTCAACAGAGATCGGCCAACTACGCAGGAGATGTTAAAGTGCACAAGTGTGAGCGCAATACACAGGTGCACTCACCATCATCATCATCATTATCAGCCAAAGGACGTCCACTGCTGAACATAGGCCTTTCCACAGTTTTCCACATCGAACGATCACAAGCGGTCTGCATCTAGTGTGATCCTGCGATCTTTACAAGGTCGACTGTCCATCTTGTGGACGTCCTACGCTGCGCTTTTGGTCACTTTTTCGCTTTTTTTGGTCGCTTTTGGTCAGGTGCACTCACCGTTCCATTACTCTCAAAGTTCGGTGAGACAGCAATCCGACATGACCGGAGAGAGGTCAGAGTTAGATGCAGAACCAACTACCTACAAATTTTCTATAAGCAAACTAGTTTGTACGTACACTTTTCCTTCAACTGAAATCTATAAGATGCGATTCAATATTTTTCTAGAGTGATGTAATTTCGTGTGCTAGGATAATGAGCAAAATCAAACTCAATGACTTTGTATAATCGTCGAAATAATACTTTTTCCACAAAATTTCGTTTAGCTGTTGGAACTTTTATGATCAGTGGCCTCAGTCTCGAACATTTCATTCGTATTTTGGGTAGGCCTAGCACAAACAACTATCGTAACGTATTTGTATCGTTACTATTCGTTACCTTGTCAATTTGCATGGGGAAACTGTCGGTGTCTGACGTTTTGTCGCCGTAGACGACGATGACGGTCGCAAGTGTGTGTGACAAGTGGGACAGGCAGGGGTGGCTTCATCTGACATAACGGACAACGGCACAGACAGTAAGGCCTCTGTTTTTTTTTACAACTTGAACAATGGACGTATTTCCATGGAAAGGATATATGGAAAGTTTTGGTTCTGGATTCTTCCTAAGTTTTGAACTTATCCAAATGGCTTGGCTTGACTTTTTTCTACAGCTGTTTTCGTAACATGCATGTATGTGATATCAGGAATACAATATGTTAGTATACCTAAGTCGGGAGTTATGGGTTGGATCCTTTCCATGGAAATACATCTATAGTCTTGAATAAAAAGGTTTGTATGATATTAGTAATCTAGACACGTACGCGATTTTTTGTACTATTAAAAAAGCTGTATAAATCAAAGCAATCAAAAAAATACAATTAAACTTGAACATGCTTGAACACTCTGAGATTTAAAAGAAAATCGGTTGTATGTAAAGTCGGTTTACTGACGATAGTTAAACGTGACAACGTCTTTGTCACGTTGCCTCTTTGTCGCTCGTTCCGCGCTCTCGCTTGCACTTCAAGCCGTGAATGGAACGCCTCAGAGCGAGGTAACGCCGCATGCGTCATGTTTTTTGGTGCGTGCAGCTGGCTCCTTCGAATTATAAGACGTTGTCACGTCAAAAATTAGACGTATAACTGTGTATTGCGCACACACTTTTTCTCTTGCCTCTTAATGGAATTTATCAAAGTATTAAAGCAACTTAATAAGTGGGGCCAATATTTGAAGTATTTACTATTTCTTACTAACTCGCTAACAAACCCACATAAAAAAAACCGGCCAAGTGCGAGTCGGACTCGCGCACCGAGGGTTCCGTACAAACCTGCAAGGTTTACAAAGTTCGTTCATTACGACAATCGAGTCATAACTATGGTATTTTTATTGCAAAATGAAATTCATAACATTACAATGGGGAAAGATGGAGGAGCATAAATTTAAGACAAAGATCTCTTTATCGTTTATAATAATGTCATTGAATTTCATTATAAGTATAACACTTTAAGCAGTTAGGACGCATTTAGATTATACAGCTACATTCACCAAAACATCGGGATTGAATGACGATGAGTGAGGTCGTCTTTGCCGTTTGAAAAATGTTGCCCTCCCCATACATAGTATATTAACTTGCGGTCATTGCTGTAACTACAATTATGTTTACAATCACAATTTTTTTGGTGGTATAACTACTTAAAATTTTAAGCTTTTCGGAATTTTTCTGTTACCTGTGCTGTAAGCTATTGCTTCTTACCAAATTTCGAGATTCTATGTCAACGGGAAGTGGTCTTTAGGTTTTAATTCCCTTGCGTGTAGTTGCGAGTTTCAAAATATGCGGTATCAATGGTTGTACTTTTGCGTTTTGCGTTTTTGCGTTGACTTAGAATTTTTTTTCACGGGTTAAAGGCAATTAGATCTAAGTATTTGATATGAATTTCAACTTGATAGCTCTACGCGTTCATGAGGAAAAAAGTAATAAGTTTATATTTATTTAAAAATATATATTTTGTAATGTAACTAAAAATTTAAGGTTTTCGGAATTTTTCCTTTATGTGTGCTATAAAACGTTGCTTCATGCCAAATTTCAAGATTCTAGGTCGACTGGAAGTACCCTTTAGGTTTTGATTCCCTTGCGAGTACTTGCGAGTTTCAAAATATGCAGCTTAAATTGCTGTTTCTTTTAATTGCGTTGACATAGAAGTTTGATTTTGTTACAGCTTAAAGGTATTATAGACCTGAGTATTTGGTATGAATTTCAATTTAATACCTCTACGCGTTTATGAGGAAATGGGTAGTAAGTTTAAAATTATTAAAAAAATATATATTATGTGATGTAACTAAAAGTTTATGGTTTTCGTAATTTTTCCTTTATCTATGCTATAAGACGTTGCTTCGTACCAAATTTCAAGATTCTGAGTTCACGGGAAGCACCCTGTAGGTTTTGATTCCCTTGCAAGTGTCGAAAATTTGCGGCATAAACGGCTGTATCTTTTGATTGCGTTGGCTTAGAAGTTTGATTTTTTCACAGCTTCAAGGGACAGTAGACCTGAGTAATTGATATAAATTTCAGCTTCATACCTCCACGCGTTCCTGAGAAAAAGGGTCTTGACAGACGGACGGACGGACAGACGGACAACAAAGTGATCCTATAAGGGTTCCGTTTTTTCCTTTTGAGGTACGGAACCCTAAAAACATATTCCGTCACACAGAGAAGTGATGACCTTCTTTTTGGGCTTAGCCGCAGTCGGGTCATAAAGATACAGGGTAAAGCAATGGCCCTTTGGTAGAAATAAAAATTGATAACTACTAGGCTGTACTTTATGTGTTGTATTATTAAGCATTTAGCAAAACTTGATTGTTGATTTAAGTTTAAATAAAAGTTTTTTTATTAAACATTGTTTTTCATTTCTCATACTCGGAAAGTAGTGTTTGTTTGATCAGAGCAGCGGGTCGAAAACGATGCTTCCCTCCCTTAGGCGGGAAAGACTCATAGTAATTGCTTCCCTCCCTAGGGCGGGAATGAATTTTAAAAATAGAACTAAAATTGGTTATTTAGTCGGCTATAATTTTTTTTACATAATTAAAAAAATATCGATTAAAAAAAATGCTGCGGTCTTTTGAGTGTATACGGCCAATGTGAATTAAAAAAAAAACCTATTAAAGTGGGATGGCCCGCGGCGGTGACGCGGGCGGTGTGTTCCATATTTGAAATTTAAATTAAAAAAGACCATTAAATAGGTACGACTCATGTTATTACTATCAATAAATATTTTAGAAAAACTACTATTTTTTACTTTCCTTATATTTGAAATGAAAAGTAGAGTGTTTAACACGGGTGAAAGTCATCAATTCCCACTCGGACTATAGCCGCCCTCGCTTCGCTCGTGCGTCTAAATACCTCATATAGGAATTGATTTCTTTCCACCCTTGTATAACAATCTACTATTATTTACTCTTTATCTTAATATGAACGAAGATTTTCGTTAAATTGCCTAGAAATTAACAAACAATACTGACTAAAAGATAATTTACTTACATCTCTTGTTTTTGACGACCACTTTGGTGTAATGGTCAAGAAGTTGACTATTAACCATGAGGTCGCGGGTTCGATCCCCGCACTGTACAAACATTTGTGTGCATGAACATGTCTGTTTGTACTGGTCTAGGTGTTATATGTATTTATTAAAGTTTATTTGTAATACCACTGTTGATTCTGATATCTGTAACACAAGCGTTTATGCTAATTACCACGGAGTCAGATCGATGTATGTGATGTTGTTGTAAATGTATTTTTATTTTTTTTAAACTCTAATTTTTACTGCTCCCATTGCCATCTTTCTGCATGACCTTGAGGTTGACTGGCCAAAAATGCTTTTAGCATTAAGTCCACTTTTTGTGCATATATCGTGCAATAAAATTTGAAATAAATAAATAAATAAGGTTTGTTACAGCTCGATAAGATGGTGGAACGAAATTAAAAAAAGAATTGCAAATATACACCCCTACGTTTGTTTGTTACTAAAATAGAAAGCGAAATCTTCTAAATATAGTACGACGCTTAGCCAAAGCTGGGCAAAGACCCTTCTTTGTACTCTCCGTGGTAGAATTCATGCCAAATGTAGATACGACGTGCGAAAAACCATTAATAACACACCTAGGTATTCTCTTTATCTATACAGGCTGTCCCAAAAAGGGCTACGTAGTTCACAAAGAGAGATATGTAGAGATACAGGGTGTCACGAAAATGAATAATTAAATAATAATAACTTTATTTATTCTCGTTCTTAACAGTATGCATGTTTTCTTAACAATATGGGTACATCACTAATTTAAAGGACTCAATTTTAAGATGGGGATTTTTGACGTCTACACAAGTTTACAAAGAAATTGTGTGACAGACGTCAATTCTTCCACATTGTAATATAATTAATTTAATATTATATAAATACCTGTAAAGGTAAGTTTGTACTACTTAGGTTGTGTGTGTGTGTGTGAGTATGCGCGTAGGTGGGTACGTAAGAGTTTATAGAGAGTGTGCATGTGCATGTATTTGAGGGGTAACGAGCAAGAAAACGCGCATGCAACTCTTTTGTTTTAATATAACACTATTTATCTACTAATCAAATTCCCCCTTCCTGTTAATTAAATGTTCCTTTTAGCGAAGGTTGTCTGGATGAGATCGCTACAAGTGTTAAGACTGCCTAAATTGTACATCTTTCTTTGTTAAACTTGTCTCTGATTTTTGTTTTGTGTTGTACAATAAAGTGTTAATCTATCTAACTATATACTACGGAGTCTTTACTTTTTTGTAACCAATTTTTTAGGACGAATTTTACTTAAGTATTTGTTTCTTCGGTTTACGCGAACAGTAGACATTGAAATGATACACTTTTTACGGATTATTTCGCGATTTATTTACATTTTGTTTTAACCTGACGTTTCGGACCCTTTTCAGCGTCCGTGGTCACAGGTAGTAGGTAGTTAACGTCGTTATGTTAAAGAACATATAGCCGACGTTAAACATAGACGGAACACAAAGTCTGCAGTGTGTGAACACGCGTTAGATAAACGCAACCACTTCATACGCTTTGACCAACCAAAAGTCCTCGCAAGAGAACGTCGTTTTCTTCCTCATATGCTCCGTGAGGCTATTGAAATTAGAAGACACCCTAATTTTAATAGAGAAGATGGTTGGAAAATTCCACCAGCTTGGGATCCTGTTTTGGCCAAGACTCAAGCTCGACCCCGCACTGCAAGACCTCAAGATACTGTTAGCTCATTTTGTGTGGATAGGAACGTAACTTAATATTTTTGAGTGATGGTAGTTAAAAAAAAATCTAACTATGTAATGACAACTAACACCTTAGTCTACCTGTGACCACGGACGCTGAAAAGGGTCCGAAACGTCAGGTTAAAACAAAATGTAAATAAATCGCGAAATAATCCGTAAAAAGTGTATCATTTCAACGAATTTTACTCTCGAAATTGAGAAAATAATAAATAAGACTAATAAGAGACGATGTGTACTTAATGTGGTTTGTACTTGAGTAGGCTTACGGCCGGTTAAAATATGATATCTACCTTTGACTGAAAAAAATATTATCCGTTTGTATGTAACAGACTTTCAGTCATACGTACCTAGATATAATATTAAAACCGCTAAATTGAAATAGTGGTTGACTGGTAGAGAATGCTTCCGGCATTAAGTCCACTATTGTACACAAGTTTGTGCAGAAGTTTTTTAATAAATATTTAAATAGGACATGTGCCATTTAAGATGCGGAAGGTACGACTCCGATCCTACTTGCAAGAAAATTTTGTAAATAGGTTGTAGGTAATAAAAAAGCAGAATGCACGCAAATGGTTTCACAAAGTAGCAATTACAGGTTGAATAAAAAATACAGGCTTACTGCACAATCCACACGCGGTGGGTAATTCCGATTTTATTACATTATCTGGGGATTCCATAAACAAGCAGTTACCTTTTTAACGGCGCTACGTACAAAATACTATGGTGGCGTTAAAATAAACGTTATACGATTGTGATGTGTTTCGTTATGCCCAATGCCCTCAGATTATATTAAAAAAACTTGATCATGGCTACGTCCCACAAAGCCATAAAGAAAAAAAAACTTTCCCGATTTTTTTTAAATTCATCTCTTAATTTAAAAAAAATCGGGATAAGCATAATTTTGGCAATCTTTTAATGGAAGCTATTTATTTTAGTCGACTACATAGTAACATTAGGATGGCAGTGAAAACAAAATAGTATTACTTGATGCGTACAGATAACATATTTCAGTAATGTAGAGACTGCATGTTATAAAACACAAGTTATAAGACATATTTAAATAAAGTTCAACATCGTTTTAAGACCAGAGCAAGATGACGCACTGTAGGATTGACCAAAGAACTTGTCATACAACATTTTCATAGAACGTTTTTATTCTAATGTGTACTTACACGTATTGTTACATGTTGCAAAGTTAAGAAATATTGTCTAATAATGTGAACGTGTTATAAAACACTAAAACTTATTATTTTATTTATACACTAAAAGTTATTTAACATGTTTCCTAGTCTGTCTGCTGTACGCAGTACGCACCTTTAGACACCATATTGAAGTATTAAACGAATTTGAGTTACAATAGCCAGAACCTGACCAATTCTTTTTGTTTTGTAATGGCTTGAGGATAAGTTTATTCTGCTTAATATAAAGAAATTGACATGGGTCTGCGAGTAGGAACTGCATCTTAACAGTTGTAAAAGTTAACCAAATCGGTTGAACGCAGTCGCTGTGAGGGTAATTATAGATTGAGCGCGCACTTGGCTGCATGAGGAACAAAAAATGTGTGGAGTCGCAAAAAATTCACCCCTATTTCAAATATTTGAGAAATTGCAAAACGTGTTTAACCCAATCGTTTATTAAAAGGAAATCCTCACCTATTGCTGCTAGTTTTTAGTGCTGCTGCGAAAAAAAATAAGCACGTATTTCTGTATCTATTAATATCAAATCAAGTCAACTTTACTTGCATGATAGATGTAGAAAATAAAATAATCCTTGTCATTTTCTGGCAGAGTTTGCGTTCGGAACCTGTCGACTCCACGCATTCCCTGTGCCTCCTAGTCAAAGTAGAGCGAACAAAACGCATCCAGTTTGTGATCGCCAGCAAACAAAACCAACGCCCCGCGCTATTTAGATAAACATTACCGAAAAATCAATTAGAAATCATTAAGTGCAGTGATAAAATAAATAAAACCAAGTGAACTAAACGCAATTGAAAAAAAAAAGTGTCAGAACCACTAGCCGGTTATGTTTGAATAAGAAAAAAATAATCGGAACAATTAAAAATTAAAAGAAGTGACTGCAGTTCTAATTTTGAATTTCAATCTGGCTCCTACAGTGCACGTGTGTGAGTAACGCACATTGATTGCAGTGAAATGCGTTCTATGTTTAAAAATAATAACAATGTTGCCACTTTTTTGAAACTCCGCTAAGAGTTGGGAAAACTTCGACTTTAGTGATGGAATCTTTATTGTAAGTTATTATAACTGACTTAATCTCTATATATATAAAATTCTCGTGTCACAATGTTTGTTCCCTTACTCCTCCGAAACGGCTTGACCGATTCTCATGAAATTTTGTGAGCATATTGAGTAGGTCTGAGAATCGGCCAACATCTATTTTTCATACCCCTTAGTGATAAGGGTTGTCCACCTTAAACGTTTATATGGCAAAACAACGTTTGCCGGGACAGCTAGTTTATATATAAGTATAGTACATATGTTGAATAAATTATTTAATCGGTCACTGAATCGTTCGGTCGTTCGAAAAATCTTATTAAAGTATGTTCGTTTTCACCGCTTACTGATGGTTTTCACGTGTAGATATCTAAATAGCCCTTGTTTAAAATATAACTTGCCTAGATCCCGTATTGAATGTTTAATGATGATCAAATCTTAGGCCAGGGGCCGCCCACTCTTAAACAATTTTAATTACTGACAAGTTGCATGACGTAGGTATTTTATGAGTCCCAAAGAATTTGTTTTGATACCCTGGTAGTTATTCTGAAATTAGAACAAGACTAGGTTTAATGTTAGACTGTCACTTTCTTATTTAACCTACTTAATTCAGCTTATTTTAGCGTGAACATTTTCTTTATACTTCTAGATCAGACTTCATAATCCCTTAAATGATCGAGGCACCCAAATTAGCCAAAATGTTTTGATGAGCATCTATTCATTTATATCTACGCACATAAAGTAATCATTTGTTCTTTGCGTCCACAGTAGTCCAAACATCTATGCATTCGAAGTCTACTTCAGTCGTTATAATTTATTTTCTGTCTAACTCCCGCTTAAAAAGTGAGAGAGAAGATCGACATTTTATTTAACGGCCACGAAAAGTTTACATTTTGGTGGGTTAATAAATCAATCAAAACGAAATCTATCAGGACTATTTATTTGTGCTGTATTCTGATTGCTTAGACCAGCATAGATGGATACAATTGAAACTTCGAATGCTTAGATATTTTGACTAGTTTAGACGCGAGGAACAAATCGGTCACTTTATGTGCTTAGATATAAAGAATAAGTGCTCATTAGAACATTTTGACTACTTTAGGTGCCTTGTTTGTTTAGATTATTTTGACGCTAACTGCACCTTATTTTTTTAATAAACACTTATCTTTCCTTATTTAATAAACACTTATCTTTTCGAAGGCTAATGTGTGCCTTTGAAAATGTGAGCTAAAAGTGGCTAGGCTACCAACAAAAATTTTGATAAACTTGTGGTGTGCTACAAATAGGTAATCCTCCGCGGTTCACGAGCAACATTTAAAGAAGAAAATATTTTTATGACAATTTACATTCTGTCACTTTTGTATTGTTTTTTGTACATTTTTCCAACGGCCGTTTCATTTTAATATTGTATTTATTTTAACTTCCTCTATTTGTATTTTTTAAATAAACTGTACGGTGTTCGATTGAGCTGAGAGATAACAAAAGATTTTTAAAAATTGTGTGATTTAAAATTCAATTACAATTAAACAATATAGGTAGGAGGCTGCTGTTTTTACTTATTCCATTAATTTACCGCATCGAGCTATCTGTATTTATCGAACTATACGTAGAAAGAGTAAAGCGTGTCTTTATACCTATTCTAACTAGGGAAATAATATCATATGGAAATTCCCTAGGGATTAAAATGATTTAAATTTGGAACGTTGAAATTGCAAAGAGTGTCTTTAAAAAACCTTTTTTAACTGGATGTAAAAAAAAAGAAAAAGCGCCATTCAGAAGAAAAATAAATTATCAAATTGAAACCTTCATATTCTTGTACATAAAACATGTATTACATAAAATTAAATGTCCTCATGCGATAATGAGTTAGTTTAACTTCGGAGTTTATTAAAGACGCAAAAGGGATTATGAACAGGTCGTAAAGACAGTCCTTTACGACCTCAGTGAAAAATCTACTATTCCCTTCCGCCGGTTGCCTTCCCATTTCACAATACCCCCCTAGCTTACGTGTGTATCGTACGCGTCGCTCTGCATCGCGCCCGCGGTGTCGCAACGTTTGTCTACACGTATAATTGATTGCAGTTTGCATATTACAATAGGTGGATTAGTCACACCTGCTTCGCTTGGCTGAGGAGGTTAGTTACTGTACCGTATGGCCGACATCGCGTACACTTGAAGTGACAGGCATTAAACGAAATTCAAGCCCTTATAATATATAATAAATAAGCTTTGCGGTGGAGATCCTTGCAGGAGGCCTATGCTCAGCTGTGGGCGTCGATCGGCTGTTATGGTGATGATGATGAATAAACTTTTAGATAACATTTGTTAGTATAGTCGATTTGTACACGATTTGTCACAAAAAAATAAGTCTTAATCTCCCTAGGTCACTAATCACTGGTTATCTTATTCCGCCGGCCCCCTTTTACCATCAGACCACCAGACGTCGATGTCCCACTGATACAAACCAAGCGCTTCTCATCTACATTCCTGATGCGCACTGCAGAAGAGTGGAACTCACTACCTGCGTCAGTATTTCCCTGCAATTACAACCTAGGAATCTTCAAAGCTAGAGTGAACAGGCATCTTCTAGCTGAGCTCGCTCCATTGTAGACTCAGTCTTTGCCTCGTTGGGCTTAGTTTTGGGTCAAGAGCAAATCTATCCCAAATAAAAATAAAATAAATTATCGAGTCTAAACGCGATATATTTTAATAAGTATTAGGTACTCACTGCTCGACGTT
The DNA here is from genome assembly GCA_963921415.1 of Pyrausta despicata. Taxonomy (NCBI): domain Eukaryota; kingdom Metazoa; phylum Arthropoda; class Insecta; order Lepidoptera; family Crambidae; genus Pyrausta; species Pyrausta despicata. The sequence goes on along the minus strand of OY992871.1, from coordinate 1,916,177 downwards.
TCGGCTGGATTGCACACAGCCGCACACAGCTAAGTTTGACGCGCAAACCAATAATGATTATAGTTGTCACTACGATAGCCTAAAAACCGGCATGAAGAATTGCTACCTTGCTGAGATTGTAGAGACATTTTTGCACCAACTAGTTTACACTTGGCAACCTTAAGGCATTCCCTAATCTCTCTCAACGAGTCAATGCATAGGTATCTATTGATTCATCTATTTTAGTCTTTGGGTCATCTTTTAATGCTTCATCAGGCAGATAACGATTCGATATTGTCAAGAAATATCAAATATTCAAAGTTAAATGCGTAAAGGGATATTAATTAAGCTGTTTTTAAAAAAAAAACCGGTGAACATACTTTCGAGCGTCTCAAAAACAGACCTAGAGCTATCATTGCTTAGTTATCATTTTCTGATAAATCAGATCTGTATTAAGTTTTTGAATATAACGAACGAACAAAACGTATGAAGGAAAAAACAACCCTCGTCCTGGCAATACAGAAATTGCAAATCTCGTTCGTCAAAACATTCGCTATGTACAGGGTGGCGACAATAATACGGCAATTGAATTTTGTCTTGTTACGCTTTCACGTCTTAACTATTGAACAGATTTGGATAAAATTTGGTACACATACATAATAATAATAATAATATTCATTTATTGTCACCAAAACACATACATAAAAAACAGTAAATAAATGAGTATAAAAATAATTAATGGTCGTCAACATTATATATGTGTATTAAATTCCATCCCAATCTGTTCAGTAGTTTAGGCGTGAGAGCGTAACAGACAGGAATTCAATTGTCGTAGGTATTGTGGTCGCCACCTCGCCACCCTCTATGTATAAAACTCAATGGTGACTGATTGACTGATATAGTGATATTCTATCAACGCACAACCCAAACCACTGGAAGGATTGGGCCGATATTTGGCATGTAGGTACGTAGATGTACGTAAGTGTAGAAAGGATTTTGATAAATTCTACCCCAAGGGGATAAAATTGGGGATGAAAGTTTATTTGAAACTTGTAAATTTTAAACCGATTGGAGATGAGACTTTGCATGCATAATAGCTACTAGCATCCCCGAAGAAAAGTATTTTTCCTAAATTCCACTCGGTCCAATTCCACGGTTTGAAAAATTGCAAATTTGTATTAAACACGGTGGAAAAAAAACTAAAGACTTCGCGGACGAAGTCGCCAGCGGCCGCTAGGTTCGATATAAAAACAATTGCACAACCCGTGCGCCCGCGCACCGCGTGACATTTGCTCGCGCGCCAACATCGCGCGCTTTTATTTTTGCTGACCCACATTGTGCTTTATGCTGGCCACTTCCGGAATGCTCTTATCTGATTATTTTACAAACTTTCCAGTCGAAAAAAAACCGAATGAACCAGGAAACAGCTGGTGTACTTCAACGGCTGGACGAATTTTAACCAGCCAGAGCTAAGAAACACCGTGAAAAAATTAGCTTTCGAAAAAAAAAAAGCTTTGAAACCGGTCCATCCGTTCCGGAGCTACGACGCCACAGACCTGACAGACAAACACAAATACACAAACACACAAACAGACAACCTTATAACACTCCTCTTAGGCGGGGGTTAAAAAGCATTCACCACCGATACTTATACAAAATATGATAAAAAAACGATGATTATGGGTCTTAATAACCTGAAATAAATGAATTGTATTTATTTATTTATTAAACAACTCTCCCAAATACTCTCATGATGAAGCTCACTCGTGTTATTAATTAGAACATTTACTACCTTGCTACTATATAAAAAAGCAAAAATTAACTAAGTTTAAGAATCGAATCCGCGTCCTACTCAAAGCAGGCGCTTATTTCTTCCGCCCAACTTGAGATAAATTAAGTTATTAGCTAGGTACTACATACGTAGGTAGGTATTCTACGTAAGGTAATATCTAACTAAATAAAGCGATAATATTAATTTGGATTCTAATTGACTAGTAAATACTTTTTAAAAAAGGCTAAAAATAAATCTAGGTCGTAAGTGGCCAATATTTTAAATCTATGGTGGCAACATTGTTGTTTTTTTTAATTACCTTTTACAAACCAGCCAGTTAAAACGTCACTTTAAATAAAATAAAAATTTTTTCATCCCACCATCTCGGAAAGAGTCATTTTGCACTTCAATATCTGAGTGGAAAAGCCGTTTTTATTCACTAGAGGTTAAAGTAAATTTGAATTTAGAACATCGTGTGCACTAAGATTGTGATTGTCAACGGTTTTATTTGCATTTAGTCATTTCCTCGCTGAGGTGGAATGAAAAGTTACGTGTTGCACTCGAGTGCAAAGATTTTTCACCTCGTGCTCTTTTGATTCCCTCGCTAACGCTCAGGATTCTAATTTTGAATCCTTCGCTTGCTCGGTCATCAAAATTGAACACGCGGTTAAAAAGCAACTTTGCACTCTTGTATAACAAATAACTATTTCGAACTACCTCTTTCATAACCAGCCAGCGTTATTTTTGCAGTCTAAAAAAAGCAATTGAAAAAAATAAAAACAAATAAAACTTCTATCGGATTATGAGTGATCTCCGCACCGATTCCGACTGCGATTCGTCTAGTTCGGAAGAAGACGTCGATTCTGGAATAGCAGACGATCCTGCAACAGAGAAGAAAGACGTCGACTGCATGGATCTGTCTGAGTTCTTCGGGTACTGGTGAGTTTTTTAAAAAAATAAAAAACAAACACATTAACTACATTGATCTGGCTCAGAGGTAATTTGCTTAAGCACCTGTGTTTCAGTAATCAGAATCAACAGTGGTATTACAAATACTTAAATAAATTCATAAACTTATACCCAGACCAGTACAAACGACATGTTCATGCAAACAAATGTTTGTACAGTGCGGGAATTGAACCTGCGACATCTTCAATCAACTTCTCATTTATTTATTTATTTGCAAATATACGGCAGGATAAAACTTACAGCAATAAACTACATGAATGTATACACCTGGTAAGGGTACAGCAAAAAAAAAACACGGGTTGCACTCCGGGAGTGCCGGCAGAAGTGAAAACTTGATTATTAACGTTGTGCATTTTTGATTTATTTGAACCGTCTTACGGTTTTTCGATCAGCATCACGTGACCTGACGCGAGTTTCACAGTTTCTACCCATGCCACAAAAGTGCTCAACGCCGCTAAAGAAGTTTACACTTCAAAAATACTGTTAATTAATAACATGTACAATACATGTACCTACATAAATTTCTGAAACTTCTATAACTTAAAGTAGGTACTTAATTGTAAGCTACGTATCACTTTAAGTAGTGCATATAGGAAAACTTAACCAGGTTAGGATATAATATTTATACATAAAGTAATACAACTACATTGACTAGAGAAAGCGATGATCTGATTTTACAGAGCTATTTTAGAAGCTAGTTTTGTGGTGATTTTTTTGGGTAGTGGCAACACAATCTCGCACAACTGTCACCTGTCACTATTAACGTTTGACAGGCTGTCGTTAAGTTAAGTCAGGAGTTTTCAATTTATAGTCACAAATTACTAAATAGTTACTACGTAAATATACGCCGACATAGATTTACAGTGTTTAAATCTTGAAGTTTTTAGGATAATTATTTCTTTTAGATCTATTCTAAAAAAATCTATTCTATTGCAGGTTTTTGATAGGGTTTGAATTGAATTTTATTATTATTAGGTATTTTTAAACTTGACTGCACAAGAAATGTACAAAGGGTGGAATTATTCAGTAGATGAATACTTTAACAGTAAATAAGAAGTTCTGTCTGCTCTATACGTTTAGCAAATACCTACATTACTTACATTAATTTTGAAAATAATTGGTCTTATTTTTTATTTTTAAATTCATTAATTCTCAAACTTGCCACACCTTCTTGGTAACTAGGTCAATAAGTTCGTTTTTAAGCATTCTAACTACCATCCATATAATGTAACACACCTAGTATGCAAATGTCAATAAATGATAAATGATAATGCTTTAAACTTTATTGCACAAGAAATGTACAAAGGGTGGACTTAATGATTAAAGCATTTTCTGCCAGTCAACCTCAAGTTCATGCAGGAAGAAGAAAAATTAAATGAGAAAGAAAACGTTTTTTGTTTTCTTTTTATTAATTTCAATATTAAGATTAGATAGCTAAAGTTTTCACAACATTAGGACTTTAGCATTAATCAATCTTTATTAAAATAACTCCGATGGTCAGACTGATTCCGATAAATACTTCGCAAATTGATAATGACTTATCATGTTATCAATACTTCTATTTAATTAATAGGAATTAGCTTGACGCATATACTTTTATCACTAATTACTTACCCATTTATAAGAAACTAGTGGCCGCCCGCGACTTCGTCCGCGTGGAAAGCCTTTATCTTAAAAATTCTTTATGAATTGTAGCCTATATGTTATTCTGATGTATAAGCTATATTGTGGTAAAGTTTCATTCAAATCCATTCAGTAGTTTTTACGTGAAAGAGTAACAAACATCCATACATCCATACATCCATACTTACAAACTTTCGCCTTTATAATAGTAGTAGGATTTGTATTGCTCACACGAGAATGGACTCTGATTAAATAATTAGACGACCGCTTGGTGCAGTGGTCCGCATGTCGGACTTCTAAACCAAGGGTCGCGGGTTCGATTCCCGCACAGTACAAGCATAAGTGTGCATGAACATGTGTGTTTGTACTGGTCTGGGTGTTTTCTATGTATAATATGTATTTATTTACAAAAAAAAAGTATTAAAGTATGTATATCCGTTATCTAGTACCCATAACACAAGCGTCGTAGCTTACTTTGGGACTAGAGAATTGGTGTGATTGTTGTGAAATATTTATTTATTTATTTATTAAACTTCAGGTGCAGATGACGCCGCATCAACCTACTCATTTTCGATGTAACATAACCCTAATTGCGATAGCATACGATAAACTTGACGGTGGCCGTGTATTCCTACCTAACTTTTATCAGCTAGATGTCTAATCCCTACAAACCCGCACGTGAAAACTCTACCAAACTGAAAAAAATGTGGACTTTGCATCCAAGAAGTTTAAGCCTTCTTCTAAATCAGTCGATAAATGAAAAATGTGAATTAAATTTCATGTTTATTTAGGTATCTTTTATGTAACATTTTCGTTGCTAGTGAGTATAAATCTAGTTAACTTACCACACACACACACACACACATACATACACACACACACACACACACACACACACACAAACACACGTTACCCACTCTCAGACACATTATTTTTATTTTTAAACTAGCTGACCCGGCAAACGTTGTTTAGCCATATAAATGTTAAGGGTCGACTACCCTTATCACTAAGGGTTATGATAAACAGATGTTGGCCGATTCTCAGACCTACTCAATATGCTCACAAAATTTCATGAGAATCGGTCAAACCGTTTCGGAGGAGTATGGAAACGAACATTGTGACACGAGAAGATTAAATAACAATAAAAACCAGTTACTTAGATAGCTCTATATTTTTATGGTAGAGCTGTAACTCCTGGCACAGGATTATCAAGCTTAAAAGAAGATACTGGCTACATGTTGTTTAATCTGATCTTAACCAAGAGGTTGCGGGTTTGGTCCCCGCTCTGTACAAACATATGTGTGCATGAATTTGACTGTTTGTACTGGTCTGGGTGTTATATGTATTTATTGACGTGACAACGTCTTAAATTAGGTTGTGGCTCGGAGTCACTCGTGAAAAAGTGTAACGCCCGCTCACGTCTGTTACGATGAGTCACTCAACGAGAGAGAGGCCCGCCGGACCGGCGAATACCTTGCGTCTCTCTCCCACTCAAACATGATCGGTCCGCCGCGCGCGCAGCACTAGAGAATTAGGCGCGTTGGAAAGACATTGTCACGTCAAATCTTCGCCCGTAAAACCGACTTTACAGGCAACCATTTTTTTAAGTTTATTTCTTACCGCTGTTGATTCCTATATATCTGTTACACAAGTGCTACTTACTACGGAGTCAGATCAATGTATGTGATGTTGTTGTTGTGTTTTTAAAACTATTATTTTTAAGACTATTCAAATCTCAGACGTTCAATAAAACTTAAATTCAATATCTTTAGGTACAGTTTATGAATTATCTTGTCCCTGTGCTGTTCCAGTCTAACACATACCTACTTCCAAGGAGTTTTAATGAAAAACAATAACTAAATTTTCCAGTTTTATTTATTTCATTTACCATACCATATAAATTACCTTAAACTAACGAGATTTTCTTCTTATCTTCTTTAAATCATCATCTATCAATCATTCAACAACATTGACGCCCCCACTACCATCAACTACATGAACGCCTCCGTTGTCCCCATCAACAATGTTGATTCCGCCAGGGTTGTTGTCAACAACGTTGACGCCACCCCCGCATCCGTCAACCACGTTGACACCGCCGTAGTCACCGTCAACTACGTTGACACCCCCGTTGTCGCCATCAACAATGTTGATGCCCCCAGGGTTGTTGTCAACAACGTTGACGCCACCGTCTCCGTCTACGACCTGGAAAGAACATAATTTTTTAGAAAACACAATTCAAATAAATCTTTTCTTTTGTAGACTGCAGTCTGCTACTCTGCGTTTTGACTATAAGGTCATGGTGCCATAAAATACCTGGATAGAGCTTGTGCGTCATTTGGACTTCTTCATACATTATTACAAATGTTTTTTTATTAAAAAACATTTTAAAATTAAAATGTTTACAGAAAAAAAATTGCTGTGTGATAAAAAGCGCTGGAACAGGTTTTTGTTTTGTGCGTAAATTATTTAATTTTGTGGCAGATTGTTTTTTGATTAGGTATCATGGTGCCATGAAATACATGGGATTTCTTCATACATAATTGGGATGATGACACCTATCTTAAAAACTTTCAAGACCATGGTGTTTAAAAAACATAGCTCCTATGAAGTTTATACAACCAATATATTGCCAAAAAGCTGTAGAAAGCAATTTTCAAACACACAAAACTACGCTTGATAAGTGTGTTAATTAGGCAGTTTTTATTTAAATTTATCGTGAAGAACAACAACCATCGTAGATTCAGTCTTTCCCTCGTTGGGCTTAGTCTTGGGTCAAGAGCAAACCTATCCCAAATAAAAAAAAAAACTTGATGGAATCAGGCGTTACTTTGCGGAAATCCATGAATAAAGCTGAAAAATATGATTATTTTGCTTTTAATTTCCACGAAACGGCGCCAGCGCAGGAATCAAAATACATCCAACTGTAATCACCTGAAAAGGTAGAACGGGAAGTCGCAGGACTTACAATATCTACAACTTCTGTGTCACGTTGTGAGTTGTAGATATTGTAAGTCCTGCGACTTCCCGTTCTACCTTTTCAGGTGATTACAGTTAATCATATTTTTCAGCTTTAATTAAAAACTTAACAAAAATATAACTTACTTGCACACCCCCATCACCATCCACCACGTGAACAGACATATTTTAATGTTTTTTTTAGTTATTTTATTACTGTAATTTAACTAAAATTGTAACGCACCTAGCTCAACTGAGTGTCCACTATTTGTGATGTCAGTAAAGCGAATTATCGCATTGATAAGATAGAGATATTTTATCTTTGTGTTATTGGTATTGTTAAATAGGAAATCGTGATAGATTCTAAACGTTTTTTTTTTAAATTTAATGATAATCCGTAATAATAATAACAGACTAACGGTCAGCCCCCGACTTCGTCCGCGCGAACGTAGGTATTTGTTTTTTCGGTTTTTTACAACGAACACTTTTTTACGGATTATTTCGCGATTAATTTACATTTTATTTTAACCTGACGTTTCGGACCCTTTTCAGCGTCCGTGGTCACAGGTAGACTAAGGTGTTAGTTGTCATTACATAGTTTTGAAAATAATTCAGTTACGTTCCTACACAAAATAAGCTAACAGTATCTTGAGGTCTTGCAGTGCGGGGTCTAGCGTGAGTCTTGGCTAAAACAGGATCCCAAGCTGGTCGAATTTTCCAACCATCTTCTCTATTAAAATTAGGGTGTCTTCTTATTTCAATAGCCTCACGGAGCATACGAGGAAGAAAACGACGTTCTCTTGCGAGGACTTTTGGTTGGTCAAAGCGTATGAAGTGGTTGGGTTTATCTAATGCGTGTTCACACACTGCAGACTTTGCGTTCCGTCTATGTTTGACGTCGGCTATATGTTCTATAATCCGTACGCTTATATTACGCTTTGTTTGGCCTTCGTAGGAGAGACAGTACATTCCAGTCTTTACAATAAGCCGTAAAAAGTATTTCATTGTGTGTTTAAGTTCGAAAAAATAATTGGTTGCCTGTAAAGTCGGTATACGCGCGAAAGTTTTACGTGACAACGACTCTGAGTGGTAAAATAATTTTAATGTGAATATTCATTCGTATAACATGAACCGGTGTGTATGCCTATCTCTCTCTCTCTCTCTCTCTCTCTCTCTCGATCTGTCTCTCTCGCGCGAAACGTGAGCGGAGCAGCGTAACGCAGTTTCTTGAGGTGTCACCCGGCAAACCAATTTATAAGACGTTGTCACGTCAAAATGTGAAGTTTGCCGACGTCTACTCGCCGAGACCTTTACGAACTGTCTTTTTATAACGGGCGTATTAGGTCTTAGCATCGCGACGCAAGCTTGAAAAATTTTTTTTTCGTTCAGCTTTTCAGCGATTTTCAATGTCGGCGGTAACTTTGGCGGCCTGTAACATACAAACTATCCCCTCCACTACTAAAGAACAAAGCAGTGATTATCCCATGCTTAAATATAAGCCGGTCAAGTGAAAGAGAATGACAGCGCAGAGCAAATGATATAACCTAAAGGAGGTACGCCTTCTTTTCAAGTTGGTTGGTTATTATTTAAATAAAGGATACATAGGTACTTCCTATTTCTTCTGTAGTAGAGGAGTATGGGCTTTTTGGCGATGTTTTTTGCAAATTCTAGTAACTGTACCTACTCAAGTAGAAATTCATTATCTTATCATTCTAAGTTATTGTTATTTGACTGACAAAACCTAACTCCTTAGCTGACCGATCACAATATTGTATATTATATATTTAATCTCGTGTCATATTATTGGTATTATTATTTTTGTGATTTCTCTTTTATTTATTTTGTCGCACCGCCCACTAATCGTTTCTGCTTAGCCCAAAGGTAGAGAATGCCCCACGGCGTTAAGTCCACGTTTTGTACATAGTTTTGTTGTGCAATCAAGCTTTAATAAATATATTAACACAGTGGCTCTACCACGTAAGCTGTTAGCCGACGACTGGTTTCAAATGCATTCGTCTCTGTTACTCTTGCCAGCTTGATCGTACCAGCGAGAGAGATGGTTGGAGTCGAAAATACGTCGAAACGTTACGGAGTAGAGCCTCGGAATTGAAAGGAGTCGATGCGTGAAAAGGAACACACTTTCTTTACCCCAGATCCAACGTTGGGCGAACAGTTGGCGCGAAAATCTATCATCCAATGAATGGACCTAGAAAACGTTGTCATCAACGTTGATTGGTGTTTTGTTGGTGTTTTATTCTAATGGCCTCGTTGTTGTAGTGGCAAAGTTTCTGCCTTACATCCGAGAGGTCCTGGGTTCGAATCCCAGGTCGAGTAAAAATTGTTTCTGAGATTTTTCTGTCATGAATCTCTCAAAAACAGCTCGGAGTCGGGAAGTTGGCGGTGTTACACCCCCGTGCCTCGGTGCGCACGTTAAGCCGCTGGTCCTGCGCCTGATCTCTCTCCGGTCATGTCGGGTTGCCGTCTCACCGAACTTTGAGAGTGAAGTGGAACAGCGAGTGCACCTGTGTATTGCTCTCACACTTGTGCACTATAATATCTCCTGCGCAGTTGGCTGATCTCTGTTGAGATTGGCCGCCGTGCTCGAAATCGGCCAGGAGGACTATTATTCCAATGGCCAATAGATAGCTTTAGTTTTCGAGCCAAGAGGTCTTGTCTTGATTCTAATTAAGCAGTTGTTATAAAGTAACTTATTTCTACAGAATAATTATTTGTTATTTTTTTATAACAATATTCCATACTTTGGTCCAATTTGGTCTGACTCCGTGGTAAGTAGCTTAAGCACTTGTGTTACAGATATCAGAATCAACAGTGGTATTACAAATAAACTTACATAAATACATAATATTTTCACCCAGAACAGTATAAACAGACGTATTAGACATGCACACAAATGTTTGTACATTGCTGGAATAGAACCCCCGACCTCTTGGTCTAATAGTCAACATTTCTACCATTACACCAAAGAGGTCGTTATTTGATATATTAATTGAATTAATAATTTCAAATTAAACTGTCTGCTACACTGCCAAAGGTGGGAATCGAACCCACCACTTCTCGCAAGTCGGGTGATTGCTTTAACCATTGAGCTACAGCGCGTGACACCGGCCGAATTCCTTGAAGTGCTCTTTAAGTGATTTTTCTGGATCAATACAAAAACTATAGCCCTTTTACTTCCTGTGCGATACACCTGAGGTTTCAGAGACGCGGAGTGGTGGAAATCGCGTCTTAGGAACCCAATACAAACTATTCACCATCATCATCATTCGACCTACCATCTAGCAACCTTCATGAAGGAGGATTTCTGGCCGCAGGGCGTCGTGTTTCGGTAGTTCCGAGTTCCGATTCGCTGACGCGGTGATTTGTGTTTAATATTTAACTAGATATTGTAATTTTAATTATTTGTACTCGTATATATGTTAGTCTGTAAGGTATTTATAATATGGGCCTGTATTTTTTATAATCTGTTGCCTGAAATAAATATATAATTATTTTTATTCTCCTACCTATCGTACCTATGCAACTTAACTTTATAACCGGAGTGACCAAGAACATGGCTGAAGCAAATTCAGTTTTTAGTGTTCCCAAAAGTCGTTACATCAGTTGCACTAGTGTTCAAATATCCAACACAAAGTTAAGTTCTAAATTCACCCAAATTTGACAAACCCTCGTGCTTATTCACCCCAACCACAGTGACTCACACAAAATGCCCCCAATAAAATAACCGAATGCATCCACTGTTTCTATTTACATCTCGTAACACGAACCAGTCTCACCGCGGCTAACTCACGGACGGACGCGACCGCCATTACATACACACATAACAGTAAAACCCGATTTCAAAGTCAATAAACGGAAATTAAAAAAAAAATCTTTTACATCGATCACGTGACAGAAAATGGCGGCCGCTGTCAAATTTTCCCGCCCCCGCGCGTAAACAAAGCAATGTGACATATTTTTTTTAATGTGTACTCGTGTTGTTATTGTGCTGTGCGAAAAGTTTTCAACCGAGGATTGCCAGTGTTTAGACTTTCATATTATTCAAAACAGTAAAAACCTCTATGCTTTCTTTAAAACTCTCCTCCTCTTTTATTGATCAAGGGATTTGGTGGCTGTTTATTTATTAAAAATACGACTTTTATATTTAAAACAGTGAAAACCTCTTTGCTAAGTTACTCCTCTTTTTTATCAAGAAATTTATTAAAAACTAAACCAACTAGGGCTGTATTAAGAAGTGGCAGCATTTACGATTAACATGCTATCACAGAGCTCCTGTTGAGCCTAAACAAGATCTTAATAGTGCTTTAAAGACTTAACACTTATGGGAATACTCTACCAGGAAACATTATCTAATTGGGTTAAGTGTGTATTTAGCACACCTATTAAATTACGACTTTAAAAAAGTTCTGGAAAGTCGCCAGGCGTTTTTTCAACTTCCTTTTGTCATTTGACCAATTCTGCTTGTTTTGCATTTTTATAGCACCATTTGTGGTTTTATGACAGGGAAATAAAGTATGAATTTATTAGACTTCTTGTAGCCAAACCAAAGTCTTTACAGAAATAAGTATGCGTCGATGGTTTTGGTTGTTATTAAAGATAAACTATCTACATACCTTATACTTAACAAAAATAACAGACAATTTTAACAAAGAATTATGTACAATTTAGGCGGTCTTATCGCTTGTAGCGATCTCTTCCAGACAACCTTTAGCAAGCAACATTTAGTTAACAGGAAGGGGGAATTCAAGCAAAATATAATATGAATAATGCGAAACACAATTTGGCTATCTGCTTTATTATTCTGCTTTATTATAACTTATCTACATAGGCATAAGTATAACACATTACTGTTATGTCGTATCTAACCCAGTTGCAAACAAAATACATGCATCTGGATTAGGTACGGCAATGGTCTAGGTACGGCAGTGGTCTAGGTACGGCAGTGGTCTAGGTACGGCAATGGTCTAGGTACGGCAATGGTCTAGGTACGGCAATGGTCTAGGTACGGCAATGGTCTAGGTACGGCAATGGTCTAGGTACGGCAGTGGTCTAGGTACGGCAATGGTCTAGGTACGGCAATGGTCTAGGTACGGCAATGGTCTAGGTACGGCAATGGTCTAGGTACGGCAATGGTCTAGGTACGGCAATGGTCTAGGTACGGCAATGGTCTAGGTACGGCAATGGTCTAGGTACGGCAATGGTCTAGGTACGGCAATGGTCTAGGTACGGCAATGGTCTAGGTACGGCAATGGTCTAGGTACGGCAATGGTCTAGGTACGGCAATGGTCTAGGTACGGCAATGGTCTAGGTACGGCAATGGTCTAGGTACGGCAATGGTCTAGGTACGGCAATGGTCTAGGTACGGCAATGGTCTAGGTACGGAAATGGTCTAGGTACGGCAATGGTCTAGGTACGGAAATGGTCTAGGTACGGCAATGGTCTAGGTACGGCAACGGTCTAGGTACGGCAGGAAGTGCTGGAAATCGCTCTAGTGATAAGACCACCGCTAAATTTATTTAATTATTTCTTTATTTCTTCACACACATGTGCACAATGGTGGACTTAATGCCTAAGGCATTCTCTACCAGTCAAACATAGGTAGAAAATGTAGGCGGTGCACAAAAATAAAAAGGAAAAACAAACAATGTAATTCAAGTAATTTACGTACCTACTAAGAGGAATTAAAATAAAATACATAAACAATCATAGACATACATTATTACGTATACATAATTAGGTATATACATAACCTTTTCAAGGCGTACAATACTTAGTACATTATTTTTATAAATCCTGTAAGGTTAAGCCTGCGTACGCAATGTAAGCGGCAAGAAATGTAAGAATTTACGACACCACATTAGAAACCCTGAAATTAACAGTATTTCTCCATTATTTAATAGATGTTATTATACATAAAAACCTTCCTCTTGAATCACTCTACCTATTACAAAAAACTGCATCAAAATCCGTTGCGTAATTTTAAAGATTTAAGCATACAGACAAACAAACAGACAAAAATAGCGACTTTGTTGTATGTAGTGATACTAAATTGTTATGTATTTTTACGGTTTTACGTCTCTCTCTGTAATTTTGTTTTCTGATGTGTCCATTCAAGAGATGTCTATCTATCTTAGAGATTTTCAGGAAGATTCCTGTTGAGTACGGCTAAGAAATTTGAATTAGCTGTCGGCTGTATGTGTTTACCCGTACAATATAACTTACAACTTTTCAAGGGAAAAGTGAATAGGCTAACTTGACTGACATCATTTACTATCAAGTGATATTGTGGCCGAATGTCAAGTTGATAGTCAAAACTATTACGCCAAATCTACCTAGCTGCTTTCATTAGAATTCTTTCAGTACTCCAACACGTCTGCTTATTCAATTATGCTAAATTAACATTTTAAATGTGAATTCTAGTATAAAACCGATTTGCATAGCGTCGCTTGACCCGACAGACTAGTCGTGGAACCTGATTTCACCGTTAAGCCTGTTCCTTACTGTATTATGAATTGATGTAATCTCATCACACAGATTCCCTTCTAATACATGATTAGAAGGAAATCTATTCTAAGGTAGACGACACGGACCGGACTTTGTGGGGCGGTTTGCGTGTGTGTCCGTCTGTGGCATCGTATAGCGCCGGATGGACCGATTTCGGTGCAGTTTTTTTTTTATTCGACGAGAAAATTTTATCACGGTAGTTCTTAGCTATGGCTGGTCAAAATCCATTAAGCCATAAAAGCTCACCAGTTGTTTTCCTCGCTCATTCGCGGGTTTGTTAACTAGGAAGCTATTCATCATCAGCCTATATACGTCCCACTGCTGGGCACAGGCCTCACCTCAACTATGAGGTGGTGCGAGCCATACTCCACCACGCGGGCTCAGTGCGGATTGGTGGAGGGGTGTGTGTAAGGTAAGTGACCAACCTTACTGTCAGACGTTATTAAGCCGCCCGAGGGCCTCCGACCAGGCTTAACGACTAATATCTATCGATATTAACCGGGACCAACAGCTTAACGTGCCTTCCGAAGCACGGAGATGCTTGTAAATAGACGTCACTTATATGGTCAGAATGGGCACCCATCCCAAACATGACCGCGCCGTAGGATGCTTAACTTTCTGTATCACTACCAAAGCGCTGCAACCACTGCGCCACAAGCACCTAGGAAGCTATTATCAACATTTAACCCAAAGATATGGTGGTCGTACTCTATGGTTGTTGGTGGAATAAATAAAAAAAATAAAATTAAAATTCATTTATTGAAAAAACACAATTGTTTATGACAACTTAATGGAAAAACTCGACAATATGATTGTAAAAAGGCTTTTTCAATAAATGAATTTTCATTTTTGTTGGTGGAATTAAGCATTACTTCGCGACGAAATTCCTGAAGAGCTGAAAAAAAATGCTTTATTTCCGATAATAAGTGACGCCAGCGCAGGACCCAAAATACACATCCAACCGTAACCACTTCAAAAACTAGATTAAGTACTGCGATTGGAATTTTAAAGCAAAAAAAAAAAAATTTTTTCTTACTGCCTTGTGGCGTTAAGTTCACATAAAGTGTAAAAAATATTGGACATCGCTCAACTTCGCTTGACATTCCAATAGGCTCTATTGAATAGAATATTAAGAAAAAAATTTTGGCAACACGTAAATAATTTATTGCACAAATAATAACAGAAAACTCTAACATAATGCCTTAAGATTTTTTTACAGTCATCTTAAATTCCATAATACACTACCTATTTCATCAAATTTAAGCTAGAACCAATGCTTGAACCATTTTAAGGGGACTTCAAAAAAAATTCCAGTTATAAAATAACCTGAATGAGCTAGGAAAACGGGTGGGCTTTTCAAACAAAAAACCGGTCAAGTGCGAGTCGGGCCACGCGCATCGTAGGGTTCCGTAGTTGCGATTGCCAACTTTCAGTTCACACTCACAAATATCTTAAAACGAGCCTACGTAGGTTGGTAAACACTTACTTTACATAACTACCAACTGTTAACTAATTTTTAATCGAATATGTATGCAATTTGATTTACCGTGTATATTTTATATCGGCCATCTCATCAGCCTTTACACGTGCCACTGCTGGGCATAGGCCTCACCTCAACTACGAGGTGGTCCGAGCCATACACAACCACGCGTGCTCAGTGCGGATTGGTGGAGGGGTGTTTGTAATTTAAGTGACCAACCTTACCTACTGTCAGATGTTATTAAGCCGCCCGAGGGCCTCCGACCAGGCTTAACGACTAATATCTATCGATATTGACCGGGACCAACAGCTTTACGTGCATTCCGAAACACGACGATGCAACCCCCTCAACCTCAAAATCGTCTATAACTTATTACCTTAGTAGTTTTTCTAATACTACTCAATTCTTTTTTAATATAGCCGTTGAGCGGATAGAGGGGGGAACACTTAACACCCCTAACAAAAAATTAAATTTAAAACCAAATATCGAAAATGAACTCGAAAATGAAAAATGAAAATGTTATTTATTTAAAAACACACATATAGTAATACAATATTAGATCTGCTCTCGTATAAGGTTTGCCTTTGCTATGAGAGTCAGGCTCCTCCTCAAACGCTTAAAGAAAACATTTTGACGTGACAACGTCTTATAAATTGGTTTGCCGGGTGACACCTCAAGAAACTGCGTTACGCTGCTCCGCTCACGTTTCGCGCGAGAGAGACAGAGCGAGAGAGAGAGAGAGAGAGATAGGCATACACACCGGTTCATGTTATACGAATGAATATTCACATTAAAATTATTTTACCACTCAGAGTCGTTGTCACGTAAAACTTTCGCGCGTATACCGACTTTACAGGCAACCAATTTTATATAAATAATTATAACACCCCCTCTTTCGTCTCGTTCGTTTCGTCCGTCGGGGGTTAAACAGGAGGCGGTTATCAGTTAGTCCGCATTTTTGTATATTTACCGCAAAATATCTCCGGCATTTAAAGGTCGATTTGAAAGAATAATTATTTTACATCTATAATAGTAAGTAAGTATAATAGTAGTGGCCGATTTCGACCACGGCGGCCAATCTCAACAGAGATCAGCCAACTACGCAGGAGATATTATAGTGCACAAGTGTGAGCACAATTACATAGGTGCACTCACTGTTCCCATCACTCTTAAAGTTCGGTGAGATGGCAATTCGACATGACCGGAGAGAGATCAGGCGCAGGACTAACGGCCTAACGTGTTTTCCGAGGCACGGGGGTGTAACACTGCTATCTTTTCGACTCCGAGCTGTTTTTAAGAAATTCATGACAGAAAATCTCAGAAACAGTTTTGTCTCGACCTGGGATTCGAACTCAGGACCTCTCGGATGTAAGGCAGAAAGTTTGCCACTACACCAACGAGGCAATCTACATCTATAGATAAGTCGTGTCTGTGTGGTCCCATAGATAGTTTAAAGTCTGGTATTATGTAATATGGTATCATGTGGTAGTCGTCAATGTAGAAGATATTCCAGGGAACTCCGCAAAAATTAACAGAACAAGGTCTGCGATTAAGTTCCAAGGTTTACGGTACCAATATACGTGCTAGAAATCATAACTAATAAAAAAATCTTGGTTCATCAATCATACTTTTTTTTAAACCGTCACTCCTCCTAACGGAAGTTTAAAATAAATCTTCCGTTAACATTGATACGTCCTGCTCACATCAAAGAGGCACAAAAACAAAATTAAACATTCTCTGAAAAGCTCCGGAAAGCTGTAAGTTTGGGCAGTAGAAAGCTGTTATGTTTGGCTACAAACTGATTCCAAGTATGGAAGAGGAAGTCGTTTTATAGAAAAAAGGACATACTCGTAATTCCGCTCATCAATCGCTACAAAATCGAAATGGAATCGCCGGTTTTAATGTAGTTGATGGAATCAGGCGTTACTTTGCGAAAATCCATGACTAAAACTGAAAAGAGAATTATTATGCTTTAATCGCCACTAAACGACGCCAGCGCAGGCACCCAAATACATCCAACTGTAACCTTGTCGCTTCAACAGATTACGCTCGTAGTCTGTCGAAGCGACAACATCTCCTGAGGATGCCACGTGTAGCGGCGAAACGCGTCAAGTGTTTTGTTGGTGTCAGTGTTGGGTTTCCAGATGCATCTTCTGTGTCACGTTGTGAGTTGTGTTGTAAGTCCTGCAACTTACAGCTCTAGTTTTTTCAAGTGGTTACAGTTGGATGTATTTGGAGCGCTGGCGTCGTTTAGTGGAAATTTAAAGCAAAATAATCCTCTATTCAGCTTTCGCCTGTTTTTGACAATTCTAACGATATTCATTCAATCCTACTACTATTATAAAGGCGAAAGTTTGTAAGTATGGATGTATGGATGTATGGATGTTTGTTACTCTTTCACGTAAAAACTACTGAATGGATTTGAATGAAACTTTACCACAATATAGCTTATACATCAGAATAACATATAGGCTACAATTCATAAAGAATTTTTAAGATAAAGGCTTTCCACGCGGACGAAATCGCGGGCGGCCACTAGTTTATTTATGTATTAAAAACACGTACAAGCTTATAGAGCAAGTGCAAAACGCTTACAGATCAAGTATAATAACGTAACAAATCATTAATAACCAGACAAATAATATAAAACAAATAAATTCGTTGAGTACAATGTCTAAATCGGGTAAGTCTACAACGAACTAGCAGTCTTCCCGCGACTTCCCCCTTTATCTGTATCCCAACAAACTGACTTCCCCATTTATAGCATTACTAGCTGACTCGGCAAACGTTGTTTTGCCATATAAATGTTAAGAGTGGACTACCCTTATCACTAGGGGGTATGAAAAATAGATGTTGGCCGATTCTCAGACCTACTCAATATGCTCACAAAATTTCATGACAATCGGTCAAGCCCTTTCGAAGGAGTACGGGAACAAACATTGTGACACGAGAATTTTATATATATAGAGATTAGTAGGGAAGTGTGATTTCTAACAAGATTATGTGTCGAAAAACATTATGCCTGTCGTTAACTTACGTTACAGCTTTCCCTAACAAATAACGGGTGATTAAGTCATGTTTAACAGCTAAACTAAGCTAAGCTTTCTTATTTGCTTACTAACTTAATAAGATAGTTTCTAAGACAGTGAATTCAACTAACAGTAACAGTTTACAGTCTACAGGTTGTCAGTTAGGCTCTTCGTACACAAGGTTACGCAAATTATCAAACTCTCGCCATACAAATTCCATTGAGGCGACGAATGTCAATGCTTCGCGCGCACAATAACTGACTGCAGTGTTCGTCTTGTTATGAATGATACAAACAAACAACCCATTTTAGGGATTGAATTTAACAGTTTATATTGCTCGCTCGCGCGTTCTAACGCGTTCTAATTTGTAATGTTAATATTGTTTAATTTATGTTCTCATGTAAGTGAAAAATATGTTTTCTTATGAGAATAAATCTCGACGTGAGACCCATAAGGTCTTATGTACGAATCATCAACTTATCAGGAGAGGCAAATAAAAATCTGGTTAGTATTTTCAAATAAAATCACATTTATTGTTCTTTTACGTAAATTAACGAATACTGATGTTACAGCAAATTTTTGTGCCTATCATTTTTAGGGAATTTAATATTTAAAATATTAGTATTGACTATACTTTTTATAAAAAAATGTATTATCCGACCTTATGCTTGTACATTTTGAGGTGTAGTCAAAAAGTTGTATTTCTAATTGAAGATATTACTTTATGCTTGAATATTTTTTAAGTTATACTATTGGGTTTAGGGTTCTATTACAACATCAAGCATTATGTCTTGTTTCAAAATTAAATTAAACTTAGTCTTATTTCAGTTAAGATAAGGTCAAAGTACCTATATAAATAAAATTTCTTGTGAATTTCTCAAAATAAAAATATAAAGTAAAAGTAATCAGTTGTTATAATTATTTATCTTAATTTTAATCGTCAGCTTCCGGGAAATCTGACTCATTGCTAGAATGAGTCAATTTTTTATAGAACGGATGCAATTCCTCCGGTACCCATTGCAGCAATGTCATCAAATCATTGTATTTAGCCGTCGATATGGGTTTCTCATTTAGTCTCAGTCTCGGTAAATTTTCTGGAAGCCCAATCTTTTTGGATACATTTCGTATAAGCGATATTTCGGAAAAATCCTCTGCCAAAGTATTTTTGTAATGCAAGATTCCGAACTCTTGTCTATTTTGCAACCAAACACATTCTGATATTTTAAAGTCTTTTCCTTCCTTATTCTTTTTCTTGCAACAAATGGCCCATTTTTCTTGTACAATGCAGTCAAATCTTTGAAATGGTGCGATTGCATTTCAAAGACATTAAATTTTCTCTTTCCTCCACAAGTTCTAATGAATTGCGACCAGTCTCGTGGTACAGCAATCTGCATTGTTTTCAGTCGTTTTTTTTTGCTCTATTTGGGAGTGTATTTGGTCTACCTTCACATGAGTATGACCTTTCAGCATGAATTTGTGGTTTATTACTCTTAGATGTGAATATTTATTAAGTAACCACATGTAAGCCAATACCACCATTAAGTTACGATTTTATCCCGCGCAATTATCAGACCAGAAAGTAAGCTCTCTTACGTGTGCAATTTTGTCTTTGTTTTCATCCGCCCAGCAAATCAGACAAGATGCTACCTCATTTCCTTCTCGTCCGCCTATATTTTCAGACCATATGACATTTGTTGCAATATTTGATATTGAATCAAAAATTTACAAGTTCAATGTCCAAAGTTTTCTTAAGTAAAAAGACTTACAATTAGTCAAGTTTGGTGTTGCCATACACTTTTGCAAGTCAAACATCAAAACTATTTTTCGCCTTAACTTTCGTGTGCTTCATTTTTGTCTTTCTTCTTCAATGTATGTCTCTCTTCAGCAGCAATATGATCATGCCCACCCTTAGCTTTTTCTATAATAACTTTGGTTTCTTTATCTTTGGCATCAAGGAGCCTCCTTGGATAAGCATCGCAGTCATCACAGGTATCTATTGATGGAAGTTTGAAGCTTAAATTAAACTTTGTATTAAAAACATTGCGGTATAACCACTCCTTTGCTGCTAAATTTGAAGGCATATCTTTTTCTGCCATCCACTTTTTGTATTGTTTATACATAGTAGGAATGTTTAAGTCTGGGCCTTAAAACTTTCGTCTGCTTTTTTCCCTTGAATAATGGCTTTCGTAACTGGGGTACATATTGATGTGTTCTATTACCGATTGAATTACTATCGGAGGAGATTTATTAGCAGGCGTATGCTTTCCTCTTCGGTCAGGGGCCACTAACCCACCGTCAAGCAGTTTTTCCAAACAAATCTTCAAAAATTTATCTCCTATATTAAGTGTGTTAAAAAACATCACCCTGCACACTTTTTTGCATTCTGAATCAACAATGAGTCTGTATTTATATGTAAGCTTTTCTTCTGTCAGTATCTAAATTTATTTTTATTTATTTATTTAAGTTCTGCACAAACATGTAAACAATGGTGGACTTAATGCCGAAGGCATTCTCTACCAGTCAACCATAGGGCCAAGCAGAGAAAATTCAGGCGGTGCACATAAACTAAAAAGTAAAAACAAACAATTTAACTGAAGTTATTTAAGTAAATTTCCATTAGTCTTCATTACACGTTTTTGTTCTTTTGTTACATTATTAGCTATATATATAAACTGTCGACGCTGATCCCAACTAGTGCATGTTTTCCAAAATTCGTTGAAAATTTGAAGTCTTTTCTCATGAGGGATTTTTTCATTACATTTATCTCTACACGCAAAAGGAGGCTTAAGCTGTCGACCTTCAACAACTGGTTTCTTTTTGGCAACAGTTGAATGATAGGGAGATCGATTTAGCCTAGCAGCTTTTGAAGCCACTTTCTTCCATTTATCAACGTTTTAACACAAGAGACATAAAACTAGCTTCCATCTTATTCAGCTTATTATCTTGACTTACCTTACATTCTTCCTCCATTTTTTATCATGTAAATGTTATAATAATCACATCAAATACACTACAACCACAATTTAAACCACTCAAAATAAGTACCGCGTTCGACACTTCTAAATCAAAATATTAATAACAATAACAAATGAGCCGGCCGGCACGCGCTAGGACGAGTCCTTAACGCTGATTGGTTCGAGGCATAACGCCACGACGACAGCCGATTATCGCCGAACGTGTCCTATGTCATTCAATTTCAGAGGGGAATCGGCAATAAATCTATAACCATAAGGTTGCTTTTTTACTTACGCCTGTCGGAGCACCGACGAAACAAAACATTATACTACCATAAGGTGTCATTTTAAAATAAAGCCTAATAATTGTAATAAAATGTACGAACCAAATAGTTCTATATTAAGCTAGTGCCGTTTTTTACTTTATTTCGAGAGGCATAAGGTTCTATGTATTCATACATTTATTTTTCTACACAATAATTTTAGAGGCAAAAAGTCGAATGTTGAAAAACGCCCTAAGTTTGGATTAAAGTATTAAGAAGCATAATAACTCAAGTCAATATTCGTCGTTACAAGATCCGAATTAAAAAAGCATAAAAACTGATGTTAATATGAAACTTTATTACTCAATTTGATTCTGTAATTTTGCGACATACGACTTTATTAATCTCAAAAAACTACACACAGAAAAGTGACAGAAATATGATTCTAAGTTTGTTAGAAAGAGCTCGAAGATCTTAGTTTGGCTGTGTAAAAAAGTGATTTTGGTCTAATATTGACATCAGACCATATGGGTCTCACGTCCAGAAATCATCTTTAAACCTAATGTCGGCGACGCAACTAGTGTATGCGTAGTGTTGCCAGGCCCAAATTGTTGTTAGCAAATTATCGGGACAGAAGGTCCCGGTTGGTCCCTCTTGGTTTTAAAATCGGTTATTTGAACGCGAGCAAAACGAGCGCTCGAGATTCTGGGCTCTTTGTTATTATAACACAAGCCTCGTTGTTTAATTTGGGACTAAAGAATTGGTGTGATTGTTGTGAAATATTTATTTATTTTATTTGAACTTTCCAACTTCTGAAAAGACACAATTTTTGAACGAGCGCCTGAGGAATAGGCTTTTTGATTTTTTGGATTAAGCGCGCTAGAAAAATTTGCCCCCATAATTCCTTTCTTAAAGATTTCCGAAAAGGCATCCTATGTTAGTGATTTTAGGCTTTTTGTTTATTCTAATTCTCAAAAAGACAGAGTTCGGTGCGCGAGCGAATTGAGCGCCCGAGATTGCAGGTTTTATCTTTTAGAATTTTGGAAAGCCATATAAATAAAACGCTGTTACTCGCCCCCAAAGTATTTATAATTTTAATTTAAATTTTTGTTCCAAGGGACTAACATCAGGGTTAGTGAAAAATCGGGACATTAGACGTCCCGACTAAGATTGAATCGAGGCATGTCAGTCACCTGACCTCTGAAAATCCGGACGTCTTGCGCAATTCGGGACACCTGGCAAAACAATATGTACGAGCTGCTATGAATTTGTATAGCGGTAGTCGCTTGGAGACTAACTTCGTCGAGTATGGAAGATTTGCGTACGAAGTGGCTTCGTTTAGCATAAACAACCCAATAAAATTGCAAAGCTTTACTAAAATAATATCATCTTAAAATACTTCGTACTGACATGGTTAGAAAAATAAGAAATGTTATTCCTTCTATTGTCCACGACCGCTTGGTGTAGAAGTTTACGTGTCGGACTTCTAAAACTAAGGGTCGCGGGTTCGATCCCCGCACAGTACAAGCATATGTGTGCATGAACATGTGTGTTTGTACTGGTCTGGGTGTGTTCTATGTATACTATATATTTATTTACAAAAAAAAGTATTTAAGTATGTTTATCCGTTGTCTAGTACCCATAACACAAGCTTCGTAGCTTAATTTGTGACTAGAGAATTAGTGTGATTGTTGTGAAATATTAATTTAATTTATTCCTCTATTATGTAGGTAATTTTATAAAAAAAACCAGTAGAAATTAATTTTCATATCAAAGATCTTTAAAATCTTCTCCAAGATTCCAGAACGTTCCAAAAATAGTTCCAATGTTCCAGCACTTCAAATCGGCCATTATAGATTGGCAAAATACCAAATCTTCGGCAATAAAATGATTGATTTGCCGAACTGCATTTGTTTCAATTGCGTTCTGAGATTGCGGCCTGACAGCCTGATAGATTTTATAAGCTCAGATAAAATAATATTTTTTGGAACAAATGGGGACAACGTCACATACCTACATTGTTGCTCCCAAACAAAGTAGCTTAAGGACTTGTTATATGTATCAGAAACAACGAAGGTACCACAAACACCCAGTCCCAAGAAAAAAAATACTAGCTACGCAAGCGAAGCGAGCGCTCACGAATTTGTCTTGATGGCAACGAAAAACATGGACATTTAATAGGCATTCTTTAATCAAAGAATAAGTATGGTCTCGTCGAAACCTAGAGAAAGCCCCTTTACAGCTGATAGGGCTCTGGGCACTGGGCGGCTGTCCCAGGCCCTATATAAACGTACTAGCTGACCCGGCAAACGATTTTTTGCCATATAAATTATTGTGGACAACCCTTATCACTAAGGGGTATTAAAAATAGATGTTGGCCGATTCTCAGACCTACTCAATATGCTCACAAAATTTCATGAGAATCGGTCAAGCCGTTTCGGAGGAGTAAGGGAACAAACATTGTGACACGAGAATTTTATATATATAGAGATACTTACAAACGCTACTAACAAAGAAAGGAAAATTCTGACCAGGTGATGCGAAAACGGTACCTCCTGAAAACCTGTGCTCACACAGATATTGACTTCCGTCTACAAATTCAAATTTCTATATTTGCTTATAAATAGGGTAGATTACATAAAAATGTGGTCGTAAATACATAACATAGATTTTTGACATATTAAGCCATATAAAATAGCATGCACCAATGGTCCAGCGCTTCATGGTCCTTATACATGCATGGCTTCTCACGCAAATAACAGGTCATGAAAGATAATTTGCTGCTGCTTTGTTCTATGACACAGTTGTTATCTTATCTTGGATTCTTGGTCATAGGAGGTCTCCGACAAACAACTTGCTTGTAGCATGGTACGCATATCTATGGCAACTTCCATTAAACTCGGCATAATTCGGTTGTGATCTATTTGGTTCAATCTCTTTATTAGTGTCCATCAACAAAAAAACTCCGCTCAATTTCTCGCTGTTCACGATCAACTCAGTAACACAAAACAAGAACCTTTCATGTCGTCATCAATATCATCATGTTAAAATTCAGTCATCTGCATTGGTCCTTCCCACTTCTGATGCCGGCACGTCCGTACCATCATCAGTGGGATTTTATGTACCGTGGGCGTGTGGGCAGGAAATAACATTGCTCCCAAAGGGAAAGGCAACGGTCAGAGCCATACAGCCTAATATTCATTTATTTCAATATTAAAACTACTAAACAAACTAACCTAACCTAAGCTCTAACCTAACTTAATAAAATGCAAGGATAGTTCACATTTCAATGCTTAAGGCATATCGATCGGGGATCAGTACGGAGAACCTTACTATATTTCTTACATTTACTCCATTGTTTTCCTTCAGTAACACATTATGATGATGATTCCACGTCACTACCACAATAATACGCCACGAAAAATCAATTTAGAATATTAAGAAACAGAGCCCATCTTACTTCTTTCGTTTCCCGCGTAAAACTCCCAAAGAGTGCTTAATCTGATGGTTGCTTGTTGCCGCCAGAGTGCCAGCAGCATTTTTCCGTAAAAAGGCGCTATACCGACTCGCCGTCATATAAATTAAATTAAAATTCAATATTCATACGATCGCCTGCTTTCCATTTGCGTGTTTATTTTTAGACGTGCCACTGACCTTTCGGCTATTTTGGTCTTATTTAACCATGCTTTGCAAGTCGATGTTTTTTTCTTAAACATGAAAAAAAAGCAAATAATTTAAAAATCTAGCCTCGTAACATTGCGGTATTGTTTATGCATTACCTAGGGTCGCAAATCGCCATGTATCCGTGTTTAGTTTAACACGATTTATTAACTTAATTTATCTGGATTGGACTCTATCCTTTAAGTTTCTATCCAGGCACTGTTGGTGTCAGGAGCATCCCGTAAAATAATAGGAAATACCTAGTTAATAATAGGAATTTATAAAACATAATTTTACTTTACTTAAAAAATAAAATTAAACAGTACCGAAAAAGCGGTATGAATAAGATTAAATGAAACATAAGAAGGTTGTCTGGTGAAATTGCTTTAAGCAATAAGTCCACCTTAATTGTACGAATATTGAAAAACATTCTGTCTGTGTTCGGGATGTGGACTATTTTTGGGAGTGTTTTAACCATGCATAAGTAATAAATAGAGCCCAAACCAGTAGTTATTATTTTTTTAATACAAGTTATGACTTGTAAATACATAAGTTATTTAAAATTCCATTCCAAATTTCGCGCCAAAACGTGGATACCTGTCAAACGCCCGCTGTAACGTCACTTGTTCGCAAACATTGTCGAAGTTGTATGTAATAGAAAGTTATTTCGTAGTTTTGAGTGAATAAGATGGATTCTACATTTTATAAATGACTAGTTGACCCGACAGACGTTGTCCTGCCCGTTGCTTTTTTTATTATTTTAGATCTTTTTAACCTTCCCTGGACTTCCACGAATATTTCAAGACTAAAATTATTCAAATCGGTTCAGCCATTCCCGAGTTTTAGCGAGACTAACGAACAGCAATTCATTTTTATATACAGGGTCTAACAATATTAGTGATCAACCGATTACGGGAGGTATCTATACATCACTCTGAATACAGTGTCAAAAAATGGGCACCACTTTTATAGTGTTTTTTTAAAGTTACGTTTTCAAACAAACTAAATCAATTAAATGATGCACTTCATGAAACACGCCTTTACCTACACACACGTTAAGCGTCAATAAAAGGATAGTGCACAGAAACACGCACACAATTGAAAAACCGTTTACACTTTCACACACAGCTGTAATCGATTATAAAAATGCAAAAAATATATATCAAGATAATTGATATAGCAACACTTAATTAGTGCATATCGGTTAGACCGGAAATAACATAAACAATCACATGTTTTATTAATAAGTTAAATAAAACCCCTGTTTGAAATCGCCATCCCGAATGCTAGAACATGTTTTAAATAAAATCAGTAATTTCTATTCTATTTTCATCTTGATGCATGAGATTTTGCTGTACCAAAAATGAGCATTCTCCTTTGGTGAGCATACTCAGTGTGATGTACAGATACCCCCCTTAAGCGGTTGATCACTAAAATTGTTAGACCCTGTATAAGAGAAGATTTGCGGTGCCGTAGTGTGAAAGTACTACTATTAAAACACCTAAAATCTATCTATTCACGTTCCATGTACGAAAACGATGCGAAAAATGTGTCCAAGCTTCCGAATTCAAGGTGCTATCGTCAAAATCTTTATCTTTAACGCAACACTTATGGTTATTTTTTTTAATTTAAAATATAACTGTCAATCTTTTACACAAAAAGTAATTTTTAACAAAAAATAAAACACAAGAAACAGCTACAAGTTCACGTGAAAATATTTTTTTGAACTTTTCAGCTGTAGTACCCATGTTGATTCTGATATCTGTAACACAAGCGCTTAAGCTAACTACCACGGAGTCAGATCAATTTATGTGATGTTGTTGTATATTTATAGATTTATTATTTGTTGTATATTTGTATTTGTATTCCTCTGGGCACAAATATCTTCCGTTCTATTGGTCAGAAATGAAATACATTCTAGTTTAACATGATCTTTAAATATTATCAATAGTTTCAGTTTGCACTTTCACCAGGGGAATCATTCGAAGACGCCAAACCCCAAGAAAGGCCCATTATCACTAAGAGCGATCTCTTTCTGACTAAATAATAATAAAATTATAAATGCGAAAGTAACTCTGTCTGTTAACTACTCAATTGGGATGATGACACCTATCTTAAATATTGTCAAGAACATGGTGTTTAAAAAACATAGCCCCTATGAAGTTAATACAACCAATATATTTCAAAAAAGCTATAGAAACCAATTTTTAAACACACAAAAGGCAATAAATATTCGGTCAATTGACTCCGATTTCTGATACATGAGCGTGACGTCACGATCATTTATTCCCATACGAAATCTATGGAGGCAGACCGTTTTGACAGATAATAAAAAGTATGTCAACGATTGGTGGTGTCGTCTAACCAATTACGCCAATACCAATTTGCATGAAATTTGAATTCCCATGGGAAAAATTACTTTCCGGGGAACCTGATCGTTTTCACTGCTAAATTTATACCAAAGATTTGAATTATATTTGGATAAAATTGGTATTACGGGAAAATAACGCATTCCAAAAAATATACCTAACGCGACCGAAGTCGCGGAGAAAAGCTAGTATATTATAAACGCGAAAGTTTGTAAGTATGTTTGGATGTTTGTTACTCTTTCACGTCAAAACTACTAAACCGATTAGGCTGAAATTTGGAACATAGATAGATTATAACCTGGAATAACACATAAGGTACTTTTTATCCCGTCAAACATTAAAGTTCCTGTATGTATAAAGCAGGGTCTATGCGGGCACAGCCAGTCAGTCCTAAATAATACTCAATTCCTTCACATCCCACTTGGAGCACAAGATTGATTAACACTTCCTGACATTGAACGTCGTCCATACGTCATCTGTTTGACGTCTGACTTCGTTTCCTTACACGTTTCAATGTTTCAGTTGAACGATTTAGAAAAGAAATAAGAAGAAGACACAAGCTATTTTTAATGTTATGCTAGCTTTCGTTAGTTAGTTCAGTAGTTAGTTAAAAGGTACTAGCATATGTACCTACCTATATACGTGTACGTATATACGTGTTTAAGATGTATTGTTTACCAAACCTAAATCGATCTTTTGTTGTCCGATTAAACAAATAAATAATAACACAAAATTATATATAATAATTAGAAGGACTCTTCTATACAATTACATTTGTGTTTGGAAAATATTGTATGAAACGTACACCACGCGAGACAAGAAAATAAAGTTGTGGGATGGTGGTTTAGCCGTAGTAGTCTGGGTTAAATTGGGGTAACCGTAACAAAGTAAGTTTTATTTTTAACGTTTTCTGAGATCTCGAACTAAGTTAGTTAGGGTGCGTGCATATTACGCCCGACTTTCAGGATCCTTTGCATCTGGAGGTAGAAACTTAGAATCAACGGTGGTATTACAAATAAACTTATATAAATACATATAACACCCATACCGGTACAAACAGACATAATCTGTTCCTGCAAACAAATGTTTGTACAGTGCGGGTATCGAACCCGCGACCTCTTGGTCAATAGTCAACTTCATGACCATTACTCCAAAATGGTCGTCAAATATGTAAAGGCACCCTTAGTTAATTTGGGTACTGTTCAATTTCGATCAATCTATTAAATAAAAAATAAAACATACTGTTACGTTCTAGGGGTGTGGGATCTAGATTGAAATGCACTTCTAAACCGATGAAGTAGAGTAGGATTTATTGTACACACTTTACGTTACAACACTTAGTACACAAACACTTATATCGCACTCCAAAATCTTCTTGTCGCAGTTTTCGCTTCGATGTTTACTCGTCGCTTTCCCAAATTAAACTCCACTTGGTCGCATTCCCGGGCTCCATATATACCGGCCGTCAAGGACTCCCGAATATTCGGTAGGTACCTACTACCCAGTACGAGACTGTTCGGGATCCTTCCAAATGCCGTCTTGCCTAGCCTAGACCTTTCTCGAATGTTCGGCATCATAGTTCTATCCTTGTCTTGTGCTGTCTCTGTCACACCTTTCTGGAATGTTCTTAGTATAGCTGCCTCTTTCTAATCGTGCTATCTCTTTCACTCCTACTGAAAATTACGTCATATACTGAAGTGGGCTTCAAAGGCCCATAAGGGGTCCTGAAAACGCCTGAAAACGGGTTTTCAGGTTATGGCGTCATCTGATAGAGGGTGGCCTGAAACGGACTGAAAACATGTTTCAGGCGCCTGAAAACAACGGCAACTTGGGTGAAATTTCGATAAACTAGTATGTGTTAGAGCACTCTCTGAAACGGCCTGAAATGGTATTTCAGCCTGCTGAAAACGCCTCCAAGGCACGGAAAAACACGATCAAAGTTTTAGCACTAGCCCACCGGCGTAACACTACCCCCTCCTTAGACATGCTCGTCCCGAGCATCATTCGTTCCATGGTACTTGGCCAACCGATCAACATGAAAAATCTTACAGGGGCTACGTGCGTTGCGCTGTATCGTCGTTGATCCTTGTGACTACTTTGTACGGCCCTTCCCAACTCGGTGACAATTTTGGTGACTTTCCTTTTCGACGCATAGGGTTATGTAGCCACACGAATGATCTTTCCTCAAACCTCGTCTGGTTAGACTTCCGGTTGTATCTGGTCTTCACCGTTCGGTCCGAGTCCCGTTGCCTCCAAGATCTTTTTGGGCAGCTTGATTGTATGTGTCCTCTTTCCCCGCAGTTGTAGCATCGAGGCCCAGTTCCTTGAGGTGGAGCAATCGTCTCCCTGGCCGCAACTTCGCGCACCCTAAAGGATTTTGCTGAGTCTTGGCGTACAGCTTCCACCTCCAGGGCATGGGCGAGCGCATCCTTCAAGGTCCCATGGTGTCTCAGCCGTACAGCAGCCCTCACTTCAAAGTCCCGAATCCCATCTATGAATGCCTGTACTAGCGTTCCATCGATGAAAGTCGCTGCGGAACCTTGGTACGCCTTCCGGACGAGCTTCTCTATCTCAAGTGCCCACTTTTGTAACGACTCATTATGCCCCTGAGTCCTATTCTTCAGCTGAGCTCTGTAAACGTGCTCTAGATGGCTGTCACCGAAGCGTGCCTCTAAAGCTTCAAGAAGACGGTCGTATGTCTTCTCCTTTCCTAACGCTTCCAGAACAGTGAGAGCTTCGTCCCGCAGCGCCAAACTCAGTGCCGTTTTAGCATAGTCCTTGCTCCAGCCATTCGCTTCGGCAACCATCTCGAATTGGAGCTTGTATGCGGCCCACGAAGAGGTACCATCGAATGGAGGTACCTTTAACTTTTCACCTCCTGTGGCTGGTGCACCTGATACACTGGTGGTGCCGATGGCCACTTTGATCTCCAACTTCTGGAGGCGATTCTCCTGGCCCTCCACTTTTTCGTTCAGTCCATTGAGGCGCTTCTCGTGGTTTTCAACTTTAATTTCAACGCCCACAATTTTGTCTTGCACCTCAGCCATCTCCTTTTTCCATTCTGCAACTACTTCGTGTACCTCACGGAGGACTTCTTTCTGGTCCCGTAGCTCTTGCTGCAAAATTTTGGCTTGTTCCTCGTGCCACCTAGCCAGTTCCTCCTGCCGAACCCGTAGCTCTTGTTGCAGGATTTTGGCTTGTTCCTCCTGCCTTCTGGTCTGTTCCTCCTGGTGAACCCGTAGCTCTTGTTGCAGGATTTTGGCTTGTTCCTCCTGCCTTCTGGTCTGTTCCTCCTGCTGAACCCGTAGCTCTTATTGCAGGATTTTGGCTTGTTCCTCCTGCCTTCTAGCCTGTTCTTTCAGGAGGATCAGAATGGCGTTGACGTCTATCTCCGGCGTCCTTGAAGCTGGTACCGCTGTGTCTAACGTTCCGGCGGTGCCCGCAGAGTCTCCAGCAGCGGTGCGGCTTCGGGTCTGCATCCCCTCCTTCTCTTCTTCTCGCGGAGTAATCGGCATTTTCAATCCCACTTCTGACACCAAATGTTACGTTCTAGGGGTGTGGGATCTAGATTGAAATGCACTTCTAAACCGATGAAGTAGAGTAGGATTTATTGTACACACTTTACGTTACAACACTTAGTACACAAACACTTATATCGCACTCCAAAATCTTCTTGTCGCAGTTTTCGCTTCGATGTTTACTCGTCGCTTTCCCAAATTAAACTCCACTTGGTCGCATTCCCGGGCTCCATATATACCGGCCGTCAAGGACTCCCGAATATTCGGTAGGTACCTACTACCCAGTACGAGACTGTTCGGGATCCTTCCAAATGCCGTCTTGCCTAGCCTAGACCTTTCTCGAATGTTCGGCATCATAGTTCTATCCTTGTCTTGTGCTGTCTCTGTCACACCTTTCTGGAATGTTCTTAGTATAGCTGCCTCTTTCTAATCGTGCTATCTCTTTCACTCCTACTGAAAATTACGTCATATACTGAAGTGGGCTTCAAAGGCCCATAAGGGGTCCTGAAAACGCCTGAAAACGGGTTTTCAGGTTATGGCGTCATCTGATAGAGGGTGGCCTGAAACGGACTGAAAACATGTTTCAGGCGCCTGAAAACAACGGCAACTTGGGTGAAATTTCGATAAACTAGTATGTGTTAGAGCACTCTCTGAAACGGCCTGAAATGGTATTTCAGCCTGCTGAAAACGCCTCCAAGGCACGGAAAAACACGATCAAAGTTTTAGCACTAGCCCACCGGCGTAACAATACTATTAAAAACAAGTTGATTTTTATCGAGAATAACTGAATAGCCCTGTACGATGCCTAAAGGCTACTTAAAAACAGACAACGGACTAATGACTTAGACCTTGTGTTGATAAAGTCGAGCCAATGCCAGGGTGGCTGAGTGGTTGCGGCAGCCGCCCCGTATGCAAAAGACGTAAATTCGATTTCCATCTTCATCATTTTGTTTTTTTGTCGTGATCTCTTGACCTCGACAACACGAGTTGTGTCCACGTGTGTCTATTTACTATAATTTACGCGCATGCGTGCGATAGTAAGTGCGCCATTGACCGTTTGATTTGGCAATCGATCGCTTATTGATTGAAATCTGCGTCATTTGAAACACCTGACGCCATGTTGGACCGGATTGTGCAACTTTCGTAGCGTAGGTATTTAAAAAAATTATAACAGGCGATGAAAATTTCTATGTTGGGGATCTCATTAAGGGATAAGATCCGGAACGAGGTCGTACGACATAAGACTAAGGTAACTGATGTTGTCCAAAAATGTAGCAAGTTGAAGTGGCAGTGGGCTGGCCATGTCTGTCGCAGAACCGACGAGAGGTGGAGCAGGAAAGTTCTCGAATGGAGACCACGCTTAGGTAAACGTAGTGTGGGACGCCCCCCGGCTAGATGGTCAGATGACCTGAAGAAGGCAGCTGGTAGTGACTGGATGCAAAGGATCGTGCGCTGTGGCGCTCCTTGGGGGAGGCCTATGTCCAGCAGTGCACTGCAACAGGCTGATATGATGAAAATTTACTAATTTATTTCATTTATTTACTTAACTATTTATTTATTTCTTTATACGGTGATAATTTGTGAGACTGTGTGTACTTAGGGGATGCAAAAGTGTTAGAGTTTTTAGCCGACTTCAAAAAAGGAGTATCTTGACTGTTTTACATAGACACTTATGGATTTCCTTGTATTACGTACCTACACACACTGTCATACACGCATGGACTATACACAAACTTAATTACAATGAATAGCTGAGGTATAAATCAATACTTATTACGCGTAGTTTGTCAAAACTTTCGCTCTTAAAATGAAATAAAAATAACTTGATAGTAATTTGCTACCACGCGTCAAATTCTAACAGTAGAAATACAGGTGAAACGAAAATAGACGTTTCAAAAATAATTTTCCACATTTTACAATATCGGCCGCAGAGCAGTTCCCTGAAGGACACGCCATTGTGTAACATTGACGCTTTGCCAAAACTATGTGAGTAGTCCCTCTCGTTTGTGTCATCGATAGGTTATTATTGAATGTATAAAGTTATTTTTTTTTCCTTTCTAAAGCTTCCTTTTTTTAACGTCAGGGAAATGCTGTTACGCATACCCACCAGCCGTAGGGGTAGCTGGGGGTTATGTGGGACTCCAGGTTTCTTAAACTCATAGAGTCATTTATTCTATAAACAATAATAAAATCAGAGCGAGAACCCACCTACCCACTAAAAACCTGACGGTGCCCTCCGGTGCCACGTGAGTTGGGGACGTGGCGGGTTCACCGTAGGCCGAGAAGCACATGCATTTATCGCAATTTGTAGAGCTACCTGGTTCAATTAGTTTGATTTCTAAAAGATAATTTTGATTTTCGCAAAACATTGATATAGTTGTCTCAAGATGAGAACTAAAGTGAGACCTACTCAGTATTTTTTTACAACTATTGTGATTGGTTATCCAATGAGTAGAATGCAATTTAAAACTTTACGCTGACAAAAGATATTCAAACTTCGCAAATGGATCATCAAAACAACTCATTATGCCTCGTTAACATACCACACAAACACATCAATTGATATGTTTACAACATCTGATTCTAAAACCGTAGCAAAACCAAATAAACAGCCACCATATTTCAAAGTCCACTGAAAATGTCAACTGGACAAAAAAACCATTTCTGAAACCCCGGTTTATTTTTAAGCAGTCCCATTTTACGCGCTGTACGACTCAGACATGCCTCGGTCCGCGACTGAGCGCTGACAGCGGCGGCCATGTTTAATTTCTTCAAGAGAAAAGGCGGGAAGGCCGAGGTCGCGCCGCCCGAGCGATCCCGAGCCGACCCGACCGCTCCCGAAGACTCCGACGCGCGCGCTCGAACCGACTGTGATGTAACAAACGAGAAATCTTCGACACGGAAAGATGTAGTCAACCTGCTCATACCTGAAGTGGACTATGCCCAGAAGACCGGCGTCGGCGCGATCTTCCAGATAATGGCTGGGAAGAGAAAGAAAAATAAAAAGAAACGAACCGAATCCTGCCGCGTGAGTCCGCAGAAAGAGATGCAAACTAATTTGCAACGGAGTATGTCGGTGGCGAGTGACGTCGTGCAACCCAAAAATATAGTTGAAAATGCTGCCGTGACGGACGCGCACGGCGATCCGGCGGAGTTCGTGAAAGCTTTGGTCCTGCAGAAATACTCGAAGCCGGATAAACACGTGTCGCTCGTCTACGTGTCTGATTCGGTTTTGGATGAGAAACGTCATGCGGAAGCATTGCTCCGGGAGATCGCGAAGAGCATAGACTGTACGATCGACGAAATAAATGATAACAAGACACAGATGGGGGCGAACGACAGCAAGATCGGAAGAGCGGAGCCGGTGTACGAAACTGTTGATGATACAAACAGAAATAACATAGATTCGTACAAAAGCGACTTGGAAGGAAAGTTGGAGAAACTTCTCAATGCGGAAGACACAATTTCTAATCAAGAATCTCCTGGGCAAGTGAAGAAATCGAATTTAAAGCCTCCAAAATCGGACACAGAGGGTTGCTCGGACGACGATCGCTCGGATAACGGAAAAAAGAAGGTCACGTTCAGAAAACACATAGTTTTCGACGACGGCGATCAACAGACTGATGAAGATGACGATTCCTCTTTCGAATCTCTCACTTCCGAAGAAGAAGGTGAGGAGTATTTGGAAGACGCTTTGCCAGACAACGATGAGTTTGACTATGTATCGCAAAACGAGAATAGAACTGTAATAGAAGTGACTGAACCTAAAAACGAGTGTGTGGACGGTTTAAAAAGGATTTCCAGTGACAATAGTGATAGTGGTTTCATAGATGGTGAGAAAAATGAGTCTGGTGATGATGCGACGTGTGTCAAAAGTGCAGAGGCTGAAGAGAGTGAACATAGTGAGAGTGAGGTTACGGAGAGTGAGACGGAAGAAGAAGTTATAGAGGAGATAGAAGAAATTGAAGAGATTGAGGAAATTGAAGAAGAAGAAGAAAGCGTTGCAGATACAAGCGATGCTCAGCATTTAGATAACAAGTAAGTGATGATTTTAAAGTATTCTAAGGTGGCAAAGTCATGTTACTAAGGTCTCTATCTTAACGAGAACTAAAGCTATCTTCTAAATACAGGAATTTTTAATCAGACGTATAAGACTACCAATCAGAGCAGCTTAAATCGCTGACAGTTGCGTGTCGCGGCGACAGAATGCTACAGGGCCCTAGCGGACAAAAAACGACAAAAATAAACATGGCAAATCTACCTTCACTAGTTTAGTAGATATGGTTGTGATCAGAAAATGTTGAACAGTTTTGCAAATCGATTCTATACCACTTTTCCCTCACTTACTTTTCACCAAAGTCCAAAATGCCAAAGCAAATTACTTTTTACCATTCATTATTCGTAACTAGATATTATGACTCAAGGAGAATAGAAAAAAGGTTGTTGTACACTTTTTGATTAATAACATCATTTCTTTTATTGTGGAAATGACAGTCACGTAGACATTGTCAGTCAAACTCCGACGGCAAAGATCGAATCTCGTTGGAAAAAATATTAATTAATCTATCTTGACTTTTAAGTCACATTTAAGTGGGCAAGTTATTGTAATCCTTAGTCCTAGTATCTAATCGTAACTGTACATAATACGGTAGTTGACACCACCAATCGTTGACGTACTTTTTATCAACTGTCAAAACGCTTTTCTTCATAGAGCTTGTATGGGAATAACACACTTTGACGTCATCGCGTGCAATGCCGACTGAGTGACTAATTATCATTTGAATTCCAATTAAAAATCAAATAATACGAACTGCAGAAAAATATTATTGTAAAGGCATCTGAAATTATGAATTATTTTAGAGAAAATCAGTTTTTGAATATTTCTTTCATAGTGGAAACAAGCCTATTGTATGTAAGTAATTGGAATAACAGGGATTATTAATATTAAACTTTCCTTCATGATTAAAGGAAGTATCAACAATAATCAGTGAAACAAATAACGGATGTGTTGTCACAGAACCCTCAAAGGTTTTAATGGATCCTTTGAAAGCATGTGTTGTCTTTGTTTGATTTCATTCTTGTACTTGACCCAATCAACTTCGTCAAAGAAATGTTTGTTTATAATTTCCCAACGCATCTGTCTGAAACTTTGTTTATCCAAACTTATTTTTAGATTGGTCGCTGATTTAGAACATAAATCATGGCATGATCTAAAATTAGTTTAAAATATGTTACGTCATTTTGTCTTGTCGTTGTCGTGTCATGTTTATCATTAGTGTATATAGTGTATTTTCAAACTGTGCAAGAAGTTTCTGTAAGAGAACTCGGAAGAATACTTAAGCCACGATTAGTGGATAATTCGTTTAGGCACAAGAATCATTGCTTTGACTTTGAATAAGTATATGAAACCGCTCTGAGATGAAACGTCCTAAAAGCTAAAAGGATTTTTTTATCTATCAGTACAGTCAAAAAATAGTTTCGAGTTTAATAGTTTTGGCATTGCTTCGAGCATCCATGCTTGCTGAATAATCGTGATTTTTATTAAAATATGTTTAATCAAGGGCTAGTATTTTCTCGTGATTTATCCATGCACCTGTGCAGCATGGAGTTAGTAAACCCTCTTTGACAATCTCAGTGGCAGAGGTCAGGCTGAAATCAAGCTCATTTAAAAAATCCTTACGCACGAATGTATTTATTTGTACTATCTAGAAGATTGCATTTTTTTGTAATTCAGGAAGAAATTTAAACAAATCCTGTGTGAGTGATACAATTTTATTGTTTTTCTTTGCATCGCAAAAATAACAACTACACCACGATTTTGGAATATACTTGTAAAAAAGGTTGAGTCTCTATTTATTTATTTATTTAAGTTCTGCACAAACATGTGTACAATGGTGGACTTAATGCCGAAGGCATTATCTACCAGTCAAACATAGGGCCAAGCAGAGAAGATTCAGGCGGTGCACATAAAGTAAAAAGTAAAAACAAAAAATTTAACTGAAGTTATTGAGGTACAAAATAAAATTATAAACATACTTACTAACTACTTACATAAAATGAAATAAAAATACACAAAAAAACATAGACATACATTGTTACGTATGCATAATAAGAATGGTACACATGGTAAGAACACCGTGTCACTGAGACAGTTCATTCCTGTAGTGGGACTGCAGTGACTTTTTAAAGGATAATTTCGACGTCGACCGCTGGGTACCGACTCTATCAAGGGTACTCAGTTAAGTTCACTATGAATGAACCGTACAGTATCTTAAAATAACGAGGACCAGGACATTCGAATATAGAAGGAAACGAAGTAGCTGATAACCTCGCCAGAGAGGGCGCCGATAACCCTCAAATCGGCGTAGAACCGTTCTGTGGCATCACCAAGCAACGAGCCACTACGATACTAACCATTCTCTATAAACAAGAGGCAATTGAGTGGTGGAAGTCTACTTCAAGACAAGAACACTCAAAAGCACTCATTCAGGGATACAGCAACAAAGTAACTAAAGAGCTGTTAAAGTTCAAAAGATACAAAGCTTGTGCTTTGACCAGAATACTAACAGGTCACTGCAAACTAAACAAACACATGGCAAACATGAATATGACAGAAGACGCTCTGTGCAGATTCTGCAACACAGAGGAGGAAACGGCCATGCATATTCTCTGCTCATGCGGCCCGCTTATGAGCAAAAGAAGTATCCATCTCGGGCGGCACATCATGCGCCCGGATGAGATAACAGAAGTCACGCTCCAAAGAGTCTGGCAATTTATAGACTCAACGGGACTAAGCAGTGAACTGTAAATACAAAGGGCTGCCACAATAGATCAAATTGGTCGAGTTGGCGATAAGAAGGCCCATAAACCCAATAATAATAATAAAATAACGAGAAACCACGTTTTAAACAATGAAAGGAAATCAAACAAAAATAGAATACGTAAATAGTTCTCAATAAAAACACGCAGAAAATAAATGTGACTAAGCGTGAAACAGAGCGTCTTGCGTCAAACAAAATGGCGTCCTTGAGCTGTCAAAAAAACGCGGGTACGGTAATAAACACTAGTAAGTGGTCATATGATACTGTAAACAAAACATTTAGGTACTATAGGCTTTTTAAATGCGTATAATTAGAGAAATAAGTATTATGCGTAATTTCTTTCGAGAGTAGGTACTTCTTTTTTGTAACGTATTTTTTACGCAGACATTGAGTCTGGTCTAAAATAAACTCCTCGTGGCGATAACACATGTCTGTCTAATTGCTTTTACAATCCCATTTTCCATTCGGTTAATAGGAAGAACCTTGATCCTCTTTCACGCTGAATTCCTTGGTGATTTTGGTGGTGTTGAAAACAAAACAATACAGTCCAATAAATACTCGTAGTACTGAGAATCGTTAACTTAATCCATTATCTTATCACGCAAAATCTTTTCCCTACTAATAATTAACCTGTGATACCCTAGAAGATACTAAAAAAAATTGGTTGCCTGTAAAGTCGGTATACGCGCGAAAGTTTTACGTGACAACGACTCTGAGTGGTAAAATAATTTTAATGTGAATATTCATTCGTATAACATGAACCGGTGTGTATGCCTATCTCTCTCTCTCTCTCTCTCTCTCTCTCGCTCTGTCTCTCTCGCGCGAAACGTGAGCGGAGCAGCGTAACGCAGTTTCTTGAGGTGTCACCCGGCAAACCAATTTATAAGACGTTGTCACGTCAAAATGATAATAATAATATTTTATTTCAGACCATGTCTATAAATTGATAAGTACAAA
Source organism: Pyrausta despicata (assembly GCA_963921415.1). NCBI lineage: Eukaryota > Metazoa > Arthropoda > Insecta > Lepidoptera > Crambidae > Pyrausta > Pyrausta despicata. The sequence continues at coordinate 1,877,307 of OY992871.1, read as the reverse complement.
TTACACAGTATCTTAAAAAACTAATGTTAGTAGTGCAATTACCATTAAAAAGGATAGGAAGGCGCATCCAATGTTGCAATTAAATCCTTTCTGCTTATTTTCTACTCGAATTTCACTTGTATCAATTTTTGATGAAACAGTTATTAGTCACTTATATCTAATTGAGTAAATGTAAATGTTTCAAGTGATCTCAAGCGATAGAAGTTTAATATTTAATAATTAGGAAACTTTTTAGCACACTTGCACACACGTACGCACACACTCACACGCTCCCATGCACGCACACACTCACGCGCTCGACACACATTAGTTAGTTATTTGTCAATTTTGTTTTGTTTCGTTTTTTTCTTTTTTTTTCCTTTAGTTTATAATGTAAGAGTCTTATTTTATAATAGTCTTTGGGATATCTACGGGCGGGGACTGGTGACCTGTAGAACCGGTTATTTTAACCTATTTCAGGCATCAGCCTCTCGCACCTTGGGTACACCTCTGTATTAATATAAATTTAGAATATTTATACTATGTACCCTTTGTTGTGATGAGGAAACAAATAAATATATTATTATTATTTATTATTATTTTTTAAGATGAAGGCACAAGGTGCTTAATGTCGGTATTTGGCTATTTCAGTGTTGAATGGTTGTATGAAACTGAGTTGCAAGTTAGTTACTTACTAAGAGGCTTAAGTTTAGCTTTAATAGTAGAATGTCGACGGGATTTTTTAGTAACAGACGAAGTCGCGGGAGGTCGCTAGTAAATATACAAAGTGTTACAAAAAACCCCGTTATAACTGAAGGGTGTTGTTATGCCCGGAAAACTGCACATCATTCCCAAAGATAATATATTCAGGTCAAAATCCCAAAAAAAAAATTGGACCTCTCATACAAAATTGCCAATCAGCTGATCAATTTACTAAGGGAGAGCCATTTTTTTTTGAGATTTGACCTAGGTTTCATAAGGCATAAGTGACTTAAAATTCTATGACCAACTCAATTTATTGCAAATAAATATGATTATTATGATTAGGTTTCTTTGCGAAAGTTTTTCAGTTTTACGGGCACAACAACACCCTTCAGTAATTACAGTTTTATTTGTAACACCTTGTATGAATCTTGTATGAATCTTGTATGAATCTTGTATCTTATATTCTGATTGTATCTTATAGAACTGTTAGCGTAAAGTTATATGTAAGACTAGCTTTCGCCCGCGGCTCCGCCCGCGTGGACTAATATTTTTCGTATCCCACGGGAACTGCATATTTTTCCGGGATAAAAAGTAGCCTATGTGTTATTCCAGACTATTATCTACCCCTGTGCCAAATTTCAACCAAATCCATTCAGTAGTTTTTACGTGAAAGAGTAACAAACATCCATACATACAAACTTTCGCCTTTATAATATTAGTAGGATTATAAAGAAATTACATATAACTTTACGCTAACAGTTCTCATTGTAACGGAAATAGATGTGAAATGTTCTCAAGTGCTTACATCTGGCTCACATCTGAAAATGAACTGAATCCATACTAATATTATAAAAATGCGAAAGTAACTCTGTCTGTCTGTCTGTTACTCAATCAAGCCCAAACTACTGAACCAATTTGCATTCAATTTGGTATTTTCTTACTTGAATACCCAAGAAAGGACAGGCTACTTTTTACCGCGGGAAAATGACGCATTTCCATGGGGAAATTCAGGTGCGGCGATCGCTTTTACGCCTAAACTACTGAACAGATTTAAATGATATTTGGTAAGGAGACGGTTTGAGACTTAAGAAAGGAAATGAGTTACTTCTGGCCGCGGGGAAACAACGCATGGGAAAAAATACTTTCCAGGGAATCTGATCGCTTTCATTACCAAAATTACCAAAGTTTTGAATTAATATTCGAATTAAATTGGTAGTACGGGAAAACAACGCAATCAAAAAAACTACCTTACGCGGACGAAGTCGCGGGAAAAACTAGTGGTCTATAATTTCTAAACGGGCTTTGTTATGCAGCATGTTTTTATTAAAATAAAAAATTAAACCCCTGGTCACACTTGCGGCGGGACGTTTGTTTGTCGATGAATAAGAATCATTACAGACCTACTAAACTATTCCATCGCTTTCAACCTAGCCAATGTTTTCAATCTTTCGCGGCATGATACTACATAAAAAAAGACTTTAGAGTGTTGCCTCAAGCAATAATTTTGGTCTAATGTTTTAGGCAGGTCTGGCTAGTAGGCTGATAGAAATAAATCTTCTCGCTAGTGGCTAGTGTTGAAACAGCTAATGTTCTCGTGTTAAAACAAAAATTATAGTGTGGTGTTAGTTAAAACGCTTTCACATATGGATAACGTCAATTTTAACGGATCACTCGCTACTGGAGCAAAAAAATAAAAGAATTGTACGACTTTGTCAATATCGCATAATATTTTTATGTGACATTCCTCACAACCCTATCCTGTTTTGTTATTGTATGTAGCATATCATTATTATTCAAATAGTTTTAACGGGTTCGTCGATACTAGAGCTGTGCTGTGTGAATACTATTCACACAGCACAGCACGGTACTCATCCGATAAACGTATCCAGTATACCTACTGCATCCCAAATACTGTATTATGTGTGAACTGGCTCATACAACTACTTAAGCTAAAAACATATACGTTTAAACGGACCTGTTATATGTGAACGCGCTGTTAGGTCACCAACCTTACCACTTTTTTTGTTGTTAGAAAATATAAAGCAATAAATAAATAAACAACAACATCACATACATCGATCTGACTAATATAGATAGCGTGCCACGTGAAGCTCTCTGGGTTGTGCTTGAGAGGATAGGATACACGGAGAAGTTTGTGCGACTATTAAGACTCCTGCACGATGACATGCAGTGCTGTGTCGCTGATGACAGTGAACAGTCTGACTTTTTCCCTGTTACCTGTGGGGTAAAACAAGGCTGTGTCCTGGCGCCTACTTTGTTTGCACTGTATTTTGCAGTCGTAGTCAGAGAAGTCCTGCAAACGACTTCTGAAGGTTTACGCATCCGCTTTCGCACCGATGGTAATGTTTTTAATTTAGCTCGGTTCAAAGCCCGCACAAAGGTGTCTTACGCAATGGTCACAGAGATAATATATGCGGATGACCTGTGCTTTGTGGCAGAATCTCCAGAAGGCCTGCAGCAGATAATGACGGTCTTTCACGAGTGTTGCTGTAAATATGGTTTAAAAGTCAGTGTCAAAAAGACGGCGGTAATGTCCTTGGACATTCATGGTCACGAAGCACTTACGATTAAACTCGGCGAGGATACGCTGAAGCAGGTCGATAAGTTCCGCTACCTGGGGAGTACTATTACATCAAAGTGCGACCTCGATGCAGAAGTGAACAGCAGGATCGGAGCTGCAGCTGCAGCGTTCGGCAAGCTCGATTCTAAGGTCTTCTGCTCACATGATTTGAAACTGAGCACCAAAATTGGAGTTTACATGGCAGTTGTACTCCCCAATGTTTTATACTCAGCCGAAACGTGGACTGTGTACCGTCGCCACATTCGCATGCTAGATCGTTTCCACTTAAAATGCCTACGTAAGATCCTAAATATCCGATGGTCTGATCGCGTACGTAATACAGAAGTACTGCGTAGAGCCAAAGTAGAGCTAATGTGGGTGGAATAGAGGCATACCTCATGCGACGATAACTCCGATGGTGCGGACATGTGTCACGAATGACGGAAGAGCGAGTGGCAAAGCGCATCTTCTATTCGGAACTTGAGGAGGGCAAGCGAAAACATGGCGGCCAACTCCTCAGGTATAAAGATGTGCTTAAGCGGCACATGAGGAGTTGCAACATCGAGCCTTTGCAATGGGAGCAACTGGCTGCTAAGCGAACTGAGTGGAGATCCATGGTTAAAACCAGGATTTTCGAATTTGAGGCTAAACGGCGCTCAGACCTAGACGCCAAGCGTGACGAATTGAAAGCCAGACCACCAGCGGCAATCAATTACAACTATATAAACAGTGTGCTCACATGCCCGCAGTGCGCAAGGACATTTACAAAAAAGATTGGCTACATAAGCCACATGCGTGCACACGACCGCCAACAAAGAAGTTGAAGCAGTCGCCGTGATCGAAATCGATCGGAAGGATACAACATGGTAGAAACAAAGATGGTGGCCGGAAAATACGATAGTCCTAGTTTGTAGCTACTTAAATGTATAGAGAATCAACGTTCTAGTCTAGCTAAGGACATATTGCAGTGTTAGCTACACTGACATTAAAAAATATATAACAATTATAAATTAATAAGCAGCACTGCTGTTTTGTGGAAAACAAAATAGCAATGGCGACGAAAAAATGAATGAGGGGGGGGGGTGCTATTAGTTTAATAACACACACACACACACACACACACACACACACACACACACACATATGCACACACTATAAAGTTTCACTGCTTTGAATTGTAAATATTATAAATATGTTAATGTTTGTTTGGTCGGGTGGTGACATCTACAAACCTCAGTGGTTCCCACAGAAAACCAGCGCTATGGCTTGCCGTGGCAATAATGCTGAGTGGGGACCTATTTGGTCATTATATTACATTCATTTTTTTTTGGTTTGCTTAATTTTAGTTTAAATTTTCACTATATTGTATTGTAATATGTGCCAAATAAATATTTCTTCTTCTTCTTCTTCTTAATATGTCTGTTTCAGTGTGTGTGTCTCTGTGACATCGTAGCTCGCAAACGGATGAACCGATTTCAAAGCGGTTTTCTTTATTCGAAAGATAATTTAATCGCGGTGGTTCTTAGCTATAGCTGATCAAAATCCGTCTAGCCGTTAAAGCTTACTCTCTGTTTTCCTGGCATTTCGTACATTCGGGGTTTTGTTAAATGGACAGTTTGTTTTTTTCTTTTTATTATTCTATAAATCATGTTTTACGCCTATAAATCAAGTTTTAATGTCATTATTAATATTTTATAAACTCCTGAATATACGATAACAGTTTTCAACGATCTTCAAACATGTTTACGAGTTATGAAACATTGGCATGGGTTAGTATACAAATAGTTTCGCCCACACGATTCCGGTTGGATATTCAATGAAAACAGTTTTTAGAGCTAGTACAAGTTGATTATTTACTCCACATAATAATGGTTCGACAAGTTCGTTCCGGGCGTCTTGGATTCATTTTGACAACCTAGAAGTTCACTATTCACCAAGAGGTCGCGGGTTCGATCCCCGCACTGTACAAACATTTGTGTGCATGAAAATGTCTGTTTGTACTGGTCTGGGTGTTATATGTATTAATTTAGGTTTATTTGTAATACCACTGTTGATTCTGATATCTGTAACACAAGTGCTTAAGCTACTTACCACGGAGTCAGATCAATGTATGTGATGTTGTTGTATATTTATTTATTTATTGCTGAAATACGATGATAGACGCTCGGTTGTTGAAGCATTACAGTTGTAGGTATTACAATTGCTTGTGATCATCATACATGATCTGTTTGGAATGATGTAGGAAACCACTAGACTATAAAACTGGCAACTTGTATTAAACAGATTCAACAGTAGATATACATGTAACTGCTAACGCACATCAGTCAGTGGCATAGGTACTGATGTCGCCGCGAAACTTATAGCATTTCAACCAATCACAGCAGCCAAATAGCTGGGGTTCACTACTCCATTTCGAAATACGTTTCGTCAAATTACGAAACGTATTTCATCGATGACAACAAGTCGATTATTTGTTTGAACGATGCGTTATATACCCGTAAGACGTTACATCGACGGTTCATTTGATCGAATGCTAAAAGAAATTCGATGAAATGAACCATTAGGAGTAGTGAACGCAAATAGCTGTGAATGGGTGACAGTTACAAGTCGCAGTGACAGAATGCAGGTGCGCCTTTAGCCTAAATACGATCAGTCAACCTCTAGAAGTAAGCTACACTTGACCAATCCTCTGGAAATGCCTAATTAAGGTTAAAATTTATTTAATCCGCGCCAAAGCGACTGTTAGTAACAGAACATTCGTTATTTGTCAATGTTAACTCTACTTTAATAAACAAAGAACAACATCACATACATTGATCTGACTCCGTGGAAAGTTGCTTAAAGCACTTGTGTTGAAGAAATCAGAATCAACAGTGGTATTACAAATAAACTTAAGTAAAAACGGAAAACACCAAGACCACAAAACATATTTATGAAAACAAATGTTTCTAAAGTGCGAGGATCGAACCCGCGACCTCTTGGTATAATAGTCAACTTCTGAACCATTCCATCAAAGTAGTTGTCGTCACTATACTGCGCAAGAAGAGCTACGCATCCCACCTTTAAGCAAAGATAAGGCCACCAACAGTATCCTCTTTATGTCAGAAAATATAATGATTATCTTATTTTTTTTCAGGAAAACCCTGGTCAGCCAGGAGTCCAAGTTTCAGAACCAAGTGGCCACGCTAACGGAGCTAGCGGACACGCGATGCGGAGAGGCGGACCGAGCGAGAGAGCTGATAGCGGAGTACAGGAAGGAGATCGAGGCGAAGGACCAGGAGATCGAACGTGAGTGACAGTTATTCTATTAGCTACCTACCTTCATTTCTTGGAATTTACAAAATCTTCTCGAGTATCGATCGTAAGAAACTCAGTACACAAACTACGTTCAGTTGTCTTCTTCTTAACGTGTCGACCTAGGTATAGCTATATTTTTTAAGACCAAAACTCAGCCATTGACAAAGCATTGAGGAAATGCGCACAGGCGTGCGCTCTCCGAGCTGTATGCTCTATTGCATATTCTCCTTACTTCGACCTTCTTGAGTACATACTCGTAGTCTGTTCAGGAACTTCCAAGTTGGTTGAATGATAAAAAAATTCTTGAAGGCAGTAATGTAATATAATCTATCAATTCGACAGAACGCTAGTGACACTCAATGAGGATAAAAGCTTTAATTGAAAATCAAAAAATATAGCTATCGCAAGACTACACGCATACGCCTAGTCACACGCACACAAACACAGCACCGAAGTCTGCCGAAGTGAAACGACGTTAGACGGTGTGTTTGGTTTTTTTCGTTACGGAAATTCTTGATTCTGTCGCCGCGCCGCGCTCAAAGCCCGCCATAGAAGCTATGCAATAGCTTAAATACCCTAGACATGACCCGGGAAAACATATATATAGCCATAGCTGCCTGCCTCGTTGGTGTAGTGGCAAAGTTTCTGCCTTACATCCGAGAGGTCCTGGGTTCGAATCCCAGGTCGAGCCAAAATTGTTTCTGAGATTTTCTGTCATTAATTTCTCAAAAACTGCTCGGAGTCGGGAAATTGGCGGTGTGACACCCCCGTGCCTCGGAAAGCACGTTAAGCCGTTGGTCCTGCGCCTGATCTCTCTCCGGTCATGTCGGATTGCCGTCTCACCGAACTTCGAGAGTGATGGAACAGTGAGTGCACCTGTGTATTGCGCACACACTTGTGCACTATAATATCTCCTGCGTAGTTGGCTGATCTCTGTTGAGATTGGCCGCCGTGGTCGAAATCGGCCAGGAGGACTATTATATAGCCATAGCTAAAAACCACCGTGATTAAATTATCTCTCGATAAAAAAGGCGGACAGAATTCTGTCCATCCGTTAGGGAGCTACGATGCAACAGACACACACAAACACACAAACAGAATAGTGATCAAACTTACAACAGCTCTCTTTTTGATCGGGGGTAGAAATACTAATCAAATAAGTTATGCCGTTATTGTGGCACGTTGTTAACAGCATATAAATGTATGGACTAAATACATAAAGGCTACCTAAAGTTTAGTCTTATGTAAACCTATTTTGACTCTACGCTCTAAATTATTTAAAAGGCTCGTGATGACAGCTCAGCTGTCATCCGCTGTGGATGCATGTTTGCTAATCGATACGAAAATTGATTGATTTAAAATTAATAGATTTACTATAATTATAATAATAAATATTTCACAGCAAACACACATATTATACATAGAAAACACCCAGACCAGTACAAACAAACATGTTCATGCACCCTTATGCTTGTACTGTGCGGGGATCGAACCCGCGACCCTTGGTTTTAGAAGTCCGACATGTGGACCACTGCACCAAGCGGTCGTCAACTACTACTCGGTCACTATAGAAGCAGTGCAAAAGCCACCAAACATTATTTTAAATATAAAACAAAGGCTTTTCAGTGGATTTTGTCTATCGTTACGGTTGTTACCTAATAATATTCGTGGTAAATTTGGCTGCCATCTTGTTACTTGTGATTGAAACCGGTTAATTCTAGTTTCATTTTATGTTGTTTGGGCTGTTAAATGTGGCTTAACACTTCAAAGCAGTAACAATGCTAGAAAATAAATTGAAGTAATAAAATAAAATGTTCATAGCTGTTATGATGACGTGGTTATCGTTTCTGAAAACAAGGAAAATGTTTTGTTTTGACATTGCATAGCTTCCAGAGATTAAATTTGGCATAAGTTTGATAAAATGAATGAATGAAAGAAAGAATTTTATTTTCAGACCGGGGACCATAATTTCGTAGTAACAATTTTTATACAAAACTTAGGTTAGTGTATAGTAATGCATTTACCAAATTACTTTGTTAATTTACATAAAGTAGGTAGGTATACAATCATAATGATGTGGCAACAGTTGGCGCCAATCGTGTCATCTAAATGTTAATTGGTTTCTTATAGTCCTTTTAATAGTAATCTTCCCTAACAATAACATAATGTGGGATAAACTACATTGCCAATTTACTACCAACGAGTGAAACATGAAGACCGAAGTATGTAAACTATTTGGCACAATGCTAAAATTTAGGGAAACTACAAAGAGTTATTACATAAATAAACAATAATGAACACAACGACTATTGTTGGTCGTTGTACAAGTTTTCATCATCTTATCGTCATCACAAAGAAGCGTGTTGGTTTCTTATTGTTGCTTTATCGAGCTGAAAACAACGAATTTACTACAATAAATGAAAACATGGACAAAACTAGTTCAGATAAGTATGTTTCTACTACTTTTGAGTGATGGTAGTTTACAATTCTTACAAACCTATGTAATGACAACTAACATCTTAGTCTACTTGTGACCGCGGACGCTGAAAAGGGTCCGAAACGTCAGGTTAAAATGAAATGTAAATTAATCGCGAAATAATCCGTAAATAAGTGTAACATTTCAATGGTCTAATACATATTTTAAAAATCAAAAAATTAAAGTTACAAAAATTCATTTTTCCAACCTAAATAAATAGCATTAAATAAATATAATTAATTAATAAAATTCGAGTAATCTCCGGCACATCACTTTGAACCTTAATCAGTACATATAGAACACACTCCACTTATCGGTAATTTGGGAAGAATATTGTCCAGTGACTAAACTACTGGGTAGATTTGATTGTTTTTTTGTATGAAGATTAGTTGCATCATAAGTATTCATAAGACATGAAGTTGGTTTATTTTTAAGCAATACCAATGCAAATTTATTTACAGTGTGCAATTAAAACACACTTGAAGAAAAATGGACTGCCACAGGCGGGGCTCGAACCCACACTTAACGCAAGCAAGAGCAATCGCCCGGCTTGCGAGTGGTGCGAGTTCCAGTCCCGCTTGTGTTTCACTTCATAAGGGATGTATATTTTAATTTATTGTCGTATTGCGACTCCACACTATATGTATATGAGAACACATAATGTTCCTTTAAGAATTATAAAGGTCTATTATTTGCCATTCCACAAAAATCTATAGGGAAGTCATACTTTTTCGTGCCTAATCCCAATGATTGTTTTGTTAGGTTCCACCAGTAGATAGTTGAATCATCTTGATTCCTTCTTTTATTAGAAAGTAGTTAGTAGTAGTTGTATTAGTAGTTGGTGTAGGTAGTATGACTGCCTCGATGGTGTAGTGGCAAAATGTCTGCCTTACATCCGAGAGGTCCTGGATCCGAATCCCAGGTTGAGCCAAAATTGTTTCTGAGATTTTTTATCATGAATTTCTCAAAAACAGCTCGGAGTCGGGAAGTTGGCGGTGTTACACCCCCGTGCCTCGTTGCGCACGTTAAGCCGTTGGTCCTGCGTCTGATTTCTCTCCGGTGATGTCGGATTACCGTCTCACCCAACTTTGAGAGTGATGGAACAATGAGTGCACCTGTGTATTGCGCTCACACTTGTGCACTAAAATATCTCCTGCGTAGTTGGCTGATTTCTGTTGAGATTGGCCGCCGTGGTCGAAATCGGCCAGGAGGACTATTATTATTATGATTATTATTATAAGTAGTAGAAATTCAAATTAAGCAAACGCACATCTCTAAGTAATACATACGAAGCATTTAGATGTGAAACGAGTCTTGTTCCATGAGTAATTCGTCCACAAACACACAGACAGACAAAGGAAAACAGCAAAAGTGAACGCTTGGCTTCACTCCAGGGCTAAAAATGTTCAGCTCAAAGTAAATGCACTCGTTAAACTCTTTAGTGCAGGTAGGAAAACATTGTTAGCGTATAGAGAAAGAATTAACAATACTTTCTCTTGATTAAGATACCGAATTTTTAGACAATCATTCATGTTAAACATTTGTAGCTGCAATTATTGCACATGATAGCATTGTTAAATCGCATCTTAAGACCAGGGCACAACTGCGCCGCGACTCGGTTGACACGCTGCAGTCGCGAACAGCAGCGACAGTATATGGGAGGTGTGCGCTGGCGGTAAAACAAAGCTTACAGCAACAAGTGAAAATCCTGCACTAGGCTAATTGCCTGTGTGCAGCCTTGCAGCCATTTCTTTCACCATGACAATGGAACAAAATGACATTTACTTTTCGTTACACCATGTATGGTGAGGAGAAATAATATTGAGTGACGCCAAAAATGACCTCGATCAGAGATAGAACAACAGCTGGAGAGCATTAACTGCTGGACGGATTTTAAGCAATCATAGATATGAACCACACCGTAATAAAATTATCCTTCGAATAAAAAAACCGGTCAAGTGCGAGTTGGACTCGCGCACCGAGGGTTCCGTACAAACCTGTAGATAAGGAGTAGTAACTTTGAAATTTTCAAAATTGTCAAAAATATTTTTCAAAAATATTTTTTTTTATATGATGAAACTGAAAATTTACGGTTTTTATAATTTTTCCTATATCTGTACTATAAGACGTGACTTCGTACTAAATTTCAAGATTCTAAGTTTACGGGAAGTACCCTGTAGGTTTTGATTCCCGTGCGAGTTTCGAAAATTTGCGGAAATTTGCGGCCTAAATAGCTGTATCTTTTGATTGCGTTGGCTTAGAAGGTTGATTTTTCTACAGCTTTCAGGGACAGTAGACCTAAGTATCATATAGAAATTTCAGTTTGATACCTCCACGCGTTCCTGAGAAAAACGGTCTTGACAGACGGACGGACGGACGGACAACAAAGTGATCTTATAAGGGTTCCTTTTTTTCCTTTTGAGGTACGGAACCCTCAAAACACCACACTGAAATCGGTCCACCCGGTGACGGCTACGATGCCACAGAGAAACACACACTATTAAGATAGGGATCCTAAACACTTTCTCTCTTATTCTTTCAAGCGAAACCTACAACGAACAGTTCTGAATCAGGCAGTTGATTTTTTCTTCTGCAAAAATCTGTTTACCATGGATAACATTTGATGTCTTTTGGCTTAAAACAAGGAAAAATTCAACGAAAATACCAAAATCTATTTCTTAAGATCTGTCAACTTCCTAACACACTTCAGTAGGTGTTTATTTTCTCACTTCTCGCTAAAAACAAGCCCCTGTTTAGTATTTACAATCCATAAATATAACCCAAGGTCAATGTTTCAGTGCAATGTACTTAGTGCAGTTTGCACTTATTCTTCCAGGGTTAATATAGTCCATATAATGCAGTGAAACTCACTGATTGAAGAGAATGATGAGAAAATTACTTTCGGAGAAGTAATTTACTTTGGTGTGTGGTTTTCCGGCTAATTGGCATTCACCACTCACTCACCCGCGACTTACGAATATAAACTTTGAAAATAGCCTTCATTCTTGACTCGTGGAAATTGGTTCACCGTTTCTTTAATTCCGTTTGACTAGGCTATACAGGGTGTTACAATATACAAAAAAAAATTAAGAAGGTTGTAGTGCACGTAAAACTGAACAACTTTCCCAAATAAAACTAGGTCTCAATATGAAAAAAAAGGCTCTTTCATAGTGAATCGATCAACTGATCGGCAATTTTGTATGGGAGCTCCAATTTATTTTTTGATATTTTGACCTATGTTTAGGTAGTAAAGTTGTTAAATTTGACGGGCTTATCAACCTCCTTAAATATTTATTTGGTATTTTGTAACACCCTGTATAGGTACTAACCACGCCAGTCCAAGATAGTCTGGTAACCATTGTGGAAAGGCACTCCACAAGAATTCATGTGGCTGCTTTGTGGCGTGAGTATGCAGTTCTAGTTGCCCATTTAGTCGCTGAAGATCTAATTGCCAAATCAGTGGCCGGGGAAACCCAGTCTCAAAGTGCAATGCGGACTAGCAATCAAGCATACTTTCCAAGGTGAGCAATCAGTCACCTGGATCGATCTTAAGCAAAAGAAGTTGATTTTTTGAAGTTTTGATTGGTCGGTATATTTCTAGGACAATATTGGGTATTAAAAAGATCGAAATAAATGATACATACTTAGTTAAACTTCCCCACCGTGTATTTATTTAGGTACTAGCGTTTACCCGCGAATTCGGAATGCGTTATTTTCCCGTAATACCCCTTTTTTTTCAAATATAAATAAATCAATCAACAGATATGAAAGCGATCAGATTCCTCGGAAAGTGTTTTTTTCCCATGGGAATGCATTGTTTTCCCACGGTCAAAAGTAACTCATGTCCTTTCTTAAGTCTTAAACTATCTCCTTACCAAATTTCATTTAAATCTGTTCAAAAGTTTTGGCGTAAAAGGGATCGGCGCATTTTGACGTGACAACGTCTTATAAATTGGTTTGCCGGGTGACACCTCAAGAAACTGCGTTACGCTGCTCCGCTCACGTTTCGCGCGAGAGAGACAGAGCGAGAGAGAGAGAGAGAGATAGGCATACACACCGGTTCATGTTATACGAATGAATATTCACATTAAAATTATTTTACCACTCATAGTACGAGAGCCCACGACCAAAACCATGTCTCATAGCAATACGGCAAAAACCCTATAAAATCGTTAGATTGTATGATTCTGAACCCGACTAGGTGTGTAGTAACGGTCGAAAGTGTAGCAACTGCGTGGGAGGCCATTTCTGCTGTGTCAAAAAAAAAAGACAGTCGGTATTATAGCAATACGTCTGATAGTGAAAATGTACATAGATTTTGTAATTGTATTACGAAAAAGTTTGTTTACAGACATTTTGCGCGTAGCATATAGCCTGAGCGCATTTTTGAAAATGTCAACAAATTTAGCCGACCTGTATTATAGAATACGGATAAATTTTTTTTTCAACTTTTCGTATTGCTGCCATGATTACCAATAACCTGTTTTCAGACACTTTAAGTGTAGCATATACTCCCAAAAACGAAAATAACGTTTCGGAGTCGCCTGGCCGACGCCTCTGTTAAATGTTTTTTTAAATTTACAGCCTTCATAGATATTCAAGAATCTCCCTTGTCTATTATATGTACTTTGACAGATGACAGATGTCATTACTTATTTCTTTTGTAAAAGTTACTCAAGTGTGCTTTAAATAAAACCAAAACTATCAAATCAATCAGTATTTAATTTCAACAGCCTCAGCGCTTGTTACGCTCCTGCCCCTTCCCTTCCCTTCATCCCAGTTTCCTTTTGTGCGATTTATTTCAGTCCTTCAACTTCAATGTTAAGGTTTCGGTTAAATTCTTTGTTAATTATCATCTAATAAATTCAGGGTCGCAACCATTGACTTATATATATTACTGCGTAAGGACTGGCCTGTCAGCGCGCTACACTGTCGCTACGTGATTGGTCCTAAAACACTAATTTTAGGACCGAGTGAAATTAGTCGCGCGGTGACATCGTCCGGTGCGGTCACTGAACGTTCTTTGCAAAAATGCCAAGTTGTGTTGTGAAAGGTTGTACAAACTACGATACAAAGGTGAATAAACAAAAAAATGACATTTCCTATCACCGGTAAGTACTAAAACAATCAAAATTTAACCAGTTAATTATAAAAAAAACTTTGTGTTTTACTCGTTTCATCATTCGTCATGTTTACGCTGCACATATTACGCGTCGTACGACGTAACTTTGTATCGGCGGCGTTTCAGAATTCAATAATCGTCAAAGTAGGTAATAAGTTTTATAATTATTTGATTTTCATCGAGTGTATTCTAATATAAGATTTTAACATTTAATATATTAAAACGATAAAAGTGTATTATTCAATTAGTGAAAATCGTGTAAAATTAAAACAGAAATAAATATAAGATAATATTTACACATGTTGCCAGTCAGCCTACCTTTATAATATTTTTTTTTATTTGTAGATTAGATAGATGGGTATCCAGAGTTTTATGTAAAAAAATAAAATGTGAAACATGTATAAACAGCTTACTAAGCAAAGAAAAATTAAGCTTTCACAAATTGATAGAATTTAAAAATATGGGCGGTTTGTGTTTTCCGTCTAAAGATCTGTTTGAGGTATGTTTGGAGACAGAGAAAAATCTTAGACGCCTTAAACAAGAGTTCATGGATAATTGCGACTTTAAATATTTCATTTTAAAAACTCTGCAAAACTTTAACGGAAGAGATGTATTTTCTATTTTGAATTTTCACTCAATGGAACAACCGGCCACACTCAACCATCGACTGAACTTGATAAAGTCAATAATAGAAAAATATACGAATGCCAGAAAACATTACGAATCCAAAATTAAAAATACATCTCAAATTACATAAAGGCAAAAATTTAAAAAACTAGTTTTATTTGATGGACAGTAATAATTACAATATTATAATATTTTTAATTTATATAATATTTTTCATTTACGTAATAAATTATGGTTTTTCTTGTATTTCCTGGACATATCCAATTTTAATATAAGAATGATAAATTGCAGTCGTATCACACGTTATACTTAGTTTCATAAAATAGGATGTAACTAAGTGTGATTAAATAAAATATACTTAATAAAACAATCACTAAAATAATATCAAAACAAAAGTATTAAAAAATAAGTTTTAAAGTCTTGGTACAGAAAATAAAATAATATATTATTTCACGCCGCTCTTACAAGGTTACTGAGTATAGTAATAACATTCATGTCTTGAGAGTGAAAGAGATGTACTACATTACGCTTTATCACGTGAAAGACAGAGATGCAATGACGCAACGTAGTAATTAGGAAATCTAATAGATGGCGTTAATTTTATCTAGTATGGGAGAAATCAGCGTGATTCGTTCAGAAGGGCGCATCCTTACTTTTTAAATCAATGGTCGCAACGTATTCATTGGTTTGTAACAGAAAATTCAAGATGCCTCAATACGATTTATAAATGATATCTGAGTATCGAAAAGTTGTCTGATAGAGAAGGTGCTACACTTAATTTGTCTGATATAAATTTTTTGCACACATGTGCAACTTATTTTATCATGTCCAACAATTTTCAGACATATTGCTATGATACCGATCGGTAAAATTTGTTAACATTTTCAAAACGGTCTCAAAATTTAATGCGTTCACATTTCCGTCTGAAAATTGTTTTGTTCGCATCAAATAACCAAAATTTACTAATAAAAAAGATTTTCAGACGTATTGCTATGAGACATTTTTTTTGTCTCATTTTTAATTTTTTTAAGTGATTTTACGGGTTTGCGCTACACCACTAACGTCTGAAAAATATGTTTTCGGTATCTCAGAACTATCATTCAACTACAGTCTGCAAATCAGACATATTGCTATGATGCAGTTCGGTAAAATTCTTTGACAATTTTGAAAATTCGGTCAGATCAAACGCTACGCGGAAAATGTCTGATATTGGTATTTTCGAGTTCAGGATAATCGTATCTATCGATTTGATGCAGTTTTGGCCGTATTGCTATGAGACAAAAATTTTGGTCGTGGGCTCTCGTACTATCAGAGTCGTTGTCACGTAAAACTTTCGCGCGTATACCGACTTTACAGGCAACCAATTTTTCCCGAGGTAAAAAGTAGCCTATGTAATTCCTCGGGTATCAAAATATCTCCATACCAAATTTTATGCTAATTGGTTCAGTAGTTTAGTCGTGATTGAGTAACAGACAGAGTAACTTTCCCTTTTAAAATATTAAGTATGGATTTAAGCTTTATTGCATTAGAAACTTTGTACAAAAGGTAGAGTAAGACACAATACGGTAGTTGACACCACCAATCGTTGACGTACTTTTTATCAACTGTCAAAACGCTTTTCTTCATAGAGTTTGTATGGGAATAACACACTTTGACGTCATCGCGTGCAATGCCGACTGAGTGACTAATTATCATTTGAATTCCAATTAAAAATCAAATAATACGAACTGCAGAAATATATTAGGGTAAAGGCATCTGAAATTATGAATTATTTTAGAGAAAATCAGTTTTTGAATATTTCGTTCATAGTGGAAACAAGCCTATTATTAAAGGAAGTTTGGAGACAATTTGCTCGCCCTTAGCCTCTTGACACTTTTAATTCAAACAACCTTTTCACTAATTTATAAAGTTCCTGATATTCAATACTCTTCCTGGATATCTAATTAACACACACGATAAGCACCGTTTAATTTCGCAAGGCATACAGTCCAGTTTATTAACGAATGTAGGCCAAGCAATCTAACTAATTAGTTCCATTTAATTCGACGACCACTTTGGTGTAATGGTTTAGAAGTTGACTATTAACCAAGAGGTCGCGGGTTTGATCCACGCACTGGACAAACATTTGTGTGCATGAACATGTCTGTTTGTACTGGTCTGGGTGTTATATGTATTTATTTAAGTTAATTTGTAATACCGCGATCGATTCTGATATCGGTAACATAAAGTGCTTCAGGTCCTTACCACCGACTCAGATCAATGTACATATTATGTGATATTGTTGTAAAAAAAAACTATGAATCTGAGACCATAAGCAATTAACAAAGAACTGGCTAATAATTTCCCACCAATTTCCGACAGGACTTACCATGATGAATAGGTTGTATATTGTTTTTGAAAGAAAAATTATGTTTTCTAAGTGTCAACAAAGAGAGTCGCGATTTTGACATTCTTAAATGAAAAAAGTGCGTGTCGGACCACGCATAAAGTAGAGTGCCATCATCAATTTTGGCACCGCGCTGTTTTGCATTTCTTGCATCATCATCATCTCCCTAGCAGTCGATGTCATCATTGTAAAGTATATTTTTTTATATTATTTATAATTTCGAAAGTATTTATCACAGGATACCCGAAACAATTTTAAATAAGTGTTTCCGTGCCTGTTTCTTTACGTGAGAGATTTGAAGTTTATAGGTCCAAGACTTTAGAAATTACAGGGCGGGACACCGTGTAAACGACGACGAAATTAACCCCCCTCCCCTTTACATGTAGGGACGTACCCTTAAAAAGGGGTAATTTAAATTTTTCGTATTTTTAAAAATTAGATCTATATGTGAAGTATCCTCGAACCAAGTTACATGCAAATGAGTCCATAAACGTAGAAGATATTCTGCTGTGACAGACTAGGACGGACTGAACGATCTTATAATGGTTCCTTGTCGGAATACGGAACCCTAAATAAACTGCGATCCAGAGTGTTAGTATAATGGAATGACTTAATGACTATGTTAGTAATTAATTTTGTGAATGGAGCTAGTTGTTTTGATCATGTGACTGATCAGTGGACAATCCCCACTATCTGCCATCTCCTTCAGAAGACTGTGGCCGCTGCCGCGTATTCTGTGCAGCAATGATGCGGTCTTTTAGCGCATTGATAACTTCAAAGCTATCTACTCCTGTCAGCGCGAACATCGCAGAAGCGCTGCAGAAGAGCGGCAGCCGCAACAACGCCCTGAAGGCGTTATTATATTGACAACGCAACTAAAGACTAAGACTTAGGAGGACTAAGGACTAAAGACTTAGAAGTCCCGCAAGGACCTCTCCTGTCATCTAATTTTGTTTCAAAAATTTGGCCGCATTTGCCGGGACGTCTGACGTCACATAAATAGTCGGAAAGGCCATCCCAAACACGACCGCGCCTTGATTTTTCGTTGTCGGATTAATAAATAAATAATAGTCCTCCTGGCCGATTTCGACCATGGCGGCCAATCTCAACAGAGATCAGCCCACTACGCAGGAGATATTTAAGTGCATAAGTGTGAGCGCAATACACAGGTGCACTCACTGTTTCAACACTATCAAAGTTCGGTGAGACGGCAACCCGACATGACCGGAGAGAGATCAGGCGCAGATCCAACGGCTTAACGTGCTTTCCGAGGCACGGGCATGTAACACCGCCAACTTTCCGACTCCGAGCTGTTTTTGAGAAATTCATGACGGAAAACCTTAGAGACAATTTTGGCTCGACCTGGGATTCGAACCCAGGACCTCTCGGATGTAAGGCAGAAACTTTGCCACTACACCAACGAGGCAGTCAAATAAATAACAATAATAACGTTACCACTACCAAAGCGCTGAAACCACTGTAATTCATTATAACTGCGCGGTACCTACATCCAGTGATTTCACTTATTACGGAAGGGTTAAATCAGTTTTCTGATGTGTTTCTTCCACACTTACGTATGCTGTGGGGTGAGCACGAACATTATCGTAACGTATTCGTGTCGTCCAAACCTCAAAAACTGACAGTTTACCCATACAATAATAATAAATAAATATTTCACAACAATCACACCAATTCTCTAGTCCCAAATTAAGCTACGAGGCTTGTGTTATGGGTACTAGACAACGGATAAACATACTTAAATACTTTTTTTGTCAATGAATACATATTATACAAAGAAAACACCCAGACCAGTACAAACACACATGTTCATTCACACGTATATGCTTGTACTATGCGGGGAACGAACTCGCGACCCTTGGTTTTGAAGTCCGACATTTAGACCACTGCACTGAAACGGTCGTTAATATACAAACTGACAAGTTAACGATAGGTAAACGCTACGAATACGTTACGTACGATAGTTGTTCGTGATTAATAGCACAGAGGGGTGAGGCCTCTGTGCTATTAATAACTGAACCAAACGTCTTGTCTTACTAATGCTATTACTATGTCTTAATTACCCACTGGCTCATATTCAAGGGTTTGCTAATGACTCTTATATAATGCGAGAGAGGAGATATGACAAATTAATTAAATATAGACGGCGATCGTTTACGAACAAATTGATATTAATAGCTTAGAAATAATAGTAGTGTAGATATTAATTAATTTATGCTGACGATATTGATGTTAACTGGGACTCAAATGAGCAGGTAGTTTTTTATAAGAAATACTAGCGGACCAGGTCAGACGTTATCCTGCCCGTTGCTTTTTTTTAAATATTCTTACCTTTTAAACCTTCCCTGGTCTTCCACGGCTATTTCGATACTAAAATTATTGATATTGGTTCAGCCGTTCTCGAGTTTTAGCGAGACTAACGAACAGCAATCCATTTTTATCTATAAGACTAGCGGACCCGGCAGACGTTGTCCTGCCCGTTGCTTTTTTTTTAAATTTCTGATGTTTTAAACCTTCCCTGGACTTCCACGAATATCTCAAGACCAAAATTGTTGAAATCGGTTCAGCCGTTGTCGAGTTTTAGCGAGACTAACGAACAGCAATTCATTTTTATTTAAAAGATAAAAAATGTGCAAACATGAGCCGAAATGAGCCAGCAATGAAGTTAGTGAACTTCAACGGCTCGACGGAATTTGAACAGCCGGCAATTTCTTTTGAATTTTATAAAACCGCACTGAAATCAGTCTATCCATTCAGGAGCTACAATGCCACAGGCACACACAAATACAGAATAGTGGTCAAACTTATAACACTGCTCTTATTCGTTGGGGTTAAAAAGACAATGAAACCATAGCACTACACGACTTTCAAAGTTGTATAATAATAGTCCTTCTTTTTTTTTCTCGCTGTGGAAATGCTTTTACGCATGCCCCCCACAGATCTGCAGGGGGGTATGGGGTACTCAACGGCTGGTGTGCAAGGCCGTAATACCCACTAAAACCACAGCGCATTCCACCACTCCGCCATTGTGGGGGGTGCCATGGGGTCGCGTGAGCATTTACCACGGCACCCCGGCGGATAGCCCGAGGGCCACAAACCATGTTGGGCTCCGCCACCTCCCGGCCGCAGAGGATATGGAGAACGGCAACGACACACCGCATCTCATCTTCCTCTGCGGCCCCACCGCAGCGCCATCCAACGGTGCGCCCCCGCTTGGTCGCGGGAGATAGGCCGCACGGCAACGACACACCGAGACATCTCTCCTCCCGCGACCGCACCCGACTGCGAGGGACAGCCAAAGCTGTCTCCCACACCCGCACCCCTGGACGCATCCTGCGCAGGCCTCCCCAAGCCCACGTGGAGAGTCCCCTCCCGGGATCCCGCTTAGCTTCACCGTGGGTGGCAAAGCCACGGTTACTGAGCCCCCCCACCACGACAAGGTGGAGATCCCACAGGGGGGATAATAATAGTCCTCCTGGCCGATCGCTCTCAAAGTTCGGTGAGACGGTAATCTGACATGACCGGAGAGAGATCAGACCAAGACCGACGGCTTATCGTGCTTTCCGAGGCACGGTGCAACTTCCCGACTCCAAACTGTTTTTGAGAAATTCGTGGCAGAATATTTCAGAAACAATTTTGACTCGACCTGGGATTCGAACCCAGGATCTCTCGGATGTAAAGCAGAAACTTTGCCACTACACCAACAAGGCGACACTTATAAATCGGTACCCACGCCACTACACCATGGAGTAAACTTAATTTATGCCCTTTTCTTTCACAGAACTAAAATGCTCGCTCGCATCAGCGTACAAAGAGTCAGAGCTGGTGCGGCAGCGGAGCCGGTCGCTCGAGGAGGAGCTCTCCGCAGCCAGGAGTTGTTCTGCAGACCTGGCTGACCAGCTGCAAAGGCGAAACGGTAATGCACTAGTATAATACATCGAAGTGACAAGTGATGGCGCTGCATGTCTCTTACCTTGCGCAAAGTCAATACCGGCACCCTAACCTGTAAAAAGATTGTCGTTTGAGCGTTTAAAAAAACAATTACTCAAAGAGTAAGATTTTTTTTAATTTGCTATTATTTTTGGCTTTTCTCCTTAAAATAAGATTGATATTTTGTACGATATATGATGTACGAATGGCTGTTTTTCACTCATATAACCATAGTTTACCAACGACGTAGTTTCGAGATACGGCGATGGTTCAATGTGGCCACCTGGTTCAAATTGAGACACCCACCCGACCCTACTGTATATTTTCATTCCAGATGAGTCAGTCCGACAGCTTCGCGCTGAGCTCGAAGACGCGATGACCAGACGAGCTGAGCTGGAGTCCAAGGTGCTGGCGTTGGAAAGGGACAGAGATAGGCTGCAGCAGGAGAAAGCGATACAGGAGCAGAGGGCACAGGAGGTAAATAAATGTGTAGAGAATGCGTCATAATATTAGTATTGTGGTATGTTACCTGGAATTCTTTATGCAGGAAAACTATGCTTAACAGCTAGTGGACGTTTTGTGGCTTAATGACGAATTTCAATCAAGGAATCCACTAGCTAAGTTCAGTTTCTACCAATTCTATTTAGAATTTTTTAACGAATTTTCTTTTACTTCGGCTTATTACAGAGATAGTGGTAAATTAGGAAAACTTATACCTATAGCTTTAGGCTGTTTTGCCGTATTCTTTATTGCTGATTAGTTGCTAGTAAGTACTTACGCAAAGAAGTTTACTTATGGACGATAGAAAACTGTTTTTTTGCTTTTCCGTATGGATAATCAATGTTGAACCTTCTTTCATCATTTTTTTCTAGCTACGTTACTGAACTTTAGAACTTCCAAGGCAAGAAAGGTTTAATGATTAGGTACCTTTGACGACCACTTGGTTGTAATGGTTAAGAAGTTGACTGTTAACCAAGGGGTCGCGGGTTCGATCCCCGCACTGTACAAACATTTGTGTGCATGAACATGTATGTTTGTACTGGTCTGGCTGTTATATGTATTTATTTATGTTTATTTGTAATAGTCAACTGTGTTGACTCTGATATCTGTTACAAAGCATTAAGTCTGCTTAAGCTACTTACCTACCACGGAGTCAGATTAATGTGTGTGATGCAGTTGTTTCTCGCGGTTGGGCTATCACGACACGACCTTCGGCAATTTTTTTGCGTTAGTCGGGTCAGCTACACTATAGCGTACATACTCGTAGATAATAATAACCGTGCTACAGCTGTGTGTGAAAGTGTGAACGGTTTTTCAATTGTGTGCGTGTTTCTGTACACTATCCTTTTATTGACGCTTAACGTGTGTGTAGGTAAAGGCGTGTTTCATGAAGTGCATCATTTAATTGTATTAGTTTGTTTGAAAACGTAACTTTAAAAAAACACTATAAAAGTGGTGCCCATTTTTTGACAATGGGATGTATGATACCTCCCGTAAACGGTTGATCTGTAATATTGTTAGACCCTGTATAATAATAATACCTACCTACGGCTCGGACTCACCTGCGGCATACTGTCGGCGCGACTCACGAGTCTCACGACTTTAAGCTACTCGTATTTGACCGCGGTTATTAGTTGACATACTGATAGTCGCGCGCGGATTGGACTAAGTAGATACTTTAGGTAGTTACATTCGTTGTCAATGAAGACATTTTGCAACTAAAATGTTTTAGTCTACTGTGCAGGCGAATGTACTCTTAATAAATAATAGTTTAAAAACTAAAAAAACACGCTTTTATTTCTAAGTAAAAAATTAAAATAATTTCTGAGTGCAAAAAAAAAATATTACATTAGAGTAAAAAGCGTGGGGTGCACTTTGTCATTTTCTTAGTTTTCTTTTTACGAGTATAGTTGTCAAAAATAAAATGATATTAATTTAAACTATACCAAGCACCCCATGCTTTTTACTCTAGTGTAATATAAATTCTTTGTACTTAGAAATTATTTTCTATTTTTTTAGTTAGCAAGAAAAGCGTGTTTTTTTGTTCTTATTTTTATTTTCTTAGTTAATAAGGATAATTGGGACTAGAGTATTGGTGTGATTGTTGTGAAATATTTATTTATTATTCCCTAGGCACTAGCATCAGCAGAAGCGAACACAGCAAAATGGCGCGCGGCACACGAGGCTGCGCGCTCGCAGGCCGCCGCGCGCGCCGAGCGCATGCTCGCCGACTGCGAGTGGAAGATGAGGGAGCTCGAGAAGAAAGCGAGGGAGGCGGAGAAGGAGAAGAAGCAGGTAAGCGGTTAGGGCACTGGCTTTGTCACCTACACGGGGGTGTCTGTCGCCCGCTAAAGGGGGCCCGAGACGGCGACGCCGTCTGTTGTTTCTGCGACGCGACGGGATCGAGTTTCTCCCTCGTCGCAACCGGTAGGGGCTCGCTGCAAAGTGACGGTGAAGTCCGGGGAATTGCGGTAAATGCCTGTGGCCTCTCAGCCTACGGTGAACCCGCCAAGTCCCCGACTCACATGGCGCCGGAGGGCACCGTCAGGTTTTTAGTGGGTAGGCGGGTTCTCTCTCTGAGGCCCGGAGTCCCACATAACACCCAACTGCCCTGGTGGGTATGCGCAACAGCGTTTCCCTGACGTTTAAAAAAAACTAGCTTTGTCGCCTAATGGAGCCAGCGCACTAATCCGACTTTCTTTCTCCGCAACAAGCGACTGATAGCTTGTTAACCAATGGCCGCGGCTAATACACTGACATTCGCAAATCCACGCCGTAGCATGCATATGCGTGCGCTGGCTCTTTGTTATTCCCTGCTACCTGGCAATGGAGGATGATGTTTGTGACAACAAAACAACCTACACATTATGAATATTATATTGTCAGTAGCAAGCGATATTATGTAAGACTCTCAAACTCAGAAAGAGCTCATATACCCACTTTAAGTGAGGACCATTAGCTAGTATGTTTGGCCTGAATGAATAGGTCAGTTTCATGCGACCATGGTCCAATCATAAAACTACTTCTTATACTTCGTCTTTTTAAACCACTGCCTCGTTGGTGTAGTGGCAAAGTTTCTGCCTTACATCCGTGAGGTCCTGGTTCGAATCCCAGGTCAAAACAAAAAATTTTTCTTAGATTTTCTGTCATGAATTTCTCAAAAACAGCTCGTAGTCGGAAAGTTGGCGGTTTTACACCCCCGTGCCTCGGAAACCACGTTAAGCCATTAGTCCTGTGCCTGATCTCTCTCCGGTCATGTCGGATTGCCGTCTCACCGAACTTTGACAGTGATGGAACAATGAGCGCATCTGTCATCGGCCTCGGCCTGAAATCAGCCAGGAGGACTATTTATTTCTATTTACTTTTCAAACACAGAACTAACTACCCCTTTTTCTCACAGCTTACAGAAACAGTAGAACAACTCAAGTCCGCACCACCCTCGCCCACCCACTTGGCCGAACTCCAACAACTCCGAGGCCTAGCCACGGAACAGCAACGCTCAGTCCAGAACCTAACCCTGCAGTTACAACGAGTGGAGACGAGGGAGGAGGCACTAAAGCTGGAGGTTCATAGACTGAAGGAGCTGCTAGAGAGAGAGGCGAAGACCAGCAAGGATAAGGATGAGAGGCATTTGCAGGTAAGGTGTCATAACTGACAGCATATTAGCCAATCGCCGTGCCTCACTCGCTGATAGTCGCAAGTTGCGGCGATAGTGGCCTGAGCCTAAGGCAGGACCTACGGGGTCTATATCTTGGCTAAAAAAAAAACAACCAGTCTAGGTAAGGTGACCCCGGGAGATCTTAGCTGACGTGGGGAATCTAACATAAATAAAAAGGATAAATTCCCTTAATCGTAAAAGCAACTTGGAGCAATTGCAGCGAATACCAGCTGGGACACTGATGAGAGGCATTTGCAAGTAAGGTTTTCGGTCGCTTCTGACAGCGTCTTAACCAATCAGTATGCCGCAGGTGTGGCCTGAACCTGAAGCGAAGACCATCGACTTTTAGGGTTTGTCAAGTCACGGTTGAAAAACATGCTGTATCTATTTGGCGTCAAAGAAGTTGACATTATAGTTCTTCATTGCTGTATATTTTTACATTCCTCGGGGTTATTTGAACCTACTCGTATTTAAACCCACTTGTGCTTCTCTTGGTTAGCATAACCCAGAGGTAAAATAACGCGATGTCACTGTCAACGTCTTTACTCTGATAAATATACCGTAATAAGTTACAACTTTGGTTTGAGCTAACCCAGCTCAAGTGGTGTCTAAAGGATTATCGGTGAATTCTTCTCACATGATAACTCGATCTCTCGCACCCCAGCTCTGGCAAAGTCTTTATCTCTAACTGTTTGGATAAACATATCTAGACTTACAATTACAAAGGCTTGCATAACGAAAAAATTGCTTACAAAAAGATATAGTTTTCCAATACAGACAAATCTGGACGGGTTGGTACCGATAAAATTATGTACATGAAACTGAACCTATTTTTTTGTAAGTGAGCGCGTAAGATAAAATAGAAAATTCTATAGGTACCTGCGCCGATCAGTACCTATTCGCACGTACCGGTAACCTGATTCTCTATAAAATAATTCTAAGCCGTAATGAGAGCGTCAACACAAAAAATGGTAATCTTTTCTTCCAGACCATAGAGCGCCTAGAGAAACGCCACTCAGAAGCCATAGACACGCTCAAGGCCGAGCACGCTCAGTCCACCGCTGCATCACGATCAGCTATAGAGCGCGCTCACGCGGAAAGAACGAGGGCGGCGCTTGCGCAGCTGCGGGGGGAGGCGGAGCAGGAGGCGAGGAACGCGGATAGGAAGCTGAGGGAGGTTACTACTAGAGTGAGTACTAATGCCAATTCACTGCCTTATTTGACTATCTCGTTGGTGCAGTGGCGAATTTTCTGCCTCATATCCAAGAGGTCCTTGGTTTCTAGATCGAGCCAAAAATGTCTTTTTGTGTTTTTTTTTAAATGAATGAATGAAAAAAAAAAAGGCTTCCAACACGATTCGTCGTCACTGCTCCCTGTTTTGTGCAAACTCTTGTAAGTTGAGAGGGCTCAACAGCTCGGAGAGGTCCTTGACGACTACGTCCTTCCAGCGGTAAGGCGTCCGACCGACCTTCGCCCACCGGGGACTCCTATGAAAACGCGCTTCTCAGCCCCGTTCCTCCAATGCGTTCTACATGACCCAGCCCTCTATCATACCGACGTATATTTTAAATTTATCAAGTTTTGTTTTTTCTTTACAGTTCGAAAACCTGAAAGAAGTGCTCGCGTCCAAGGAGTCCCAGTTCGAGCGGGACATAGCTGCAGCCCACAGCAAGGCCGACTGGGACATCATGCAGCTCCGCCATCTTTTGGACAAGGCCGACATCACTTACGCGAACAAGATTGAGCAGATGAGCGAAAGGTTCGAGAAAGAGAAAGGTATAGACTTGGATTTTGAATACGAAAAATAATTAGTCCTATATAGTTTTACAAACTTACGACGAAGAGACTATAAGGGCTGGCAGGCACATAAGGCTACCTATTTTTGTAGGAAAATCGCCTGTATCACAAGTGCATAACAAACCGCAGTGTTTACCGTTGCCGTTAGCCTCCGAACTAACTTAGGTACTAAAAAAATAGCAAGCTTCTTTCAAAGCAAGAATTGTGTTGTCATCGCAATATAATCTGTCTGTAATTTTGTTTTTGGTGGTGTAATATAAAAAATGAATCTTTCTATCTGAAGCAATGTTTGATTGATAAACTTGAAGTTGTTAAGGGATTACAATTTTATCTTAAGACCAAAAAACTGGTAGAAATCAGAAGACAAAATTTTAATATGTGTATCTTCCATACACACACACGCACAGTCTAAATAAGAGCCCTATTTCTCAATTTAAACAAGGCTAGGACGCTCTTCAATAAAATTCTTATAATCAGTGATACACTTTCAGAACAAATAAACGAAGAATGGGCGCAGAAACTAAAAGAAGTAGAAGAAGAAGCCGCCACTGCAGCTGATGAAGCGAAGAAGCTTCTGGAATCGACTAGGCTCAAGCTCATTGCCGAGAGAATGGAACAAGTTAATAAATTAAAGGAACAACATAGACAAGAAATGGGTAAAGGATTTTTAATAACGCATCAGTAACATAAAAGCAGGTAAACGCCTGTAGGTTAGGTATAGATATTGGAAGAGCGTGGTAAAGTGCGCAAGTATATTTTACTACAATGTCCGCCCTGTCATCCTGGTTATGGTAAATTTACCAATGTATAAGACCCCAGTTAGAAAACACCTTTGTCTTTATATAATCTTTTTTTCGCAAGGAAGGCATTTTGAAAGTAGTCTTGGCATGGGTAGAATAATGTACTGTAATGAAACACACCTACATCTCATTACAGACGATCAATGGGAACAGTTTATGACTGACAAAGAAAACTGCCTCGCGCGAATGAAGACTGAGTGTCGGCAAGAAGGTGAAGAAGAAAGAGTGAAGAGAGAAAAGGAACTGTTAGAGGAAATCGCTGGTAAGTGGTGAATTAAAAGTTAAATATCTCAGAATACATGAAAAATACCAACAACTTAAACTCTTACTCCTGTTTACCTAGAAATTGACTTAGCGTACAAATATTAACAAATTACGGTTACAGAATTGAAAGCTCAAGTTCAATCAAAATCAGTGGATTTCGATCACCTAGCAGACAAAGCAGCGGCCTGTGGCAGGACATTGGCCGTCACAGAACAAGAGCTCAGGTATGTTAATTATTTTTTCAAAACTTGTAAATATTGTATTGTATGGATGACATGATTGTTGTGTCATATGATTTTTAGCTACATTCCAATGTAGATGAGGTCATAAATTTCATTTTGAGATTTTAAACCAGCATTTTTTCATATGCACTAGATATTAATTTGATTGCTTCATTCACAACTAAATAACATAACAAAATCATTAAAATGTTCATTTCTGCATCCGCATAGGTCATCTTTTGATAATAACTTAGAACTCTGACATGAGTATGATTGGTAGCAAAATTTTGTCCTTAATACAAAATCTAATAATGTTTACAGTAGAATACTAATCTTATGTTACCCTTTTCTTTTAAATATTGTCTTTTGGACTCAATTGGGCTACCAACATTGCATGTCAAAATTCATCCTGAATTAAAGGCTGACAATTTAAACATCTATTAGTATTTCTGAACATGATGAATAAGTTTCCAATTTATTAATTTTAAATAGTCAGCCTTCGAAAATGTTGTGTTACTAAACAGTTAGTCAAATACATTTCATTTACCTTACTCATGTGTCTCGCTAGACTCATTCTATGTATCGCACACCTATTCATTCATTATAATGTCCAAAAGGCAGTATTTATTTATATTTTGTAAACTATTTACTCGTGACATGAAAAGTCATAGGCTATTTACCAATTTATGGATTTGTGAAATATTGTTTAATAAATCTCTTTGACTAAACTGGATCATTGTAATGGTGTAAAAAATCTTTTTCGTTTTTCTGTAAATTTGTCACCATTTTAAAACATATCAAGCTTTTTCTATTTCGCTTCTTCAATCATCGTAATATTTAACAGCTCATCAGCCAGTACCTTCGGCGCAGCGGTCACGGCGAGCGGCGTGGGCGCATTGACTGGCTCGCTCCGTCTCGCTCTAGCAACGTTCCTCCTCTCGCTTGCGTTCGGGTTCTATTTGCAAATTCTGCAGAGCAGGAAGATGAGGGCTTAGTTTGGACGAGCAAATATCTAGTGTATTGCGAAATGGCACTTTTTATCAATTTTTGATTGACATGACCTTTTAAGGCATACTTTCAAATTGTACGTCTTCAATTTCCTAGTTATAGATAGGCTATTACTTTTCATTAATGGATCATATCATGTCCATTATTTAGTTTTTTGCACTACTCATTGCTTCTTTTAAATGACTTATATACTTCCTTATATTCATCCCTTATATTTACATTTCAAGCAACTATATCGTTAATTTCATAAAATTTTGCTCGTCAGAACTTTGGCACCTGAATTCTTGGATTAATATTAATGAAAATGTACACTTATTCATTAACATATTTTATGCTGAAATGTAGTCCTATAAATACTGCCTTGGACATTCTAGTCATATATCTACATAAATCATCAATTTATTTTTTTCTACAAGAATCCAATGACAAGAATCAGAAATCATTCATCACATTTTATGTTCATTTGAAACCAAATTATTTATTGCTCAAAACTTGTGATCATAACATTTTAAAGTTAAGATTTTTTTAATTTTTAATTTTTTGTAATTTTATATGGTTGTTGAAACGAAAGTGTGTATAATTTTAATAAAATTGAATAATAAACTGCATCTGTAAAACTTTTTCTAATTTTATGCACATAGTAATTACTCTAATTACCGCCAATATTTAGAGACTTTTATTCTCCTTTGAGACACACTGCGAATTGGCCAAAGCATAAAAAATATACAGCCTTTACATTCACAGACTTGGCACAGAGCTTTTAAGCCAGTGTTACCCCGATTTTGATTTTTAACTCTAATACGATTTCATCCTGAACCCTAACTAACTATAGAGAGGCACTGGCGAGAGAGCGAGAGCTACGAGAGAAGAGAGCAGAAGATGCGACGAAGATCAAGCAGGTGGAGAGGGCGTCGAAGGACCAAATTGAGCATTTGACAAGGAAATGTGCATGCTTGAGGAAGCTGTAAGTAACTACTTATTTGGTTTGTCATAAATCCATATATCTTTCTGAGGCCTTATTCGTCCAAAATCTAGTCACCATTTCCATTACATCTTTAGTAGCAAGAAGTCGATCAACGTCGTAACAATGAAAAAAAAAATTTGAAGTAAAAGCTATCTTGTGTAGATCAATGCTGTAGCCTATTGGATTACAAATTGTGGGAATCAAGTGAAACTAGGACCAAATCCTTCCAATTATCGCTTGGAATATTTCTTTGCCTAAAACGTTTGCTCTCTAAGCTGTTGTCCGAAGTGACGGATGTTGCCATCCCTGTCACACTAACAAGCTTGACCGTGCGAGAGACGATACGTTAAGGAAAATGGTCTTTGATTCCATAATTCCAAACATTCCAAATTATTCCGTTAACTTTACCATCATAACAGAAACACAGAAAGAGACAAAGAAATCGTTATATAAGTGGACAAAAATGGGCTTAATTGTTATTTATAAAAGTATACATATTACATTTATAATAAACAATACGACTGTGACTCGCTCAGAGACATTGGAACATCAAAACTTTATTTTGACGGCAATCCTTTGATGTCGCCATTTTTTTCTATATGCTCTTTCCCCTCTGTCAACCGTCTGACTGACGGCAATCTTGACAGACTAGGATTCTAATCAAAAATCCCCGACTACCCACAGTTTCGACGACATCCGCGCGCGGCTTCAGACGCGGGAACGTTCAGCGGAACAGGAGATCAAGAACAGGGACAAGGAGCTTCACCAACTCAGGGCAGAGGTCGCCAGGCTCACCAAGATACTAGTGGAACAGAGGTATTTTTGTCATCACTCTTCAAACTTGATTTTCTCAGTAATCCAAGATTATACCTCGTCCAACAAACGGCTAACTGGTACAAAACGAAGTAGTATCTAGTGATGTACAAGACTCGAGGCGTCGAGCCCTGTTTTTGAAGCCTCGAGGCGGAATGGCAAGGCTCAGTGAGCTCGGTAGGCTCGGTGCCCCAAGCTTAGCCGAGCTGCGAGCTCTCTGAGCCATGCCTCGAGGCTATAAAAGAGCTCGAGCCGTGAAAAGAGCTCGAGTCTTAAAATGAACGCAAGCCTTCAATAAAAGCTCAAGTTTATGTATATGACTTTAATATCTCCGTAACTAAGTAAAATCTATATACATCTATATACATATAATAAGACTGTAAGAGATCGATTTCTGTACATTGAAGATTTTTATGAAAAATTGTTACAGGGGGTCTTAATTACCGTAATAGAAGCCAAAACAACAATTTTTAAAAAATTTGTCTGTCTGTCTGTCTGTCTGTCTGTCTGTCTGTCTGTCTGTTTGTCCGGGCTAATCTCAGAATCTACTGGACCGATTTTGACGGGACTTTTTTTATTTGACTCAGTATCACCTGGAGAGTAAACTGGGATATAAATAATCACGCCGATGAACTTAGGGGGCAGGCAGGAAATTGAATCTCAGAATCTACTAAATCGATTTTAATGGGACTTTTTTTTATTTGACTCAACATTACTTGGAAGGTAAAGAAGGATAGAAATAAAACGGTTTTAGATACCAAAATATATATGAAAGAATTATTCCTCTTAAAATGACCTTAAAAAAAATGTCTGCGACAGTATATGTCTATGCCCAAAATAGTTTGGCAGAATAGTGCAAATAAATTGTGGTATATACATTTGAAAAATAAACTTAAAAAAAAAAACTATTCCACGCGTACGAAGTCGCGGGCACAGCTAGTATAATATATATGTATAGCTACATTATCTATACATATTATTTTTTTGACTATATATATATTTTTTTTTTTTAATTCAACCCCTAAGGGATTGAAATTAGGGGTTCAAGTTTCAAAATCTACGCGGACTAAGTCGCGGTTAAAAGCTGTAAATAAATAAAATATCTAAATAAAAAGTGCAAAGTAATCAATCTAGCTTTTGAAAAGGCTCGAGCTCTTTAAAAGGCTCGAGCTCTCAAAATGGCTCGAGCTCTTAAAAAGGCTCGAACTCTAAAAAAGACTTCCGAGTCGTCGAGCTTCATATAAATGAGGCGAGCCTTAAAAACGACTCTGAGCTCGACAAAAGGACTCGGAAACCTCGAGCCTTGTACATCACTTATCAGAATGAGGCAGGAGATTATGCGTTTCAAGAGGCTCAGCCAGCCTCTTGAAACGCATAATCTCCTGCCTCATTAAAGAGGGGTTATTTCAATTTTTCGTATTTTTTTAAATGAGATCTATATGTGAAGTATCCTCGAACCAAGTTACATGTAAATCAGTCCTTACACGTAGAAGATATTCTGCTGTGACAGACTATGACGGACTGAACGATCTTATAAGGGTTCATTGTCGCACTACGGAACCCCAAAAAAACCAGACTGTGCGACTTTTTGGGTTCTTAGCTATAAAGTAACTGCATAATACTAATACTAATAGTTATTAGCTTAAAACTGATCTAAAAAAAGCTTTTCTTCATCCAGCTCCCCTAAACTAGGCGCGCGGACGCGGGCCGACGGCTGCGAACAGCTCTTAGACGAGGAGCGGCGGAAGGGT
Organism: Pyrausta despicata; assembly: GCA_963921415.1. Taxonomy (NCBI): domain Eukaryota; kingdom Metazoa; phylum Arthropoda; class Insecta; order Lepidoptera; family Crambidae; genus Pyrausta; species Pyrausta despicata. The sequence goes on along the minus strand of OY992871.1, from coordinate 1,844,910 downwards.
ATGTGAGCATCAGCTGTGATGTCGCCTTCGCTAGCTAGGTGAGCACACACGCTTGACGCCTGACGCTTCTGCCTGGGGGGATTCGATCAAGTACCTTTGTATATAGCACGCAATACCCAAGATGTACTACGAAAAACAAAAACCGTCAAAATGATACGCGTTCTTCACGTTACAGACTAAGTCTGAATAAATGCACTGATCTTAGAAAACGAAGAATCGTGATGTGCTTTTTAAAGACTACCTTTTGCTACGGAAACAAGAACGTCAATGAGTAAAAATGGTGCAAAAGTTAAGTAACTTCAGATGGCGCCACTGTCTATGCATTTGCTTTCTTGAATGAAAAAGACTATATGAAACTGAAGTGCCTGTAGGTATCTTATTATTTAAGCCTCGAATAGGCTTATTTCTACTATGAAAGAAATATTACAAAAACCTCTAAAATAATTCATAGATGCCCTTTCATTAATATTCAATTGATAAATATGTAGTCACTTAGTCGGCATTGCACTCGATGACGTCAAAATGCATAAAAACTCTAAAATGAAAAGGTTTTGACACTTGATAAAAAGTACGTCAACGATTGGTGGTGTCAACTACCCTATTACGGTCAGGTACAGTTAATGAGGGCAATTTTGCAATAAAAATTCGTAGCTCGATTTGATTTCATATCATGTCGTCTATAGTGATCGGCGACGAAAGATCGGCTATAATGACGGATTTTGTTTTTTAGTACGCCTACAGGGCACGGCAACCTGTCGCTGCGACTCACAATTACTGTCAGTGATTTAACTGCGATGATTGGTTGACACGCCGTCAGTCGCGTCTCGCGGCGAACGGTACGGCGCAGGTGTGCGCTGGCGGTATGGGAAGTAAAAATGAGTGTCAATTTCGTGCTATATTCTATAAGGTAATTGATCGAAGTAAGTAGGTTATAGTTTCTTTGTAATTAAAAACGATATTTATAAAAAATAACTAGCCTTGTCTATTAAATATTTAGTATTGAACCCGAATCCTTCGTATACCGGGCCCCTGTCTTAACCGATCCGCTACCCAACCCAGATGATGGTGGTAGGATCTGTAATAATCTTGCAATTAACTAATTAATTATTTGTTTGTTCTGACCTCAAAAACCCTATCTAAGATAGGTTCCTTTTAATGTAATAAATAAATATACTTACCTATCCTTTTATTCTATTACTGTATATCGAGGTAAGTAGGTAAACATTTAGTAAATGAGGTACCCCGCGGCATTCATTAAAAAAATAAAATTATCTTTAAACTTATAGTAAATCCTATTTCGAAAGCCCGAAGCGTGTCTCGAAAGGTAAATAATGTTTTTTGGCTTCGTTTGGCATTAGAAAATGGGTGGTGCAAACACACATTTTTTTTGCGCGTTTTTTATCTAAAAAAAAAGTTTTTTTTCTTTTGGCAGCGCAAAAGGCGTCACTTTTAACAATTTCAATTTTTTCTTTCGAAACTAAAATTCTTCTTAGATGCCTACATTCGGGTATCTTAGGTACCATAACCCATTGTAAATAACCATTTTTGTAACATCTTACTAAAGTGTCCTTTTTTCTTTGCTTAAAACTAAATTGTTCAAAATTTAGAATTTGTTAATTTAAGTTTACATTACAGAAAAGAAGAAATATTTAATGTAGGTATTAAATATTTCTTCCTACCTACACAAACATAGATAACAAACTCAAGTTTAGTATCGAATGTCGTTAAAAGTCTCACGTATATGAGACCGCCGGAAACATGTAGTCCTATTTGTTACACATATGTTTCTAGGTTTCAACACAACAATTTCTCGTCAATTTATTTTTATATATATATTTTTAAAAACGTATCTTTATTCGGTTACTATGTTTATAGCATTAACAATGGCTAGCAGCCTATAAGAGCACTTAAAGAAACATAATATCTTAACTTTATAAAACACGCACCTTTTGTTTGAATCTTTGGCACCGAAATCTCACGTATATTATTTACTACACAACTTTGATAAACTACGCTTTGAGATAATTATTCGTTATATTCATAGTCCAACAAATTCATGTGCGACCGTCCTGTCTGCGGGTGCGGGGGCGAGGTTCCTAAACGGATGTAGAAACTAATTTTTAATAACGCAAAATTTAATCAATATTAAGTCAATTGACTTCACTTTCTGATACTCTAACGTGACATCACGAGCATTCTCATACAAAATCTATGGAATCAGATCGTTTTGACAGGTAATAAAGAGTATGTCAACGATTGGTGGTGTCATCTAACCTATTAGGTAGCACAGATCATTTCTTGCTGCCCCCGCTTCCAACTGTTATCCTGTTTTTCAGCAGAGACGTTGCCACTTGGACTTGCTGGACTGTAAACAAAGCTTTCCTACGAATTTAGCGGCAAAATTATATAACTCGTTAAAAAAAACTGTTCAAAACCGTAGTTTATCAAAGCCATCCAATTCTTCTAAGACCAAATTCAAAAGCCTAAAATTACAGAAGGTACCCGACCTCCCGAACTGGTCCGGAAACGGCCGACCATCAACCTGCCGCTGCCGAAGCCGTCAGCTGACTGCGATGGCCGCCGACGCGCCAGTTGCGACAGCGTCGAACTACCCGCCGTTCAGGTGCCCGTTCGAATAAAACAGTTGGAGGGGAAAAAGGATTGACAAGATTAGATTATGAAAGGGTAATAACTTGGTGCGAACGTTCATTTTAGGTTTATTAGCTTTTTAAGCAAATAGGTATTATTTAATGGCGCTGCGCAAAATAAAACACTTATGAGAAAATCTCAAAATTTCTTATAAGGTTAATGACTTGTCTTAATAACAGACAGCAGCGTAGCTATTGACAAAAAGGGAAAATCATAGTGTTATGTCCCTTACAGGTTAAAACTTGAGAAAACTTGCTTAGAATAAAAGCTTATAATATTTCTAATCATTTTATTTCATTATACAACATGGAATGGCAATATGGAAAATGGAAATACAACGACAATATGGAAAACATTTCAATAGTTTTTGCAATTATTTTTTACATAAACTTATGTCTTTAAAGGTTTTGAATGCCGATTTAAACAGTCAAGCGATAATTTGTTATAAGAATGCAATAGTGAAAGTGTTGAATTTTGCGCACCGCAAGAGTAAAAGAACTCTGCAAGTATTTTACAGTTTACACACAAGCGACTGTTAAAGAAATACATAGTTCCTCTAACTGGTGTTTTAGCTTCAAAACATAATATTGGTCAACAATGGTTGGCCAAAAGTAGAAAATAAGATAATACTTTATACTCTTTATTTATTCACTGATAGTTGTAGAAATATCGAAGTGTAAAGGGTATACTAAGTATTTTGAAGTGCAATAAATGAACTAAAGAAACAATTAAATATTATGTCCAACCGTTTTCTTATTACAACATGAAAAGTGGAAACATATAATGTGAGATAAATAATTCTATACTTTATGATAACTTTATGTAGAGTTGGATAGTCTAGGTTTTCTTATTCAGGAATCAATTAAGCAGTAGTTTGAGTATTAAAACGTTAATGTGCTTTTAAAGTATTAGTTAGTATTAAAAATATTTTACAAAATACTTAATTAATGTATCTCAAAACCCTATGAATAATGTGTAGTATTTTTTCTTCTTTTCTCTACTCTGTGTAACGAAACAAGTAATTAATGATTGTGTTTATTTCTCAAACATTTTATCTCTCTACTTGTTTATCTTGGTACATGGTGTTAAATAAAATATATAAGAAAAAGAAGAGTCTGTGCAATTTTAAATCATACGAACTAATTATTTAAGTTAAAGTTGTATTTAATCGTTGGTTCTGTAAATAGCATAATGAATATTTTTTTTATAATAAAACAAACTTATTTCTAAAAACGTTTCGATTTTTATTTTAGCACTGAGACCTCATCGATCATAAGAAAAATCTGTTTACGTATTTAAGGAAACTAGCGCCGCCCGTTGCCTGTGACTTCGTCTAAGTTCAATTTCGAACAAATGTTGGAAGTTTTGGCCAAGTCTACTTGCCGAACCTCAACGGTATCATATTATTTTTAGGCCCTAGTCGAGGTGCGACACAGGGTGGTGGGAAAGGAATGAATGAATGGAATACATAATAAATATATAGAGATTATTCATTGTGACAATTTTAATCATGAACAGTAATCTTAACAATCATTTTAGGTTGCGCACCCTGTTTTCCTACGTAGGAACCTTAATATTTTTCAATAAATCAATCAAATAATGATAGCTTTCAAGAGATACTGGTGGATAATTAATAGCTTTTCATGCTAAAATAAAAAATATAAATTCAAAAGTAATGAAAGATTGAACCTTTCGTTTGACTTATTAATTTCCCAAATTGGATTTTTCCTTGTTCTCCTGACTTGTTTCTAGTGATGTGATGAAAAACACTGTTTAAAACAAAACGCACAAAAAACGTCAAGATATTGACAATTGTGTTTGACAGTGACAGATGGCAGATTATGAAATACCTACCTACACTTTCGGCCCAGTGTGTAGCAAGGAATATACTACTCTCTAGTGTGTAGATTTTTAACCTAAAATCGAAACAATCAAGTAAATAATGTCGAATAATAGTTTATTCCTGAAATCTGGCTTTGTAAGAGCCCCGCTGCAAAATGGAGTGGGTCGCTACGTGTGCCAACTGCAAAGAATAGTGTTGAAATTCTGTAAAACTCACGGAGCTTGCCGAGGCTTGAGGTAACCTAATTGTTTATGTTACATAAACAGAGATATACATATTTTCAGACTTTATTTGTGACTCAAACGACTGTTAAAATATTCCATAATACACGATTCAAGATTCCACAAGGATATAAATAAGAAATATTTAATTAATTTTCAGGGATTTCATCGAACAAGATTTAGTTGATTTTGCCAAACAAAACCCAGGGGTTGTAGTCTATTTGAAGCCAAGAAGACACCGTGGGCCCGTAGCAGTAGCAGAATACTGTAAGTTACACGAAAATAGACTTTATCTTAAATTATCAAGCAGAAACTAGGTTTTATTTCATTAACAATGAATCATTCTATTTCAGTGAATGGCGACAGAGTATGGATGAGTCTCTCCAACAAAACTCACTCCGAAATCACAAAATGGATTGAAGTGCTCCGCACTCAACAAGGAGATATTGCTGCCACCAGATTAAGGAAATACCAGTACACAGACCATCCATCTATACAAGGGCCGTGGACTCCGTTCACTTTTAAGAACCCAGAATTGAATACCGCTGTGTTGCCAGACCCTAAGTTTGGAGCGAACAATAGATTGCCAATGTCTGCTACGGAACAACTGAGGCTGATGTTTGAGAAGCAAAAATTGCAGGAAGATGATGTGAAAACTGCTGAGTGATTACAAAAAAAAGTAATTAATGGCTAGTGTACCAAACTTTAATCAGTGTAATTTTACATTGTGAAACTTGTATAGTGTGATGAACTTTAATGTTGTGTGTGAAAGTTCTCAACTGAATAATTAACTTTTTAGTTATGAAGTGAAGTAGGAATGTAGATATTTTAAAATAAAATGTTGTAAATTTAAGATGTTGCTTTTTTCATTATTTCATCTACCTAGCATTTGTATGTTGGGTCTAGACTATGGATGCCACAAATATTTGCAAAAATGTAATATAAAACCTTTATTTTTATGAATGCATTTTTTGGGGAAGTGGATTGGACCTAAGGCATTTTAAGACTAATTTACATAAGTAAAATAAATAAATCAGCACACGGGATTTCATAGTTTTCAGGAAAAAGAATCTCAAATTTGTGATTTTTGTCTAGCATACCAAACTTCATATTTTTCTTGAAAAGCTACCTTACTATTAGCTACTGTAACTATAGGTACTACTTTTGCTGATAAATGCCTTGAGATCAAACGTCTTTCCCAAAAAGATATGGTCACCCAAGAAAGGCTGTAAATGTTGTCCTCAGCAAAATAAAGTTTTTCGGTCCCACGGGCATTCGACGCTAGAAAAATTTTCGTAGCCGAAAAATAATTCGAATCTACGTCCTTCGCGCCAACGGCCTTCGACTCTACGTAGGTATTACTAAATAAGATGCCGCCGTGTTTACTTTAAAGGATTATTCTCTGTACAACAAGCCTATTAGAAATTAAAAACGTTTAAACATTGAACATGTATTTAATTGAAGTTATATTAGACCTCAGAGCTATATAAAAAAATATCTTAGGTAATAGGTAAGTAGGTACAGGTAAGAACAGTAAATCACTTTTACACTTTATGTATTAAGGGTTAACATCATAGAAAAATACAATTACACATTTGACTTAAACTTAGGTAATAAGAGCAACTGAACAGTAAATAAAACTAGTGTAAAACATAGTTCTTAAATTTCAGTTATCTATCTTTAATATCACATAATTTTGGTAAGTACCTACATACATGCAAAAGTTATACAATAAATAAATCGAAATTAAATAACTTTTTTTAGCACGATAATAGTCCGACAAGAAAGTACGCGATTGTTCCGTGTGGGGTGACACGCGTAGGCAAGCTGCAATGCTACAGGGAAGGCCAGTGCATGTTTAATCGGGATGATGACACCTATCTTAAATATTGTCAAGAACATGGTGTTTAAAAAACATAGCCCCTATGAAGTTAATACAACCAATATATTTCAAAAAAGCTGTAGAAACCAATTTTTCAACACACAAAACGCAATAAATATTCGGTCAATTGACTCCGATTTCTGACACATGACCGTGACGTCACAATCATTTATTACCATACGAAATCTATGGAGGCAGACCGTTTTGACAGATAATAAAAAGTATGTCAACGATTGGTGGTACGTCTAACCAATTCTCATCTCATCAGCCTATATGTATACATCCTACTGCTGGACACAGGGCTCACCTCAATTACGAGGTGGTACAAGCCATATCCCACCACCCGGGCGCAATGCGGATTGATGGAGGAGTTGTCTGTAAGGTATTAAGCCGTCTTAACAGTTTAACACTCTAAACAGTCTCTGACCAGACTTAATGACTTTATATCAAGCAAAATTAACTGGGACCAACAGCTCCCAACCCATAACATCAAATCAATTAATCCAAAAATTATGGACAGTTTTTATGCAATGTATGAAGCAATCTGCTACCTCGCCCCCAAATATTTGTCACCTAGTATTTGGCAGCCTTGTTAGCGTTAAATCTTTTGGAACTATAGCTAATCAACAAAATAAATGTGATTAAATCTGCAACAAATTATAGTACAAACAAAAAACATCTCCCAATTTCACCTCAAATGAGCATTCTTCTTATGAACCTTCAAGTATCTGGGCGATTGAAAAGATTTTCCGCAAAAACACTTGTGTACTTTTCCATCATTGTAATGTACTCTCCTCATGTGAGTGTTCAGGTAGGATTGACTCTTCAAAACAGACTTGCATAGATGACACTGAGCCTTCTCGCTGTGACAATTCCTCATATGCGTTTTTAAAGCGTTCTTACACTTAAGAACTGCTAAGCACAAACCGCATTGACACAATTCTGGACTCATGTGTACAGCACGTATGTGGTTACGTAGATATTTCTTACATTTGAACACAGCGTTGCAGTTGTCACATTTGAAAATAGCAGATCCATGGACTTCTTTTATGTGTGAGTGCATCGTTTTGTAAGTAAGTATTTTACCACAATGTTTACACTGGTGTAGCATTTCTGATGGTTTAATGTTTATAGGTTCTTCTAATACTTGATTGTTATGATTTAACTCAATGTGAGTAGGAAAATATTTTTTGGTAAAATGTTTCAAGCAAAATTGACATTGTATTACAGGGTCAATTTTTAATTTTAAATGGTTCAAATTGTGCTGCAGAAAAGAATACCTAAAAGAAAACGAAAAGTGTTGTTAGATTAGATAAATTGGTTAGAGCAATTGCCCGGCTACGAGAGGTTGTGGGTACAATTCCCGTCTGTGGATGTTTGATTGTTTTAAGGTACATTCTTATTGCCAGGATATATGTTTTTTTTTTATTTATTCTTACATTATACATTTATATTTAGAAAAACATAAATGGAGAATGTTTTACAAGATTTTTAACTAAAAAAACAACTATGATAAATAATGGTTCTCAATATACAACAAAAATTTTCAGAAACTTTTTTGAAGAACAACTTTTATTAATAAATACTAGAGATGGGCTGAGAAGTGGTTTTACCGAGTACTGAGTATTACTTGGTATAGTTTGAGGTCCTAAAACAAGATCAAAAATGACCGCAATGCACTTCCAGCAATACTTACTCACTGTCAATCCGCAGCGGCTGATCTATAATTAACCAATAGGAAATTGACAAACGCCAGATTAGGGGCTTGTTTATTGACTTAAGTATATGGTCATTTCAGTAGATACTTTAAATCCTCCAGTTGGCCACTTGCAAACTTATTCCAGACATGCTATTTATTAAGTTTACATAACCGAGCGAGTACTCATCACTTGAACCAAGTTATTCGGCCAAGTACAAGTATTTTAAAAAGTACAGAGTACTAACTGAGTACTCGGCCCATCTCTAATAAATACCTAGATAACTTTGACTAGGCCTATCAACCTTTGACTAAAAGTAAGATAACTCTTAGTTCCATGCTAAAACCTATCTAAGGTTACAGCCATTCATATGAAGCTGACAGTTATCTAACTTTCAATCAAGTGTATATAGAATAATAAAACTAGCTGTTACAGGACCATTTATGGTACTTACCTATCAAGAAACAGCTTATCACAAATGCCACATTGTACTCGGATGTACTCAATCAACTCTTCAAAGTCAACCCCATTGTAAGTCTCAACGGGAACATCAAAATATGAGCTCAAGCAAGGTTTTTCATCACTCGATTCAAACTCAGTTTTAACCTCATAGGTAGTAACGTGAGAACATTCCACTTCTACCTTGAGCGCAACCTCAAATTCTGGACTTAAATACTCAGTAGATTCACTCTCGTAGTCCTCTTTCTCCTGTTTAATTGATATTTCGTAAGGTAGCACCATTTTTGAAGAGAAGTTTTGAACAGCGACAAGTTTACAGCACGGCGATGGTAACTGAGGTTGACCGTGGCAATTAGATATTGACTAAAATCTGCATCTATGTAGGTCAGCAATAATAGGTATAATATACTTTTTAACTGATTAAGCAAAAAATAAATTGTAAAAACTACCGTCGACGAGGCAAAAACAAAACAATGCGTCACTCACTCACTGTCAGCCACAGATTAATAATATGTAGCAACTGTCAGCTGTCACTTCACTAACTTTTTTTTTTTCCCTTATGGCTTTGTCGTTAACGTAGCCATTATCAAGTAAAAACAGCAAACTTCACTTTGACATATTTTTTTTTGGTGCGTTTCTTTTCACTTGCTTGTGTGAAAAAGCAAAGGTACCATACAGCCTGGACTTTAGCAAAACTCTTACTTCCATACAACTACTACTTACAAACTAACTTAACTCATTGAAATGCGAGGATGGTTCACATTTCAATGCTCAAGAAATGGAGTTTTACGCGGGAATATCGATCGGATCAGTACGGAGCACCTTCTATTTCTTACATATACCCCATTGTTTTTCTTCAGTAACACATTTACCTGCGAAACCGTACTGACAACGACGCAACCATCTCGCTATTATTACAATGAGACAAAGCATACCTATTGCGAAACGCTGCCATACAACTGACATAGTTTTCGTTGTTTCGAATTCGCATGCGAAAGCGTCAGGCCAACTAAAAAAACCATCAAGTTCGTTAGTGATATAACACGATCTCCGTCTTTTTCAGAAAACTCATACAACAGCCTCCACTGATCCGCAGTTTTATACAAGGCAAACTAAAATCGTTACGTGCTAAGTACCGATGACAAGGCAATAATTTGATAAGAGTTTCCCATTATCCCTTTTAACTAAAAAAAAAAAAAAAAAACATAGTTTAAAAAACTAAAATACCACGCTAACTAAAAAGAGAAAATAATTCCTTAGAACACGGAATTTATATTACAGTAGTATAGTAAAAAGCGTGGGGTGTTTGGTATAGTAGTATGTGAAAATCATCCTATTATTGGCACGTAAAAAGAGAAGTATAAAAACGTCATAAAGTGCACTCCACGCTTTTTAATCTACTGTAATTTAAATTCCGTGTACTCAGAAATTATTTTCTCTTTTTTAGCTAGCAATAAAAGCGTGTTTTTTATCCTCTGGGTATGGAAATCTTGAAGACGACGTCGAATTTTATTAAATATTTAGGTATTTCACAGAAAAAATGTCAAATTATCAAGAAAATTTTAATAACAAATTATTTTTACAATATTTACAAATTCAACCGTTTAGCAGTAAAATAAAATAAATATTTTATAAATAAAATAATGTTTTTACACATAAAAGCTGCTGGGCATACCAGCCGTTCGACGCCCACAGCTGAGCGTAGGCCTCCCCCAAGGATCTCCACCGTGATAGGTCCTGCGCTTCCCGCATCCAGTGGCGTCCTGCGACCTTCATCACTTTCATCAGATATAAATATATAGGTAGTACAATCAGAAATAATGAGTGTGTTCGGTGGCGGTCAACGCCGCGTGAACACTTTTTGACGAAAATTGGGATGATGACACCTATCTTAAATATTGTCAAGAACATGATGTTTAAAAAACATAGCCCCTATGAAGTTAATACAACCAATATATTTCAAAAAAGCTGTAGAAACCAATTTTTAAACACACAAAACGCAATAAACATTCGGTCAATTGACTCCGATTTCTGACACATGACCGTGACGTCACAATCATTTATTCCCATACGAAATCTATGGAGGCAGACCGTTTTGACAGATAATAAAAAGTATGTCAACGATTGGTGGTGTCGTCTAGCCAATTTAAGAGCCATATCACGACATATGCAAGCTATATCACAACATAGTTATCTATGTTATCTGCGCATGCCGTGGCAGCCTGTAAGTAAGGCAACACTCTAAAATAGGGGACCGTCCGTCCCCTAATGATCAGTGTATATCAATGTGTGGTGTATGCTTTGTTGGTTGTCCTTATTAAATAAATAAGCATTTGTGTGCCGAAAACTTGGATGTGAAATTAAATACACTTAAAGAAAAATGGTCTGCCACGGGCTCGAACCCGCACCTCTCGCAAGCCGGACATTTGCTCTCCCTATTGAGTTACCGTCGTGACACTTACTCATCGTTCCGAATTTCTTTAAGTGCTCCTTCAAATTTTATTAGGTACTTAGTTTTACAAATGCTAAGGGCATTATGAATTGGCTAGACGACACCACCAATCGTTGACATACTTTTTATTATTTGTCAAAACGGTCTGTCTCCATAGATTTCGTATGGTAATAAATGATTGTGACGTCACGGGCATGTGTCAGAAATCGGAGTCAATTGACCGAATATCTATTGCGTTTTGTGTGTTTAAAAATTGGTTTCTACAGCTTTTTTGAAATATATTGGTTGTATTAACTTCATAGGGGCTAAGTTTTTTAAACACCATGTTCTTGACAATATTTAAGATAGGTGTCATCATCCCAATTCAATGAACTATAAAATCGTATTACGTGTATGAACTAGAATAACAACCTTATTAGTGATGTACAAGACTCGAGGCGTCGAGCCCTTTTTTTGAAGCTTCGAGGCGGAATGGCAAGGCTCAGTGAGCTCGGTAGGCTCGGTGCCCCGAGCTTAGTCGAGCTGCGAGCTCTCTGAGCCATGCCTCGAGCCTTCAAAAGAGCTCAAACCTTCGAAAGAGCTCGAACCTTCAAAAGAGCTCGAGCCGTGAAAAGAGCTCGAGGCTTAAAATGAACGCAAGCCTTCAATAAAAGCTCAAGTTTATGTATATGACTTTAATATCTCCGTAAAACGCTTTATAACGCTTTCAAAGGCTCTAGCTTTCGAAAAGGCTCTAGTTTTCCAAAAAGGCTCGAGCTCTCAAAAAAGCTTGAGCTTTGCGAAAGACTCCAAGCTTCATACAAAAGAGGCGAGCCCCGAAAAAGGCTCGACTCTAAAAAAGACTTTCGAGTCGTCGAGCTTCATATAAATGAGGTGAGCCCTGTAAACGACTCTGAGCTCTCGGCAAAAGGACTCGGAAGCCTCGAGCTTTGTTCATCACTAAACCTTATTGTTATAATAAACTACTGCTATTGTCTTTACGTTAAAGGCGAGCGTCCACAGATTGGTATCGTACGCATCGGACGCATTGCACGAAACGAATTATTATTTCACTGCGTCGGCAGTGTATCGGCAGCGGTCGGATTGCCGACGCGAGTATCGTCGAATTTTTTTGCTTTTTATTTAAGGCAACAAACAGTCATACAGAAAAAATAACGTTCATATTGTCAGCGTTTCATAATCATGTCGGTATTTCTTAGTCAAATGATATTACTATTACACCCTAAGTTGATGTAAAAATATAATAAACTAATTAATAAATGTAATTAAAAATAATAATATTTTTTGCCAAAGTAGCTTGCTTGTGAAAATAATATTAAGCCATTTCAATCGGTTACTTCCGTTGCGATCACGACCACGTGATCGTAACAGAAGTTCCCCCACTACTCCTTTAAATACCAGTGTTTCACCAGCAAGCGGGCATTACTCCACTGACCGTCATAGTGTTCGGACGTCTTAAGACTGTATTGCCGCAATTATTGTGAGTACTAATAATGTTAATTATTACTATAGTCTATGCTGTGGTAGAATAACTTTTAAAATAAGTAAAATCATTGTTTTGTAATAATGGTGTTATTTTTCTAAAAAGTGATACTGAAATATACGTTCATTGCCCCTATTTAGTGATTTTATTTTATAACTTCTGGGTAACGACATCTTTTAAAAGTTGTTGTTCGAATAAAATGCAGTAAAGTAAGTACAGATCCTTCTCAACCGATAGTTAAAGGCGAGTGTTCTTATTTGGAGCCCGTACATTCTGACATTTCAGAAGTGGGATATTTTTTTTTCTCTTTCTTTCTTTTTTACTCTCTTTGTGTCATAAGATATTCATAGTACTGAACGGACACACTGCGTAAATATTTAAAATTTTTCCAGATCGATATGGATAAGTGTCCGGAGTCACCGCGACGTGCACGGTCGAAGCTGCGACAGCTCGAAGGCAGAGCTAGTCAGCGTCGATCGCAAAGTCCGGTTCGCCGCAGCTCACGAGGCCGGGTCAGTCGCTGTATGGAAGTCAGCCCGATATTGCAGACACCGCGCAGCCGCCACAACGAGCCACGCAGCCGGCGTGGTACCCGGTCACGCAGCCGCCACGGCGAGCCGCACGGGCGGCATAGTACGCGATCAGGCAGTCGCCATGGTGAGCCGCGGAGCCATCGTGCTACGCGATCGCGCAGTCACCACGGCGAGCCGCGCAGCCAGCGTGGTACCCGGTCACGCAGTCGCCAGGACGAACGGCGCAGCCAGCGTGGTTACCGGTCACGCAGTCGTCAGAGCAGGCCACGCAACCAGCGTGGTTCTCGGGCGCGCAGTCACCGCGACGAGCCGCACAACCAACGTGACGAGAGGTCACGCAGTCGCCATGCAGAGCCGCGCAGCCAGCACGACCTGGGGTCGCGCTGTCATCACGATGAGCCGCGCGGCCAGCATGGCGTCGGGCCGTCGTGCAACGAACACAATAAGCAGTTCGAAGGAAATACGATTAATAATAACCCTGGTGAGTCTTCTACATGCACTTATACTTTAGATAATATTGCGCAAATTGTCCAAGTGTTAAAGTCAATCAATCAGACCGATTCATTAGATAAATTGGGCTCAATGCACAATACGGTGCCAGAATTCGATCCTAACAGAAAAGAACAGACGATGATCATGTGGTTGCATAAAGTAAACGAATGTGCCACTATTTACGGATGGACAGAGAAACAAATAATTCATTTTGCACTACCCAAGCTACGTGGCGTAGCTCAACGATGGTATGAAGGTCTATCGTCTGTTCTTCACTCTTGGGATGAGTGGCAAAAGAAACTTCTTTCTGCCTTTCCATCTGAGGAAAATTACGGGCAAATGCTCAGCGACATGTTAGCTAAACGAGCACGGTTTGGAGATTCGTTGGAAGATTACTATTATGAAAAAATAGGTCTAATTAATAGATGTGGTATCGTAGGTAGTCGGGCAGTGGAATGTATCCTGCATGGTATCGATGATAGGTCTGTTAGGTTAGGTGCAGAGGCAGTAAAGTTTGACGACCCGGACAAATTACTGTCATACTTACGTAATGTTAGACACGTTAAACCGACTAATGACCGTAGATCAAGCAAACCTTCCCTAATCAAAAATCAGGATAACCAAAACCCCAAAGCAAACCGACTCGTTGCTTAAATTGTAGGCAAGAGGGCCACGTATTTGCGCGGTGCTCAATTCCCTTAAAGAAATGTAGTAATTGCAATAAGATTGGACATGAGACTGAGGAATGCTTTTCGAAACGACCAATTTCCGATAAAACAGTTTTGCGGGTGGCTAGCAAAAGGACTGATATAACATCTAACGATTTAAAACAGCCAGAAGCAAATCAAAAATACCTTAAAAGCGCTGTAGTAAATGGTATAACGATACCAGCCTTCATTGATTTCGGGAGCGAATGTTCTATGATTAAATTAAGTGAATTTCAAAAGATCAGTACAAATTTTGATACATCAGACTTACCTGTTCTGAGAGGGTTTGGCAACTCTGTAGTTAGAGCATTGGGAAGTTTTAAGGCACAAGTTGAGGTAGATGGGGTAGCGGCCAAATTAGATCTTATAATAGTTCCTGATGCAGTTATGCAGGTCCCCTTGATGATCGGTCAGACTTTTACAGAGCAACCACATATAGTTATTAGAAAAACTAGCGATTTTCTTGAGATATCGAACTTAGAAATTCCTGAAATCCAAGTGAGTAAGATAGAGCTGTTCTGCAAAAGTCAAGTACAGGTTTCAGGCTTAACTATTATCGATGTATACACAGAGGATCCCAATTTCGAAGGGGAGCTATTCATTGAGGGCAGTTTACGTCGCAAAAACGATATCCCATTTTCAATTTCATCCGGACTATTCTACATTTCGAGAGGTCATGGTCAAATCGTTGCGAGTTGTTCCCCATCATCCAAGTTAACATTAGAAAGGGATTCTCTCATAGCTCGTGGAAAAGTAGCGCATAAAGACATGGCAAATCAAATGTTGAATGTCCTAAATGTTTCTGTTAAAAACACACCCATTACAATTTCCGATCTCAACATTGACGATGATCTCTCTGATGTTGAAAAACAGCAACTTTTGGAACTATTAAATAATTATAGGGACTGTTTTGCACTCGAACTTTCGGAATTAGGAAGTACATCGACAGGGGAAATGAAAATAGTTTTGCAAGATGATCAGCCAGTAGTTTACAGGCCTTATAGGTTAGCAATAAAAGAAAAGGAAAAAGTCCGAGAAATGATAACTGAATTATTAGACAATGAAATTATTCGACCATCCACGTCACCTTATGCCAGCCCGATAGTTCTTGTACGTAAAAAGACTGGGGAAGTACGCTTGTGTATTGATTATAGAGCCCTAAATAAAAAGACGGTTAAAGAAAAATACCCAATGCCACTCATTGATGACCAGTTAGACGCTTTATCTGGCAATTCATTTTTTACAACCTTAGATTTAGCATCGGGATATTATCAGGTCCCCATCCGGGAAGAAGATAAGCATAAAACTGCATTCGTAACGCCCGATGGGCATTACGAATTCAACCGGATGCCCTTTGGGCTTGCTAATGCGCCAGCTACATTTCAACGTCTTATGAACCAGATTTTGGGTAATGCGCGTCATGGAGAGGCATTGGCGTATTTGGATGACGTTATTATCCCTTCTCGTAGCATCGCTGAAGGCATGGAAAGATTAAGATTTGTTTTGCAATTGTTTAAAGACGCGGGTTTATCTCTAAAACCATCAAAGTGTTTTTTCTTTAAGCGTACGGTAGAGTTTTTAGGCTTCGAAGTTTCTGAAAGTGGCATTCGTCCCGGTGAAAAAAAAATAGAGGCTATCGAGCAATACCCGACTCCTCAAAATCAGCACAATATTCGCCAGTTCTTAGGTCTTGCTAGTTTTTTCCGACGTTTCGTTCCTAAATTTTCAATAATAGCCAAACCACTAACTTATCTTTTGAAGAAAAACGTCACCTGGGTATGGGGAGTCGATCAAGAGCAAGCGTTCAAAACTTTGAAAAGTGAGTTAGTTCAAAAACCTACTTTAGCGTTGTACAATCCAAAAGCCGAAACCGAACTTCATACCGATGCATCCAAAGCTGGAGTGGCGGGCATCCTATTGCAAAGGGATGGTAATGCTTTGAGGCCTATCGCATACTTTAGTAAGCAGACCAGTCCTGAAGAACAGAACTATTCGTCGTATGATTTAGAAACGTTAGCAGTTGTATCTGCTCTACAAAAATTTCGAGTTTATTTAATCGGTATCCCCTTTAAAATAGTAACAGATTGTAACTCATTAAAAGCTACGTTCCAAAAAAAAGATATGCTACCTCGTGTTGCTCGGTGGTGGGAACAGATGCAAGAATTTGATTTCGTCATTGAATATAGGCCTGGCGCATCCATGTCCCATGTAGACGCATTATCCAGGAACCCTGTGTCTAGCCCCACTCATTTCAGTGTTCTCGCTGTAACTGAATCTAACTGGTTAACTACAGTACAAAATGCAGATGATACCATTCAAAGAATAGTAGGGATTCTTAAAGACCCTGAGCTAGATAATATGGTGGGCATAAAATCAAATTTTAAATTAAAGAACAACAAACTATTTCGTGTAACTTCAGATGGTGATAGGTGGGTCGTGCCAAAAGGAGTACGTTGGCAAATAGTAAAACAAAACCATGACGATATAGGTCATTTTGCTTTTGAAAAGACATTAGAAAAGATTAAGTCCACTTATTGGTTTCCTAAAATGAGACACTTTGTAAAGAAATACGTTAATTCTTGTTTGGAATGTGCATATTCAAAATCAACAGCGGGAAAAAAACCCGGCTTCTTACACCCAATACCCAAGGTAGCCGCACCTTTTGACACGATCCACATCGACCACACGGGTCCTTTTGTGCGTAGTTCTAAGGGGAATACGTACATTCTTGTAATTATTGACGCATTTACACGTTATATATATCTTAAGCCCGTTAGAAATACTAAAACTCAAACCACCATGCG
This sequence comes from Pyrausta despicata, assembly GCA_963921415.1. Taxonomy (NCBI): domain Eukaryota; kingdom Metazoa; phylum Arthropoda; class Insecta; order Lepidoptera; family Crambidae; genus Pyrausta; species Pyrausta despicata. Next base: position 1,827,688 of record OY992871.1, on the reverse strand, counting down.
AGTTCTTCAAGAGTACTTTGGTGTTTTCGGAATCCCAAAGCGAATAATTTCCGACAGAGGTACCTCATTTACAAGTGATCATTTTAAATCTTTTATGTCTGAGAAGGGAATTAAGCATGTTTTAAATGCCGTTGCCACTCCTCGTGCAAACGGACAGGTGGAACGTTATAATAAAATAGTAGTAGACGCCTTAACAGCAAAAACTATTGGAACAGCTGAAAACAAATGGGATGACCACCTGCCCGAAGTGCAGTGGGGTATTAATAATACGTTTAATAAAAGCATTAATCGCTCACCAGCTGAAGCATTATTCGGGAAAAGGCTAACAGGATCAAGTGAAGGTAGGATAATCTCGGAATTAGGAGAGGATGTGACTGAAGTGGGTAAAAATCAAAATGTCGATGAAATAAGAGGCGAAATAAGTGCACATATTGAAAACAGGCAGGAAAAAGATAGGGTTAGATTTAATAAGAAGCGTAGTAAGCCTATTCAATACCAAATCGGTGACTTAGTTAGAGTAGAGCGCCAAATACCGTCTACGGGGCAAAGTAGGAAGCTAGTGCCTAAATTTCAGGGGCCATACAGAATAATTAGCGTCCTCGGAAATGACCGGTATCAAATAGAGGACACACCTATTACTAAAAGGGGTAACAGACACTATTCTACTGTAGTGGCCGTGGACAAAATTCGGCCATGGCTAAACTTTAACAGACCACACGATAGTGACAGTGAACTATCTAATGAATCCGATGAATCTGTCGGAAATGACACTTCGATTGTAAATGAATTTATTGCAAATGCATGATCAAATTACACATCCAATGTTGTTTTAAGTCAATTCACTCATTTGTAAGGCCTAATTTAAGTTAAAATTATGATTATTTACTTCTGGGCGGAAGGGCCCTATCTATATTTGATTTCTAAATGAATGATTTATTAAGGGCGGAAGGGCCTAAGACGATAGAGCAAGGATGAAGGATCCTTGAATATAAAGTAAGGGTGGAAGGACCCTAACCTCACGAAAATTTAAGGATAGTCTGATTATAGGAATTATTGCATTGTTATATCTGTAAAAAAAAAAAAATGTAATTTTTAGTGTCACTTATGCTCGCATGAGGTCATGCTATAGCTAGGATGGCCGAATGTCAGCGTTTCATAATCATGTCGGTATTTCTTAGTCAAATGATATTACTATTACACCCTAAGTTGATGTAAAAATATAATAAACTAATTAATAAATGTAATTAAAAATAATAATATTTTTTGCCAAAGTAGCTTGCTTGTGAAAATAATATTAAGCCATTTCAATCGGTTACTTCCGTTGCGATCACGACCACGTGATCGTAACAGAAGTTCCCCCACTACTCCTTTAAATACCAGTGTTTCACCAGCAAGCGGGCATTACTCCACTGACCGTCATAGTGTTCGGACGTCTTAAGACTGTATTGCCGCAATTATTGTGAGTACTAATAATGTTAATTATTACTATAGTCTATGCTGTGGTAGAATAACTTTTAAAATAAGTAAAATCATTGTTTTGTAATAATGGTGTTATTTTTCTAAAAAGTGATACTGAAATATACGTTCATTGCCCCTATTTAGTGATTTTATTTTATAACTTCTGGGTAACGACATCTTTTAAAAGTTGTTGTTCGAATAAAATGCAGTAAAGTAAGTACAGATCCTTCTCAACCGATAGTTAAAGGCGAGTGTTCTTATTTGGAGCCCGTACATTCTGACAATATAAATACTGATTTTTACAAAAGACCTTATTAGTGTCTATAAAGTAAAATATATCCAAGAATATTTAAAAGGGCCACTGTAGTGGTCGGTCAGACATGTTTTTTCAACCGTTATGTTTTTTGCGCTGATTTAATTGTGAATTTAAAATACAATGTTTAGAAAATCCACTAGTATATAATAGTAATAGTTTAGAAAACAAACATAACATACAAAATGATTTCACCAAACTAACTTATCGATGATATGCCGATGTCACTTTCCTTCGGATCTATGTAGTTCGGCATTCGTATGACGTCATCGGTACGCATCGCATGTGCGCATTGCCGATGAGCGGTTCGCACGTTGCGGATCAGTGCACAAGTTGGATATTTTTTTTAGGAAAACTAAATACTAATCAACCAAATTACGTGCGATGCCGGCATGTGGACGCTTGCCTTAAGGGTCATATCACACAATTTTTGACAGCCAAGCAGTTTTTTGTAGAAAATTTGAATTGAAAAAGTATAAATAAAAAATTGTAGGCCGCTAAGAAATACAATCTTCGCAATTATATACATATTAAGTAATCAATTGGATTAAAACATTGTCAATATACGATGGGCTTAAAGGAAATTGCAGTTAAAAAATTTGTTATAGGCCTCTTAAGGTGGCATTCCGTTCCTAGCGACCGGTACGACCGCGACGACCCGTGACGTCACGCGACCCACTTTTGAAGGTAGCAGTCGAACGACCCCCGGCTTAGTATCGCTATATATTTTGTGTGTAAGAGTCAACGATATTAAATACCTATAACGGTATTTAAATTCGTTGGTAAGAGTAATAAAGAGACCAGCCTGAGTCACGGTGCTAGGGCCTAAAAATATTATTGGGGTACCGTTTTAAAGATCTCGGACGAGGAGACTGGGCCAAAACTCAAACATTAAAAAAAATGGTATTAAAATCACTAAATTATCACTTCGTATCATTCCATCAGCCTTCTCTTTATACGTCCCGCCTCACCTCAACTATGAGGTGGTCCGAGCCATACTCCACCTAAAATTTATTCTTTAATTTTACTGATACCTTGGCAATGAAAAATAACTATTAAGTGGCATCTTTATTTTGGCACCACAATATTTCACCACCGTAAAATTAAAGACTCTAAAAAATCCCTGCAAGTACGAGTATATGTAAAAACTTGACTGCCTCGTTGGTGTAGTGGCAAAGTTTCTGCCTTACATCCGAGAGGTCCTGGGTTCGAATCCCAGGTCGAGCCAAACTTGTTTCTGAGATTTTCTGTCATGAATTTCTCAAAAACAGCTCGGAGTCGGGATGTTGGCGTTGTTACACCCCCGTGCCTCGGAAAGCACGTTAAGCCGTTGGTCCTGCGCCTGATCTCTCACCGGTCATGTCGGATTGCCGTCTCACCGAACTTTGAGAGTGAGTGCACCTGTGTATTGCGCTCACACCTGTGCACTATAATATCTCCTGCGTAGTTGGCTGATCTCTGTTGAGATTGGCCGCCGTGGTCGAAATCGGCCAGGAGGACTATTATGTAAAAACTTTGACATATACATAAGAGACTTGTAAAGTTATGTTCGTTTCAAAAAGAAGAATAATGTTGATGTAATGTGACATGCAATAAATGATTTGAATTTTAATTTGAATGTCGGATTAAGTTGCGTAGCAACGCTAACAACTGCAGTCGTCCAAGTGGCCTAGACCATCCCTGACTGACTCGTCCCCTTAGTTCCTCGTTTGACAGTTGGCGATGAAACGGCCTCGTGTGCGTTTGGTGCGAAAGTGAGTAGGGAAGTTGGCGGTGTTACACCTCCCTGCTTCGGAAAGCACGTTAAGCCGTTGGTCCTGCGCCTGATCTCTCACCGGTCATGTCGGATTGCCGTCTCACCGAACTTTGAGAGTGATGGAACAGTAAGTGCACCTGAGTATTGCGCTCACACCTGTGCACTATAATGTCTCCTGCGCAGTTAGCTGATCTCTGTTGAGATTGGCCGCTGTGGTCGAAATCAGCCAGGAGGACTATTATTACTATTAAAAAGAGGGTCGCGCGACGCCACGAATCGCGGTCGCGTCGTTGGTAGGAACATGATGCTAGCTTTAGTTTTAAAATTATTGTAATGTATTAATATTTATTTTAATGTATTAATTTGTTGAGTTTTTACATTACTTGTTCAAGTCTTTTCTTAATTATATTTAAGTTTTTCGACCACTTTGCGTAAGTATTCATTCAATTTATAGCCTTCAGTGGCGCGAACAACTATCGTAACGTATTCGTAGCGTTCACTATTCGTTGACTTGACAGTTTTTATTGGGAAACTGACAGTTTTTGACGTTCTGACGTTTCTTAAAATGTTCGTGCTTACCCAACAGATTATAAATTTTACTATGATACATTTTTGAACAGCGTTAATTCTACCTGCTGTCAGATTGTCACTATAGCCCGAGAATAGGCTTGTTTCCACTATGAAAGAAATATTTAAAAACTGATTCAGTTTTTTTCCCCTTTCATTAATATTTTTCTTCAGTTCATAAAATTTGATTTTTAAAAGAAATTCATACGATAAATAGCCGCTTAGTCGGCATTGCTCTCGATGACGTCAAAGTGTGTTTTTCCCATTCAAACCCTATGGAGATAACCGTTTTGACAGTTGATAAAAAGTACGTCAACGATTGGTGGTGTAAACTACCCTATCGAGTATTTGACACCCTACGTAGTAATGGAATAATTAGCATTAGCATCATTAATTAGCATGCTATTTCATCGTTAGCAATAATTAAATTATTTGACGATGCTAAATTGTGTGAATGCTAAAATTCGCACGCACTGCTTTAGCAGGCTGCCAATAGCAGCTTAGCACTAGCAGGCAATTGAAACTCGCGTTACCCGAGTAAATGGCGAACAAAGAAAGAATACATGGCATCCTTGCATTTAGAGTCGTATTTTGCGTGCTGTTTATTGAACTGTTTATTTGAATGAAATTGTTTTTCTTTTTCGTGACTTGATTGAATTATCTAACCGGTGCAGTTTTCATTTTAATGAAGTCAATTTTAATTCTAATCTTAGTCACAACACTAAAATGTGCGTTTCATACAACAGTCACAATTTCGCAATTTAATATTATACGCTATTATCATATTAGCATAGCAATAGCACGTAGCATGCTATGCTATGAAATTTAGCATGCTAATTAAATTAGCAAAAAATAGCAATAATTGCCATTACTAACCCTACGTACTCTTTATGAACAGTCAAAACGCGAATCTCTCACATATTTTTGTAATCGGTGTACTTTTTGAAAATTCAAAATGTACACCGATTATTAAAAATCAAATATTATACCATAAAACAAACATTTGTACGTCCCAACTCTTTCATCAAATTACTAATTTACCATTCATCCATCCAGCTTGAAATTGCACACGTTACAACACGCAATGATATCAAATTCACAAAGTCTTAGCTGATTGTTTCTACTTGTAACTCTCTAACCAATGCTAAGAGGTTTAATGTAACATAGAGTAAACAGTTTGCATTGTCCTGACTCCTGCCAGCATTCCGTCGGAGCGCGTCCGATAGTTTGTACGCAGTTTAACAGTTAACGTTACGGGTGAGCCATGCAAAAACAACGCTCGATGCGAATGTTACATTACACCTCGTAACTTTGTTCAGTACCCACTTTTACCTTTTATGTGATTTTTCACTGCACATAGCCTGACATTTACCTTTTTTAAAACTGAGACCGAAGGCATTAAGGCCAGCTCCACAATTGTGGGCCGAACAGTTGCCCCGAAAACGAACGCTAGGTTTTTTGGCCAACTGACGCCATAGTGTGGCTCTGGTGTAATCTGTGATTATTCACTGGACATCATAGCCTGACATATTTTTTTAAGTGAGACCCATTTAGTTGAGGCAATAAGGCCACACAGCATAACTAACTTTTATAAACTTAACCCAAGGCATCAAGACCATACAAACCTAACTGACTTTTTACTTTTTTCAAACTTAAACCCAAGGCATCAAGTATGCACAGCCTGACATTTTACTTTTTAAACTTACAGCCAAGGTTTCTACAGTCTTTAGTACTCTTCAGCCATGATAAGCGTAACTAGCGCTGTCCATCCGTGGAAAGGTCTACATCCGGACCCTTTTCCGTCTTCGCCCGAGTACTGCTCCCATAGGTAGCCCGTTCTCCTGTATTCTGATAGGACGTTACCTGTGAAAGAGATGTATTTAAAGTTTTATCATAAGACGTGCCAAATAATAGTACATTATGGTACTGGTGTGTAACATTGGTGATTACCGCCGAGGCGCCATTGAGACCCGAGCCGTAGGCGAGGGTCTTAAGAGAGTCGAGGACGGTAATTATCAATACACACGTGTATCATACGACGTTTTTCAACACACTTGTGAATAAAATAACAATAAAAACTCATTTTATTTAGTAGATAAAGTTTATTTAGAGAAACAATTAGTAAATGTGCAGTTAGTAAAATTATAATTAACTGCTTTTGATGTCATAGCGGTCTCATCAGATAGATTATTTATTGAAATACTTTCATGTTCCATTGTAATTTGAGATGGCTCATTATTCGTGTAGGTAGGTGAAATCCAATCATTGGATGTACTTAGTGTTTCGTCAGTAGGAAGCGCCTTAGAATCAAGTTTAATTCTTTATTATTCACGCATAGGGGTTCTGCCACGTACAAAATGGGGATTTAAAAGTTTTCTTTTTTTAAATCTATAACTCACTAGTGAGTTATAGCAATGAAAAAGTCACAGTTTGATTATACGTGTCATTATTAGTCTAATTGCAGTGAAATTACAACCACTTTATGAGCAACTGTGTTGAAAAAAATTTTTTTTTTACCAGACTTTATAATCAAACTACCAGGCTGCCATAAATTCTAAGGAAGTTTACTCACGGACTACATTACTCCTCAACCTAGAGTGCAGCTCTCTCGCTCTATCCATGTAGGGACCGGGCGCGTTCGCGTAGTACTTAAGCGAGGAGAGAGCGAGATAGTTGATGTTTATCCATATCTGCCCTCGCCAGTACGGGGGATCGTGTTCCGTGTTACGCTTCATGTAGAATGGGGAGGATTTTGAGAGGGATCTGTAAAAAAATGTATCAAATATCTCATGATATGAATAGTCTATACTTTAAATTCGCCGACGAATAAAGGAAGAAAATCTTCTCAATTCATTGACTAAAGACTGTATGTCTTAGCTCACACACATTGATCCGACTCCGTGGTAAGTAGCTTAAGCACTTGTGTTACAGATATCAGAATCAACAGCTGTATTACAAATAAACGTAAATAAATACATATAACACCCAGATCAGTACATAGAGACTTGTTCATGCACACAAATGTTTGTACAGTGCGGGGTCGTACCCGCGACCTCTTGGTTAATAGACAACTTCTTGACCATTACACATAAAGTGATCGTCAAGTAGGTACTTCAAATAATCCATACTTATATTATAAATGCGAAAGTAACTCTGTCTGTCTGTCTCAGCTCTGTTACTCAATCACGCCTAAACTACTGAACCAATTTGCATAAAATTTGGCATGGAAATATTTTGATACCCGAGAAAGGACATAGCCTACTTTTTAACGCGGGAAAATGACTCATTCCCATGGAAAAATTCAAGTAGACCGATCGCTTTTACGCCTAAACAACTGAACAGTTTTAAATTAATGTTGATAAGGAGATAGTTTGAGACTTAAGAAAGGACATGAGTTCCTTTTGACCGCGGGAAAACAACGCATTCCCATGGGAAAAAATAATTTTCAGGGTATCTGATCGCTTTCACTCCTAAATTACCAAAAATTTGAATTACATTTGGATAAAATTGGTATTACGGGAAAACAACGCATTCCAAAAAACAACTACCTAATGTGGACGAAGTCGCGGGTACAAGCTAGTCCTATTATAAGGGATAGATTTACTGCCGCGACGTTTGTACTTTACCTTAAACCATAAGGCGACCACAGTTGTCCAGGCTTGTCGAGGTTTTCCAAGATCTTGCCGAGGTTAGCACTTTCCGGTTTAAGCACTTTAAGCAACATCGGGAATAGGGATATGTAACCTGGAAAATAAAATCAAATTGATTAATGTCATACTAAGTTAATGTTATACTCGTAACATCACTATAATATACACCGGTATTTTTTTAAGTATATCAAAAAAGCTGAAAAAGAGAATTATTTTGCTTTAAATTTTCACTAAACGACGCCAGCGCAGGAACCAAAATACATCCAACTGTAACTCTAGTTTTTTCAACTAGTGTACCCGACAGCGAGACGATGTCCTGCCCGTTTTTTTGAGCAATTTTTTACATTTAATAATTCAAGACAAAAAATTAGCAAAAACGGTTCAGCCGTTCTCGAGTTTTAGCGACACTAACGTACAGCAATTCATTTTTATATATAAAACTAGCTGTCCCGGCAAACGTTGTTTTGCCATACAAATGTTAAGGGTAGGCAACCCTTATCACTGAGGGGTATGAAAAATAGATGTTAGTCGATTCTCAGACCTACTGAATATGCTCACAAAATTTCATTAGAATCGGTCAAGCCGTTTCGGAGGAGTATGGGAACAAACATTGTGACACGAGAATTTTATTATAGAGATAAAGACTAGCTGACCCGGCAAACGTTGTTTTGCCATATAAATGTTAAGGGTGGACAACCCTTATCACTAAGGGGTATGAAAAATAGATGTTGACCGATTCTCAGACCTACTCAATATGCTCACAAAATTTCATGAGAATCGGTCAAGCCGTTTCGGAGGAGTATGGGAACAAACATTGTGACACGAGAATTTTATATATATAGAGATAAAGAAAGATTATATACACGTGTTACAAGTGTTAGTTACACTATTTATAACTCAAGAACGGATGAATCGTTTTGGCTGAAATTTGGTGGAGAGGTAGCTTAGAACCAGGAAACAAACATAGGATACTTTTTCGACCGCGATTGTGAAAACAAATGGATTCCACGCGGACGAAGTCGCGGTTAAAGTTAAAAACACAAAAAATGATTTGCGGTTTCTATAGCCTCGCTAAAACTCGAGAATGGCCGATTAGAATCATTTTAGTCTTTAAATAGTTGTGGAAATCCAGGGACGGTTTGAATAATTAGAAAATATGAAAAAAAAACAAATAGCGGCCAGGACGACGTTTGCCGGGTCCGCATACTACATATACTTACCGTGAGCAGAAGTGACGAGTCTCAATTGAGGTGGCGTTGTCACGCTGCGAATAAGTTTGGGCGGCTCATTGGGATTCTTCGGCTTATTTCGCACTAGACGCACGCCGTCCGTGTGCAGGCCTGGAATATACCTTAAAGTTGTATACAGGGTTACTGGTAACTCAGTAGACTGCCTCGTTGGTGTAGTGGCAAAGTTTCTGCCTTACATCCGAAAGGTCCTGGGTTCGAATCCCACATCGAGCCAAAAATTGTTTCTGAGATTTTCTGTCATGAATTTCTCAAAAATAGCTCGGAGTCGGGAAGTTGGCGGTGTTACACCCCCGTGCTTCGGTGTCCATGTTAAGCCGTTGGTCCTGCGCCTGATCTCTCTCCGGTCATGTCGGATTTCCGTCTCACCGAACTTTGAGAGTGATGGAACAGTGAGTGCACCTGTGTATTGCGCTCACACTTGTGCACTATAATATCTCCTGCGCAGTTGCCTGATCTCCGTTGAGATTGGCCGCCGTGGTCGAAATCGGCCAGGGGGACTATTATTACTACAGGTAACTCGACGTTTTCATTTAAAAAAAAAAGCTGTCGGTAAAGTCGGTTTACTGACGATAGTTGAACGTGACAACGTCTCTTTGTCGCTCGTTCCGCGCTCTCGCTTGCACTTCAAGCCTTGAATGGAACGCCTCAGAGCGAGGTAACGCCGCATGCGTCATGTTTTTTGGTGCGTGCAGCCGGCTCTATCGATTTATAAGACTGAAGTTGTCACGTCAAAAGAAACAAAGAAGAGGTTATAAAAAATAGAGTGCAATATTTTGTAATTTTTCGACCCCTACCTACCTCTTCGTTGATGGGACCTTTTTTAGGAAATCGCCTTTACTATATCCCTTTCGAAGGAAAAAGTCGAGTTACCAGTAACCTTGTATACAGGTTGTCCCAGGAAACCTGTACCAGCGTAGGTCTGGAGTTAGGAGACACTAATACCAAACGGTTGACCCTTATGTTCCGTGATAATTAACAGCTCTCGAGATATGAGATTTTCGTTTATTTAAATTTCAGGGGGATATAGCTATAAACTATTTCTGTATTGCGTTTCTTTTAGTTTTTTTTATTGAATATTTAAGCCGGAGTCTGTGCTCACGTGTACGAATAAAAAAACACCCAAATTCTATCTGCTAGAAGGGTTTTAATTTTATACTTGATGTTAAAATCAAGATCTTAGGATCCTAGACTTTCGCTGGTACAGGTTTCCTGGGACACCCTGTATACGGGCGAAAGTTGAATTTTAGCGCATTTAATAATACTCGTATTTCATATGAATTCGTTTGGAGAATTCATGTTCATAGACAGAACATTAATCATATTTTGTTCCGACTGTATGGGAGTGACAGTTAATATTCCAATGTTTTTGCTTGGTAAGGTCATAGCGAGTAGAAGTCGGTAAATTTCACAAATTAGTTCGAACTTGTTCTAATTCCACGCGGACCAAACAGCTGATGGGAATGGATTGTTAATAATTGCTTTGTTTCTTCGGTTTACGCGAACAGAACACATTGAAATGAGCCACTATTTACGGATTATTTCGCGATTTATTTACATTTTGTTTTAACCTGACGTTTCGGACCCTTTTCAGCGTCCGTGGTCACAGGTAGACTGAGGTGTTAGTTGTAATCACATAGTTTTGAAAAAATTGTAAACTGCCATCACTCAAAAATATTAAGTTACTTTCCTATTCACACAAAATAAGCTAACAGTGCGCTTGCAGTGCGGGGTCGAACTTGAGTCTTGGCTTAAACAGGATCCCAAGTTGGTGGAATTTTTTAACCATCTTCTCAATTAAAATTAGGGTGTCTTTCTAGACACCCTAATTTCTATGTCATTACATTTCTATGTCAGATTTAAGAAGTACCCTCGTGTGATGTCAATGAAGATTAAAATATCTTACCCTAAGCAGCCTATTCAAACAAGTAAATCGTGATATTCCAATTCAGGCTTACCATAGTCAGCGTAAGTGTTAGTTTCCTTTGACCAATGCAACTCGTTCAGTAGGTCCTCGTCACCCAGCTGATCTCTCGTAGCTTCAAATCTAAAACACATTCACATTTAAAATACCACGGTTTGAAACTTTAAAACTTTTATAAACGTTACTAGCTGCCCCGGCATACGTTGATTTTCCATATAAATTATTGTGAACAACCCTTATCACTAAGGGATATTAATAATAGATGTTGGCCGATTCTCAGACCTACTCAATATGCTCACAAAATTTCATAAGTATCAGTCAAGTCGTTTCGGAGGACTACGGGAACGAACATTGTGACACGATAATTTAATATATATATAGAGAGATGAGGCTGGTTATTTTTTGCATAATGCCATAGTTGATTGAAAATAAGCTGCAAGAGAAAAAAAGTCAAAGAAATCTTCTGTTCCTTTTTTTTTAACTTCAATTTTGCAAAAACTCATTGAAACCTTGTTGTAATTCGAAAACTACGTAAAATAGCAGTACCTACTATGATTTATGATCAATCAGATAACATGATCAATAAGACGCTTCAAAAATATTTGGAGGTCACTTTTCTACCGACCTTGTATAAAATCACAACGAGTTTTAAGTACACACAAAGACGTTTACACTTATTATTAAATGAAAGCCAGCAGCAAATGTTTAGTACAGTAGAATCCCGATTATCCGAACAACCGATTATCCGGACTCGCGTCACGGCTCTAGCTACTGCTTGAAATTTTAAACCGCGCAAATAGACAGACTTAACAACATATTACAATGTCATTCATTCATTATATTTGAACCACATATATATATATATATATATATATATATATATATATATATATATATATATATATATATATATGATTGTTTATTACATCGTTCTGTCTAAACTCATTACATAATATAACATTTAAACAAATAAAGTTTGATTTGACTACGAAATTGATTATCCGGATTTTTGATTATCCGAATCACCACTGGTTTTGATTGATTCGGATAATCGGAATTCTACTTTACCTTATTTGAGAGTGACGCAACAGTCAGTGCACCTGTGTATTGCGCTCACACTTTTGCACTATAATATCTCCTGCGTTAGTTGGTTGATCTCTGTTGACATTGGCCGCCGTGGTCGACATCGGCTAGGAAGAACTTTTTTAATTTCACTACACACTTGCTAGGATCCTTTTGCAGTGCGCGTGCTACAGTAGCTAAGCTGTTTTCGTCTGTTGGGTGGGATGCTCTAGGGCAGGGGTCGGCAGACCGCGACTTGCGAGCCGCATGCAGCTCTTCCATAGGATTAATAGCTCTTCTTACACTCACTCAAACTCAACTGTACCGCCTTAGAACAAAAAAAAACACCTAGACAATATGAAACATCTGAATTCATCGTCAACTTGCGCGCTCGCACTCTGTTACCCCCGGCATGTCCCGCGCTGATTAGAATATTAGACTTATAAAATTGATGTAGCGGCTCTTTGAAAGTATGAGAAAATCTACACATTGGATATTTGGCTCATCTGATTGGTAAGTCTGCCGACCCGTGCTCTAGAAATATACTATACAAGGTTTAAGGCAAGACTACACACTTGCTAGGATCCTTCTGCAGTGCGCGTGCTTTAGTAGCCAGGCCGTCAGCCGCCGCGTACATCCAGCATCGTAGATCTAGATTTATTCGTCTGTAGGGTGGCATGCTCTATGGATTGAGTATACAGGGTGTAAGGCAAGACTGCATACTTGCTAGGATCCTTCTGCAGTGTGCGTGCTATAGTAGCCAGGCCGTCAGCCGCCGCGTACATCCAGCATCGTAGATCTAGATTTATTCGTCTGTAGGGTGGCATGCTCTATGGATTGAGTATACAGGGTGTAAGGCAAGACTGCATACTTGCTAGGATCCTTCTGCAGTGCGCGTGCTATAGTAGCCAGGCCGTCAGCCGCCGCGTACATCCAGCATCGTAGATCGAGATTTATTCGTCTGTAGGGTGGCATGCTCTATGGATTGAGTATACAGGGTGTAAGGCAAGACTGCATACTTGCTAGGATCCTTCTGCAGTGCGCGTGCTATAGTAGCCAGGCCGTCAGCCGCCGCGTACATCCAGCATCGTAGATCGAGATTTATTCGTCTGTAGGGTGGCATGCTCTATGGATTGAGTATACAGGGTGTAAGGCAAGACTGCATACTTGCTAGGATCCTTCTGCAGTGCGCGTGCTATAGTAGCCAGGCCGTCAGCCGCCGCGTACATCCAGCATCGTAGATCGAGATGTCGCTCGTCGTCTGTTGGGTGGGACGCTCTGGGGATAGAACATACATCGTTTCAGATATTGAATGAATGGTGAGTGAATGATTGCAGTTAGAACATGCCAGACAGGTTAGCTAGTCACTGTCGAAAAATCGTTCTGTAGTATGAAATCCTAAATCCTGTTCCAAGCAGGCCCTGCCTAATATTTTAGACAGCAATTATGTAAACACTGAGCTTTGAGAGTGAAGGAACAATGAGTGCACCTGTGTATTGCGCTCACACTTGTGCACTATAATATTTCCTGCGTAGTTGGCTGATCTCTGTTGAGATTGGCCGACGTGATTAAAATCGGCCGAAGGGCTATTATCAGTCCACAATGGAGAGCCCTGTATTTGTTACCTCGGATAATCGTCCAGTCCCGATGACAAGCTCTTCGGATTCAACTGTAACCCGTCGTCCTCTCTGCCCCGCCACCGGTACGTCGTGGACTCTGACCCCTTCTGGGTCGTTTGGAACCATTGGTACCAGGCCTGTGGGTAAAGATAGTGAAAGTGAGCATCGTCATTTTGGCAAATGCTATGCTTCATCAGGCTTTAGCCTGAGACGTAACAAAAGATCCAAGGGATCCGAAGATTTTTCAGCTTTTTTTGTTACGAGTTATTGGTCACAATAAAGCATCTTCAAACGGGCATAGCTCCACAAAATTTTGGTAAGATTTTGCACTTTTGTCGTTAGAACATCTAGTGCTTGCTAACTGCACAACATTCAGTAATTTATAGTTGATGGAATCAGGCGTTAATTTGTGGAAATCCATGACTAAAGCTGAAAAAATGATTATTTTGCTTTAAATTTCCACTAAACGACGCCAGCGTTTCTGTAACTTACCAGGAAGACAGCTCGTGAAATTAAAATATTTCTAGAAATCTACCAGGCTTCTTGAAGCTTTCCAAGCCTTAGACGCTATAAAAAGATGCAATCTGGATTTTTGTAACAAAGTACCAGGACACTGTGGAATCCCTAGCAACATACCAGGCTGACATGACTTATCACACTTAGCCTTCAGCCTTAAAAATCACTAGGTCGCTTTAACAAGATGCAAAGATCACCACTTTGTGTACAAGGGCAGCATAACTTACTTAGAGCCTAGTGGTCATTGTCTTCAGAGTCTCTCAATGCGGTATTTTCGCTTAGAACAGGTGATGCTCCTCACGGGACGACCTAGATTTGTCTATCAAAGTACCAGGATACAGGAAATTACCTAGAGATTCCTTAGAACGGGGCTATCATGAGTCGCCAAAAGATTGTCTAGCACTTGCACTAGACTTTTCGGCCTCTAAAAATTGCAAAAGTACCAGGGAACTATAACTTACTTGGAGCCTCGTGAATATTCTCTTTAGATTCTCTCTATGAGACATGCCGGGCTCGAACAGGTGATGATCTTCACGAGACGCCCTAGATTCGTTTACTAAAGTACCAGGATACAAGGAAATATCTAGAGAATCCTTGGGACAGGGTGTAGCAAGTGAATAAATACTAAGCTATCATGAATTGCATCATTGAAACGTGGAACAAGACAGTTAAGCTGGCTCACCGACTGCACGTCACTCACCGTGCTATGTAAAGATCTATGTTGGGGATCTCATTAAGGGAATAAATCCGGAACGAGGTCATACGGCATAAGACTAAGGTAACTGATGTTGTCCAAAAATGTAGCAAGCTAAAGTGGCAGTGGGCTGGCCATGTCTGTCGCAGAACCGACTAGAGGTGGGGCAGGAAGGTTCTCGAATGGAGACCACGCTTAGGTAAACGTAGTGTGGGACGCCCCCCGGCTAGATGGACAGACGACCTGAAGAAGGCAGCTGGTAGCAACTGAATGCAAAGGGGGGAAGATCGTGCGCTGTGGTGCTTCTTGAGGGAGGCCTATGTCCAGCAGTGGACTTTAACAGGCTGATATGATGACGATGATGAATTGCATGGAGTTTTTCCATTACATGCAGACTTTATGGCTACCGAAAATTGCAAAAGTACCAAGGCACTATAACTTACTTGAAGTCTCGGAAACATTCTCTTCAGAGTCTCTCTATGCGGCATACCCGGTTCGAACAGATGGGGCTTAGTCCTCACGAGACGAGCTAACTGCACCAGTAGCATTGGTGGATTGCCAGCAGCGTTGTTCTGGACCACGAACTCCTTGGGGACCCTTGCTAGGGCTTCCGCGCCTAGGAGAAGATGGGATTTTTTAGAATTATTCGGTCGGTGCATAAAAATTTAATAGGCATGATGCCATCTATCTTAAATATTTTCAAGACCATAGCGTTTAAAAAACATAGCCCCTTGAAGGTCATGCAACCAGTATATTTCCAAGAAGCTGTAAAAACCAATTTTCAAACACACAAAACTCAATAAATATTCGGTCAATTGACTTCGATTTCTGATACATGACCGTGACGTCACGTTCATGTTTTCCCATACAAAATCTATGGAGGCAGACCGTTTTGACAGATAATAAAAAGTATGTCAACGATTGGTGGTGTCGTCTAGACTATTTGAGAGGGGGGTTGTATTTCCGTCCCGTACATAGTACATACTCGTACTAGGATTGTGCCTAACTGAAACTAGTGATCTGCTAGTACCATATACAACGTAATCGTGATTTTAAGTGACCATGATTGTGTCTGTGATTGAGTGTGATGATGAATGTATGGAGTGTCGCATGAATAGCACAACTCACACATAAATTACTAGCTTTTACCCGCGACTTCGTCCACATTAGGTAGTTTTATTTGGAATGCGTTGTTTTCACGTAATACCAATTTTACCCAAATATAATTCAAATCTTTGGTAATTTAGGAGTGAAAGCGATCAGATGCCCCGCAAAGTAATTTTTCCCATGGGAATGCGTTATGCATACCCTCTCGGATGTAAGGCAGAAATTTTGCCACTACACCAACGAGGCAGTCATTTCGACTGTGATTTACTAGGGTGATGATTGATAGTGACTGATCATGACTAATGACTGCGTCAGACAGCCGTCAACATGGTGACTGAAGAATTAGACTGATGACTCTATTTAGCTATGTAAACATCTGCTTGTGACTCACCGAGTATCTGCTCTCTAGGTATCCAGCCCTCCACATTGATAAGATCCATCCAATGGGCGGCGATGTCCATCTGTATATCCGGCGACCAGCGGCCTATGAGCAAGCCATGGAAGCCTTCGTCCCATAGGAAACCGCGGGGGAAGAACGATCTGTAATGAAAATAACAACTTTACTAACAGTAAAAGATGTGCGAGTTTAGCGGAAAGTTTTGTGTCTTACTAACATTTTAATAACAGCAAAAATGCGCTCATTTCCAACTAAATACGTGTGTTTTCAAAAACACTATAGCTACCTGCTACGAGTGTTTTTGGTCTGTGTTCGACCCTATGCCTCTGTATTAGTGGTCAAACTTTCCTTCGCATACGAGCGAGATTATCGAAGCCTGGTACTTTTGAAGTATCTATCAGGCGCTTCTACCTTTCGACGCTTTGAAACAAGCATAAGTAAACTCTATAGTAACGTAAGTAATAACTAATCTGTTTCTTTAATAGCTCTAAACATTCAAGTATCGAGTGACCTCTTAGCAACTCATGACATCCAGGTAGATTTGATCTGAAACTTATTACGAAAATAACACAATTAGTTTTGGGGACCCAAAATACTCGGACCCAGTCTTAGAGACTTGGGTACCAATCTAATACACTTGGCACCCCTGCTAGGCTAATACTCTCCAAGTTCGAGTGACTTCTTAGCAACTTATGGCATCCTGATAGATTTGATGTGAAACCTATTAAGAAAATAATAAGACTACCTAGTTTCAGGGACCCCAAATAGACACTTGGGACTCTTGGAATCCCGTCGAAAACACTTGGGCATCATTCAAGACACTTGGGACTCCAGCTAGAGGCTTGAAGCTCTCCAAGTTAGAGTGACCTCTTAATAACCCATGTCAGCCCGGTACCTCAGCAACTGGCGCTCGTATGAGGAGCGGCCGCTCCTAGCGAGTTAAGTACCTCGTGTGTGCATAAGTTTTGAGACGAAATAAAAGTTGCATAACTTTTTTTATAATTAACATATATTTCTAAAATTTTCAGTAAACAATTAGTAGATAATAATAAACAAAAAATTATTATTATTATTCAAAATGACCACCCTTGTTTTTAATACAGGCCCTTAGACGATTTGGCCAGTCATCAATGACGGCACGAATCTTTTCCAGCGGGATTCGCTTTGCTTCTCGGACAAGAGCTGGGACGTCCTTGCCACTTTTTGCATACACTTTATTGTTTTGTCGGTTGAACTTTTCTTCGACAGTAAAGATTTTCTCATCGGTGAAGAGTATTTTCCTCGCATCGTGTCTCTTAAGCAGTATTGGACAACGTTCGCGTCGCAATTTACGAAGGCGATCGTTTAAAAAATGAACTTTCCTACGGCTATACGCCTTCACCTTAAGATCATATTTCAGTATTCTGTTGACTGAAACGCGCGAAATATTAGTCTGCAGAGCTAGTTTTTTCTGAGTTCGACATGGATTTCGGCGAAGTCGCTCTCGGATGATTTTGATGTTCGCAGGCGTCCTTACAGAGCGCGGCCGACCACTCCTTTGGCGATCTTGCAAAGAACTTGTCTCCTTGTATCGTTTAATAGTGTAATACACGAAGTTACGGCTCACACCAAAATCACACCAAAGTGGTTGTCATTAATCAACAAGTGATATTTCACAACAACAATGGTGTGATTGTTGTGAAATAAATATTTCACAACAATCACACCAATTCTCTAGTCCCAAATTAAGCTACGAGGCTTGTGTTATGGGCACTAGACAACGGATAAACATGCTGAAATAGTTTTTTTGTAAATAAATACATATTATACATAGAAAACACCCAGACCAGTACAAACACATGTTCATGCACACTTATGCTTGTACTGTGCGGGAATCGAACCCGCGACCCTTGGTTTTAGAATCCGACATGTGGACCACTGCACCAAGCGGTCGTCAAATATTATTAGACGACCGCTTGGTGCAGTCCGACGACGACAAATATTTTTTCAACACACTTGCTCATAAAGTGATTGTAATTTCACTGCAATTAGACTAATAATGACACCTATAATCAAACTGTGACTTTTTCATTATAGATTTTAAAAAAGAAAACTTTAAAATCCCCATTTTGTACGTGGCAACCCCTATGCGCGGAAAATAAAGAATTAAACTTGATTCTAAGGCGCTTCCTACTGACGAAACACCAAGTACATCCAATGATTGGATTTCACCTACCTACCGTTCTCGACTCTCTTAAGACCCTCGCCTACGGCTTGGGTCTCAATGGCGCCTCGGCGGTAATCACCAATGCTACACACTAGTACCATAATGTACTATTATCGACTTGGTCACGCACTTGCTAGGCACGGCAGTGTAGAGCGGCGCGCGCCAGTACGGCACGTGCTCGCGAGTGTACGGCGACTGCACGCGTCCGATCCCGTAGAAATAGCCGATACCGCCAACCATGGCCGACATGGCCGCTCTGGCTATTGCTATGTCTTCTTCTGGGTAGCTGTGGAAAAATAATCTATTGAATGGTGGTGTGAACTGAAAGCGTCAAAGACTTAGCATAACTAAACAAAAACTTTAGTAATTTTGAAAATAAACGTTTTTCTACTTCACACAACAAATTTAGGAAGAAATTAGTAATCAGACGTCAATTCAAGTCATATCCAACTTTGTAGACATCTTCGATGCAATTTAACTCAATAAACGATACAGTTATTGTATTACAAATATGCAAAAGCATATAAATTTAAACACTCTCGATTTAGCGCGAGACACAGTACACGCAGCGCCATCTATTGGCAGTTACACAACTCTTTCTTTATCTAATACGAGTATGTTGCAAACTTTGGAGCGATTTGTTAGAGAATGGATCGTCAGTGTTTATCGGAGTGTTATCAAATCAAATCAAAAAGTTTTTATTTTCAGACGCATCCCATACATGGCAAAAACTAATGTAAATGTTATTAATAATGACAAGTCAGCGAATAAAAAAGATAGAAAAAAAAATTGGTTGCCTGTAAAGTCGGTATACGGGCGAAAGTTTTACGTGACAACGACTTTGAGTGGTAAAATAATTTTAATGTGAATATTCATTCGTATAACATGAACCGGTGTGTATGCCTATCTCTCTCACTCTCTCTCTCTTGCTCTGTCTCTCTCGCTCTTAGGCGGGTTAACTGTGCTCGAGTGGAAGGGACGCGTGCCTTTCACTTTTTATGTCTGTCTCACTCGCTCTTAGGCGGGCTAACCATGCCCGAGTCGAAGGGACGCGTGCCTCTCACTCGCTCTCATTGTGAGCGCAGAACGTGAGCGGAGCGTCGTAACGCAGTTTCTTGAAGTGTCACCCGGCAAACCAATTTATAAGACGTTGTCACGTCAAAATAAAGAATATAGAAATAAAAAGATAGTGAAGAAGAAAGTAATACATAAATATAATAATAATAATAATATTCATTTATTCTCACCAAAATACATACATAAAAAACATAAAATAAATGAGTATAAAAATAATTTATGGTGGGCTGGTACCTGAACTAGGATGGTTCCTGTATCTCTGGTTATCAGCCCTCCACCCCGCGATAACAACATTAAATAAACCGAAACAAATAACATACTCGTAGATAGCAACAGTGACATTCTTTGTGGGAGGGTAGTAGCAAATTACAACTCAACAGCTACCGCGCGCCAAGTAAGTAGCAGCGTCTTATGTAAAACACTAACACACTATAAAACAAATATAAAACAATAACAGCTCGGATAAATTTCAAAGATGGCCGATTCAAAATGTCATGACTGTGTAATGTATATAGTCAAAACTAATATCATATTAAGTTAAGTGACAGATTACTGTTTACCTGATAAGAATAACAAAGAACTTAAGGATGGAGATTGTGTTAAAAATGTTCATTCAACTTAGAAATTATAAATAAATAAAAATTCATTTATTGAACAAACATTTCGTCGAGTTTTCCTATTAGGTTGTCTTAGACACTTGTGTTGGCAATAGCTCGCTCACCCACCTACGGTTTCCTAAATAAGAGTAACGTACAAAATAATTTCAAATCATCAACCTATATACACGTCCCACTGCTGGGCGCAGGCCGCACCTCAACTATGAGGTGGTGCGAGCCATACTCCACCACGCGGGCTCAGTGCGGTGCGGTGGAGGGGTGTGTGTGTGGGACTAAATAATTCGGACTTAATTTAAATTAAATCAATTACGGTAAGTAATGGTTCGGTGTAAGTGAAATGTGGATGAGGTATGTGTGTGAGTGGGTGTGTCTATGTGGGTGTGTGTGTGAGTGGGTGTGTCTATGTATGTGTGTGTGTGTGTGTGTTTATGTCTGTGTGTGTTTGTGTCTATGAGTGTTAGTGCCTATGTGTGTTTCTGTATTTGAGTGTGTGTCAGCGTTATATTTTAAATATACTTACCCCTTCTCCGTAAGTTTAAACTTGTCCTCAAACTCCGCATCGAATGTTTTCTTGTGCCCCTCCAAGGCCTTGGTATACTCCTCCCCCCTCAAGGGAGGGGTGGACAGGCCGGCCGATGTGAACACTATGTCTATGGCGAAGGGGGTCTCGACCAGCATTTGGAATGGGATGAAGTTAACGCCTTTTTCCTGTAAAGGCAGAAAACAAACTTGTATTTTTGACATGACAACGTCTTATAAATCGATGGAGCCGGCTGCACGCACCAAAAAACATGACGCATGCGGCGTTACCTCGCTCTGAGGCGTTCCATTCAAGACTTGAAGTGCAAGCGAGAGCGCGGAACGAGAACGTGACAAAGACGTTGTCACGTTCAACTATCGTCAGTAAACCGACTTTACAGACAACCGTTTTTTTTAAATATATATTCTGCTCTTTAGACTTTTGGCCACATCCTCACCCAATGGTAAGTGACGGACGATGTGGCCGAGGATGGCATGTATATCTGTCTAGTAACAGCCTATTCACAATTTTCTTGAAAATTTTAAGTTATATTGTAAAAACTTCAGCCGGCAGCGAATTCCACTCCTTAGCCGTACCGCATCTGGAATGCTACCTACATTCCCAGGTTCCGTCATGAGCCAGGAAAACAGCTGCTTCAACGACTCGACGGATTTTAACCAGCCATAGGTAAGAACCACCGTGAGTGAATGATCTTACGAATCAAAAATATTCGAATGAAATCGGTCCATCCATCGGAATGTACGATGCCACAGACTCACACAAAAACACATAACATACAAACAGAATATAGGCCAGACTCATAACACCCCATTTTTCGACAGGGGTTTAAAACATGTTTAAATTTGAGGGATGAACATGGACCTTCAGCATAAACATGACCATAGAAAGATTAGGCTCATTATCATCATTATCTTCTTCTCTTTCTCTCATTTGCCTATATACGTCCGAGATGACGACAGCTTTGGTCTAGTGGTGTGAGCTGCAGACTGCAAAACCGGCTGTTGTGGGTTCGAATCCTGCTAGGGGCAAGTGTTTGTGTGATGAGCACGTGCATTTGTACCTGAGTCATGGGTGTTTATATATGTATTTAAGTACTTTTATCCTAGTAGCACAAGCTTACGCTTAGTTTGGGGCTAGGTAATTGGTGTGTTCGTTGAAACCATAAAAAAAATACGTCCCACTGCTAGGCACAGGCCTAACCTCAACAATGAGGTGGTAAGAGCCATACTCCACCACGCGGGCTCAGAGCGGTGCGGTGGAGGGGTTATTTGTGAGGTAAGTGACCAACGATACTATCAGACGGATGTTATTAAGCCACCTAAGCCCAGTAACCAGGCTTAACGACTAATTGATGGAATCAGGCGTTACTTTGCGGAAATCCATGACTAAAGTGGCATCTTCTGTGTCACGTTGTTATTTGTATTGTAAGTCCTGCGACTTCCAGCTTTAGCTCAGGTCAGGTTATAATGGGCAAAAAGCACACGATTTTGTATATTTTGCTTTTTATCAATAAAAAAAAACACCTAATTTTAAATTTCAATCCTACAACTGATATAAAATTAGTAGTTTTATTATCATTCCAAAAGTTTTTATTCTCTGTGAATTATTGACGAAATTAGGCCTGGAAAATTTTAGATTTTGGACACAACTTTGCATTTATTTTCTATCGAGGAAACTTTTAGTAATCGTGTTTCTGGCCTACATAACATGTGAATTGAATGCTTAATTATTTTCCCTAGAAACTTCATATCCAAAACTTCAGGTAAAATCTGTGTTGGAAAATCACTTTTCACTTCTCTGCGAAAGATACGGTTAACTGTATATGCAAACACAAAGTTTCAAATACCTCATCATCTAACTGGCTGTCCGGACCTATGAAAGCTATCCTTCCAAACTTGGAATTCTTCTGTTCTCTCAGCAACGAGTAGTAGGTCTCCTTCAGTAACTGAAGACCTGATGCGTGAGCTTCGCTGTGAGCTAGTTTCAGGATTTTACCTGTAAATAATATTATAAATAAGTATATGGAATAGAAGAGGTCTTAAGAAAGAGCCTTGTGGAAGTCCAAAG
The DNA here is from genome assembly GCA_963921415.1 of Pyrausta despicata. Taxonomy (NCBI): domain Eukaryota; kingdom Metazoa; phylum Arthropoda; class Insecta; order Lepidoptera; family Crambidae; genus Pyrausta; species Pyrausta despicata. Next base: position 1,804,870 of record OY992871.1, on the reverse strand, counting down.
AAGCGCGGCTAATGCGAGAGACTCGTTACTCATTAGATGAGACATGTACTGTTAGTGTTGTAAGTGAGTAAGACAGCATTACTTTTACTCTCGCTCGCTTGACTCGCTAAATACTTATTGTCTAGAGATACCAGGGTACCAGGCTACCATAAGTTGCTAAGAGGTCTTAATAATCTAAGTCTTATGCCTACATAAGACTACCAGGAGAGGCTTGCCAGGCCTTCCTGGCAAGCCTCTCCTGGCAAGTTATGTAGGCATAGTACTTCTTGAAGATTTACCATAGAATATTGCTCTTTCGCTACCCGCCGGAGGGTGCTTGGTCCTTGATTCACACGAACGAGACAGAATATACTTTCCTGAAGACGTTTTTAATCCCTTCAGCCACAAAAACGAGATCCATTTTAGAAGCCTCTTACCGCTTGACCAGTATAGTTGATGCTGAAGCGGTTCAGCTCAGGAGTGGATCCATACAGGGTATCGTTCGCCACCCAGAGAAGCGAGTCCGGCGCGGCCGGTGCGAGGGGCTCGTTGTAAACTTGTATGGTATGTTGATTTTTTTACTCGTTGAGAGCGCCGTACCAGACTAGCATCAGTGTGGACTTTCTATCCTTAAATCATTTTGAGTTACAATCGAAGCTAATTCAAGAGATAGAAGATGAAGAAGAAGAGGTCCTAAGAAAGACCCCTGCGAAAGTCCCGAGCAGCTAGTCTGGCCAGTGCGAAGAACTAGTTAGGCTATTGCTATCACGCTTGCACAGGTACTATTAGTGTTGGAGTCGCTTAATACATCTTGAGGTACCAGGCTACCATAAGTTGCTAGGAAGTACGAAGGAACAAAGTCTCTTGTAGGTAAGAGCTCCTAGCAAGTTATGGTAGCCTAGTACTTCTGGAAGATTTACTATAGGATATTGCTCTTTCGCTACCCGCAGGAGGGTCCTTGATTGAGAAGAATTGAGAAGCCTCTTACCAGCTTGCACAGTATAGTTGATACTAAAGCAGGAGTGGAGCCATACAAGGTATCGTTCGCCACCCAGAGCAGCGAGTCCGTCGCGGCCGGTGCGAGGGACTCGTTAGGCTGTAGCTATCACGCTTAGTGTTGGAGTCGCTTAATACATCTTGAGGTACCAGAATTCCATAAGTTTCAAGGAAGTACGAAGGAACTAGAAGCCTCTTACCAGCTTGAACAGTATAGTTGATGCTGAAGCGGTTCAGCTCAGGGGTGGAGCCATACAGGGTGTCGTTCGCCACCCAGAGCAGCGAGTCCGGCGCGGCCGGTGCGAGGGACTCGTCGAGAGCGCCGTACCAGACCAGCATTAGTGTGGACTTCCTGTTTTGCTGAAAAATTAAAAAGTTTTAGTGCACCTTTTGGTAAAATAAATTGGAATTTCAGTGCTATTTTTACTATAAAAGTGGATACATCTAAAACAAATAAAAATGACGACAATGCATGTTTTTTTTTTACTACAAAAAACCATTAGACACCTACAAGCCTTCAAAATAACAAACCTTCTCACAAAATCCTGTTTAGATTCAATAGTCACGAAAAAGAAAATAGTAAAAAATCATTAGAACTGTGATGTTTGGACGAGGGAGGAACATTACCAACATTAATTTATGGTTTCGTCACCATCTCATGCAAACACTTATAACTTACACACCACAGTTTTTGTTAACTCCAAAGGCCTAATTCCGCTAATCAATCGTCACAAAATCGTAATTTATTTTATTTTATTTATTTGTACTTACAGTCTACTTACACAAAAATCTCTTAAATAAATAATTGAATTGTCCTTTTTTTTCAGCCTATATCATCCCACTGCTAGGCAAAGGCCTACCCCAAATCTTTCCACCTGTCCCTGTCCATTGCCAACGTTTCCCAGTCCCTTGTTATATTGACCAAGTCGTCACACCATCGTTTCTTGGGTTTGCCTCTTCGGCGAAGAGGCAGACCTAATTGGCATGATGACAGCTATCTTAAATATTTTCAAGACCATGGCGTTTAAAAAACATAGCCCCTATGAAGTAATTATAACCAGTTTATTTCCAAAAAGCTGTCGAAACCAATTTTTAAACACACAAAACTCAATAAATATTCGGTCAATTGACTCCGATTTCTAGTGACGTCACGTTCATTATTCCCATACAAAATCTATGGAGGCAGACCGTTTTGACAGATAATAAAAAGTATGTCAACGATTGGTGGTGCCGTCTAGCCAATTGTCCTAGTAAGGCCGAAATGTCAAAATCGGGTAATTCAATAAGGATTTTGTTACGATTGATCGGCGGCATTAGGCACCAGTGCCCCGATAATGTTCGTGCTCACCCCACAGATACAAAAAAAAACTCTTTGGTAATACTGATTAACAGTGATCGGAATAGGGTGAGTATATTTACCTACAGTTTGTCGAACAGAGACGGAAATCGGAGACTTCCTTACGACTAAAAATTTTTTACCGGTAAATTTACCGGAACTTTGATATGAAAGTTTTTAATAGCTAAATGCTTCAATAAATCTTAATTAATGTTAGATAAAAATAAAATAACGCATATTATAAAAAAAAAAATTATTAAAAAAAAAAATTGTTTGAACATTTCAATATAACATATAACATGAATATAATATATTAATGACTTTCTTATCCTAAAACATAATTATTTTAAAGTATAAATAAATATAAAGTTTTAAATATTACACCTTTTTACCAACACAGCGGATTTATACAAAATGTAATTCAATACTTAATAAAACGCGATTACTATAAAAAAATTTACTGGTAAATATGCTGAAACCTTAATGTGTAAATCTTTATATCGCATTTTTAAACATTCTTGTTTGGTTCATTTTACACATCCTTTTTCAAATTAATTAAAAATGCACATGCATTATTTTTCAGGTAACGATTTTGACAATTATTTTAAACTTTTTTGTTCATTTTGACTAATTTTTGCTTGAAAATATTGAAAAATTAATGATCATCTACTTCAATTTCTTACAGGATAACAAAATTTGTCACAGTACCGATGATGAAAATATTGAAGACTAATGTATTTGTTTTCATTTGTTAGATATGTGACTTAGTTTCATTTTAATTTCAAGATTATTTGTAATTTCGAAGCGAGTGTCTGCACCGAAGTGTCGCTCCGGAAAAACTGCTGACCTTCTCGAATCCAAATATATGCTACTATATTTGCCACAAACGCTCACTTCAACCGAAATTTTTGCTTTCAATTGGTATTGATTGTATTAATTAGCCAAAAAAATAATAGTAAACACTTCAAACTTATTTGTTCCTAAATGTCTGTATTTTATTGTTTGTTTGTACTTAGAAAGCTATACCGAATGTCACTCATTCAAATATTTTTGTTTAGTTTTGAATATTAAAATTAACTTTTTGTGAAAATCGAAATACTTTTTTATTGTTTTTGTACATACGAATGGGAGAAGTCACTGATCTCTAAGATACAAGTTGCTGTCTAGTTTAGGGTCAGAAAATTCATTTAAATAAAGTAAATTATGTTTTTAATAAAGAATTAACGTAAAAATAATAAATAATTAATTATTATTTTTACGTTTATAGTAATCGCGTTTACATTTTGTATAAATCCACGGTGTTGGTAATTGTGCAGCTACAAACGTAGCTGCAAACCCAATTACAAAAACTGTAAAAAGGTGTAATATTTAAACTTTATATTTATTTATACTTTAAAATAATTATGTTTTTGGATAAGAAAGTCATTAATATATTATATTCATGTTATATGTTATATTGAAATGTTCAAACAATTTTTTTTTTAATAATTTTTTTTTAATAATATGCGTTATTTTATTTTTATCTAACATTAATTAAGATTTATTGAAGCATTTAGCTATTAAAAAGTTGCATATCAAAGTTCCGGTAAATTTACCGGTAAAAAAATTTTAGTCGTAAGGAAGTCTCCGATTTCCGTCTCTGTTCGTCAAACTGTAGGTAAATATACTCACCCTATTCCGATCACTGCTGATTAAAAAAAGACGTATGGCACTCGGGGACTGCCGCGGTAAAGCTATTGCAAGACTACACGCATACACCTAGTCGCACGCACACAAACACAGCGCCGAAGTCTGCCGAACTGAAACGACGTTTGACTATGTGTTAGGTTTTTTTCGTTACGGAATTTCTTGATTCGGTCGCCGCGCGCAAAGCCCGCGATAGAAGCTATGCAATAGCTTAAAAATCTAAGAGATCAACATTGAAAGTATGGATATTTACACAATGATATACTATTGAACTCAAAGCATCTACATAAATTTCAAACTACGATGCAAAGGATAAACTACCATTAAGAATAGCAGATTAAGGTTTGTATAAAAAAATTCTTCATGGCAGCCCAAAAGGCCTCACCTCTGTGGCCTCATTAATTTGGTCAAACGACACCCCTCCAATTGGGGCCAAAGCCTTTTCGTATGCTGTCTGTAAGGATAGAGACCAAACTTACTTCTATTAGTTTATCTAAAATAATATATTATTACCTAGAAAAAAAAGAGGTGCTTGTGGCGCAGTGGTTGCAGTGCTTTGGTAGTGATACCAAAAGTTAAGCAACCTACGGCGCGGTCATGTTTGGGATGGGTGACCATTCTGACCATAAAAAAGTGACGTCTATTTACAAGCATCTCCGTGCTTCGGAAGGCACGTTAAGCTGTTGGTCCCGGTTAATATCGACAGATATTAGTCGTTAAGCCTAGTCGGAGGCCCTCGGGCGGCTTAATAACATCTGACAGTAAGGTTGGTCACTTGCCTTACACACACCCCTCCACCAATCCGCACTGAGCCCGCGTGGTGGAGTATGGCTCACACCACCTCATAGTTGAGGTGAGGCCTGTGCCCAGCAGTGGGACGTATATAGGCTGATGATGACCTAGAAAAACAGTGTCCATGGCTGGATCTTGTCATCTCGTCTTGTCAGTCATAGCTAAAATAGGTGTGTATTGGTCTGTGGCATTGTACCTCCCAAATAGATGGACCGATTTCAGTGTTTTTAGCTATGGCTGGTCAAAATTCTTCAAGCCAATGAAGCTTATCAGCTGTTTTCATGACTCATGTTTGGGAGATTATTAAATTTGAATATTTAGTTTTTTACGCGAGTTGCCGCTGCGATTATAAGGCACTATGCTACCTCAGCCCTCAGTCCTCTGTCGTGTCGACCCATTTTTTGGCAAGGAGAGCCGCTTACTATCATTTCAGACTTAGCCTATATATGTCCCACTGCTGGGCACAGGCCTTACCTCAACTATGAGGTAGTCCGAGCCATACTGCACCACGCGGGCTCAATGCGGATTGGTGGAGGAGTGTGTGTAAGGTAAGCGACAAACCTTACTGTCAGATGTTATTAAGCCGCCCAAGGGCCTCCGACCAGACTTAACGACTAATATATATCGATTTTATCCGGGACCAACAGCTTAAAGTGCCTTCCGAAGCACAAAGATGCTTGTAAATAGACGTCACTTTTATGGTCAGAACGGTCACCCATCACAAGCATGACCGCGCCGTAGGTTGTTTAACTTTTGGTATCACTACCAAAGCGCTGCAACCACTGCGCCACAAGCATCTCATTCCAGAGTATAATAATAACTGAAAAATTGCTTCTAGAAACTCAAATTTTAAACTTTACCGAAGCAGTAACATTGATCCTTGCTGTCCACTGTCCGCCTCTGTCTCCCAACGTCTTCACAAACGATGTGACTATGCTGTGAGGTGGATCCGATATCAGTTGTTCACCAAAGTTGACACCGTCGTGTCGTAGCCAACCATATGTTGGCAGCTCGTCCGATTGCTCGCACCAATGTCTGGAAGATATATACAGGATTACTGGTAACTCGACATATTCCTTAAAAAGAGTTATAGTAAAGGTGATTTCCTACAAGAAAAGGTCAGACAGTCAGTCAGGTCAACAGATAGGGTAGGATGTGTGCTTATGGCGCTGACCCGTGGCCCCGAACTCATGGCTCCCGAGAACGCCGCTGGTTTTTAGTGGGTATGCCACAATCGGGGAGAGTCCCACATAACCTACTGCCCTCCCCCGAGGGCGGTAGGTATGCGTAAAGCATTTTCCAGCGAGAAAAAAAAAAAAAAAAAAAAAGGGTAGGGGTCGAAAAATGACAAAATATTGCACTTTAAGGCACTTTATCAAAAAATTTCGCAATCTTAAAAGCATGATATCTTAAAAATCAATTGCTTCTAACCCTTAGTCTATAAGAACCTTTTTTGACTTTTGCTGATGACCTCTGCTTTGTCTTGTGCTGTGGTGTAACACGCATGTTTTTTAATACAAACTGCTGTACACTTGCTTACAAAGTATAAATCTGAAGCAAATCACAGTCTGTGACAGATCACGGTGGATTGCCTAAGCATAGATTTGACCAAAAAGGATTTTTCTGTATAAAATGTCAACGACGGATCACCGTGCTTTGTGACAATCGCCTAAGTGTGGATTTGACTAATTAGGTTATGACGGATTTTGAGTTTTGTATCTTTTTTTTTCATATAAAATGTGAAGTTATTCCACAAGGTAAGTTAATAAAATATTTTTGTTGCCCATACCAACCTTATTTCACTCATGGATCTTATGTTAGGCCTGTACCACATCAGGCCAAAAACAGGAGACTGCGGCTCTCGGGTCTTCATCCCAAAGTAAACATTTGGTCGGTACGACCCCCAGTATCTGGTAGGTACATCCAGCCCTGTGTGTTGGACTACCTGGAATTTAAGTTTTTAGGGTAAACATAGTCCCCTCAACTACAAAAGAACTAGGCAGTGTTTATCCCTTGCTTAAATATAAGCCGGCCAATTCAAGTGAATGACAAATCACATCACACCTAAGGGAGGGATTTGTTTCAAGTTACTTGAATATTATAAACAAGCCATAAACACTGCCAATTATTTATAGCAGAGTGGAGTATGGATGGCAAATACATTGTTGTGTTTCATTAAACATCTAGCCTATAGCCTAAACATTACAAGCACCTAACCAAAACAGAGCACAAAAGGTAGACATAATGCTCAGATCAGTTTTTTACCAACCTTGGCATCGTCAAAAGGTGTGTTGACCCGTGTCTCCAAATATCCTAGAGTGCCCACGTAGATAGCTGTGACTAGACACAAGAACCCCAAGTAGGTCTTCCATACAGATAAAGACTGTAAAATCTTATTTACGAACGCTGTTGAACTGCTCACAGGAGGAACATTCTCTCTAGCGCGGTGGTCGATCGTAGTCACAATTTTCGGATGAATATTGTTGATTTTTCGGTTCCGAACCATGTTCATATTATTAGGGTTACATTAAAATAGTATCTTAAATTAATAATTGACTCGTTTCAGTGTTGTTTTCTTGATAAATTCGGTATTTTTCGCGTTCGGCGTTTTCGACCAACCAACACAACACACCGAACACACGTCAATACTGTACAACAAGTTTATAATAATTGTGGTGAAAATTGGAACTACACAATTTGTAGTCAAATTTCATAGTATTTTGTCATCTTCATAGAAAGCAGCGACCTCCTCTGGTGAAGGAATATATAATTTTGTGCCAATCGTTTTGACGTGACACATCACAAATGTCAATCAACACGAAATAGGGAGGAGGTGCAATATGAATCAAATGTTTACTACAATCAGTAACGTAACATCGATTAGTATGTAAAAACAAAATAAGTCCATTTTTGGACAACTTTAAGTAATACTCAAGTTTAACAAAGAATTTTATTACTCTCCTTCAGTCTCGCTCATTTAGAGCTTTTATTTTATTTTCTTTAATTTCTACAAAGTATAATAATTGAGTATGTACATCCAAATAATTATGTAGTATAACACGTAAAGGTGCTTAACCGAACCCGCTTTCCAGCATGAACGAGTCTGTAAGAGTCAGTACTGATGTAAGGAAACGGAACCTGTTTCTTTATAAATGAGCGCGTAAAATAAAGCAGAAATTTTATACCTGTACCAATCGGTACCTGCTTGCACGTACTGGTAACCTGCTTCTCTATGAAAGCACCTTTCTTCTTTTTCTTATTCTTCTTATCATGTCAACCTAGCCATAATTATATTATAGAAAACCAAAACACATACTATGCACATACGTCTGCGCGACCTCGTCCCCCGCGCGGACGTTTCGTTTCTTCGTAAGGGTGCTTTTCACCAAAGTACATAAGTATGTAGCACATATTAGACCAAAGCACATAATGTAGAATATCATATTGACAAAAATCGATTTTTGAATGGAGTTAATCAAATTTAATCGGTTCTTAAAACACAGCCCATCCCTATGTTTTTTTTTTTACTTCACTTACTTATGGCAGTTATGGCGAAGGAGCAACCTTAACTAACACTTAGAGAATTGTTAAAAGAAGTTAAAATACTTACAGTTTACTCGCAATACATTTACGAAAACCTAATTTATGTTCGAAAAAACTTACACTTATTTCCTAAAAATAGCGATTTGCATAACTTCAATACAAGACAAAAAATAGGCTTGCCGTTCCACATTTTAGGCTTAGGCTTCATAAAGTTGGTCACTCATTTATGGGTAGATATATCTGTGGTAGATGTGTATCATTTTTTAATAAATTACCTGATTGCCTTTAGATAAATTTAAAACAGTTGTAAAAGATGTATTAATGTCGAAAGGATATTATAAAATTGATGATTATATAAATGACAAAGATATATATTACAATTATTGTAAATCAATTTTGAAAAGAGGCAATGACAATAGTGACTGAGTTTCTTGCGCCGCTTCTTCTCAGCACTGGCCCAAATTGTTCCGAAGCGGTGGTAGGGTTAATTTATATGTTGGGACGTGTAAAAGTGCTAGTTGTTATCCTACTTACAGAAATAAATGGATTTTATTGGATTTTTTATTTTATTAAAATGCCTTATCCTTATCATCCTAAAATAAGAATAAAAATGGTTGTTTAGCATAGATTCTAGTGATTATTTGCAATTTTTTCACCTTTTTTTTCACCCTCCTGAGGCTACCCCTTCACCAATCCGCAATGAGCCCGCTTGGTGGAATTGGCTCGTTTGTACCTTCTCATTGTTGGTGCATTATAATATCTGTGGTTGAAGTGAGGCCTGTGCCTAGCAGTTGGTGGGATGGGACATATATAGATAGGCTGATGAGATGAGATGAAAAGTATATGTAATTTCCTGAGTAGCGTGAGCCGTTAGCAGGACGAGGTAGGGTTGATTACAGCGAGGGATCTTGTCGCATTCACTCACAAACTTGTCGGACTATAAATCTTATGAAAGGCAGAAGTGCCCCAAAGCTAAAGACTTACTTACTACGCTCGCTGAGCGACCCGAAGTGAATCTTGACTTCCGACACGGACTTGGGCAGGCCAGTGTACGCGCACTTCACGACCCGATCCCTCTGCATGCGTTCAAAGTGACCCATGCAGCGGAGTCTGTATGCCTTCGTCTTCCCCATTATGCTGCAATATGGCCCGGTGGTTTGCAAGATGTACGAATGAGGTCAAAATTATGCTGCTTCCAAACCTTTTACACTTGCAGCCTATGGGTGGGGTATACGCGGCGTGTATACAGAGCGCTGAGAGTTCAGTATAATAATGCGCTGAGGGTGCTGTTCGGGCTGCCTCGCTATTGCAGTGCGTCTACAAAAAAACACATAGATGGTTTCCACGCAATAATGAGAAAGCGGTGTGCAGCCTCTTGAATCGGTTGAGGAGCAGCCCGAACCGCATCCAGGGCGCATTTGCTGAACGACGGGACTCACCGATACTACGGCATTGGATGCGCCTGCACACCTGTCAAGGTGGGTAAATGCAGCCAATTTGCGCCGCCACACGTATACTAAACTTATAAAAAAAATTGCACTACTAACATTAGTTTTTAAGATACTGTGTAATACTAACAATTTATGGCCATCGTCTGAAATAAAATGTTATTATTATTATGTTAGGCCTCGCCAAGAGTTCTTTCACCTCGCAGTTCTTGCGGATTCTCAACCTAAAGACAGTGAAGCCTATGGGTGAAGCGGTATTGTAATAGATAAGTTAGAATTCCGAATTAACTGCAAGCGACGACACCGCGATCTTTGCACGCCCAGAGGTACCAAAGCATGCTTATAGAATAAATTTATTTACATAGAAACCAAAAGTAGAAAATAAAATGTGGCATCAGTTTCTTTAGTCAAAACCCAGTTTGCAGGATATCAATTATTTGAAATGTATTTATATAAATAAGTTAAACAAAATACTTAAAAATATTTTTTTAAGAAATCGCGTGTTTTTTTAGTGCGCTTCTTTCCACTCATGGAAAAGGCAAAGGTTAAAACCATACAGCCTGGTCCGGTCGCGTGTGTTTTCTCTTCTTTGCTGTATGCAGTTCGTCTAGGAATACCACCTTAAAATAATGATAATGACGTAAAAAAAATAATGATGAATGACTTAGATTTTGTTGCTGTAACTCAACGATGATTGGGTTTACAACTTAAATGAAATGTGTAACAAAAACAAACAAATTTATTACCTGCACACATTCTGCAGGTTTTGGAACCATTCGCAAGCTATGCATAGAGCGCATTTCTCTTGTCATTTTGCGTCAAAGCGATTAAAGCGCTTTATTTGTAAGTACCTGCAAAATGAAAGTATTTTTTTACCATCAATACCTTGGCAGGACACGAATAAAAAAAAGAAAATTCGTTTTCAGCACTATTAATTACTCAGCAGTTATGCATAACTTTCAAGTCACTTAAGTATTTAAAGGATTTCAAAAAAATTTAAAATAATCTAAATTTATTATAAAACAAATCACATAATAAATATGTAAGTAATTTTATTGTCATGCTTTGTAGCATTATGATCATATTAATAACAATCTTTGATAATTATAACTTGACCTTTGCGGTGAAAAATGACGTAACTAAAAAAATAACATTTTTGATTCATATTTTTTTCTAATAATACACAAAATAAAAATAGACTTTTTTTAACGAACACAAATTGAAAATAAAGCTTTCCGGTGCTGGAAAAAAAGCTGCAACATAAATTCTTGCTGCAAGCGCTTCTTTGGCATATGACCACGCCACCTGTCCGCTTTGCTGTCGGTTAAGCAGCCATTTGCTTGTCCTGTCGGTAAAGCAGAGTATCCCCCTCCCCTCACCCCCCGCACCGACCCGACGCTCCCCAACCAGTGCGATCGAGCGACTCACGCCGAGCGATCATACCGTCGCGACAATATGCTTTAGCTGCGCCCTCGTCAATCGTACCAATTTTCCTCAACTAATCAGTGAAATAATGTAAATTTGTACGAATACAGCGTCCAGTGACGCCGCAGCGTTCTGTACCTGCGCGCTTCTTTTTTTTCCTAAAGCCGCCGGCCGGTAGACGCTTGCGACAACGCTACCCAAAAAAAAACTCGATGTCAGTGAGAGCGAGGACCCTTGTGGCAGTGTAGTGTAGTTTTAGAATAGTTAAATGGATCGTGCAATGTTCGTATGAGGAAGAAAAGCAACCGCAACATCGTAAGTGTGGAGTGTGCCGCTCTTGTGTTTTCTGTTGTGTGTAAGCAGAAATGCGGGCTAAATCGGCCCAGCACCTAATATTCGAGTGGGGCGGCCGCTGATCGAACCGAGGTACGGAGGACTATCCCTCGTATTCTCACTGCTTTTTTCTAACCCGAGCAGGTCTCATCGATAACCCCTTTTTTGTGGCGCATTTTGGAGGGAATGTTATTTGAATCAATATCTTGTAGGTTATGAGCGCCTGGTTCTCAATACCGAGTGAACTCGCGTTTTGGTTGAATTACATTTGATTTTTTGATCGTTTTTTTATCAAACCGGATTGAGGTTGTGTTTATAAAACAACTCTATAACAGCTTTGTGGTAGAGAACTTCAACGTTTGACAGACTAGAGTCACAGAATAATTGTTTTGGTCTCAGAATATGGTTTTACTTGATATCAATAAAAATATGGCGAAAAAAAGAGTATCAATATTGCGCTGCTAAGCCAGTTATGAACTAGAGCCCAGCCAGTTTAGGTAACTACAAAACTTGTTTTATCCAGTATCTACAGTGAGACACAGCAGAGCTACACGGTTTAGCAAAAACTCTTAACAATAACAGTCAGGAATGACCATACGACGAATGTAAAAAACTGTCGGTTCGAAGTAAGCATTGTCAAGGAAATACATAGTTGACAAGGAAAAAACTAACCTAGAACCATAGATAGATACAAAGTAACAATCTTTAAGTAGAAGCATTCTGTAGTTGCTTTAAAAATGAGTCCTAGGTCTATTGCATCGGTATAAACAAACAATACTGAGCGATCACCAACCTTGGGTTAAACAAGGCGATGCATTGTGTCAATGACATTGACCGTATAAGAAATATCAGACTGAAATTGCGAATAACAACAGAAACAGATCGCTAAAAATGGCAATAAATCAGGCAGATGACACGTTCGATTATTGCACGATTGAATACCCATGTGTGACAAGATAAAATGAGAGAACTAGTTATAAAAACATTTGAATCTGAAGAAAACATGAATCATATCTTAAATAAGACTCGGATTTACAACGAATCATTAAGGAAATATATCTTAATCTCTCTGGAATCTTAAGGTTATGCCAATAACCAAATCAAATAGCTAATGAAATATTTTGTAGGGATTTACTGTCTGGGATAATCAGTTTGAGATTCAATAGCTTATTGTCTTATCATATCAGTCTGATATCAACAAATATAATGTAGCTGTGTTGCCAAACAGCCCATTTACCTTCTAACTCGTGGAATTGTTCATAAAAATACTAGCATTTGGTTCACTATTTCCGTAAACACTGCAGTTCTTGCAAAAGACTGTAGTAGTTCCCAGCATATGAAAACGGAATAATTCTCTTTTTTATTTACATGATTAATCTATGTGAATATCAAAAGTACTTTAATATTAAAATAAATAAAAAACAACACTAAAAAATAAGCAGCGTTCTGTTCTGGCATCTATAGAAGTTTATTTTTCCACAAATGTCGAAATAGCAAGCTAGATGGATATCAAGAAGGTTCACATACTGGAAACAATACAATAGGTTAGCACGCGTAAAAATAGAAAAGAAACTCTGATGGAAGAATTTGTATGCGCTTATCTTATCTGAAGGCCCTACACATTTTTCACATAAGAACAATGAAAGACACCATTATACGTTTTTAGTAAACATAGTTGGTAACTGCAAGGCGGAATACGATGGCGTAAGAATAATGCTGCCCTACCCAGTATTAAATTTTAATGATCTACTGATGAGGACAGCCATCCAAATCTGATTGATTATTATTTCCTATGCTTTGCAAAGCAAGAAAGAACTGGTGAAATGTCATGTCATGTCAAAATATTTTTGAAATTCTATAACTTAGTCCAAGGTTTTGTTATTTTTTCAATCTCCAGATTTCTATAAATTAATGAAAGAAGTTTCAAAAACAATCAAATTTTGGGTTATACCATTTTTGCTCGCAGCCGTCCCTGTTTTGACAGGTAGGGTTTTAAATAGCTAAAACAGAATGGCAAATGGCTCGCATTTTAGGCATATTTTTGGTAGGTAAATCTATATACATATAATAAGACTGTAAAAGATCGATTTCTGTACATTGAAGATTTTTATGAAAAATTGTTACAGGGGGTCTTAATTACCGTAATAGAAGCAAAAACAACAATTTTTAAAATTTTTGTCTGTCTGTCTGTCTGTCTGTCTGTCTGTCTGTCTGTTTGTCCGGGCTAATCTCAGAATCTACTGGACCGATTTTGACGGGACTTTTTTTATTTGACTCAGTATCACCTGGAGAGTAAACTGGGATATAAATAATCACGCCGATGAACTTAGGGGGCAGGCAGGAAATTGAATCTCAGAATCTACTAAACCGATTTTAATGGGACTTTTTTTTATTTGACTCAACATTACTTGGAAGGTAAAGTATCAACTCAAAGCTTACCGATAGGTGGTGCTACTTTTGAAGAAAACTTAACCACGCGGACGAAGTCGCGGGCGGCCGCTAGTAAAATAATAAGTAGTCCACGGTGTCCAGCACTTCACAGTAAACACTGCGGTATCTTATGCAATTGTAATACGGCTGAATTTGCAGCAAAAATTGGTGGCCCTATGTGCTGTGGGGTGAGCACGAACAATAACGTAACGTGTTCGTGTCGTCCAAACGTCAGAAACTGACAGTTTCCCCATACAAATTGACAAGTAAACGATAGGTAAACGCTACGAATACGTTACGATAGTTGTTCATGCTCACCCCACTGGCCACTGTACATGCCGGCCGAAATTAAAGTTTATATGAGACTACTGCTTTTTTGGACTTTTGTAGGCTGGGCAAGCCCGGAATCGTGGCCATAGACACCACCAATCGTTGACATAATGTTATTTAAATTATTATTTTATTATTTATTATTTTAATTCTTATGTTTTTTAAATCGATTAAGACATTGTGTTTTTTTTACACTTGAAAATTCAATCCATTAAAAAAAATGTATGCTGTTAATAACGGCTGAGTAAGCAGAACGTCGTAAAAATATGTCATCTTCAGTGTACCTTATTCGTAAGCAGATAATAAATTTCATTTCATTTCATTTTAAACTCTCATCTGTCAAAATATACTGCCCCGCGCAGTAAGTAGGCTCACCGTAGTTTCCTCTTTAAGTTGTCCCCATAGAGTTTGTACGAAAATACTCTCACATGACGTCACGTTCGAGTATCAGAATAGGCTTGTTTCCACTATGAAAGAAATATTCAAAAACTGATTTTCTCTAAAAATATTCATAATTTCAGATGCCTTTACACTAATATTTTTCTGCAGTTCGTATTATTTGATTTTTAATTGGAATTCAAATGATAATTAGTCACTCAGTCGGCATTGCACGCGATGACGTCAAAATGTGTTATTCCCATACAAGCTCTATGAAGAAAAGCGTTTTGACAGTTGATAAAAAGTACGTCAACGATTGGTGGTGTCAACTACCGTATTAGAAATCAGAGTCATATGATATGTTTTTATAATTTTGCATACAATTCTTAACTTAAAAATTGTGATTAACCATTAAATAGTGTGGCCGTGTCATTTTGTACTCCTTTGAAAAAAAAAAACTGTCAGCATTTCTGCATTTTAAAATCGTGGCCATAGATTTACCGAGTCTCATCCAATTAATAGCCTTTTTTAACACCAAATAAAATGAAAAAAACAAAGGAAGTAGGTTTTTCTGAATGATGGGATAAGCTTTTTGAATTACGGTTAACTTTCATTACGCAAAACAGTTGAGTATTTTAACTGTGACATTTAACAAGTCCCTTTTGTAAATAATAATAATAGGCCTCCTGGCAAATTTCGACCTCGGCCAACTACGCAGTCAGTAGATATTATTGTGCACAAATGTAAGCGCAATACACAGGTGCACTCACTGTTCCGTCAGTATCAAAGTTCGGTGAGACGGCAATCCGACATGACCGGAGTGAGATCAGTCGCACACCCAACGGCTTAACGTGCGCACCGAGGCATGCTGAATTTCGAACCCAGGACCTCTTGGATGTAAGGTGAAACTTTGCCACTACACCAACGAGGCAGTAAATAATAACGTCTTCCCGATAGGCCTTAACTATCTTAGTGTCATGTCAGTCAGGGAAAATCTGCTGTAAACTGTCGCCGCGTTACGCCACTGAGGCGCGGCGATTGGTTGAACTTGACACGCTGTGAGTACCGAGTCGCAGAGACAGAAACTCGCAGATGTGCCCTGGTCACTAAATAGTGGTTGATAAAGTTAATTTCGCACCAATTAAGTGCTTTAATTTTCTTCTAATTAGTCGTATGAGACGAAGGTTTACGGACTTTGTTCTGAATGATAAATTTTAATTGAGATAAATTTATAGTGCGTATACCTACTTCTTATAAATAGGTATCTGATATAATATTTAGGACTGCCTCGTTGGTGTAGTGGCAAAGTTTCTGCCTTACATCCGAGAGGTCCTGGGTTCGAATACCAGGTCGAGCCAAAAATTGTTTCTGAGATTTTCCCTTATGAATTTCTCAAAAACAGTTCGAACTTCCCGAAAGTTGGCGGTGATACAACTCTGCCTCGATGCGCACGTTAAGCCGTTGGTCCTTCGCCTGATCTCTCTCCCGTCATGTCGGATTGCCGTCTCACTGAACTTTGAGAGTGATAGAACAGTGAGTGCACCTGTGTATTACGCTCACACTTGAGCACTATAAGATTGGCCGCCGTGGTCGAAATCGGCCAGGAGGACTATTATTAATATTAATAAATAGGTAGGTATACCAGTTGCATTGCAATACTGACGTGTGAAGTAGGTATTGTTACATTGTAGAACCTTACTTACCTCCGACGAAAAAGGGTGTTGTAAGTTTGAACCCTATTCTGTTTGTGTGTTTGTCTGTGGCATCGTTAGCTTCAGAACGGGGTGAACCAATTTCCATGCGATTTTTTTTGTTCGAAAGGTACATAATTTAATCACGGTGGCTTTTAGCTATGGTTGGTCAAAATCCGTTTAGCCGTTTAAGTTCACCAGCTGATTGTTGGCTCATGTCGGGAGTTTTTGAAATATTCGTTTTTATACATAACTAGTGGACCCGGCAGACAGGTCGTCCTGCCCGGTGTTTTCGCATTTAAAAAAAAATATATCTAACCGTTTAAACCTTCCCTGAAATTCCACAAATAATTCAAAACCAAAATTAGCAAAATCGGTACAGCCGTTCTCGAGTTTTAGCGAGACTAACGAACAGCAATTCATTTTATATATCTAGATATATTCATTTAAATAGAAGATAACAAAACTGTTATAATTGAAAGACACATTCAGAACAAAATCATGCTTGGAAGCGTTTTTTTTGAGTGGTAAACAAAATCGTAATATGGCCCAATAATAATGGCGTAATAATAGCATAATAGTTACAATGTAATCCAGCTTGCGAAAGATGCGAGTTCGAATCTCACCTGTGGCAGTCTATTTTTCTTTAAGTGTGTTTTAATTTGACAGTAGGCATGATGACATATATCGTAAGTATTTTCAAGACCATGTGGTTTATTTTGACTAGCCATAGCTAAAAACACCGTGATTAAATTATCTTTCTATTAATAAAAACCGGCCAAGTGCGTGTTGGACCACGTAAAGTAGGGTTTCGTAGTAAGCATCATTAAAAGTATATATTTTTATATTATTTATAATTTTAAATAAGAGTTTCCGTTCCTGTTTCTTTACGTGAAAGATTTGAAGTTTATAGGTCCAAGACTTTAGAAATTACAGGGGGGACACCGTGTAAAAGACTTTGGCGGGCTATACTGCTAACTCGCCAATGGTAAACTGATAAAAATTGGTTGCCTGTAAAGTCGGTATACGCGCGAAAGTTTTACGTGACAACGACTCTGAGTGGTAAAATTATTTTAATGTGAATATTCATTCGTATAACATGAACCGGTGTGTATGCCTCTCTCTCTCGCTCTGTCTCTCTCGCGCAAAACGTGAGCGGAGCAGCGTAACGCAGTTTCTTGAGGTGTCACCCGGCAAACCAACTTATAAGACGTTTTCACGTCAAAAAGTGTTGCATGGACCCCCTATCTTATTTTCGTAGTCCTTTTCAACGATACCCCCACAAGGGGGTGCACTAAAAAAATAATTCACCCCCCCCCCCCCCCTTACATGTATATGTAGGTACCCTTAAAAAGGGGTTATTTAATTTTTCGTATTTAAAAAAATGAGATCTAATATGTGAAGTATCCTCGAACCAAGTCACATGCAAATCAGTCCATAAACGTAGAAGATAATTTGCTGTGACAGACTAGGAAGGACTGGTCATCTTATAAGGGTTCCTTGTCGGACTACGGAACCCTAAAAAGGAGGATTGTGGCATTATACTATATCTGTGTGACATGGTTTTGACATCGTCATTTTATGACTTTAAAGAACTATACATACAAACAGACATATGAACGGGTCAGACTTATGACACTACACTGCAGTTACAACCTAGGAATCTTCAAAGCTAGAGTGAACAGGCATTTTCTAGGTGAGCTCGCTCCATCGTAGACTCAGTCTTTGCCTCGTTGGACTTAGTCTTGGGTCAAGAGAAAACCCATCCCAAATAAAATAAAAATATAAAAAAAAACCTTTTTTTTTCTTCGAAGGTTAACAAGAATATTTCATAATGCCAAAAAGATAAAGCGAATACACCTTAGAAACACATATATTAATTTCCCAACTCCGTGAACTAACCGAATTGAATGTATGAACCGTGAACCTATATTTCGTACGAAATACTTGCGTCACACTTGGTAGATTGCATCTAGCGATACTAAATATAGAATGCATGCGCATGATTCCAAGGGTGTCTTGGAAATATGCAAGTAAATAGTGCAATAAGCATTTAATTTTAAACCACGGAATAATGTTTCACATGACACATCTAAGAAACCGTTATTTCAAAAGAGACATTATACGAAATGGAAATTTGAATTTAATTTATTTGTAATTAAAGTTATATTTTAAATTGATTTTATTTATTCTGGCCTGCATCTATCGCATTGGAATTTATTATGTAAAGATACTGTGATGTATGTAGGAAATATATATGTACCCATAAATAAATAAAATATACTTTTTAAGAGAGGCATCGAATACGGTTGCGCCAGATTGATTTTAACCCACTAACTGGCGTGATGATGACCCATATCGTAAATATTTTCAAGATTATGTCGATATAAAAACAAAACCTCTATGAAGTCGATACAACCAATTAGTTTTCCAAAAACTTTAGAAACCGAGGAAGTTTTGCGCGGGAAACGAAAGGAGTAAGATGGGCTCTGTTTCATAATTTTCTAAATTGATTTTTCGTGGCGTATTATTGTGATAGTGAGTTGAAATTATCATCATAGTATGTTACTAAAGGAAAGTAATGGAGTAAATGTAAGAAATATCGTAAGGTAGCTACTACGTACTGATCCGATCTATATTTCCGCGTAAAACTCAATTTCTTGAGCATTGAAAATAATGTAAACCATCCTCGCGCATTACGAGTTAGGTTATGGCAAAGGTTAGGTTAGATTGTAGGTAGAAGAAGTAGTAAGAAAGTAGTTTTAAGCAGATATAAATAATTTGAAAGATATACTGAAGACTTAAATTTCCCTAATTTGACCTAAGAAATACACCTAACCAATGACTAGGCAGCATGGTCTAAGACCTTAGCCTGTTCCTAATGGAACAAAAAAAACTAGAGTCAACGAACATAACGAACGATTGGTAGTGTCATCATCATCATCTAGCCTATCAGTGTTGCCACCTTAGCCCTTTTCGGACTAGATCTAGCACTTTTTACTATGTGTGAACTCAAAGTTTCATGATTTAGCCCGAAAAGGGCAATCCAGCCCTTTTTCATAATCTAAAAATGTTGCATCAAAATCTGAAATTTGCACCATGCTAATACTAAACTATCGGAATAAGTGTCTGAAATAAGATTTGTGAATATTTTTTGATAGGTTTAATTTTTTTTGAAACAGCCGCCGGCAACAAACCGTATAAAGAATTGGGAAAGCTGGCAAAAATTATCTTTGCCACATTCCAGCGTGTTTTTAGCTCGATGAACCTTATTAAAACCAAAAAAAGGAACAAATTGGGACTAAAAACTATAACTTCGTACAAGTTTAAGGTTCGTTAAAAAAAATCCTTTTCTAGCATTTGTGGCCATTTAGCCCGATCAAGCCCTTTTTAGCTTCTTCAAAAGCCCCAATTCAAAAATTCAGGTGGCAACACTGAGCCTATTGTTTGTACCCAAGCAATAGAAAGTAAAGTTTTTGGGAAGTGTACAAATTGCCCCCTGAGTGTGATAGGAATAAGTTACTTCTATGACTGGTGAAATCTTATAAAATCCAAATCTCAACTTCCGAAACAATTCTTTTTTAGAGAGCACTAAGTATATGTATGAATTGATACCACTTCGGCTAGTGTGGATACCTACTATTAAAAGTTGTAGAACCTATACAGGCTGTCCAAAAAATAGTGTCAAGCCGACTCGCCTAGAGCCCCAAGCAAGAGGCACCCGAATCACCCCCATATTGTACGTTCTGCGATTTTTTGTAGTTATCAAGTTGGAGTCCTCTACCTCCAGGCTTCGGCTTGACACTATTTTTTTGGACACCGTGTATAAGAACTTAAGATAGTACATCATCATAACCAAACATTATCTTTAAGAGACTGTCGATTTTACTTTACAAAATGACTTAATAAATCTAAATGCAAAAAAAAAGTGCCTACTTAATTACGCCGTGTCTTGAAACACGAGACTGATTTTAATTTCTGAAAAAATCTAATAGGCATGATTCTAAGAAAAAAATATTGCCCTTCGCAAGCAAAGGACGATGCTATTTATATTTACGACCTCAAGTAATAAATTATAGTCGAAGCAATTGATTTTGATACTTTCCCTTGAATAAACCGAAGTAATAAATTATAGTAGAAGCAATTGATTTTGATACTTTCCCAGGAATAACCAAAGAAATAAATTATATTCGAAGCAATTGATTTTGATACTTTTGATATTAATCAGTTTATTCAATGGCTACCTCAATTTATGAAGCACGAACATAAAAAAAAATAAAAAAAACATGTGTGGTTAACAGTGGTGTCATCTAGATTTTAATTTCGGCCGGCATGTACAGTGGCCAGTGGGGTGAGCACGAACAACTATCGTAACGTATTCGTAGCGTTTACCTATCGTTAACTTGTCAATTTGTATGGGGAAACTGTCAGTTTCTGACGTTTGGACGACAAGAACACGTTACGATAATGTTTTTTTTGAACCAATGAAATTTATTTTCCAAAAAAAAGTCTGATGCATATTTTCTCAATTTTTTCGGTACCTAGACAAGATAAAATTGAAATATAAAAACGTAAGAAATACATGCGTTGAACTAAAACAAAACGTCCTTCATATTATTTGTCCTTCATCTTTTAAGTGATCATCAAGGAGCGAAATGCTTTCGCATTTAAAGGCGATATTTATATTGAAAGGGGATCCATGGTGAACTGAGATAACCATTGTAAAAAAGAGAGCGAGCAGAATTAAGAATGAAGGAAATTAGGCAATAGTGGCATGTGACCTAATTAAATTAATTATCAACCGATTGAGTGACGAAAAATGGAATGAGTATTTCTTAAACGCGACTGTTGATAAATCGGTTTTGGGATTTGTTGCTAATACAGATTAGGTAGCTGAGTCAAGTCGAAAACTCATCACTTTGTAAGTACAAAACCTTAAGAATTTCTAAAGATCGATCATTGTATAACTCAAAGGCAAATGATTCTAAACAGACACATCACCTGTGTTTGGGAATACAAGTAGACAACGTGCGTGTTCAACCTTTAGAAACGATTAAGGAATATATCGCCTAATGTGGACGTACACAATAGTTCTAAAGTCATCATCATCATCAGCCTATATGCGTCCCACAGCTGGGCACAGGCCTCACCTCAACTATGAGGTGGTGCGAGCCATAATCTACCACGCGGGCTCAGTGCGGATTGGTGGAGGGGTGTGTGTAAGGTAAGTGACCAACCTTACTGTCAGATGTTATTAAGCCGCCCGAGGGCCTCCCACCAGGTTTAACGACTATCTATCGATATTAACCGGGACCAACAGCTTAACGTGCCTTCCGAAGCACGAAGATGCTTGTAAATATACGTCACTTAAGTGGTCATCCCAAACGTGACCGCGCCGTAGGTTGCTTAACTTTTGGTATCACTATCAAAGCGCTGCAGCCACTGCGCCACAAGCAGTTCTAAAGTAATATTTCTAAAGTAGAAAAGATATTTTTTTTTGTCTAGCATTAAAGACCTACCAAGCGCATCATAACTTAATGAGTACGGCAGCCAGACCGTCACGGTAATAAGTGAACACTGCGGTATCTTATGTGGTTGTGATATAGGCAATTTTGCAACAACAATGGATAGCCTGATGTGCTAGCCACTGTACTCACTGTAATCTATTATACGATGAGACCAAGCTCAGGTGAGAGATCATTAAGCCCCCATACTCACCATTTCATAAAGCCATCCACATTGATGATATCATGCGTCTTGAACAGTGTCAAGCTATGTTGCTCGAAGTCGTGTGACTTCGCGAGTTCACGAACTTTCAGGTCAAGCTTTTAAGAGTGTCAATGATGGGCACATCCGAAACTACGGACCACAACCTAGAGCCTTAGAGAGAAGGAGGATTGATGATGTTAGCATCAAGACATTGTGATAGCCAAGTCGTATTTGGCATGATATCTATGACTCAACATGTACTTTCCTCTGTTCGATTTTTAACTATCCAAATGATGATGGTGCAGGACCTCTGATGAAAGCGATCCATTTCTTCCTGTATTCCTAGTCTACTTTCGTTGCGACAGCAGTTTTTGAGGCAGTCGGAGTAAGTCGAATGAATATAACTCTCAAACGAATTAATAAGATTCGAATACCATAGTATAATGCCACAAATACCGGAAGGAATGGCTTGTAGGATCAAGACCAAGTGCTTACTTCTCTTCAATGACACTGTTGTTAGAAAGGCTTATGCCTTAATTTCCACTATTGCCTTCTACTTTGCCAGAACGGTCAACCTGTGATGACAGGAGTAGCAACATTTGAAATGACGGATATTAGCTTTCAGAGCTACAGCTTTGGCGACAGCTTTGGTCTAGAGGTCCAGACTACAAAACCGGCTGTCGCGGGTTCGAATCCTGCTAGGAGAAAATGTTTGTGTGATGAGCACGAGCATTTTTCCTGAGTCATGGATGTTTATACATGTATTTAAGTATTTCTATCCGTTATCCTAGCCACCATAGCACAAGCTAGCGCTTTGTTGTGGTGGTAGTTGGTAGGTAATTGGTGTGTTCGTTGAAACAATTTTTGTATTTAGAGCTGGACTTCAAATCATGAAACTGTGTCAATCTCCTTCCAGATGTCGGTGGGACTCCAAAGGCGTGTGCCGGCTCTCGACGAAGCCGCGGGTGGCGTACCAGCCGCCTGGAAGAGCGGGAACAGCGAGCCCCCTTTCCCCTCCTTCGCGCCGCCGGCGGGGAGCCCTGCGGGGCCCGCGTTCGCCGCGTCCCCCGCCCCCTCGACGCCTGGGCCCGGCCCTGGCTTCGCGGGGCCCTACGCCGCGCCAGGCCCGTTCGGCAGCCCGTCAGCGAGGCCTGGCTCGGGCGGCGGGTTCCCACCGGGCCCGCCGCCCCAGCAAGGCCACTTTCCAGGGCCCGGGTTCGCGCCCCCGGGCTCACCCTTCCATCCGCACCCCCCACACCCGCCCATGCCTCACCCACACATGATGGCGCCGTTGCCGCCGCCTGTAGACAGGTAAATTTTATTTAACAATAATTAATTGTATTGTAAGCATAGGAAGTCCAGGCTCTGCCCAAAAGACCATGAATACGTAGTTTTTGCCACTGGTTCTGGTATAAGACATACTTGCAGGAAGTTTCAGGGTACATAAACACGTCCTATGAGGGTGTTACAGCTTCTCCATGTTGGTATGTGGGTATTGTCAATACCCACTAGGTTAGGAGAAGATAAGACTGTTACGATTGAACATGAACATTTTGTTTCCTTCCACCTTCAAACATTATTTCATCATCACAACTAAATAAGGAGGCGCTTATACGAGTATCATCACCTATAGAATAAAACTTACCACCTTTACCAATAATAGTGTCATATAACCCTATCTCTCATGGTTTTCGTGTGGTTCGTCAGGCAATATGCAGTCACCACAAGAGAAACCCTCTACTAGATCTTTGAAAGAGATATTCCAACGGCCCCAACCACCAATAGACTAATACATATTGCAGCGTGACGGTCATGCTTGAGAACCTTGATAATTGAGGTTACTATGAGACCAAGGCCGGACGAAACGGTCATCCATCCAGTATAATTATAATAGTCCTCCTGACCGATTTCCACCACGGTGGCCAATCTCAACAGAGCTCAGCCTACTACGCAGGAAATATTATAATGCACAAGTGTGAGCGCAATACACAGGTGCACTCACTGTTCCATCACTCTCAAAGTGATGACAATGAGACGGCAACCCGACATGACCGGTGAGAGAGCAGGCGCAGGACCAACGGCTTAACGTGCTTTGCGAGGCACGGGGGTGTAAGACCGACAACTTCCCGATTTCGAGCTGTTTTTGAGAAATTCATGACAGAAAATCTCAGAAACAATTTTGGGTCGACCTGGGATTCGTACCCAGGACCGAAACTTTGCCACTACACCTACGAGGCAGCCATCAGACCTTATAATAAAGGGTCTGTTGAATACTCCCTACTCAAACGTTCTTGATCCATTACAGTTTTGTGTAAATAAATTATTGAATGTAACCGACATTCGTTAAATTAACAATTTATAAAGGATGAAAATCGCAAAATATCCTTATTATTAACCTCATTAAAGCAGTCTCTAACTTTTCTATCAAGTTTATTTTAAAAAAAAAGTGATGTGACATAATTAAATAACAGTGATACCATTGTAAGTACTTATAAATCACTTGTGCTATAATAATTAGACACAACGACGATACCACAAACACCCCTGTCCCCATAAATGATTCCTCCAATCATCTAGTTTAGTCTGTTCTGTAGGTTTCTTAATTGCACCATCTGGGGTACCTCAGAGAATAAATAAATAAATATACAACACACCACATACATTTATCTGACTCCGTGATAAGTAGCTAAAGCACTTGTGTTAAAGATATCAGAATCAACAGTGGTATTACAAATTAACTTAAACAAATACATATAAAACCTAGACCTGTACAAACAGACATGTTCATGCAAGCAAATTTCTGTACAGTGCGGGGATTGAACCAGCGACCTCTCGGTTAATAGTCAACTTCTTGACCATAACACCGAAGTGGTAGTCAAGAATGGCGGGAACGTGAACCTCGACTCGATGCGTATGCCACATTACCACTTGACCAGAGATCGTTGAAGCTGGCTTGACATGTGTAAGAGGTTTGCTGTGTTCATCTTATGATAAATACATTCCGTCCCTCAGTCAACCAGCAAGCTATAGTTATAATTTACATGCTCTCTATCTTCTCATCAATGTTTAAACATCCCACTGCTGGGCACGACCTCATCTCGACCACTTCAAGTTAAAGAAAAAAAAACGATACAAGTCTAACCTTAGGTTTGAATGTGACCTCTTTTAAAAAGTAAAAAAATCTATAGTCTTTGAATCCACATTGTTATCTGTCCTAAAGCCTAATGCGCCCTACCTACATTAGGTTCTTATCTAGTTTCCTAAATCAGCCCCTATATACTCACATACCTAATAGGTCCTGAAATATTTGTCAGGTAGCCACTAGTGCCTTTATTTTTATATTTTAATCTAACTAAATAATCGCATGGTATTTGTGCTGAGTATTGAATCTGTTGTACTTGTGAGTGACAGGTTGAAGCAAAGCTTTACAGGTACAAAGCTCTGCGCTCTTGCTTCGCCCTTATTTCCTTGCTATAAGTGTCATTTTTATGTTAAACACACAAGAATGACACAGGCGTATTTTATTCAACTAAATTCACATGTAAAATACACAGGTGCAAACGATGTTTAAAATTACAAATACTTTTTAGTTGAAAAAATAAGAGACCGGTTTGAAAATTCTAAAATTAACCACAAGACAATGCCGATTCAAAATTGGAGCGTAAATAAATGTCGAAGAAAAAAAATGGCCGACTGTAAAAATCGGAATATTATCCTCTTGGAGTTTGAAGTAAAATAAAATGCGCTGGCCCGCGAGCGAAGCTCGCTGCGCGCGGCTGTGTGCGTGAGCTATAAAACTGTGGTTGTGTGTGTGCACAAATAAATGTAGGTGAGCGGTACGTATATATTTTGGGTACCGACAGCACGGGAGTTTAATTGTTAATTAGAAATAGATGTTTTTATCATCAATAATAGATAATTTGTTTTTTTTTTTTTATATTTAACTTAATTTGGATATGCGAATTCAGTTTATTAAATCAATTGATTATGATAAACAGTCTTGTTAACAACATTCTGGCTTTATCTAATCAAATTCTACAAGATATTTGAACGTGTACAATAACTAGATTACAGATTGTTTTAAGTAGATAATCTTGAAAACTAAGCTATAAGTCACGACTATTATTATTATTTTTTTAATATGTTTTATTATAACACAACACTTTGTAAGGATTTGAAATAAATGTGTCTTTATAATAAATGACGATTTTAAAAAGCTTTTTTCAAAAGTACATCTTGATGGTTGTTCAAGAGCCGGTTAGGAAAAAATTAGATCCATGATTTTATATTCCTAAAAAAGCACGCTCAATTTAAAAAGATAAAAAACTATAAATGCCAACAACTCTACAAGAATGCACGTGCTAACATTTCTGTTCGTTCAAAATTAAAAACAATAAATATTTCTAACGCGACCTGCCTTAACACTGCTATCTGTACTCGCCCACCCCGTACTACCTCTCTATATCTATCTATACTGCGCCTATGTATTTGACGGTACCGCTTCGCCCAAGCGAAGCTGACCCGTTTCGCCCCCCGCGCTTGGTACAACCTTTGGCAATCGAAGGAACCAAAGGTGACGTTACAGGGATCTAGTGGGTCTGGTCGCTGTATACGTACATAAGTAAAGACTATGTGGAGTGAGACGCCACTCCGTTGCTCGAGTGTCGTCTGCTGCGCGCTCCCCGATCAAAATCGTTCGAAATTCGAAATGAAATTTTGACGTTTCTACTTCTTTGGCAATATTTTTTAAATTTTAATGCATACCGACACAAACTACGGCGCTTGTAATAATTACACTAATTAGCCAGCATTTTCAGTCTACTTACCTAACAACTTAAGCGTACCTAACAACTTAACTTCCTTATTTGGAAAAAAAGAAATATTAATTAGAACCTATTCATTTCAGTTAAATTGTTCCTAACGATTAACATCCATAGAAAAATTAATCATAGGTATCGAATTATCCATAGGAAAATCTAAGATTTTCAAAATAAAATAAAAAAAATTGTTGATTACAATCTATTTATTTGACACATTTGAGGTAGGCTCAAATACAAAATTTACATTAAAAAAAACAACACTGTTACTGACAAAACTAAAGTTTTTCAAAAATTAAAGAATTACTTAGTTGCCATCTATTATTAGCGGTGTGATAGTTAGGATTAAAGACGATATCAACCCTTTTATCAGCTATCCCTTTTTTTAACTCCGAATTCTCTAAAATTATACGTCACACCTAAGTATGTCACTCTTCTTTTCATCGACTATGGAAACAAAAGGTGATTAGTTTCACACTTACTCCTCGGGCGTGATTCTCTGTTTCATTACTTTCTTATTTTTAATCAGTCAGCCAGTGTATAATTCGGTATGCGATTTTAAATCTTAAGAAATATTATATATATTACGGTATTATCTACATTTATTAAATAAAGGTTGGCCTGATAATAACGCTATTGGGGATTAACAGCAGCAACTGCGTTCTGAAGACAATTATTATTAAAATTCGAGAAGACATAAAATAACACTTAAAAATTATTTTCAATGAAAAGAATTGTTTAGGTGTTATGTCTTCACGGATTTTAAAAAAAGACGTTGTGAATGCAAAAAAATACTTAAGTAATAAGACAAGATAATTAAAAAAAATAATTTAATTATTATTACTCGTCCCGACTTCACTATCCAAAAGCATTGGACCGAAATCGTTACAGGACAAATAAATTAATTAAAGTATAAAATTGTTACGGATGGTTTTTATCTGAAATGAACTAATTTTATTATTAGAATAAAACACCAAAAAAGCATCGACGCAGAGGCCAACAATTTTTTCAAGGTCCACTCATTGGATTATAAACTTTTCGGCCAACTGTTCGCCCAACGTCTGAATCTAGCGTAAAGCTAACTCTATGTATAAGATCTTATGGGATACGCCATTACGCTATGATCACATATGTGACAGGTTTCACAATTATCATTGGGTGTTTTGTTGATGTCAGTGTTGTGATTCCAGGTGCATCTTCTGTGTCACGTTGTGAGTTGTATTGTAAGTCCTGCGACTTACAGCTCTAGTTTTTTCAGGTGGTTACAGTTGGATGTATTTGGGTGCCTGCGCTGGCGTCGTTTAGTGGTAATTTAAAGCGAAGTCATCCTCTTTTTCAGCTTTCAATTATCATTCCATTTTCGCTTCACCTAAAAATGGATGATAATGATCCACAATTTCACAGCAGTACAAATCAATCAAATGTGAGATAGCTAGGTAGGTACAATCGCCTTCGTAACAGTCACATTCATAAAATGCTAAAATGAGTGTGTGTATAGTGTCACGTGAACGTACGGATACGTGTTTGATTACTAGATAGATTGACTGACCACTAATGAATCAGAATTGTCTATTCCAAAATGAAGATTAAGTATTTCCCATGACTGTCTGTTGCCCTGTATGGCTTCCGATACACTCTTTTTAACTTCTCGAGTACCATAATTACAATAACAGCGACGTCACAATAAATTTTATATCGTTTCTGTGGCCCAAATGATGTACCTACCCAATACAAGAACTGATGGTCTCTATCAGTTAAATTCATTCTATACACCCACCTCAAAACAATTCTTCATCTATCCCATAAGAATCCGCATCATTCGTCAATCAAACGTCCCAGCATTTTTATATATTTCGTCATTGTAACCGCTACGGGTTTCTCTAACCTATATTTAGGTAGTCAGGCGAGGGGCGAACACGTGACGGGGTGCCAGTTGCCACCCCCGCGCGCTGGCCGCCTGGTAGCTCTCGAGGAGTTGCGGGGAGAGTTTAGTGCTTAAATATGAATATAATACATACAATCATTTTGTATAAATTTCTTTCGTAGACAAGGATTTTTGACGTGACAACGTCTTATAAATTGGTTTGCCGGGTGACACCTCGAGAAACTGCGTTACGCTGCTCCGCTCACGTTTCGCGCGAGAGAGACAGAGCGAGAGAGAGAGAGAGAGAGAGAGATAGGCATACACACCGGTTCATGTTATACGAATGAATATTCACATTAAAATTATTTTACCACTCAGAGTCGTTGTCACGTAAAACTTTCGCGCGTATACCGACTTTACAGGCAACCAATTTTTTTTTTACGATTCTCAAACCAAAAGCTTCCTTGTATCACTGTTATTTATATGTATAATTTAATTATGCATATTTGGTCATTTTGTATGGTCACTATTATGGGTCTTATAATAATATCTTAACCCGAAGATTGTCTAGAAGAGATCGCTATTAGCGATAAGACTACTTAAATTGTACATCTTTCTGTGCTTGTTGATTTTTGTATTTTTTTTTGTGGCAATAAAATCTGATCTTATTTTATAGGTTTTAGTTTCATGATTTCGTTTAGCATGAAAAATTTGTTTTTAAATGCTTAAAATCGTGAACGTGATTGATTACTCTTTAATAGATACTTTGCTACATAATTAATAATTATTATAAGACAATTTTTTTTAAATAATTCCATGTAAATTAAAAAAAAATGTGTTAAAAATCGAAACATTACATTAATCTCGCTGAGAGGAGTGAACAAAAGTTAATTAATATTTATTTCGCACAATACGTAATTACCCCTTATCAACGTCGCATGCTCTGTAGCGAGACATACACGCTCTTGTTTTCCTTAAAATCGTTAATTTATTGCTCTGAAGTAAGTGTAATGAAAAAACTGTATAGTCTGGTCTTGGTGTTTTCTATGTATAATATGTATTTATTTACAAAAATAAGTATTTAAGTATGTTTATCCTTTGTCTAGTACCCATAACACAAGCCTCGTAGCTTAATTTGGGACTAGAGAATTGGTGTGATTGTTGTGAAATATTTATTTATTTATTTAGTATTTCAACGAAATAAAGTGAACTTACAGCTAAAATGCATAAAACGTTTTAAAAAATAGTTTTTTTAACCAAAATTTTATAAAATTTCGTGTTAATCAAAACTAGTATTGAATTTTATGGACTTCCAGTAAGATAATAAGAATAATAAAGCCGATACACGAACGCCTGAAATAAGCATATTTCAGTAATGGAAAAAAACTGCATCGTTTTTATCCTTATGTAGCTATGCGCAATGTGGCCAGTGAGTAGTGATAGTGATAAACGTCATTTTATACATATAACCAACAAAAATCGCTAGCAAATTACATTTTCAACTATGGTGTAACTTTTTCTTGGTCTACAGGCCGTGATGGTACAGTGCATCAGGCTACCCATTTTTGTTGCAAAATCGCCCGTATTACAATCGCATAAGATACCGCACTGTTTACCGTGACGAAAAAATGATTAGTAGCATAATAGCTTTAAAAAATATTAATCAAAGCCTCTGTGATTCCAGTGCATCTTCTTTGCACGTTGTGAGTTGTAGATATTGTAAGTCCTGCGACTTCCCGTTCTACCTTTTCAGGTGATTACAGTTGGATGTATTTTGGTTCCTGCGCTGGCGCTGTTTCGTTGAAATTTAAAGCAAAATAATCATCTTTTTCAGCTTTAAATACTAGCGGATCCGGCAGACGTTGTCCTGCCTGAGTTTTTGCAATTTTTCCTTATTTTCTCACCGTTTAAACCTTCCCTGAATTTAACGAATATTTTGAGACTAAAATTAGTCAAATCGGTTCAGCCGTTCTTGAGTTTTAGCGAGACTAACGGACAGCAATTTATTTTTAGAAGATTCATTAATCATTATACATTTAATATGACAAGTATCAAAATCTATTAGTCCAAGTATTCGACCTACAAACCAGAATGGTCAGCAAAATAATCTAGGAAAGGAAAAAATCTACCTCGCTAAAAAGGGGGAGGCGCAGATATCACTGTTAAATGATTTTTGAAGATTTTTGACATTGAAATGAGTGACCAAAGACGCTGAAAAGGGTCCGAAACGTCGAGTTAAAATGAAAAGAAAAAACATGAAATAATCCATAAAAAAGTGTCTCATTTTAACGTTCGGTTGGAATTTTATGGGCCGTTTAAAGGTGTATCATAGGTTTATACTTTTCCAGCGTAGTTTAAGAACTGGTATAACCAACCAGACTTCACTCAATCTCTCTTTATTAAAAATCTGTTGAATGCCTAATACCTATATTTTTTTATTTTGATGTGATAGTTAGAGGATAGTGTAATCGGTCAATATTCAATAATATGAAAATGCGGAATAATGCAGTTCTTTAGCTACGAGCGGTCTCTTCCAGAGAGCCTGTGCCTATTATAAGGACTTATTTTACCATCGCTAGTTACAGCTTCAGAATTAAATCTAGGTACTAACACGATGACACAGTCAGTACCTACATAGACATACCTGCACCTAACTAAATGTACTGTTTAAATATATACTGTACTGTACTATATGTTGTTTATTTAATGTTGTATCTTGTAATTGTAACTGTAAGATCACTAGCGGGGTGGAGGGCTGATAACCTGAGATACAGGAACCATCCTAGTTCAGGTATCAGCCCACCATTAATTATTTTTATACTCATTTATTTTATGTTTTTTATGTAAGTATGTATTTTAGTGAGAATAAAAAAAATGAATATTATTATTATTATACTACTATAATAATAAAATTATATATTACTGTAATGTAAACATAACCGATTCGATCTTAACAATCAATAATCGCCATGTCAAAAAATTTAGGGGAGAGCGCGGCGCGGATTTGAGAAAGTCCGCGGCGAAAATCGGAACTAAATCATCTCATACAAGTCTCATAGACAGTGGCGCCGCTGACTCTAAGCCAAAATTCGTCAAGTAGGGGTCGACTCGACTCCGCTGATTTTACACTCCCCTATTAATAAATTCGTTGTCCCGCTCACCCTCAGGGTTTTAACATAATTCCGTCTCACTCGGCATGCAAATGAAAAATCAATGTTGCACTTGTCTCGGCTTTAGGTACTTGTAACCTGCTCAATACATTTTTCGGAATAATAATTATTAGAATGCGAAACAAATAAAGTATTTTTCATTATTTACCAAAATGATCGAAGATTCTTATCCATAATATTTTAGTTGTGATTTTCGTGAAGATAATAAGTTCGTAATTGTTAAGAGCCATAATTAAACAAAATTTGACAGCTAAAAACTTGAATTTCGAAGGATAAATTGAAATGTTCAACTGTCAAGATCTTATGGAATGGCTCTTGATTATGCTGTCCTTATGGTCATGTAAGGTCGATTTTCATATTCTATACATATACAATTGACAGAAATATAGAGATAGTACATACAACCGGCTGTAACCTCTGATAGCTTTTAGTATGAAATTGACATTTATCTAAAAAAATTTTAGTCAAAAGCAGATAGAACTATTGAAACTGGCCGTATTTGACATTAGTGGACTTAACAAAACGCAGCCTAAGCCCAGCTAAAATATTAGCGGCTGAAATGTGTTACGGTGTGTAAACCACTTTTTTTGAACAATTACACATTCTATGAAATTTCTTCAAATTAACCTTTAATTACCGACCCTACATTTTAGTACATATTTGTCGATGTGTGGTCCTGGAGACACTTTACTTTAAAGTGACGTTATTAATCAAATGCGTATTAGAAACATGTGAATTTTGATTTATTCTGATTGATTTTTTAGAATGATATAAACATATTTTTGAATCCATTTTATTAACTTGAAAAAATTGCAAAAAGGATATTACTCATTTAAATGTACAGAGTTTTCCGACTTGGGAAAAAATAAGAAGTCAAAAATAAATTTGGAAAGTTCTTCTCTGATTATGATAATGATATTAAAACTATCAATCAAACCAGCAGTCTGTATCAGTATTTTAGATGTCGAATAATTTGAGGAACAATTCTATTAAATTAATTGGGATGATGACCCCTATCTTAAATATTGTCAAGAACATGGTTTTTAAAAAACGTAGCCCCTATGAAGTTAATACAACCAATATATTTCAAAAAAGCTGTGGAAACCAATTTTTAACACACAAAACGCAATAAATATTCGGTCAATTGACTCCGATTTCTGATACATGATCGTGACGTCACAATCATTTATTCCCATACGAAATCTATGGAGGCAGACCGTTTTGACAGATAATAAAAAGTGTGTCAACGATTGGTGGTGTCGTCTAGCCAATTGGGTACTTGTACTTTTATGACCATAAAATTGAAAAAAAAAACACTAACAACCTATTTGGTTGTGAAAATATTTCTGTTTCATATTGCGCGGTGTCTCGGAGACACCACCTTTTCAATTAAAGGATAAGCAACACGCACTTACGTCCTTATTTTGCTAAACCGATTTATAGATACAGATAAAGGATGGTATTTTCAACTTTAGTGCATGGTATTAAGGACGACCACAGTAACACGTGGCATCAGTTTTGCGCACATGATTTTCAACTTTAACTTTAATTTTAGAACATTTTTTTTTGTTTTGAATACATAATGCTATTCATAGCTATGGAATAAATATTTGCAGTAAAGTTTGTCTTTTATTCGTATTATTTTGAGATAGGTACTTAGCTAGTCTTTTGTTTTACATAAAATTAGATCTGAAAGCAACTGTGAAAAACGGAATTCGTCAAAACAATACTAGCTTTTAAGTAATTAATACACACTAAAAGAAAAAAAAATTGGTTGCCTGTAAAGTCGGTATACGCGCGAAAGTTTTACGTGACAACGACTCTGAGTGGTAAAATAATTTTAATGTGAATATTCATTCGTATAACATGAACCGGTGTGTATGCCTATCTCTCTCTCTCTCTCTCTCTCGCTCTGTCTCTCTCGCGCGAAACGTGAGCGGAGCAGCGTAACGCAGTTTCTTGAGGTGTCACCCGGCAAACCAATTTATAAGACGTTGTCACGTCAAAATTGGAAGAGAAACAGGGACAGGCATCTTCTAGGCGAGCTAGCTCCATCGTAGACTCAGTCTTTGCCTCGTTAGGATTAGTCTTGGTTCAAGAGCAAACCTATCCCAAATGAAAATATGTATGGAAAAACTTTTTTAAATAGGTATTATTATTAGCGAAACCTTGCCTGGACTTCCAAGAATATTTCAAGACTAAAATTATTCAAATCGGTTTAGCCGTTTTCGAGTTTTAGCGAGACTAACAGACAGCAATTCATTTTAATATATAAATTCACTTGAGGAGCCGAGGACTTATTTGGCGCAGTAGGGTATGATGGCTCAGACAGGGTATTTGTCACCCACCAAATTTGATTACGTGTCATTTTCAATTATTTTTTTTATAAATAGTTACGTAGTTTAGGGACATTATTATACATTACTAGCTGTCCCGGCAAACGTTGATTTGCCATATAAATGTTAAGGGTGGACAACCCTTATCACTAAGGGGTATGAAAAATAGATGTTAGCCGATTCTCAGACCTACTGAATATGCTGACAAAATTTCATTAGAATCGGTCAAGCCGTTTCGGAGGAGTATGGGAACAAACATTGTGACACGAGAATTTTATATATAGAGATATGGATTTATGGTCCAAAATAAAAGTTTTTTTTTTATTAACTTATACCCGTTATAGCTTTTACCGTGCATGAGTATTATTATTTCATTTTTAAATTAATTACTTACATATTTGTAATTTGTATGTAGGTTAAATTAATGTGTCACATAAATTGAATTCTGCTCTATTTCATTCTACTTAGTAGTAAAAGAAAGCTGCAGTATGCATATAATCAAGCTATCCTGAATTGTTGCTAACATTAGCTACTTTTGTAAGAATTATACAAAACTATGCACGTAAAGCCATAGGCAGCGCCTAGTTCAATATTAACCACGGATATAAAATACTATACGACGTAAAGTACACATGGCAGCACATCACTGTAAACACTAGTCACTTGTAATAAGAACTATTAGGCAACAAAAATAGGTAGCCTAATGTCGACTGTACATACATACATAATGCTGGCGATTCGCGCGAGAATTTTCACTTGCAGTGTTATCTGTGTGGCGCGTGTGTGTGTGTGTGTGTGTGCGCGCGCCCTGTGCTTCGTTTGAGCGGGCGAGTTGACTTGAGCGAGTTGTGGAATGTGTTGAAATGAAATTATATTTTATTTGCGTATGAAACGCCTTTAAGGTTGTCGGAAATTGATTTATTTATTACTTTATTGCAAAAGATATGTACCTACGGAGTTTCAACTTAATGCTTTAAAGGTTTTCTGTCGGTTAAACCTTTATACGTGGATATTCATGAGGATTAAGAATATTTGTTTACTTACCGTAAGTATAATGTCCCTCAATGTAACCGTAATTTGTTTATTTAAGTTAAATTAAATTGGTAGTTTTTATTGCATGTAAGAAATACTCCAACTCGAAATGTGAATTTGTGGAAATCTTTAATTAGCTGTATGCTTGCTTATTATATAATATCATATTATGTCAAACAAAATGTATCGCTGTTGATTTCCTGAATAAAAACAAAATAAAATAAATATTTTAATACACATCTGCCGAACAACTATCACAATATTTTTTTAAGATAAGCCTGCGACAAAAAAAAATTACAGTATTTTTTTAATTTCTTAACTTTCACTTGTCTAATACGGACAACAATTCAATTAACTTAAACACTATTTTAATGATTGACGTCCTAGAGCATCTTATTATAAAAAACCGGTCAAGTGCGAGTTGGACTCGCGCACCGAAGGTTCCGTACAAACCTGTAGATAAGGAGTAGTAACTTAGAAATTTTCAAAATTGTCAGAAATATTTTTCAAAAATATTTTTTTTATATGATGAAACTTAAAATTTACGGTTTTCGTAATTTTTCCTATATCTGTACTATAAGACGTGACTTCGTACTAAATTTCAAGATTTTAAGTTTACGGGAAGTACCATGTAGGTTTTGATTCCCGTGCGAGTTTCGAAAATTTGCGGAAATTTGTGGCCTAAATGGCTGTATCTTTTGATTGCGTTGGGTTACAAGGTTGATTTTTCTACAGCTTCCAGAGACAGTAGACCTAAGTATCATATATAAATTTCAGTTTGATACCTCCACGCGTTCCTGAGAAAAACGGTCTTGACAGACGGACGGACGGACAACAAAGTGATCTTATAAGGGTTCCGTTTTTTTCTTTTGAGGTACGGAACCCTAAAAATGCAATAAAAATAATAAAAAACAAAATTCAATTAAGCAGCCTAAAATTGGCAAATTTCTTTATCAAAAATCTAGAAAACAGTTAAGTTTAGGATAGGGTGTTTCATAGTGATATTGTCAGAAATGATAATTACTCCACGTCGATCTAGCACGAATTTTCCTGTAACATTATATAATACTAATAATAATAATAATAGAAGGAAGAAATAAATCGAGTACAAAAAGAAAAACTGTCTTTGTTAAATTGTGTAGAAAGACAACAGAAAAGTGACTAATTCATCAAATCATACTTATATTATAAATGCGTACATTTCTTTGTTTGGATGCCTGTCCGTCAATCACGCTGAACAACTGACAGGGTATGAGCTGACTTGGGTGATAGGATACTTTTTATTCCTATTGAATGCTCCCTTAGGATGAAACAGGTAGGAAGAAAATCCAACGTATGCGCGGACGAAGCACCGGACGGGCCGCTAGTAGAAGATAAATTCTTCTAAATACGTTGCGCGCCAACCGCGAAGGTACATAGCACCCCACCGGCTAATTAGGCAAAATATAACTCAAACATTGCTTACTTACATCGCAAGCCCAACGCCCATACGTTTCTGTCAGGCTCAATCGTCCCAGAGGCTGTTTCTATTGTCAA
Organism: Pyrausta despicata; assembly: GCA_963921415.1. NCBI lineage: Eukaryota > Metazoa > Arthropoda > Insecta > Lepidoptera > Crambidae > Pyrausta > Pyrausta despicata. The sequence continues at coordinate 1,768,039 of OY992871.1, read as the reverse complement.
CTCAAAAAAAAAGATTAAAGTAGCCTCAGCAAACATCTCAAATGCCCTGCTATTTCGAACCCTAATGCCTAAGTGTGTCTAAGGGTGTTATCATAGGCCACTCTAATGCCATTATGGGCTTTTTACGTGTAGTCAGTCCAAATTTGACACGTGTAAAACACCTGAAAGTAGGATCAAAATAAGAACATTAGGCAATGCTTTACAATATTTTCTGCAGCACATATTTATTTATAGGTATTTCCTACCATTTACAGGGCCTTGCGCTGGCTTTCAATATCCGCTTCATCTTTCAAATCAGTTCTATCTTACTGTAGAATCTACTGAATCCACAATTTTTACTGTCGGTCCCTTAAGGGGTACTGGGTGTATTCTAAGGACCTTTCCCTAACTTAAAACCCATTATTTACGTTTTCTTAACATTATACGTTAAATTAAGCCTTTTCCCCGCCACACAGCCCACCTCCCGCTCGCATCTTGATACCTCGCCTGCCGATTCAATTATGACACGCAGGAAAGTTCCCCACAAGTTTGTCGAACGATACAAAGCGGCTGTCAGACGCGCCCACCTGTGGGCATAGTTCTCACAAATGAATCTCTACGTTATCCCCCAATCGTGGGGTCGAACAGCACTTTATCGTCAGCATAACTCAGGTTATTGATATATCTGTCATCTAGCTTCAGTCCAACCGCAGTACTGCTCAGTTCCACGATATAGTCGATGACTTTATTTATAACAACAAAATTTCTATTTGACGTGCAGTGTCTCGAAAAGTGTAAAGAATAATGACAACCATTTTTTTCTGAAATTCATTTTAGTCAATAGAAAAAAAAGTTAAGAAAACCTCACCTGTAAAATCCACTTGCCATCGTTCCAAGTCATTCCAGTAGAAGACATCGTTCGAACGCGCGCAAAACTGCTGATAGCCCCTTATCTCATCTACTACTACGTCAACAGACGCGCTCCGTCTCGCTCCAACGCCATGCATTAACATCTCACCGTCCCGCTTGCACGCCCGTGCCTTTCACTCATTCACTCGCACGCGGCCTCGGTATGGCTGTCTCTTTCTCTAATGAATTAAATCAACAACTGGCTTGGTCCCTCTCGATAGGAGATGATCTGCGTTCCATATTTGAATTTGTTTTGAAATAGGTTCGAGTTCGATTTTTGGTTGCTCATTTGACGCGGAGTGGTTATGATAGTTATGAATTTCGTTTGATTACTACTCGAATTAAAATCAATCGTCAATGGATTAATTTATTCGTGAACTTATAACTTATTATTTCTAGTTGTACCTACGTCCCAACGCAAAACGTTTTGAAAATTCTAAACTCAGATCATTTTTTTCAAAATAACGAATGAAGGTAATGAAATAACAGATTGATAGTGATGGGGTCACGCTATTTTTTTGAATCTCAATCGATTAAACGTGAGTGAGAGTGATTAGATTAAGCACTGAACTGGTTTTTTTTTTTCAATAAGGGACCAAAAGTGTTTTTTTTTTTAAATTTGAGATTTTAAATCTTATGACAGTTCTGTAGAGATTTTTACCTCCATTGGAGCTTCAAATGCTCTCGGCGTTAAAAACAGTACAATTCGGCTTTCACTGACTTTCTCCTCAACAATCGACGAAGACCGAGAACACAGTTTTTTTTTCTAATGAAGCCTTTGTAAATCACTATGTACCCATATAAGTTGTAATATGATATCATAATAATAAATATGTTAAAATTCCATGTTTTGTGCAAATAAATATATTTCTATTTCTATGACATGTTATGTAGTAATTTAACATAAAGTTCTAGTTATTATTATTTATTTATTAAACAACCAACGTTTTAAACTAAAATGACAACTGAATATGTGTAGAATTTTGGCTAATTCAAACCGATGATCACAAACTCAAGGTTTGTATAGAAACCCTGACATACTTTAATCGCTCATTCGACCCCGATGCAAGTCGAGTAAAAAAAAGAATTTCTAGCTTTTAATAAAACAGCAAAGAGTGCCAATCTGAGATTTTAGAAACAATGTTTAGTAGCATTGTACAGAATTTCCGTCGCATAATTGTGCGCAACCAGCGCAACTGAATGTGTGCAGGTTTGGCACCGTCTCTTTTTACTACGCAATTTATCACCCGGCTTATCATAACAACCTTAAGACGCCAAGAATCGCCACTTGACTGTCGTCAAACAAGATTTTCGTCTATTGTACCAGCCGATGTGATTGACCTAACACAACAACCGGTTTTTGCTATTAATCACTCTGACATAATCTAATCGTGTAATATATCCGAACTTGCCGCCTTCGCGCGATCCGAGTGGCGGCGATCTCTCGCGAAGCCACCCGAGCGTTTGACAGTTCGTCACTCGTCCGTCACACCGCGGCACACTTCTCTTATGTATTGGATTACATAGGTGCAGTACGCTGTCGCGCCGGCAACTCTAGCGTTCTCTTTTCGAACTATTTACGTTGCAGTTTCAAAATTCGGTCGATCACGATAGGCGCGAGGCGTAAGCGTGCATTTTTTCCTATCGATTCGCAACGTTAACGATAGGCGATATTTTTACGCGCAATTGGTTGTTCCGCGGCAGTCGCGCGGTGCATCGGACGTCATGTCCAGGTTTCAGGCTCGTCGCAGGGCTGTCGCACCCGGCCGCACGTGCCGCGCTGTTTACGTGTAATAGTACATCGTGCTAGCTAAGTGCGGAGTCATTGACACGACAGCGTGACACACATTCCTTGCCGAGTGACTGAGCGGCACACGTCCGCTGTTTCTTTGCTGAATTCGGTTTTTTGCGATGCGCACCCATCATTGTCTAATTTCCGTGCGTTATCTGTTAATTAATTGAACGTAGTGTGTGTAGTACGCGATTGTTTGGTCCGTTATCAGTGTATCTGGGCGTGATAGCGGCTCAAGGCATTCTCCTTGGGGTCGCAGCGAGATTTCCTCTTATTGACAATTGTGTGATCTCCTATTGCGTTGTTCAACGAGGTTTTTGTGCAGTGCGGTGCGGTGTCAGTGTCAAGTCAACTTTGCGCGTCTATTTAACAAATATTTTTGCATAACCAGTTTGAGCACAAATTCAACACACACTGTTTATTATTTTTTCAAAGCTTTTCTCTTAAATCACAAACAAAATAAAACTAACAGAAAATTGAAACTTAACATAGGCTACGTTTTTTCGTATAAATCTGTTCAGATTTGTCATCATTAAAAAAATTAAATGTTTTTTTGACCTCGATTAAACTTTCACGCAGACGTCACTATGACGTAGAAAAACGTCACGCAACGTCCCAATTAGAAATTCACATCTCGCATTTCGCAATCTCAACTGAAGCAAACTAGCCAAAACTGATGGTTGAAAATTTTCATGGACAAGTCTTCAAGTTATTTTTAGTTGTTTGATTTGTACACAACGCGAGGCGTCGTAGCCTACATATCTACGGGCTACGTAGCTAGCGGAATGTACATAATGTACATCTTGCACTATATACGTACAGCGTATGTATGTACAGATAGACATAACAATATAAGCGGCGTCACCGATGTGTGCGTGCCGGCGTAATGAGTAGGGATCCGCAAAAAGTATCGATACTTGAGTAGTATCGATACTTGCGTTGCGATACCTAGTATTTTGGTACTCGATACTTTTATCCCGATACTTTACTAGGTATCGATACTTTCTGATGTACTCGATACTTTTTACCCTTCACTATTATTGATCCAGATTCTATATTGTCTTTATTAGAGGAATCCCCCTAACATTGTCCTCCTTACATGTTAGTGCTAATTAGGCAAAATAATATGTTACTAACACTAATCATTAATTTAAATACAGGCAGAAAATAATATAAATGTGATGCATACAATAATATATTTAGCCTAGATACGTAAGAAAACTGCTGACGCTGTTGACTTGAGTTGCAAAGTGCTGACACTTATTTACTAACTTAATTTAGATCATTTCTTTGTTTTATTTCGTATTAAGTATGTAGTTTCAAGCAGTTGTTTATAAGCCTATACTTATTGTAAAAATAATGTGTGCTCTCTTTAGCCTGAGATACAGGTTTATATCTAACCTAGTTCAGGTAAAGAAAGTAATTAGCCTGTAAGTTCGATCCTAAGCCCAAAGTAATTGTAATTTATCTTAATGAAACTAAATAAATTTTATTATTATTATTCAACTTATCACGAATACTATGGATTTTTGAGTTTTTTAACCACGTTTCAAGAGTTAAAGAAAAAGTACTCGATACTGAGTAGTATCGATACTTTTGATCCGATATTTTTATCGGTATCGATACTTTTGATACGATACTTGGTATCGAGTAGGTATCGATACTTTTAAGATATTGCGGATCCCTAGTAATGAGCGTTCTATGTGCTAAGAAACAGTAAAAAGTATGGCGCGAACGCGCGGAGCGGCAACGCTGCATGCGTTCCGAGGCCTCGCCGCAGTGAAAACAATAGTCTTTTTCGTAATTTTTGAATAATATGCTATGATAATAATAACTTATAATTTCGGGAAGGAATTTTGTCATTTATTGTTTCATTCCTCTCAATATCTTATTAAATTTCTCATTCTTATCCAAACGAAGCTAAGTTTTCGTATCCACCTGTTAGTTATAGTGACCAGATCAAGTCATGTAAAATTCTAAATTGATGCATCCATAAAATACAGCATTTGGCATTTATTCAACACGCGTGTCACAAGGTTCGTCCAATCGATATAATGTCAATAATAAAAAACAAACAAAGCATACTAAAATAGCCGGTGGAATAAAAAAATAGTAACCGATGTTGACCTTTCCAAGCGCGTCGTTACTAGACAGCTGACGCGGCGTTGCCAAACCGCCCGAGTAGACTACCATCCGAAATGCTTATCGCCTCTATTGTGACGGAATAACGACCAATATTGCGTATAAAGTTAAAGTATATAAGGGATTTAGGACGTTCGTTCACGGTTAGATGACACATCTCGCGCGAAAATTTCGAAATGCTTTTATCAGTCACGGCGGCATTCAGTATTCAGTATCGCGGCAGCTCATCATTGTTCCTCGATTGTGCTTCAACTAAATCGAATTATATATTTTTTAAACTGAATCCACATTGCAGTTTTAGTTAGTGTCACACACAGAAACCAAAGTGTCCAAATATCAGAAAAGTATTTATGAAAAAAATATATACTATTTATTAGTGAATAAAAACTTATTTCTTTAAAACTGAATGTTTAAAAAGTGCAATAGAAGCAAACAGAAATAAACAAATAAAAAACAGGTGCAATAAACTTGTACTAAAAGTACCAGGCTACCATAACAAGAGTGGAAGTGCAAAGTTAGCCCGAGGAGATGTCTCGGTGACAAAGTGGCCTACATGCCGGTGGCGCTGGGCTCGCTCGGCGGGGAGGGCGAGTACCGGGAGTACCACCATCTCTCGCCGCACCACCCCCCGCACCCCCCGCACGTGCAGTACCATGAGTACGCGCCGCCGCCGCCGATGTACCATCCCATGCCGGATCCCTACTTCAGGTACAGGTTTTACAACAGAACAACGCCACATAGATCATGTTTTCCAATTCGTCACACTCAAAGTCGGATCACACGTTGGGCGAAAAGTTGAACTGAAAAGCATCCCTAGTGGTCATTAGAAAAATTGCAGCAATCAACATAAAGCCAACGCCTGTTTTTAGATCCACTCATTGGGCGATAGATTTATGGGCCAACGTTGGGGACAAAGTGTGAACCCGGGGAAAAGACCAAAAGCGTCAGCAAAGATAATTTTCCATTATCTTTGCTGACGCTTAACCAGGATCTACTTGGCTGCAATGGAATGGAACTCATAGGCTAATCCAAGGAGTCATAATCTCTACTCTTCAGTTTTAACCCAGAAACTACTTATGAGCAGTTCAATTGCTAAATAGTACCACTTAACTGAGGTGAGACCTGTGCTCAGCAGTAGGACATTCAATATGTCCCACCGCTGAGCCCAGTTTACCTTTATGACGCTTGAACTTAACTTAACTTAACTTTACCGTTCAGGAAAAAAAACAGTTAATAGGTGATGGAATCAGGCGTTACTTTGCGGATACCAAGACTAAAGCTGGAAAAAAAATCCTCTTTTTCAGCTTTAAAAAATAGTTAACTTCTGTAAATACCATTCCGCTAATAGTATTAAAACAACTGACCCAGGCACGAAGTCAGCATTATGTTTTATGTAGATAGTTGTTGCTCATATGAATTATATGACTGTATGTTTAGATTCACTTGGAGAAAAAAGAAATTCAAAGTTTTATATGCTAAATTGCTAGGGTATATCAGTCCATGACGCAGGTAAAGCAGCGCACTCCTTCAAACGCCAGCGTGACGCGGCGGTGGACGTTAATGTCAGTCTGAAGACCTAAATGAAATATCTGAGCCGTACTTCACTTGACATCACTTGACTTGAGGTGGTAATTCACCAGCACCGTAAGCTCGCTGTACGCTTTCTCAAAGGTCGCCTAAGTGTTTTGTACTAAAGTTTTCAAAACTTAACTCTGAATATCTTTATTTCCCCATTGAATTCAGGCATACTGTAATATAATTAATTAAAGTAATCAACGAGGGCAACAAATAGCAATAGTGCTATTGTTGCTACAAAATTTGGGTCTTCTGCCCATAGTGGATTTAACATTATCCTTTGGTTTCGGAAATTCGTCAGACAATAGACAAAACTACTTTAAAATACTGCCTTACCGGTCAAGCATAATAGTTAATCTTTAGCTCACTATTACCATGCAGTTAGCTGTATTTTCTATGACGCCATTACTCACTGAAGCCTGAAAAAAGACGAATCAATTGGTTTTCAATTTATACTTTGTTACGGTATCATTCCCAAGTCAATATTTTCCGCCTTTCACTCTCCCCCGATACACACGTTGGGCGACCAGTTGGCCTGAAAACTAACGCTATAGGCAATTAGTAAAAAACACAAACCAAGCACCAATCAACGCGGTTGAGGCCAACGATTTTTTTCTAAGTTCACTCATTCGGTTTTTCGTCCAATAGTTCGCCCAACGTGTGGAGCGCGGACCGAAATATTTTTTATTATACCTTGTAGTGATGTACCCTGCAAGTTACAATCGAATCAATTTTGGAAATCTAGGGGAGGCATCATCAGCTTACAAAACATACTAGCGCCATCTATTGTAAGCATAACATACCACGCAAAACGGAAAACAGCGGTAGATGGCGCTACTCTATCGTAAACATTCACAATGTTGACTGTAAAATTGTCTTAGCATACCTTCTTCAACTAAGCAATAGGTATACAGGTCAGGTCAGGACGTAGGCAGACTTAAAATCAAATTATGTTATTGAGCATTAGCATTGGGAACATTCGCGTGATGGATATGGTTCATTTTCAATTTCATTTATGATAATGTGTATTTGAGCGATGCTTGGGGCGAAAAGGTTCTCGAATGGCTAGCTCGTGCCATTCTAGAACCTTTGCGACGCTCTGTGGGCAGGCCTCCTTTAAGGTTGACCAACGATATGTTGAAGATTGCGTAAAAGCGCTGGACGCGGGTATCGCAGGACCGATCGCAGTGAAAATCCTCAGGGTGGACTATGCTCAGCCGTGCGCGACGAAAGTCTGATATGATTATGACTGCCTCGTTGGTGTAGTGGCAAAGTCCTGCCTTACATCCGAAAGGCCCTGGTTTCGAATCCCAGGTCGAGCCAAAATTGTTTCTGAGATGTTCTGTTGGTGTTACACTCCCGTGCCTCGGTGCGAACGTTAAGCCGTTGGTCCGGCGCCTGATCTCTATCCGGTCATGTCGGATTGCCATCTCACCGAACTTTGAGTGATGGAACAGTGAGTGCACCTGTGTATTGCGCTCACACTTGTGCACTATAATATCTCCTCGTAGTTGGCTGATCTCCGTTGAGATTGGCCGCCGTGATCGAAATCGGCCAGGAGGACTATTATTATTATTTACTGTTTTAATGGTAACTGTACTTTACTCAAGTGTATCATTCTGTGCCCTTTCAGAAGACACGCGCCATACTTCGGGCAGCCCGACTACAGGGTTTACGAGCTCAACAAACGGTTACAACAGAGGACAGAGGTTCGTACCAACATTATTAAAGCTGAAAAATATTATTATTTTGCGACGCCAGCGCAGGAACCAAAATACATCCAACTGTAATCACCCGAAAAATGTAGTGCTGGAAGTGGCAGGAATTACAATACCTACAAATCACAACGTGTCACAGAAGATGCATCTGGAATCACAACACGGACACCAACAAAACACTGCGCTGGCGTCGTTTAGTGGCAATTTAAAGCAAAATAATCATCTTTTTCAGCTTTACTCATGGATTTCCGCAAAGTTCGCCTGATTCCATCAACTATACCAACATTATTAATATAAGAAAAATCGAAAATTCTAGTAGGCCTATATTTGAGTTGTCTTTGCGACTCCGCAGCGTCACCGGTGACTCGAGGGCTGGCAGCTACCTTGGCCATTCAGCGAGGAAACGCTGCTAGCATTCTTGGCACCGTTGACATTGGTGTGGGTCTGCAAGATGAACCTTTTTAATTCTGTTTTTTTTTGTATTATATGTAAAAAAAATGTATAGTTAATTTTAATTTGTTAGTATTTTATTTAATCATATTAATATTTTATATTATTACTAAGATCTGAGCTAATAAATATAACTTTATGTGCCTATACATAATTTAACGAATATGTTTGCTCAATGTCAATTATTTGTTACTAACAAATGGACGTAATTGGTCTGAATTAAATGTTTTTTTTTAAATGTCTAGTGACAAGAACAAAGTTGTCGTCAAATTGACTTAGTGTTAAACAATGTATGTTTCTCTAATTCCAGGACTCAGATAATTTATGGTGGGACGCGTTCGCGACAGAGTTCTTTGAGGACGACGCGACGCTCACACTCACATTTTGTTTAGAAGATGGACCTAAAAGATACAGTAAGTAGTTTAATAATTAATATTTATATTTATTTATTAAGGTATAGCAACAAAATACAAATCAAGACTTAATCTAGGCTACACTGGTATAGAATATCACGTTCAGTTTGCATTCCGATTAGAGCTGAACACAATATTTTCATTTGGCAGATACCTAAATACAAAAAAAGCAACTAGTGGACAGGGCAGACGCTGTCCTGCCCGCAGTTTTCGCAATTTATCAATATTTTCTCATCGTGTACACCTTCCCTGGACTTCCACAAATATTTCAAGGCTAAATTAATTTGAAATCGGTTCAGCCGTTCTCGAGTTTTATACACATATAAAAAAGCGATCGGCTCACCTGAATTTTCCCATGGGAATGCGTCATTTTCCCGCAATAAAAAGTAGCATACTGGCAGAATCCCTATTCCAAAAAATTATACAAAATTACGATTAACAGCGCTGTCGCAGGGCTTCTGTTGAGCCTAAACTAGATCGTATTAGCCCCTGAGAAAAATGAGCTTAGTACAAGATAATTTAGTTCAAATTCTAACTTTTTAACAGAAGTAGGTAGGACCTCCTAAATAAACAATTAAAAAAACGTAAAATTATTTTCAAAATGATTTTAGAGATGTTAATAGTTATGATGATATAATATGGTTAATTTGTATTGGATGCGTTCGGTTAGAAGTTCACCGTTGTTAATATGTTTACGCAAATATTAAATGAATATGGTTCAACATGATTTACCAAGTATAATTTTTTTAAATGGACTGGACCTCAGAAATTGGCAGGATGACACCTATCTTAAACATTTTCAAGACCATGGCGTTTAAAAAACATAGCCCCTATGAAGTTAATACAACCAATAAATTTCTTAAAAGTTGTAGAAACCAATTTTTAAACTCACAAAACTCAATAAATATTCGGTCAATTGACTCCGATTTCCGATACATGACCGTGACGTTACGTTCATATATTCCCATAAAAAATCTATGGAGGTAAACCGTTTTGACAGATAATAAAAAGTATGTCAACGATTGGTGGTGTCACCTAGCCTAATAATATAGCCATAGCATATATAGCAATAGAGTATGTAATTGTCTAAAAAATGGTTCATAATTCAATTTGAGTTTTTCGTTGTATTATTGTTTATTAAGTGTTATGTAGTAGCCTGAAAATGGTTTAAAATTTAATTTGAGTGTTTCAATGTAAGACCCAGGTGTGTTTATAACCTAGTTCTCTCCTCTTTCCAGCGATAGGAAGGACGCTCATACCTCGCTACTTCAGAAGCATATACGAAGGCGGCGTGTCGGAGCTGTACTACACGATGCGGCAGCCGAAGGAGTCCTTCCACAACACAAGCATCACGCTCGACTGCGACCACTGTACCATGGTCACGCACCATGGGAAGCCTATGTTTACTAAAGTAAGAGATACATTTATTCTGCGTCCACATTTAGCGCCAATGTTGGCCCAAATACCGAAAAATACTTTGGCCTCAACGTTGATTGGTGCTTTTGTCTAATCGCCAATAACGTTCGTTTTTTGGGACAAGTATTACCCCAACGTGCAGAGCCGGTTGATGCTTATAGTCTTCCATAGTACGAAATGCTAAAAACTGACGTGTAACTTTTTATGTTCTATCAACAAAATTAGAAATCGTTACCTATCCTTCCACAACACTAGCATCGCGGACTGCGGCCACTGTACCATGGCCACGCACCATGGGAAACCTATGTTTACTAAAGTAAGAGAAACACTTACACCGGGTCCACATTATGGCGCCAACGTTGGCCCAAATACCTATCACCCAATGTGTGGACCTCGAAAAATAATTTGGCCTTAACGTTGATTGGTGGTTTGTTAGTGCTTTTGTCTAATAGGTATGATGGATGACACCTATCTTAAATATTTTCAAGACCAAGGCGCTTAAAAAACATAACCCCTATGAAGTTAATACAACCATTTATTTAAAAAAAGCTGTTAAAACCAATTTTTAAACCCACAAACACAAAACTCAATTAATATTAGGTCAATTGACTCCTATTTCTGATACATGACCGTGAATGCAGACCGTTTTGATAGATAATAAAAAGAATGTCAACGATTGGTGGTGTCATCTAGCCTATTGCCAATAGCGTTAGTTTATGGACCAATTGGTCGCCCGACGTGTGGAGCTGGCTCGGGCCACGTTCGCACAATGCACCCGTCCTGTCAGCGTTAAAGAAGCTAACAGTGAAGTCGATTTCATTATTTCTGGCCCCTTTTATCCAAAGAATGCTCCAAATAAAATAGTACTTACAGAAGTGACCCTAATATTAAATGTCACTTCTGTGGACGTGTTTTCTTTTAGATATTTAGCATAATTTGATCAACATAACATACATTTTAAGATGTTATAATCATATTCATATGACGAGCTTAGTGGCGTGTGCGCTGGTTTTTAAAGTGCAGTTATCTTTGAGGTCCCGGGTTCGATCCCAAGATCCCCAGTATAAAAAAAATATAATTTGTAGTCACGGGTTTGAAGGTTGCTACCTCAACAACAGAATAACCTCGCCAGACCAAGAAAACTAGCCAATCTGTGTTTGTGCCTTATTTCACAAAAACAACATTGATCTTTCCGTGGTAAACAATGGCCGGTTTCAATATACCATTTACCTTTGACTGAAAATTAAATAAAGCTAAAAAAGAGAATTATTTTGCTTTAAAAATTTAAAGTCCAGTGCTTTCTGTGTCACGTTGTGAGTTGTATTGTAAGTCCTGCGACTGCCAGCTCTAGTTTTTTCAGGTGGTTACAGTTGGATGTATTTGGGTTCCTGCGCTAGCGTCGCTTAGTAAAAAATTTAAGCAAAATAATCCTCTTTGTCAGCTTTATTCTTGGATTTCCGCAAAGTAACGCCTGATTTCATCAGCCCATTTTTAAGTTGAAGATTGAAAGGATGTATCGTACCTTCCTTTGTTTGGTTTTACCCAAGCAGTTATTTAAATTTCAGCCAACGGATATTAAGACAGGCCATAAGTTTTATGTAATAGTTATCAAAACTGTATCCTTATATCGTTGACGACCGCTTGGTGCAGTGGTCCACAGGTCGGGCTTCTAAAAAAAACCATGGGTCGCGGGTTCGATCCCCGCACAGTACAAGCATAAGTGTGCATAAACATGTGTGTTTGTACTGGTCTGGGTATTTACTATGTATTTATTTACAAAAAAAAAAGTATTTAAGTATGTTTATCCGTTGTCTGGCACTCATAACACAAGCCTCGTAGCTTAATTTGGGACTAGAGAATTGGTTTGATTGTTGTTAAATATTTATTTATCTCTTCCAGGTATGCACAGAAGGTCGTCTAATCCTCGAGTTCACATTCGACGACCTAATGCGAATCAAATCGTGGCACATGGCGGTGCGCGCGCACCGGGAACTGATCCCGCGACAGGCGGTGCACCCGCCCGACCACGCCGCGCTCGACCAGCTCGCGAAGAACATTACGAGGCAGGGGATCACTAATTCGACGCTCAACTATTTACGGGTGAGTTCAGGGGATCACTAATTCGACGCTCAACTATTTACGGGTGAGTTCAGGGGATCACTAATTCGACGCTCAACTATTTACGGGTGAGTTCAGGGGATCACTAATTCGACGCTCAACTATTTTCGGGTGAGTTTCGTTCTAATCGATAATATCGTAATAATACAAGGTATAGAAAAAACCTTACCGAAGCCGAATACCACATATTCTACCAATTGTTACGATTCTTTTCCTTTACACCACACCTGGGAAGTTAACGGTTAATGAAGTATTGATGGTTAAAGTTTGAAAAAATATTGATGATTTTTACAGAAAATATGTCTGCCGTCTGTTATAACTTATTTTTTTCCAAAGAAACATGATACAAATTTTCACTAGCTCTTTTATTAAAAGCCTCTAAATGGCACACTCCGCAATGAACAGCGCACACCCGAACCGAAGCGCATCGCGGCGGTATAGCAACACGCCCTTTGAAGTAAATTGTTTTTTTTTTTAATGTAAAAAAATAAAGGTTGTTTCTCAGCCAAAATTTATTTTTCATACGATTTGGTTTGATGTACTGAACGCGTGGTTGACGGCTTCATTAAGGTTTTTTTACACCCTGTATAATAGCCGATTTCGACCATGGCGGCCAATTTCATCAGAGATCAGCCAACTAATTATAGTGCACAATTAGTGTCTGTTTAGGAGCTAGTTATGAGGAAAACACCGTATTTCTAGGCGATGTATTTAATCGTCGTAAATGAGGGATACAAAAATATTGTTAGGTGCGACACGGGCGTCGCGAATTCGCGATCGCCAGCAGGCGGCGCGGGCGCAGCGTTGGTTCCCCGCCGCGTATACAGTCAGTGCAATACACAGGTGCTCTCACTCTGTCATTCTCGTAGATCGGTGAGACGGCAATCCGACATGACCGGAGAGAGATCAGGCGCAGGACAAACGGCTTAGCGTTCTTTCCGACTCCGTGCTATTTCTTAGAAATTCATGACTTGAGCCAAAGTTTCTTTATGTTAAAGAGGTTATAGTAGAATCTGATAGAAGGTGCTTGTAGTGCAGAGATGGATGGCAACGCTTTTGTAGTAAAACCAAAAATTAAGCAACTTGAGGCGCGGTCGTGCTAACTGCTAAACTTAATCACTACGATTGCGTGCTCTAGCTTGACGAGGTGGAAAAACGTCATCATTCAAATTCATTCTTTCTTTCGATTGAATGACTCCTTTCGTTCTTCCTTTAAGTGTAAGGAGTTCATAAACCAAAAAAAATTGAAATCATAGAAAATACAAATTACAAGTACCAAATATTTATTTACTTTTACAAAAATAAGCTTAAACAAGATGTGGCCAGTATCTTCTTTTACGCTTGATAAAGCCTAAAACTTGATAATGATAGAACTATCTACGTAAAATAATATTATTCTTATTTAATATAAAAATAAACATAATGTGCCTGAGATTGAGCTCGTGTGTGTGCGTGTTTGTGTGGGTTTTTATTCTAATTTCTTTTGCTTCATCCATTTGGTTAGCATTTTTAATTCGTACCAGTAGATTTGCGCGTTCAAACAAACAAACTCTTCAGCTTTATAATATTAAGTATAGATATCTAACTCCCTATTTAATAAATTATAATGTGATGCCCATTCAATCATACATTTCTTCCTCATTGTTCCAGTTATGCGTGATACTCGAGCCGATGCAGGAGCTGATGTCGCGGCACAAGGCGTACGCGCTGTCGCCGCGCGACTGCCTCAAGACCACGCTGTTCCAGAAGTGGCAGCGGATGGTCGCGCCCCCTGGTGAGTTACAAATAGATGTATCAACGACTGATATACTGAACACGAACCTAATTTATCTAGCTATAAGAGTTGAAACCTTCATGGAGACTTAGAAATGTAGCTTGTCTGACTTGGGCAGTGTTCAAAACAGTGTGTTAAGTGCTTAACATTGTGTGGTGGTTAGCCTAGTACCGCACATGAACCGCGGCATATGAGATTTAGATCCAGAATGATATACAGCCTGTAAAAAAAACCTTAACGAAGCCGAATACCACATATTCTACCAATTGTTACGATCATTTTTTTCCTTTACACCATACCTGGGAAGTTAACGGTTAGGTACTGAGATATTGATGGTTAAAGTTTGAAAAAAAAATGATGATTCTTACAGAAATGACTTCTGTCCGTTAAAAATGAACTTTTTTCCAAAGAAACATGATACAAATTTTCACTAGTTCTTTCATAAAAAGCCTCTAAATGGCACACTCCGCAATGAACAGCGCACACTCGAACCGAACCGCGTCGCGGCGGCGTAAAGCAACACGCCCCGTGGTGAAAAGTGATGAATTCATTGCGGGTTAGAATTAAATTATTTTTTTTTGATGTGAAAAAACAAAAGTTGTTTCCCAGCCAAAATTTCTTTTTTATACGATTTGGTTTGATGTACTCAACGCGTGGTTGACGGCTTCGTTAAGGTTTTTTTTACACCCTGTATGTAGATAAACAAATCAAGATCATGTCTATCGGACTTTGGTCCTGACACGCTTTTCTTTAGCTTCCTAATTCTAAAATCTGTTGCGCCAAAATTCTTTTGTGATACAAAAATGTTAGGTCACTGGTTAAATACGTAGTGTGCGATTCGCACAGTGATTATTTCTTTAATAGGTATTATGTATTATTTTATCATTTATCCGTTAGGAAAGTAGTAGCTTTCAACATGCTTTGCCTATGTCTGGGTAGTGGTATAGGCTCGCGGACCGGATTCCCATGGACGCGGGTTCGATCCCTGCCTCAAACGGTTGATTTTTTCTACTGCAAATATATTATCCTTAGTTTGCAACGTGAATGTTCGACAAATTTATTTATTTATCTATTTAGTGTACATTATTATATATTGTTTTTTTTTAAATCTCATATAAATTGATTGTAAGATATTTTATATTTAATATCATGTGTCATATAATTAGTATTATTATTTTTGTGTTATCTCTTATTCATTTTGTCGCACCGCCCACTTATCATTTCTGCTTAGCTCAAAGGTATGACTGGTAGAGAATGCCCTACGGCGTCAAGTCCACCTTTTGTACAAAGTGTTTTGTTGTGCTTATTGCACAGTATATATAACGTTTTTTTAAATGTATAATCTCATATAAATTAATTGTATATTTTATATTTAATCTCATGTGTCATACTATTGGTATTACAATTTTTGTGTTTTCTCTTTTCTTCATATTGTCGCACCGCCCACTTATCATTTCTGCTTAGCTCAAAGGTATGACTGGTAGAGAATGCCCTACGGCGTTAAGTCCGCCTTTTGTACAAAGTGTTTTGATGTGCAATAAAGCATAAATAAATAAAATTAACACTGTCGAGGACAGGAAGCGCTATCTCTTAGTGTTCCGTGGAACTAAAATTAAGAAAACTGTGTAAGCGCCATCTAGCGGATATAATATGAACTTCTGACGTAGCTTGCACGATCCGCTAGGTGGCGCGCGAGACCGATGAAAGGATTCTCCTTTTTTTCTTGTACGGACGAGGAACTCTCTCCAATAAAACAATTGATTTTTTGTCGATAGCTTTGGTCTAGTGGTCTGAGGTCCAGACTACAAAACCGGCCGTCGCGGGTTCGAATCCTGCTAGGGGCAAATGTTTGTGTGATGAGCACGAGCATTTGTACCCGAGTCATGGGTGTTTATACACATGTATTTAAGTATTTCTATCCGTTATCCTAGCCACCATAGCACAAGCTAACGCTTAGTTTGGGGCTAGGTAATTGGTGTGTTTGTTGAAACAATTTAAATAAAAATTAAATACAATATTGATTTGTTCCGTCTACTGTCCCGCCAGAGTCGCAGCGGCCGGCGAGCAAGCGGCGCAAGCGCAAGGGCAGCGCCGGCGCCAACGCCGCGCCCCCCGCGCCCGCCAAGAAGCGCTCGCCCGGACCCAACTTCAGTCTCGCCTCACAGGTAAATTATTATTATTTTTTAAAATTATAATTTATTTATTTCAGATAAAAATTATCCATAGTTTTTTCCGTGACGATGTTCCACTGATACATTCCTAATCATCATCATCATCATCATTATCAGCCAAGGGACGTCCACTGCTGAACATAGGCCTTCCCCACAGTTTTCCACATAGACCGATCACAAGCAGTCCGATCACATTCCTAATGCGCACTGCAAAAGAGTGGAACTCACTACCTGCGTCAGTGTTTCCCTGCAATTACAACCTAGGAATCTTCAAAGCTAGAGTAAACAGGCATCTTCTACGTGAGCTCGCTCCATCGTAGACTCAGTCTTTGCCTCGTTGGGCTCAGTCTTGGGTCAAGAGCAAACCTATCCCAAATAAAAAAACATACACGTCATTCATTAATCAAATATAAAAAAATAAAGAAAATAAATTATAATTAAATAATGATAAAAAATAAAATTAAAAAATGTCACGTTCTTATTTAATAAAAGGCGATGAATTGGTATGCAGCTTCATCCACCTTTGCATCATCGGGGAATCCCACCACTAGCCAATGCATTCAGGACACTGTTTGTACTGCTCCGAAAGCGTTGAAGCAGCGAGGCACTCCTCTTTCAGATGATGGCGTAGAAATCATCTATTTGTGCCTGTGCGAACATCTTATTGAGGCGTTGCAAACCCATCAGAGCCCTAAATGTTTTGTTATTTTATTTCATATTTTTCCATCTTTTGTCAATTCCCTTGAGTAACACAGCGAGGAAAGTGCTGGCTCTGTAAAACAGGCTCCTTCTACCTAGTTCAGTTGCCAGTCTCTTCTGAATCTATACAATCTGTTCCGCGTTCGCGTGGAGTTATGTTTTGACGTGACAACGTCTTATAAATTAGTTTGCCGGGTGACACTTCAAGAAACTGCGTTACGCTGCTCCGCTCACGTTCCGCGCTCACAATGAGAGCGAGTGAGAGGCACGCGTCCCTTCGACTCGAGCACAGTTAACCCGCCTAAGAGCGAGAGAGAGAGAGTGAGAGAGATAGGCATACACACCGGTTCATGTTATACGAATGAATATTCACATTAAAATTATTTTACCACTCAGAGTCGTTGTCACGTAAAACTTTCGCCCGTATACCGACTTTACAGGCAACCAATTTTTTTATCTTAGAGGATGCCTACGTCATAACATCTATCTGCATGCCTCAGCCCGTTCCGTCCAGTGGTTTGAGCTGTGCGTTGATAGATCACTATGTCAGTCAATCACCTTTGAGTTTTATATGTTTTAATATAAAGTTAATAAATAAATAAAAAACTATTAAAGAACACATCACTCCGTATGCCCATTCTAACTTTATTACTCTTTAAATGATCCCATCATTTAACATTGTCTTAAAGTTAAATTTAAAGTGCTTTTGTTTTCCCTACTTGTCTTCCGGAAAAAAACATAGACCAAGATTTTTGATCATCTATATTTTTGCTTTGAAAAGTATTACAACACGCTTTTCTTTTTGCTTACACTAAATTTAAAGGCTCAACCACCAAGCACGAATTAGGGCCTGCCCATATTAGACTGACATACCTGACTGAGATACCTGAATAGTTGTCATCAACTTTCTACAGACGTGAATCAAAACCTCTCCATTGTCAACAGGACGTGATGGTTTCTGATATCAAACAATATATCTATTTCTATAAAAGAAAGTGGTGTTAGTTACACTATTTATAACTCAAGAAAGAAAGGATGAACCGATTTGGCTGAAAATTGGTGGAGCGGTAGCTTAGAACCAGGAAACGGACATAGAATACTTTTAATCCCTTTATTGTGAAAACAAAGGGATTCCACGCGGACGAAGTCGCGGGAGGGCACTAGTTGATTATGAAAGTCTGTTTATAATAAGCCCATGAATAAAAATATGCCCTCTTTTACCGACATGTATGTTTTTTTTAATATACGACAACATTACATACATTGATCTGACTCCGTGGTAAGTAGCTTAATTAAGCACTTGTGTTACAGATATCAGAATCAACAGTGGTATTACAAATAAACTTAAATAAATACATATAGCACCCATACCAGTACAAACAGACATGTTAATGCACACAAATGATTGTACAGTGCGGGGATCGAACCTGCGACCTCTTGGTTAATAGTCAACTTTTTAACCATTATACCAAAGTGATGGTAGTTTAAGTTTATTTGTAATAGCACTGTTGATACTGATATCTGTGACACAAGTGCTTAAGTTACTTACCACAGAGTCAGATCAATGTATGTGATGTTGCTGTATATTATATTATACATCTTTCTCAATTTTCTTTGCCTAAATGTACATCTTTCTTTGTTAAACTTGTCTGTAATTGTTGTTTTGTGTTGTACAATAAAGTGTTAATCTATCTATCAAATAATAATAATAATATTTATTTAATGCACAAGTACAATATAACATAAAATACAATAACCTATAATAATTAAACTTTAAGCAGATTGCAGTGTGCAATTTGAAGATTGAAACGCACGAAAATTTTGCAAGGGTCCCCAAACTAGGCAGAGCCTGTGACTTGGGAGAACCATTATAAACAATTATGTGAATACCCAATAATAAAAAAACTTATTTTACTTAAAAAGATTTGAACTACATATCAATATATACTTATCTATCAATATACTTTTTTTTGTCGACAGGACGTGATGGTAGTCGGCGAACCGTCGCTGATGGGCGGCGAGTTCGGCGACGAGGACGAGCGGCTGATCACGCGGCTGGAGAACACGCAGTACGAGGGCGACGGCGCCGAGTGGCCCGCGCCGCCGCCCGCCTCGCCCGCCAAGAGCCCGCCCGCGCACTGACCACCGCACCACGATAAATAAATATACGCCTTTACGGATAAATTATTTATACGGGGTTTTATTTTTCTTACCTTGGTAATTAAGTGACAAGCAACCAACTGACTTAATAGAGAGAGTTCTAGACTAGATAAAGATACATTGCAGTGGTGTAGATCAGGCACACGGGCGCCTGAGCGCGCGGCTGGTGAACACGCAGAACCGCCGCGGCGCCGAGAGCCCGCCCGCGCACTGACCACCGCACCACGATAAATATACGCCTTTACGGAAAAATTATTTATACGGGGTTTTATTTTTTATTACCTAGGTAATAAAGTGACGAATGAAATTACACTCTCGGCTAGGTATATGATGTGTTTGTGCCATCAGTTGGTTCAAGCATTGACCTGACTCAATAAAGAAAGTGCTAGACTCTATACAAAATTACATTGCATAATCGATTTCGAAATTTGCTATCGATTTGATTTGTAAAATGAAAAGGCAACTCAACGAGTGTACTTTTTTTCATTACTTTCGATTATTCAATCAATTTTACTTTGTCTGGGACCAAAAGCTGTTTCTGATAATCAATATTTTATACATTTAACCAACAAAAATCGCTAGCGAATTACATTTGCAACTGTACACTGTAACTTTGTCTAGGTCCACAGGACGTGATAGTACGTCTTCAAGCTGCAAGAAGGACCATCTTAGCCATACGATGTTCTAAGTAGTATACTATGGTAGCAAAAAGTGGGGTTTAGACAAAGTTAAGTTGCGTAGTCAATGACAAACATCGCTATCGACATTCGTGTCCACTTGTCATGTGACTTAGATCACGCACACAGGCGCCTGAGCGCGCGGCTGGTGAACACGCGGAACCGCCAAAAGCCCGCCCGCGCACTGACCATCGCACCACGATAAATAAATATATAGTTCTTTCAAATCACGAAGTCGAGCAGAATTTACTTGTGGTAAATATGTGTCCGTATATGTGTCGATGTGTGCGTGAAAACGAAAGCGGGTATGGTTAGCATAAAAATAATACCAATATTTTTGTATGTTCAATTGATAATAAAATAAAACAACAAAACTTTTAAACTAAAATGTTTATTATTTAAAATCTATACATATAATAAGACTGTAAAAGATCGATTTCTGTACATTGAAGATTTTTATGAAAAATTGTTACAGGGGGTCTTAATTACCGTAATAGAAGCCAAAACAACAATTTTTAAAATTTTTGTCTGTCTGTCTGTCTGTCTGTCTGTCTGTCTGTCTGTCTGTTTGTCCGGGCTAATCTCAGAATCTACTGGACCGATTTTGACGGGACTTTTTTTATTTGACTCAGTATCACCTGGAGAGTAAACTGGGATATAAATAATCACGCCGATGAACTTAGGGGGCAGGCAGGAAATTGAATCTCAGAATCTACTAAACCGATTTTAATGGGACTTTTTTTTATTTGACTCAACATTACTTGGAAGGTAAAGAAGGATAGAAATAAAACGGTTTTAGATACCAAAATATATATGAAAGAATTATTCCTCTTAAAATGACCTTAAAAAAAATGTCTGCGACAGTATATGTCTATGCCCAAAATAGTTAGGCAGAATAGTGCAAATAAATTGTGGTATATACATTTGAAAAATAAACTTAAAAAAAAAACTATTCCACGCGTACGAAGTCGCGGGCACAGCTAGTAAATAATAAATAAGGGAATGTATTAAAATAAAATTATGTTCTTCTACATTTGGGTTTAAGTTTTAATTTAAGCGAAACATAAGACTTAAATAAGGATATACAATTGAACTCAAGATATGGCAAAATTATGAAAATAAGGCTAGGCTGGAACTATTTAATAACAAATTTCTATCTATTTTTACGTATGTGAAAAATGTGTCGCCTTAATCTTCTTCGGAAAAACTGTTGCTTTCGTTAGTTTCAAAGTCAGTCGTGCTGCTATCACTTGATTCACCCACATTAATTACAAATTCAAAGTCATAATCAAAATATTTCATATACTCCTTTTCAATTTTTTCGACATGCTTGCATGTATTAAGCCAGATGTTGTTATCGATACTGTTTAAACCTTCAGCTATTAAATTTTGAACTTCTGTCATATTTTGACCAATATTTTTCGAGGCAATCTTATTTTTCAGAATACCCCAGATGTTTTCAATGGCATTTAATTCGGGGTGATATGGTGGCAGTCGTAGTATTTCGAAACCTTTGCTTTTTATTATCTCGTCAATTCTATATGAAATAAAACGCTGCTTATTTCTGATTATTAAATCATACAATTCTACATTGCGGGACAGTGCATTGAAAGGAATACCGTGTTCCGTCAGCCACTTTTGCATGTCGCTCTTGCGCGAATTTGACGTAGGTATACTACTACTTCGAGTATTATGGTAGGATGCGTTGTCCATCACTATAACAGATTTATCTGGTAAATTTGGCAGCAGCTTTTCATTCAGCCATTTGCTATAATTATTGAAATTCATATTTGAGTGATAGTCTCCAGTTGTGGATGATGCTTTGTATATTAACGAAGCATCTTTAATAAATCCACTACTGCTACCCGCATGCACTATAATAAAACGAGCACCGGTACTCAATTTTTTTAAAAATGACTTGTCTTTTGTCTTAGTATCTAGTTTTTTTAAATTCCACGTGTTTTGACGTACGTGCGAAGTTAGCACATATGTTTCGTCTGTATATATAATGGGACGGCCTTCTTCACGGTATTCATGAATTTTTTTCAAAAAATTAAATCTCCACAATTGTATTTCATGCCTTTCTTGTAAAGATTTACGATTGTTTTCAATTTTGTTCCATTCGTAGCCCATTTTTATAAGCAACGAACGTAATGTGCTCAAACATCCGTCAAAACCAATTTTTTCTCTTAATGCTGACTGAAGTTTTGCCAAAGTTGGAAGTTCATTGTGTTCTATATGAAAATTTTGAATTGTAGTTCGAATAATTTCTCGATTCATATTATCTAAATTAAATTTACCGTCTCTTTTTCGTCGCTTTTTCATGGGTGAAGTAAACTTGGTTGATGAAGATGGCAACTCTTTCTCTTCTTTTAAAATCCTACTTACTGTGCGTTCACTGACGCCTGTTGCTTGGGCAGTTCGTTCTAATATGTTTGCTAATGGACTTAGGTCACATCCATCAGTGTTATTTGCTTTCATAAAATTATATTCATCTTTTAGAAAGTGAAAGACTTTAGCAATGATTGCTCGACCCTAAAAACAATAAAATATACAATTGAATAAGTATCAAAAGTCAAAACTAAACTATTACTTAAATTAAAAAATAATCATTTTTATTTAATGTCAAAACTAGAAAAAAAATATTTACCTCGCTATGGATAACTTTGCGCTTTGACATGCTGACAGTACTTCACGGCAATTAGCGTCCGGAAACAATAAACACAACTAACCTGAGCGACAGCGCGCTCGCGACTGACCGCGTCGTCATACACGCACACTATTGCATTATGCATGTACACGTTTAAAAACAAATAAAGACTACTCGCCTTCGTGAAATGCAAGAACTGTACGCCTTTACGGATAAATTATTTATAAGGGTTTTATTTTTTTTTACCTTCGTAATTAAGTGCGAATGATATATTTGTATATAGCTCATATAGCGATTTGATTCGTATTAGGTCGTTGAATGTGAACTCGAGGATGAGACGACCTTCTGTGCATACCTGGAAGAGATGAAGGTAAAAAAAGTTTTGATAAAAATTACATGAAACTTATGGCCTGTTTCCATATCCGTTGAGTGAGTTGAGTTAAATAACTGCTTAGGTAAGTAAACCGAACAGAAGAGGTACGGTACATACTTACAATCCTCAACTTAATAATGGGCTGATGGAATCATGCGTCACTTTGCGGAAATCCATGAGTAAAGCTGAAAATGAGGATTATTTTGCTTTAAATTTCCACTAAATGACGCCAGCGCGGGAAATCAAATACATCCAACTGCAACCACCTGAAACTGGAATCACAACACTGACACCAACAAAACACTCGACGCGTTTCGCCACTGCACGTGACATCCTCAGGAGATGTTGTAAGACAACATCTAGGAATATTGTAAGTCCTGCGACTTCCAGCTCTAGTTTTTTCAGGTGGTTACATTTGGATGTATTTGGGTTGCTGCGTTGGCGTCGTATTGTGGAAATTTAAAGCAAAATAATCTGTTTTTAGGGTTCCGTACCTCAAAAGAAAAAAACGGAACCCTTATAAGATCACTTTCTTGTCCGTCCGTCCGTCCGTCTGTCAAGACCGTTTTTCTCAGGAACGCGTGGAGGTATCAAACTGAAATTTATATATGATACTTAGGTATAAAAAAATATATTTTTGACAATTTTGAAATTTCAAAGTTACTACTCCTTATCTACAGGTTTGTACGGAACCGTCGGTGCGCGAGTCCAACTCGCACTTGACCGGTTTTTAATATTAAGTCATGGAATTCCGCAAAGTAACGCCTGATTCCATCAACTACGACGAATGATATGACACTCTAGGCTAGATATATGATATGATTGTGCCATCAGTTGGTAGGTACAAGCAATCAACTGATTCAATAGAGGGACTCCTAGACCCGAGACAAAGTTACATAGTATAATCGATTTTGAAATTCGCTATCGACTTGATTTGTAAAATGACAAAGCAGCTTTGCGAGTGTATTTTTTCCATTACTTTTATTAAACGAATTCGATAGCGAATAACGTCGTCGATTATTCAATCAATGTTACGTTATCTGGGACCATACACTTCTTGTGATAAACTTCATTTTATAACTTTCACCAACAAAAAATCGCTAGCGAATTACACTTTCAACTATACAGTCTAACTTTGCCTAGGTCCACAGGACGTGATGGTACGTCTCGAAGCTACTGTTAGGGCCATCTAACCCAAACGATGTACTACGTAGTAAAACTATTAAACTATGTAAGCAAAAAAGTAGTTATGTAAGCAAAAAACCGAAATCGGTATCGACTTTGTTAAGTAAATGACCTTCCCCTTCGTGTGACTTAGCGGAGGCGAAACGTTTTGTTGGTTGGGACCACAGGACGTGATGCTCGAACGGATTACCAATATCCACTTATCTAGCAAATATCTAAGTACGGGAGTACCTAAAATTTTAAAAAATACATCAGGTTTCATGGTAGCACGAGGTCGTCGCAGGACAAGCGTCAGCAACATGCAGTACGAGACCGAATAAATAAATGCTTTTTAAATGAATATACTTGTTATACAAATAGACTGTAAAACATCTGATTAAACATACCTATTAGGAACAACTATTGAATAAATAAGCTCGTACGCAACCTAGGGGTGTCGTTTTCTTATTTTATAAATTTAAAAGTGACAGTTTTTTTATTGAAAAAAATCCCTAATAAGGTATGTACCTACATAACAAAATTAATATTAAATCAACATTTCTGAACGTTTGACATATCGACCACACGTCACCGCCGACGTTTAGAAGTACGTTCAAAACTCTTTGTGCAATTTAGTTTTGTTTGAAATTAAAGCAAGTTAAACGAAAAGCTCATAGAAGCCTTCTAAAATAAAATATAGGAAGAGGTTTTTTAGCAAAAAACTTAGAATCGTTTCTTATTATTTTGACAAAAAAATAAGTAGAAACAAAAATATTTTTTTTACGTAATAGTCATACTTTCACATGAGATCAGGTTTTCAAACAGACATCGGTACGTGGAACGGCGAGTGGTAAAAGATCCTACAAGATTTAATTTCTATTTCTATTTTTAAGTCACAAATCGCAGAGAAAAGACTGCAAAATGGTCACAAAATACCTGTTCTGTGTGTTCGCGTTGGCGTCCATCGGCGGGGCGTTTGCTAGCAGTTGCACTAATCCACAAGTTGAAGCTTCTTCTTACACCACTCAAGATGCGACAGTCGTAACTCATATTGCTTATATTACGGAGTTCACACTGAAATGCGACAACCCTCTACCTGAAAACTACGCTCTGTACGCTGAAGTTGATGGAAAGTCTCTAACGGCGGCCCGTATCGGTGATAACAAATACCAGGTTAGTTTTTCCTTTTACCTCACTTTTACTTTGTTTTTTTTTAATATTCCTGTATGAAAATTACCTTCATATGTCTTTATTCTTTTTTAAAAATCTTTTTAATTCTAGTTTTGTAAAGTTATTTGCGGTAATCACTGATTGTTTTGTTAAAAAGGTCAATGCTATTTGCTAGCTACTTTCTATACATTCATTATTATTTTTGACTAATTTGAGTTTATTCTAGGTGTGATTGAGTATATCTAGTGTGTATATAATCTCTTAAAATCGATCTTTACACAGAAATGTCAGTAACAAAGCATCTAAGTAATATGACTGGTATAATTAAATAAATTTTCTGTCCTTAATTTTAACTCAAATGTTCATACTTACACTTATCTGATTGTACTTTACATAGCCTGCCCTACATATATGCATACAATAATGCTATCACCTTAAATACCAATTCCAGATCTCCTGGACTGAAGAGCCACCTAAAGCCAGGTCTGGCACCTTTGAGATCCGTATCCTAGACGAGGAAGGTTGGGCTTCCCTGCGCCGCGCCCGCCGTGCCGACCCCGCTGCCACCGTCTCACCACTCCTGGCCATCCAGCTCCACCACCCTGGCAGTAAGTAGATGATGATGAACTGAAGCTACTTTTGAACAAATTAACAACATAGAGAATACTAGGAAACACTATAGACAGCATTGTTATTATGGCAATTAATCATTCTATGGCACGATGTGCGGTTCAACAGATTAATTTTTGTTTGCAAGTAGGTTGTTGGCTGTGGTGCGGTGAAGGCCGCGTGGTTGTATGAAAAGTGTGTGTTTATCTGATGCGCTGCAGACTCTTGTATGTGAATAAATTAAAAAATAGTAGTCTAGTTGTCATAAGACAAAAGCAGAAGCTCAATATTGATCGCGACTCTAATTGCGTGCCACAAATATCGAACACCGTTTTTTTGAACACTTCCTAAAAGGTAGACATATATACAGACAGACAGCCCTTGCTTTAATTGCAGTCTCAATCTTGATTTCTCCAATTTAAACATCTCTCTTTTTTTATTATTATTAATATGTTCACATCGAAACGCAATGATGTCAAGAGCGAACCTCTTGACATCATTGCGTTTTGATGTGAACACTTGAATGTAACTTCATATTGTTATAATTATGTGTGTGTACATTGTGAATGGCACACACTGGCCATATGTGGTGTTCTATATTTGAGTTGCAATCCTCTGCGCATGACGGGCAGTATTTAAAAGTTTATGTCATATCTAGTCATGAGACAAGATTTTCTCAGGTTGATCGCTTGATAGATACAAGACATTTGTACCAATTTTTATTTAATAGTTATATTGTCAAACGTGTGTTCTCCCAAATTAAAGTGATACTGCCATAGCCCCTCTGTTTTTTGCTTTAATTAACATATATGATTGGAATTACGCGCCCGCATCCGCGAGTCACATGTGAACTCATGTATTTTTTTCTACTTCCAGGTTACTCCGGACCCTGGGTTAACTCGGAGGTGCTCGCCACGCTGCTGTCCATCCTGGTCGCCTACACCGCCCTAAGGAATAAGAGCAAGATCCTAGCGTAATCTAAATTAGTTATTTGTTAATTTTTTTTAAATAAATTAATAATTTATAGAAAATTTTGTGTGATATTTACTCTAAAGTTATGATTCTAGCTATACACGTAACACATAGCTGAAATCTAGAGAGTTTAGAGAGTGTTTACCCAAATATAATATGGATCCATACCTAAAATTATTTTGTTTTTGAACAGATAATTTTTTTTTTTAAATAGTCATATTATGCAGACAACGGAAGTGATTTATAAGCCAGCTTATTTAAAGAGTTCCTATTTTGCTGACATTTTTATGTTTTGTACGAAAACTAACTAAAACTAAAGGACCAATCAACGTGGAGGCTAAAGCTTTTTTCTATTTCCACACATTGGGAAATAGGTTACTCGGCCTGCTGTTCGCCAAACGTGTGGAGTGGAGCTGGCCTTGAAAATGTCCTAAGTTTCCGATTTATCCGCATTATATGTCAAACAACCAGCTGAAATTGACAAATGTCATTGTTGCAAGACGTAGTGATTACTTGCTCTGTGGTTGCAAGATTTGTAGGTTATGTTGTGAAAACCATATCCACCAAAAACAAAATACCAAAAATAAATTAAAATGACAGTAAAACCTCGTGAAAGACCATCAGACGATGTGGAGGATCCCGTTGAAAACATGCTGAAAAAAACCGGCTGCATAGAATTGCATTACAAAGTTCAAGTAAGCAAGAAATTTATTTATTTCTTTAATTATTTGAACTCGAAGCTCGAAGTATTACTTTTCTGTTATAATTATTTATATTAATTGCTGTTAAAACTAGTTAAAGATCGATGCATCTCACAGATTTATTTATTTAACCATTAATATGCATTAAATTTTTTATTACGAGTGTAACCCTTATTTTCTTAAACATTATTTATTTTACTAGGAGTGCATAGCCACCACGAAGGACTGGAGAAAGTGTCAGACGGAGGTGAATGAGTTCAGAAGCTGCATTTCCAAGCATAAGCAAGAAGAAATGGCTCGGTCTAAAAGTTGATTAATTTTTATGATATGCTATCGCTCCATACCTGATATTTTTTAAAGAAATGTAATGTTAAATGTTAGCCAGCCAGTGCTTTTATTTCTTACTGATTTTATTAAAATGATTATGTACGTTAAATCAGTGGATTCAGTGATAACAATTATTTAGTTCGTAAATAAAGTTTAGTTGTTACTTCTTACGGTTTGGTTATTTATTACTACCAAAACATGGTGGTGAGTTCTTTTTTCAGTCGGATTAAAAAGAGCAAATTTTTATTGGGAATTTTGGTATAGGGAAGGACAGCCAGGCTTTTCACTCATGAACCAGAAACCAACTTGTAATATAAAAGCATTTATGAAGATTGCAGCAGTAAAAAAAATGTTCTTAGGCATAATAGCTATCCGTGAAAACTCATCCACGCTGTCAATCTGACAGGCTGATTGACTGACATTGACATTTTGTTTGTTATGGTGGTGTTTGCTGCATGTTTGCTGTTGAGGTTATAAAAATGTTCAGGAGGTTAAAATTATCTCAATTATCGCTTTTCCACTCGAGTTACTGCACAAGAGTTGCTCTAGATACAAGCCTAAAGGAAAGATTTGAATCTAAGCAGTTCAAACCCCGTAAACATCCCGGCACAACGCGAGTCAAAGTGGCTAGCATACCGCCCGATATTCAGAAGGCAATAAAAGTTGTTTTAGACGACAACAAAGCCAAAGCCTTAGTCGAGGAGAGTCTCAAACTCAACAACTATTTAAAATCGAGGTTACTACCGCCAGAAGAGGGAGATATCGATATAAAAGCTCAGAAAATCTACGACAAAATAGAAGAAAAAACGTTCGCAAATGTCGAAAAAGATTTGACTCCAGATGAGTTGGAGAAGTACAATCAAAAGGTTAAAACGAAAGTGTTTAACATTTTGAAGACAAACGTGTACAGATGGGGCAATATATCGTACGATAAAGCCACCAGTTTGCAATATTTAATGATAAGAGCGGCTCCAGAGTATGCTATATTAGTAAGAATATTAGATGAAATCAAGAGAAAATACCCAGACTATAAGCCGAGGAGTTTCTTCGATTTTGGCTCAGGAGTTGGCACGGGAACATGGGCTGTAAATACATATTGGAAAGGTGATATTTTTGAATACTTCACTGTTGATACTTCAGCACATATGAACGACTTAGCCCGCCTCATACTTTGTCATGGAAAAGACAATTTTGAAATGCCTCTAAAGGCTTTCTTTCAACGACAGTTCCTTCCAGCATCATCAGACCTTAAATACAGTATTGTTCTATCAGCGTTTTCACTATTTGAAATGCCCAGCATGAAGTCCAGACTTGAAACAATACAAAAGTTATGGAACAAAACTGAAGACTACTTGATAGTTGTTGAACAAGGCACAAATGCAGGCTTCAAAATCATTAACGAAGCAAGGGAGTTCATCCTAAATCTGCCCAAAGGCAAAAACAGTGGTTACGCATTCTCCCCCTGCCCAAATGACAATGTGTGTCCAAGATACCTTGAACAGAAAACACCTTGTAATTTCTTGATGAAGTATGAATCACTACCATTTCCTTCGAAGACAGATTTGTTCGCAGATCTGTTTTCTTATGTCATTCTAAGAAAAGGCCAAAGACCGGAGGATGATCCTCAGTGGCCTCGTTTGGTTAGGGCCCCTATTGTGCGTTCTGGCCACACAATTTGTAGGCTGTGTACTGCTCAAGGTGATCTGAAGGAGATCATATTTTCTAAGGCTAAGTATGATCAGACTACATACAGATGTGCCAGGTCTAGCAACTGGGGTGACTTGTTACCTGTAAAATAAAATCTAGATTTTGGCTAGAATACCTTTGTTTTATTGACTCATTTTAGTCTTCCAATATATTTTTTTAACCAACCCATATATACAATAATGTGTTTAGGGTATTGTTGAGGCTGCCTTGCTTCTGTAGCGCCTCGGGCATGTTCGTTGAAGCGCACTTGGATTGCTTCTACACAACCATGCGCAAGAGGTGCACATCCCTGGGGTGCAGGGTGCGGGGCCAGCACAAACATTCTCCTGAGAGTGTTGGCCGAGCGCTTTGACTGCCAGTACATGTAACATCTTAGCATGGTACATGTACTGGCTAATGCTAAAATTTTATTTTGAATACTATTAAGGACCATAGATTTTTTTTTAGTTTTTGATTATTTTGAATGTCTTAGTAATTAATTATTTGTTTGTGGTAAATTTATTTTTTTATTATTAATTTTTATGTGGTCCTTGGAAGACTGAATAAATAAATAATAATTATTAATAACGGGTTGAGAACTCGGGAGTCGCGGTTGAGTTAGCACGAGACTTCATTCAACGCGTTTTCACAAAAAAAGCATACGTAACTCTTCCTCGCGCACCTGCGTGCGAGTGCGTGAGAAACCCATTTTTATGGTGACGATTGTTATGACGTTGGTAAAATAATAAAAAATCATAAAAATAATAAAAAAATGACTGCTTCGTTCGTGTAGTGGCAAAGTTTTTGCCCTACAAACGAGAGGTCCTGGGTTCGAATCCCAGGTCGAGCCAAAATTGTTTCTGAGATTTTCTGTCATGAATTTCTCAAAAACAGCTCGGAGTCAGGAGGTTGGCGGTGTTAGACCCCGTGCCTCGGTGCGCACGTTAAGCCGTTGGTCCTGCACCTGATCTCTCTCCGGTCATGTCGGATTGCCGCCTCACCGAACTTTGAGAGTGTTGGAACAGTGAGACCACCTAAAAGGTCCTGGGTTCGAATCCCAGGTCGAGCCAAAATTGTTTCTGAGATTTTCTGTCATGAATTTCTCAAAAACAGCTCGGAGTCAGTCGGGAAGTTGGCGTTGTTACACCCCCGTGCCTCGGAAAGCACGTTAAGCCGTACTTTGAGAGTTATGGAACAGTGAGTGCACCTGTGTATTGCGCTCACACTTGTGCACTATAATGTCTCCTGCGTAGTTGGTTGGTTGGTCGAAATCGGCCAGAAGGACTATTAATAAAAAATCTAAATAAGAAACTGGCCAGCAGTCATAGAGACAGTAGATCAAGAAGTATTTACTGTTAAAATGAGACTCAGAACTTATTTCAATTCAAGTTATGTCCATTTACTTTTTCATTATATTGAACAAGTACAAGTAATTTTTAACTTTATTCTTGATATTCTTTTGTCATCTTCGTCGTTTCTAATTTTGAGTCTATTCATGTTGTTACTTAAAAGTGTGAGAAACCTTAAAATTTCGTCGAATTTATTGACACAATTATATCAAAACTAGGCCCCGGGGAGAATATTTGACTTCTTTTTTTAAAATGGATTTTGCGGCTACAATTTGCATTTTCTTCGTCATATGATGTATTGCGATTTTGTAGCCTCATAGTTAGACTAAGTATTGTGAAACAGTAGAAAGGTTCAGAACTAGATAAACTGAAGTTATGACAGAAAGTAATAATATATAACAACATCACATACATTGATCTGACTCTGTGGTAAGTAGCTTAAGCACTTGTGTTACAGATATCAGAATCAACAGTGGTATGTTTTACAAATAAACTTAAATGATATTCACATATAACACCCAGACCAGTACAAACAGACATGTTCATGCACACATGTTTGTACAGTGCGGGGATCGAACCCGCGACCTCTTGGTTAATAGTCAACTTCTTAACCATTACCCCAAAGTGGTCCCTTACCTCATTTTGCCTCGTGCCTATGTTTGCATGGTCTTAATTTCGTTTTAATCGGATTTA
Source organism: Pyrausta despicata (assembly GCA_963921415.1). NCBI lineage: Eukaryota > Metazoa > Arthropoda > Insecta > Lepidoptera > Crambidae > Pyrausta > Pyrausta despicata. The sequence continues at coordinate 1,736,352 of OY992871.1, read as the reverse complement.
ATTAGCCTCTTTTGATGTCTGAAGAGATACAAAGTCGTTAATTAATCATAATAATAGGTAAAGGTAACCGTTCACCTATCCGACACGCGTCAAATAAAGTCCTAAGCCTTTCGTAGATATGTACCTATGTAATGGTCATAGATAACGTTACAGACCTGAAATAAGCCGGTATTTTCCGTATGTCGATATTCATTAAATACCTACTATTGTCTTTCATGGGGGATTGTTATAAATAAATGGAATTGCAAATGCACGTCGATCTTAATAAGGAAAACATGAAATTAGTTTATTTCAGATGTATGACTAAGAATTCCGTGCACCAACGCCGTCAGCTACCATTGTAGTCAGTTTCCTAAATGGAAAACATTAACGTCAAGTGCACGACGAATATTACTATTACCATTTGTTCTAGCTAGATACAGGCGATACATTTTTTAAAAGTGTGTTTTAATATAACATTGATTCGATAAACACATCTTTACAGATCAGAGAGAATATGTATAAAGAAAGACACATCCTTGAATATTTCGCCTTAAAGGCGATTGTCCATCCACAGCGGTGGACTAATTAATAAAAGAGAGAAAACATGTTTATTCATTATCATCACATACTTTTCAAGAAAGAGTACTATACTTTGGTACTTTGTCGGAGGCCAAGATCCACTTCGAGTCGCTGAGCCAGCGAAGTACGTAAGTATAGGTACTTTACAAAATAGAAAAACACATATTCAAATGCACAAGATACTGAGAAGGTGGGCCACTCAGCATGTGTCGTAGCATCTCAGGAATGCCACGAAGCTGGTCTTTCGTGGACACCCAGACAAAGAGAGAGAGCTGAGCACTACTTCGCACAACAATTGCTTAATGCATAAAAGTGGGTAAATAAAATTGGAGACAGACAACATCACCTACATTGCTCTTTTTGAACTTAACGTAAGTACCTTATGCACTTGTGTTATGGAAATAAATACTGGAGGTACGGCGACCATACAGAGTATAGACTCGTGACAACGTAGAATTTTGGTTTTTTACATTGTCAAAGATAATTAATGCCTTTCCATTATCTTTGATTTTGTCTACGTCCGGGGATCGAGCCCGAGACCTTTTTTGCCACCAAGTTTCGTACAAATTTGCAACTCATATTTTATCTCAGGATTTATCAAAATCCTTTCTTAGCGGATGCCTACGTCTTAACATCTACCTGCATGCCAAATTTCAGTGTGATTCGTCCAGTGGTATGGGCTGTGCGTTGATAGATCGATCACTATGTCAGTCAGTCACAGTCAGTCAGTCACCTTTGAGTTTAATATAACTTGATGAATGAGTTATTAATGTAGGACTAGATAATAATCAGAAAGCTTCAAACTGCTGAGAAGTTACACGTAATATATACCTACATATTATGCTGTCTGAGGTTTTTTGTATGGAGAACATTTCCGTCATACATGTGTTCGGACAACATCGGCATAGACCTGCGCGGCAGCCGGAGGGGAGCGCAGGAACCGGCCGGGCAACTACGTCATCACGACCTCAGCACGAGCGCCCGAGCCGAACGTTCGCCACTTGCCCATACGCACCCATCGCCGTCGCCGGTCGCTTATAATTTGTCGCGCGATTAAGAAATTTGTAATACGGCGAGAATACAGCACCTTAGATTACAGTCCGCTTTTCATTTACTTATATTACCGAAGGTACTAACACATGATTTCTGTGTAGCTTTAACCATTAACACACGCGAGATAAGCTTTAAAAATGGAGTAACTTCTTCCGTTTTCCCAACATTTTCCTTCACTCCTCTGCTCCTGTTGATTGTAACGTGATGAAAAGTATATGCTATAACCAGTTCAGGAGTATGAAAAATATTAGTACCAAGTTTCGTTAAAATCCGTCAAGTAGTTTTTATTCCTATAACGGTTATACAGACAGACAAAAAATTTACTGGTTGCATTTTCGGCATCAGTATCACCCCCTGATAGTTAGATAATTTGGAAATATATTTCATGTACAGAATTGACCTCTCTACAGATTTATTATTAAAGTTATAATTTTGATAACGCAGTGGACAGTACGTCTAGTCTGCTGGGTTCGCTAGTTTAATGATAATGACAATAGCTTAAACACCATGGTACAGAGTATAATTATATCTGTGACCATGGTATCTTATCAATACGTCACTCATTATCACTTTTGCCATGGCATGGCATGGGCGAGAAGCAAATGAGCTGATTTAAAATTGTAGCAGGCACAGTAGAGACATGGAACAGTAACTTATGTTTAGACTTCATTCTCATTTGATCTTCATTTTTACAAATATAAGCATACACACACACACACGCACACGCGTACGTACACATACACACATTAAATAAATACAAAACAAATGCTTTATTAGGCGTTTGAGGAGGAGCCTGACTCTCGTAGCACAAGGAAACTTTATACGAAAGCAGATCGAATATTGTGTACATACATAGGTATTTTATAAGTGTGTTTTTGAATAAATAACGTTTTCAACACACTTGCTCGTAAAGTGAGCCTTATTATATCGTTCTTAGGGCCATACTTAAACCGAACTATAACATACACGTGCATAATAATATTACACACTAGTGCATAATAGAATGATCCCTACAAAGTTAAGTTAGTACCTAACTGCAAATTATATGCGAGTAAACAGAGCATTTTCAGTTTAACCGGGTAATACAGTTTTTTTTTGTAACAACAAAGAGGTTTTATGCCACCGAAAATCCATTTACATTTTTGAAATAAATAAATGTGTATTTAAGACGAAAAAAAATTTATTATTATCAAAGTATTTATAATTCACAATAATTTCTTATAAAATATTTGCATTTTATCACTAAAATTATCATTTTGAAGTAGGCTGTATGGCTGTAATCAATCACCTTACATTTGGCGCGTGCAAAAAAAAAAAATTGCGCGCCATTTCCCAATTTTCCCATACTTAATTAAACGATTTATGCAATACATGTTTGTTTTTTCCTCGCAAGTGTGTTGAAAAAACGTCGTATGATACAAGTGTGTATTGATGATTACCGTCCTCGGCTCTCTTAAGACCCTCACCTGACGGCTCGGGTCTCAATGGCGCCTCAGCGGTAATCACCAACATTACACACTTGTACCATAATGTACTATTTCATTTCATTCTCATTTACTCGAGAGAAATTCAAGTGCAAAACAGGCCTAACAATAAGTTAGAGGAATTATGTAATTACCCACCATTTCCTGTATTTAGCAATTTCAAATATTTTTTCAACACACTTGCTCGTAAAGTGAGCCTTATTATATCCTTCTTAGGGCCATAAACCGAACTATAACATACACGTGCATAATAATATTACACACTAGTGCATAATAGAATGATCCCTACAAAGTTAAGTTAGTACCTAACTGCAAATTATATGCGAGTAAACAGAGCATTTTCAATTTAACCGGGTAATACAGATTTTTTTTGTAACAACAAAGAGGTTTTATGCCACCGAAAATCCATTTACATTTTTTAAATAAATAAATGTGTCCCGTATTAAGACGAAAAAACATTTATTATTATCAAATTATTTATAATTCACAATAATTTCTTATAAAATATTTGCATTTTATCACTAAAATTATCATTTTGAAGTAGGCTGTATGGCTGTAATCAATCACCTTACATTTGGCGCGTGCAAAAAAAAATTTGCGCGCCATTTCCCAATTTTCCCATACTTAATTAAACGATTTATGCAATACATGTTTGTTTTTTCCTCGCAAGTGTGTTGAAAAACGTCGTATGATACACGTGTGTATTGATGATTACCGTCCTCGGCTCTCTTAAGACCCTCACCTGACGGCTCGGGTCTCAATGGCGCCTCAGCGGTAATCACCAACATTACACACTTGTACCATAATGTACTATTAATGTGTAGGCAAATTATATCTTCTCCTGCTCCTGCTAAGGCAGAGTGTCTAAAGGCATTATACTTGAATACCATAAGTAGCCAAATTATTTACACCGCATAAAACCAGCGCCAGGCTTGCCATGGCAATAATGCTGAGTGGGGGCCAATTTAATTATACCTACACTTTTCTTTCATTTTATTTTTATAACCTCCTTAGTTCCTAGTCCTGTGACAATTCATAAGTGTAGTTTATAAGTCAAATATTTTTTTTTCCTTTTTTTAATAGATATTAAAATATACATAACACATCCGACGCGTCATTATTATCTTAAGAACAAAATGTTACAAATAAATGAGACAGATCAGTAAAAGGCTATGATAAAAAAAACCCCCACGAGCCTAGAAAACAAACCTTGAGCTGAAACGGCTGATATTGACAAGCTATAGCTAAGAACCTACCGTGATTAAAAACCGTATATTTATCTATGACTCCATGCGACTTCGCCGTGTAAGTTTCATATAATAATTAATAACTAACTTCTAAATTTAGCCGTAGTAAGCAAGTTGTTCGATCCTTATAAGAATAATTACTTATCTGGCGTTTACCTTATAGAAATCAAACATTATTTATTTATTATTCTTCATCCAACAACATTTGTTTTTTATGACTTATGGAAAGCCTATTATTGGCCTTAATATTGGTAAAATTCTGTTTGTTAATATTTATGTAATCGCTGTTGGTTTTCATACAAAAATTATCTTTAGAATAACTAAAAAACGCAATAAAGTTGGCCAATTCGTTCGGGAGCTACGATATTACAGACAGACACACACACACGGAGTCAAAATTATAACACCAATCTTTTTTGTCGGGGGTAAAAAGACAGTAAAGATAAAGAGTCGAAGCTGTCGTTCAAGAATAAAGTTAGAAAATTTCTAAGTGAATAAATTGCATTATATATATTTTTTATATTTTTAGTATCTATTTTAATAAATTGATTGATATTTACTTTATGTATACGTAATAGAATATAATTTAATATTTACTTTAATTTATTGATAAATATAATATTATATATATATATATATATTATTTTTACTTATTTTTGCGTTATTAACCACAATTTACCTTTCTCATTTAATTTTCACTGCACCCATTGCCTTCTTTCTGCATGACCTTGAGGTTGACTGGCAGAAAATGCTTTTAGAAAGTCCACCCTTTGTATATTTCTTGTGCAATAAAGTTTTAAATAATAATTAGTAACGTTCTAAGAAAGCCGGCATACGACTTTGCACTGTGGTACCAAACCCATACAAAGCACGCACGCACACCTGATGACGATAATGTTGCATTCAGTGTAATACCGTTATTAACACAAGATATCCACAGAGTAGTGCAAACAAAACCGTTCCGTTATACGGTACAGAGTCAGCGGACGTGGTTTTATTGTGCGCTCAATTAAATAATGGAATTCGTGCGATGTTTTTCCGCTCTTGTTTTAATAATTTTTGTAACTTACGTCGGAGGAGGTAAGTTATTCCAAATTATTATTTAAAAACTTCGTCCGTGATCCAAAGAGTACATTATACACTGGTTCGAACAAATGTTAGATTTTAGGCCCAGTCTTCTCGACGAGATTTCTAAAATTGTACCTCAATCATATTTTAAGGCCCTAGCATCGCGACAAAGGCTGTTTTTTTTATTTATTTTAAGTTGTGAATGGAATTGTCTTACACAAATAATATTTAGAGATGGCTGATGAAAAAAAAGATTCTGTTGTTTGTTATTATGAGTATCACTTTATCCGTATATATATGTCTATCTATATTAGTCTGACTTTATTATGCTTTACCATCTGTTTGAGAGTTCGATCGATAATTTTCCTTGTTTCACACCTAGCGGTGGAAATCAGAACTATTTGGCCCGCGAGCTCTGAAAGTCTTGGAAATTAATTTTCAATCGAAATACATTAATGAATTTCTTTGATTTTTATGTACTTTTTTGTTATTTCAATAAAATAGTTGGTACCTCAAAGTTATTCATTTACTAATTGCGCAGTAATTAATTGGTATATTGTAATGCAATTATTAGATCTAGTTTTTGCTAATGATGTAATACCTTAGCACATAAAGAATTTGTGTAATTTGCTAAATATACATTAATTATTTTAGCCTTAGCTCAATATGCATGCTTAAATTAATAACTCTTCTGTGTTTTAATTTTATTGAGGTATTTACTCGTATACATTAATTAAAATAAGTACATTTTGTTGAAAAATCGCACAATATGCTGATGTGCTGTCATATTATAAATCTACTTAGGTTACTCGTCAACTTGCCATAATCAGAACAGGCAAAGATAAGAACAGGTTAAGAAAACAAACTTGCCAGTCAAAAAACTCTCAGAATGAGCATGATGTTGAAAAACGTCTGGTGAGCTTCAACGGCTGGACTGATTTTAACCATCTATAGTTAAGAACCACCGTGATTAAATTATCTTTCGAATAGAAAAAACCTCACTGAAATCGGTCCATCCGTTTGGAAGCTACGATGCCGCAAACAGACACGCACAAAAACACATACACTTGTACACAGTACTCACAAAAATATATGGATGAATAGGCGTGTAACTTATAACACCCTAGTTTTTCGTCGGGAGTAAAAAATGGAACTGAGTAAAAGTGGAGGCTAGGCTTCCTCCCGGAATCCTCAATCACTGAGTCACTTAGTTGACTCTCTTACCAGAACACTTATTTACAAATCGGATGAAACTTTAAAGTTTTACATTTAGCTATTATACTTAATTAACACACTAAATAACTATTTTTTAGATTGCAATCTATCTCTTCAAGACGACTTTAAAAAGCCGTCTCCCGTGTACATTCAAAATGGCGGCTTTTTGGCGCCAAACAACACAGGCGTCATCTCTTTGCGGAGGTCGCAAACTCTGCTCATAGCTTGCACTGGCCCGAGAAGATACGTGGTTTTGGGAAATGAGACTACATCTTACGAGTTTGTGGTAAGATATTGCAAAAAAATCTTAGTTGTAAGTAATATGCATAGTGTCACGCGAAATAATCTTGGTGGTGGTGTTAATAATGTAAACAATTGATCTCTCTCCGGTCATGTCTCACTGAACTTTGAGAGTGATGGAACATTGAGTGCACCTGTGTATTGCGCTCACACTGGTGCACTATAATATCTTCTGCGTAGTTGGCTGATCTCTGTTGAGATTGGCCGAAATCGGCCAGGAGGACTATTAATGTAAACGGGTATAGTCCAGCACAACAGAATAGAATAGAATAGAATCGTTTATTTGCTCTTGAATACGGTACATGTCAGATCTTTAAAATAACGCATATAATTCTCACATATTCAGCTATATAAAAAAGCATGCAAATCTATATATCTATCTTATATACAGGGTGTAAAAAAAACCTTAACGAAGCCGAATACCACATATTCTACCAATTATTACGATCATTTTTTTCTTTTACACCATACCTGGGAAGTTAACGGTTACTGAGATATTGATGGTTAAAGTTTGAAAAAAAAATTGATGATTTTTACAGAAATGACTTCTGTCCGTTATAACTGATCTTTTTTCCAAAGAAACATGATACAAATTTTCACTAGTTCTTTCATAAAAAGCCTCTAAATGGCACACTCCGCAATGAACAGCGCACACTCGAACCGAACCGCGTCGCGGCGGCGTAAAGCAACACGCCCCGCAGTGACTTTTCTGCGTGCGCGCTGTACATTGCGGGTTAGAATTAAATTATTTTTTTTGATGTCAAAAAATAAAAGTTGTTTCCCAGCCAAAATTTATTTTTCATACGATTTGGTTTGATGTACTGAACGCGTGGTTGACGGCTTCGTTAAGGTTTTTTTTACACCCTGTATATAAAAATGAAACCCGTTTTCCTTGGTCACGGCATCACGCGTGAATGGCTGGACCGATTTCACTAATCCTTTTTTTGTTGTATTTTTTATTATTAGGAGATGGTTCTTACGGAAAAAATATTAAGAAAATCTCTCAGATATATTGAAAAATATACATTTTAATTGCATACTTTAAAAAACGCGCGTAACTTATGTCAATGTCATTCGATGACATTGTTCAATCATTGCAACGCTAAGGCGGTACGAAGTTCGCCGGGTCAGCTAGTATAAACATAAAATTGGAAATATATTGTAGGTACTCACATTACATATCAATTACATAATAATAAGCTCAAGTAGCAGTGGGCAAGACACAGAGCGATAAACTGATAGCTGCTGGAACAGAACTTGATTGGAATTCGAGTTTAGAGATCAATCGACGCGTAAGATGGCACGACGATCTTGTTAAGATAGCTTGGCCACGGTAATATTATATTACCGTGGCTTGGCCCGATCAAGTCCTCTAGTAAGGGACACGTCGCTGACGAGTTTGAGTCCCCGTATGGGTGGCTCCTCGGCTCGGCCGCGTCGTCGTAACCGATGGAGCTAGCGTTGCCAGGTCGCCAATCCTAATAGCCGGACAGACCAGCCAGTTTGGCCGGCCATTTGGTTAAAAAAGCCCGACACCCTATATTATTGCGGATTTTGTCTTAGTATTAATAGGTACGACAAAAAAAAATCGGTTCGGTAGTCGACTCTCGTCGCCTACGCTCGGCCACACTCGGCGGCGCGGCGGCAGTACTCGCTTGTTTGCGAAATGTAAAAAGCCTAACAAAAGCCGGACAAGACGGACTCCGTTTATTTTGGCCGGACATGCAATCAAAAAGCCTAACTATGTCCGGCTTTATCCGGACGCCTGGCAACGCTAGCTGGAGCGACTTTAACGGCGGCTACGCCTTCAAGTTCCGTCTTCTGCCCGGTTAAGTTGATAAAGCCGTCGTCTAAGTCTTTAGCGATAGTCAAATAAAAAAAAAATAAAAAAAAAACAGGACCGAACTGGATGCAGAAAAATTAAACTCTTTATTGCACACCACAGAAATCATATCACAGACAAGTTTAACAAATAAAGATTTTATCATACTTATAGGCGGTCTTATCGCTGGAAGCGATCTTTTTCAGACGACCTTCTTGACAGATTAACTATTTACCTAATGCTTTTTTTCAGGAAGCTAAGTGCCTGTCGAACAATACGTTTAAAATAGATAGTTTAAAATGGAAAGGTCCGTTCAAAGATATCAAATGCAATATCCAACCGTTTTTCACCTCTGAAGAAGTGAAGGGCGGGTGTGGAAGAGGTATGAAGCTGTATAGGTGAGTAAAATACCTAATTAAGACACCTTTTATAGACAAGAGTTTACTTAGAACTTACTTTACCGATGTAAAAAGTAATTTTAATTTTCGAAATACTCGTACCAACACTAACTAATTTATAATTAACTATACAATTTTTTAACATATAATACAAAAAAAGCAGAATCAAATTTAAACATCACACACTTACATGTTACGAGTAATGATGATGTTAAGATGATTTAATTAAGTATTTAAGGCAGAAGCCCAGAATACAGGTTAATATTAATTATAGCAGTAATACATAACACGGAACAAACACTAATAAAATGATACGTTACACGTTAGCTAAGTGATTTGATACGGTTTACGCTATACCCGCTGAGCAAATTATCCCTTGAAAATTGTCCGTATTCTAACTATCGTAACGTATTCGTAACGTTTAACTATCGTTAACTTGTCAATTTGTATGGGGAATACGAATACATTAGGATAGTGTTCGTGCTCACCCCACAGGAACATCGTATCGTCAAAACGTCAGAAACTGTGTATTTCCCATACAAATTGACAGGTTAACGAATAGTAAACGATACGAATACGTTACGATAGTTGTTCGTGCTCACCCACTGCGGTTGACCGGCCTGGTAAGTAGGTGAGTACACAATATGAGACTAAGATAATTATTTTTGGTTCAGAGCAAAGATAATTACCTATTATTGGTTCAGAGAAACCTACTGAGGCATCTCGTGACCTTGTATAGGGGCACCGGAATCTGATGGAAATGAAATGTCAAATAAATATACATTTAGGTACACATATAGGTAAGATTTTCTTAAGGATATAATCATTTCTTATTTTTTTTCCTTTGTCATTGTGGATGACATTATAAGTTGACGATTTAAAAGAAGATGAAGAATTAGAACTATTATCTTGTCTCACTTATCGTTTTTAATGTGTTTCATTAACTTTACAAGTGTAAAATATTAACAATGTGTCTCTCTCAACTAGCTGGATAGTGCGCGATGACATTCATCGTTGAGTGATACCAAACAATTTTGATACTTTACAATCAAAATGGTTGATTAATTTGTAATAAGTACATATTTGTTTTAAACGATTTACCGAAGTACTAACTATGATCGGAAATAAATAAATGTTTTAAATTCTTTTAATGAAATATCTTTTATTTTTGCAGAATGAAACATGTAAATTATTTAAATATCGAAAATAGCACCGATACAGTAGAGCACGAATTACCTAATTGAATCGATTCACTTGTTCTTGAGATCAAACTTACATTCTTCAATTATTATTATTAGAAAACTAGATCTATTTTCCAACTAGGTACACTTTAATCGCCTAACAACACTGAAAACAAAATATCAATAAAAAATAAGTATTTTATTGATAGAATTGTCTACTATACTTTAGACTATAAACTCTATAGTAATAATAAAATTCTGAGATACAAAAATATGACCGATATAATCCGGGAAAATAAGTACATATTTAAAAAAAAACACGGGTTGCACTCCGGGAGTGCCGGCAGAAGTGAAAACTTGATTATTAACGTTGTGCATTTTTGATTTATTTGAACCGTCTTACGGTTTTTCGATCAGCATCACGTGACCTGACGCGAGTTTCACAGTTTCTACCCATGCCACAAAAGTGATCAACGCCGCTAAAGAAGTTTTCACTTCAAAAAGTGTGTTGTTGTGTTCAAGTTCAATGCCATAACCATGAAATGAATGAAGGGAACGGGTTTACGGGTATGCTTGTGGGGGCTCGTGCTCGACCGGCATCCGACTGCCGCACGCTTTAAGTTCCCCCACCGCACCGCTAGATGTCGCCGCGCGGCGATAATCCGCGGTACGTTCTTATTTTTTCGGAGAATGACTACCGCAGACGGCCGCAGTTTAATCATACTTACCTGGCATAGGGGACACCGTGATCAAGAAGGCGGTTCCCCCAGGGCGAGGCCTCTCCATTGCACTGCGGTGGGGTTGACCCCTGCGATTATCCCTAATGTGGATAACTCGGATGCGTAATTTTTGGTAGTGGGGACTGCGTACGCGCTGTCCCCCCAGAAACTCGTATATTAGTTAGAAAGATATGGAATAGCCATACATACATACTATAGGACCATAGCAAATTAATGCAATGATGGATATAATCATGCCGTCTGCATTCATTCAATGACTTGCTTGGAAGAATAACACGTAAGAATATTTTCAACACACTTGCTCGTAAAGTGAGCCTTATTATATCGTTCTTAGGGCCATAAACCGAACTATAACATACACGTGCATAATAATATTACACACTAGTGCATAATAGAATGATCCCTACAAAGTTAAGTTAGTACCTAACTGCAAATTATATGCGAGTAAACAGAGCATTTTCAATTTAACCGGGTAATACAGTTTTTTTTGTAACAACAAAGATGTTTTATGCCACCGAAAATCCATTTACATTTTTGAAATAAATAAGGGACACATTTATTTAATTAAGACGAAAAAACATTTATTATTATCAAATTATTTATAATTCACAATAATTTCTTATAAAATATTTGCATTTTATCACTAAAATTATCATTTTGAAGTAGGCTGTATGGCTGTAATCAATCACCTTACATTTGGCGCGTGCAAAAAAAAATTGCGCGCCATTTCCCAATTTCCCCATACTTAATTAAACGATTTATGCAATACATGTTTGTTTTTTCCTCGCAAGTGTGTTGAAAAACGTCGTATGATACACGTGTGTATTGATGATTACCGTCCTCGGCTCTCTTAAGACCCTCACCTGACGGCTCGGGTCTCAATGGCGCCTCAGCGGTAATCACAAACATTACACACTTGTACCATAATGTACTATTATCTTTTATTTTAACACGTACAGTGTAAAAACAACATTGTACAACTTTATGAAGACACACACGTTATGTTAAAATATGCGAAACTATGTTTAATTTTATCCACATAAAACCTTTATCGACATATATCAATACCTTCTTTTTTTTATCACCAGTCAAACTTTTTTTGTCCTGACGAAGGTACTGTAACGCTATTAGCGTCATATTGCAGTAAATATGCGCTTGATTAACGTTTTGTTTTTACCAATTTGATTGATTAGTAGCTTAAAAAGAATAAGTAAAAAAAAAATACGACTACTTTTATCAGAAACAGTCATTTTACAGGAATTTGACTTTTTTAAACAAAAAATGCCATATTTAATCCCTTTTTATTCTTTACTTTTATTGTAGGTACGGGCAAGGTTTTACAGAATTTTTTAAACTTATCGCAAAAACTGCAAAGTTTTTTGTAATAGCCAGCCAAAGTTACCGCCAACATAAAAAATACTCGAAATAGCTGAACGAAAAAAAAAACCAATCAATTGCGGAATTTAATGATTTTTGATACGTTCAATTTTATCCTATTTTCGCAATTTTGACCTATTTGATTGGACATTTTTTTTCGTTTTTCTCATTAGAAGTTGTTTTTTCATGCTGGCGTAAGCTTTGGTGGGCTTAAAAAATACTTTGCGGTTTTTGCGATAAGAGATTTTGCAAATTCTGTGACACATGCCTGTAGAATTAAAGAAAAAAAAAACACGGGTTGCACTCCGGGAGTGCCGGCAGAAGTGAAAACTTGATTATTAACGTTGTGCATTTTTGATTTATTTGAACCGTCTTACGGTTTTTCGATCAGCATCACGTGACCTGACGCGAGTTTCACAGTTTCTACCCATGCCACAAAAGTGCTCAACGCCGCTAAAGAAGTTTTCACTTCAAAAATATTAAATAACTAAATAAACTTTTGTTAAAAAGTGCAGTTTGTAAAAGTATTTTATAAATTGTTTATAATAATGAATAATTCATAATTTTATAATGTCTAAAATCTAATGAAGACAAGAGTTATTTAAATCTGGACAAATTGTATCCAATTGTAACTTAAAACATTTTATCCAATTTACCGTCTTAAAAATACAAATGATCAAGATCGTTTATTCCTAATTCCCGAGCATTAAGTACCATCCAAAAATGCTAATTACCTCGATCTTCATAAGATTCCGGTGACCCTATCATACAGTTCTTGCAACAGAAATGAGTAGACTGATTTGCCGACGCTGATCTATCTACTAAAGGTAAGCGTCCGTATGTCCGCATCGGACGCATTGCACGAATCGGATTTTAGTTGTAAAAAAATTACCTAAGTCACAATATTATAACAATATAAATTAAATCATAAATTACATTACATTTTATAGCGGAGCATGTTAAATGTGTTAAGCTTTAAATAAACTAATGTAATGAGTGGCATAAATAAAAAAACCAGGCAAAACGTAAGCACACAGATTTTATTTAAATTAGGTTATGATCAACTATCAAAATACAAATTGCCAGAGTTTCGGCCTATTCAGTGGCTAAGAGGGCAAAAGTGGCTAGACGCTTGAGTCTTCGCACCTGACCCCTTAGGGGTCGTGGGCGAACCGTTCGGGGCAACGGCCCCTTTCGGTGGGTTCATTTCGCTGTCCGTGAAGACGGACAGGTCCTTGGGTTGGTGTGCAGGAGTAATCTCACTGCTGTGGTGGCGGTGACACTGGCGAGCTTTGCAGCTGCGAGCCAGCGTCATGGGTAGTGGTGATGTTGGGTTGGTGGGTGTCAGGTCCGGTGGTGGAGGATTCGTCGCTGCTGGAGACGAGGTCGCGTGACAACGCTCGGTATCGAGCTGAGCCGTGGTCTGGGGGACGCGAGTTAAAGTTTATGATGTATGAAATTATCTAACGATAAATAGCTTTAGAATAAAATAAATTAAAACAATTTATAAAATACTTTTACGAACTGCACTTTTTAACTATTTAATCTTTTTTTTCTTTAATTCTGCAGGCATGTGTCACAGAATTTGCAAAATCTCTAATCGCAAATCCGTTACGTGCAATAATAATATAATAATAATAGTCATTTATTCATAACCCCAAGTTTACAGATTTTTCTTGGGTGTGTACATATGTACTTACTTATTTCGCTGGTTTAGTGACCCGAAGTGGATCTTGGCCTCCGACATTAAAGTACGCCATTCTTCCCTATTCTGTGCCAAATCTGACCAGTCGGACACTTTTAGCTCTTTTAGGTCTTTGGCGACCTCGTCCTTCCAGCGATATCTTGGACGCCCCACCGGCCGGCGCCCGGAAGGATGTCCACGATAGGCTCTATTTGCGGCTCGATCCTCTTCCATCCTCTCCACACGTCCTAGCCAGCGAAGTCGGGAAGATTTTATTTCTCCGATGATGTTCGGCTCAGACACTAGATCTTCTATCTCTCGGTTGTACCTACGCCTCCATACCCCATCTTCTCCTCTTGTTGGTCCCAGAATTTTCCGCAAAGTCTTTCGTTCTGCCACTAAGAGTTTGTTCTCCTCCTTCAAAGTTAACCTCCAAGTTTCGCACCTGTACATTAAAATGTACAGGGTGTAGTTGGCTGTGTACAGGGTAAATTTAAACATTTTGCATCATAATCATAAGATTTATATCCCTGACAATGAGACTAGTAAAAACTGGATCTTCAGTGTCAGTGTTGTGCAAGTGCAATGCGTCCGCTGCGGGCCTGTGGACGCTTTACTAACGGGTACAATTATCGCTTACTTCTTACGTTTGACTCCAAATTTCCCATTTTCTTTTTCAGGGTAGGCTATAAGATAAAAGACACCTTCTACTCCTTATACGAAGCTTGTTTTGATCAACATCCGATTCGTACGGTGTACGTTCGTCATGAGATATCTCCTTCAAGTATCTTCTTCTACAAGGATGGACAGCGGCCTCAATTCACTGGTAAAGTAAAAAGGCTAGATTAGCGTTAGCTATAATAGTCCTCCTGGCCGATTTCGACCACGGCGGCCATCTCAACAGAGATCAGCCAACTGCGCAGGAGATATTATAGTGCACAAGTGTGAGCGCAATACACAGGTGCACTCACTGTTCCATCACTCTCAACGTTCGGTGAGACGGCAATCCGACATGACCGGAAAGAGATCAGGCGCAGGCTTAACGTGCTTTCCGATGCACGGGCGTGTAACACCGCCAACTTCCCGACTCCGAGCTGTTTTTGAGAAATTCATGACAGAAAATCTCAGAAACAATTTTGGCTCGACCTGGGATTCGAACCCAGGACCTCTCGGATGTAAGGCAGAAACTTTGCCACTACACCAACGAGGCAGTCAAGCGCTAGCTATAAAGCTGGATTTGCGCAAGCGCTGCGCTTCCGTGTTACGCCGCGCACGCGACAGACTCAACAGCGCGTTGATGGACCGCTTGGACTCCCCTGTGCTGGCACGCTGTATTAAACTGCATGCAGTTAAATAGTCCTAGGTGCCAGTCCAGCACTCCCCGAGGTTTTGATTATTTATTTTCTCTTTTTGTTACTAACATTAGTTTTCTAAGTCACTGTATACTTACAAAATATGGATCTTGTCCGAAATAAATGCAATCATTATTAGGTATTATTATGAAATTATCGTCCTACATGAGAGTTCTTCCGAAATCACTGTTGGAGAGTTTAAAACAAGCTTCTATGAAAATTAGTAGGTCTCCTAGCCAATTTCGACCAGCAGAAGGAGATATAGTGCACAATTGTAAGCGCAACATTGCACTTACTGTTCCTTCACTCTCAAAGTTCGGTGAGACGGCAATCGGTGAAAGTTCTTTAGAGAACCTTTCCTGATAAACTATCATCAAAAGCTTTGTCCCATCAAGAAATTTTATCGAAACATTTTGACGTGACAACGTCTTATAAATTGGTTTGCCGGGTGACACTTCAAGAAACTGCGTTACGCTCCGCTCACGTTATGCGCTCACGATGAGAGCGAGTGAGAGGCACGCGTCCCTTCGACTCGGGCATGGTTAGCCCGCCTAAGAGCGAGTGAGACAGACATAAAAAGTGAAAGGCACGCGTCCCTTCCACTCGAGCACAGTTAGCCCGCCTAAGAGCGAGAGAGACAGAGCGAGAGAGAGAGAGTGAGAGAGATAGGCATACACAACGGTTCATGTTATACGAATGAATATTCACATTAAAATTATTTTACCACTCAAAGTCGTTGTCACGTAAAACTTTCGCCCGTATACCGACTTTACAGGCAACCAATTTTTTCATCATTTTAATTTACTTATGATTTCAGAAGGCGGACTCTTCGGCAAAGTGAAAATATCAAAACTCTACTCGCTGACGAATCAGAAAGCTCGAATCGACGACCTTCTTGGAGCAAACGCCTCTTCGCAATACATCACCAAGAAACAGGTAAGTCGGACTTAATTTTACCTGTACAACCCATAACTATACCGTGCCAGATCAAAAAACAATAGTACCTATTACAAGTCCATACAAAGTATTGATGGTAATTCTCAAAAAATATTTTAAAATTCGTTAATTCTTTTCTTTCGATGCGTTCACTTACGATACAATGATTTGACTGACACCGATTAAAGTTAATAGTCATCCATACTTCCATATTAATATTATAAATGCGAAAGTAACCCTGTCTGTCTGTATGTAACTCATAACGCCTAAACTACTGAACCGATTGGCATGAAATTTGGAATGGAGATATTTTGATACCCGAGAAAGGACTTATAGGCTTTTACAGCGAGAAAATGACGCATTTCCATTGGAAAACTCAAGTGCGCCGATTGCTTTTACGTCTAAACTGCTAAACAGAGTTAAATGAAATATGGTAAGGAGATAGTTTGAGACTTAAGAAAGGACATGAGTTACTTTTGAGCGCGGGAAAACAACGCATTCCCATGGGAAAAAATACTTTCCCTGCAATATGATCGCTTTCACTCCTAAATTACGAAAGATTTGAATTTTATGGATAAAATTGGTATTATGGGAAAACAACGCATTCCAAAAAACTACCTAATGCGTATAAAAGGCGGTGCACGGGCGCGGGTAAAAGCTAGTAGGAAATAAAACGATTAAATTCTCGTCCATAAACTTAAAGATAGAAATAATAGAAAAGTCTTTCCATTATCTTTGATAAACTATTTGATCGCAAATTCGCAATACGCAAATGTAACAATTTTACTCAGATGCAGATGCACTCAAACTATTGAGGTACCGAGCAAAGCCGCGCCATTTTGTTCGGTACCTTAATCGCACAAGAATCTGATGGGCTCTCATCTCAACTCTGTACCTGTTCAGTTCCTCAGCAGAGGCCATTTGGCAGCCCGAGCAGACTTCTCTTTGCGAGCGGCGCAAGTGGCCACCTTCCACTATGTGAACACGGCGCCGCAGTGGCAGCGCGGCAACGCGGGTGATTGGGCTGCTTTGGAAGAGGTGAGTCTTGTAGCACGCAGACAACCAGGGACCGTACTCCGTAATAATAACAGTCCTCCTGGCCGATTTCGAGCACGGCGGCCAATCTCAACGGAGATCAGCCAACTGCGCAGGAGATATTATAGTGCACAAGTGTGAGCGCTATACATAGGTTCACTCACTGTTCCATCACTCTCAAAGCTCGTTGAGACGGCAACCCGACATGACCGGAGATACATCAGGCGCAGGACCAACGGCTTAATGTGCGCACCGAGGCACGGGGGTGTAACACCGCCAACTTCCCGACTCCGAGCTGTTTTTGAGAAGTTCATTACAGAAAATCTCAGAAACAATTCTGGCTCGACATGGGATTCGAACCCAGGACCGACTGGGCTGCTTTGGAAGAGGTAAGTCATGAAGCACGCAGTCAACCAGAGGCTGTACTCCCTAACGTTTCATTCTTATTTTCGAATCTAGCCCTCGTGCTTGCTAACACGGTCAAGAGTGACAAACTACGGACAACAGCTTAGAAGAGAGTAGGAGAGCAGTTCACTAGCGCGGCAACGCTGGGCTGAATGGGGACTGGGGAAAGCGACTGGGCTGCTATCGAAGAAGTAAGTGAAGAGAACCTGGGGAGAATAAGTTTGACTGCTGTTACTGTACCCTAATATTTGATATAAAATAAATAAAAAATTGGTTGCCTGTAAAGTCGGTATACGGGCGAAAGTTTTACGTGACAACGACTTTGAGTGGTAAAATAATTTTAATGTGAATATTCATTCGTATAACATGAACCGGTGTGTATGCCTATCTCTCTCACTCTCTCTCTCTCGCTCTTAGGCGGGTTAACTGTGCTCGAGTGGAAGGGACGCGTGCCTTTCACTTTTTATGTCTATCTCACTCGCTCTTAGGCGGGCTAACCATGCCCGAGTCGAAGGGACGCGTGCCTCTCACTCGCTCTCATTGTGAGCGCGGAACGTGAGCGGAGCGTAACGCAGTTTCTTGAAGTGTCACCCGGCAAACCAATTTATAAGACGTTGTCACGTCAAAAACCTACGATAGTCTTAGCAGCTCGTGTGCGTGAATCTACGAGGCGGCAGAAGTTGAGGGGGAATGAGATTACGGATTGCAATCAACTGCATTTCCACTCCAGCTGTCTAACTGCTAATCCCGGAAATCTGTTAAATCCAGCTGCTAGAAAAATGTGCTGGATTCAGCGTGATTGCTCGATCTTGGATCCAGTAATAACAATTCCTAAATTGAGGTATTCCAGATGCTAGCGGACAGCGGTAGGGGCAGTGCGCCTGCCAAGCGTCTGTCCCACATTTCGGTAAGAAAAGCAACGCATGACTTTGTCAGATCAAGAAATCGGGGACCATTTTTAATTGCATTGAGCTGAAGATAGTGACCTATAGTGACTTAGAAAGGAAGTGTTCGGTCTAGGCATCTTATTTTAAGCTTACCTATATTAATTTACTATTGTCCATTTGGAACGATATAAATGATCATTATTATTACTTTAACCGTTATTAAAATGACTGAGGTTTCTAATCGAAGTTCCCTGCAAAGACATTCGTTGGAGTTTGACGGGTGTCTTGTCAGAAAACTTCCATTTAATATCCTGTAAAAAAATAAAATTTTTGACGACCGCTTGGTGCAGTGGTCCACAGTTCGGACTTCTAAAACCAAGGGTCGCGGATTCGATCCCAGCACAGTACAAGCATAAGTGTGCATGAACATGTGTGTTTGTACTGGTCTGGGTGTTTTCTATGTATAATATGTATTTATTTACAAAAAAAAGTATTTAAGTATGTTTATCCGTTGTCTAGTACCCATAACACAAGCCTCGTAGCTTAATTTGGGACTAGAGAATTGGTGTGATTGTTGTGAAATATTTATTATTAGGTATTATTCTTGGCAGGCCCTCAAAAGGCGCGTCAGCACGCTCGGCCGGCCGGTCACCGTGTACACCGGCACCCACGGCGTGCTCGACTTCGGGGAGAAGAAGCAGCTGTACTTGAGCACCGATGAGAACAACAACGGGGTAGTGCCGGTACCGCTGTACCTTTATAAGGTAAATTTGTTTTTGTTTTGTTAGCCTACATCATCCCAATGCTGGGCAAAGGCATCCCCCAAACCTCTCTAGGGTCAGAGTTTAAAGGACTGACTGAGTCAGAAATACTGCCGTTCGCTCACAAACCAACGTATCGGATATAGGCGAGAAGACTGCCAAGTTGAAGTGGGAGTGGGCCGGCCACGTGTGTAGAATGCATCCCGACAGGTGGGCCCGAATCGTTACACAGTGGGTGCCTTCGGACGGTTTTCGCCGAAGGGGAAGGCCTAGAAAGAGATGGTGCGACGATTTGCAAAGTATGTATCGGACTAGAAAATTTGATATTAGTATAGTTGAAAAAAGCAAAATTTGATGATACAATTGGCAAACTTAATGACTTGTCGTGCATTCTCTACCATTCTCTCTGTAATACGCATATGCGCGCACCGAAACTACGTATTTGAAAAACTATGCCAGCTATGAAGAGGCCTTTTTAGGTAGAGCACGTCCTGCGGCTTAAGATTAGGTATGATAGTGATGACAGCTCAAAAATTACCATGGCTAAATGTACGTACTCCAACCCCACCAATTGCCGTAGTATTGTCCAAAAAACAAACAAAAAACGACTATCTTCTCCTAAAAAGTAAGTAAATTAACAAAAATACGCTATAGTAGCCGACTCTAGCGGCTAAGTGCGGAAACAGCCCAGCTGAAACTAAACAAACTGAACTAAACCCCTAAAAAGTATGAAACAAGATTCTAATCTATATTCAGTCAGATGAAAGCCGTGGTCGTTCACTTTCCCCTAAGGGTCGCCATGTCTGGGCACGTTTCCAGTCTCGGGTTCAAGTTTCAGTTGATCAAGATGTTTTACCTTTTGAAAAAATCCATGTTTTATACGTATTTATGGAAGAAATACATGATCAGGATATCAGCATCTGATATTACAGTTCTAAACTCGGTTTCTGTACTGACTTAACTAGATTTATGTTCCCCTGATGTGCCGTCTTCCGTTTCTATGTTAATGTGGTAACTCTTATCATTCCAGCTAGTCTACGACCCACAAACAAAGAAGGCAGTCGTCTTCGTATCCATTAACTCTTCATTCTACAACAGCACAACGACAGACCAGCTGACAATCTGCGAGGATCTTTGCGACGAGCAGGAGTACTCCTGGCTGAGCTGGCGGGCTGACGGCACCACCAGCTTCTGCTGCGGTTACGATGACGCTGACGAGCTGGAGCTGCCCAAGTTGACAGTCCATGGGCTGTTCTATTAGTTTTAAAAAAGTTTTGTTTTTTTAACGCCGCAACGCTAATGGGAAGGCCCAGCCGATCACACCACTCAGGACGACCAATCAGAAGCCTCCACGCAAAGATCACGCCACCACGAGACCCGAAAGGCGCACGCACTTCAACCACTGCTCTTCAAGCCACGGCCCCGACTACGTCTACGTATTTTTACACTATCATTGTAGAACGGGTATTAAATCAATCGATTTTGCAATCACCTTTTTTTATTCCCCTCTTTCGAAAAGACATAACACTTAAAAAAAATCTTTTCGGCTCCGGTCATCGGGAAGGAATTGAACCCCCGATCTTTGGAAGTCCGGTCCAATGCTCAGACCACTGAGCTACCGAGAACCTTAATGGATTCGTTGAATAGGGATGTGGACTGTACTCAAATAAGTATATAATTTTACCATTAAAAGGTAGTTTCTATAATAAAAATAATGAATAACACAATATTTTCTTCAAAAACCAAAGGATTAATTAATTTAAAAAATGTAATTAAATATTTCACTCTCAAGTCACGTGACAATCAACACATTGGTGTTAATTGTCACGCATTTTGCAATCAAAATGCGTGACGTCACTTGTTGCCAAACAAGAATTTTCACTGTCAAGTACTATGTGTTTGTTGATATTTGGATAATAAGTATTATTATTTTGATTTCCGTGAAATTTCTTCGAAATTCGTTTAATTATATTATTTGTAATTTCTATTAGTTCAAATTTGCCATGAATTGATTGCTTTACGGTGGCTAATTTCTTCGCATCAAATTGTAACTTCTGCTCTGCTGAATTTAGATATGTGAAGACTTCTATGTAAGTAATATACTCAGGATACACTATAATAGTAATCGTAGGTATTTATAAACTCCAAAAGTAAAATTGAATGTTATAATTATAAAATAATATGATTTTGAGGTTCTGTCTTTTTAACAAATTGTTTCATTCCTTTTAAGTTGCCCAGCAGGCAGTCATATAGGAGACGATGCTGTGGGATATGTATAACGTTTCATTGGGCGCCTGAAAGCCGCTCCAAACGTGCCATGAGGAGGAAAGTTTGATGATGGTTTAACGACCAGCCTGTTCAGTCAGACCTGCATTTTGGTGTCACAAACGACACTTGTTACCACACGCCACTTGGTCCACGGTGCTCCTATGCGAGGGTTGAGGATCTCTGCGCTGAGGAGTACTCCTGGCTGAGCTGGCGAGCTGACGGCACCACCAGCTTCTGCTGCAGTTACATACTGGCTAAGTCGACTGTTTTAATAGTTTTCTTAATTTAATCTTAGAAATGAAACCGGCCGCAACTCGAGATTTGTAAGGTCAGGTCAGTCAGTGGTAACTGAAACAGTGCGGTTTTATTTGCTGGTGTTGTAGAGCATTGTCTCTTTCACTCTTTAATTTTAATATGGTACCCTAAATAAAGGTGTTGAAGATGTAATTTTTTTAAGGTTTGAAGGAAGAAAATAAGTAAAGAAGGTTTGTTTTATTACATTCTTTTAATGCACTTTGCTTTGAATCAAATAATATTCTTACGCTATTTTTAATTAAAGATTTCTATACATGTCTACCTATAAACAAAATAATACAAAGTTTGTGAATATGTTTTTTTTTATAAATACAGTATCATATAATTCGTAAAATAAATATTAAATCATTTTGTAAGAATGTACAGTTCAATTGAGAACATTTTTCATTTGTTGAAGGTGGTTATTGAATTCTAATTTAATCAAATAAATAGCCTTACCATAGCACAGGATTGAGAGCATAATATATACCAATTTACAATGAGATATGTCTCCACGTGTAGGTAAATATATTAAATGATTGATCCGGCTCGATGGACCAAAAATGTTTGAGACGATTTATCACGGTTTCGCCAAGAGAATTTTATTTTATAAATAATATTGATATACATATTATTATTAAAGTTAACTAAATTAATATTCATGCCAAGACACATAACACAAAAACCATACATACTGGTTTCAAAATTCGAGTAAGTTATTTCATACAAACATCAACAACCTTTAACTAATAATACAGATAAAATGTGCTTTTAAAAACATTAACACCTAAAACATAATTTTGTACCATACAACAATTTAAAATTCGATATAATTTTTTTCACATTACATTAATACATTGAATTCAGTTGTACCTACTGATCTCTAAACAAATAATATGTGCTACTTAAAGCTGAAAAAGAGTATTATTTTTCTTTGAATTTCCACTAAACGACGCCGGCGCAGGAACCCAAATACGGAAGTGCAGCAGTCGCTCGTAATCTGTCGAAGCGACAACACCTCCTGAGGATGCCACGTGTAGTGGCGAAAATTTGGATGTATGTATTTGGGTTCCTGCGCTGGCGCCGTCTAGTGGAAATTTAAAGCAAAATCATTCTCTTTTTCAGCTTTAGTCATGGATTTCCGCAAAGTAACACCTGATTCCATCAACTATGTGCTATATTTGATTAAGATAAGTGAATAGGGTGGGTATATGAAACCACCAATAGTTAACGTTATTTTTATGAACTGTCAAAACGCGAGTCTCCCATATATTTTGAATGGCGATACTAGCTAGTGACGTCAACGTAATTAAAAAAACCGGTCAAGTGCGAGTTGGACTCGCGCACCGAGGGTTCCGTACAAACCTGTAGATATGGAGTAGTAACTGGAATTTTCAAAATAGTCAAAAAATTTTTTCAAAATTTTTTTTTTATATGATGAAACTGAAAAATTACGGTTTTCGTAATTTTTCCTATATCTGTACTATAAGACGTGACTTCGTACTAAATTTCAAGATTCTAAGTTTACGGGAAGTACCCTGTAGGTTTTGATTCCCGTGCGAGTTTCGAAAATTTGCGGAAATTTGCGGCCTAAATGGCTGTATCTTTTGATTGCGTTGGCTTAGAAGGTTGATTTTTCTACAGCTTCCAGGGACAGTAGACCTAAGTATCATATAGAAATTTCAGTTTGATACCTCCACGCGTTCCTGAAAAAAACGGTCTTGGCAGACGTACGGACGGACAACAAAGTGATCTTATAAGGGTTCCGTTTTTTTCTTTTGAGGTACGGAACCCTAATAAAATATTGTGAATAATAAGAAATGTTTTACTCAATTACGTTTTCATTTTGAATAAACAGTGCCAATATTTATTCGGGAATGGCTATATTTCAAGGGCTGTTACATCATTTGACAACTTTCATGTTTTTCGTCCCATATCACTCATGTACAGATCATCCCTTATTTTGTATTAGGTACGGTGACGGTCCACGACGCGTAAACACTTTCTAAAGAGAATAGTTTGCATGCACTTCGACACACGCAGAGCAATACGGTAGTTGACACCACCAATCGTTGACGTACTTTTTATCAACTGTCAAAACGCTTTTCTTCATAGAGCTTGAATGGGAATAACACACTTTGACGTCACCGCGTGCAATGCCGACTGAGTGACTAATTATCATTTGAATTCCAATTAAAAATCAAATAATACGAACTGCAGAAAAATATTAGTGTAAAGGCATCTGAAATTATGAATTATTTTAGAGAAAATCAGTTTTTTAATATTTCTTTCATAGTGGAAACAAGCCTATTAGCAAGCGGGATTGCGCGCGATGTGCAAATGATTTTCGCCTTTAAGGTTTTCACGCGGCGCGGACCGACATAGTACGGTACATAGCTACAAAATAATCATAACATAATAGCTAACGGCCAGTCTCAATATTATATCTCCCTTTGACTGAAAGTTACGCGACTACCGCCATAGAAATTCATTAAATAAATAAATATTTCACAACAATCACACCAATTCTCTAGTCCCAAATTAAGCTACGAGGCTTGTGTTATGGGTACTAGACAACGGATAAACATACTTAAATACTTTTTTTGTAAATAAATACATACATATTATACATAGAAAACACCCAGACCAGTACAAGCACACATGTTCATGCAAACTTATACTTGCCTACTGTGCGGGGATTGAACCCGCGACCCTTGGTTTAGAAGTCCGACACGTGGACCACTGCACCAAGCGGTCGTCATTTGAAATTCATTGAGGGTCGAACTCTAGTTGCGTCGCCGACATAAGTCGCCTCGATGAATTTGTAAGGTAGTCGGTTGGAGACTAAAATCATCGAGTATAGAAAGAACACTTGCGCAGCCTCGTGTACACGAAGGGCCTCAGATAGCTGTAATAGGCTAGATGACACCACCAATATCGTTGACATACTCTTTATTATCTGTCAAAACGGCCTCCATAGATTTTGTATGGGAAAACAAAAACATGACGTAACGGTTGTGTATCAGAAATCGGACTTAATCGACCGAATATTTATTGCATTTTGTGCGTTTAAAATATGGTTTCCACAACTTTTTGGAAATATACTGATTGTATTAACTTCAGAGGGTCTATGTTTTTTAATCGCCATGGTCTTGAAAGTAAAAAGAAATAATAAATATACAACAACATCACATACATTGATCGGACTCCGTGGTAAGTAGCTTAAGCACTTGTGTTACAGATATCAGAATCAACAGTGGCATTACAAATAAACTTAATTAAATACATATAACACCGAGACCAGTACAAACATACATGTTCATGCAGACAAATGTTTGTACAGTGGGGGGATCGAACCCACGACCTCTTGGTTAATAGTCAATTTCTTGACCATTACATCAAAGTGGTCGTCATATAAGGGTAATAAGCATAAACATATTTAAGATAGGTGTCAACATGCCTATTTTTATAGAAACGGCTGCAAGTGATCTCACACAGCTTTATAGTATGAAGCTTACAGTTATCTAAGTTTTAGTCAAAGGAAGATAGGATATTAAAACCGACCGTAAGTCTCCCTTACAATATAATAAGATATAAAATTGGATTATGAAAATTTGGAATGGGAAGTACTTAATAACTTAAACATTCCAGTTGTAATAACTTAATAAGCATAAAATTAAAAACATAAGATCGTTTATCTTAAATCAAATTAAGTACCCTTTAGGAAAATTGATTTAATAGAGTTATAATAACTCATTAAATAGTACAGATGTCGCTAATATTAATTTTGTTACAATTGGTTAACAGAAATAGGTTCTAGTATGTAATTAAATAAAGATTAAACATTATTTAGTGGAGATGGATTTTTTACTAACGTGCATGTATAGGACATGGTGTAGGTACTATGCAAGCAAACGACAGTAGTTCCCATATACCCGTCCTTGTCATTCACGCTAGAATGACTGAGCGAGCGAAAGGAATGTCTATATCTCTCATAATCGGGGTCTGTATTTATTTACGTCTTGCGCTAGCAGCAGTAAAATACATTAATCCTTCTTAATCTCAAGATGGCGCATCTTTCCCTTCTATTATAGCCGTCAAGGCCTGTCTATCTCTTTTATTTTCGCACGCAGAAGTAATCAACGCCAGCAAATGCTTATTAGAATACTCGGTTCTCTCTCTAACGAACTCTTCTAGACCTTTCCTAGGCAGGTAATACGCTTTCACATATCTATCGACGTAATCCTGATACGGAACCGGTTTTAAACCTGATATTTTTTCGAGTTTCACAAATAATTGCCTATAATCTAACTGCATTAGGCCTCTTCCCGCGTTCGAACATTTGGTCGCATTCGAAAAGCCTTCTACTAGTAAGTGAACTATGAATTTTGATACCATAGACCAGATAGAATTTAGAACTTGAATGTTTAGTGTGACCTTCGCTGCTATATTCTCGATGCGAAGCGCAAACACTTGGATTTTCCGTGTGATCATGTCTACGTAAGGACTATGCTCCACGGCGACACTCTTCACATCCCATCTGACTTGCGACATGGCTATGAGAGCAGATCTCGCGTCAACCGCTTTCGAAGCCGAGCACATATAGACAGGCATCCTTAGATCTACAACCACGGCTAATGTATTATCTCTAAAATGGTCTAGAAGAAGCTTCTGGTGCGGTGCTACTATGGACTCCAAATACGGCTGCAACAGTTCGTATTGCTTCGCCAAAAATATGACGCTCTCAACCGCTACTATTCTTTCCGTCAGACCGTTTAGATTCTCTTCTGAAGACATGTCCAAGTGCTGAGGCAGATCTGGACATAGAAACGTCTTAGAGTCACCGTCTCCTGAATTCGTGTCAATACTGTTAGAAATCCTCTTTAAAGTTGCACTCAATTTTGTACTATACAAGGTGGTTGATGCCACTTCTAAGTCAGACGCGAAAAACAGATGAACCGTGTAGAAGTAATAGTCGAATAGCTGATTCATAAGCATGATGACTTCCAGAGAAATTTGTGGGAGATAACGGCAAATTTGGAGATACTGTCCGCAGTTCCTAAGCACGGATAGAGTTGTGTTCGTAACTATGACGCTTTCTTTGACCTTTGATGGACTTTCTAGAACTTTCTCGTTGTCGTTCGTCGTTGAGTATTCGTGTCTGTCCACCTCGTCGACAAACTCTCGCTTTAATTCTTCGGGCTCATCGTCGGATTCGTCGCTTGGCTCCAGCTCTGGTTCCAAGCCAAAAATATCGTCATTTGTAACATTTTCGTTTCTAAACATCTCAAAAGGCGTATGGTTCGTTTTCTGGTTGAAATATTTCGTGATATACGCACTATCGTCTTGAGAGTGGACTGACGATGTCCCGTCTGATAGAGTTTTGACGACGGAGGTATCTGATTTAGACGGATTTAAATACTTTTTGAACTGCTTAAACTCCTGCAAATTTAGCAAATTGAAAGTCGATTTCACAGGACACTGTTCCCATCCTTCGTTCTCCAAAAACAGTTTCAACTCCTCCATCCTGCCCCTGTGGTAGTTTTTTATATACGAAACACTCTGCGTCTTGATAAAGTCTTGCAGAATATCAGACTTGTCGCCACAGAACACCTCAGCCACTTGCGTCAGCTTTCTCAGTATACCCAGCATTTGTATGAACTTCTCAAACGGATACTCCTCCAAGCCGGAGCTTTTCAAAAACGTGGACACTTTTGCCTGAACGTCGTGCCAAATTCTGATGAGACCGGCTTTTAACTTTTGCCTTATATACTCTCTACTGACATTCCTTTCTATTTCGAACACGTTACTAGTGCTTGGCACTGTTTCTTCTTCGTCATGCTTTGCATGCCAATTCACCAACAAATAGTAGCCTCTCATGATCAGAAATAGGTTTTCGCATAGATTAAGCAGGCATATCGGTGCTTTGGTCGGCTGCACCGCATGACACATATCTTGGAACTTCATCTCCATAGAAACTTCTCCTACATAAGGCTTGACAGCTTCTATAGATGTCTCGTTTACCGCTGAAGAGTAATGCATGTGTAACTGCTCCATAGCAGCTTGCGTTTTGCCAAGTAGGGTGTACGCTTTTCTTAATTTTCTGAAGGTCTTCTCGTCGAAGTTGTAACAGAGGGATGCTAGCACCGAGTCTAGCTTTTCCTCCGTCATATCCAAAGTGTCTTGTAGCCTAGTCGCTAGATCTGCTATGCAGGTGTATTCCTTATGATTTGACGCAGCTTTTCTGCTTTTAAGAATGAGTTCTATCGCTTCATAATACTCTTGCTTGTTCAACAGCTCAGCAACATCTTTTTCGACGCTGCGTAAACTCCTTAACAACTCAAGTGATTTAAGAACCGATCTGATGATCTGTCTCTTTCTGACGTTAGCTAGTATGACAAAGGTGGATATAGTTAAGTGGTTGGATGAGTTCCTCAAGTGTTCCCTAGCTTGTCGACATGTTTCTAGTGTGTTAGCTAGTTGTTCACGTATGTTTTGTATTTCGGCGAACTCACGGTCGCAGTTGTCGCGTTGCTGGGAGATTAGGTGGAGTGCTTTGCCTGATACTACCTGGAAAGAAAAGGCAGATTCTGAATGAAAAACTTACATGATGACCGGCAATACTCATATGTTATGATACTACTGATATGTTAGCCTTCAAATCTGTTGCTCGCTTATACATTTGCTAGCATGTGTCTGATATTTTTTTATTAATGTTAAGTACCTACCTACGTTTATCGCACCGCCAATTTCTTATTTCTGCTTAGCCCAAAGAGGTAGAAAATGGGTAATGGCGTTAAAACCACTTTTTAAAAAAAAAAACAATATTGTGCAATAAAGCTTTAAAAAAATACCCCCTTTCTGTCTGTGTTTGTGTCCGGCTGTGGCATCGTAGCTCCCGAACGGATGAACTGATTTCAATGCGGTTTTCTTACTTCGACAGATAATTTAATCACGATGATTTCGAGCTATGGCTATTCAAAATCCGTTCAACCGTTGAAGCTCAGCAGCTGTTTTCCTGGCTCATGTCGGGAGTTTTTTTATATGGCCGTGCTTTTTCTGCTATATACATCATCATATCAGCCTGTTACAGTCCACTGCTGGACATAGGCCTCCCCAAGAGGACGAGGAAGGGAGGAAGAGGATAGGACAAGGAGCGCCACAGCGCACGATCTCCCGCCCTTTGCATCCAGTCACTACCAGCTGCCTTTTCAGGTCGTCTGTCCATCTAGCCGGGGGGCGTCCCACACTACGTTTACCTAAGCGTGGTCTCCATTCGAGAACCTTCCTACTCCACCTCTCGTCGGTTCTGCGACAGACATGGCCAGCCCACTGCCACTTCAGCCTGCTACATTTTTGGGCAACATCAGTTACCTAGTCTTATGTCGTATGACCTCGTTCCGGATCTTATCTCTAAATGAGATCCCCAACATAGACCTTTCCATAGCACGCTGACGACGTGACGTGTAGTCGGTGAGCCAACCAGCTTGACTGTCATGTTCCACGTTTCGGCTCGGTAGTTTAAGACTGGTAAGACGCATTGGTTAAACGCCCGGGTTTTTAGGCACTGCGGCTGGGTCGACGTGAAGATATGACGCAATTTCCCAAATGCTGCCCAGCCAAGCTGCACTCTTCTGGCGATTTCCCGATCGAAGTTGTCTCTACCGAGCTGTAGTACACATACATACATGTTTCTTACCTGTTGCTGCCTCTTCAGCTTCGTGAACATCTGCTCGACGGCCTCCAGGGTGGGGGGGCTCGGCGCGTGCTCCAGCACGTACCGCCCCGCGTCGAACTCCGAGGGGGGGGAGAAGTATACATGTTCGATCTCGCGGAGGACCTGGAACAAAATGATAACCACTTCTGTAAGGCAAAGGAATGAAAGAGAGACTTTTGTTAAATCGGCGCGAAGTTTCGCAATTAGACCGAGTGGAAAACGTGAATTGAGCACGAAAAATTATCGTAACGTATTCGTAGCATTTACCTACATCTTTAACTTGTTAACTTGTATGAGAAAACTGTCATTTTCTGACGTTTGAACGACACGAATACGTTACGATCACACCCGTTTATCTACGTACAAGGAAATGTTTGTATAGACGCCATATTTACTAGTGTCGTATGACATTTTGGTGAAAGTTTCCTTGCCTGTGATTGGCTAATGCACCCTGCGTAGGCGATACGCCGCCTGCGCCGCCGCCATATTGTTGTTTTCATTGCCGGTAAGAGTGTCGATCGAGGAAGGTGTTAGTGCTTGTACTCTCCATTCTTATCTGCAATAACTTGCTTTCTATCTGCAAGATGCCTAAGAAGTGTTGTGTTTGCAACAATTCGCGACAGGACGCTATTTTGTACCATTTCCCGTCTAGTGAGAAAAGACTTCAAGTGTGGTTAAAGTACATAAATCGTGATTTAGTTATAGTTCACCAAACATCACCTAACCAGTTATCGAAGCTTTTTGTTTGTGAGAAACACTTCGAAAAAAGGTTTATTACATCGAAATCACGACTCGTGGGTAAAGCCTATCCTTCCTTATTTACTGAAGAAGAAATCACGAGTGGATTATCATCAGTGGAGAATGTTGGTGAGTATTTTTTTACAGTAACATGTTGATTGTTATCCGTAGGAAGTCTCAGAATGCTGCATATTTGTGCTCCCTTATTGAGATTATAAATATCCGATCCGGTTTGGTATGTAACTAAAGGTAAACAATCTTTACCTAAGATTTAAAATGAAATTCAAGAACAATAATCATTACTAAATCAATTATTACATTGGTTTTAAGCTCTAGTTGTTTGTTTTATACGTTTTTGTGTAAAAAGTTACATGAAAATTGTTTACCTTTAGTTAAATATCTAACCGGACCGAGTATAGGTAGCAACTTTCAAACATACTTTAAGGTTTTTTTTTCCTCATTCCGCTTATCTACACTACACCCTAACCTAAGAGTGCACCTCCGTTTTACTTTATAACCCTACCAACATAGCTCTGGACCTGACTGCAAGGGTGCAAGTAACTTTTAACTGAAGGTGATGGTACTGGCATAAACATTAAGTAATATTATGAAGACACGATAAGGCATAACACCTTTCACTTGGGTGCACAGTTATATTGGTGGGCGAAGAGGTCAATTTAGCAGGGATGGTAGATATGAAAAGGATATAGAACAAAGAGTGAATGGTGCCCTTCACTCCATTGTGGCTATCCAAAATGTGTCAAAACTGGCCCGAATGGCTTTCCACAATGCTGTGCTGGTGCCCACTCTGATGTATCACAGAAGTAGCATGAAAGCAATATTAATTCTGTAGAGATTGTGAAAGGGATGCTTCGGTGGTACGGACATGTGAAAAGAATAAATGAAGGAATATAGTATAAAAGTAAGCAGAAGGTTCGGGTGGGGCCGGGGTATGTTGACCAGATTGGTGTAAATTTAAAGAATATTGACATCCTTTCGTGATACATTAGATACTGCCTTTATAGACACACAAACAATCTTCATACAACAACGAGCTTGGTCAAGCTTAATTTTAATTGAACTTGCCACAGTTGCAGGCTAAGTAGGTACATCATTTGATATTATCAGGAATGTGTTTAAAATGGATTAATGTAAAATTTCAGAAAGTGACAATCCTTACCCCGAACACAACTACACACGTAAAAGACACTTTGACCACACATACTGCCAACGGGAACAACTGCAAGGTTAGTTATAGATTTGAATTCATTAAATTCATGAGTAAAAAACGCACTCTAAAAGAATGCATGAAAACTTGAGTATTGGCTGGTTGACTAAAAAATTAGTTCTAAATTAAAGTTTAAAAAAAAGGCTGCATATAAAAATTAATTCTCCTCCCAATGTCCAAGATATTAATTTTATATTGTTTCAGAAATCCCTGCATCTGGCTCTCCAGTGATCCAGAATACTACAGGAACTTTGAACTTCGTACTCCAAGAGACAAGTAATAAACAATTCACATAAAATTTTACTGAAATTTTTAATTGAAAAAGCAATTCCTAAATATGCTTGTTTTATGTTGTGTTGCAGATCTTGCTGTCCCTGGGCCCAGTACCTCCCGGTCTATACAACAAATAGACACAGAGAAGGATTTAGGTATTTTAAATTTTTCATTGTTTTTTTTTGTTGTAGTTGAAAGATTAATTCTGAAACATGCTTATTTTATGTTATTTGTTGCAGACATCATGGTCCCTTGTCCCAGTACCTCCCAACAGATACCAGAACATTCACAAAAAACAAAAACTGATTTGGGTATGTATTGATTTTAATTTGTTTTTTAGGTTATGTTCATTGAAATGAAATGAAAATTTAATAATAAAATATGAAATTGCCCTATATTAAAACCAATTATTTTTTCTACCATAGTATGATTTATTATTGAAGTATTCTGCATTTTTCAGATCTAGTCCAACGTGGAAAAGTAAAAGTCACCAGTTGTTCGAGGAAGCGACTGGTGAAAAAAGTTAAAGACTTAACACCGACTGGGCAAATAATATACAAGGCCTATAAAAAGGCAAAACAACAATCAGTTTTTTTGCGAAGAGCCAAGACAGCACTTAAATTCAGTAAGGAGAAGTCATTTGAGAAGTTAACTCAAAATATGAATCCATATGCAAAAAAAATTATGAATATGCAGATCAATCTTTGCACAAAAAAAAGCAAAGGGCGTCGCTTTTCAACAGATGAAAAGTTAATTGCTTTAGCAGTAATGAAGCAAAGCCCCAAGGCTTACAAATTCTTACATAGAATATTTATCCTGCCATCGAGGTCAACATTGAACAAAATGGTGTCAAAACTAAATATTGAAACTGGAATCTGTCCTCAACTTTTTGATTTGATCAAGAAAGAGGTTTGTAACTTTCATAAATATAAATTGTATGTCTTAAATTATAGCACATCACTATTAAGTTGTAGGGAAGGTGATAACTGTCATACTATTTAATAGATTTTATAACTCTTTCAGGTTGCTACATGGGATGATAGAAAAAAGATGTGCTCTTTAGTGTTTGACGAAATGTCATTAGATACTGCATTGACATATGATGACAAAAGAGATAAAATTAATGGCTTTATTGAGTTGATTGAAAAAAAAGACAAGTTTGCTGACCATGCGCTTGTTTTTATGTTAAGAGGAGCCATATATAAGTGGCAGCAGCCAGTGGCTTATTATTATTGTGAAGGTGCCACATCTGGATTAGAATTAAAAAATATTCTTAGACAAGTCACTACTGCTGTGGTGGAATGCGGTTTGAAACCAATCGCTGTAATATGTGACCAAGGTTCTGCCTTTCAATCTGCTCTGAACAGCTTTAAGCAAGAGACAAAGCGAGATCAAATACTGTCGAACCAAGAACCAGGTTAGTCGAATATATTTTTAATTATTGTTATGGTATTAATTTAATGTAAGTAATTACTCAAGCAGAGTAGTGGTGACTCATTGGATAACGTGGCCATTCACAAAAAAGATACGGGTTCGATTCCTGTGACATGTACAATGAGTTCTTTGGAATTCATGTTGTACAACACTGATACCATCTCTTTTACGGTGAATGAAAGAGTTGTGAGGAAACCGGCACATCTACAACAAAAAACCTAGACGTGTGAAGACAATAAGCTGCAGTGGCTCAGCATGGTGGGCAATATACTTAGCTTAAAACCTCCACACAAAATAGAATATAAGTCTGGTCACTGGGACTTTTGTATCATTCCTTTTGAGCATTTGTGAGTCAAATCTATATGTTTTGTAATTTCAGATGGCACAGTCACAATAAGTGGAGTTAACCTTTCCATACTGTATGACCCTCCACACCTAATTAAGGGTTTAAGAAATAACTTTCTTAATAAGGATATAGTAATAGACGGAAAAAAGTCAAGATGGCAAGATATTGTTGATGTTTACGAAACAGATAACAACCACACAGAGTCCAGGCTGCTTCACAAATTGAATGACCAACACATCATTCCGGAGAAGATAAAGAAGATGAAGGTATGATATAAGCTCACATTTCTATTCATATATTATGTAACAAGTTGCATTTGTTTGATTGAAAACTGGTTACAACTTCGGATAAGCTGTCAGTAGAAACAAATCTTAGTGTCGGTTAGAAACACACCCAGTTTCGCACAAGACTAGAATCATATTACTGTATTTTTATCTAAGTACAACAGTGAAATAAAGGAGGACCGGCAAAAATGTATGGAAGCTGGTCCAAGCACCAATAACGACATGACATATGTCATTAGAAAGGTATTTCAATATACTACAATAGTTACTATCGGAGCTCATTTCAAATCACTGTGAGAAAAAGTTATAGTGATATATAGAAAAAAAAATTGCTTTTCGTTTATGAAAATAAGTTTTTTGTATCGCCGTAACTTTTTTTTCACACAGTGATTTGAAATGAGCTCTCATAGTAACTATTGTAGTATATTAAAATACCTTTCTAATGACATATATCATGTCGTTATTGGTATCAAGGACCATTTTGTCCGGTCCTCCTTTAAATAGATCTATTTTGTGTTCACATACACTTGTTTTTCAGGTCAAGAACTGCGTGAAAGTGTTCAGCAATACTGTATCTGCAGCTTTATCTTATACAGCACAGTTCTGTAAGTAGCATAAACATATTTAAATTTAAGTTTACAATATTGTTACTTATGCTATACTTATGTAATATAATATTACAAATTCTTAACTAGGTATAAGGATTGTCGAAATAAAATTATATAATAATAAAATACTTTATTGCACATAAAAAGTATTTCATAGGCTAACATAATGCTAAGAGCATTCTCTATCTTTGGTGATGGGGAGAAATTGATTGGTAGTGCGAAAAAGTATTGCAGAGAGAAAGTAAAGTTATACTGTAAAACAAATCGCTGGTAATAATAAAGTAAATAAAGTGTATGCTGTTTGTGTACCTTAAATAAATAAATATCAAGGAGGAAAATATAGATATAGGTCTTTTTCACCCTACACTCTCAATTCGTTTTATAACAAATATATATATTTTCTTTTTCAGCTCATTATGCAGATGGCAGACCCGTGAGTGAGACTGTAAAAAATACGTCAGAAACAGTGGGGTTCTTCGATAAATTATTTGACTCCGTGAACGGAGCGGCGACTTTTTCGAAGAAAACGAAAGGAAAGCCCCTGCGAGCCGCCGTCACCGAAAAGTCACCGCATCATGAATTTTGGGTGGAGGCAATAGAAAAATTAAGTAGAATGAAGTTTGTGGATGCTACTGGAAAGCATAAGTCTGTTCCCTCCATAGAAAATTTTATTATAACATTAAAAAGTTATATGAGGCTGTGGCAGATTCTTAAGGACGTAGGCGTAAAAATTATGAGGCCAAGATACTTTAACTCAGACCCAATAGAAAACTTCTTTGGTCAAGTGCGGGCGTACAATTATAGAAACAACGACCCTACCTGCCACAGCTTCAATTGCACTTTCAAGTCATTATTGATTACTAGAATAATTAAGTTCCACAATGAATCTTTTAATTGTGAGGATGACTCGGCAGACCAAGTTATTACACTTCAAAAACTATTTGAGGAGGTTAAAAACAAAACGTGATTTGTCACAAAAATAAAAAAAATTAGCTAATAATGTCAGTCTGTGGTCATTCTTAAATAATGCATTTTGTGATCATTCGTTTCGTGCAAAAAGCGTTTTCTACCGTAGTGTTCTGCCAAGAAAAAGGTCGGTTAAAGGCAAAAAATGTTTTGTCCACTGACATTTGTCCTGCATTATGTGATTTGTCACTTCAGCCAATCACCGATCTTTTTGCGCCATTTTGTCTATGGAGAAAATACTTTTTGTTTGTCAAACTTGACATTGACGTTTATTGTGTTGATAGAAAGAAGTTTCGTGGCTAGGTTATTATTGCAGCCATAGATAGAGTAGTATAATACATATTAGGGTTGCAGCATTGCAGCTAAAATCAGTAAAGAAAAGTTAAAGAAACACTAAAAATGGAAAGTGATGCTGATGATGACGCTGTAGAAGTATGTACAATAAACAATGGCACTCGCAAAAGACGAGTAACTGGAGGAAGAAGAGCCGTTCTGAAAAAGGCAAGGTACGGTGCACCCGTAAATCACCAAAGAAAAGAAGGATGATGTGGAAAAGTTACTGCAAAGTATGTTTGGAAATGATTGGCAGAACCTTGATGATGACACCACTTTTGGATGGTACAAAGAGATTCTTTTTAATATGCCAACAACTGCCCAAACTGAATCCGAAGAGACAGTATTTTGTGATTGTCTTGATATTGAAACTTCTGTTCACATTTAAAAAGATTTATGATGTACCTAAGACTGAAAAATATATAATTCAGTCTTAACTTTTACTGTTTTATTTCTATTATAACATGTAATTAATTTTTATATTGTAGTAAATTTAAAATAAATATATAAATCTATTTAAGATTGAGGGCAAAAATTTATTTTTCCTTCTAGCATTCATGCAAAAGATGATTTGTCCTTCTACTGTTCATGCATAAAGTGCTTTGTCCAAAGTGTTCATGCAAAAGGAGATTTGTCAAAATTTAATTGCTAATTATCTGATATATTTTATATGACTATGTATTACATCAAGTATTTTAGATGTAACAAGATACTAAATTCTTCATACTGTACACCACCCATAGTCGGATATATCAATGTATTACAAAATTATTGTTTTATTCTTTTTTCTTAGTTTAATATCACTGTGACAAATCACGTTTTGTTTTTAACCTCCTCATTTAACGAGGAGCAAGCAGTTGTCACGCCGGGTCATCCCAAGGTACAGCAAAATGTCGCGTCTATGTTAGACGAGGCCCGAAGAGAACGTATTAAAGTTCACTCTCGGGCCTATACCGCCGGATGGGTAGTGAGGAAAATATTTAAAAAATTAAATATAAAGTGCAGTGGATGTAAAGCCAGTTTCACCACAAGCGAGCTTGGTAGCGTCCATAACTGGATAAGCTACCGTGAATATAATAACGCAGCTAAAAGAAGCCTTAGCTACCCATCCGAAGGTGTAGTGAGAAGCTTCGGTGCAATAGTGACAGAAACAAATGAATATTTGGAACACAAAGGCCATGAAAATACCATATCCGAAAACATAAAAGCTGCCTTTATTTCCAAATATTCATTTGACTTTGTCCATTGTACTGAACATAAGACATTGCTGGTGAGTCATTTTGTGGACTTAACTGTCCGGTTCACAATAATGAATTGGTGCAACACAATAAATAAAATTTTAAAGGGCACAGACATACACAGACTTTATGGCCGAGATTTGCCGCCTATGCAAGATAAAGCATACATGAAATATAAAAAGAAGCTAAAAAATAAAAGTTTTAACAAGTAATTGTGTTTATTTTTATTTAATTTACTCCAATTATACCTTACAGGCTTAAGAAATTTGAAAGGAATAAAAAATGAGTATGTAAAAACAAAAGGAATTGGCTGTATTCCCGAAGTATCCAAGCTTTATTTGATGGTTACATTAAAAAAAACTAAAGTCATACAACACTAGACTGTTTTTTTTTTTTTTCATTACGGAAAATTTTCTTGTTCACGAGTTGGTAGTCTGAATACGTAGTATTCTCTATGTCGTCTGTGGTTACGATAAAGTTCGTGCTTACCCGTACCTACGTTTCGTCGAATTACAATTCATCGATGACAACAAGTCGTTTATTTGTTTGAACGATGCGTTATATACCCGAAAGGCGTTACATTGATGGTTCATTTCATCGAATGCTAAAAAATATTCGACAAAACGTATTTCGAAATGGAGTAGTGACCCCATCCCACCCTGTTTTAAATTACTATGACCAATCAACACCTTTTCAGTTCGTAAAAATGTGCACCAGGATACAGAAGGCCTACAACGTAGAAACTATATTCGTCGTAACGATAATGTGTGCAGATGACAGTACATCACGCTACAATTTTCGATTGCTAAATCGCCCAAACTAATAATAATAATAATCCTCCTGGCCGATTTCGACCACGGCGGCCAATTTCAACAGAGATCAGTCAACTGCGCAGGAGATACTATAGTGCACAAGTGTGAGCACAATACACAGGTGCACTCACTGTTCCATCACTTTCAAAGTTCGGTGAGACGACAATCCGACATGACCGGAGAGAGATCAGGCGCAGAACCAACGGCTTAACGTGCGCACCGAGGCACGGGGGTGTAATACCGCCAACTCTGAGCTGTTTTTGAGAAATTAATGACAGAAAATCTCAGAAACAATTTTGGCTTGACCGGACCTCTCGAATGTTAGGCAGAAACTTTGCCACTACACCAATGAGGCAGTATATTGGTAACATTTATCATTCAAACAAGGTTTTTATGAATGATGTATTTTTTTTGCTTATGCTGTTAAAAAAGAAACTGGGCTATAAAGTCCATACCTCCATGTCAGC
This sequence comes from Pyrausta despicata, assembly GCA_963921415.1. Taxonomy (NCBI): domain Eukaryota; kingdom Metazoa; phylum Arthropoda; class Insecta; order Lepidoptera; family Crambidae; genus Pyrausta; species Pyrausta despicata. The sequence continues at coordinate 1,697,840 of OY992871.1, read as the reverse complement.
AGCTGAATGGGACACACTGAGAGAACGGGAATTGACCCCGGGGGGCCCATGTCGGTTCTCCACACTGTCATCGGACAGCATTTTACCTGCAAATAAATGGATTAAATTATATAAATTACAATTAGTTTACTTGTGACTACAGATGCTGAAAAGAGTCCAAAATGTCATGATAAAACAAAGTCTAATTAAATTACTAGTGTATCACTTCCACAAACTATTTTGATTTTTTATTTATTTTTATTGATAAATAAAATTCACAGCTCTTGTTCTTAAACAAAAAAAAACATTAAACTTACAGACTAACCTTACAGCAATTACTTTTTATTTAACAGAGCTTATAAAGAAATAGTTGACACTTTCATGAAAAACTAATGTATACATGTGTGTGTGTGTAATAAAATTAATATAATTCTTGAAACATAATAATATTAAAACCTATTTTAGTGATAACAACTTTAGTGAGTTTACACTTAAAATTGTTTTAATATTAACATTGTTTTGGCTGCAAGTCACAGTTAGAGACTCAATTATTTCAATCATTTAATATAGCTTTAACATGATCATACCTAGCTAGACTTTGCCAGTGACCACAATGTTAAAGATATAGGTTACTTATTTTCTAAATTTACTAAATGTGGTCCTTCTTGCTTGCAAGAAGCAGATTTATCTCAAACTATGTTTAAGCAGAGTCGCCTGCTTGTCGATCTTTTACAAGCTATACTTTGGCAAGTGTGGTCATGAACTACACCAGCTTATTCCGCCGGCCCCCTTTTACTATTGGATCACCAGACGTACAGTGGGAAACCATCAGTACCGTGACAATGTTCCACTGAACCAAGCACTTCTCATCTACATTCCTGATGCGCACTGTAAAAGAAGTTCCACTCTTTTGCAGTGCGCATCAGGAATCTGCCTGCGTCAGTGTTTCCCAGCAATTACAACCTAGGAATTTTCAAAGCTAGAGTGAGGAGGCATCTTCTAGGTCACTCGTTCCATCTTAGACTCAGTCTTTGCCTCGTTGGGCTTAGTCTTGGGTCAAGAGCAAACCTAAACTAAATAAAAAAATGTGTACTGTCTTTATTGTTATGAAAGCAAAATATATCTTGCTTAGTGCAAGAGGGCCTTAATAAAATTATAAGAATAGTAGCTAATTAATTACAAAGGCACATTCAGTAAGCCTCATTTACTTTAACAACATAATATTCTTGATTTCACTACTGGATAAATGAACAAAATTAATTTGTTATGCATTTTGTTAAATTTCAAGGTAAGCACCGTGTTATATCATACCCTAGTGAACAAGGGCCAATTTACGACGATAATGGGTTATCTGATTTACCGTGGTCTGTACAATTAAATCTTATTCTTCTTTATTAAACGAAAGTAGTTTAACTGATAACACAAGAACTTATGTACAATACAAACTAAGATGCATAGTTTAATACGTACCTAGATGACCTGTTGGATTCTCAGCATAAAGTTAAATAAAAGATGAACGCCAAATACGTGCTTTATGTATTATTACAAACATTTTAAACAAATAACAAACATATAACTTGAACTTAATGTAAAATCACGATCGTTTCGTGATTCAGCAATAAGTGTTACGGTTGACCGTTATTGTTTCACATAGATAGCACTATAGAAGTATGTAAATAAGACTTAAATGAAGATATTACCTAAGATTTTACAACTAAATTGGAAATCAAAGCATTTGACTGAGACATCACAGGAAAGTAAAGTAAGTAACACAAGTGTTCCTTGTTTTCAACATGATTAGCAAAATTTCTTTCAAATACTCTAATACTAATTTTCTTGAAATATCGTATATCTTTTAAATTAATTTTCTTATTAAGAAAGAAAATTCCAAAAAATTGTATGAAAGAAACACGCTACTTTGACTTGACATCTGCTGTCACCGTCATGTTTTGCGTTTAATTATTGCTTAAAAGCCATGCATGCAATAAGCAGACAAAAAAATGTTAAGTAAAAATAAGTTGTCTATTCAAAGGAAACGGAAGCCTACGAAAATAATGGTTTTTAATGGATATAAGTATTTAGGTATGTATGCATTCTTATGATTCTTCATGATTTTAACATTCAAAATATTTTAGATTGATCGTGAAATAACAAAGCGCAATTTCAAACGTTCCATTACAAATAGTTGTAGTTACAAAATAAAATCCCCAATTTGAAAAACGTAATAAAAAGTCATGATAAGGCGATTTATTTATCAATATTATGTTTTTATTAATATTTACCAATAGTTAGTAACTCATTATTCAATAAAAATTAGTAATAAAATATTGGCTGTATAAATATCTAACCCAAGAGAAAAGGAACTGTACCATTAAAAAAGTTTCCAGTTTTTGACGTCATGCGAGCGATGAATATTTGGCGATTGTGATTTTCGTTATTTTAGTCAAGTTTCTAGGGGACTAACATTGATGTATTTTGTGAAATAACAAAAATGGAGACTGAACGGATGATAGAAGATACCATACCGCCGCAGGTAAGCCAGGAAATTTTAATTAGAGCATACCGTAATGTCATGGCTGGATCCGCCATCTTTGGCCCTGTACCGTTTGGTGCTAAACTATTTTGTGTTTTTGGGGTATCTTAACATATGAATTACCTATGATATTTCAAAAGATCTGTTTAAAGTTTTATTAGAATTTCCTCTAGTCTATGTTTTACACGTTCCTTTTTAGTTTTAATAAGCATTTACAACATACAAGTAATCGTCTCATGTTCTGCATTGCGGATGCTTAAAATATAAGTTTTTTCCGTAAACCCCACATTATAACATATTCATGAACTCATTCTCGAGTCTAAAGTTATTGTATGCTATCATTTCAATGTCTATAACATAGTTATTTCTCTCGTAAACATTGTATGTAAATTCAATTGAATCCATGGTTACATTAATGAAAACAAAAATAAAACCGAATCGACGCTATTCTAAATGATTCTAATGCCCTAATATTGCTGCCTACCGTATTTTGGGGTTTGATCATGTCATAAATAAGTTTTCTACTGTTTATTATAGCCAATTTGAGTGGCCTACTTTTTTTTAGTTTCGCAATGGGGTATGAAGACAATGCTTGTTTTATGACATAATGCTGGTCGTTCTTGTTATTTGAGCGTGAAATGGAGTAGTTACGACATGTATGTTATGCATTTGGCCAACCTGTCCTCGGGGATTTAATGGTTTATATGCGAGAAATAGCCAGTTTGCCAAGTTATTATAAAATTAGATGTATGATAAACTGTTGGACTGGCATGCGAGGGTAGAGTACTTGGATAACCTGTTATTTAGGTGGTAAAGACTTAACTTTAGGTTTAAAAGTTGTAACTTTAAGCTGTTCCTTGCTTCATTTTAGGCATCAAAACTTAGCAAATTAGGACTGGGCTGTGAAATAATAAAGCAGACTATTTATGTGATTTTATCTCTGTGAGATTTCTATTCTACCAAGACAATAATATTCTCAGTCTCACATTATTTATTAGCAAAGCAGTATTTAATAAAATTCACAACAAAACACCTTCAGTATTTCTATGCTCCATCAAAATGGGTTAACCAAGGTCCAAATGAGCCTTTCAGTTGGAATAATATGTGTACATTTGACAAAAAATCTGATTTTGCTATTGTTTACTAAATGAAAACTAAGATAACCCATAGCAGTCTTGAATTGATTTTACAATTAAAGTCAAATAGAGCATTATTATTGTCCATTAACTTTGTTTCTATACACACTGATAGAGTTTGAACAAAAATTAAAAAAAACACTCAGACATAAGCCAGGAAAACGGCTGCTGACCTTCAATGGCTGGACCGATTTGTACTAGCCATAGCTATGAACCACAATGATTAAATATGCTTTCGAATAATAAAAAGCACAGAAACAGAATAGGGGAAAAAGTGGTAACACTCCTCTTTTTCTTTATAGGTTAACAATAAAAATGATAATAGCAACAACTGATGTTGTTTATAATACGGAAAAAAACTAAAAATGCCACCAATAACATAACAATACACATTTAATTAAATTAATTTTTTTTTATATCAAATACACTATTGTTAATACATAATAAGAATAAATTGTTTTAAAAACTCTCTATGGTTAATCCGGTCACAGCTTTTCAGCTTAAATAAGTTAATATTTATTAGATTAACCTTAAAATTCACTCTGGAAAATAAAAACAGAATGAAATTGTTAACAAACTCCTTGTAGCTCGTTGACATGGTATGATGGTAGCTATAACTCCTATCTTTATCCTGTAAAATTTTGTGTCAAGAGTGAATGTAGCTAAAAATCTGCCGCTTTACTTTCAAAGCCATTGTAAGAGCTTGTAGGAATGTAGCCATCCTTACAAGCTTTTACAAGCTTGACCATATGAGGCATAATGCAACAGCATGGCTTAAAGATAGGTCAGAGAATATGGAGTTGGTGGAGTCTGATTAACTTCTGCCTTTGTAATTATTCCATTAAAAGAGCCTTTATAATGGCTTACAAATTGACGACGAAATGACGACACGTTGGTGTAATGGTTAAGAAGTTGACTATTAACCAAAAGGTCGCTGGTTCCATCCCTGCATTGTACAAACATTTGTGTGCATGAACATGTCTGTTTGAACTGGTCTGGGTGTTAATATATTTATTTAAGTTTATTCGGTAATACCACTGTTGATTCTGATATCTGTAACACAAGTGTTAAAGCTACTTACCACAGAGGCAGATCAATGTTTATAATGTTTTTATAAAAAAAATGGTTGAATTAAACCCTTTTTCTTCATCAGGTGACGTCACTGACATGCCTCGACTCGGGCGTGCGGCCGGCGCCCAGCAGCCCGGCGTACGCGGCGGAGAGGGACGCCTGCCTCAACTACTTCGCGAGATGGAACGAGACGGACCAGGTACGTCGTCTCTGTCACTCAACAGGTGACGTCATTACCATGCCTCGACGATGGAACGAGACGGACCAGGTATGTCGTCTCTGTCACTCAACACGTGACGTCACTGACATATCTCGACTCTGGTGTGTGTGTAAAAATAACTAAAATATACCATCCTTGCCGTTTCAACATTGGCCCGGTGTCTTATTTCTTTAACCGCAGAGGCAGCTGAACTTAGCCTTCCAGCCAGGGATTCAATATGAGGTCCCCATTGTTATTTTAAATCCAGAGTGATGCCCAAGTACATAGTGGAATTTACTAGGCTCAAGTTTTCTATTGAGTTCAATTATTGTATCAAATTGCTTTACATTATGTAAATTTTATTTTGAATTTAGTCCTTTTTATGTTTATTAATAAATTAGTTTTAGTTGTGAACCAATTAAAAATTTAAGACGGTCTGTTTACGTCGTCAAAATTTTGTTCTTCTTCGTCGTCTTTATGAAAATCAAAGAAGTATAATCAGCAAAAGAACTATCTCGCATAGATTTTTAAGCAGATCATTAACATAGATAATAAAAGCAACCGTCCCAATACTGAGCCCTGGGGTAATCCCGTTTGATTTGTTTTCAGGTGGAATTCGTGGAGCAGCTCCTCGCTCGCATGTGCCACTACCAGCACGGGCACATCAATGCTTATCTCAAGCCAATGCTGCAGCGGGACTTCATCAGTATGCTACCCAGTAAGTTAATTTATTTATTAAAACTTTATTGCACAAGAAATGTACAAAGGGTGGACTTAATGCTTAAAGCATTTTCTGCCAGTCAACCTAAAGGTCATGCAAAAAGAAGGCAATGGGTGCAGTGAAAATTAAATGAGAAAGGTTAAGTGTTTAAGTTTACTAACTGTTCCTACTCTTAGATGACTCTACATCATCAACTAAGTGTCTGAATTAAGTCCGTTACTCTCCTTCGGTTTTCCGTTCTTTTATAAAATCGTGAATCCAGTAGCGCCGAGTGTTCTTTTTTTTCTTCTTCTTCCTCATCCAATATAGAAGCAATCATCGCCAGTTGTCTAAAAGTTAATTTTCTGATTGACTGCGTCGTTGGTGTAGTGGCAAATTTTCTGCCTTACATCCGAGAGGTCCTGGGTTCGAATCCCAGGTCGAGCCAAAAATTCGAGTTCAAATCCTGGGTTCGAGTCGGGAAGTTGGCGGTGTTATACCCCCGTTGGTCCTGCGCCTGATCTCTCTCCGGTCATGTCGATTTGCCGTCTCACCGAACTTTGAGAGTGATGGAACAGTGAGTGCACCTGTGTATTGCGCTCACCCTTGTGCACTATCATATCTTCTGCGCAGTTGGCTGATCTCTGTTGAGATTGGCCGCCGTGGTCGAAATCGGCCAGGAGGACTATTACTATTAATTCAACCAATCAATCTTCACAGAAAAAGGTCTAGACCACGTAGCGGAGAACATACTGTCGTACCTCGACGCGAGCTCGCTCTGTGCAGCCGAGCTGGTCTGCCGCGAGTGGCAACGAGTCATATCCGAGGGCATGCTGTGGAAGAAGCTGGTCGAGAGAAAAGTGCGCACTGACTCGCTGTGGAGGGGATTGGCTGAGAGGAGAGGATGGTGAGATGTTTTGAATCTTACTTCCAGATATTGTTGAAGGTTTATTTTATTTTTATACAAAAACATCACATACTTTGATCTGACTCTGTTGTAGGTAGCTCAAGCACTTGTGTTACAGATATCAGAATCAAAAGTGGTATTACATATAAACTTAAATTTCGAACTTTGAGAGTGTAATAGAGAGTGTAAAGATAATATCTCCCGCGCAGTTGGCTGATCTCTGTTGAGATTGGCCGCCGTGGTCGTAATCGGTTGGGATGATTATTATTATTATTAAACTTAAATAAATACATATAACATCCAGACCAGTACAAACAGACATGTTCATGCACACAAATGTTTGTACAGTGCGGGGATCGAACCCGCTTGAAGAGTTGGAGAACTATAGAAGTGACTCTTAAGTATTTGGGGTCACCAAATGCACTGGCGGTGTTGCAAATTACCACAAGCTACAGAACGAGGGCGAAGCGAAAAGCCGCCATCTCGACCTAAGTAGCATCAATCTATGCGAGTAGATACGCTCACTGGATGCGACAACACTTGTGTCAATGTCTTGTCATACAATTTATTTAACAAAAAAAACTCACCATATAAAACTCCCAATCACACCATGACGGTTGTGCTCCGGAACGTTTACTATTCGTTAACTTGTCATTTGCTATAGGAAAACTGTGAGTTTTTGGACGTTTTGACGACACGAATACGTTACGATGATGTTCGTGCTCACCCCACAGAAAACCTTAAGGTTTGAGCAAGATATAGTTTCAATAGCAAATTTTTGGTATATGTATATTCGCTCTTTTCTCTTCTCTATTAGGGTATATGCTCGATGCTTTAAAACATCCTCATACAGAAGAATTCCATGTTTATGAGTACTAAATATTGAAAAAAGAACATCTTGTTACAGGATCCAATACTTATTCAAACCGAAGCCGGGCTGCCAGCATCCCTCGCACTCGTTCTACAGACAGCTCTACCCTAAAATTATACAGGACATCCGATCTATCGAGGACAACTGGCGAATGGGCAGGCACAACTTGCAGGTACGTGACGTAGAAGTTAGATAGATTGCATCTGATACCTGTTTAAACCGAAGCCGGGCTGTCAGCACCCCTCGCACTCGTTCTACAGACAATTCTACCCTATAGCACTTCCGGTCTATTGAGGACAAATGGCGGATGGGCAGGCACAACTTGCAGGTATGTAACGTAATCATTTTATAAACTACCTCTTTTTAAAAATGTTCCTAAATCTCTTTCCCTATCTCTCTTTTGGGAGGATAATATTGGGCAGCCAAATAAACACCAAAATTACGTATAATTAAAGATTTAGTTTATACCATTAAAGAATTTACTGAGAACGTATTACCTCGGCCGTTGCCAAGGAGCGAGAGAACGAGCGCTATACACGTGACAGAGAGCTACACAATTCTAAATCAAATTAAAACTGACATATTGTATTCGTTTACGAAAAAAAGGTTCCGTTCTAACATCTTTATATCGTTTCTTTCTCTCTCTATTGTCTTATGACTGAAGGTAGTTATCATAATAATACATAGAACTCACATATTGCATTTCAGCTTTCTTCATATGACCCTTAAGTGAGTTGGAAGATGTAAAATTTTTCACCCACTTATAACTTTATGTCAAGATATTGCATGAAATTCTAAAAACCTCTGTTTTAAACACATTACTCGTCCTCCTCCTACACAACTCCTCAAGATTTTTGAAATTTTACAGCGATTCCTACCGACCGGGTGTCATGGTCGGGGACCAAGGTGCGATAAACAATATCTCGAGTTGTCTATCTACATATATTATTCTGGATCTAAATCTTATATGCCGCGGTTGACGTGCGGTACTAGACTAACAGCGCCATCTAGCCTATGGAGCCTTATCAACGCTGTTGCCTCAGTTAGACGTGCGCTTATGATGGCGAACGGTAGAGGTCGCCACACTGGTTATTCTTCATCTATTTATCTATAGTTATTTGTCCACAGAGGATAAACTGCAGATCTGAAAACTCCAAAGGCGTTTACTGCCTACAGTACGACGACAACAAAATTGTCTCTGGTCTCAGAGATAACACAATCAAGATTTGGGACAGAAAGACTTTACAATGCGTCAAGGTGAGTTCACTTTCATTTTGATTGTATTAAAGATCTTTTTGGTTGCTTCCATATTTTGTAAATGTCTGATAGTGATTAGCTAGATGTATCAATTGATAATGGAATAATGGCTGGTTTTAATGTTATATCTACATTTGATTTAAAGTTTAATTATTTACTTTTACATACTTAACTAGTGGACCTGTCAGACGCTGTCGGTGATTTTTTTCATATTTTCATACATAAATAAATAATAACTAAATATTACACAACAATCACACCAATTCTTTAGTCCACCAAAGCTACGAGGCTTGTGTTGAACATAATTAAATACTTTTTTTTTTGTAAATAAATACATATTATACATAGAAAACACCCAGACCAGTACAAACACATGTTCATGCACACTTATGTTTTTTGTAAATAAATACATATTATACATAGAAAACACCCAGACCAGTACAAACACATGTTCATGCACACTTATGCTTGTACTGTGCGGGGATCGAACCCGCGACCCTTGGTTTTAGAAGTCCGACCTGTGAACCACTGCACCAAGCGGTCGTCGTGTACATGTACACCTTCGTCTTGAAACACTCTTTTTATTTAAAAAAAAAAACCTTATCAAAATCCGTTGAGTAGTCTTAATGATTTAAGCATAGCCACATACAGACAGACGCAGAACACTACTTTGATTTATACTATATAGAGAAGCAATAAATTAAATTATAAATGAGTGAGAGGAACAACATCATATACATCGCTCTAATCCCAAAGTAAGTAGCACAAGCACTTGTGTTATGGCCATCAGAAACAACGAAGGTACTACAAATACCCAGACCTGTGACAACATTGGTTAGGTTTAGGTTCAAAGATTGTTGTTTGTAGTGGCAAAGTTTCTGCCTTACATCCGAGAGCTCCTGGGTTCGAATCCCAGGTCGAGCCAAAATTGTTTCTGAGATTTTCTGTCATCAATTTCATCATGTCGGATTCCGGTCATGTCGGATTGCCGAACTTTGAGAGTGCTAGAACGGTGAGTGCAATTGTGTATTGCGCTCACACTTGTGCACTATAACATCTCCTGCGTAGCTGGCTGATATCTGTTAAGATTGGCCGCCGTGGTCGAAATCGGCCAGGAGGACTATTATTATTATTTCTTTAAGAAGACACTGTCACTTACATGAGAATAAAATTAAAATAAAAGTAGGTACTTAAGCATTTTCGTTAAATATCGTATGCATTGAACCAAAGCTAGTATGTTACTCAAGGTATAATAGATAATTTTAAATATAAAACAGCATCACATACATTGATCTGCCTCCGTGGTAAGTAGCTAAAGCACTTGTGTTACAGATATCAGAATCAACAGTGGTATTACAAATAAACTTAAATAAATACATACGAGTCCAACAGACATGTTCATGCACACAAATGTTCGTACAGTGCGGGCATCGAACCCGCGACCTCTCGGTTAATAGTCAACTTCTTGACCACTACACCAAAGTAGACGTCAAGGTATAATAAATGTTAATTATATGAAACAAAAGAAAAATAAAAACAACAACAAAAAAAAAGAAACTAACTTATTCACATCAACGCATCTAAAACATATCCGGCAAGATTCGCTTTGAATGCATTCATCGAGTTGGTTTCCGACATTATCTCGAGTCTGGGGATCTAATGGCGCCTGCATTATCTTCTTATATATAAAAATGAATTGCTGTTCGTTAGTCTCGTTAAAACTCGAGACGGCTGAACCGATTTGACAAATTTTAGTCTCGAAATATTCGTGGAAGTCCAGGGAAGGTTTAAAAGATCAGGAAATTAAAAAAAAAAACCGGTCAAGTGCGAGTTGGACTCGCGCACCGAGGGTTCCGTACAAACCTGTAGATAAGGAGTAGTAACTTTGAAATTTTCAAAATTGTCAAAAATATTTTTCAAAAATATTTTTTTATATGATGAAACTGAAAATTTACAGTTTTCGTAATTTTTCCTATATCTGTACTATAAGACGTGACTACGTACTAAATTTCAAGATTCTAAGTTTACGGGAAGTACCCTGTAGGTTTTGATTCCCGTGCGAGTTTCGAGAATTTGCGGAAATTTGCGGCCTAAATGGCTGTATCTTTTGATTGCGTTGGCTTAGAAGGTTGATTTTTCTACAGCTTCCAGGGACAGTATACCTAAGTATCATATAGAAATTTCAGTTTGATACCTCCACGCGTTCCTGAGAAAAACGGTCTTGACAGACGGACGGACGGACGGACAGACGGACAACAAAGTGATCTTATAAGGGTTCCGTTTTTTTCTTTTGAGGTACGGAACCCTAAAAACAACGCGGGGAAAAGGACAACATCTGCCTGGTCCGCTAGTTTATTATATTTGGCTAAACGACACCACCAATCGTTGATATACTTTTTATTATCTGTCAAAACGGTCTGCCTCCATAGATTTTGTATGGGAATAATGAACGTGACGTCACTAGAAATCGGAGTCAATTGACCGAATATTTATTGAGTTTTGTGTGTTTAAAAATTGGTTTCGACAGCTTTTTGGAAATAAACTGGTTATAATTACTTCATAGGGGCTATGTTTTTTAAACGCCATGGTCTTGAAAATATTTAAGATAGCTGTCATCATGACATTTGTGTCGGCGGCAAACCGTATATACAGGGTTACTGGTAACTCGACTTATTCCTTAAAAAGAGACAACGAAGAGGTAATCATCAACAAAAAAGGTTCCATCGACTAGGGGTTAGAAGCAATTGATTTTAAAGACATCGTGCTTTTAAGATTGCGAATGTTATAGTGTCTTAAAGTGCAATATTTTGTAATTTTTCGACCCCTACCCTACCCTTCGTTGATAGGACCTTCTTTTTGTAGGAGATCACCTATACTGCAACTCTTTTGCAGGAATACGTCGAGTTACCAGTAACCCTGTATGTATGGATCCAACATAACCCGGTTCTTGTCATTTGTATAAAACTGACAGTTGTCTCTTTCAGTCAAGAGTAGATAGAATATTGAAACCGGTCATATAGAGATAAATATAAAGATGAAGTGGCTGTTTTATGTATTTTGATACAATGAAAATATTGTGTCGCAGATCTACTGAATTATCACAAAACGTGGAATAATAATATGATACAGTTTTTAAAATATTCCACATGTTTTGAGATCGACGTCATTCGAAGCTGTCAAACAATTTACAAGTTAAAATCTTTTGTGCAAAAAAGTCTGAATTTATTCTAAGTGTAGTGTTTAATTTTACATGTTTTATTCAAAATTGAATAAGAGAATTATTCTCTTTCACAACTTTATTTTATGGATTTCCGCAAAGTAAGGCCTGATTCCATCAACTAGAGCCAGTTAAAGAGAGTTTATATTAAAAATACTGGTATTATAACTTAATCTTGCGTAGGTTACATACTCATACCGAGATTGAGATACACATAAAGCAGTGAATAACTATATTTCCTATCTGTAATAGTTTTGGAACAGTAAAGCTTTACTGTATGCAGTGTGATCGTATATTCAAAACCAAATTCGGTTTCGCGAGTCATCTGCGAGCCCATGAGAGGAACCTCCACGGGTAAATCTTACACGATTGCAAGGGTCGCCGTCGTCGGACACGACGACGGCGACCCTATATATATATATATAGTTTTGGAACAAAACTTTGTTGGGGGTGTTTTCAAGTTTGAAATAAATAAAAAACACCCGATATGAGCCAAGGGAACAGCTGGTAACAACCTTCAATAGCAGACAGAAATAAATAAATGCTTCTACTCGATGGTTGAATACCTCGAGGATGGACATAGTAGGTGAATTGACATAATTTTAATGTATTCTGTTATGACTTAGGCTTATTTTTAAATTCTGACCATTTTTTATTTATTCTTTAAATTTGACATTTTCATTTCTTTTAATTGTGTGTTTTTTTATTGATTGTTAAGTGATTTATTTTAATTTATATCTATACCTAATTTTAATGAAATGTTCAACGCAATATGTATTTTGCTCTGAATAAATGAATTGAATTTAATTTAATTGAAAGACGGATTTTTACCAGCCATAGCTAAGAACCACCTAGATTAAATTATTTTTCGAATAAAAACAAACGCACTGAAATCTGTCCATCCGGTCGTAAGCTACTATGCCACAGATAGACACACACAAGCAGGATAAGGCAAATAAATAAGGTCAAACTTATGACACCCTTCTTTTTCGTTGGTTTTTCGGTGGTAAAAAAGCGTCAGCGTGCCATCACGGCATGTTAAAAATGAGAATCAAAAGGTTTTGACGTGACAACGTCTTAAATTAGGTTGTGGCTCGGAGTCACTCATGAAAAAGTGTAACGCCCGCTCACGTATGTTACGATGAGTCACCGAACGAGAGAGAGGCCCGCCGGACCGTCGAATGCCTTGCGTCTCTCTCCCACTCAAATATGATCGGTGTCACGGAAAATCTTCGCCCGTAAAACCGACTTTACAGTCAACCATTTTTTAGGTATAAAAAGTTACTTAAACTAACATCACGCAAATAGACAGATCATAACAAATTAAATCTGGAAAAACTAAACAGTGAGGGAGATTACTTTCAATATGTCAAAAATTGGTTGCCTGTAAAGTCGGTATACGGGCGAAAGTTTTACGTGACAACGACTTTGAGTGGTAAAATAATTTTAATGTGAATATTCATTCGTATAACATGAACCGGTGTGTATGCCTATCTCTCTCACTCTCTCTCTCTCGCTCTGTCTCTCTCGCTCTTAGGCGGGTTAACTGTGCTCGAGTGGAAGGGACGCGTGCCTTTCACTTTTTATGTCTGTCTCACTCGCTCTTAGGCGGGCTAACCATGCCCGAGTCGAAGGGACGCGTGCCTCTCACTCGCTCTCATTGTGAGCGCGGAACGTGAGCGGAGCGTAACGCAGTTTCTTGAAGTGTCACCCGGCAAACCAATTTATAAGACGTTGTCACGTCAAAATTATGTCAACGAATGGTGGTGTCTTCTACCTTAATAAAACTGGTTTTAATATTCCCAGGAACTCCAAGGCCACACGGGCTCAGTCCTCTGCTTGCAATACGACGAACGAGCCATCATATCCGGTTCATCAGACAGCACTGTGCGCGTGTGGGACGTGGCCACGGGGGCCATGCTGAACACGCTCATACACCACTGCGAGGCTGTGCTGCACCTGCGCTTCTGCAGCGGGATGATGGTCACGTGCAGCAAGGTAATGTTGTGTGTGTAGGGGCCTCGGGGGCCATGCTGAACACGCTCATACACCACTGCGAGGCTGTGCTGCACCTGCGCTTCTGCAGCGGGATGATGGTCACATGCAGCAAGGTAATGTTGTGTGTGTAGTGGCCACGGGGGCCATGCTGAACACGCTCATACACCACTGCGAGGCTGTGCTGCACCTGCGCTTCTGCAGCGGGATGATGTTCACATGCAGCAAGGTAATGTTGTGTGTGTAGTGGCCACGGGGGCCATGCTGAACACGCTCATACACCACTGCGAGGCTGTGCTGCACCTGCGCTTCTGCCGCGGGATGATGGTCACATGCAGCAAGGTAATGTTGTGTGTGTAGTGGCCACGGGGGCCATGCTGAACACGCTCATACACCACTGCGAGGCTGTGCTGCACCTGCGCTTCTGCAGCGGGATGATGGTCACATGCAGCAAGGTAATGTTGTGTGTGTAGTGGCCACGGGGGCCATGCTGAACACGCTCATACACCACTGCGAGGCTGTGCTGCACCTGCGCTTCTGCAGCGGGATGATGGTCACATGCAGCAAGGTAATGTTGAGTGTGTAGTGGCCACGGGGGCCATGCTGAACACGCTCATACACCACTGCGAGGCTGTGCTGCACCTGCGCTTCTGCAGCGGGATGATGGTCACATGCAGCAAGGTAATGTTGTGTGTGTGTAGTGGCCACGGGGGCCATGCTGAACACGCTCATACACCACTGCGAGGCTGTGCTGCACCTGTGCTTCTGCAGCGGGATGATGGTCACGTGCAGCAAGGTAATGTTGTGTGTAGGGGCCACGGGGGCCATGCTGAACACGCTCATACACCACTGCGAGGCTGTGCTGCACCTGCGCTTCTGCAGCGGGATGATGGTCACATGCAGCAAGGTAATGTTGTGTGTGTAGTGGCCACGGGGGCCATGCTGAACACGCTCATACACCACTGCGAGGCTGTGCTGCACCTGCGCTTCTGCAGCGGGATGATGGTCACATGCAGCAAGGTAATGTTGTGTGTGTAGTGGCCACGGGGGCCAAGCTGAACACGCTCATACACCACTGCGAGGCTGTGCTGCACCTGCGCTTCTGCAGCGGGATGATGGTCACATGCAGCAAGGTAATGTTGTGTGTGTAGTGGCCACGGGGGCCATGCTGAACACGCTCATACACCACTGCGAGGCTGTGCTGCACATGCGCTTCTGCAGCGGGATGATGGTCACATGCAGCAAGGTAATGTTGTGTGTGTAGTGGCCACGGGGGCCATGCTGAACACGCTCATACACCACTGCGAGGCTGTGCTGCACCTGCGCTTCTGCAGCGGGATGATGGTCACATGCAGCAAGGTAATGTTGAGTGTGTAGTGGCCACGGGGGCCATGCTGAACACGCTCATACACCACTGCGAGGCTGTGCTGCACCTGCGCTTCTGCAGCGGGATGATGGTCACATGCAGCAAGGTAATGTTGTGTGTGTGTAGTGGCCACGGGGGCCATGCTGAACACGCTCATACACCACTGCGAGGCTGTGCTGCACCTGTGCTTCTGCAGCGGGATGATGGTCACGTGCAGCAAGGTAATGTTGTGTGTAGGGGCCACGGGGGCCATGCTGAACTCGCTCATACACGCACACTCTCTCATCAGCCTATATACGGCCCACTGCTGGGCACAGGCCTCACCACAACTATGAGGTGGTCCGAGCCATAATCCACCACGCGGGCTCAGTGCGGATTGGTGGAGGGGTGTTTGTAAGGTAAGTGACCAACCTTACTGTCAGATGTTATTAAGCCGCCCGAGGGCCTCTGACCAGGCTTAACGACTAATATCTATCGATATTAACCGGGACCAACAGCTTACCGTGCCTTCCGAAGCACGGAGATGCTTGTAAATAGACATCACTTAAATGGACAGAATGGTCACCCATCCCAAACATGACCGCGCCTTAGGTTGCTTAACTTTAGGTATCACTACCAAAGCGCTGCAACCATTGCGCCACAAGCACCTCTATATCTCACACCTATACTATACCCACACGCACACTATATCTCGTAAAAAGAACATTGGAGTGAAACAGTTGCTATCTCGCAACGACGAGCGACGCAACGCGATGTGACGTTATGCGATCAATACTTCAAACGCCTTGTGTCAATAATAGTAAGTCACGTTTTATCGCTATCAATAACGACGGCTGTTTGATATTTTTACGTCGTGTCCCGTTTTTCGCTCACAGAATCTCGGGGACCAATTGAGCTGAAATTCGTTATACCTTATGAACTTTTTGGTAGTCCAGGCTCCAATGTCTTTGACTTGGCTTGGATTATGTTACTAAAAGTAAAGAAATATTTTAAATTATTTATTTATTTTATGTCCTTAGTTTTCACTTTACACACTAGAGGTGCTTGTGGCGCAATGGTTGCAGCGCTTTGGTAGTAATACCTAAAGTTAAGCAACCTAAGGCGCGGTCATGTTTGGGATGGGTGACCATTCTGACCATTTAAGTGACGTCTATTTACAAGCATCTTCGTGCTTCGGAAGGCACGTTAAGTTGTTGGTCCCGGTTAATATCGATAGATATTAGTCGTTAAGCCTGGTCGGAGGCCCTCGGGCGGCTTAATAACATCTGACAGTAAGGTTGGTCACTTACCTTACAAACACCCCTCCACCAATCCGCACTGAGCCCGCGTGGTGGAGTATGGCTCGGACCACCTCATAGTTGTGGTGAGGCCTGTGCCCAGCGGTGGGACGTATATAGGCTGATGAAAGTTTTCACTTTTGGCCTTAGTTTATATAAATTGAGTATCGTCCCTGACGTATTGAAAAAATGTTCATTTCAGTTGCGAAAACTTTCCTCATTTCATGATTTTTATTCCCAGGACCGTTCAATAGCGGTGTGGGACATGACGTCCACGACAGAGATCAACCTGCGGCGCGTGCTGGTCGGGCACCGCGCTGCCGTCAACGTGGTCGACTTCGACGAGAAGTACATCGTCAGCGCCAGTGGCGACCGGACCATCAAGGTGTGTAGGCCCCCTTTAATTGTTCGAGAAGCGGCCAGTATGGTTGGGCAGCTCTTACCAACTTATGATAGCCTGGTACGCATTTCATAGCTTTTTTACAGGGCTTTATGCAAGTGACATACATATCGTGGTCCATGCCGTGGTCGGGTCAGGAACAATCACACTGCCTACCGCCCCCACCACCTCCGCGCCCAAGGCCGCCTCTGCCAACAACGGCATACCATTTTTTATTAAATATATTTAAATATAAATTCATTTTTGTTAGGGTGTATTAGGGCACAATATAGGCATAATTTTTTGGGCATATTAGTAACAATACACTATTGATATTTATTAGATCTGGCTGTGGTTCCCATATCGACCACACTCGTACCCTTATGACTCAAAAACTAAAAAGCACAAATTTACGGGACTTCTGGCAAAATAAGGCACAATAGGCTAGATGACACCACCGATCGTTTACATACTCTTTATTATCTCTCAAAACAGTTTGCCTCCATAGATTGTGTATGGGTATACTAAAACGTGACGTAACCGTAGTGTTTCAGAAATCGTAGTCGATTGACCGAATATTTATTGAATTTTGTGTGTATGTATTTACTTCATAGGGGCTATGTTTTTTAAAGTATTAAAGATTGGTGTCATCATGCCTATTGTTCAAGAAGCAGCCAGTATGGTTAGGAAGCTTTTACAAACTTATGATAGCCTGGTACTTTCTGGTTCACCCTATTAGTTTGTTAAAGAAGCGGCCGGTATAGTAAGTAAGCTCTAAAACCTAAGGGTCGCGGGTTCGATCCCCGCACAGTACAAGCATATGTGTGTATGACCATGTGTGTTTGTACTGGTCTGGGTGTTTTCTGTGTATAATATGTATTTATTTACAAAAAAAAAGTATTTAAGTGTGTTTATCCGTTGTCTAGCACCCATAACACAAGCTTCGTAGTAATTTGGGACTAGAGACTAGGTGTGATTGTTGTAACATATTTATTATTTATAAATATTGTGATATTGTATAAAGTGTATCTACGCGGTGGAGCACGGGTCGTGAAGTATTGCGTCATGTCGCAATAGTGTGTTGGCATTTAACATTGCGTTAACTGTAGAACTGAAAGTTAGGCAACCTAAGACGTGGTCGTGTTTGGGATGGGTGACCATTCCAACCGTAACAACGCCTTACAGCAACAGATATTTGTCGTTAAGCCTGGTCAGAGGCTCTCGGACAGTAAGTTTGGTCACTTATCTTACAAAAATCCCTGCCACCGCACCGCACTGAGCCCGCTTGGTGGAGTATGGCTCGTACCACCTCAAATATGAGACGAGGCCTGGGCCCAACAGTGGGACGTAGTTGATGAGATGAGATGATTTTTACCCAAGTCTCGGACACCGGTTAATCTTGCGAACTGTTCTCGCCTTAAGTACATAAGAACGAATAGATTTCGTTTTTGTTCTCCGAAAACGGGTTTCTGAAACGATTTTTTCACCATACAGTTTTTGGTTACGTTTGCGTTCTTGTACACAATTTTACCGGTTTATTTAGGTTAAACTAGCGCGAAAGAGATGCTACGCGCAGCGAACCTACCTACGTTTTCAAAACATGTCGCTGCAGGTTTGTTGCGCCTGGCTTAAACCGGCTTATTGTGGTTAGAGAACGAAATGAATTTAGGTTTTGATCCGAACGTAACATTATGGCGAATAACGTTTTTTCATTTATTTAGCTTATGTCACCTACTGCTGGTCAAAATCTCTCCACCTGTCCCTGTCCATTCATTGCCAATGTTTCCCAGTCCCGTGTTGTAGCCACGATTGTGTCTAAAGTACTGGACAGTCTGCTTGATAAGATAATGAGTAGCCACATTAAAATTCATGATAATCAATTTGGATTTTTAGACCTAGCCACTCAACCGAAAGTGCTATATTGTGTCTAAAGCAGACTGTTCATTACTATACGAATAGGAAAACGCCTATATTCGCATGTTTTCTTGACTTGTCAAAAGCCTTTGACCTTGTAAATTATGAAATCCTATGGCGTAAGCTAAAATGTGAAACTATAGTGCCTGTAGAAATCATAGAATTATATCAACATTGGTATAGTAGACAAAGAAACATAGTTAGATGGTCGGGAGCCTACTCTAATGTATAAGGATTGAAGTGCGGGGTGAAGCAGGGGGGGAGGGGGCTGAGCTCCCCCCGCACTGCCGTGGGATGTCACATCGACGGTGTCTGTACCAATAACATCAGCTACGCCGATGATATGGTGCTTTTGAGCCCATCTGTCAGTGGGATGAGGAAGCTCCTGAGTCCTGGCGGTGTGTGAGTCCTATGCGGTGGCCCATGGACTTACATATAACACCAGTAAGAGCGAATGGATGTTGTTCAAAGCAGGTTCCTTTAGTTACTCACACGTCCCACCTGTCTATCTATGTGGTTCGGTTCTAAAACGTGTATCAAGCTTCAAATACCTGGGCCACTGGTTTACGGAGGACTCCTTGGACAACCTCGATATAGAGAGGGAGCGTAGGTCGCTGGCTGTGCGCTGCAACATGCTGGCTCGTAGGTTTGCCCACTGTACCAGGCCAGTGAAACTTACACTATTCAAGGCATTTTGCCAGTATTTTTATACATGCAGCCTATGGGTAGACTAGCCGTCTACCCATAGACTATAAACACCATGGACTAGACACCTCAAACTACTGACACCATAGACTAGAAACACCATTGATTAAAAACACCATAGAATAGAAACACCGTAGACTAAAAACACCATTGACTAAAAACACCATAGACTAGAAACACCATTGGCTAAAACACCTTAGAATAGACACCTTAACTACTGACACCATAGACTAGAAACACCATAGAATAGAAACGCCATAGACTAGAAACATCATAGACAAGAAACACCATTGACCAAAAACACCATAGAATAGAAACACCATAGACAAGAAACACCATAGACTTAAAAACACCATAGACTAGAAACACCATAGACAAGAAACACCATTGACCAAAAACACCATAGAATAGAAACACCATAGAAAAGAAACACCATTGGCTAAAAACACAATAGACTAGAAAATCCATAACCTAGAAACACCATATTATAAAAACACCATAAAATAGAAACACCATTAATAAGAAACAACATAGACTAGAAACACCATAGACTAAAACACCAAAGAATACTGAAACAACACTATTAA
This sequence comes from Pyrausta despicata, assembly GCA_963921415.1. Lineage (NCBI taxonomy): Eukaryota > Metazoa > Arthropoda > Insecta > Lepidoptera > Crambidae > Pyrausta > Pyrausta despicata. The sequence continues at coordinate 1,677,747 of OY992871.1, read as the reverse complement.
TACCATAGACTAGACACCTCAAATTACTGACACCATAGACTAGAAACACCATTGATTAAAAACACCATAGAATAGAAACACCGTAGACTAAAAACACCATTGACTAAAAACACCATAGACTAGAAAAACCATTGGCTAAAACACCTTAGAATAGACACCTTAAACTACAGACACCATAGACTAGAAACACCATAGAATAGAAACGCCATAGACTAGAAACATCATAGACAAGAAACACCATTGACCAAAAACACCATAGAATAGAAACACCATAGACAAGAAACACCATAGACTTAAAAACACCATAGACTAGAAACACCATAGACAAGAAACACCATTGACCAAAAACACCATAGAATAGAAACACCATAGAAAAAAAACACCATTGACTAAAAACACTATAGACTAGAAAAACCATAACCTAGAAACACCATATTATAAAATCACCATAAAATAGAAACACCATTAATTAGAAACAACATAGACTAGAAACACCATAGACTAAAACACCAAAGAATACTGAAACAACACTATTAACACCATAGACTATAAACAGCATAGACTAGACACCTCAAACTACTGACACCATAGACTAGAAACACCATTAATTAAAAACACCATAGAATAGAAACACCGTAGACTAAAAACACCATTGACTAAAACACCATAAACTAAAAAAAAAGCATAAATAATTACCACCACTATTAACACCATACTAGGGCGTTTTGATAACTCCATGACTTTCAGGCTGAATAGAAACATTTTTTATTTTTAATGATATTGTTACGCCGGTGGGCTAGTGCTAAAACTTTGATCGTGTTTTTCCGTGCCTTGGAGGCGTTTTCAGCAGGCTGAAATACCATTTCAGGCCGTTTCAGAGAGTGCTCTAACACATACTAGTTTATCGAAATTTCACCCAAGTTGCCGTTGTTTTCAGGCGCCTGAAACATGTTTTCAGTCCGTTTCAGGCCACCCTCTATCAGATGACGCCATAACCTGAAAACCCGTTTTCAGGCGTTTTCAGGACCCCTTATGGGCCTTTGAAGCCCACTTCAGTATATGACGTAATTTTTAGTAGGAGTGAAAGAGATAGCACGATTAGAGAGAGACAGCTATACTGAGAACATTCCAGAAAGGTGTGACAGAGACAGCACAAGACAGGGATAGCACTATGATGCCGAACATTCGAGAAAGGTATAGGCTAGGCAAGACGGCATTTGGAAGGATCCCGAACAGTCTCGTACTGGGTAGTAGGTACCTACCGAATATTCGGGAGTCCTTGACGGCCGGTATATAAGGAGCCCGGGAATGCGTCCGAGTTGGAGTTTAATTTGGGAAAGCGACGAGTAAACATCGAAGCGAAAACTGCGACAAGAAGATTTTGGAGTGCGATATAAGTGTTGGTGTACTAAGTGTTGTAACGTAAAGTGTGTACAATAAATCCTACTCTACTTCATCGGTTTAGAAGTGCATTTCAATCTAGATCCCACACCCCTAGAACGTAACATTTGGTGTCAGAAGTGGGATTGAAAATGCCGATTACTCCGCGAGAAGAAGAGAAGGAGGGGATGCAGACCCGAAGCCGCACCGCTGCTGGAGACTCTGCGGGCACCGCCGGAACGTCAGACACAGCGGTACCAGCTTCAAGGACGCCGGAGATAGACGTCAACGCCATTCTGATCCTCCTGAAAGAACAGGCTAGAAGGCAGGAGGAACAGGCTAGAAGGCAGGAGGAACAAGCCAAAATCCTGCAACAAGAGCTACGGGTTCAGCAGGAGGAACAGACCAGAAGGCAGGAGGAACAAGCCAAAATCCTGCAACAAGAGCTACGGGTTCAGCAGGAGGAACAGACCAGAAGGCAGGAGGAACAGGCTAGAATTTTGCAGCAAGAGCTACGGGACCAGAAAGAAGTCCTCCGTGAGGTACACTAAGTAGCTGCAGAATGGAAAAAGGAGATGGCTGAGGTGCAAGACAAAATTGTGGGCGTTGAAATAAAAGTTGAAAACCACGAGAAGCGCCTCAATGGACTGAACGAAAAAATGGAGGGCCAGGAGAATCGCCTCCAGAAGTTGGAGATCAAAGTGGCCAACAGCACCACCAGTGTATCAGGTGCACCAGCCACAGGAGGTGAAAAGTTAAAGGTACCTCCATTCGATGGTACCTCTTCGTGGACCGCATACAAGCTCCAATTCGAGATGGTTGCCGAAGCGAATGGCTGGAGCAAGGACTATGCTAAAACGGCATTGAGTTTGGCGCTGCGGGACGAAGCTCTCACTGTTCTGGAAGCGTTAGGAAAGGAGAAGACATACGACCGTCTTCTTGAAGCTTTAGAGGCACGCTTCGGTGACAGCCATCTAGAGCACGTTTACAGAGCTCAGCTGAAGAATAGGACTCAGGGGCATAATGAGTCGTTACAAAAGTGGGCACTTGAGATAGAGAAGCTCGTCCGGAAGGCGTACCAAGGTTCCGCAGCGACTTTCATCGATGAAACGCTAGTACAGGCATTCATAGATGGGATTCGGGACTTTGAAGTGAGGGCTGCTGTACGGCTGGGACACCATGGGACCTTGAAGGATGCGCTCGCCCATGCCCTGGAGGTGGAAGCTGTACGCCAAGACTCAACAAAATCCTTTAGGGTTCGCGAAGTTGCGGCCAGGGAGCCGATTGCTCCACCTCGAGAAACTGGGCCTCGATGCTACAACTGCGGGGAAAGAGGACACATACAATCAGGCTGCCCAAAAAGATCTTGGAGGCGACGGGACTCGGACCGAACGGAGAGGCCAGCAAGCTCTGATAGTTCAGAGCGGCAGCAGCAGGGAAACGAGTAAAAGCCAGGACTGAGGGACGAGTGCTGGCTGGTGGTCAAAATGTCCCAGTTATGATCTCGCAGGCGAACGACGGGAACAGTCTGGCTGTCAAAGGAGAAATTGGTGGAGTACCATGTCACCTTACTATTGACACCGGAGCTTCTCGGACCGTGATCAGTTCTCGACTGCTGAAACACCTATCCAGGGATCATCTAGTCCGACCAATGCATCTTCAGCTGCAAACGGCTACCGGCCAGTACATCTCCGTCCAGGGGGAGCAGGAAGTGTCAGTGAAGATTGGAGAAAAGAAGTACTGGCACAAAGTCATCATTGCTAACATCGTAGATGACTGCATTATTGGTCTTGACTTTATGAGGAAGTACGAGTGTAAGATCGACATGAAAGGAGGCGTGCTGAAATTTGGGGCTTATGAAGTTCCTATGGAAGGTGGAGTGAGTGGACATGTCTTCTGCGCTAGAACGACTACACTTCAACCGAGATCGCAAGCCCTAGTTCCGGTGACATTGCCGCACGGTGCGAGACAAGGATCTCATTCCTGCGTGTTAATAGAGAAAATGGACGGCAGTAAACCATGGATGCCAGCTCGCACAGTGGTAACGACGTCATCTGCAGCATTTATAAGGGTGCTAAATCTAAGTGGCACTCAACATGTCATAAGTAAAGGAACCCTTATGGGAACATGCGAGGCAATCTCTTGGATACGGAGTTGCCATGGGTCGAAGGAGAACAAGTTACAAGAAGAAGTTGTGGAAATTGGAAAGTTATTGGAAAACTGCCAAAATGATCTCACAAAGGAAGAACTTCTTAAGGCACGTAATTTGCTAAAGCGCTATAGGAGCGTCTTCTCTGCACATGACAGTGATATCGGGAGAACTGGAGTAGTGCAGCACGAGATCGACACCGGAGATGTCATGCCTATTCGACAACGACCGCGGCGAGTTCCAGTAGCTCGAGAGAAGGAAGTGGAAGACATGATCAAGGAAATGAGGAGAGATAAAGTGATAGAACCGTCGACAAGTCCTTGGTGTTCTCCAGTAGTCTTGGTGAAAAAGAAGGATGGAACCATGAGATTTTGCGTAGACTATCGTCGACTCAACGATGTGACTAAGAAAGACAGTTATCCATTGCCTAGGATAGATGACACTTTGGACACTCTGCATGGAATGAAATGGTTTTCCACGTTGGATTTGAAAAGTGGCTATTGGCAAGTGGAAATAAAAGACAAGGACAAAGAGAAAACAGCCTTTTCAACCGGTAAAGGACTTTGGCAGTTTAATGTAATGCCGTTTGGATTGTGCAACGCACCAGCAACGTTTGAGCGGTTGATGGAGCAAATACTGGCTGGTCTCCTGGGTGATACGTGCCTAGTGTATTTGGATGACATCATAATTGTAGGCAAAGATTTTGATGACCACCTCAAGAAGCTGGAACAAGTTTTGTCCAAGTTGCGCGATGCTAACTTAAAACTAAGTCCGAAGAAATGCTCATTCTTCAAGCGCAAGGTTAACTACTTGGGACATGTGATTTCATCAGATGGCATCCAGACAGACCCTGAGAAGATAAGTGCAGTTAAGGACTGCGTGAAGATGTTGAGGACAGACACTGTTAGCGAAGAATGGAGTGATGAAGCAATGCAAGAAGCACAACAGGAAGATTGCGATGTAAAGCCCATTTACGATTGGATCAACGCTGGGGCGCCCAAACCAAGGTGGTGTGAGGTAGCTCCGATGAGTACCGTGACAAAGAGCTACTGGGCGCAATGGGAAAGTCTGGTTACTTCCTTTCACGACGGCGCTTCCGGTGGACACCTAGGAGTAAAAAGGACTCTGATGAAGATTCGGCAACGTTTTTACTGGATAAACTGTCGGGACGACGTGGAAGACTGGTGTAGGAAATGTACTAGCTGTTCGTCAGTTAAGGGACCACATACACGCAGTAGAGGTGCGCTTAAAGTTTACAACGTGGGAGCACCTTGGGAAAGAATTGCTTTAGACGTCGCAGGCCCGTTCCCGACCTCTGACCGTGGAAACAAGTACATCCTGGTGGTCATGGACTATTTCACCAAATGGCCTGAGGTATTTGCCATTCCGAATCAAGAGGCAGTCACAGTAGCGGAAACTGTAGTGACTGAAGTGTTTTGTCGGTATGGTGTGCCTCTTGAGATCCACAGTGATCAGGGAAGAAATTTTGAGTCTCTTGTGTTTCAGGAGACTTGCCGAGTCATGGGAATTCATAAAACTCGGACTACGGCCTATCACCCACAGTCAGACGGAATGGTTGAGAGATTCAATCAGACTCTGGAACGACATTTGGCCAAAGTAGTTGACAACCATCAAAAGGATTGGGACAGGCATATTCCACTCTTTTTAATGGCATATCGGACAGCAGTTCATGAAAGCACGGCCGTAACTCCTGCGTGTGCTAATTTTGGACGAGAACTACGTTTACCTGCAGACCTTCTGACCGGACGACCTCCAGATGCACCAAAGACGGTTTCGGAGTATGCAAGTGAACTGCGAAACCGGCTTGATGATGTTCACAGGCATGTTCGTGAACATGGATTGCAGGCCAGCGAGAAGGTGAAGACCAGATACGACCGGAAGTCTAACCAGACGAGGTTTGAGGAAGGATCATTCGTGTGGCTACATAACCCTATGCGTCGAAAAGGAAAGTCACCGAAATTGTCGCCGAGTTGGGAAGGGCCGTACAAAGTAGTCACAAGGATCAACGACGTCACTTATCGGATACAGCGCAACGCACGTAGCCCCTGTAAGATTGTTCATGTTGATCGGTTGGCCAAGTACCATGGAACGAATGATGCTCGGGACGAGCATGTCTAAGGAGGGGGTAGTGTTACGCCGGTGGGCTAGTGCTAAAACTTTGATCGTGTTTTTCCGTGCCTTGGAGGCGTTTTCAGCAGGCTGAAATACCATTTCAGGCCGTTTCAGAGAGTGCTCTAACACATACTAGTTTATCGAAATTTCACCCAAGTTGCCGTTGTTTTCAGGCGCCTGAAACATGTTTTCAGTCCGTTTCAGGCCACCCTCTATCAGATGACGCCATAACCTGAAAACCCGTTTTCAGGCGTTTTCAGGACCCCTTATGGGCCTTTGAAGCCCACTTCAGTATATGACGTAATTTTTAGTAGGAGTGAAAGAGATAGCACGATTAGAGAGAGACAGCTATACTGAGAACATTCCAGAAAGGTGTGACAGAGACAGCACAAGACAGGGATAGCACTATGATGCCGAACATTCGAGAAAGGTATAGGCTAGGCAAGACGGCATTTGGAAGGATCCCGAACAGTCTCGTACTGGGTAGTAGGTACCTACCGAATATTCGGGAGTCCTTGACGGCCGGTATATAAGGAGCCCGGGAATGCGTCCGAGTTGGAGTTTAATTTGGGAAAGCGACGAGTAAACATCGAAGCGAAAACTGCGACAAGAAGATTTTGGAGTGCGATATAAGTGTTGGTGTACTAAGTGTTGTAACGTAAAGTGTGTACAATAAATCCTACTCTACTTCATCGGTTTAGAAGTGCATTTCAATCTAGATCCCACACCCCTAGAACGTAACAATATTTTCTTAAAAGTAATATTTTTGCGAACCTAAAATAATTCTATTTTCAAATATGGCGCGAAAACAATATGTAATAACAAAAGAAGTTTGGCGGCTGTGAAGGTGTTCTTGGAAAATGGAGAATCCGAGTTTCGAGTCTTGATTAAACACTATTTTTTACGCGGGAAAACCATTAAGCAGACCGAAGACAAGTTGAAAAAATATTACGGGGATTCAGCGCCGTCTCATGGAATGGTACATAAATGGTTTACTGAGTTTCGTTGTGGACGTATTACAACCAATGATGCCGAGCGCCCAGGAAGGCCGATTGAGGTAACCACTGAGGACATTGTTAACAAAATCCACGATATTGTTTTGGCTGACCGTCGAGTAAAGATACGCGAGTTAGCTGAGGCTGTGCACATCTCAACTGAACGAGTTTTTCATATTTTGCACGATATTTTGGGAATGAAAAAACTTTCTGCAAGATGGGTGCCGCGCTTACTGACAGTCGACCAAAAGCGAAAACGCGTGACTACTTCTGAGGCATGTCTGGCTATGTATAATCGCAATCCAAGTGAATTTTTGCGTCGGTACGTAACCGTGGATGAAACGTGGGTCCACCATTATACGCCAGAGACTAAACAACAGTCAAAGCAGTGGACTTCTACCGGCGAACGTGCACCAAAGAAGGCAAAAACGGTATGTTCGGCTGGTAAAGTGATGGCAACAGTATTTTGGGACAGTCAAGGGGTTATTTTCATCGATTTCTTGGAGAAAGGCAAGACAATAACCGGTGCTTACTATGCTGCATTGCTGGAAAGATTTAATGAAGAGTTGATGAAGAAACGACCGCATCTAGCAAAGAAAAAAGTTATATTTCATCAGGATAATGCTCCGGCCCACTCGTCTGCAGTCGCGACTTCAAAACTTGTCGAATTAGGATACGAATTATTGCCGCACCCTCCATATTCACCAGATTTAGCCCCCTGTGACTTCTTTCTCTTCCCAAACATGAAGAAATGGCTTGCTGGGCAAAGATTTTCATCCAATGAAGAGGTGATAGCTGCAACCGAGGCCTATTTTGCAGGCTTTGACAAAAAGTATTTTTTGGATGGGTTGAAGAGATTGGAGCATCGCTGGAAAAAGAGTGTAGAGTTGAAAGGAGAGTATGTAGAAAAATAAAATGTTTTTGTACACAAAATATATGTTTTTCTTTTCAAAGTCATGGACTTATCAAACCGCCCTCGTAGACTAGACTCCTTAAACTACTGACACCATAGACTAGAAACACCATTGACTAAAAACACCATAAAATAGAAACACCATAGACTAGAAACATCATAGACAAGAAACGCCTTAGACTAAAAAACACCATAGACTAGAAACACCATAGACAAGAAACACCATTGACAAAAAACACGATAGAATAGAAACAACTTAGACATGAAACACCATAGACTAAAAACACAATAGACTAAAAAACACCATAGACTAGAAAATTCATATTCTAAAAACATCATAAACTAGAAACACCATAAATAAGAAACCCCATAGACTAGAAACACCGAAGACCAGAAACACCATCGACTAGAAACAGCATAGACTAGAAACACCATAGATTAGAAACACCATAGACTAAAAATACCAATGAATAAAATATCATAGACTAGAAACACCATAGACTGGAAATACCATAGACAGGAAACACCATAGACTTAAAAATCACCATTGTCTAGAAACACCATAGACTACAAACACCATAAACTAGAAACACCATAGACTAGAAACACCATAAACAAGATACACTATAGACTAGAAACAGCATAGACTAGAAACACCATAGGCTAGAAACAGCATAGACTAGAAACACCATAGACTACTGACACCATTGACTAGTAACACCATAAACTAGAAACACCATAGACTAGAAACACCATAGACTTGAAACATCATAGACAAGAAACACCATAGACTAAAAACACCATAGACTGGAAACATCGTAGACTAGAAACACCATTGACTAAAAACACCATAGACTAGAAACTTTTTTTTTCGTTTTGGCGTTGCTAAGTCAACACCTATCCGTATTCCACCGAGTTAAGATACTGTTTTACTAAAATTGTACTGTTAGAAACGCAATAGTAACGCTGTTTAACTTGTTGGTTATTGTGCAAATCAGTGTTTGTATTTTGGAGCAATCGTGATAAAACTACCGTAATACCCAACAATTTTAAAATTTGCATGTCATTAAAGTCAGTGCAAGTTAAATGTGAACAATGGGAATGACTCATGTACTCTAAATTTTCGAAATACTGACAGAGTATTTTAAAAACTACTACATATTTTCACCTTACTCCGTGAAAGTGATATTGGTGTAGATGGGCTGAGACAGATCTTTTTTGCCTCACTTCAGTAGTATACTCATCCAAAAGTGGGTGGTCTCTCACACGCATCTTTAATTTATATTTCCATTTATCATTTGTTTTTTTACTAACCTTAGTTATAAGTGATTTTATATACTAACATTATATGGGCTCTGCCTGAAATAAAATAAATTGAATTGAATTGAATTGACCAAGTCGTCACACCATCGTTTCTTGGGTCTGCCTCTTTGACGATAGCCGTCTGTAGGCACCCACTTGGTGACGACTCGGGCCCACCTCTCTGGATGCATCCTGCAGAATAACGTTATTGAACATAATTAAACCGTTATTTCCCAAACCGGTTCCGAGCCTTGCTTTTACCAGTCTAACTCACCTATTTCATCACAGGTGTGGAACACATCGTCGTGCGAGTTCGTCCGGACATTGAACGGTCACAAGCGAGGCATAGCGTGCCTGCAGTACCGCGACCGGCTGGTCGTGTCCGGCTCCTCGGACAACACGATCCGGCTGTGGGACATCGAGTGCGGGCAGTGCATCCGCGTGCTGGAGGGGCACGAGGAGCTAGTGCGGTGCATACGGTGAGGCACTTCTTCTTGTTTTTCTTCGTGACCACCATATGGTGATGGCTGTGGGTCGTGACCACCAAATGGTCATGGCTGAGAGTCGTGTCCACCATATGGTCATGGCTGAGGTTCGTGACCATCACATGGTCATGGCTGAGTGTCGTGACCACTATAGTTAGCGTCACGTGTCAAAGCTCTCCAGGCATTTCTGTTGCGGGACAGATCGCTTTCTGGGTGAGACGTTACGGTGAACTATGCCTTATTTTTGGTGCTTTAGGATACAGAAGTAAACTCTAAGAGCAAGCAGAATTTCTTGATTCGGTCGCCGCGCTCAAAGCCCGCGATAGAAGCTATGCAATAGTTTAAAACGTAATAAAATGTTTGTTTTGTTTTTTCCAGATTTGACAACAAGCGGATAGTTAGCGGCGCTTACGACGGCAAAATCAAAGTGTGGAACCTTCCCGCCGCTTTGGACGTGCGCACGCCGCACCAGGACCTATGCCTGCAGACGCTCGTGGTAAGCTACAGTACTCACATACATTTTATTTTATTTGTAAGGCACACAACACAAAATACAATCAATGAATAATTTGCTTACTAGTCTAATAGTCCTCCTGGTCGAATTCGACCACGGCGGCCAATCTCAACAGAGATCAGTCAACCGCGCAGGAGACATCATAGTGCACAAGTGTGAGCGCAATACACAGGTGTACTCACTGTTCCATCACTCTCAAAGTTCGGTGAAACGGCAATCCGACATGACCGGAGAGAGATCAGGCGCAGGACCAACGGCTTAACGTGCGCACCGAGGCACGGGGGTGTAACACCGACAACTTTCCGACTCCGAGCTGTTGCAGAGAAATTATGACAGAAAATCTTAGAAACAATTTTGGCTCGACCTGGGATTCGAACCCAGGACCTCTCGGATGTAAGGCAGAAACTTTGCCACTACACCAACGAGGCAGTCTTCTAGTAACAGCTGCTATAAAAGTTCTGAACCCAATTTTTTTTTAATGTCTCCGTCTCTCGTCATCTGTATCTGTCTGTCTGAATGTGTGTGTGTGGTGCTAGCGATAACTAACAATCCCCATTGCCCCCAGGAGCACACCGGCCGCGTGTTCCGCCTCCAGTTCGACGAGTTTCAGATCGTGTCGTCGTCGCACGACGACACGATCCTCGTGTGGGACTTCCTGAACTACGGGGGCGCGTCCCCCGCCGCGCCGCCCGCGCCCCCGCACCGCGCGCGCACGCCCGACCACGAGCGGGATCTCTACGATTAGGTGAGCGTAAAACGCTATCAATATCGATGTCACACGCTTCAAGAATCGTGAAAAGTCTACGGATACGTCATGAATCACGTATCGTCTTTACAAAATTACTATTCGTTAAAAATCACTTGAATTGTGACGAATTTATGAAGGATTGGTGCTGTTGAAATCATTAAAAAAACGATTTCTTATGCGTTGTTCAAAAGTCATGAGTCATGACTTCGTGACGTAAAAAAACTTGATTCCTGATAAAAAAAAACACGATGCGTCATGAATGACTCATGACGTCATGACGTATCGTGTTTTTTCACGAATCGTCAATGACGTATCCCGCGTGAATTGCGTCCTGAGGCGACTGTCCCTTACTGCGAGAGCCAAGGCAAGTGAGTATGATTGTTTCGCACCCGGGCGCCATAGCGTGGACATGAAAACGTAACTTGTCCTCAATTCTACGGGATCCTAACGGGTGAGACGACAAATGCATATTTTTAATGTACATCTAAGGCCTATAAAATCTCTATACAAAAAAGAGGATTTGTAGTTGATCTCAACGATTAGGTGAGTGTTAAAATTAAAAGACATAAAAAAGATCATGACCAAAAATATATGAGCACTGACCCCACCCAAAAAAACAGACATAAAATTGGTTTCAACGTGATCGTTAGTATCTCATTACTTAACTCCAATTTTTTTTTTCCGAAAAATCATTGGGATAAATTAAAAAAAAATAGGAATTTTGGTCCTTCCATACAAACTTATTTCCAATTCAGGCAATTAACACATTAATTACATCTTCTAGGCGGGCTCGCTCCATCGTAATAAAATAAATAAATATTTCTCAACAAACACACCAATTCTCTAGTCCCAAAGTAAGCTATACGAGGCTTGTGTTATGGGTACTAGATAACGGATATACATACTTAAATACTTTTTTTTTTGTAAATAAATACATATTATAAATAGAAAACACCCAGACCAGTACAAACACAATGTTCATGCACACTTATGCTTGTACTGTGCGGGAATCGAACCCGCGACCCTTGGTTTAAAAGTCCGACATGCGGACCACTGCACCAAGCGGTCGTCAAGATCGTAGACTCAGTCTTTAGTATCGTGGGCTTATTCAAGTCAAGAGCCAACCTATCCCAAATATAAAAAAAGCAGTTAAATTAATATAACTAACACCACTTACTTGTCATCAGGTCACAGCAGCGGACGAGACTGGCTAGCCAACCACGACAGTGGTAATGGAACGAAGTTTAAACGTGTGAAATGTGAGAGTTGTGACAGTGTGAAGTGACTACGTTACCATTGTGTATGGGTGTGACAACTCAGGAACGGTGTTCGAAATGTGACCACAGGTGTGACTTTTAAGATGTTTAGACGACATCACGTTGAATCAAACAATGCGGCTTCTTGTGCGCTCGTGCTAAGGGTGATTTGCAATAAAAATGCAAAATCCTCATGTGCTGGGCGCTGTTCTATTGTTCTTACTAGTTTAAGGTAAGCGTTCACATGTCGGTATCGGACGTAACGTAACAATCGGATTAATTTTGACGACCTATTTTGTTTAATGGACAAGAAGTGGACTACTAACCAAGATGTCGCAGGTCCAATCCCCGCACTGCACAAACATTTGTGTGCATGAATATGTCTGTTTGTACTGGTCTCGGTGTTATATGTATTTACTAAAGTTTATTTGTGATGCCACCATTGATTCTGATATCTGTAACACAAGTGCTTTAGGTACTTACCACGGAGTCAGATATTGATCTGACTAACACACATTGGTGTGTGTGATGTTGTTTTATATTTGTTTATTTAATTTGTCACTGTATCGGTAGCAATCGGATTGCAGACACGAGTATCAGCTAGTAATCGGATTGACGATGGCACTTTAGCACTGATCGGAATTCCGTATGATGCCATCGGTGAGCCACGAGGAGGTGCGACCGGAAAAAAAGCCTGAATTACCTACTAAAAATTACGGTTTTGTATTATTTTGGATATATATTTACACAATTGCGACGTGCGGTGTCACTTGTAGATCGCTTTGAACTAACAAAAGACTCATTAGGTGACACGTTTTATTACATTCGGTATTTGACTAGAAACACAGTGGCCAAGACCCAAAAAATTAAAACTAGCAAACGTATTGATGAATGTTGACGATTGGTTGACGACCGCTTGGTGCAGTGGTCCACAGGTGGCACTTCTAAACCAAGGGTCGCGGGTTCGATCCCCGCACAGTACAAGCATAAGTGTGCATAAACATGTGTGTTTGTGCTGGTCTGGGTGTTTTCTATGTATAATATGTATTAATTTACAAAAAAAAGTATTCTAGTATGTTTACCCGTTGTCTAGTACCCATAACACAAGCCTCGTATCTTAATTTGGGACTAGAGAATTGGTGTGATTGTTGGGAAATATTTATTTATTTTATTTTTAATGTCGAGCGATGAGCGCGTCGCTACTACCATCGGCACGCATCGCATTTAGGCATTGCCGATGAGCGGTCTGTATGGTGCGGATCAGTGGAAGCTGGTGTATAAGTTTTTATGCAAGTTAAACTATAATCCGTTACGTGCTATGCGGGCATGTAGACGCTTATCTTTAATGTTGTTTACCGGGATGATTCCTTTCCTCACTGGTTAAGGTTGTAACCGCACTGTAGACTTTGGACCATACAAGTATGGAATAGGATGCATTGAATGATTAATATCTGCTTATGATGAGAATAAACTGTCGAGCTACTGCTATATATTATGACAAATAAAAAATGGTTTTACAACAAAAAGTTACGCCATATAAAAATAGGATTATTAAGAGAGATTTCAAAATTTTATTATAATTTCTTCCATATAATATGGCAAGGTTTTAGGAAATCAACTTTTTAGTAGTAAAAAACTGTATTTTTTAAACATTTCATAAGCAATAAGATGTTATTATTCACAAAACGGAGATATTGTCACAAAAATGAAATGGTATGGAAAAGAGTTAAACAATCCATAGACAAATAACTGAAATAATCTTTGATTTTAATAAATTAATTTTAATCTCACAAATAGTAAACGGTTTCGATTATTTGTCTATGTATTTTTACTGGGACCAGCAGTCAACTTGCTGACAAGGATGCACTGCATCTGAATTAGCGAGAGAGAGTGAGATGAAAAAGTTTTCATGGTGCGCTTAATGGTTTGGGGCTGGGACCCCTCATGGATATTCCAATTTTACATCGGTCAAAGGTCGATCGTGTTGTCTGACCCACACGTGCGTGTGAGAGCGAGACAGATTTACTATGTGTTGATCGCAGGTAAACATTGCAACAGAATCAATGTAAATATTGTACCAATATGAGGACTATGAGTTTTAGATAGAGATGACGGATGCCAACTTGACTCATGCGAGTGACAGCATCATGTCAGCTGTCAGATTGACAAATAATATCTGTAAATGTACTGAATATTGTGTCTTGGATGTACAGTCAGTGAGGGTACAAGTTAAAATGTAAATTGTATTGTGAATGTTTAAAAAAAATTGCCATTAAATTCTTCTTGATCTCAATGACAGTTGTCAATGTCATACGTCAATCATTGTGAAATGTGCAGTAGGTTGGTATCAAATATATTAAGTGTTTATGTGCAGTCAAGGGCAAAAGTTTGTTTACACTTTTGCCCCTTATTTCATTTTAATAAAGTGTATACATATTTTTATACCTTGACTGAGCGGGATATATTTGTCTCCCTCACACTTAATATTCTGTGAGTAATTTAGAAACCATTTAAATTATAAATACACGTCAGTGGCTGTACATTTAGACTGTGTATCATATATCTGTATACAAGACGTAGTCTAAAAAAAAGTTTTTTTTTTTAAATAAAAGTAAATGCTAGATTGTTCTAAATGTGTTCTCGCATTAGAGGTGTTCTGTAAAAAGCCAGTTAGTTTAGGTAATAAATACTAAATAATTGTAGATAGTTTATATATATTTCAACCATTATAATCAGAGCTGTGATTGGTCATTTGCGCGGTACATTTTGCGCTGTGACATAACACTGTCAGAGCTCTGGTTACGGTGGTTGTGTAGCGCGGTCGATCTGTGTTGAAAATACCGAAAATGTTAACAAAATACAATATTTTTCATCAACATAATTGTGTCTATATGAGTCTGGCAAATTAAGCCATGTAATTTTGTCGTATAAATACAAATTGTGAGAGTTGAAAACAGAATTCTTAACAGTTTCGTTTTGTTGTCATGTTTGGGCATTTTTAAGTAGATCGACGTCGGACGAAGTTGCTTTGTGTGAGTTTTCCATTTGTATAAATAAAAATGAATAGTCAAATTGTACGAGTGTTTGTCAGAATTACATCCTAAACAGTGGCACATAGTCGTACGACAGCTAACAATGGAATGGAATGCATGAGTAAAGCTGAAAAAGAGAATTATTTTGCTTTAAATTTCCACTAAACGACGCCAGTGCAGGAAATCAAATACATCTAACTGTAACCACTTGAAAAAACCAGAGCTGGAAGTAGCAGGACTTACAATACAACTCACAACGTGACACATAAGATGCACCTGGAAACGCAACACTGACACCAACTAAACACGCGTTTCGCTACTACACGTGGCATCCTCAGGAGATGTTGTCGCTTCGACAGACCACGAGCGCTCGTATTGTACAGTTGGATGTATTTGGGTTCCTGCGTTGACGTCGTTTAGTGGAAATTTAAAGCAAAGAATTATCTTTTTCAGCTTTAACAATGACACGGTTCCATGGGCTAGATGGCGCTGTTAGCCTATTACTTCAAACTTGAATCATGGATTCCGACCATCACACCCGGTCGGTAGAAAGCGCTTCCAATAAACCAATAAAACCAATTTAGTTTTGTAAGTAGAGCCACGAGGAGCACTTTTACACGTCCCAACATATAAATTAACCCTACCACCGCTTCGGGACAATTTTGGACAGTGCTGATAAGAAATGGCGCAAGGAACTCGGTCACTATTGTCTCTTTTTCAAATTTGCAAATAATTGTTTACATACAAACGTTTCCAAATATCTTTGTCGTTTATAAAATCATCAATTTCAGAGCATTCTTTCCACATTAATGCATCTTTTACAACTGTTTTGAATTTATCTAATGGCAATGACGTTAAATGTTTAAGTAATTTACTAAAAAATATAAATGACTCTTATATGAGTGACCAACTTTGGCATAAGATTGTGATACTTCCCTTTAGCTTTCTAACTATATATCCGTTCCGCTAAATATCCCTTGAGCCCCGTTCGACCTATTCGCGCTCCGTAACTATAGAATATCGACTGCGTCTATGGTCTTAACGATTAACCGATAAAATATTAAATAGACAAAGCAACTTCGTCATACGGGGTGGCGACCACAAATGCGACAGTTGACATTTTGTCTGTTATGCTTTCACGTCTAAACTACTGAACAGATGTGGATGAAATTTTGTACACATAAAAAGTCGTCACCATAATGTATGTGTATTAAATTTCATCCAAATCTGTTTAGTATTTTAGACGTGAAAGCGTTACAGACAAAGTCAATTGTCTTATTGTGGTCGTTTCCCTGTATAAGCATATATGGTGTGCGTATATATCTTCATACAGACTTTATGTGAATGTTTCTTTAAAAAAAAGGTTTTGTCTATGGATTTTGTATAAATATTTTGTTTTTGCCACCATTGGACTTAATTATTGTAAGTTCTTCTCAGTTTGTTTTATTATAAGGTGATGAGTACTATTTTGGCTTACCCGTTGTCATACTTGAACGGCAAACGCGACAAGTGCTACGCGACGCGACAATATCGAATGTATGTAACGTTTAAGATCGTGTCCTACGTGACAAAGCGTGATAGACATTGACACAAGTATTGTTCGCATCGCGTCGCACTCGCTGAAGTAGTAGAATGCCTTAGAAACTTACTTAAGATAGTAGCAAAATGTATGTGTTCTTATTGTATGGTTTTTCTATGATTCTGAAAGGAGTGAATGGCCTAACTTGATATACTTTAGTATCTCATTGTTATAGTTTAAAATTATCGTTAAGTTATTACTACCTACTATTTTCTTGTAAAAAATGTAGAAACTATAATAGTTCATATAAAGTTTGTATGAACGTAAGTTGATCCACTTAATACTGCCAAATACGTTTACAAATAAAACATGTACCTAGTTAAATTGAATTGTTGTCCAAGTAAAGAATGCTAGTTAAATTTAAATTAATGTTATGCCTCTCGCTCATTCATTGTAATGAGTGAAAGAGTCGACTGCAACTTGTAAAGTCCGTTTTTTTTTTGTATAACAGTTGCCGTCTTCTTTTTGTTTCCTATTTTGAAAAGAGACAGCAGATGTTTGTTAACATATTTGGCTACTTCACAATGGATTGACCTTGCTGTGTTCATGTTGAGATGGCAGTTTGTGGCTATGATTGTCTTTGGATCTGATTTGAATGGTTTATTTATTATATTGGATTTGGTTTACTACATATCACAATCGATAATCAAGAGAATAACAGTTCCAAAGTACAAGTTCTAGATTGTAACACTCATACAATATGTTAAATACACACTGAGAAAATCTTATAATCAAAGCATACAAACACAAAAAAAAATACAATTTGTTATTTAATTGCCTGAAATCAGGATCCGTCACCGCGCAACCTTTAAAGAAAGCAATATTATTTTTAAATAATTACTTTCCTGCAACAGCCGTTGCCAGTACTCATAGAGAATAAGACGAAGATAATGATGCAAAGATTTTTTTTAAACATTTTTATGTTAAAAATCCCAACTCTAACTTACTGAAAGACCATGGAAATCCATGTTAATCTTTGTTTACTGAAAGAAATTAAATAAATGCCAAATCCTAACAATAAATTGTCATCACAATGTGTATGCAGCTTTTAACTAATTCAATGTTGTCGCCACGAATTCCTTGTTGTATTTATTTGTATTAAATATTGTGAATAGAATGCTATTTGGTATAGATAAATAGTGGAATCTTTTTATTTTGTAATCTAGAATTTTGCCTACGAAAACTGGAACGAGAGGGACCATTGCAAGACCAAGTTATGCTCCAAGTTATGAAAACAAAAAAATACATAAAATAGATTTTCGATTCATTTTACTATTTCTTAGGATCGAAAGTTAAGGAAATTAGGGTATGAAATTTATTGACTGGTTCTTGTAATGGTCTTCTTAACTAAAGGTGCGGCAGGCGGGTTTATCAATGGCAGTACGACATCGCTCTCTAATGTAAAAAGAAAATGACATCCACTGATGGGTAGTAAGGAAAAAAATCAACGCCATCTCTAGAACGTCAACCTGAAGTAATTCAAAGAAAGAGATATCGCACTGTATTTTTGAAACCGACTGTACTTCTAAACGTCAAATGTCTAGTGACGCCTGTCATTCAGAATCGAGCACTGAATAATGTAATCTTTTTTTTTATCGAAAACAATTTTTTATTTTGTCATCTTAACGCTATTTGTGCTGATAGCTTGTAAATAAAATGGCTGCACAGAGTAGTTTTGTTTATTTTTATGTAAATTTCCCCGTACCCAAACTTTATTTATAAAACGTAAAAAACTAAAGGAACTAATTTTCTAAGCTGTTATTTTATTATGATCAGTTGAAAAACATATTGAGCGGTTATTTAGTTTAATTGCGACAAACTTGGACAGTAATAAAAAATCAGAAAGTCGTTATTTTATCATGCATTGTCAACCCTAAAAATAATTGAGCAGTCCAATAACTAAATTAAATTATGGAATGAGAGGTTCGTTAAATAGTTTGGCAGATCATAGCGAGCGGTGACATTCTCACTCTAATTCGTTGAATAGAGAGGTAAATATTCGTTAGTTTGGAGAAGTTTATAAGCGCGGTTTACATTGTTGTTATTAATATTTTCTTGTTATTGTTAATTAATGCCATAATGGTTCTGATAAAATCAGTGTAGGTAATCAGTGTTAAGCGAGTCTGACAGTCTGACTACATTCTAAACTGGATAACAAATATAAAACCGTATTACTTTAGTTTATGCCCTACTATAATACACAGAGAATCACACTGCACCAATTTCAAATATCGACTGACTGGCTGCATAGTCGATTCGATTGTAATAATTTGACAAATGGTTTTTTTTCGCACATCACTAGTTTATTGATTCCGTTTGCGTCTGCTTAGCTTTTTGAGGTTATGTTACAAATTTATTAAAAAAACTGTAAGATCCTCTGAAATTGTGTGAATTTGAAATAACTTAGTGTTTTGGAATGTCCGATATCGAAGAACCGCCGACCAAGGTTGCTAAATTCGAGGTAGGAACGAACATATTTATATTAGTTGATGTTCTAATTTTGTTCACAAGTAACGAGGTTAGTCAATGTTTTTGTTAGAGATTTTGCTTTAAATAGCTCTAAACTAAAATGGACCATCATATACTGCTAGTTTTTAGAATAAAAACTGCAATTATCTTAAAGATTGAATTCTAAAGTCGTGTTGCGTGACTATCCTATATCCCGATTTTCGTGTTGTAGATGTCGCAAACGTTCACCCAGCCGGAAGAAATGGATACAACTCACGAGGAAGGGCAAGAGGAGGGCCAGGAAGAATGGCTAAGCGAGGGACTGCTCACAGACGACGATACAGCAGTAAGTATAAAATCAATTTAATTTTGTAAATAGATTCACAAGGAGCACCATTACATGTCCCAACATTGAAATTAACCCTTTTACAATCATGTCCTCTAGTAAAAGGTATTGACAGTACAGTAGGTAGGTATGGTGCGGCTCCTATTTTGATAAGTAGCATCCCCAACATGATCCTGGCTATGATAGAGAGCAGTCTGGACTGTCAAATTACAAATTATTGCTGCACAACCTTGGCAGGAGCTTGCAAAAGTCAATAGTTATGAATTAACTAGTTAATTAGTGTATTTTAACTAACAAAACTAAATCAAATGGTCACTTGCATAAATGAATTTATTATTATTTGTTGACTTTTAATAAAGCAATTTTTTTGCTTCTTTTTCTCTTCTCTCTCTGAATGGAACAGCTTTGACCACAATAGCTATCATTATGAAGTGTCAAGGCTCTCCAGGCATTTTTGTTTTGGTCCTAATGTATTGCTCTCAGGGTCTCTAAGTATCCTATTTTGCTGTGGGACCTAAAGTGATGCTTTGTTATTGTTAAGGCTGAGCTGTTGATGAATAGCTTAGATCAAACCAAAAAGAGGCATATACACTACGAGTTAGTCATGTGTGGTCCTTTTCAACCAAGTCCTGCTCCACTCCTAGTTGTTGTTAGTATTGAAAGTTTTTACATGTGTGTGTGGCCCATTTTTAAGTTGAAAATTGTAAAGATGTACCTGCTATCACCAATAGAAAGTTACAATAAGTCCATAGACTTGTTAACAAACTTTTTCAGGTAGACCAAGACAACAATGCCTCACAGAGCCAAGACACAACCATAGACAGTTTGGAGGACAACGCAGAAAGTATGGAGGCTACAGCCGAAAGTTTGGAAGCCTCTGCAGATAATGTGGAGACCAATGCAGATAGCATTGAAGCGGCTGCAGATAGCATAGTGGCCAATGCAGGTAACATTGAGGCAACTGCAGATAGCATTGACGCCACTGCAGATAGCATTGAGGCTACAGCAGAAAGCATTGACACCACAACAGATAACATTGAGGCCACAGCAGATACAAAAACCACAGAAGAAAACAAGGCCAATGCAGAGAGCATAGAGGCAACTGCAGTCAGAGAATCAAACGCTAAGATAGATGCTAAAATTGAACTTACGTTGAACAGTATGGATTCGCAAAGCGGACAAGGCAATGACCCATTCGATCAACTTCTCAAGCAAGACCAGAATGAGAAAAAAGAGGACTCCGATGGGAATGATACTGATGATCTTTTGGTGAGTATTTGAATTTTTTATTGATCTAGTAGAATATAATAAATATATAATAATAATATAATATACAACAATATCACATACATTGATCTGACTCAGTGGTAAGTAGCTTAAGCACTTGTGTTACAGATATCAGAATCAACAGGGGTGTAACAAATAAACTTAAATAAATACATAAACCACTACCATTTAGACACTGTTTTTGGCATATGACATAAAATATTTTAGTTTTAATAAATTGTAAAGTTTTTTTCTTAACCTTTTAATGTTATGTTTGATAATTTAATTTGATTTGATTATATTCCATAGAGTTATGCCTGATAATATAATTAAATTTAATGATATGTTTAATAATTCAATTTAACTTAATTTTGTAACTAAGTTGCTGTGCCCTAGCCAGGCATGTACTAGTTTACTCATTTAACTGTTACACCTTACTGTAACATGTGACTTGCAATAAATATTATGATTATGATTATTATGATAAAAACCTAGACCATATATGAATACTTCTCCTTACAGAGGATGCTAGAAGACGACGACAAGACGAAGAAGGCCAAAGTTATGAAGAAGACAAAACATAAAGCGCCTGCGCACGATAACGCGTCGAGCGACGAAGATGATGCCACGTTCATCTACCAGGTAATTCATATATATACTAAACTTATTTATAACCAAACTTTTCCTAATTATAAGTCACCTGGTATTGTATGTATCAACTTAAATTGATGATTAGTTAGTGTTTCACCTATGTGTATGCGTATACTGTTTCCATTGTTATGGAAGAGAAGATTCTCCTAACACAAGCTTGTCGTAGCTCAAAAGGACTTTCTAACCAATGTGATGTTACTATTTTGAAGTTGATGAAATTAATTATTTGTATTTGTATTTTTGTATAAAAATAAATTGGTGTTCGTTACTCTCGTTAAAACTCGAGAACGTTGGAACCGATTGCAATAATTTTAGTTTCGAAATATTTGTGGAAGCCCTGGGAAGAAAAAACGATGAGAAAATATGAAAAAATTGCGAAAGCAGCAGGCAGGACAGCGTCTGCCGTGTCCACTAGTCTTATATACATATAAAAATGAATTGCTGTTCGTCAGTCTCGCCAAAACTCGAGAACGGCTGAACCGATTGCAATAATTTTAGTTATTAACTATACATGAAAGTCCAAGGAAGGTTAAAACGATGAGAAAATATATAAAAAATGCGAAAACAGCAGGCACGACATCGTCTGCCGGGTCCACTAGTCTTATCTTCTCTCCTATATATAAAAATGAATTGCTGTTCGTTAGTCTCGCTAAAACTCGAGAAAGGCTTAACCGATTTGAATAATTTTAGTCTTGAAATATTCGTGGAAGTCCAGGGAAGGTTTAAAAGATCTAAAATTAAAAAAAAGGAACGGGCAGGACAACGTCTGTCGGGTCAACTAGTATACATATAAAAATGAATTGCTGTTCGTTAGTCTCGCTAAAACTCGAGAACGGCTGAACCGATTGCAATAATTTTAGTTATGAACTATACATGGAAGTCCAAGGAAGGCTTTAACAATGAGAAAATATAAAAAAAAAATGCGGTAACAGCAGGCAGGACAGCGTCTGCCGGGTCCACTAGTCTTATATACAGGGTGTAAAAAAAACCTTAACGAAGCCGAATACCACATATTCTGCCAATTGTTACGATCATTTTTTTCCTTTACACCATACCTGGGAAGTTAACGATTACTGAGATATTGATGGTTAAAGTTGGAAAAAAAAATTGATGATTTTTACAGAAATGACTTCTGTCCGTTATAACTGAACTTTTTTCCAAAGAAACATGATACAAATTTTCACTAGTTCTTTCATAAAAAGCTTTTAAATGGCACACTCCGCAATGAACAGCGCACACTCGAACCGAACCTCGTCGCGGCGGGCGTTAAGCAACACGCCCCGCGGCGACTTTTCCGCGTGCGCTCTGTACATTGCGGGTTAGAATTAAATTATTTTTTTTTGATGTCAAAAAATAAAAGTTGTTTCCCAGCAAAAATTTCTTTTACATACGATTTGGTTTGATGTACTGGATGCGTGGTTGACGGCTTCGTTAAGGTTTTTTTTACACCCTGTATATAAATAATGAATTAATGTTCGTTAGTCTCGCTAAAACTCGAGAACGGATGAACCAATTTTACTAATTTTAGTCTCGAAATATTCGTTCTTAATACTCTGTTCATGCACACAAATGTGTGTACTCTGCGGGAATCGAACCCGCGACCTCTTCGTTAATAGTCAACTTCTTAACCGTTGCGCAAAAATTACAGTCACTTTTTTTGGATGACATCATCATCATGAACAAGTCTGTTTTTGGCTGCTGTCTGCGTCTACGAGTAGTACTTTAATCCTGAGACCCTTACAATTCAGTCTGTTTATCTTACCAATGGAAGGCCGCACGCACCATGTTCTTCTAAAACACTTCATTTCATTTCATTTATTGACATTTGCATACTAGGTGTGTTACATTGTATGGATGGTAGTTATAATGCTTAAAAACGAACTTATTGACCTAGTTACCAAGAAGGTGTGGCAAGTTCGAGAATTAATAACACTTTTATGTATTATCAAATAGTTTCCAATCTAGATAATTTTGACCCCAACCACCTCCATCTTTGTTTCACTCTGGCCACTGCCGTTTGAGCATCCTTTTACATCATGTTCTCTTAACGGCCGATTTCTATTTACTGTTGGCTGTTATTTCGATAATAATCAGTTTCATAGAAACTGTTGTTTCGTGCATTCATATCAGCCTGTTGCAGTGCACTGCTGGACATAGGCCTCGCGCAAGGAGCGCCACAGCGCACGATCTCCCGCCCTCTGCATCCAGTCACTACCAGCTGCCTTCTTCAGGTCATCTGTCCATCTAGCCGGGGGGCGTCCCACACTACGTTTACCTAAGCGTGGTCTCCATTCGAGAACCTTCCTGCTCCACCTCTCGTCGGTTCTGCTAAAGACATGGCCAGCCCACTGCCACTTTAGCTTGCTACATTTTTGGACAACATCAGTTACCTTAGTCTTATGCCGTATGACCTCGTTCCGGATCTTATCCCTTAATGAGATCTCTAACATAGACCTTTCCATAGCACGCTGAGTGACGTGAGAAACTGTTGTAACGTTTGATAACTTTTAGAATTAAACTGAAACTTTCAATTAATTGATTCATTGCATATTAAAAAACCGGCCAAGTCCGTGTCAGACCACGCATAAAGTAGGGTTCCGTAAACGACTATAACACGGGCTATAACACGCAAATTGTAAAGCTGATAAAAAAGTGTTGTATGAAAACCTTAGCTTATTTTAATAGTCTTTTTCAACGATACCCCACACAAGGGGGTGCAGTCAAAAAATAATTCACATGTTAAAAAGGGGTAATTTTAATTTTTCGTATTTTAAAAAATGAGATCTATATGTGAAGTATCCTCGAATCAAGTTACATGCAAATCAGTCCATAAACGTAGAAGATATTCTGCTGTGATAGACTAGGACGGACTGAACGATCTTATAAGGGTTCCTTGTCGGACTACGGAGCCCTAAAAAGCCGTTAGATATTCAAATAATAAGTTAAAATTCTTTTTCAGAATACAACAGTTAAGAAAGTGCGGATAGCCAAGGATGCTGTCATACAGAAATACCCGACCAAAGCCATGCCGGAGACCACGGACGACGATGAAACTGACGCGGTACGTTATACACACACTTACCACGACTACACACTTAAATAAAAATAAAATTTATTTAATTTCGGACTAAATAAATCCATATGAATGTTAGTAGTGTATGACGTACATTCTATGTTAGTATTAGGTCCTTACATATGAAATTGGCGTTTTGTCGTACTGGCCACTTTGATCACAAATTTTTCCTATTTGGTTAGGAATTCGAAATTCAAATTTATACAGCTATTTCCACATGTAGTTGTGTTTCGTAAACCGTCATTCATTTGTTTTTTTACTTATCTTTTTTCTGTTTGCATCGCTCAATTTACAAAATGGAAAATTTGAAATATCGCGTTATTTACGAGTACGAGTTCCACCGTGGCACCAGTGCTGCGGAAACGGCTCGAAGGGTTAATGATGTGTATGGCGGTTGTGTCGCAAAAGAAAACACAGTGCGTTTTTGGTTCCAACGTTTTCGTTCTGGAAATTTCGACCTGCAAAACAAGCCCCGTGGACGGCCGGAGACCCAAGTTGATAATGAAGAATTGAAGGCTATTGTGGAAGCGGATCCATCGCAAACCACGTCCGAATTAGCTGCAGGCTTTGGCGTTAGTGATAAAACTGTTTTAATCCACTTGAAGCAAATTGGGAAGATTAAAAAACTTGAAAGGTGGGTTCCTCACGAATTGAGTGAAGCAAACCGGCAAACGCGCGTCAACTGCTGCGTTACATTACTTGACCGGCACAATAACGAAGGGATTTTAAATCGAATCATTACCTGTGATGAAAAGTGGATTCTCTACGATAATCGGAAGCGCTCATCGCAATGGCTGGACCCTGGCAAGCCAGCCAAAGCCTGCTCCAAGCGAAAATTGACCAATAAAAAGTTACTTGTAAGCGTTTGGTGGACTAGCGCCGGTGTCGTTCATTACAGTTTTCTCAAATCTGGCCAGACGATTACGGCAGATATCTATTGTCAGCAATTGCAAACCATGATGGAAAAGCTAGTTGCTAAACAACCAAGGCTGGTCAATCGCTCTACGCCACTGCTGCTTCACGACAACGCTAGCCACACACTGCACAACAGACGGCTAGCAAATTAGAAGAACTTCAATTGGAATCTCTAAGGCATCCACCGTACTCCCCGGACCTTGCTCCAACAGATTACCATTTTTTTCGAAATTTGGATAACTTCTTGCAAGGGAAAAAGTTCAACTCAGATGGGGCAGTCCAAGTCGCCTTCAAAGATTTTATTGATTCCCGTTCGAATGGTTTTTTTAGTAAAGGGATCAATGAACTACCTATGAGATGGCAAAAGTGCATAGATTACAATGGCTCATACTTTGATTAAATAAATATGCTATATAAAAAAATTTCGACTTTTTGTTCCTCCCATACAAAACGCCAATTTCATAGGTAAGGACCTAATATTTAAAATAAGATATTAAGAAATTAAAATTTGTGACACATAAAACAAACTAATTAATTAAATTATGAAATCAAGTAATCCATTCAAAACGAAATTAAATCATATTTTTCAAACAGCCGAATCAATGTAAAATAAATTAAATTAAGAAATTAAATTAAATCAATTAACAAATCAGTATTAATTCAAATCAAAATTTTAAAATACTGTAAATAGGGGAGACATAGGAGAGGAGTGTAGATAACTGGAGTTAGTAATACAAAGTTATTAGTTAATCCATACTTATTATTAATATTATATAAGCGAAAGCAACTCTGTCTGTCTGTTACTCAATCACGCCTAAACTACTGAACCAATTTGCTTGAAATTTGGTATGGAGATGTTTTTATACCCGAGAAAGGACATAGGCTACTTTTTACTGCGGGAAAATGACGCATTCTCATGGGAAAATTCAAGTAGACCGATCGCTTTTAAGCCTCAATTACTGAACAGATTTGCTCCCTATTTGACGTTTTGACAAGAATTTGTTTAGTTTTACCTGTCCCTATGTTCAAACCATTAAATTGGCCGCATATATCATGTACATACATTTAAAAAATATACAGGGTGTAAAAAAAACCTTAACGAAGCCGTCAACCACGCGTTCAGTACATCAAACCAAATAGTATGAACAATAAATTTTGGCTGGGAAACAACTTTTATTTTTTGACATCAAAAAAATAATTTAATTCTAACCCGCAATGTACAGCGCGCACGCGGAAAAGTCACCGCGGGGCGTGTTGCTTTACGCCGCCGCGACGCGGTTCGGTTCGAGTGTGCGCTGTTCATTTCGGAGTGTGCCATTTAGAGGCTTTTTATGAAAGAACTAGTGAAAATTTGTATCATGTTTCTTTGGAAAAAAGTTAAGTTATAGTCATATCTGTAAAAATCATCAATTTTTTTTTCAAACTTTAACCATCAATATCCCAGTAACCGTTAACTTCCCAGGTATGGTGTAAAGGAAAAAAAATGATGGTAACAATTGGTAGAATATGTGGTATTCGGCTTCGTTAAGGTTTTTTTTACACCCTGTATATACAACATCACATACATTGATCTGACTCCGTGGTAAGTTGCTTAAGCTTTTCTGTTACAGATATCAAATTCAAATTCAAATATTTTATTTCAGAATAATATTCCATATAAATTGTTAGTAATCCTTAGTTTAAGTTAGTAAATATAATTGTAATTTTAAGATAGCGTTCTCGAATTCAATACAAATAAATTTTAAATAATAATAATTAAAATCATTATAAATAATATCAGAATTAACAGTGGTGTTACAACACTTTCTCTCTTTCACAGTCAGCCGAAGACGTTCACCTCATGCAGAAGATGTTTAGAACGAAAAAACCCACAGCACAGAACGCGAAGTCAGCGCAGAAGGAGACTTTGCCGGCGAGGAAGCAGTTTGTGCCCAAGAAGGTCGTCAGGGTTGGCAACGCCAACAGTTATAAACAAGGTGAGAGAAATGGCCAAGTCATTGTTGAGTTGCCAAGTCGATTGTGGAGCTGCCAAGTTTTGTGTAGAACGACCAAGCAGGTTGAAAAATGCCTATCCAAGTGTTTTGAATATTGCCAAGTCGATTGTGGGGATGCTTTGAAACGTTGCCAAGTTGATTGTGGAGTTGCCAGAACTATTGTGAAGCTGCCAAGTCCTTTGCAAAAGTTTCCAGTATGAAAAGTTATTTAAATAAAGTCGTTGGGAAACTTGGCAAGTCGTTTTTAGCGATGCCGAACAGAACTCGAAGCAAGCGCAGAAAGAGACCCTGCCGGCGAGGAAGCAGTTTTTGCTCAAGAAGGTCGTCAGGTTGGCAACGCCAACAGTTATAAACAAGGTGAGAGAAATGGCCAAGTCATTGTAGAGTTGCCAAGTCGATTGTGAGGCGGCCAAGTTTTTTGTAGAACGACCAAGCAGATTTAAAAATGCCTATCCGAGTGTTTCGAAATATTGCCAAGTCGATTGTGGGGATGCCAAAACCCTTGTGAAGTTGCCAAGTCCTTTGCAAAAGTTGCCAGTTAAAAAAAGTTACTAAGTGGTTGGGAAACTTGGCAAGTCGTTTTTAGCGATGCCGAACCGAACTCTAAGCCAGCGCAGAAGGAAACAGTTAGTGCCCAAGATGGTCGTCAGGGTTGGCAACGCCAACAGTAATAAACAAGGTGAGAAAACTCTCACAAATTGTATGCGTCAAGTTTTTTGTAATGAGACCTAGTGGTGTAAAATATTTTGCCAATAAAAATAGCTAGTCGTTGTAGAGTTGCCAAATCGATCGTGGGGTTGCCATGTTCTTTGCTAAGATGCCAAGTGAATTGTAGGGTCGCCAAGTCGTTTGCAGAGTTGCCAAATTGATTGTGGAGTTGCCAAATTGATTGTGGAGTTGCCAAGTTATCTTAAAATTAGGCTTCCAGGGTTAATATTACGAGTATGGGCGTCTTTAATTTATTTTGCTGCCAAGTGGCCCTTGCTTGCAAAAAGATTGCCGGCCCCTGAACTAGATCATTCCTAGCTCTGTGTTTAAAACCTTTATACAATTTTGCTTGTGGCGCAGTGATTGAAGCGCTTTGGTAGTGATACCAAAAGTTAAGCAACCTACGGCTCGGTCATGTTTGGGATGGGTGACCATTCTGACCATAAAAGTGACGTCTATTTACAAGCATCTCCGTGCTTCGGAAGGCACGTTAAGCTTTTGGTCCCGGTTAATATCGATAGATATTAGTCGTTAAGCCTGGTCGGAGGCCCTCGGGCGGCTTAATAACATCTGACAGTAAGGTTGGTCACTTACCTTACACACACCCCTCCACCAATCCGCACTGAGCCCCCGTAGTGGAGTATGTCTCGGACCACCTCATAGTTGAGGTGAGGCCTGTGCCCAGCAGTGGGACGTATATAGGCTGATGATGACACAATTTTGTACACAATCCCATTGGCGGACAAACCCAACGTGCCACATAATGCAAATCATTTCAATCCCTAGGGAACTTACATACTATATTATCTCCCTTGCTAAAGACTTGCTTTAGTTTCGTTTTAGGTATGGTTCGTGTCATACAATAAGACTTTGTCGAGCATGAGGTGTGAAAAAACCTAGAAACCTTCCTGTATGCAATAGGCTAGATGACACCACCAATCGTTGACGAACTTTTTATTATCTGTCAAAACGGTCTGCTTCCATAGATTTTGTATGGGAATACATGAACGTGACGTCACGGTCATGTATCAGAAATCGGAGTCAATTGACCGAAAGTAAAAAAAGTTCATTAAAAATTGGTTTACACAACTTTTTGGAAAATTATTTGGTTGTATTACCTTCTTAAGGGATATGTTTTTATGTGCCATGGTCTTGAAAAACCTTACCGAAGCCGTCAACCACGCGTTCGTACATCAAACCAAATCGTATGAAAAAGAAATTTTGGCTTAATTCAATCAACGTATGCAATGTACAGCGCGCACGCGGGGAAGTGACCGCGGGGCGTGTTGCTACGAGTATACGCCGCCACGACGCCCACGACGGGGTTCGGTTCGAGTGTGCGCCGTTCATTGCGGAGTGTGCCATTTAGAGGATTTTATGAAAGAACTAATGAAAATTTGTATCATGTTTCTTTGGAAAAAAGTTAAGTTATAACGGACAGAAGACATTTCTGTAGAAATCATAAATTTTTTTCAAACTTTAACCATCTATACCTCAGTAACCGTTAACTTCTCAGGTATGGTGTAAAGGAAAAAAATGATAGTGTCAATTGGTTGAATATGCGGTGTTCGGTTTCGGTTTTTTTACACCCTGTATTTAAGATAGGTGTCATTATGCCAATTCCAGTGTCGGACAAGCGCGCACCGGCGTCGTCAACGCCGTTGCCGCGCCCCGTCGCCTCCAAGTCGCTGTTGAAACCCAACGTGCTACAGAACAGGCTCGTCAGCAAGTTCAACGTCAGTAAGAAGCCTGAGGTATGTTATAATGCTGGTATAATCTCATTTCTCATCAGCCACACCTCAAACGTGAGGTGGTACGAGCCATACTCCACTAGGCGCGGTCGTGTGGGATGGGTGACCATTCCTACCATTTAAGTGACGTCTGACGACAAGCATCTCCGTGTTCTCCGTGTACTTGACTGCCTCGTTGGTGTAGTGGCAAAGTTTCTGCCTAACATCCGAGAGGTTCGAATCACAGGTCGAGCCAAATTTGTTTCTGTGGTTTTCTGTCATGAATTTCTCTGCAACAGCTCGGAGTCGGGAAGTTGGCGGTGTAACACCCCCGTGCCTCGGTGCGCACGTTAAGCCGTTGCTCCTGCGCCTGATCTCTCTCCGGTCATGTCGGATTGCCGTCTCACCGAACTTTGAGAGTGATGGAACAGTGAGTGCACCTGTGTATATTGCGCTCACTCTTGTGTGTGCGGTCGTGTGTGGGATGGGTAACCATTCCGACCATTTAAGTGACGTCTGACAACAAGCATCTCCGTGTGCTTCGACGTTTCGGCTGGTTCGCACTGCGCCGTGGTCAAGAGCTGACTCATGGCGAATATATCGCGTTTAGACCCGATAACCACAAGTTTGTGTTAAAATGCAACGCGAAAACTTCAAATCATACACAGCATTAAGCTCAGAAAAAAGACATATATTAGTTTAATTGCAACTACGATCCTGCATAAACCCATTCCTTTTTTGACGTGACAACGTCTTATAAATTGGTTTGCCGGGTGACACTTCAAGAAACTGCGTTACGCTCCGCTCACGTTCCGCGCTCACAATGAGAGCGAGTGAGAGGCACGCGTCCCTTCGACTCGGGCATGGTTAGCCCGCCTAAGAGCGAGTGAGACAGACATATTCATATTCATTCATATTCATTTATTTGCCAACTAAGTGTTACATACATAAAGCAGGTCTTATGCTAGACAATTTGACTTATAACTTAGTAACCCTTTCAGTTTGGGTATTGCAAAAATTATTAGTATTATTAGAGGACTATATCTTATTATTAGGTCCTTACATATGAAATTGGCGTTTTGTCGTACTGGCCACTTTGATCACAAATTTTTCCTATTTGGTTAGGAATTCGAAATTCAAATTTATACAGCTATTTCCACATGTAGTTGTGTTTCGTAAACCGTCATTCATTTGTTTTTTTACTTATCTTTTTTCTGTTTGCATCGCTCAATTTACAAAATGGAAAATTTGAAATATCGCGTTATTTACGAGTACGAGTTCCACCGTGGCACCAGTGCTGCGGAAACGGCTCGAAGGGTTAATGATGTGTATGGCGGTTGTGTCGCAAAAGAAAACACAGTGCGTTTTTGGTTCCAACGTTTTCGTTCTGGAAATTTCGACCTGCAAAACAAGCCCCGTGGACGGCCGGAGACCCAAGTTGATAATGAAGAATTGAAGGCTATTGTGGAAGCGGATCCATCGCAAACCACGTCCGAGTTAGCTGCAGGCTTTGGCGTTAGTGATAAAACTGTTTTAATCCACTTGAAGCAAATTGGGAAGATTAAAAAACTTGAAAGGTGGGTTCCTCACGAATTGAGTGAAGCAAACCGGCAAACGCGCGTCAACTGCTGCGTTACATTACTTGACCGGCACAATAACGAAGGGATTTTAAATCGAATCATTACCTGTGATGAAAAGTGGATTCTCTACGATAATCGAAAGCGCTCATCGCAATGGCTGGACCCTGGCAAGCCAGCCAAAGCCTGCTCCAAGCGAAAATTGACCAATAAAAAGTTACTTGTAAGCGTTTGGTGGACTAGCGCCGGTGTCGTTCATTACAGTTTTCTCAAATCTGGCCAGACGATTACGGCAGATATCTATTGTCAGCAATTGCAAACCATGATGGAAAAGCTAGTTGCTAAACAACCAAGGCTGGTCAATCGCTCTACGCCACTGCTGCTTCACGACAACGCTAGACCACACACTGCACAACAGACGGCTAGCAAATTAGAAGAACTTCAATTGGAATCTCTAAGGCATCCACCGTACTCCCCGGACCTTGCTCCAACAGATTACCATTTTTTTCGAAATTTGGATAACTTCTTGCAAGGGAAAAAGTTCAACTCAGATGGGGCAGTCCAAGTCGCCTTCAAAGATTTTATTGATTCCCGTTCGAATGGTTTTTTTAGTAAAGGGATCAATGAACTACCTTTGAGATGGCAAAAGTGCATAGATTACAATGGCTCATACTTTGATTAAATAAATATGCTATATAAAAAAATTTCGACT
This sequence comes from Pyrausta despicata, assembly GCA_963921415.1. Lineage (NCBI taxonomy): Eukaryota > Metazoa > Arthropoda > Insecta > Lepidoptera > Crambidae > Pyrausta > Pyrausta despicata. Next base: position 1,645,841 of record OY992871.1, on the reverse strand, counting down.
TTTTGTTCCTCCCATACAAAACGCCAATTTCATAGGTAAGGACCTAATATTATTAGTTATCTTATAATAATAACATAAGTATTGCATTTTGGACTTACAGTGACTAAAGTTATGACATTATCAGAACAACTTAAGCAATAAAAATAAACAGTTGATTATTAAGTATTATACAAAATATATATTCTTATTCTTATTCTTTTATTTGCCAACTAAGTGTTAAATACATACGTAATTATAGCAGGTCTTATGCTAGACAATTACACTTATAACTTAGTAACCCTTTCAGTTTGGGTATTGCAAAAATTATTGAAAATGATTTGAGGGCTATATCTAATTATTATTAGTAGGTATCTTATAATAATAACACTTACAAATATTGCATTTTGGACTTACGGTTATTAAAGTTGTGACAATATCAGAAAACTTAAGTAATAAAAATAAACAGTTGGTTATTAAGTATTTTTCATCTATATGTTTGTATTTAGTTATCGTTTATGTCGTTATTTTTTTATCTATTTTAGTTATTATGCATGTCTTAATTCTTGTTTAATTAGTTGGGTATCAGTTTATTTAGTTTTATCATTATGTATTTTCTATTTAATGTTTATCTATTTAGTTGTAACATTTATCTATTATGAGTTCTGTACTGTTTTTTATTTATTTTTTAAATATTTTATATTTTTAAATCAGTGTTCACATTTGGTAGGGTAATTTGTTGTATTTTGTTGTATTGTATTGTTATTATTTATATTTGTGTATTTAGTTATCTTATATGACTTTTTTGTCCATTTTTAATTTTTTGTGTATCAGTAGATTATATTGCTTCATTGTGTATTTTATGTTAAATATTCATCTAATTTATAATAACATTTATTTATGAGGAATTCTTTAAGCTTTTTATTAAATGTTATGTATTTTTGTTCACTTTTTATGTATTGAGGTAATTTATTAAATACTCTTATAGCCATGTAATGTGGGCTGTCCTGCAGCATTTTGATTCTTGATGGTGGAATGAACAGATTTTACGAGACATAAAAAGTGAAAGGCACGCGTCCCTTCCACTCGAGCACAGTTAGCCCGCCTAAGAGCGAGAGAGACAGAGCGAGAGAGAAAGAGTGAGAGAGATAGGCATACACACACGGGTTATGTTATACGAATGAATATTCACATTAAAATTATTTTACCACTCAAAGTCGTTGTCACTTAAAACTTTCGCCCGTATACCGACTTTACAGGCAACCAATTTTTAATTTTGATTGCCCCTAAGCATTTTTACTAACAAACATTATTATTGAAGGTTAAGAAAATGCAAGCAGAACACGAAGAAATAATAAACGAAGAAGAATTCTTAGAAGAGGATGGATTTGACTTAGATGAGGTAAGAATTATCCACGACACATCGCATTCCATCAATTTTGTATGTGAACACGAACACTACTGGCCCGGCCTGGCTTTGCACGGGTAGACAATGTTTTTTTTTTACATTGACACATACAATATAGGATATAGTTACATACACACATAGTCAATACAGTAAAAATTATAAAAAGAAAGCACACACATACACATTTGACACAAAAAAACCGGTCAAGTGCGAGTTGGACTCGCGCACCGAGGGTTCCGTACAAACCTGTAGATAAGGAGTAGTAACTTTGAAATTTTCAAAATTGTCAAAAATATTTTTCAAAAATATTTTTTTTATATGATGAAACTGAAAATTTACGGTTTTCGTAATTTTTCCTATATCTGTACTATAAGACGTGACTTCGTACTAAATTTCAAGATTCTAAGTTTACGGGAAGTATCCTGTAGGTTTTGATTCCCGTGCGAATTTCGAAAATTTGCGGAAATTTACAGCCTAAATGGCTGTATCTTTTGATTGCGTTGGCTTAGAAGGTTGATTTTTCTACAGCTTCCAGGGACAGTAGACTTAAGTATCATATAGAAATTTCAGTTTGATACCTCCACGCGTTCCTGAGAAAAACGGTCTTGACAGACGGACGGACAGACAACAAAGTGATTTTAGTTAGTTAGTTTTGTTAGTTTTGCAGGGCTTTTTCCGCACTTAGCCTCACGATTGGGCCATTGTGCGTGTTTGCCTCTATTCCAACCAGCCCAAGTCCTCCCAGAAGGCTAGCAGCCTGCCTAGGCCACTAAAGATTTCTGGGAATGATGTTGGGTTTTTTAGAATGTCTGCTCGCTGTTTTTCCACACTTGTGCACTCCATGAGTACATGCTGTGGCGTTTCCTCTTCCTCGAGGCATCCTCTGCATCGCGGGCTGTTTGTTACACCTATGTTAAATAGGTGCTTGTTTAGGAGACAATGGCCTGTTATTATCCCTATAACTCTGCGTAGATTGTCGCGCGTTAGTTTGGCGAGGTTGCGGGCAAGCTTTTTAGATGGCATCTGAACTGCATTTTTAGTTTGCCTGCAGCCTTCACTGTTTGTCCATTCTAGCAGATGGTTTTTTGCGGTGTCTTCTCGCAGCCATGTTTTTATTTGGGCCTGCGGTATAGGTAGTAGCGGTTCTGGGCCAAACACTGTTGTCGCGGATCCCTTTTTCGCGAGTTCATCGGCTGTGTCGTTGCCGAGAGAGTTACTGTGTCCCTTGATCCACTGCAAGGTTATCTTATTTTTCCTTGCAATGTGTTGGAGTGCGTTGTGGCATTCCAATATGAGGGCAGAGGTTATGGTGTTGTTTTGTAGAGCTTGAAGTACGGATGCACTGTCCGAGACAATTTTGATGTTGAGGTCTCCGACGTCTCTGGCTGCAACCGCCTGTGCTGCTCTGATAATTCCGATACATTCTGCTTGGAAAATTGTGTTTAGTTTGTCCAGGGTGGTTGATATGTTGATGTTTAAGTCGTACGAGAATACTCCGGCTCCAGTTCCTAGTGAGGTTTTGGAGCCGTCTGTGTATATCCTAACTTCTCTGACGCCAGAGTTGTCTTTCCGTTCTTCGGTAAGTTGGATAATGTATTCTCGATCAAAGATGTAGTGGCATGGTATCCTGTCCATGGGTGCATCTAGAAGGGGTCTTTCCTTTGTGATGTCCTCCATGATTTTGGAGTGCGTTGTCATAGTGTTTTGTTTCCATAGCCCATTTGCTCTTAGTCTTAAGGCAGCTGCCTTTGCTTCTTCCTGTATGACCAGATGAAGAGGTCTGAGGTTCAATAGGAACTCTAGGGCGGCTGATGGAGTGGTTCTCATTCATCCTGTAGCTGCCACGCTCGCTAGGCGCTGCAAGCTTTGTAGTTTGGATTTGATAGTGGACAGTTGCGTTCTGGGCCACCACACAACTGATCCGTAGGTTAAGGAGGGTCTGATAACTGACGTGTATAGCCAAAGTGTGATTTTTGGATTAAGACCCCATTTTCTGCCAAGGAGTCTTTTACACTGATAGAATGCTATACAGGCCTTTTTAATTTTGTTGTCAATGTGAATTCCCCAGTTCAACTTGCTATCGAGAGTGATGCCCAGATATTTTACTTGAGTTGATAGGGTTAATTCGGTGTTAAATAGTTTTGGTAGTTTTAGATTTGGTAGCTTCCTTTTGTTAGTGAAAAGGATGAGCTCTGTTTTTTTGGGGTTGACTGACAACTGGTGTTCCTCACACCATTTTTCTACAATCTGAAGAGCAGCACGCATTACATCACAGAGGATGTTCTCTGCGTTCCCATTTATCAGAATTGCTAGGTCGTCTGCATAACCAATGGTAGTGTAGCCTCTTTCGTTCAGTGCCCTCAAGAGGCTGTCTACTACTATGTTCCATAGGAGTGGTGACAGAATGCCCCCTTGGGGGCACCCCCTGACCACCCTTGCACGGGTGATCGTTTTTACCGCAATTTGGACCGCCCTTTTACTGACCAGCTCATTTATCCATTCCGTTATGACTGGTTCTACTTTCAGTTTTTGTAGGGCATGGTTGATGCTGTTGTGTATTGTTTTGTCAAATGCCCCTTCTATGTCAATAAAAGCGGCAAGTGTTGATGCTTTGTTGTTAATGGCCGATTCTATTTTATGCACTACCATGTGTAGTGCTGACTCTGTTGATCTGCCTTTCCTGTAGGCGTGTTGCTGTGGGTGAAGAGATCTGGTCTTTAACACATCGTCTCTTAGGTGTCTATCTACTAGTTTTTCTAGTGTTTTCAGGAGAAATGAGGTTAGGCTGATAGGCCTGAAGGATTTGGCTAGGGTGTAGTCTTCTTTGCCTGGTTTAGGCAGGAAGACTATTTTTGCTTCCCTCCATTGCTTCGGTACGTATTTGAAAGCTATGCAGGCTCTATGCAGGATCTACAAAGTGATCTTATAAGGGTTCCGTTTTTTCCTTTTGAGGTACGGAACCCTAAAAAAAGGAAGAAAAGCAACAAAGATAAACTATTTCGCTATACTATTATGCAGCGGAATCCACTGCATCAAGTAGGGGCAGTCTATCCGCCCTGCCACAACGCGCAGAATGCTATTGGAGCTCCCACGGACACGAGTTAGCATCGGGACTGCTCTCTTCCGGAGTATAGCATGAAAGCCATCAGTATGAGCCTCTGCGAACATGCCCGATGCGCTGCCGTGTCGCGGCTAATAATGTAATAATGTAGGATTCTTTCAAGTAAAATTTTTTTAAATCAACTATCCAGTAAATATACTATCTGAGGCGGAAAGCGAACCCGTGTCCATGGGAATCCGGCTCGAGTGCCTAAACCACTTGGCCACCAAACATTGGCAAAGTCTGTTGAAATTTGTTGAAATACTACATTCTTAATGTGTTCGAGGTTCGATTCCCGCCACAGACAGACTACTCATGAAACTACCTACTATGTTATAGGATATCCATACTAATTTTATAAACCACTAAACCAATTTGCATGAAATTTAGTATGGATATCTTTTGATACCCGAGAAAGACCATAGGCTACTTTTTACCGCGAAAAAATGACGCATTCTCAAGGGGAAATTCAGGTGGGCCGATCGCTTTTTTTATACATAAATAGAATTGCTGTTAGTAAGTCTCAATAAAACTCGAGAACGGCTGAACCGATTTCAGTAATTTTAGCCTCGAAATATTTGTGAAAGTCCAGCGAAGGTGCAGTAAACGATGAGAAAATTTTGATAAATTGCGAAAACAGCGGGCAAGACATCGTCTGCCAATCCCACTTATATGTTATATATATGTATATATATAATAATAATTTATTTCAAAGAATCCATCAATGTTGTTAGTAAAAAATCAATAAAACTTAAAATCTATGTTAGTTTACTTAATCTAATGCATACCTACACGACCCTCTTTTCTGCAACTCGGTCCAATGTCTAAAGATAAGACAACAAGGCTTATCTCTAGTATATACAAGGTGTAAAAAAAACCTTAATGAACCCGAATACCACATATTCTACCAATTGTTACGATCATTTTTTTCCTTTACACCATACCTGGAAAGTTAACGGTTACGGAGATATTGATGGTTAAAGTTTGAAAAAAAAATTGATGATTTTTACAGAAATGTCTTCTGTCAGTTATAACTGAACTTTTTTCCAAAGATACATGATACTAATTTTCACTAGTTCTTTCATAAAAATCCTCTAAATGGCACACTTCGCAATGAACAGTGCACACTCGAACCGAACTGCGTCGCGGCGGCGTAAAGCAACACGCCCCGCGGTGACTTTTCCGCGTGGGCACTGTACATTGCGGGTTAGAATTTAATTATTTTTTTTGATGTCAAAAAATAAAAGTTGTTTCCCAGCCAAAATTTCTTTTTCATACGATTTGGTATGATGTAGTGAACGCGTGGTTGACGGCTTCGTTAAGGTTTTTTTTACACCCTGTATATAACATAATATATCTTTTATGACTTTTTTTTCTATGTCAGGATTTCGCGGAAGAATCAGACACGGAGTTAGAAAAGCGACGAGTGCAGCAACGTATCATGAGGCCGGAGCAGATGGACGAGGAGATGCTGTCCGACGCCGAGAGCGAGTCGGACGACGGCGGCGTGTACGACGTGAGTGGATATGTCGCAGTCTATTTATTTATTTAAGCTTTATTGCACAACAATAATTTGTACAAAAGGTGGACTTAACGCCGTAGGGCATTCTCTACCAGTCATACCTTTGGGCTAAGCAGAAATGATTAGTGGGCGGTGCGACAAAATAAATAAAAGCGAAAACAAAAAAAACAATAATATGACACGTAAGATTAAATATACAATATATCCTAATCTGCTCTTTAATTGAATGACTAGGCCGTTCATTGAATGACAACATTCAATTGAATGACTAGGCCGGACGTTGATTGAACAAGCGTCACTCAACGTCCAACTAGTTAGCGGATTGAAACATAGCCCTTTGAACAGGGCGGACGTAAAATCAGTCAAGTGATTCAAATTTAGTAAATTTTTTTCCCACTGCAGCGCTAATAGTTTATTAGTTCCTTTATTTTTTTAGCATTAACGATGCAAATTTCTTTACAATTTGAAATTAAAACACACTTAAAGAATATTACATGATTGGCCAAGCTGTCAGCTAAAAAATTATGGATGTTTTTTTTTTCATAAAATGAAAGACTTTTTGGGTGTTTCTATTTTTACAATGAGGAGTGTGATATTTTTTATTTTATTTTCATTGTAAATCTGAGATATCTAGCAAATTATTTAATTCATACATTTTCCATTATTATCGTTGAACTCAAAAGGCTGTATTATTGTGATAGTATTTTTTATCTTTCTCAAATTGTTTACAAATTAATTTCATTTTTGTCAAACTATTTTACCGTTTGCTTCTAACTTTTATTAGTGCGCATGTCGTGGCAGCCTTCAATTGAGGCAACACTATTAAAATCCAGTTTATACAATTGTTATAAGTGAATGTGAAGTGTATGCTTTGTTGGATGTCCTAATATAAATATAATAAAATATTACTTTTGACGTGACAACGTCTTATAAATTGGTTTGCCGGGTGACACTTCAAGAAACTGCGTTACGTTCCGATCACGTTCCGCGCTCACAATGAGAGCGAGTGAGAGGCATGCGTCCCTTCGACTCGGGCATGGTTAGCCCGCCTAAGAGCGAGTGAGACAGACATAAAAAGTGAAAGGCACGCGTCCCTTCCACTCGAGCACAGTTAACCCGCCTAAGAGCGAGAGAGAGAGAGTGAGAGAGATAGGCATACACACCGGTTCATGTTATACGAATGAATATTCACATTAAAATTATTTTACCACTCAAAGTCGTTGTCACGTAAAACTTTCGCCCGTATACCGACTTTACAGGCAACCAATTTTTTTTTTCAGGAGTTACCCTCGTCAGAGTCGGACGATATGGAGGAATGGTTCGCGCTGGACATCCGCGCCGAGCGGGCGGGCGACTACCTGCCTCTGTTAGGTGAGTTGCAATGCTGGCCACACACTATACTCCCTATCGTCCAATTGACATTATACAACTGATCGGATCAGTTAGTGTACAGGGTATATTTCATTGTTCATACATTCATGTACTCCTATCGACTGCCTCGTTGGTGTAGTGGCAAAGTTTCTGCCTTACATCCGAGAGGTCCTAGGTTCGAATCTCAGGTCGAGCCAAAATTGTTTCTGAGAGTTTCTCTGCAACAGCTCGGAGTCGGCAAGTTGGCGGTGTTACACCCCCGTGCCTCGGTGCGCACGTTAAGCCGTTGGTCCTGCGCCTGATCTCTCTCCGGTCATGTCGGATTGCCGTCTCACCGAACTTTGAGAGTGATGGAACAGTGAGTGCACCTGTGTATTGCGCTCACACTTGTGCACTATAATATCTCCCGCGTAGTTGGCTGATCTCTGTTGAGATTGGTCGCCGTGGTCGAAATCTGCCAGGAATACTATTATACTTCCTGTCGTCAAATTGGAGCATTACACAACTGATTGGAGCAGTTACATTACGTACAAAGTTTGGTAGCTGAATGAAAGTCACTGGTACGAGATAATAAATTATTCTAATCTACTACGCCGATATGGTAAATGTGGTGAATATAATAATAATATGGTGAATCCTACTACTATTATAAAGGCGAAAGTTTGTAAGTATGGATGTATGGATGTTTGTTACTCTTTCACGTCAAAACTACTGAATGGATTTGAATGAAACTTTACCACAATATAGCTTATACATCAGAATAACATATAGGCTACAATTTTTGAGGTTTCTAATGTGAGGTCGTAAAAAAACACATTTTTTGTTTGATTGACACGCCATGTTTTTCTCACGGTCAGCTCTATGTGGTTTGCTCACGTGTTTCCAAAGCGAAGAATCTGCATGTTTATGCTCAAGGAAAAAGATCGTTAAATGTAGTTTATAGGAGCATACTGCAGTAGCTACCTATAGACCTATGATTAGGGCTCTGCAGTGCTTAGTTACCGTATTTCTTACTTATTACTAGACTAGACGGGACGAACCTGAAGTCCACGCGAACGAAGTCGCGGGCAAAATCTAGTATAATATAATAAGATATCCAGCACGGGATATAAACGACAGAGTTTTTTTTAAATTATTTATTTAGGGACTTTTATACACTATGTACATGACAGTCCTATATTATATGAGAGTAGGTACATACTAAACTTAAAACTATAAAACGACAGAGATACAAATGTTTGAAATAATTGTAGAAGATTTTGACGAATTTTCAATGAATTATTTGTGATAAGGCCATTATTGATCAAAGTCACACATTAGCGACATGCGACATCGAGCGAAGTAAGGGCGCGTTCACATATAACGTCCGTTTTACGAATAAGAAACATTTTTTTATACAGGGTGTAAAAAGAACCTTACCGAAGCCGAATACCACATATTCTATCAATTGTTACAATCATTTTTTTCCTTTACACCATACCTGGGAAGTTTGAAAAAAAATTGATGATTTTTACAGAAATGTCTTTTGTCCGTTATAGCTTAACTTTTTCCCAAAGAAACAAGATACAAATGTTCACTTGTTCTTTCATAAAAAGCCTCTAAATGGCACACTCCGCAATGAACAGCGCACACTCAACCCAAACCGCGTCGCGGCGGCGTATAGCAACACGCCCCGCGGTCGCTTCTCCGCGTGCGCGCTGTACATTGCGGGTTAGAATTAAATTGTTTTTTTTGATGTCAAAAAATAAAAGTTGTTTCCCAGACAAAATTTCCTTTTCATACGATTTATTTTTATGTACAAAACGCGTGGTTGACGGCTTCGTTAAGGTTTTTTTTACACCCTGTATGTTAAATTCATCCTATTATTGGCAACTATAAAAAGAGAAGTATGAAAACGTCATAAAGTGCACCACACGCTTTTTACTCGACTGTAATATTCATTCTTTGTACTTAGAAATTATATTCCCTTTTTTAGTTAGCAATAAAAGCGTGTTTTTTAGTTTTTTAAACTATTTTTTTTTGTATACCTTCCAGGATCGAAAGCCTACGAGCTCCTCACACAAGAGAAATCACGCGTGGCCACACACATCAGCTCGTTGCGACAGAGTCTCTCGTCCCTCAGCGCCGGGAGCCGGCGTCAGGCTGAAAAACTGAAAACCGCCTCGCAAACGCTCGCTGAAATAGATGACGCGTTAAAGGCGCACTGAAAAAGTTCTAAAAATGTTCTAACTCATGTCTAACTTCACCATGACCGTGTCGATGTCCCACTGATACGAACCAAGCGCTTCTCATCTACATTCCTGATGCGCACTGCAGGAGAGTGGAACTCACTACCTGCGTCAGTGTGCCCCTGCAATTACAACCTAGGAATCTTCAAAGCTAGAAGCTAGAGTGAACAGGCATCTTCTAGGTGAGCTCGCTCCATTGTAGACTCAGTCTTTGCCTCGTTGGGCTTAGTCTTGAGTCAAGAGCAAACCTATCCCAAATAAATAAAACCAATTGGTTAGTTCGAGCAATCGACTGGATTGCGAGAGCTGTGGGGTTTAAGTCCCGCCTGTGGCAGCCCGATTTTTTCTTAAAGTGCGTTTTAATGTGGCATTGTAAAGAAATTTAAAAATGTAACTTAAAAAAGGTTGTACAAATGCCTATGCCAGCGGTTCTCAATCTTTGTTGGTGATGAAACCCTGAAATGTGTTGTTAATTGTGTCGAAGCGTTGGTAAGATAACGAGACATGTTCAAGCCTGTTAAATATACAGGGTGTAAAAAAAACCTTAACGAAGCCGAATACTACATATTCTACCAATTGTTAAGATCATTTTTTTCCTTTACACCATCACTGGGAAGTTAACGGTTACGGAGATATTGATGGTTAAAGTTTGAAAAAAAATTGATGATTTTTACAGAAATGACTTCTGTCCGTTAAAACTGAACTTTTTTCCAAAGAAACATGATTCAAATTTTCACTAGTTCTTTCATAAAAAGCCCCTTAATGGCACACTCCGCAATGAACAGCGCACACTCGAACCGAACCGCGTCGCGGCGGCGTAAAGCAACACGCCCCGCGGTGACTTTTCCGCGTGCGCGCTGTACATTGCGGGTTAGAATTAAATTATTTTTTTGATGTGTAAAAATAAAAGTTGTTTCCCAGCCAAAACTTCTTTTTTATACGATTTGGTTTGATGTACTGAACGCGTGGTTGACGGCTTCGTTAAGGTTTTTTTTACACCCTGTATACAGGGTGGTGACCACAATACGACAGTTGACTTTCTATCTGTTACGCTTTCATGCCTAAACTACTGAACTGGTGACGACTTTGTACGTGTACCAAAATTCATCCAAATCTGTTCAGTAGTATAAGGTGTGGAAGCGTAAATGACTAAAATTCAATAATCGTATTGTGGTGCCACCCTGTATATTTTTAATTTGACAGAACCCTACAACAAAACAATGGTGTCTTCTGTACGTACCTGTAGGCCTATCAGGAAAAAGAAAATCCTTCAAAACTATTTAGTTCTCTCGATCACGTCAAGGTCATAACCCAAGTTTCTAAATATGGTATGATTTTTAAAAAATAACCCTTTTTTTAAAGTTATGTATGTTGTATATAATATGTGAAAAAGAAAAGGTTTAGCACACCTGTGCTTAAATAAAGACATTTCAAAAAAAGCACTGATTTTGCTACTTCTTCTTTTCCACACGGATGACGCACCAGTCATGTTTTCTTATCATTTGCATGCATCATGCATATAAATGTATAAGTAAAAAATATAATTTAATTCAAAACATTCTGTAAATGTTTTAAATATGTAATTTTGTACGCCTCATTATAGGTAAGTTATAGCGCTCTTAATGTAGGCTTTATCAACATCTGCTGTATCTAGGGTTGCTACCCGCACTTTACAATAAAGTATTGTACGTTATTTCAGGCAATTGTACTCTGTACTTTATGAGAACAATAAAGTACACGAAAATAATTTATTTCACATGATTTGGTTTCTTTGCAATTTTGAAGTTAAAGTTTAATTAAAGTTTAGTCGTTAGTATTAATATAATTATACATTGGAAGTATAATTATTTGTTTAATAGGATTTTAAAATATAATAGTAAAGAAAAATAAAGTGTTCTTCATTTTGATACTATGTACTTTTTTTTCGTACCTACAGGGTGTAAAAAAAACCTTAACGAAGCCGTGAACCACGCGTTCAGTACATCAAACCAAATCGTATGAAAAATAAATTTTGGCTGGGAAACAACTTTTATTTTTTGACATCAAAAAAAATAATTTTATTCTAGCCCGCAATGTACAGCGCGCACGCGAAAAAGTCACCGCGGAGAGTGTTGCTTTACGCCGCCGCAACGCGGTTCGGTTCGAGTGTGCGCTGTTCATTGCGGAGTGTGCCATTTAGAGGCTTTTTATGAAAGAACTAGTGAAAATCTGATCATGTTTCTTTGGAAAAAAGTTCAGTTATAACGGACAGAAGTCATTTCTGTAAAAATCATAAATTTTTTTTTCAAACTTTAACCATCAATATCTCAGTAACCGTTAACTTCCCAGGCATGGTGTAAAGGAAGAAAATGATCGTAACAATTGGTAGAATATGTGGTATTCGGCTTCGTTAAGGTTTTTTTTACACCCTGTATAATAACAAATGTACTTTATTTGCAAAAAAAGGTGGCAACCCTAGCTGTATCCTATAACTGATGCAATAAAAAAAATGATTTCTCATTATGGCGTTAAGCACGCCATTGTGCCACGATATTTTATTATTCACATAGCAATGAATCGGTTAACTTTGTAACGAGAATGTTTATAATGTTAGAACATAACACTATTTGTACAGATTATTGTTGTTCACTGTCTATTTTCTAAGAGACTGCATTAGTTTTAATTTTATAATATAAATAAGAAATAAAATAGGTTAACTATCGTTTTTTTATTCATCTCTTTTGCCCTTCAAAGAGTAAAAATATTTTTAATATCCAAAAACATTATTCATACTAATATAATAAATGCGAAATTAATTCTGTCTGTCTGTTAGTTACTGAATCACGCCTAAACTACTGAACCAATTTGCATGAAATTTGGTTAGGAGATATTTTGATACCCGAGAAAAGACATGCAAGGAAAATGATGCATTCCCATGGGAAAATTCAAGTGAGCCGATCGCTTTTACGCCTAAACTACTGAACAGATTTAAATGAAATTGGTAAGAAGTTAGTTTGAGACTTAAGAATAAACATGAGTCACTTTTGACTGCGGGAAAACAACAAAAATTACTCTCCGGGAAATCGGATCGCTTTCACTCCTAAATTACCAAAGATTTGAATTATATTTGGATAAGGTTGGTATTGCGGGATTTACGGGAAAACAAGGCATTCTAAAAAAACTACCTAATGTGGACGAAGTCGCGGGTAAAAGCCAGTGTACAATAAGTTGTAAAGATTCTTCTTTTTGATTAAGCAAACTCTCAAATGAAGCCGGCTCCACACTTTGGACGAACAGTTGGCCTGATCTTGGGCAAACCGGCCCATTGCCTAGAGCGTTGCTATTTAGGGGCGGCAAAATTTGAATGATTGTTAAACAAAATACTACATAGAAGCTATTAGATTATTAAACTATAATCTGGAATTACTGGAATTGCACATTTGGTGTAATGGTTGAGATGTTTACTATTAACCAAGAAGTCGCGGGTTCGAGCACCGCTCTGTACATACATTTGTGTGCATGAACATGATTGTCTGTTTGTACTTTTCTGGGTGTTATGTATCATTTGTAATACCACTGTTGATTCTGATATGCGTAACACAAGTGCTTTAGCTACTTACCACGGAGTCAGATCAATGTATGTGATGTTGTTAAAAAAAACGACATGGCAAGATATGTTATAGAGACATCATAAAATTTTAGTAGATTAAAAAATAAAATGTGGTCACACTGCGTCCTTCAAGCTGTGCTTAATTTGCGTGATGGTGCACAATCCATGAAAATTTATCTGGCACAGACAAAGAAAATTGAAATTTAAGATACCTACTCTTATCTAGAGTTGACGAATAATTTTGGAGGTGAGTTCGAATTCATTGTTTTTTATTGTGATTGGTCAGAGCCGGATCAATAACTTGACAAAAGCAGAAAATAATACTAGGCCGTGGGCATTTCAGAACACCACGCATCAAGGATTTATGAATAATTAAATGTACATATGCTTTTTAATAAATAAATAAATAGAGCCCATCTTACTCATTTCGTTTCCCGCGTATAATTCCATGCAACTGTCATTTGTCACAACACAATATATCTTTTTTTTTCTTGCATGCAATGGAGAAAATATTATTCAGCCAGAGTTTCTTGAGACCTTTTTCGCGAGTTTAAAAGATTAAATTCAAAATTGATTGGTTGAATGGTTTAATTTATCGCAAATTAATGTATATACATAATAATACCTTAACTTACCTGTAAAACTTAGAAACGGGTTGCTAAGCAACGAATTGTTTGATCCATGTTGAAATGTCTTTTAGACATTTGAAAACAAGTAAAATAAATAGTTATAAAATTAGAGGGTGCTTTGTATGTATAAATGATTGAATTGTGGTCAAAATGAGCGGGGAAACTTTGTATGAACGGCCAAGGCGGCACGTGGCCCCGAAAATGAGGGTACATGACTATTTGTATGGTAAGAGAGTTTTGTACACGTATATTGTTGATTCAACTTTTTAGCTAGCCTCTTATCTTATGTGTATCAAAGGCTAGTTACATCGCAGGCGTAACACGTTAAGCCCTTTGTCCTGCACCCGCCTCTCTCTCTCCGGATCAAAGATAATTTGTTATCTTTGCTCTGGAAGGAAGCGTCCTCTCTGAATACGCGCCTTTGGTGGTGTATGATAATAATTTAATTCATTATTATTTAAAGAATTAACTGTATCACCCGTTTCAACACCGGACTTTAGCACCAATGCAGATTGCAGACGCAGACTTTAGTATATATTTACATTTCGTGTCGTGCGTGGATACAGCATCGCTACTGCATCGCTATCGCTACAGTGCAAAGTTAGAGCAAACTAAAATCCATTGCGTCCGTTGCGGGCCTAACCTTTAATAATATTCACACATAATTATGTTTGTAAGTTTGTACTTTTCTTTTTTCTTTATTTAAGGATTTTTATACATATGTAAATGTCAGTCCAATATATCTTAAAAATAATGCCGTATCAATCTACTAACTAAAATATTTTAATTACGTCTAGGCTTAAAGTGCGGGTCTCACACCCGTATTTATAGAGGAGTAAAAGTAATTACTTGAGTAAAAGTGATTACTTAAGTAACGATTTGTATTTTATAGTTAAGTAATTGCTCAAAGTTAGAACTGTCAAAAGTTAGAATTCTCAGTCAAGTAATAGTCACCATTTCCTTTACTTAAGCACTACTTTGAGGTTATTTTGGATAAGAAAATGGAAACTTTGGATGGCATCGAAGCGGTTTTTGCTGTTGTAGACAATATAGATGATACTATATTAGGGGAGATAGAAGTTGCTGAACCTAGAAATCCCAAAGTTTACTTTCGTGATGTGGATCCAGTTCATGACTATTCGGAAGATTGTTTTAAAAAGCGATTACGTTTCTCCAAAAGTATTGTGATACATGTTATTTTACCGAGAATTGCCGACTCTTTACAATCAGAGACACAAAGAGGGCTTCCTTTAACTCCACTGTGTCAGTTACTTACTGCTTTACGTTCTTCTAAGTAAAAGAGCACCTGTCGGCTTATAATCCATGAGTAAAAGTAAACATTTAAATTTAGTAGGGTTATATCGTGTCAAACGTTTTGTTTCTCCATGCACTCCTGTTTTTTG
Source organism: Pyrausta despicata (assembly GCA_963921415.1). Taxonomy (NCBI): domain Eukaryota; kingdom Metazoa; phylum Arthropoda; class Insecta; order Lepidoptera; family Crambidae; genus Pyrausta; species Pyrausta despicata. The sequence goes on along the minus strand of OY992871.1, from coordinate 1,630,615 downwards.
TACCAACAAAATTAAATGACAATAATGTACTTTTTATTATTGAAACTGCTTTTATAAAGTATATAATATAAAATAAAGTATTATCAAAGATATAATTGCATGGTTTTATAAAAGTAATCTGGACCTTACGTTTGACTTTTCATGAAACGAAACGCAGTCACAAAGTGTTGCCACTCAGAAACAACCACCAAGCGCCGAGTGTTACTTGAGCATTTGCTCAAGTAAGTAACGTGTGTTACTCAACTATAGAATGAGATTTTGTTTTTAAGAATTCTAACCTTAAGTAATGACTTAATTAAGAAATTACTTAGCAACAAGTAATTACTTCTCTATAAATACGGGTGTTAGACTTTATATAAGGCATGTTATATTAAAGTGTGTGTACATTATGAATGGCACACACTGGCCATATGTGTTGATCTACATTTGAGTTGCAATCGTCTGCGCATGACTACTGCGCGTATTTAAAAGTTTACGTCATATCTTGTCATGTGACAAGATTTACTCCGGTTGATAGCTTGACTAGATAGATACAAGACATTTGTACCAATTTATATTTAATAGTTATATTATCAAATGTGTGTTCTCCCAAATTAAATTGATACTGCCATAGCTATGCTTTTTATTATAAATTAACAAGGCAAATCCCTTGCGTGCAATGCGTGCGATGCAAGCCTGTCGAAGCTTAACTTAAAACGTATGTAATCTCTGTTACCAGATTCAGCGTTCATAGTTTCCGGCGCAAGAGACTACGCGAGGACCGCGTTCAAGGCTGCCATGGCTTCTGCACAAGTGGTAAAACTTTAGAATTAGAACTAGTTTTATGTATTTAATAATAATAATCTTAACCCGAAGGTTGTCTGGACCCGAAGATAGCTCATGGCTACAAGACCGCCTAAATTTTGCATCTTTCTGTGTTTTATTAACACATTTTTATTAGATCGGGGAGTATGTATGTATGTAACGGAATTTTTGAGCTCAATTTTCACCAACTTCCAGAAATCGGATTATTTTGAAACTTTGCACACGTATTAAGTACCGATGACAATACAATAATTTGAAAAGAGGTTTTCATTAGGTATACTTAAATAGTTATTAACTAAAAAATTCAAATAAATAGTTTGAAAAACTATAAAAAAACACGCTTTTACTTATTACTAACTAAAAGAGAGAAAATAATTTCTGTGTACAAAGAATTTATATTACAGTAGAGTAGAAAGCGTGTGGTGCTTGGTATAGTAAAAATTAAAATCATTCTGTTATTGGCAACTATAAAAAGAGATTTATGAAAGCGAACATAAAGTGCACCCCACGCTTTTTACTCTACTGTAATGTAAATTCTTTGTACTCAGAAATTATTTTTAATTTAAGCGTGTTTTTTTAACTATTATTTTTGGTGTGCACTTAATAGTTCTCTATCTATCTAGAATAAGCATTCACGTTGCAAACCTACGAAAATATTTTTGCACTAGAAAAATAACAGCCTGAGACAGAAATCGATTTTGCTTCTATTGTTTTTTTTTCTCTTTCTTATCATGTAAATAACCGTTACATTACAAAACCCTTAACTAACTTACTTAGTACAGTAAACCACGAGGGTTTGTGATAATTACACTAAGGGTTACAAATAAAGTACAAAGAATCGAGCCCTCAGTTCCGAGGGTAAACCACCTCACAAGCAAATGGATTGTTCAGCCCTTTTCTAACTAATCTGTTGTCCATAGTACCAGATGAGCAAGCGCGTCTGCTCTCACGGTCTAGGTTGTCAAAGTGACAGGAATGGCTATTATTCGGAACAATGTTTAGTAGAATAGTTTAACATATGTTTTCAAAAAAAAATTGTTTTACACCATGTACATTATTACTTAAGCTGAGGAAACTTTGTTTTTAGGGAAATTGGTTTGTGTGTTATTTTAATTACCTATTTTGTTATGTATTGTTATATTTTCCCAAAAATTAATAAAATAAAATAAATAAAAATGGAAAACGGCTGAGAGAGTCCTCAAACCGTCAGCAGTTAGATCTATCAAATACTTTTTTTCCACAGGTCATACAGCCGGTGTACAAAACAATGTTTTCCGAAATGAAGAGAGCACCTCGTATGCATGTTGGTAAGTTCGCATGTAGCAGATATCGTTGCAATAGATAAATTCGTCTTTTTAGTCAATCTCAACCACTTTGGTGTAATGGTCAAGAAGTTGACTATGAACCAAGAGTTCGCAGATTCGATCCACGCACTGTACAAACATTTGTGTGCATGAACATGTCTGTTTGTACTGGTCTGGGTGTTATAATATGTATTTATTTATTTAAGTCTATTTGTGATACCACTGTTGATTCTAATATCTGTAACACAAGTGCTTTAGCTTTTTACCACGGAGTCAGTTTAATGTATGTGATGTTCTGTATGTTTGTATTAAAAAAAAAACTACTTTCAAATGTGACGTCACGAGTGGCGGTCTAGCGATCGCGTGGATTCGAATGTTAGCTTATCCGTTGAGTCTGACGTCCCTATTGCAATGTTACTACTTGTTTCCGCTAAACCGCTTCTATTTGAAGAAATTAGAAGACTATTATGAAAACCAGCATCAGTAGCACTGTTTTTGAGCGAGAAGAAAAGGCACCAACAGCCCCGTGTTTTTAAATTTCAATTCGTATGTGGTAATGGTTCCCACCGAACAGATGTCGATCTTCACGAAGGAAGAATTTTGGCCGAAGGGTGTTGTTGTGTGCCGACTAAATAGGGCATTGTTTTGTTTTATTTTTATAAGTTATAGTTGTATGTATGTTAGTCAGTAAGGTTTTTATAATTGGGCCTATGTGTTGAATACTTCTTTAAAGATTGCGCCATATAAAATATCGCCGGCCAACACCTCACGGTTCGCCCGCTCGCGGATCCTAGCACGTGAAAAGCCTTAACTTCGCTAAGTTACTACCAATAAGACCTACATATTTTATCGTCTACAATGCAGGTGACCGTTAGCGTTCCTTATATACGGCGCGACTTGTGCAAAAGTCCAACCCTGTATTGAATAAAAAATCTTTTATTTCGGACCATTAATCCAAATACTGTTCTGTTAGTAACAGTTGACTTAAAACTACGTTAGTAACATTTAAAAATTATATGTAATTAAATTTGGTGGGTGACAAATGGTCTGCCACCCAGTGCCTTGATATGGGACTATCCTCCCTTAATACAATGGTGTTCAGGATGGTATTGGCGCTCCCACGCACCCAGTGCATCAAGGACCCGATTCTTTTGCGCATAATGGCATGAAAGCCATCCACATGGGCTTCGGCAAACATTCCTGAAATGTTTCCCTTAGCTTCCATTAGCATCCTGAAACCATTGTTATGCTGCACTCGCAAGGCATTTATGGCTCTCTGCATATATGAAATCCATAGACTACAAGTGTAAAATGACTGGCAATAAGGGGTCATCCATAAAATACGTCACACCAATTTCATTCTTTTTGACCCCTCCCACCCGTCTTGTCACAGCTGGTCACATTTGTGAGACCCCCCCCCTCCCTAGTGTGACGTCACATATTTTAAATTTTTACACCTAAAAATAATTCTGTAATTAAAACGGTATTTTAGTTTTTATTTCAATTTAAATTATGTAGGACTTATCTAAAGATATCTCTTCCAGCCAACCCTAACAGTTAAAATATAGAAACATTGATAATCGGGAAGTGTACAACAGTGCACAAGACTCATTCTCTCAATCTCATTCTGTGATTATAATGAGTTTTAAAAATGTGACGTCACGAAATTAAGGACCCCTCCCACCCCCTTGTCACACAATGTCACACTACGTCGACCCCCTCCCTCCCCCTTAACGTGTAACGTAATTTATGGATGGCCCCTAAGATTTAAACAAAGTAACTTCCTGCGTACACCTAGCAAACCTACGAGCCAGCATATTGCATCTCACCGACAATGCCCTACGTTCTCTCTCTATATCGAGATTGTCACTCATGTCCTCGGTAACCCAGTGGCCCAGGTATTTATATTATTTGCCCCTAGCAGGATTAGAACCCTCGACAGCCGGTCCAGACTACGACCTCAAACCACTAGACCAAAGATGTCGTCCTAAATTTTGTTGTATAAAATTGAAATAGTAGACTTTATAATCTTTTAGCATTTTAAAAGCAGAGCGCGAGCGAAGCGTACAATCTAAATTTTGATATTTTTTGTCAAAATTCATAATTTTCCCTGACTTTTCAGGTGGCCCCATTATTTCACTAAATATTTTATACTAGTGGCCGCCCGCGACTTCGTCCGCGTGGAAAGCCTTTATCTTAAAAATTCTTTATGAATTGTAGCCTATATGTTATTCTGATGTATAAGCTATATTGTGGTAAAGTTTCATTCAAATCCATTCAGTAGTTTTTACGTGAAAGAGTAACAAACATCCATACATCCATACATCCATACATCCATACATCCATACTTACAAACTTTCGCCTTTATAATAGTAGTAGGATTTAAAGCATAACCCCAAAGGCTGATCTTTGTTCCCAGTGTACCACGCGAACTGCCGTCTACCGGACCACATGGACCGCTCGTACAGCGGTTACCTGCAGCGCGTGCGCAACTCACAGAACGTGCCGACGCCGCAGCTGCACGGGCGCGACCGATTCATGTTCACTGCTGTGTGAGTGCTATAGTGTATATTTATTTCAGCATTATTGCACAACAAAACTTTGTACAAAAGGTGGACTTAACGCCGTGGGCATTCTCTACCAGTCATACCTTTGGGCTAAGCAGAAATGATTAGTGGGTGTGGCGACAAAATAAAAAAAATAGTAGTATAGTAGTCGACAACCTCGTTGGTGTAGTGGCAAAGTTTCTGCCTTAAGAAGATGTCGTGAATTACTCAAAAACAGCTCGGAGTCGGGAAGTTGGCGGTGTTACACCCCCGTGCCTCGGTGCGCACGTTAAGCCGTTGGTCCTGCGCCTGTGGGGTGAGCTCGAACATTTTCGTAAAGTACGAGTATTCGTGTCGTCCAAACGTCAGAAACTGACAGTTTCCCCATACAAATTGACAAGTTAACGATAGGTGAACGCTACGAATACGTTACGATAGTTGTTCGTGCTCACCCCACTGATCTCTCTCCGGTCATGTCGGATGGCCGTCTCATCGAACTTTGATAGTGATGGAACAGTGAGTGCACCTGTGTATTGCGCTTACACTTGTACACTAGAATATATCCTGAGTAGTTGGCTGATCTCTGTTAAGGCCGCCGTGGTCGAAATCGGCCAGGAGGACTATAATCATTGTTAGTAGCATACGTAACTATCCACGGACTCATCTCGGTATCTTCTCGTGTGCACCGTGAACAAAGCAACTGAGCCCCTATTTTTTTTGTGTATTGCCGCAAACAATGATAATGGAAAAAGGAAGTTTGTCAATGTAGAACAAATTACTTACCTTGTCGAAATCTTACAAAGTTCACCGGTACTTGCAGTACCGTCAAGCCTCTCTTACTCGATGTACTTGCGCGCGGTAATAGCCTACTCTAGCCCGTCCAGTCTCCTAACCAGTCTCAAGCAGCTCAAGTTATAATGGTCGAAAAAGTAATCGTGCATTTTATAACAAGCGCGCGTTGAAGTCTTTTTGAAAAGTTTCTTTCTCTCAAGTGAAATTTATAATAAGCTATCTCTTTCTTACGTAATACTAGTGATTGCTCAGTACTGACAAAAATATTTATCGATGTATTTTGTTAAAGTGCAATAAAATTTAAACTGTGTGGTGAAATTGCGATTATCGATAAATTTATATCAAGGTATAAGTAAAGTCAATCAGTAATGATTAATTTTCGGCTTCTTACTGCTAATATGATGATGAATGATTAATTTCAAACCACTTTGTTTGAATTCATACAACATCTCAAAAATCGATCTGATTTCGTACTAAGTAGCGTAAACACTTGTGTTGCGGATATCAGACAACAGAGATATTACAAGTACATATTTTGGAACATAGAACAAACGCAAATGTTCATCACATGAATGTTTGTCCCAGGTGGAGATCGAACCCACGACCCGTGGCGCTCAAGGCAGGGCCACTACCAATTGCGCCATGGAGCCCGTCGTTTTAATCCATAACTGCAATATTTTTATAAAAAAATGTGATGGGCTAAAAATTTATTTCATGATTTATTTTGAAATGTTTGGATTTGTGCACCTCATTGAGTTCAGTATATGTAGACTATATTGTATGTAAATTGTTGATCAAACATATTGAATGTGTATGGTTTTTTTTTTACTTATCTTATCCAGTAAGTTATTGTGACAATGCGATAGCTCGTTTTGCATAATTAAATCAAAACTGTCGATACACCGTGTCACATCACTATTTGATTACGGGGGCGGAGCAAATGCAAGTTTGACCTTGAACTAACCAATCATAGCAATATGGTCACGCTTCCCGCAACCCGCACCTTCCTCAAACTTTGGTGACTTTGAGACAATACAAAACAATCAACATACGGAATCTATTGGGGGTGATCTGTGTGATCTGTGGCTGCCAACAACCGTCGGACGCGCTCACGACGCACTATAATTATTCGTGTTACGCTTACGATCAATTTAGTTTTCATACGAACCAAATAAGTAATCTGTGCTTGTTAAACGTTAGCTTTATTTAAGAAAAATGACTTCTGGTGGTGGAAATTTATGTGCTGTTGATGGGTGTAGGTCGAATACTAAGAGAAATAAAACGCTTTCTTTTTTTAGTCTACCAGCTAATGAAGAAAATGTAATTATTACCCGGTAAGTTAGTTATTTATTTACAAAGTATAAAAATAAACAAATTAGTAGGTGGTACCTACGTAGGTAAATTGGATAAATTCAGGTAAATTGGGGTTCGGCTTTATTGAATTAAAATGTAATACCTACAGTGAAACATAGGTCAGTTGCTTTATCGAAATAATACCTAAGTACCTATTATACCTATTAGTCTACTTTTTATGGGCTGCGCACCACCTACGAACTGTGTGTACCTACCTACCTACCTACTCGACGTGGTGATTTAGTTGACTAATGACTAATTAATTAGCGAAATGACTAGGTAGGTACGTAGGAACCTACGTAGTTGACAATAAAATTGACCGATTCTCGAAGTGTACCTACCTACTAATAATCTACAAATGACAGATTCGTTTTAGGAAGAGATAGCAAGAGTCACAATTAAGTAGCTCATAATTCGCTTGTTATACCTTATACAGGCTGAATTTCTTATTTCACATTTGTTATTCAACAATGTTATATTATTTCAACAACAGTCGATCAAATACCATTTTAGAAAAATGTGGTTGAAATATTTTTACCAAAAGTGTCAACCCTAGTTCGATTGCCACTCGGTCTCACGTCACGTGGTCTCGCGCAGCTGCAAAGCAATAGTGACTTTATACTCAGAGCTGCAGGTGCATTATTGTACGCGGCAGAAAAAGTAGTCTATTAACGCTGTAGGTATTGAAATTTTTCTATGGAGTGATTTATCTGTTACGTAGTAACTATTTAGTAATCTGTGGTACCGTTTTCTGACCGATAGGTAGCATTACTCTGCTTTCATAAATGTGCTGAAACTTACTGTCATCTATGTCACTGTTGTTGACTTTTCTGCATAAAATTTTCTCTGCTACGCGGCTACGTCTCACCAGATAGCGTTCAACTCGAACGACGAACTGTCAAACTGACAAACTGACGAACTGACAAACTGACAAACAGAAAAACTGACAAACTGACGAGCTGACGAGCTGACGAACTGACGAACTGACAAACTGACAAACTGACATAGTAAGACAAACTGACATAGTATGACAAACTGACATAGTATGACACCGTATGACATTGTATGATTTCGTATGACTTTGTATGACATCGTATGACAGCATTTGACATCGTATGACAGCATTTGACATCGTATGATATCGTATGACAACGTATGACTTGTATGTATGTATGACATAGCATGACACAGCATGACTAAGCATGACAGAGTATGACACAGCATGACTCAGCAAGACACAGCATGACTGACTAACTGACTAACTGACGACCTTACGAACTGACTAACTGACTAACTAACTGACGAACAGACGAACTGACGAACTAACGAACTGACTAACTAACAAACGGACATAGTATGACACACTGACATAGTATGACAAACTGACATAGTATAACATAGCATGTCAACGTATGACTATGAATGACTTCGTATAACATAGTATGACTAAGTATGTCATGGTATGACACAGTATGACCAAGAATGACATAGTATGACATCGTATGAAACCGTATGATAACGTATGACATCGTATGACATCGTAAGCCAAAGGATGACAAAGCATGACATAGCATAACATAGCATGACACAGCATGACTTAGCATGACAGAGTATGACACAGCATGACTCAGCATGGCACAGCATGACTGACTAACTGACGACCTTACGAACTGACTAACTAATTGACTAACTGACGAACAGACGAACTGACGAACTAACGAACTGACTAACTGACAAACTGACATAGTATGACACACTGACATAGTATGACACACTGACATAGTATGACACACTGACATAGTATGACACACTGACATAGTATGACAAACTGACATAGTATGACAAACTGACATAGTATAACAAAGCATGTCAACGTATGACTACGAATAACTTCGTATAACATAGTATGACTTAGTATGGCATAGTATGGCATAGTATAACACAGTATGAACAAGAATGACCTAGTATGACATCGTATGAAACCGTATGATAACGTATGACACCGTATGACAAAGTATGTTTGCATGACATAGTATAACGAAGCATGACACATTACATAGCATCATAAAGCATGACATAGAATGACATAGTATGACTGTATGACAGTATAACACCATGACAGCTTGACACGGTATGACATGGTATGTCACAGTATGACTTGGTATAACATGGTATGACCAAGCAATGACTACGCATGACAAAGCATGACAGTGCATGACTCAGCATGGCATAGCATGACACAACATGACACAGCATGACTCAGTATGACACAGTATGACACCGTATGTCTCAGTATGATTTAGCATCACATAGCATGATAAAGCATGAAAAGCATGCCAAAGCATGACATAGCAAGCTGACTGTCCAACTGACTATCTGACAAACTGTTTAACTGACGAACTGACTAACTGTCTAACTGACAAACTGACGAACTAACGAAATGAGTGACTGACTTACTGGTAAACTGACTGACTGACAAACTGAAAAACTTACATAGTATAACAACGTACGTCAACGTATGTCATCGTATGACCACGTATGACTTTGTATGCCTTCGTATGACAAAGCATGACACAGCATGACATAGCATGACATAGCAAGCTGACTGACCAACTGACTATCTGACTAACGGACGAACTGTTTAACTGACTAACTGATGACCTGACGAACTGATGAACTGACGAACTGACGAACTAACTAGCTGACTAACTGACAACTGACAAACTGACATAGTATGACACACTGACATAGTATGGCAAACTGACATAGTATTTTATTTATTGGATAACCAACCACATAATACATTACACGTATGCTACAGAGCTTATATAAATCGAAGTGTTTATAGGTTTTCACACCTTTTTAAATTATGTAAACGAGCCGAAATACAAAGAGCTACCTCTTAAGCGAGAAGATAAAAAAATAAAACAAATAACTGTAAGCTAAGCAAAGCAAACCATAATTGTATTCAAAAGCATTTCATTAATTCCTGAAAGAATGTGTTTCCTCCCTATTTATATGGAATTTATGAAGTATAACAACGTATGTCAACGTATGACTTCGTATAACATCGTATGACAACGTATGACAAATAATGACACAGCATGATACAACATTACACAGCATGACTCAGCATGACACAGTATGACATAGTATGTAAAATATGACATAGTATGACAAAGTATGAGATAGTATTATGACATAGTATGACCAAGTATGACAAAGACTGAAATAGTATTACATAGCATGACATAGTATGACAGTATCATAGCATGACATAGTATGACATATAATGACATATATGACAGTATGACGGCATGACAGCATGACAGCATGGCAGCATTACAGCATGACAGTATGGCAAATATGACAAAATGACAAATAATACGAGTATGACGCTGAAAAGCGTCCGAAACGTCAGGTTAAAATAAAATGTAAAGTCGCGAAATAATCCGTTAAAAAATGTATCATTTCAATGCCCCAAAAGCGTCTGTAAACACGGGCTCACAATAGTGTATTTTTGTTGCAGCCCGAAGAAGCTGCTGCCTCTGAATAGCGCAACGCCGGACTTCCACCCGCCGACGCCACGCGACGCGTCCGCCATGCCCGCGCGCCCGAGGAACCGGGGCACCCAGAGTCTGTACAGGTTTGGATATTTAATACTGTCTAAGTAGTCAATAACTTTTTCAACACGCTTGCTCATAAAGTGGTAGTAATTTCACTGCAATTAGACTAATGATGACACCTATTATCAAACTGTGACTTTATTATTGCTATAACTCACTAGTGAGTTTTAGATTTAAAAAAAGAAAACTTTAAAATCCCCATTTTGTACGTGGTAGAATAGGCGCACCCCTAAGCGCGGAAAATAAAGAATTAAACTTGATTCTAAGGCGCTTCCTACTGACGAAACACCAATTACATCCAATGATTGGATTTCACCTACCTACGCGAATAACAAGCCATCTCTAATTACAATAGAACATGAAAGTATTTCAATAAATAATCTATCTGATGAGACCGCTATGCCATCAAAAGCAGTTAATTATAATTTTACTAACTGCACACTTGACTAATTGTTTCTCTAAAGAAACTTTTTATCTACTAAATAAAATGAGTTTGTATTGTTGTTTTATTCACAAGTGTGTTGAAAAACGTCGTATGATACACGTGTGTATTGATGATTACCGTCCTCGACTCTCTTAAGTCTCAATGGCGCCTCGGCGGTAATCACTAATGTTACACACTAGGACCATAATATACTATAATCTCTCATCAGAATCGAGGTTCTACCTGCGTCGCGGCGTTCGAACCAAGTCTAAGTACCCCCGCAGTGGGGGCTCTTTTTTCTCTAAGGCACTATGTGCAGAATTGGTAGCGGCACTGAGGTTGCTGCAAATTCAGTTTCCGTCCCTTCTGTAATAATCATCACCATATATAGGGCACACTCAATGGATATATATCACGATATATATCGCGATATATATCAATCAATGGATTTTTGACGTGACAACGTCTTATAAATTGGTTTGCCGGGTGACACCCCAAGAAACTGCGTTACGCTGCCCGCTCACGTTTCGCGCGAGAGAGACAGAGCGAGAGAGAGAGAGAGAGATAGGCATACACACCGGTTCATGTTATACGAATGAATATTCACATTAAAAAAATTTTACCACTCAGAGTCGTTGTCACGTAAAACTTTCGCGCGTATACCGACTTTATTTTTCATAAAAATATATTTGATATATCTATTCTAAAGTAACTCTTACTTTCGCATTTATAATTTTAGTATAGATATCATAATAGATGTCTGTCTGTATGTTACTCAATCATGCCTAAACTACTGAACCAATTTGCATGAAAGTTGGTACCCGAATTTACCGCATAGCAAAACAGTTGTTGCGGCTATATTATAAGGTCGCGGTGATAGATCGGTCTTATGAATAATTTGGGGAGAAAAACTCATTGCAAAAGACTCAAAAATATATATTGTGTTTTATGGAGGCGGTTCCATTTTTTTCTTCCACAGCATCATTAAAAAAGAAATAGGGTAGTTGACACCAGCAATCGTTGACGTACTTTTTATCAACTGTCAAAACGCTTCTATTCATAGAGCTTGTACGGCAATAACACACTTTGACGTCATCGAGTGCAATGCCGACAGTTGAATTCCAATTAAAAATCAAATAATACGAACTGCAGAAAAATATTAAAAGGGATCTGAAATTATGAATTATTTTTGAGAAAATCAGTTTTTGAATATTTATTTCATACTGGAAGCAAGCCTAATAATTCCTTTCTTTTTTCTAGAGAATCATCAGCGCAGACGAGACCGTGGCAGCCTGACGGGCAAGCGGCAGACGCTTGCGAGAACACACCTGAAGTGTTGTACTTGGACAAACTTGAATGGGGTAAGTTTATCGATCATCATCATCATAGCGTTGACCTGGTTTCTACCAATACCGCGCTCGGGGTCTGCATTGAATGAATGAATGGATGAATGAAATTTATTTGCGTATGAAAAAGGGTACATTTAGGTGGTAGATTAGACATTGATCATCATCATCATAGCGTTGACCTGGTTTCTACCAATACCGCGCCCGGGGTCTGCATTTAATGAATGAATGGACGAATGAAATTTATTTGCGTATGAAAAAAGGTTCATTTAGGTGGTAGATTAGAGATTCAATAAACACAGAATCACAAAATTAAATTACTACATGTCAAATATTAAGTCAAATTACTATATCAAATTGTTATATAAATTACAAATTTATCAGCATTATTAAGATGTCCATAAAAGTTAAAACATTAATAATAATATTTCAAATCCAAATTTATTGACAAAAATGAAGAATGTTCCAATCCCAATTTTAACACACATTCATACTGTAGAAACATTTTACCCACTCCTCCACTTCGCACGGTCTTAGAAATCCCCCTAACCGATAGCCGTTGGGGAGGAAAGGTTCTCCGCCTGCCGGACCACGCTCCGAGGGCAGGCCCTCTACAAGGTGGACCGACGATCTTTTGAAGGTCCCGGGAAGCTACTGGATGCGGGAAGCGCGGGACCGATCGCGGTAAAGATCCTTGGGGGAGGCCTATGCTCAATAGTGGGCGTTGAAGGGCTGATATGATGAAGCCTCTAGTTTCGTGCGTGTACGTCCACGACGCCTAGGAGTGTCTTTAGGGTCCACTCCTCCTGGCAGGACCAGGTCAAGATCAGAATATTCAATTGGCTAAAATTAAAAAAAAAATTGTAAAGCCATTTACCAGTACCATTTCCGGGTCGCGTCCGCAGGGAATGCCACTTAGGTACATGATACAGTAGTTTTCATAGCATCAGATTGTATTTACTAATCCCTATTAATAAGCTATTTGTGGACCCATGTAGTATGTAATAAATAAAATTTGATTTGATTTGAATGAAAAGCGAGCGAGGAATTCTAATGGCATGATTGACTGAAAACTAACAAAGATCACTCGATTGAACTGGATTTAAGCCGCTTGTGACCGCTGGACCTTAAAATATTTAGGCCTGGAAGGCTAATAAAATGAGTGGACGTCAAGTCTGGGATGTAGAGAGAAGTATGGGATGCTAGAGAACTTCCGAATGCACACTTTTCGCGCAATCTAATACACTGGAAGTGTTCAGTCGTATATTATTTGTACCTTCTTTCCAGGACCTGGCAGCCCTTACCGTATTGGAGATCTACCGGCGGATTTTCACACCACAGAGATAATAAACAAGTGAGATTGGGTTGAATAGTTTTTGGCCAACAAGCGGTGACTTATCTCTTTCTGATCATAAAGTCCCACTTGAGTTTGTATTGAGAGAAACGGACCAGAACCACCTTTGTTTGGGTGTTTCACCTGGATGAAGAGTGTTTGCAGTCTTGAAAGTATTGATTGATTAAATATCTTTTACGTTGTGACCAAGTATACTAATTGCAGTGATGGGACGCGTTAATTGAAAAGACAGATCTCGCTTGTATGCTCAGTTTATTATGCGCCCATGCGCTAATATATGTTACTTATAACTAACTTCAGGGTGGGGTAAGCCACACACTACATTATTTAGGAAAGCAGTTGTTAACCAGGCTTGTCAAAGTCTGTGTGGCAGAGTAGTGCACGCATACGGGTCGGATTCCCATGGGCGCAGGTTCGATCCCTGCCTCAGACAGGCGATTTTTCTACTGCTAAAATATTCATCATACTTAATGTTCGAAGGATTACTCAGCTGAAGAGGCAGTGGGCGGGACACGTAGCGCGACGAACCGATGGTCGTTAGGGCGAAAAGGATCTCGAATGGCGACCGCGTGCCAGGCGACGCTCCGTGGGCAGACCCCCTAAAAGGTGGACCGACGATCTTGGAAAGGGCGCCATGAAGCCACTACATGCGGGCCCTCGCAGCCCCAATCGCGGTGGAGATCCTTGGGCGAGGCCTATGCTCAGTGGGGTGAGCACGAACAACTATCGTAACGTATTCGGAGCGTTTATCTATCGTTAACTTGTCAATTTGTATGGGGAAACTGTCATTTTCTGACGTTTGGACGACACGAATACCTTACGATAATGTTTGTGTTCACTCCACTGCATTAGGCGTCGAACGGCTGATATGATGATGATGGTGGTACTTATTGCTATCGCCAGGATGCGCCACGCTCGCTGTTGGATGGAGCTGGTGGAGAAGGCGCAGTTCCCGCGGTGGATGAAGAAGCGAAACGCTATCATCACGGACGTGGAGACGAAGGACTGGATCTTCAGGGAGGCGGAGATCGATGAGCTGCAGGTCGGTTATCGGCTGATAAGCAAAATGCCACTTCCGGATTAAATTTAAATACAAAAAACCGGTCAAGTGCGAGTTGGACTCGCGCACCGAGGGTTCCGTACAAACCTGTAGATAAGGAGTAGTAACTTTGAAATTTTCAAAATTGTCAAAAATATTTTTCAAAAAATTTTTTTTTATATGATGATACTGAAAATTTACGGGTTTCGTAATTTTGCCTATATCTATATAAGACGTGACTTCGTACTAAATTTCAAGATTCTAAGTTTACGGGAAGTGCCCTGTAGGTTTTGATTCCCGTGCGAGTTTCGAAAATTTGCGGAAATTTGCGGCCTAAATGGCTGTATCTTTTGATTGCGTTGGCTTAGAAGGTTGATTTTTCTACAGCTTTCAGGGACAGTAGACCTAGAGTATCATAAAGAAATTTCAGTGTGATACCTCCACGCGTTCCTGAGAAAAACGGTCTTGGCAGACGGACGGACGGACAACAAAGTGATCTTATAAGGGTTCCGTTTTTACGGAGTTTTTTAGGTACGGAACCCAAACAACAGAATTTGATTTTATTTCAGGCAATTAATAGACACATACATAAAATTCCATTTTAATTAAATATAAGAATTCATAAATAAATACATTCTTCGTTGAAAATTACTTTAAATAAATCAAATAATAAATTACATTAAAATAAATAAAATACAATTCGTAATTAAAATAAGAAATTAAAATTAAATTGTCACGTCACTTTAAATACAAATTGTTACGCAAGCATAAAACATAATGAAGTACATACATAATTATATATTAAATGCAATATTAACTGACGGACAAAACCTCCGGTCATGTCAGATTGCCGCTTTACCGAACTTCGAGAGTGAAGGAATAGTAAGTGCACATGTGTTTTGCGCTCACACTTGTGCACTAACTTATCTATATTTTACTGATCTCTGTTGAATTTCGCCGCCGTGGTCGAAATCGGCTAGAAGGAACTTTACTTTTTTACTTTACATTTAGCATACTAAGGTTCTTCGTACACAAGGCTAAGCAAATCTCTGACACTCGATGATTTTAGTCTCCAAGCGACTACCGCCATACAAATTCATTGGGGCAAGTCTTGTGTACGAAGGGGCTAAGTCATGCAAAATGTGGATGATGCATAGATCAGTAAAATATAAGTCGGTAAATGCGAAAGCGAATGTCATTAGCGTCAGCACGTCGATAATGATTGTCGTCACCGATAATGCAATATAATTTTGTCTGAGAGCCCGTATCATGTCGAGAGTAAACGAGACGTCGCGCGATTTATTAAGGTTTTTCTTCAATCTCCTGCAACTGATTAAAAAAGAAAAGTAGTTATCATAATAACCTAACAATGACAACTATTAAATTTAGCTCATCTTTCCCAGGACATCCGTCTGACCCTCTTGCATAGAATGCAGGCCCAGCTGCGGCAGAAGGCTACCAACAGAACAAGTACGAAGCTGGCCAAGCTGTGGGCGTGTAAAAAGCAGGAGATGGAGCGGAAGGTCGATCACATCAGGAAGAGCAGGGATCGAGGTAAGGACCACTAATTTACTGGAGATCTCCTCTCTCCCTCCACTCTACGGCTAGCAGGAGAAGGAAACCTTCTTCAACAACATCCCCTGAGGATGCCACGTATAGTGGCAAAACACGTCGAGTGTTTTGTTGGTGTCAGTGTTGTGATTCCAGGTGCATCTTCTGTGTCACGTTGTGAGTTGTATTGTAAGTCCTGCTACTTCCAGCTCTAGTTTTTCAGGTGGTTACAGTGAGATGTATTTGGGTTCCGGCGCTGGCGTCGTTTAGTGGAATTTAAAGCAAAATAATCCTCTTTTTCAGTTTTAGGAACCTTCTTTCTTAGATATCGCGACTAGAAGACCAAATCCAGCTCGAGTTTCAACTTCCAAGCAACAACCCATAAAGAGCAGGCACGCAGAACAGGGAAATTACTTACTGCGTAAGATTATAAGGTGTAAGCGGGCGGAACTTCGCCCTCGATGGTGCACTTAATGAGCGTGACAGCGAAGTAGATATATATTGACAGATGGCAACAGTGAATGACAATAATTTGTCAAATGAATAAAAAAATCCTCGTTAAGATTCTTAACATAATGGTACAAGGTTAAGTTCGCATTACTGCATTACGGTTTGTGCTGTAAGCTATTCTGTAACCACTACGATTGACCAATCGAACTTTGAGGGTTCTTAGTTGTAACGTACATGCTGTGAGTTTGGTTACACCGCGATCTCGTAGAAATCAGTGATCATGCTATTTCTAGGTAATTCCCATTTCTGTGAGGACCACATATTTAATTTCATGTGTCATATTATTGGTATTATTATTTTTGTGTTTTCTCTTTTATTTATTTTGTCGCACCGCCCAATAATCATTTTTGCTTAGCACACATGTATGACTGGTAGAAAATTCCCTACGGCGTTGAGTCAATCTTTTGTTCATTGATTTGTAGTGCAATAAAGCTAAAATGAATAAATAAATAGACCACCTCTTGTTAGTATTCCGTATTCTAACAACAACTTTCATAATTTACCAGATACTCACTTACAATACAATCTTCATAGACGTGGTTTCTGGCTTCAACATTAGAACATGACTAAACAACATAAATCAACTTCCTGTACTTGTTATCAGAACTACGCAAACTGACAGCGCTCCACACCGGCGGCGGACGGCCCGGCCTGGTCCAGCGCATGCGGGCCTCCCGAGGGTCCGGCTCCATGACCCTAGCTGCCCACGATCCAACGTCAGACCTGCACGCACCAATAGCGAGACACGGGTACCAGGCGAGGAGAAGGCACGCGGAGATTGTATATGATCCTACCCTTCTTTGTGAGTATATTTTTGTGAGTATACTCTTCTTGTGTTCAAAGTGCAGTGGGTTGTTTGCGTCCTTTCAGGAGCTACGGTGCCACAGACAAACATACACACACAGAATAGAGGTCAAACTTATCACACCCCTCTTTTTGTCGGGGGTTGAAATGAGGGGATTTCGCACTGCCCTCGTGTTACCAAGTACTTGGGCGTAAAGCCGAGTACTGGGTCGTTGGCTGGTTCTTCTATCTTAGACCTTGCTTCTAGCCAGCCACATGTACCAGGCGAGAAGAAGGCATGTGGAAATTGTATATGATCTGACTCTGCTTTGTAAGTATACTTTAAAACTGAAGTTCACTTCTTACAATACAGAAAAAAACAGAAGGGTACGCCTTATTTAGCAGGAGACTAAGCTATGCTGCTAAGTTACCTAAGCGTGCTGATAAGAACAAATTGAAAACGTAATGCCGAGATACCCAAGACAGTCTTTCAAGTTAGCATAGCAAGCTGGTGCCTAATTTGGCTTGGTACACATGAACCTAAAAACTAACTGTCCACTCAAAGAACCCCCGAATGAGCCAAGAAAACTGTTGGTAAGCTTAAACGCCTGGACGGATTGTAATTGCTTTATCATCATCATCATGGTGCCATCTTCAAATTGCTTTATAAGTCTTGTAAACTGCTGCCATTTTATAATCAGACAATGCTTTCCGCCGAAGACTCTGGCGGATACCTCTTCAGAAGCTAGCTGTTATGGTCACTATCAGAAATTCCCCATCGGTGCCATAACATTACTTATAAGGAAAATACCTCACTTTGTTCAGCTCTTCTTCTTAATTTATAGAAGAACATTTTATATTGATATGGTTCTCTTTTTGCACGAAATCAGAAATCTGCTCACCTTGTTAGTGTAAAGCCAGTAGCACCAAGTACATAATTTCACTTAATTCCTGCCATTCTACAGCTCTAGAAGACCATAAGAAGATAGCCGAGCCGCCAGCCTGGCTAGACCAGTGCGGGCAAAACTTAAAGCGCACCTGCTCTGGCCACCACCTGCCTCGGGACCCCATGCAGCTGTGCGAGCGAGAGACCAAGTGGAGCGAGCAGTTCCTAGAGAGTCTTCATAATGAGCTTAAGAGTAAGATACTTCTGTAATATAGATTGGTATAGACAGTTTCAAGTTAGATACAGGTGGTCATTCTGCCTAAAAGTATGTAAAATCTGATGTGTTCCTGATCTGGCCACCACCTGCCTCAGGAGTCAGGACCCCATGCCGCTGTGCAAGCGGGAGACCAAGTGGAGCGAGCAGTTCCTGTAGTCTTTATAATAAGCTGAAGAGTAAGGGGCTTCTGTAGTATAGATTGGTATAGACAGTTTCAAGTTAGATACAGGTGGTCATTTTGCCTAAGGGTTTGGCCACCACCTGCCTCGGGATCCCATGAAGCTGTGCGAGCGAGAGAGCAAGTGGAGCGAGCAGTTCTTGGAGAGTATTCATAATGAGCTGAAGAGTAAGAGACTACTGTCATATAGCTAGGTATATTAAGTCACACTCGGATCCTGGTTTCAGGGATACTAGATATTTTAAAACCAGGGTCTAGACGTGCCTTAGGCCCGGACTTAACCAAAGCGGAGACGATCTTAGGCAACCAATAAAATGTCTTTACCGCATATTTCGTAACTCTAGTGGTTGTTAAAAAACGTTTCCTCTCCGTTCGTCTCGTCTTCGCTTTGGTGAAGTCGGGGCTTTAATCCTGAACTTAAATGGTTCCGAGTCTGTGATAGCCGTCTCAGTTTCTTTCTCTTTTTCTCTTTTAATGATGAAGGCGGATCTAATATACTCGTATAATAGCCAGATGTGAAAACTGTCGTCTATACGTAGGCTAACTTATCTAATTACATACTTCATCAGAAAAAGCTTGGGACTGTATTGATAGCTCATGCAACCAGATGTGACTTGATCCATCACCACATTATCCCGTCAGAGGCTCGTCTCGGCGCTGCTCTCACGACAGCGGGTCCACTACACGTGCTGAAGCCCCGTCGCATAGCGGTAACCCCCCGGCCCCCTACCCCTGAAGTGGATGCGGTGGACGATGCAGAGGAGAACAACCACCAGGCCGCGTTGTTGCTGCAGAAGATTATCAGGGGACGGGCTGTTCAGAATTTGGTGAGTTTACTACTTGCTTTTTTCCTTGCTGTAATGTCTGCCGTTCTGACTGCAGACAATGGTGTCAGAACGGCTTTTCATCGCCGGCTCGGTGATGATCGTATTCATCTATCCTATGATGATGCCCCAAAACAGCCACCTCGCCAACCTAATAGTCCTCCTGGCCACTTTCGAACACGACGGCCAATCTCAACAGAGATCAGCCAACTACGCAGGAGATATTTAGTGCACAAGTGTGAGCGCAATACACAGGTGCACTCACTGTTCCTTCACTCTCAATCTTCGGTGAGACGGCAATGACCAACGGCTTAACGCGCTTTCTGAGGCCCGGGGGTGTAACACCGGCTACTTCCCGACTCCGAGCTGTTTTTGAGAAATTCATGACGGAAAATCTCAGAAAAAATTTTGGCTCGACCTGGGATTCGAAACCAGGACCTCTCGGATGTACGGCAGAAACTTTACTTTTGCAGAAAGTATTTAGGTACTCACTGGTGGACGTATCGGCTGGATTGCACTGCGCCGTGGTCACGAGCTGACTGGTGGCGCGCGGCGTCGTCTGCTCGAGGCGGCCGCCTCACATTTTCATCATTAAAAATGTTAGTACAGTTGATGAAAATGTTAGTACAGTCACCGCGTCAAAATCACATATAACGAAATTTCCTTTTAGATGTACGAAGGCCGTATGCGAGCATCAGAACTGACTGAGGAGCTGAAGACCACGCATGGGCTGCAGAAGGAGGACAAGATCAGGATCGCTAAGGAGGAGGCCAAGGCGAGGGAGTACAACGCTTTGCGCACGGAGTCTGAGCAAAAGGTAAGGAAGAACTTTCCATTGGTGATATTAAGAATGGACATCCACGTAGGGCATCATAATGTGCAATAATCTTAGTGCTGCATTTTATTGTTTTGTTGGGAGATTAGTGTGAATTTCGTTGCTGAGACGTACGTCACCGTATTGAAAACATAATTCAAGCCATCAGTTCCCATAAAAAAGTTACCTTCAAAGTTTATTTGCTCGGGCTGTATGGATGTATGTAACGGAATCTTTAAGCTCAATTTAACCAACTTCCAGATATCGGATTAATTTGAAACTTTGCATACGTATAATAAGAGTCTTCCATTATCCTCATAAACTAAAAAATAAAATAAAAAAAATAAAATAAAAAAACACGCTTTTTGTCCAGGATGACGCTATTTCAGCTCTAGTGGACGAGCTGTGTGGTGGAGCCGTGTCCGCTGCTCTAGACTTCCTGGAGAAAGAGCTGCGAAGGTTGAAGGAGGATAGAAGACAGCACGCTTACATACTGATTGCACGTGAGTTATATTTCAGATGGTAGGTAAGCTCAGCTCTGGCTACACCTACAGCATAATGTCGCCGCGTCTCGAGACTGACAGCGATTGAGGCGCGGCAATAGGCTAGATGACACCACCAATCGTTGACATACTCTTTATTATCTGTCAAAACGGTCTGCCTCCATAGACTTTGTATGGGAATACAAGAACGTGACGTCACGGTCATGCATCAGAAATCGGAGTCAATTGTCCGAATATTTATTGAGTTTTGTGTGTTTAAAAATTGGTTTTGTACATCTTTTTGGAAATAAACTGGTTGTATTAACTTGATAGAGGCTATGTTTTTTCCACGCCATGGTCTTGAAAATATTTAAGATAGGTGTCATCATGCCTATTGTTTGACAAGCTCTGACAGGGGCCATTCGCGGCGACAGAAAGACGCAGTTGTGGCCTGACTGTCACTTCTGGATACTTTATGGTTTTTATTTCTTCCTCTCTATGATAAAGACGAGTCTATTAGATTCTTTTTGTCACCCCAAAATGAAATAGAAATATTTATTTGCGTAAATAGGGTACAGTTATCATTTGATTTGTTGGTCATCTTAGTGCCTAAACCTTAAAACATTATCCAAATTATTTTTTTTAAATCATGACTTTTTAAGTTGAGCCGAAGATTATCTTTGGTTGAGCTTACTCCAAGTTACTTATTTTAAGATAAATACCTATGTACCTTCTTCATTTTCTATGATGCAGTACGTGAGAAGACAATGAGGGAGGCAGCTGAAGCTGGAAGGCGACAGAAAGAAGAGCACAGAAGGAGAGAGCATGATGAGATGTTCAAGCAGGTATGCCAAAGTTCCATTAATTTCCTCAAGCTGGTTGGTGGTTCAGCAGGAGGATCTGACACGAACTTGATGAATCACTCTTTGATAAAATTAGATGGATAGTGGAAAAATATCATCCAATACTATCACGACCACTTTATTGTAATAGTGAAAAAATTGACTAATAGACCGGGTCGCGGGTTCGATCTCCGCACTGTGTGCATGAGAATGTCTGGTTGTACTGGTCTGGGTGTAGGTCTGGGTCGTTTTATTGAGGAGTTCCCTGCAATATCTTCCACATGGATGACCATGTGGAAAATTTCCGTGGGACCAATCGGACACTCAACTCTTTTGAATGCAAAATCATTTTTTCAAATCGGAGATAAATGCCGGAGATATGCGGTAACATACATTAAAAACAACAAACCGGTCGAATAGAGATCCTCCTTCTTTTTTTAAAGTTGTTTAAAAAACTAACTTTTCAGCCATAAATGAGCCAGGAAGACAGCTGAACTTTAACGGCTGGACGATTTTAATCCAGGTATTGCTAAGGACCCCCGTGATGAAATTTTCTTTCGAATAAAAAAACCTCATTGAAATCGGTCCATCCGTTTGGAAGCTACGATGCTACAGACATACACACGTAAAAACACACCAACACGTACACACCCGTGGTGGGTGTATATATAACAACTCTCTTTTTTGTCGGGTGTTTAAAAAGAAACAACTTCCAGGTACTTGGAGTGACCCAGGAGACGGTGGACGCGTACCTACACGAGATCATAGACGAAGGAGTGGCATTGGCGGCAGAAGAGGATGCCGTCAAAATGGCGCAGGCAGAAGCTGAGAAGATTGATTGCATGCTGAAGGAACACGCTTCCATGTATGTTTCCAATTTACAATTTTCAAATGTGTTATCCGATACGCTTTCATCATTATCACCTCCATCATATTATCCATTCGACTGCCTCGTTGGTGTGGTGGCAAAGTATCTGCCTTACATCCGAGAGGTCCTGGGTTCGAATGCCAGGTCGAGCCAAAATTGATTCTGAGATTTTCTGTCTCTGAATTTCTCTGCAACAGCTCGGAGTCGGGAAGTTGGTGGTGTTACACCCCCGTGCCGGTGCGCACGTTAAATCGTTGGTCCTGCGCCTGATCTCTCTCTCATTTTCTGTCCGACTCCCAGGTCTACAGCAGAACAAAACGAGCTAGTGGCTGAACTGGTACAGCAGTTCCTTCTTCCCGAGGTCCACAAGACAGCGTCGAGGCACCGCATAGCTGCAGTGCAGAATGCCAAGCTGGAAGCCGCTAGAAGAAGCATCTTCGGGCTGGTGGACGAGGCTGAGATAAAAGAAGGTAACTATTGGACTCTAGAGTCCCCTTTCCGGGTCCAGAGCAGAACAGATCAAACTAGTGGCTGAACTAGAACAGCAGTTCCTTCTACCCGAAGTCCACAAGACAGCGGCGAGGCACCGCATAGCTGCCGTGCAGAATGCCAAGCTGGAAGCCGCTAGAAAGAGCATCTTCGGGCTGGTGGACGAGGCTGAGATTAAAGAAGGTAACTACTGGACCCAGAAGGGGCTAGCTTTAGTGGCTGGGCTAGAACAGCAGTTCCTTCTACCTGAGGTCCACAAGACAGCAGTGAGGCACCGCATAGCTGCCGTGCAGAGCGCCAAGCTAGAAGCCGCTAGAAGGAGCATCTTCAGTCTGGTGGACGAGGCTGAGATTTAAGAAGGTAACTACTGGACTCTGGAGGCCCCATTTCGGGTCCACAGTAGAACAGAACGAACTAGTGGCTAAACTAGTGTAGAGTGCTGGTGACTGCTGTCTGGTATACGTTATACAAAGTTAAAGGCTGTCCTTTTGGCCAATTTCGATAAGTTTGAGGGCTGGCGCTCATATTCTCAAACTGATCAGATATCATGACAAAATGGAAAACTAACTTACACTCTCAATATTGTGTACGTTGTACCTTAAGAGTTAGGAAGGAATAAGTAATATATTTACTTTTTAGCAATTTAGACAGTTGACTAGTTTTTCTACTGATATGGAGGTTCCATCCGGGGGTTCATAACCCCCGGATTTCTGCTTCGTTGGCCAGCAAATGAAATATTGCAATCCTTTTTTACATGTTTATTAACTGCTTCTATATGAACTGCCAATTTCCAGGGTACTGCACGCAATGTGTTTGCCCGCTAGACGAGCTGTGCCGCTGCCGCGTGTGTCCCCTCGACCAGCAGCCAGTAGAGACCGACTCGAGGGTAGACCCTCGCTGGGCGCACGCAAGATGTGAGTATCAAACAAATGCATTGAATTCAATGTTTGTTTTAAAAGCCACGGTCCCAATGATGAGCCCTGCGGCACTCCCATGATAACAGGGATGCACAAGAATAAAGGAACTATTGAGCTTTATTAGATAAATCTTTGACTATTTAGTAACTACTTCGTTTCGTCTTGTGCGCCAGAACTTTCCCAATAAATAGGTAAGAGAAAAGAAGTATTCGCCTTATACATAATCAAACGCAGTCGACAAATTACAGGCGGTTCTGTAAGCATTAAGCAGCAACAATGCTATCTAAGCTAGTGACTGTTTTGTTTCCTTATGCCTTCAAAGCAAACGAATGTTGCTTAAGTGTTTTTTTTTAATTAAATGTCTTGGGTAACTCTAATTTACCTTATTATCATACATTTATTTCATGTTTTTCTGCAAAATAACGTTTCAGGCAACAAATTACAACATAATTATTAATACCTAGGTACCATATTATAAATACCTTAAAGTCTAACATAAATATTCTTATAAAACAAGTGATAAATTAAAACAGTATCTCCTCCTCCTCCTCATCAGCCTATATACGTCCCACTGCTGGGCACAGGCCTCACCTCAACTATGAGGTGGTCCGAGCCATACTCCACCACGCGGGCTCAGTGCGGATTGGTGGAGGGGTGTGTGTAAGGTAAGTGACCAACCTTACTGTCAGATGTTATTAAGCCGCCCGAGGGCCTCTGACTTAGGCTTTACGACTAATATCTATCGATATTAACCGGGACCAACCGCTTAACGTGCCTTCCGAAGCACGGAGATGCTTGTAAATAGACGTCACTTAAATGGTCAGAATGGTCACCCATCCCAAACATGACCGCGCTTTAGGTTGCTTAACTTTTGGTATCACTACCAAAGCGCTGCAACCACTGCGCCACAAGCACCTCACCTTGAAAACAGTATCTATATCACACAAACACACGCGTCAGCGAATTGATGCGCGAGGTGATGGCGGCAGGTAGGCGTCCCCTGAATTTACGAACGACTCCCTACGGCCAGAAGTCCTCCTTCACGAAGGTCGCTAGATGGTGGGTCGGGACCCTAACCACAAATGAATTAAAATTAATTAATAACTTAATGTATTTCAGCACGACCTCGCCCTCCGGAGAAGAGCATTGGCGAACGATTCCCTACGTCATACGACTTCAGGCGAATGCTGGACACGCTTGTTGATGAGGGTGATCCTTTTCTTACACTATTAACTAGTTGAACTACTCAACGTAAAATCTGTTCAGGCAGTTAGGCGTAAAATGACTGTGATATTTTCTCTTAAAGTATTTTTTTATTCTAATAATAGTTTAATATTTTTAGGTAGATAGTCGTCCGACACAAAACTATTATCACTCATGTCTGTACCTCTGCGCGAAAATTTCATCAATCTTAACCCGGAAAATTAGACGCAAAATGGCTACCAAGTCTAGTTTTCCTGTATTTTTTTTCGTTCTTCGACTACACAATCTCAGGAACATAGTTGATACACTTACAACTAATAGACTTTAGCCAAGAGTAGATTGTTTGTGCTTGTAAGCGCAACATTGTGCCTTTAACCCTTAGTAGCCTAGAGTTTCAATTTTGATACCGAACTTTAAACTATTACTGAACGGTTTCTAATGCCCTTTTTATAGTTTTAAGTGTGTTTTGTTATCGGCCAGTAAGATGACTTCAAATTAAAAAAATAAAAAGAAAAAAGAAACAGCTGTCAAAACTTTTAAATTTGACATTTACTTTTGGCGCGAGAAAAAAGTTAGATTGTCTTTTGGAGGACTTATATCAACGAAAATTTAATAATAAAATCGAGTAATTTGCTCAACAAAAATACGTTTCCGATAGGTAAGTGTTTTGTTTTTACTACAATATACGTGTTTTTAGCAAAAATGCATTTAATTAGAACCAATTTCTATAGTTTACGTAAGTAACATTTTTGATACTTCAGGCATTCCCGCCTACGAAATTACAAGATTTTATCTATTATTCCTTGAGTAAAAGTTTTTCTCGTATATGCTTTATTTATTTATTTTTGCATGTTTTTGTGTTCTTAACGCTTTGTATACCTATTTGCTTTGTAGATATCCATAAAAAAATGAAGCCAGACGACATAGAAGCAGTACTTCGTCAGCTTGAAAACGGGGAAATTTCCGAAGACGACTATACAGATGATGAAGATGGAATTGATTATTATCAGTCACAGCGGGAGCTTCAGATGGATCTGGAGGATGTTGAGGAAGATCTTGATGCTGCTGCAGATGAGGACCCACCTTTGATTCCGGAGCCAAGTAACGCCGAACCTTTGGAGACAGAGCAACAGGGATCAGCTCTGTTGATAAATTATACATGTAATCCTCGTAACATTGTGTGGAAAGTGAAGAAGTTTGATCAGGTACAAACTGCCTATGACTTTAGAGGAAACACGGAGTACCCGCAGGACGTAATGGATTTGGATTCGCCATTTCAATTTTTCACTTACTTTTTTGATAATGAATTTTTACAACTTCTTGTAGATGAGTCGAATAAATACGGTTTCCAAAAGAATCCAAACTTTTCTGAGCTTGTAACTATAACAGACTTGCGTAAATTTTTCGGTATATTGATTTACACTAGTGTTTATCATTATCCAAGTGTCAGGTCATACTGGGCCGCTAATGTGAAGTTTCATCCCATCGCACAAACAATGTCAAGAAATAGGTTCGATAAAATTCGACAAGTTTTTCACATGAATGACGATACGAAACACTTACCAGTTGATCATCCCGAACACGACAGGCTCCATAAAGTTAGAACAGTTATCGATCATCTAAATAAAAAATTTAGTGGTGTTCCATATGACCACAGATTATCATTAGATGAGCAAATATGTGCTACTAAAATCAAGCATTTCATGAAACAATACTTGCCCAACAAACCACACAAATGGGGACTCAAATTGTTTGTGGTGTGCTGCCTCATGGGGTATGCATATACTTTTGAAGTCTATTCTGGAGCAAAAAACATCGATCGATTACCCAATGAACCTGATTTAGGAGCAATATCTAACACTGTCATCCGCTTACTCAGATCAGTTCCAAGAAATGTCAACCACATTATATACTTTGACAACTTTTATACTAATATTCCTTTGATGCACTACCTGACTAAAGACGGTATTTACTGTCTTGGAACTGTCCAAAGAAATAGACTAGGAAGGTCTTGTAAATTGCCTGATAAGAAGGAGGTAATGAAAGCGACTGTACCAAGAGGGACCTACCATGAAAATGTCGCGACCTTTGAAGGCATGGATTTTTCTGCCACAAGTTGGAAGGATAACAAGCAAGTTCTATTACTTTCGACTTACGTAGGTTGCGAGCCAGCCGAGACAATTACACGCTTTGATAAGAAATTGAAAAAAAATGTTGAAATACCATGCCCACGAAATATCAAAGAGTATAATGCCCATATGGGCGGAGTTGATTTGATGGACAGCTTTATTGGGCGATTCCGAATTCGTATAAAATCTAAAAAGTGGACTTTGAGATTATTCTATCATTTACTGGATATGACCGTTATAAATTCGTGGGTACTGTACAAAAAAGTAAACATGAGAAAAGGAAAGATTCAAAAAGAACTCATGAAGTTAGCCGAATTTAGAACTGAGCTAGCTGAGGCGCTTTGTCGATATCAAAGTAGACCAGAAAATAAAAGAGGACGGCCAAGTCGCAACGAAGAAATAGAAATGAGCTCAAAAAAACCGCGAGCAGGAGCACAAGTAGTACCCTCACTAGACATACGGCATGACGGTTGTGGTCATGAAAAGATTTTTATGGATAAGCGAAATAAATGTAAATATGTTAACTGCCGAAAACTAACATCTTGGATGTGCAGTAAGTGCCAAGTTTCCCTTTGTGATAATAGAAAAAACCGATGCTTTGCTTTATTTCATGCATAGTTTCAAGAATTTGTTTATATGTATTTTCTAAGTTCTAGTTGCCTGAAGTATCAAAATTGATACCAATGTTTTTTTATGAAATAAATAATTAAATACTCATTTATGATTTTTTTTATTATTTTTCCTTAAATAAATGTAACAAATAGAATACGAAAAAATTTTGTTTATCAAAAATAATTAATTCAGGCTACTAAGGGTTAATATTTCATAACCATCAGATTATAATTCATTACCTTCATAAATTTTTGGATGCCTTTCAAAATTACTCAATACAATATAGATTTGTTAAATTACAAACTAAAGGCTTATTAATAAGTGTGCTAATAAATGTTTACATCTCAAAAAATCTCAACTTTGCTAGAATCGGCACTAAATCAGAGATTTAGCCTCTAGGGGTTGATGGATAAGGCTATTAATGAGGAAGTTTACATTAGGCATTATTTCGCATCTACATATATGAAGTTTACATTACGCATCTACATATATGTCCACAGCTGTTGAAGAGTCCCGCTCAGGCCGTTTGTCCAAGTCCGCGGTCCAGCGCTACTGCGCGCGAAAAGTGCGCGAACGCACCGAAGCAGCGTTGGACGCGCGGGAGTTTGTGGATGAGCGTAAGTTAATAGTACACTATGGTACTAGTGTGTAACATTGGTGATTACCGCCGAGGCGCCATCTTAAGAGAGTCGAGGACGCGAATCATCAATACACACGTGTATCATACGACGTTTTTCAACACACTTGTGAATAAAATAACAATAAAAACTCATTTTATTTAGTAGATAAAAAGTTGATTTACCGCGCATAGGGGTTGCGCCTATTCTGCCGCGTACAAAATGGGGACTTTAAAGTTTTCTTTTTTTAAATCTATAACTCACTAGTGAGTTATAGCAAAGAAAAAGTCACAGTTTGATAATAGGTGTCATTATTGACGACCGCTTGGTGCAGTGGTCCGCATGTCGGACTTCTAAACCAAGGGTCGCGGGTTCGATTCCCGCACAGTACAAGCATACGTGTGCATGAACATGTGTGTTTGTACTGGTCTGGGTGTTTTCTATTTATAATATGTATTTATTTACAAAAAAAAAGTATTTAAGTATGTATATCCGTTATCTAGTACCCATAACACAAGCCTCGTAGCTTACTTTGGGACTAGAGAATTGGTGTGCTTGTTGAGAAATATTTATTTATTTTATTTATTTATTTATTATTAGTCTAATTGCAGTGAAATTACAACCACTTTATGAGCAAGTGTGTTGAAAAGTTGATTTTACTTCTCAGTTGATAGATTATTTGCTATTGGCCGCGATCTCAACTGTACGAAGTGTGCGGCGATGCCGACGAGAAATTTATTTATTTAAAACTTCTGCACAAACTTGTGTACAATGGTGGTCTTTATGCCGGAAGCATTGACTACCAGTAAACCACAGGTCCAGACAGGGAACATACAAGCGGTGCACATACAGAGAAAAAAGAAATCAAACTGAAATCTTCCGGGCACTAGGTATTATTTATTGTAGTTCACAAACAGTGTTATAATTAAATATACTTTTTACGTGTTAATTCCGTCCGAGTTTACAAATTAATGTAGGATCTAATTTTATGTAAAATGGAACGACAGGAAGATTTGTTAGAATGAGTGAAAGAGAAAGGATGATAGGATGACGATATACGAATGAAAGAGGAAGGAAATTAAAAATAATAGGATGAATGTATGAAGGATTGAACGATAAGCTACGGAAGGAAGGGAGAGCGAATGGAAAGGAGGTGAGTCTAAAAAAAGTGTGAAGAAAGAAAAGACGTGCTCCATGTGTTATTTAAGATTTTTATTTTAAATAAAAGCTTGTTTGTGACCATCCCCGAGTTTCCATCGAAGAACTTCCCATATTAATAATATTTTAGTCGACGACGGGGCGGCCATAGCAAAAACAAAGAGAGCGAAAGGGATGTGCGAGTGAAACAACAAACCTGTCATATAAATCACATTTAAACGTCTGTGAAACAAATGTCACAATTTTATGGCAAAGTAACAGGGCTTTTTGTCTCTCTAACGTTATTATGGTCGAATGAAGGGATAATTGGACCTAGTTGTTCTTAGTAAAAGCTCTGCGATAGCGTCGGTACCAAGAACGCTCGTCAACAGCACTGTTGCCGCACCGTGTGTTTTGTATGAAAACAAGACCGTGCGTTCGTGCGCCATGCGACAAAAGTACCGCGGCACTGGATCGGTCAGACACAAAACGTCTAAATTGTAATCGTCCAATAGTAATTTTGTTCCAATCTATTGAAAAAAGATCTGCAAAATATGGTAACATAGAAAAAAAGGAGAAGGGACATTGTTACTATAAAACATAAAACAAAAGCTGTATTTGCAAGAAATGAATATCTTCACAAATCTTCCTACATTTATAATAAAATTCAGAATGTCTATCCCGAATCTTATCACAATTAGTGTAAGAATCTTGTGACATCATGGCTTGGAACTCTTAGTTATTACGATACGGAAATATTTTTAAATTGTCTTTAATCTTAGTGACATCACGTTAGAGTGTCAGAAGTCGTTAGGAGAACGTTGGAAGTCAATTGAGACTGAACATTTACTGAATTTTGTGCAATTAAAAATTGTTTTCTACAGCTTTATCAAAATAAATTGGCTTAATTAACTTCAACACTTGAGCTGCTGCAAAAGGCTATCGGGGTTTCATCTTTATTTTCATTTATTTTTTATTTTCTTTATTTTCTCCTAGTTTTCGACCGTTCAACCGGAGCGTGGACTCCACCGCCCAAGACTGGGCACTACCACCACTTCATGATGAGAATCTATGAAGACGCCTTGGAGAGATCCGTGCCGTTCGACACGCACTCTAAATGTGAGCGATTGAGGGTTGCTTTTGTTTTGTAAATTTTTTTTTTTTTTTCTGACGGGTAGGGATTCTGATACATAAGTACCTACCTGCTTACTCCTAGCACGGTAATATTATCTATACAGTATTCTATATTCATATAAACGGACGACGCGCGAGCTATACCTACGCGCCCGGATCTTGGCATGCGCTTGGCATGCTACAGTCGCGGATTGCCGCAGTGACGAACGGATGGTGTGCTGGTTTTTAATCAGTAACCGCCCGAATTTTTACTCGAAATAAGTGCAAGTAGCTATTTAACATTACAAGTAGAATATATTATGCTGTTTTTGCGCTGCACTCAAATATAATAATAAAGCATTTCGTACATACGAATACGATTATAATATTAGTAATACAGTCAATTCGCAAATATTTTTCGGTCGCAAATTTATTACACCGATTTGATATAAAGTTACATACTTAATCATGGTTTTTTTAATCAAATCTATCAATCAATAAAACAACTTGCATTTTTATTGAACACTTTCTTTTCCATTCACAAAATATTTTATGAAATCATATAAATATTTTATATTGTTACTAAGTATCTGTGCTTATAAATAAAAAGTAATAAATTTACAATCTCAAAACTAGAAGTAGGCAGATGCAATTAAAACGCTGTAGGTAGGCGACAGCGACAGCCCTATCTCATGCTGACGTACCGCGCGGCGGTAGGTACTTACTTCAAGGACACGGCCGAGTTGGAACTGAAGGATGTTGTTGTGCCCGTAAAACTGAACAACTTTCGCAAAGGAACCTAGGTCAAAATCTCAAAAAAAATTTGGCTCTCCCGTAGTAAATCGATCAGCTGATTGGCAATTTTGTATGGGAGGTCCGGTTTTATAAAGATTTTGTACTGTGTATCTTTGGCAATGTTGTACAGTTTTAAGGGCACAACAACACCCTTCAGTTATTACGGGTTTTTTTTGTAACACCTTGTATATAACACTAACAGGTTTAAAAGCCCCTTTAATTAAAAAGTAAAAACCATTGTCTAAAGAAATGATGACAGCTTTTTGAAAGAGTTCCAGTAGCTACGTTTCATTGAAACCTACGTGTAGGTTGACGTATACTGATTGCACCAGAATAACCCTTTGCATCCAGTTCTGCTATTTCTACATTCTTAAAAGTCACGCCTGCTTTCAGGCTTTGAGTGACATGACTTTGTGTCGCGGACAACCCGAAATGGCTCCTTTTTAGGGTTCCGTAGTCCGACAAGGAACATGAAGATCGTTCAGTCCGTCCTAGTCTGTCACAGCAGAATATCTTCTACGTTTATGGACTGATTTGCATGTAACTTAGTTCGGGAATACTTCACATATAGATCTCATTGTAAAAAATACGAAAAATTAAAAAAAAACCTCTTTTTCAGGGTACCTCCCTATACATGTAAAGGGGGGAGAGTGAATAATTTTTTGAGTTATAGCCCGCCAAAGTCGTTTACACGGTGTTCCCCCTACCCCTGTAATTTCTAGAGTATTGGACCAAAAACTTCAAATCTCTCACGTAAAGAAACAGGCACGGAAACTCTTATTTAAAATTGTTTCAGGTTTCCTGTGATGAATACTTTTTGTATTTATTCTTAAGCTATTTCCGAACCACAGGTCCTAAGGAGCTACCATCAGTCATTAGACAAAGAGCTGATGAGCAGGAAGCACTTGCAGACCCGAGTTGCCGCTGTGTGCCTCAAGACGTCCAGAGTTCTGGGCAGCTCAAGAGCAAAGTGCAGTTTGGAGGGCCTCGTAAGTACCTGCTTAGAAATATTGGAGAGCATAACTTCGATTGCCTTTCTGTTGTTGTTCGACGAAAGTTTCTGCCTTACATCCGAGAAGTCCGAGTTCAAATCCCAGGTCGAGCCAAAATTGTTTCTGAGATTTTCTGTCATGAATATCTCAAAAACAGCTCGGAGTCGGAAAGTTGGCGGTGTTATACCTCCGTGCCTCGGAAATCACATTAAGCCGTTGGTCCTGCGTCTGATCTCTCATATCCGACATAACCGGAGTTATGTCGGATTGCCGATTCACAGAAATTTGAGAGTGGGGGAATAGGCTTGTTTCCACTATGAAAGAAATATTCAAAAACTGATTTTCTCTAAAATAATTCATAATTTCAGATGCCTTTACACTAATATTTTTCTGCAGTTCGTATTATTTGATTTTTAATTGGAATTCAAATGATAATTAGTCACTCAGTCGGCATTGCACGCGATGACGTCAAAGTGTGTTATTCCCATACAAACTCTATGAAGAAAAGCGTTTTGACAGTTGATAAAAAGTACGTCAACGATTGGTGGTGTCAACTACCGTATAGTGAGTGCACTTGTGTATTGCGCTCACACTTGTGCACTATAATATCTTCTACGTAGTTGGCTGATCTCTGTTGAGATTGGCCGCCATGGTCGAAATCGGCCAGGAGGACTATCATTATTTTAGCACCTACAAAATGTACCCTTTTCCAAAAGCAAAAAAATATTCATTTCATTTTATTTCACAAGTACTGGTCGCATCGCTCCGCTCAGGTAGGGCAACGCGTTAGCGTCATACTCTGTGCAATAAGATTACTGTGGCTTCATTTTGCTAAATTATTTATTTTTTTAGCACCAGAAACGGAGGATCCATCTCAGCTGCTGCCGTCAGCGGTGCGAATATTGGAAGAGATGCGACGCTGCAAGTGTGACACTAGTCCTACGCCCAGCCCTACTGGTGAGTTCCTGTCTTGATTCCACTTCCACCTTGAAGTCTTGCTTAAGGTGGTAAAATTGCATGCATACCCTCTGCTTGACCGGGCAGAGGGTTATGTGGGACTCTCATCTCCAGAAGGTTGGGCTTACCCAATAAAACAAACAGTTCCGTCTCCCAGTGTGGGATAAACCGGTTGTAGTGAGGCCTTACCCATACATTACTAGAGATGCCACGAATTTTTTTTTTATTTTTTTATTTAGGATAGGTTTGCTCTTGACCCAAGACTAAGCCCAAACGAGGCAAAGACTGAGTCTACGTTGGAGCGAGCTCACCTAGAAGATGCCTGTTCACTCTAGCTTTGAAGATATTCGGCTACCATACAGTATTCGGCCTATGCGGCTAGTGTTATCAATATTCGGTATTTGGCCTAATAGCATGCAGTATTCGGCCGAAAACCGAATACCTTATTAGAATAAATATTCAAAAATATATATTGTAACTTCAAATTGTTAATATTTTAGACATAAATTAAATCAATTTCATTTATTCCGCCTAAGACACATATCATGCCATTAATGAACGTCAAAATTAAATTTTAACAGGCTTGAACATTTCTCCTTATCTTTTGAGCCCTACCAACGCTTCAAAACAGAACACAGATATAGTTCTTTCAAATCACGAAGTCGAGCAGAATTTACTTGTGGTAAATATGTGTCCGTATATGTGTCGATGTGTGCGTGAAAACGAATGCGGGTATGGTTAGCATAAAAATAATACCAATATTTTTGTATGTTCAATTGATAATAAAATAAAACAACAAAACTTTTAAACTAAAATGTTTATTATTTAAAATAAATAATAAATAAGGGAATGTATTAAAATAAAATTATGTTCTTCTACATTTGGGTTTAAGTTTTAATTTAAGCGAAACATAAGACTTAAATAAGGATATACAATTGAACTCAAGATATGGCAAAATTATGAAAATAAGGCTAGGCTGGAACTATTTAATAACAAATTTCTATCTATTTTTACGTATGTGAAAAATGTGTCGCCTTAATCTTCTTCGGAAAAACTGTTGCTTTCGTTAGTTTCAAAGTCAGTCGTGCTGCTATCACTTGATTCACCCACATTAATTACAAATTCAAAGTCATAATCAAAATATTTCATATACTCCTTTTCAATTTTTTCGACATGCTTGCATGTATTAAGCCAGATGTTGTTATCGATTCTGTTTAAACCTTCAGCTATTAAATTTTGAACTTCTGTCATATTTTGACCAATATTTTTCGAGGCAATCTTATTTTTCAGAATACCCCAGATGTTTTCAATGGCATTTAATTCGGGGTGATATGGTGGCAGTCGTAGTATTTCGAAACCTTTGCTTTTTATTATCTCGTCAATTCTATATGAAATAAAACGCTGCTTATTTCTGATTATTAAATCATACAATTCTACATTGCGGGACAGTGCATTGAAAGGAATACCGTGTTCCGTCAGCCACTTTTGCATGTCGCTCTTGCGCGAATTTGACGTAGGTATACTACTACTTCGAGTATTATGGTAGGATGCGTTGTCCATCACTATAACAGATTTATCTGGTAAATTTGGCAGCAGCTTTTCATTCAGCCATTTGCTATAATTATTGAAATTCATATTTGAGTGATAGTCTCCAGTTGTGGATGATGCTTTGTATATTAACGAAGCATCTTTAATAAATCCACTACTGCTACCCGCATGCACTATAATAAAACGAGCACCGGTACTCAATTTTTTTAAAAATGACTTGTCTTTTG
This sequence comes from Pyrausta despicata, assembly GCA_963921415.1. Lineage (NCBI taxonomy): Eukaryota > Metazoa > Arthropoda > Insecta > Lepidoptera > Crambidae > Pyrausta > Pyrausta despicata. The sequence goes on along the minus strand of OY992871.1, from coordinate 1,595,276 downwards.
TCTTAGTATCTAGTTTTTTTAAATTCCACGTGTTTTGACGTACGTGCGAAGTTAGCACATATGTTTCGTCTGTATATATAATGGGACGGCCTTCTTCACGGTATTCATGAATTTTTTTCAAAAAATTAAATCTCCACAATTGTATTTCATGCCTTTCTTGTAAAGATTTACGATTGTTTTCAATTTTGTTCCATTCGTAGCCCATTTTTATAAGCAACGAACGTAATGTGCTCAAACATCCGTCAAAACCAATTTTTTCTCTTAATGCTGACTGAAGTTTTGCCAAAGTTGGAAGTTCATTGTGTTCTATATGAAAATTTTGAATTGTAGTTCGAATAATTTCTCGATTCATATTATCTAAATTAAATTTACCGTCTCTTTTTCGTCGCTTTTTCATGGGTGAAGTAAACTTGGTTGATGAAGATGGCAACTCTTTCTCTTCTTTTAAAATCCTACTTACTGTGCGTTCACTGACGCCTGTTGCTTGGGCAGTTCGTTCTAATATGTTTGCTAATGGACTTAGGTCACATCCATCAGTGTTATTTGCTTTCATAAAATTATATTCATCTTTTAGAAAGTGAAAGACTTTAGCAATGATTGCTCGACCCTAAAAACAATAAAATATACAATTGAATAAGTATCAAAAGTCAAAACTAAACTATTACTTAAATTAAAAAATAATCATTTTTATTTAATGTCAAAACTAGAAAAAAAATATTTACCTCGCTATGGATAACTTTGCGCTTTGACATGCTGACAGTACTTCACGGCAATTAGCGTCCGGAAACAATAAACACAACTAACCTGAGCGACAGCGCGCTCGCGACTGACCGCGTCGTCATACACGCACACTATTGCATTATGCATGTACACGTTTAAAAACAAATAAAGACTACTCGCCTTCGTGAAATGCAAGAACTGTAACTGGGAAAGTTCTGAGAAGAAGCTTCGCAACAAACTCAGATATGAATTAAAACAAGTTTTTCAGAATTCGTTGATAGCAAATTTTGACACGATTGGATATAAATTTCCGTTTGCTGACCACCAAATGGTGGTACAAATGTAAACGTCTGCAATCCGATTGAATAAATAAGTATTCATATAAATATCAATTTCGTTTGCGACGAAACTTTTCTCTTTGTTTACATCGTTTCAAGTGACCGAGAAAAGTGTTAACTTCTCGCGCGCGAAATGCACATCATATGCCAAACATTTGGCCGCCGAATATTAGGTACATCGGCCAAGTACGTAGCCGAATATTCGGTATTCAGCACTATTCGTGGCAACCCTGTAAATCAACCCAAAACCGTCTGTTCGCTGCGACGTACCTACTCTCCTCGGACTAGAACACTTAAATTTCCAGCGGTTATATACCGTTACCACTTATTTAATTTATACAAAGTTTGCACACAAAAGATGCGCACATATTGTGTGGGTGTGTTTCGTGCAGTGTCCTAAATTGTATTGTATACCGTTACCACTTATTTAATTTATACAAAGTTTGCACACATAAGATGCGCACATATTGTGTAGGTGTGTTTCGTGCAGTGTCCTAAATTGTATTAGATAAGATAGATAAGATATTTATTTGTATAAACATGGTACATTTTTGGTTCTTATATTTAGGTATCGTGCACATGTTTAATCAATCTATCGATATACAAATGTTATGATATCGTCATGCGTAACTACTTAACTTAAACGTTAATAAAGTTAATGATTGAAGTTAGTACATTTGTTCCGGCGCACAACGCCTTCACAGTTATCCATAGCAAATCTACACTCTCTCAGGATTGCGGCTATGTTGCTTTAAGAACTATAGAATGCTTGCATTGTCTCATTCACTTCCATTCCGATTCGTACATTCGCCATGTAAAGATCTTTTTTTATTACATATACAAATTCAATTTTGGGCGTTTTTATTTAACGGCTCCAAGCTGTATACCTAAATATACATGATGGTGGCCCATGAGGGGAACTAAAGAAGAAATAATTGCAAATTACGAAAATCACCGGCCAGCGAGACCAATGGTGCAGCGAAAGTGCCATATCACGCAGCGGTTCTACGAACAGATAAGTGTCCTTCCTTAACCATCCCGTCTAAATCTATTCCAAAATTTCATCTAATGAGAATTTGCAGCCATTTGTGAGTGAATAATAGTGGAATTTCTTCAATTTCGTGAATTTTCTAGTGCGATCCAGTGTACGTGGATGCGTCACACCTACCCCCAACATAAAATAAAAATAATTAACTCTCAATTTCTTTCCGTATTTCAACAAATATCTTTTGAAAACATTAGCTTTGTAGTTAAAGGTCATCATTAAATATATTTTTTAACATTTTAAGAACCCAACTTAGATTTTTTTTGAAATAACATTCTCTTCAAAGGTGACCTTGACCGATCTGTATGGAACGGGAATTAGAGTAGTCTGCTGAAAGTTTCAGGGCGCTATTGAGGCTGCGCTGCGCAACTACAATAACTGCGTAGATAATCAGCGGTCTTCCCATACCTACACAAGCGGGAGACAGCGATACCGGTTCCTGGACGTCGCGTCACCGAAACGAGGAGCGTGAGCGTTTTATAATTTTTTTACCAGTTTGCTTTATTTGTTTGCCCAATTTATTAGTAATTTAAACATGTCCAACGCAGAAGATGATGTCGATTTAAGCAAATTATTAACAAGGCGGTCATCTGCTAAGGGACAAATAACTAAATTTAAAAATTATCTAAACAGTATTTCGACTAGTAAAGAGTTATCTAGCATTCAATTAACGGAACTTAAACTTAAACTTGCGAAATTCGAAGCATTATCGGTTAAGGTGGATGACTTGCAAAATGACATAGAGGTGTTGAATTCAGATAACATTGCAAATGAAATTGATGAACGCGACATCATTGAACGCGATATCATCAGCAACATTGCCATAGCTAAAACTTTATTAGACAACTTTACAAAAAAACTAGAATGTGAAAATAGACGTACTTCAATGTATGATGCATCTTTTTGTACAGATATGCAGGATTATGGTATTAAACTGCCTCAAATCCAAATATCCAAATTTGACGGCGCATATTTCCGTTGGCTTGAGTTCCGGGACACTTTTGAAAATTTAATTCATAATAATTTACGTATTTCACCAATCCATAAGTTTCATTATTTAATTTCCTACCTGGAAGGCGATGCTGCCAGAGTTATATCCAATCTCGAAGTGTCATCTGTCAATTACGATGAAGCTTGGAAATTGTTGTGCAATCGGTATAATAATAAACGCATTTTAATCAATCACCATCTAAATGCGCTTTTTAACGTGAAATCAGTTCCGCGTGAGTCTGAAAGGTCCCTTAGATTCATAGTCGACCAGGTAACAAAGAATCTGCGTGCCTTAGCCAGCCTAGGTCAACCAACGGACAAGTGGGACGTCCTTCTTATATATATGTTGTCGTCCAAGCTAGATAGTATTACATTAGCCAAGTGGGAAGAACACCGTAGCAGCTTAAGCGGCGATACTAACACTTTGGAACAATTTTTTAAATTTATTATCGATCGCGCGAATGTATTGGAGTCGCTTGCAAGAAACCGGTTTCATGATACGCAAAATAGTATCGTTAAGTCCCCAGCGCCAAATGTGAATGCGCGTAATAATAAACAAGGTTCTACTTCATACGTAAAATCGTTTGCAAGTTCGAGTAATAAACCGCAAAATAAAGGTTTTAAGTCAAATAATTATTCATGTGTCATTTGTAATGACAATCACAAAATATATGATTGCCCTATTTTCAAGGCCAAGGATATCAACGAAAAATTAAACGATGTGTCTAAATATCGTCTTTGTTCAAATTGTCTTAGGCAGGGTCACCCGGTGAGTGAATGCCGAATGGGACCGTGTCGCGTTTGCAATTTAAGGCACAATACCTTACTTCATGAGTCGGCGTCATTGAATAATCATGTAAGCGTGGAGGAGCCGAGTTATGATGACACAATTGAGCAGAGTGAATCTGGCGCATACTTTTCTAATCAAAATTCAAATCAAATACTATTATCTACTGCTATAGTTGAGGTAATGAATCCATTGAACCATCAAAAGGTCAAAGTTCGTGCGCTCTTAGACTGCGGTAGCCAATCATCTTTTATTTCCAAATCTCTAAAAGATAAAATATCGTTAAAATCGATTCCCATTGATTCTCTAAAGGTCATAGGAATAGGTAATAATTCTAACAATTCAATCAACATTACTGAAAGTTGTAATATACAAATGAACTCTCTAAATAGCAATTATAATGTATCTTTTTCATGTCTCGTTTTGAATGAATTGACCGGGCGTCTACCAAAGTATCCCGTCAATATCGAGTCTATTAAATTACCAAAAAATACACTACTTGCTGATCCCAAATTTAATCAGCCAGCCACTATAGATCTATTAATAGGAGCTGACTTATTCTGGGACATTATAAAAAATGAGCAACGTTCTCTTGGTCCCCAAAATCCTAAATTAATAAGTTCACATCTTGGTTGGATAATATCAGGTGCTTTTAAATCAGGTTTGTCTAGAAAAAATACTTACTGTAACCATGCTCTTATCTCACCAGTCATTACGTCAGAAAATAAATTAGATAACATGTTGACAAAATTTTGGGACTTAGAGGAATTACCCACAAAATCTCTGTTGAGTGACGCTGAAAAGGAATGTGAAAAACACTTCGTCGCTCACACTCGTAGAAATGACGATGGTAGGTTTTGTGTCAAACTACCATTAGTCGACACACCTGATTGTTTAGGTAGCACTTATAACTTAGCTAAAAGGCGTTTATTTTATTTAGAAAAAAGATTCAGAAAAAATCCATTGCTAAAATCCGAATATAGTAATTTCATTAAAGAATACGCAGAGTTAGGTCATTTGTCTCTTGCCACCAATAACCCAGATACTTGTTATTATTTATGTCATCATGCAGTATTTAAACAGGAGAGTGAATCGACGAAATTACGTGTGGTATTCGATGGGTCTGCTCCTTCTTCATCCGGCTTCTCCTTAAATGACATTCTCAGGGTGGGTCCGAGCATACAGGATTCTCTCTTCTCCATTCTTATTCGAGCTAGGCAGTATAAGTTTCTTTTGACGGGCGATATTGAAAAAATGTATCGTCAAGTTCTTGTGGCCGAAGAAGACAGGGATCTGCAGCGCATATTATGGAGAGAAGACGAGTCCAAACCCATCCAGATATTTAAACTAAATACTATTACTTACGGTACCGCAAGTGCTAGCTATTTAAGCACACGCTGTCTGTGGGAGCTGGGGGAGGAGCAGGATGATGAGCTCATAAAGACCATCATCCAAAGGGATTTCTACGTTGATGACTTGATTACTGGTGCTAATAGTGAAATAGAATTATCATACATACAACAATCTATTTCTAAAGCGCTTGAATCAGGTGGTTTTAATCTAAGAAAATATAAAAGTAATATTCCAACCATATTTCAAAATATAAAGGTAAACGAGCAAGATACCCTAACAATAAGCGAGTCCTCCAGCACACTTGGACTAGGATGGACACCTAATATTGACATGTTACATTTTCCAATAAAAAACTTTTTAAACAATGAAAATGACATCATAACCAAGCGATTTATCATGTCTAATTCGTTCAAAATATTTGATCCCTTAGGTATTTTAAGCCCCGTTGTAATTCAGCCTAAAATTATATTACAAAAGCTTTGGCAACAAAAAATGGGTTGGGATCAACCCGTTGCTCAGGAAATAAAGGATGATTGGCTGAAATTCACTGATAATATAACTTATCTTAAGAAATTACAAGTACCTAGGTGGGTTCTATGCGAAGATTATAAACACATTGAGTTGCATTCTTTTAGTGACGCGTCGCAGTATGCGTATGGCGCATGCATCTATTTAAAATCTATAAACTCTAATAATGAAAACAAGATTTCCCTATTGTGTGCAAAGTCTAAGGTTGCCCCTTTGAAGCCAACAACCATACCACGGCTCGAATTATGCGCAGCATTACTTTCTGCTAAACTTTGCAAACTGGTTTTGGATTCTTTAAGATATAAACCGGGTAAAATGGTACATTGGTGCGATTCAAGTGTTGTACTTAGTTGGATAAACAGTGATTTAACTAAACTTAAAATATTTGTTGCTAACCGTACCAACGAAATATTAGAATTAACTCAGTCATCGTCGTGGCGGTACGTGCCCACAGATCAAAATCCAGCTGACTTAATATCCAGAGGCGTAAATGCTAAGAATTTAATCGATTCAAGTCTGTGGTGGCACGGCCCTAGTTATCTTAAACATGATGAATCGCACTGGCCTTGTTTACAATTGCAAACTGCACACGTGCTGCCTGAAACCAAGGTACATACTGCATTAATAAAAGATCCTTTCATCAACTTTGATAAATACTCGTCACTAAATAGATTACAACGATCTTTGGCTTACGTAATGCGGTTCATATTTAATCTTAAAAATAAAAACAATAAACGAGTAGGTATATTGTCAGTCGAGGAGCTGCGCGACTCGTTTCATGCATTGTGCGTTATCGCGCAGCGAGAATCATTTCCAACGGAATATAACTTGCTTTTAAATTCTAAATCGCTTCCCAGTAAGACTAAAATTTTATCGCTTTCACCGTTTATGGATAATAAGATTATAAGGGTCGGCGGACGCATAGATGCCTCTGCCTGCTCCTTTGAGAAAAAACATCCAATATTATTACATGCAAACCATAGGTTAACTAAATTATATTTTGAGCGGGAGCATGTAAATAGTATGCACGCTGGCCCGCAGCTGCTGCTAGCTAACGTTAGGGAAGTAGTTTGGCCAGTCAACGGGCGTCACCTCGCAAGACGCACCGTCAATAACTGTGTTATCTGCCGACGGCTGCGAGGTAAAACACTATGTCCAAAGATGGGAAACTTACCTAGTCAGCGCATAACCCCAGATTTTCCATTCTTGTCCGTTGGCTTAGACTTTGCTGGACCATTTTTAATCCTCAATCGCAGGGGTCGTGGGGCTCGCTTGATCAAGTGTTACCTCTGTCTTTTCGTATGTTTGCGGTACAAATGTATTCATTTGGAAGCCGTGAGTGATTTGACCAAGGATGCGTTTATTATGACCCTTCGGCGTTTCATATCCCGCAGAGGCAAGCCAACGGAAATATTCTGTGACAACGGGCGCAATTTCGTAGCGGCAGCCAAGGACATAGGCAGTTTTATTAAAGAAATTAATGAACCAATATGTGATTTTGCAAGTCAACAGGGCATAACCTTCAGATTTATACCTACTTACGCTCCTCATTTCGGCGGAATCTGGGAAGCTGGCGTTAAGTCCGCAAAACACCACTTAAAACGTGTCATGGGAAATAGCAATTTAACTTTTGAAGAGATTTCCACTTTATTCGCGCAAGTGGAGGCAATTCTCAATAGCCGTCCCTTGTGCCCCATGTCCGCCTCTCCTAACGACTTCCTCTCCTTATCTCCAGGACACTTCATCATCGGCAGACCACTGAATGCACTGCCCACGCCGTTGCCAAACGATCACGACAACGATCCATTGAGAAAACGCTATCAACGTCTGGAAGGGATCAGGCAACACTTTTGGCACAGATGGAGCAAAGAATACCTGGCTGAGCTTCAACAAAGATCAAAGTGGCGCAGAAATACCGCCCTGCTCAATGTCGGGGACCTGGTATTACTAGCTGAGGACAATGCGCCCCCTTTGAGCTGGCGCATGGGACGCGTTGTTCGTCTCTTCCCGGGACCAGATGGCGTATCGAGAGTAGCGGAAGTTAACACTGTTAGAGGCTGCGTACGGCGCGCCTTGACTCGTCTTTGTCCGCTTCCTACGGCCGAGGATCTCAAATGTTGAAAGGGTGCTTTCAACGGCGGGAGGATGTTCCGGCGCACAACGCCTTCACAGTTATCCATAGCAAATCTACACTCTCTCAGGATTGCGGCTATGTTGCTTTAAGAACTATAGAATGCTTGCATTGTCTCATTCACTTCCATTCCGATTCGTACATTCGCCATGTAAAGATCTTTTTTTATTACATATACAAATTCAATTTTGGGCGTTTTTATTTAACGGCTCCAAGCTGTATACCTAAATATACAACATTTATAATAATTTTAATTAAATTTAATTACAACTTAATTACAATTTTAATTCAATTACAATTCAATTCCAAGTCTATTATGCAAAACAAAATGTCAGTTCATTAAACAAAGAATAAATCAACAAATGTCCGTCCGGTATTGTAATAAGTGGTAACGACCACTTATTTAATTTATACAAAGTTTGCACACAAAAGATGCGCACATATTGTGTGGGTGTGTTTCGTGCAGTGTCCTAAATTGTTCAGAACATATTTTTTTGTCATCAACAGATAATTTTGCTGACTCCACAACCACGGACGTGACTGAAGAATCCGGAGTGGGTTCCACCGTTGCTGATGACGCCGAGCCGGCAGTTTAATGGTGGATCGTCATTGTTACCTCGGTCGTATCGTGAATGGTGTTCATGAACATGCCTATCGATAGTGCTAGCTTAAGGGTGTTTATAATATCGTGCGGGATTTCACCAAGCACGTGGGTTTGCCCCGCAAATGACCTTTTTATTCAAGTATTTAAAGTAATGCGTGGAATACGCACGCTGGACTCGGGGTGTGAGATGCGTGGCAACAGCAACGAATTTAACGGGTATTCAAAATCGTTAGGCAACAGCCCCGAAATTTGGCGCAAGCGTGATGGAATACCCACAAAAACATTTTTGATATCATGCGGAATTTCAAAGTGAAGCTATTTAGCGCGGTTCAGAAATGTAATTTATTTATTCACGTTGGAAGCGGAACCGTTTCATATCTTGATTTTTTTAAATGTGACGTTTAAATCTTCCAAATATTATTTTTACGCTTCCATTAGTAAGTATTACATGTGTAGGAGCATTACATGAGTATTTGAAATTAATTTGCTCATTCCTACGGTCAGCTGAATGGATATTCGTAAAACTACACAGCTGACAACAGCTTTCTCTATGGGACTGAAAAATTCTTAGGGTGGGCTTTGACGATAAGTTTTTGGCGTCAGTCTAGGGCTCTTAGACAATGTTACTTAGAAGATTACGAAAATCGACAATGCTTAACTTTATAATCGGATGTCATGGGTTTATAATTACATATTCGCTTTTAAACGGGTTGTGCAATCATGTATTTTAATGCTATAAAAATATTTCTTTAATAAATTGCGTTATTCTGTTAAAATATAGTTTTATTTATTTATTTTATTTATTTATTATTTAAAAAACCTAGTAGGTATGTACCTAAAGTAATGAAGGTTTTTTTTCAAAATGTTTTTTTTTATTAAATTGTGAATTTTCATCAAAACTAAACATGAAAACAAAATTTTATCTCAATCGGACACTGGGAAGTGGAAAAAAAAATTCTGCTTAGCTCAAAGGTATGACTAGTAGAGAATGCCCTACGACTTTAAGTCCACCCTTTGTACATAGTTTTGTTGAGCAATAAAGCTTATATATAAAGAAAACTGAGCTTGCAAGATTTGATTCGGTAAAGACAGACACGGGACAGGTGGCAGCTAAATATAAGCTTGGAAAATAAAGAAAACTTGTCAATTATTTAAATCAATGTATATTTCTCATAATTGTACAATATATTTCGGTTTAATATTATTACAAAATTATCTGCCGATAATTTCTACATCTGTGTTTTGTATAGTTCATTGAAAAGTCTTGTGTTTGGTGAAGCAAAACTTTTAATTGTTTCTCGTTAATGATGACGACTATTGACGCTAACTTTAATTTGCTTTTGGATTATAGTCTATATATATAAAAGAAAGTTGTGTTAGTTACACTATTTATAACTCAAGAACGGATGAACCGATTTGGCTGAAAATTGGTGGAGCGGTAGCTTAGAACCAGGAAACGGACATAGGATACTTTTTATCCCGTTCGACCGCGATTTCAAAAACAAAGGGATTCCACGCGGACGAAGTCGCTGGGAGGCACTAGTTGTTTATATTTATTTATTTATTTCAGACCGCATTTCGTCCAATAAACAAATCAGGTAAGTAGATAGGTAATGTAATTACTTTTGTTTTACCAAATACAAGATACATAAATGTTTGCGTGGATACCTATGCGTTTATTTGCCTTATCATAAAATACAAAAGTACATTAAATGTGCTTAGTATAAGTAGGTATTTACTTATCGCCATTTTTATGGGTTAGGTGGTCCTTAGGACTCTAATCTCCGAGACCCCGTGCCGAAGAACCCCCAACGATGACTTTTAATTAAGTTCATCAAGTTAAAAAAAATTGGTTGCCTGTAAAGTCGGTATACGCGCGAAAGTTTTACGTGACAACGACTTTGAGTGGTAAAATAATTTTAATGTGAATATTCATTCGTATAACATGAACCGGTGTGTATGCCTATCTCTCTCTCTCTCTCTCTCTCTCTCGCTCTGTCTCTCTCACTCGAAACGTGAGCGGAGCAGCGTAACGCAGTTTCTTGAGGTGTCACCCGGCAAACCAATTTATAAGACGTTGTCACGTCAAAAGAAGTTGGGGTCTTCCGGGAACGTGGGCTTTGAGATCGGGGTAAATAGGGAATAACCCTTTTTTGTAAAGTGAAAAGTTTATTTTATTGACGATCGGTTAATCTAGGTGTAACCCAGCCTAGACTTCCATGCATCATCTCAGCATAATTTGTCAATATGTCTAATTTAGTTGTAAGTAACTTTTTTTATTACTTAAGTAACATTACTTACAACTATGGTGCAATGCATTTCTTTTATACAGCGTTCAAATGTCTATACAAAATCTACTTAATAGAAGCAGCTCCAAAAAAGTGTTAATGAAACATTATAAAGGAACTGAAGTTAAGTGTATAGTTCAGTGAATTCATTAAGAAAACGGACCTTCAGACTTTCTCGCGGTAAACACTGAGAAATAATGAGGTTTTTTTTCATAGTCTGACAAGTATGTGCGTGACCATCCTAAGGGGGCAACAGAGGTTGGCCGTACACAATGTCAGACTATAATCTTATGCTGGCCACACACCATACTTCATTTCCTCCAATTGGGATGATGCAACCGATTGGATCAGTGAGAACTGATCGTGTGTGGGCGTGGATGCGCATGATATTCACAACTGCCATATGCTAGTCGGTATATGTTGGTCTGTTTTCTTAATATACACACTTTAGAAATAGTACAGTATGATATCACAGCCAAGCAAAAGAAACTTTATTAGAAGTATAGGAAACAGCAGAAGTCCACGAGACACAATTTTCTAACATCAACCAAATCGTTCAAAAAACATCTTGTGTTCCGTATGTCCTCCTGGTATTAGAGTAATTTCTACAATATTACAATACTATAATTGTTACAATATACTCGCTGGTGACTGATCTACCTTATAACTCTTAATTCGCATCCTAACACACGTCTTATTCACCCGGGCAATATCGAAAATTTTTGTACATTTGGTTGTCCACGCAAAATTCTGTTTTGTATCAAAAAATTGGTTTAGATTTTTTACTTGATTTTTGGTAATATATTTAGTTTAGGGCCTCTTTAATATTATATATTTTCTTCATGAACCTGGAAAAGTTATTCTACGTTTATTAATACGTTAAATTTTAAGATACTTAGTTTTTCCATACAAAATAAATTGTCCTCGAGTGGTCGCTGCGTAACAAAAAGATCGTCACTTTTTAATGGAATTGTCTTTCCTTTAAATTCATAAGAAACATTTAATTTATGATTGTTTTGCCATTTAATTTTTCATTAATAAAAAAATATATATTATAAAAAGAAAAAAACAAAGGTTTGAAAATACGTCTCTAATTTTGTTCATTTTCGTTATTCGTTTTTGTGATGGTCTAAAATAGTAGGTTTTAAAAGATTTAACTGGCAACACAACTTTTGCTGCGTACAGCCAATCATAGAGCATAGAAAGTAACAGTCGGCCATTTTGTTTGCGGAGTGAAATGTGTGTGCAGCGTTCTACTCTTTGTAAAGTTAATTTTCAACTTTAAAATTGTTCTTTTTGGTGTGTTATTATAATTTAAAACGGTAATTGATTGTAAAATAGTTTTTCCACGTAGATATAGTATTATGGTTGACAGATTGAAATGAATTAACCGATTTCCAAAACAAGGCATCAGTCTCATCTCACAATTTTTTTAGGTTATGTTAACCTTAAAAATTTCTTCCTTTTCGTTAAGATTTGTTATGTTTTTTTGTGACGTAACAAAAATGAGATAACAAAAAAGAAGTAAAGGTGATTTCATATTGTTGAAGAACTCTTGACTTTTTTTTAGTTAATTGTTTTTCATAAAATTATTAAAGATGTTTTTGTTTTATAAATAAGTATGTTTTTTAGTTTTGTTTGATTTAGTTTTGTCGTCCTTTGTATTTGAATTATTTCATAAAAAAATTTAGATATGTAAGAAAAAGTATTGTTTTATAATAAATAATTTTATAACAATGTTTGAAATAAAAGAAAAAGTATTGTTTCAATAACAGTTTCTATTGTTTTTTGAATTTTTTTCACATAATTTTCATAAATATTTTTAGAAGAATACTAAAAAGTTTAGTTTCGAAAACGTTTTCAATTTTAATAAAATATGTCACTCAATCACTAGTATTTTTTTGTAGTTGTGAACAAGCTCTTACAATTCCTTTTTGTTTCCTTTTTGTGATATTTGTCTTTTTTGTTATGCAGTTCATTTTTGTTTCCTTTTGGTGATTGTACAAAAATTTTCGATATTGCCCACCCACTCTTCAATTAGCACATAAAATGTTTGAAAGAAAAATGTTATTTTTCAGATATCAATCGGATGGGCTGAAATGTTTGATTTATAACTGAAATACAGAAATAACTCCCAACATCTGGCTATGGTTAACTATGTTTATGAATTCGTGGTTGTTGAAAAATAGCATATTTTTAATTATAGAGTCAGACTTAGGGTGCTTGTCCACCGGCGTGGAGCGAGCGCGGAGCGGAGAACCGTGGTATGGCGGAGCAGAGTTGCGTTCTGTGTCTGTCCGCCAAAGCAGAGCGAGACATCCGAGCAGAATAAGCGAAGTTCATGGCGTATTTTGCAGTGTGCAGTGCTAGGTCGCTCAGCTTCCCCGCTCCGCTTACCGGTTTCGTATGAGTTTTTAAACTAGTACGCAACTCCCTGTCCATTTAAGAGGAGCGGAGACTTTGTGCAATCCTGTTGGTTTATATTTTTCCGTGTATCTGCTCCGCGTTATCTCTCCGCACCGTTGGACAGGCACTCTAATATTAATCATTGGATGTGTTATTAGTTATTACTTAGTAATGATCTTGTTAGCAGGCATTAAATTGTTAATGGTTTTACCACAATATACGTAATAGAGTAACTATCAGAAGCACTTCCAAAAGATATCCCACCGAAAAACAACCAAATTGGCAATATTGCGTTTTTTTTTTTAATTAAATGTTCATACAGATTAGGAGTCAACATTTATTTAATATGGCGCCTCTTTTTCGTTTGGGACTATAAATGTTGTCTCGTGGACCGAAATACAGATTACATAGTAGAAAATAGTAAGAGTACGTACATAGCAAATAAAGTGTAAACTTTACAAATTCTTATAAACACTAAAGCGAGATTGATCTTTGGTAAATATGCTGTCTAACTAACCTATGATTATGTTTCAGTGATTTGTTGTATCTTAGAATCTTAACTGAGATGCCACTGAGCTAAAAAAACTAAAAGCCACATTCACCAACTTAAAATAACTGATTTAACTAAATAAGAGCCGAAATAAACAAAATTTGATAGCTCAGCAGTGTTTTGGCCGAAAAATGATTTTTTCTCTAACCGTTCTGCATTGCGTCAAAACAGTGTAAATACCCTGTTTTGACGCAATAGATTACTTATTAAGTGTCTGTATTAACAAATTCCTACTTCGTAGCGGCCTACGATTTTCGATTTAAATATCCTTTGAAATCCGAATTTATGGCGAAAAAACTGCTAAAACTGTCTAAATCTATACTAATAAATCAATAAATCTGTAGAGATGTCAATTCTGCACATGAAATATATTTTCAAACAACTATGAGTGGGTGATTAGGGATTGATAATGATGCCTGGAAATTTTTTGACATTTGACTTAAATATCTCTAAAAATGCGACTAGAAAACTTTTTGTGTGTCAATTGAATATTCTTACTTGCTAATTAATTTAATTTCGATAGCAATTTTATTACAATAATGGACACTCCATTTAAATTATTTATAAATAAAGTATAAACATTTTTTCACAATGAAGATCGGTTTAGGGATTCTTCTTATTAATACAAAGAACTTTGGTACAAGAAAACATTTTAAACTTAATATTTCAAAATCTTAAAACGTGAAACGATATTTTTATAATAAAGTATTGGGTTACTTAAGTAGGTATTTCTTGCCCTGCTAACCTCGTTTAGGTGGACTCTAATAAGGTGTTGTCTTACGATACGTTATAAGCGAAGCAACGCAACGCAATAACTGCGACGCGACGCGACCAATACTTGTAAATCAATAAATAAATATTCAACATCACATACATTGATCTGACTCCGTGTTAAGTAGCTTAAGCACGTGTGTTACAGATATCAGAATCAACAGTGGTATTAAATATATACATATATACTTACATATGACACCCAGACATGTTCATGCACACAAATGTTTGTACAGTGCGGGGATCGAACCTGCCACCTCTTGTATAAAGTCAACTTCTTGACCATTACACCAAAGTGGTCGTCAGAATTGTGTCGACTTGTGTTAATATCAATTGCGCTTTTTCACATACATTTCATATTATAGCGTCGCATCGCACTTACCGCGTTTGTTGCTCACATAGGAACGGGTAAGCTGCACTTCACACTAATATTATTAATCTGTAAGTTTCTTTGTTTGGATGTTTGTCCGTCAATCACGCTGAAACTACTGAACGGATTTTGATGAAATTTGGTATACAGACAGAGTTTGAGCTGACTTAGGTGATCGGATACTTTTTATCCCAATAAAATAAGGGAGCATCCTTTGGGATAAACACGTTTGCGCGGACGAAGTCGCGGGCTTCTCGTTACTCATTATTTGAAAAATAGTGTTGAAGAATCATTGCTTGATCATTAATCAAGTAAGAATTGCAATACTCGTACGTCATATTGTTTTTTCGACGAGCAGTGTGCCTTTAAAATTGGTCAATCCTTACTGTACCGCCAGCGCACACCTGTGGTATACTGTTGTCGTGATTCGCGACATCATGTTAACTAGTCACCTCGGCCAAATCGCTGATAGTCATAAGATAAGTCTCGCGACGACAGAATGCCACAGGTGATCCCCGGGCCTTAAAGCTTAAATTAAACGCAATAAATTACATACATAAATGCTTAGTGTTATAACTTGCTCCAACCTAAAGCTATACACAAGTTAAAAGAGACCTGCTAGTAAACTGTTAGCGTATACTATAGTTGCACTTACCACCATGTCAAAGTAACATTTTGAGTACCTACTCTCCTTACCAATCTTTTGTTGAAATCTACCAAAGTTATCTTGGCCATTTTTAATATTGTGCGGATTTAATTACGCACGTGAGATTGCTCCGCATGCCTAACATCCGCAAATGATCTTTTTATACAAGTATTTTTGTAATGCGTGGAATACGTACGCGTACAAAAACCGTTACCACGTGTGATACGTGGTAACAGCCCCGCGCGGGAACACCGCGCGCGTGATTACTTCTATGAAAATCAGTCAACGTTTTACCATCATGCGGGGTGCTCGCGCGCGTATCTCAAATGGGACTACATTTAAAATTAAAATTGACACATAACGCTACTACAATGCATGACAGCTCGCAAGGAACTAAAGCGTGGGCTAGCGTGTCTCACGCTGCGTGAATTTTTCCACGTGCGGACCAATCCCGCGTGCGTTATAAAATCCGCACCGTTTTCAAAACAGCCTTTGAAAAAAGTACTAAAGTGCCACTATATATTTTCGCTAAATGCAAATCAAGTCACCCTTATCGTCTTACACCACTCTCTGTTAGCTCCAAAAGGTCAGGTATATCAGTGGTAAGCAGACCAGGCCAGCCCAGGATACCCTGGGGGCTCCGTTGCAGGCGTCCGCATCGTTGCAGCTCTGGAGGCAGCCGTGGACGTATCTGGAGATAAGGGGAATAAATGAATAAAATCTTTATTTGCGTTTGGTTGAGGTACACTGAAGATGGTCATAGTTATTGATCAGCAATTATACATTCGCTTAATCAACCATTATTAATAGCATGCAAATCCCAAAGTTATATTGAAATAATAAATTTAAATAGTAAAATGTCTATCAAACAATTAAAAAATGTCAACAACTCATCATTTATTTAATAAATAATGATTTCACAATTGGTTTACTAATGTAACAGTCAGGGTTATCATCACCTATCGCATCATTATTACCATTATCTTCTATCATGACATGACATCATCTTATTTTTTTTTTCAACGAACTACAATAACCTTATTCAAAACTAACCGTAAGCTTGTGCTATGGTGACTGGGAAAACGGATAGAAATACTTAAATACATTTATTTCCACCCATGACTCATGTACAAGTGCCCATGCTCATCACACAAACATTTGCCCCTAGCCGGTTTCGAACCCGCAACAGCTGGTTTTGTAGTCCGTACCTCAGACCACTAGACCAAAGCTGTTGTCTAATGTGTCAAAAATTCTTGTCTAATAAATGTATCCTCCTATCGCTTCATTTTTTCCGTTCCTGACCCGCGTTCCCACTGGCCTTCCCCACTGGTAGCAAGACGGGTATTTAAAAGGCAATTGCTATTTCAGAGTACTTTTAATTTTAACTACGGAGCTGTTTTGGGCGTGCGAGGCTGCGAAGCGGAGACAAACTTTTTGGGCGCAGTTCTTATCTGATTTAATTTTGTTAACTTGCTATAAGTTCTTACAGTATAGTTAAGGAAACCTTATGATTGGCTATACTAATTATAATTGTTTAAGTATTATGTACAAATCTGTAACGCTGTATGGTTTCTTACAATAAATAAATTAAAAATAAAAACATATGGAGACTATAACCTTTGCTCCTCGATTGTGCAATCGTGGTAGGTTAACTAACAATTGACCGTTTCTTACAGTGCCTCGAACCGCTCCGGTGGAGGGTTGCTTAAGCTAAGGTATTTTTTACACGACCAAATAAACAAAACGAAAATGGACTTAAAATAACCATGAGGCATTTCATTTCCGAACCGACCTTGTATAAAAACTCCCTAAACGTGATTTCTTTAACGTCTTCGGAGGCAAATTTTCAAGAGATCAAAATAGTTCTCTTGAGAATTTTACCAGCCATGTTTTCTTCCAATGGATTTATTACCTGTCATTATAGTAGAACCGGCCACAGTGCGACATCCGAATGATCTCCGTGTCGGTGGTCGCGGTACCAGAGTCGAGGCCACACCCGCGGACCGTTATGGACTCGCCTGTGTCATCTGCGGACAAGAGGTGGTGTCATAATGTGAAATTAAAACAGGACTGTCACAGGCGAGACATGAACCCGCACCTCTCGCAAGCCGGGCGAAGAAAGTCTTCTATTTCACTTCCCCTGACGTCTTAGATCCTACTGCACACTTTACACTGCCAGCTGGCCCCAGCTGCCTTAGAGACTAACGTCTGGACCTCATACAGAATTGGCATGATGACAGCTATCTTAAATATTTTCAAGACCATGGCGTTTAAAAAACATAGCCCCTATGAAGTTAATATCACCAGTTTATTTCCAAAAAGCTGTCGAAACCAATTTTTAAACACACAAAACTCAATAAATATTCGGTCAATTGACTCCGATTTCTAATATATGACCGTGACATCACGTTCATGTATTCCCATACAAAATCTATGGAGGAAGACCGTTTTGACAGATAATAAAAAGTATGTCAACGATTGGTGGTGTCGTCTAGCCAATTGAAGCTGACATCCGTATCTCCTAAGACTGACTGACAACTGACTGGCCAGATTTGAAAGCATGGAACGACCATAACTATTCCTAAACTCTCTGAAGACCTCTGGCCGGTACTATAACACACGCGGTGGAACAGGTTGCCATGGCAACGTGTCTACTAGCTGTTTCTATGACTCTTATTAGCTTATAGAATCTACAGCGTCTAGACGCAATGCCAAACTCTTACCAGTAAAGGTTAGAATGTCTAGTCAACTCCCTCTCTCACCCTCTCGCTGCGGGGCAGACTCTCACTATAGTAACTCGCACTCTGTCTCTTTCTCTTCCCCTGCAGTCGTAGATCTTACCTACTGCATACTTCACACTGCCCGCTGGTCCCAGCTTTGTTCATGCTGAAGTATTTTCTGCCTACGTGCGACCTGGATTAAAAACTGACGTCTAGACCTCATGCGGAATAGAAGCTAACATACGTAGCTTCGAATGTAGCCATCCCTATTACTCAATGCTGGTTAGACCGTGTCAGTGAACGCACTTAGGATGCATGGAACAACCTTAGTAGCTCTAGTTCTCTGATGATCTCTGGCCGGGCCGGTTCTATAACACACTTGTGTGTGGGTAGCGGTGGAACAGGTTGCCATAGCAACCAGCTGCTGCTCACCGAACACGCCGGCGATCTTGATGCACGACGTGGCGGGAAACAGCCCGTCGCGGCCCTTCCTGCCGCCCATGCAGGGCGCCTCCAGGACCTGAGGCAAGAGCAAGTAAAACGTGCCACATATAGTGAAGGTGGCGGTGGAACTGGTTGCCATGGCAACGCGACTACCAGATGCTTCTATGACTCTGATTAGCTCACAGGATTTACAGCCTCTAGACGCAATACCAAAATCTTATCCGTAAAGGTTAAAATGTCTAGTCGACCCCCTCTCTCACCCTCTCGCTGCGGGGCAGACTCTCACTATAGTAACTCGCACTCTGTCTCTTTCTCTTCCCCTGCAGTCGTAGATCTTACCTACTGCATACTTCACACTGCCCGCTGGTCCCAGCTTTGTTCATGCTGAAGTATTTTCTGCCTACGTGCGACCTGGATTAAAAACTGACGTCTAGACCTCATGCGGAATAGAAGCTAACATACGTAGCTTCGAATGTAGCCATCCCTATTACTCAATGCTGGTTAGACCGTGTCAGTGAACGCACTTAGGATGCATGGAACAACCTTAGTAGCTCTAGTTCTCTGATGATCTCTGGCCGGGCCGGTTCTATAACACACTTGTGTGTGCGTAGCGGTGGAACAGGTTGCCATAGCAACCAGCTGCTGCTCACCGAACACGCCGGCGATCTTGATGCACGACGTGGCGGAGAACAGCCCGTCGCGCCCCTTCCTGCCGCCCATGCAGGGTGCCTCCAGGACCTAAGGCGAGTGCAAGTAGATCGTGCCACATGTAGTGTAGGTGGCGGTTGCGAACAGTGCTATGGCAACGCGTCGCCTGCCCATAGTTGGTATCCTACCTTTTTGGCTCTTGATATGCTTTTAGGATCTGCAGTGTCTAGGGTCTCTCTTTGTCCCACTCCCCCTGCGGGGCTAGAAACTCATTATAGTAACCTCTATCTCGTTCACTTCTCCAGCAGTCCTAGATCTTACTGCACACTAAGCACTGCCCGCTTGCCCCAACTCTGGTCTGGAACTAAATTGTGTGCTGATTGCGACTTCCTTTAGAAACCCTATCTCTCATGAATGCTAGTTTGATTATGTCAGTCTGACTGGCTAGATTCAGAAGCATAGAATGACTCAGGCAGCTCAGGCTGGCGACCTCTGGCCGGTACCATAAAACACCAGACAGGAGCAACACCAGCTAAAAAGATATGGGAAACGTTGGAATTGGTTGCCATGGCAACGCATCCTCACCAAAGACGCCGGAAATCATAGTAGCCGTATCTAGTGCTCTGATGATCTCTGGCCGGTTCTACGAGTATAACACACTTGTGTGTGGGTAGCGGTGGAACAGGTTGCCATAGCAACCAGCTGCTGCTCACCGAACACGCCGGCGATCTTGATGCACGACGTGGCGGGGAACAGCCCGTCGCGCCCCTTCCTGCCGCCCATGCAGGGCGCCTCCAGCATCTGCAGGGAATGGTTGTTGTGGAACGGGTCATCGCACGCCGGGAAGTTACCATTCATGGACACGCATTTGAAGCAGTCGATCGTTTGGGCTGGAATGAAAGTCTGGGTGTTAAAAGGTTGCCCAGATGATTTCAATTTCAATTTATTTATTAAAAACACATGCAAGCTTTCAAGTCAATAATATACCTAAAACAAATAAATTCGTTAATTTAATGAAATAAATAAATTCGTTAATTAGGTATCACTCATAAATTAGGTAAAAATTAAATGTCGAAGTAAATAATAATGTGTCAAAATATAAATAAGTAAATAATCGAGTTTATTTATGTCGTTAAGGAGCACACAGAATTGGTCAAACAGATGCCCAATATGGTCATATAAAGTATCTATGCATTGTGCCGAGCGAGCAAGACACCAATGAGCCGCAGAGCACGGACAGTGGGCGCGTTAGCGGCGCGCTTCGTGCGCGCCAAGGGAGGCCAGCAAACGGTAGGTACTGATACTACTGATGATACTGGTTCTGCCGTAAGTAAGCTCTTGGGCAGAAGTATAGAATGCCAGAATATTGCTATCGGAAAACGGATTGTCATTTATTCGAAGTAAGATCGTGCGTAGATTCCTGAAAAACAGACGATGGGAGGACGTCATAGCACCAAATTACTTCATCTATTTAATTTCTCCTGTGCCAACGATACTACGTAAGCATAAAAGCGTTCATAACGAGCGCTGCACTTCACTCTACGCACTCACACAGTACGAGTAGGTATAGCACCAGTGGAGTGAGCACAAACATTATAGTAACGTATTCGTGTCGTCCAAACGTCAGAAACTGACAGTTTCCCCATACAAATTGACAAGTTATCGATAGGTAAACGCTACGAATACGTCACGATAGTTGTTCATGCTCACCCCAGAGGAACCCAGAAATCTACATACAAAACTATAACACCCACGGCACGGTGTTGGTTTATAAACTATAGATATCAATATATATGTCGCAGTCATCTAGTTGAATCCGCGAATTAATTGAATGACTCGGCCGTTCATTGAATGACGACATTCAATTGAATGACTAAAGGACAACTGAAATGTAACGTTCAACGTCTTGCCTGAACGTCATTTAGCGAAGTCGTTGAATGGGATGTAGCCGACTTTGTCATGTTTGGTTTGGGTGACCATGAGTTCAACCTTACTTCAAATAAAAATAAATGAATTATAAAATGTCTCGTTAAATAGAATCTGTACGACTTTGTAATATTTAATAAGGGTGACTAAAAGTGCGCAACTTAAAAAGTTACCTTACTGTAGATAACAAAAAATTAAGTCAACACATGACACATACTATTATGATTTTATATTGTATTTTAAGCCTTAAGATAGGCAATAATAGTGTCTATTTCTAACAACTAAGTCAATAAATTCACAGGGAAAAAACAAAACATTGCTTTCTGTGCGAGTTATTGGACGCCATATTTGTTTTGGTGACTACTAGCGCCGCATTGGGAAATAAATTAAACTACATTTGAATCACTTGACTGATTTTACGTCCGCCCTGTTCAAAGGGCTATGTTTCAATCCGCTAACTAGTTGGACGTTGAGTGACGCTTGTTCAATCAACGTTCGGCCTAGTTATTCAATTGAATGTTAATTGTCATTCAATGAACGCGCTAGTCATTCAATCAAATAGCAGATTCAACCAGATGACTGCGACATATATATAGGTATATTTGATAGCACAATGATCTTTTCGGAGTAAAGTAGGTTAAGCAAAGCTTAGCGATTTATTTACCCAAATATTTTAATTAGCTTAAAACTCACCCACAGTGATCCACGACAAAAATACAGCTACTGCCAAAAATACGTTACTCCCTCGTGGGCCACCACCTGTGTCCATTATTGGTGAATGCTGGAACAATTACAATAATACTAGCTGACTCGGCAAACGTTGTTTTCCCATATAAATTATTGTGGATAACCCTTATCACTATGGGATATGAAAAATAGATGTTGGCCGATTCTCAGACCTACTCAATATGCTCACAAAATTTCATAAGAATGAGTCAGGCCGTTTTGGAGGAGTACGGGAATGAACTTGTGACGAGACACGAGAATTTTATGTATAGGTAAAGAGAAGATAGCGATTATTTTCTTGTTGTTTTTGTAGTATATTGTTAAATAAGTTACTAGGTATTCGGTTAATAATATTGTAATATAATTGTGTACGGTATGCTCGCGTTCATGTGTAGTCACCTCATTCAACCAATCACCCATTAGCTTCCTAACTATAAATCTGTTGCGCCAAAGATATTTTAGTTTTGATAGTGTACTTGTATGTAGTATGCCAGATATTACAATGATTAATAATTGATTTGATTTTACAGCAAAAGCGGGCACTATTAACCCATATACAGTAGACAATTGACTTTCTGTATATCACGCATTCACGCCTAAAATACAGAGCATATTTGGATGAAAAATACACATACAGATTGGTGAGGTACCAAATTTCATTCAAATCTGTTCAAAGCGTAACAGACAAAAAGTTAATTGTGCGTAATGTGGTCGCCACCCTCTGTAGAGCAAGACGCAACCAAGTCCAGGAAACGACTAACTTGTCTACAATAATAATAGTCCTCCTGGCCGTTTCGCCCACGGCGGCCAATCTCAACAGGGATCAGCCAACTGCGCGAGGAGATATTATAGTGCACAAGCGTGAGCGCAATACACAGGTGCACTCTCTGTTCCATCACTCTCAAAGTTCGGTAAGACGGCAATCCGACATGACCGGAGAGAGATCAGGCGCAGGACCAACGCAGTTTGTCTACAAACGGAGTGACAGACCGACAATCCATAGGCCGAACAAATATTTTTACCGATAAATTGGTTTTGCTTGATTGGCAAACACATTAGGTGGATGTAATTTGATCATAATGGTGCGGTGACTAAAGGTCGTCTTTATTTTAGTCTTTTTCAAAGTCAACTTGGGTGTTATCCCTTGCCTCTATGACAAATAATCATTGAATTTGACCACTCTTTGCAGTTACGACTAGGCCTTCGAAAAATATAAATATATATACAAAAAATATCAACAACATCACATACATTGATCTAACTCCGTGGTAAGTAGCTTAGCTTGTAACAGATATCAGAATCACAGTGGTATTACAAATAAACTTAATAAATACATAGGGTCTTATGTTAAAAACTCGAAGGAGAAACTTATTTAGACAACATTTGATAGACTAGTAGTTCATTCCCTAAAATGAGTTTTAAACCAAAAAAGAACCCCGAATGAGCTAGGAAAACTGGTGGTTCCTGGCTGGTGAGCCTGACACCTGGACGGATATAAACCCAAGCTAAGAACCACCGAGATTAAATTATCTTTAAAAAAAACGCACTAAAATCAGTCCATCCGTTCAGGAGCTACGATGCCACAGAGAAACTCACACAAACACACATAACGCACCGAATAGTGGGCAAACTGATATCATCTCTTTTTTATGTTGGGGGTTAAAAATAAAGGACGATAATCCCACCCACACGCCTAATTGTCTTGTCATTTATAGTAACTTTCTTTTTTACATTTTGAATATTACCTATACTTATAGATAATATGTAACTTAATTCTGATCAAAAGAACTGCTTATTAATGTTATTTTCAGTTCGGCACAAAATTATATCATCGTCAAAAGCTTGACCTACAGTTCTAGTTGTAACAATTGACATAAAAAAGAACATTATTTCCTTCTTGCGACCATTATTAATTAAATACTAAAAATGGTGCATTAAATCTTCTCCCTTCTACCAAATAATTTACTGATAATCAACTGATTTATTTCATCAGTGTTACATTTCAGGACTGAAATCGTCAAGGTTATTTTTACGGGGTCAATCATCAACTAAACCTAACAATTTCACCTCAACACGTTAACCACTCACCTGAGCTATCCAAATTTATAAAAAAAACTCTACAACTGTTTTCGTCAAATCAAATGGAAACACATAACTTTATCACAATAAAAAAACAATGTTATCCACATACATTTACCAAACCGCTAAGAATAACTAAACCGATCTAATATTGATAAAATAATCTAAAAGTTGTATTAGATTTAACAAAACGTGTACCGAGCTTTGCTGGAAATATCGACTGAAGGACTGAAGCCGGAAGCGCCTGATTTTCAGGCGGTGTTACCATTTTGGGAGCTTTCACACTACCCATATTGTGGGGTAAAAATTATCGGAGTAAAATGTAATGGACTAAGATAAGCCAAAATCAGATAATCCATATTATAAATGCGAAATCAACTCTGTCTGTCTGTGAGTTACTCAATCACCACACCTAACTACTAAACCAATTTGCATAAAATTTGGTATGGAGATATTTTGACACCCGAGAAGGGACATAGGCGGAAAAATGACGCATTCCCATGGAAAAATTCAGGTGCACCGATCGCTTTTACGCCCAAACTACTAAACAGATTTAAATGAAATTTGGTAAGGAGATAGTTTGAGACTTAAGAGTTACTTTTAACCGCGGGAAAACAACGCATTCTCATAGAAGAAAATACTTTTCGGGAAATCTGATCGCTTTCACCCCTAAGTTACCAAAGATTTTAATTATATTTGGATAAAATTGGTACAACGGGAAAACAACGCATTCCTAAAAAAAAATTGGTTGCCTGTAAAGTCGGTATACGGGCGAAAGTTTTACGTGACAACGACTTTGAGTGGTAAAATAATTTTAATGTGAATATTCATTCGTATAACATGAACCGGTGTGTATGCCTATCTCTCTCACTCTCTCTCTCTCGCTCTGTCTCTCTCGCTCTTAGGCGGGTTAACTGTGCTCGAGTGGAAGGGACGCGTGCCTTTCACTTT
Organism: Pyrausta despicata; assembly: GCA_963921415.1. Classification (NCBI taxonomy): domain Eukaryota; kingdom Metazoa; phylum Arthropoda; class Insecta; order Lepidoptera; family Crambidae; genus Pyrausta; species Pyrausta despicata. The sequence continues at coordinate 1,570,255 of OY992871.1, read as the reverse complement.
TTATGTCTGTCTCACTCGCTCTTAGGCGGGCTAACCATGCCCATGCCAAGTCGAAGGGACGCGTGCCTCTCACTCGCTCTCATTGTGAGCGCGGAACGTGAGCGGAGCGTAACGCAGTTTCTTGAAGCGTCACCCGGCAAACCAATTTATAAGACGTTGTCACGTCAAAACTGACTAACGCGGACGAAGTCGTGAGTAAAGCTAGTGCATTATAAATGATTACTTAAAATTAAGAGTTTTTTGATTTGTAATATAATAAGTAAGTACCTAGATGTCGAGTAAAGACTAGTTTAGCTTGGCTATTACGCACGTAACCGTTGTCCTGCGTGACAAAGCGTGATTGACTTGCATCGCACTTGTCGCGTTGCGTTGCGCACGTAAAGCAACTCCTTAGTCGCTTGATAGTGCCATTGTTGACGACAGCTTTGGTCTTGTGGTCTGAGGTCCAGACTACAAAACCGGCTGTCGGGGGTTCGAATCCTGCTAGGGGCAAATGTTTGTGTGATGAGCACGAACATTTGTACCTGAGTCATGGGTGTTTTAAATGTATTTAAGTATTTCTATCCGTTATTCTAGTCACCATAGCACAAGCTAACGCTTTATTTGGGGCTAGGTAATTGGTGTGTTCGTTGAAACAATCAATTTAATTAATTTATTAATTTTATTTGTATTGTGTGTAGGTATCTCTTTCTACTCCGACTAGCTCAGGTTTGCCGTCGTAAAGAGGTGTGCTAGAAATTGCAGTTAAGGGGATGCAGATGAAAAAAACCGGTCAAGTGCGAGTTGGACTCGCGCACCGAGGGTTCCGTACAAACCTGTAGATAAGGAGTAGTAACTTTGAAATTTTCAAAATTGACAAAAATATTTTTTTTATATGATGAAACTGAAAATTTACGGTTTTCGTAATTTTTCCTATATCTGTACTATAAGACGTGACTTCGTACTAAATTTCAAGATTCTAAGTTTACGGGAAGTACCCTGTAGGTTTTGATTCCCGTGCGAGTTTCGAGAATTTGCGGAAATTTGCGGCCTAAATGGCTGTATCTTTTGATTGCGTTGGCTTAGAAGGTTGATTTTTCTACAGCTTCCAGGGACAGTAGACCTAAGTATCATATAGAAATTTCAGTTTGATACCTCCACGCGTTCCTGAGAAAAACGGTCTTGACAGACGGACGGACGGACGGACAGACGGACAACAAAGTGATCTTATAAGGGTTCCGTTTTTTTCTTTTGAGGTACGGAACCCTAATAAAATGATGGTTTCTATGGGAAAGCAGACACGTTTTATGCGTGTTAGCTGCGACGCAAAAGTTGACTATGATATTTTTGACGTGCATGTTTGTGTGTAACTTTTACATGCATTCAGTTATTTGTATACTATTTTTTACCCGCGACTTCGCCCGCATTAGTTAGTTTTTTGGAATGCGTTGTTTTCCCGTAACACAAATTTTTCTCTACATATAATTTAATAATTTAGGAGTGAAAGCCAGCAGATTCCCCGGAAAGTATTTTTTCCCGTGGGAATGCGTTATTTTCTTAAGTCTCAAACTATCTCCTTACCAAATTTCATTCAAATTTGTTCAGTAGTTTAGGCGTAAAAGCGATCGGCCTACTTAAATTTTCCAATGGGAATGCGTCATTTTCCCGCGGTAAAAAGTAGTAAGTAATGTCCATTCTTGGGTAATCAAAATATCTCCATACTAATTGGTTCAGTAGTTTAGGCGTGATTTAGTAAGAGACAGACAGACAGAGTTACTTTCACATTTATAATATTATAGTAGTATAGTTGGCGCACGGCTCGACGATGAGTAATTCACCTAATAGAAGGCTGTCGGACCCCGATATGTCAATATGCCTGACAGATGAAAATGAATCGCCCTTGAACGCTGTGTCTGAGCGCCTGCGCAGGCCTGCCCCGGCAACGCCTGCGCAGGATGCGTCCAAGGGTGCGGGTGTGGGGGACAGTTTTGGCTGTCCCTCGCGGTCGGGTGCGGTCGCGGGAGGAGAGTCGTCTCGGTGTGTCGTTGCCGTGCGGCCTATCTCCCGCGACCAAACGGGGGCGCACCGTTGGATGGCGCTGCGGTGGGGCCGCAGAGGAAGAGGAGATGCGGTGTGTCGTTGCCGTCCTCCCTGTCCTCTGCGGCCGTGTGGGAGTTAGTTTTGATGGCGGAGCCCAACACCTTGCTCCGCCGCCAAGGAGTTTGTGGCCCTCGGGCTATCCGCCGGGGTGCCGTGGTGAATGCTTACGCGACCCCATGGCACCCCCCACAATGGCAGAGTTGTAACTTCGCAAAGAGAAGAGATGAAACAACTCAACTTAACTATGAAACAGATTCAGGACACTAATAAAAATATTGAAGAGTCGCTGTCATATGTAACTTCGCAAAACGAAGAGCTGAAACAAAAAATAAACATCCTGGAGGAAAGAACTAGGCGAGACAGGGAATACATATTATTCCTAGAGGATAAGTTAGATGACCTCCAGCTTGCGTCACACGTAAGTCCAACTTTGAAATTAAAGGTGTGCCCAAAGGGGCGTCTGAAACAAAACAAGACCTTTTGGAAATGGTCACAACGCTTTGTGAAACTATTGACTGTAAAATCAATAAGTCGGATATTAAAGACATTTACAGAGTGAAGAGTAAGAAGCCTGAACATAGGAATACACCCATTGTAGTGGAGACTGGCTCTGTTTTGCTAAAGACTGATATCTTAAAAATGGCCAAATCGTTTAATATCAGAAACAAAACGAAACTATGTGCAAAGCACGTAGGTATTAAGTCGAATGCTGACACACCGATCTTTCTTTCGGAGAATCTAACGCAAAAGGCCTCCCGTCTCTACTTCTTGGCTCGTGATCTAGCTAAATCCAAAGGGTACAAATTTGTGTGGACTTCCTATGGCAGAATCTATGTGCGCAAGACTGAGCAGTCCCCCGTCGTGATGATCAATTCGGAGCAGCAGGTACAAAAGTTACTTCTAGAACAAATCTGACTATTTCAATTTATGTTCTTTATACTAATCATGCTTTGTCTTGCCTTTTGCAATGGGTTTTTGCACCTTATATTTGTTTTGTGTCCTAACTCTACCATATGGAATGGATTGTTTATGTTCCTCAAAACCAAGATAGCCCTAAAAATTATAAACATTAAAACTCTAAATACGACTAAACAAATGTACCTGTCACTTATACACACATACGTACACTCTACACATATACATACTGTACATTTACTCACAAAAATACACACACAACACACTCGTTCACCTACCTATACACGAACTGTTTCATAATCATTTATTATACGAGTATACACAGGAACTAAAATTGTTAATAGGCCAGTCATACCCAAAAGAAAACCATTTAAGAATTGACTTTTACGACAACTGTGTTGACTTGTATATCACTATGTCTGGCTTGCATTTATATTTCATGAAATATGGGTGACTCTTTACGATCTTCACAGGAACTAGACAAAATTGAGATAGCACATGCTGTGGAATGCGAGGGAACTGATCTTAACGGCTTAAGTATCAATAAAGATGATTTTACAATTATATCACAAAACATTGTCAGTATTTACAAAAACTTTTACGATTTTATGCTAACTTTATCAACATTACCATTTGAATCTGATATTATTACTCTCACAGAATGTAGGCTAAGCCCAAACAAACAACTCCCGCAACTTAATAATTACCAAGTCTACTTTACTACTCGTCAACAAAACCAAAACGATGGTGTGGTTGTCTACATAAAAAAATGTCTAAAACATAAAGTTCAAGAAATAACTCTGCACCAGGCAACATGCCTGCAGGTAGATATTCTGGATAACACTGTATTGTGTATATACCGCTCTCCATCGTATCCTTGTGCAGAAAACTTTGTGAATTCATTAGACTCTCACCTGGAAACATTAAATTCACCTAGTAATGTTATAAAAGCAGGTGATATTAATATAAACATTAGACCTCGCGAATCGGAGCGACCATTAGAATATAGAAACAGAATGCACTACTTAGATATGCTTGTAAACTATGGCATATTACCAGGTCATACTTTACCTACAAGACAACTTAATTGCTTAGATCATTTTATGCTCAAACTAAACAAATCTAAATATAAAGCATCGATTGCAATTATGCAAACCACCACCTCGGACCATTCTACTACGCTTCTCTCAATTTCCAATTTTAAAAAACAACAAAATAATTACAAAACTAAAAAGACGATAAATTATGAAAATGCTTTAAAATATCTACAAAGTAAAAACTTATCCGAACTATTATTTTGCAATAATCCTCTAGATGTGACTAATAACCTATTAGATAAAATAATTGAAAGTCTTGAACAAAATACATCGGTATCGACTATTCCATGCAGTAAAAGAATAATACAACCATGGATGTCTGCAGGACTCTTACGTTGTATACGAAATAGGAACAAACTCCAAAAAAATCTGCGAATGGATCCAGATAATGATATCCTCCGCATTACATATAGAAGATATAGAAATTACTGTAATAATTTAATAAAAAGAATAAAAAGACAATATGATAGGGCTAACATAATAAAATCACTTAATAACAATAAATTACTTTGGGAAAGCATTAGAAGTATTAGTTACACAAATAAAACACATAATGACAACACTGAACTTCTCAATCTAAAATCATCGCCAACCGAATCTGCAAACTTCATCAATAATTATTTCATAAATATTGGAACTCAGCTTGCTAATAAAATCCAGAACGATATTAAGACTCTGAACACACCTTTGGCTAACAATAAAGTGCAACTACATTCCTTTGCTTTACTACATACGGATATACATGAAGTGGGAAACATAATATTAAACTTAAAACAAAGCAGTGCTCCGGGCTGGGATAATATCACGAACGAATTCATGAAATTGTCAGTCAATGAATTGGCTCCTGTCATCACCCATTTGGCAAATCTATGTTTCGATACAGGGATATTCCCTGCACCACTGAAGCAGTCTATTATTACGCCTGTGTACAAGGGTGGGGAGTGGGGACAGAGAAGACATCGGTAAAATTACAGACCAATCTCTGTTCTACCAGCAATTTCTAAGGTTCTGGAAAAGCTACTTAATACTAGATTACTAAATTACTTAAATAAATACAATATACTAGCATCTACACAGTTTGGCTTCAGACGGGGAAGATCGACAGAGGATGCAGTTATTGAATTAAGCACATTTGTAACGAAGCAACTTGATCAAAGTAATAAATGCTTGTCGGTATTCCTTGACCTGAAGAAAGCCTTTGATACTGTGTCTGCCCCTATCCTTATACACAAGCTTGAAAATATTGGCATAAGGGGGACTCCACTCGCTCTCTTCAAGAGCTACTTATCCGGAAGAAAACAAAAAGTCAAGCTTTCTGGATTCGTCGGTGGGGACGCGGTGGTGTCATCATACGGCGTGCCGCAGGGTAGCGTATTAGGGCCAACCTTATTTTTGATTTATATCAATGACCTGTGCAATATGAACATACCAAATGCTAAAATTCTCTCGTACGCCGATGATACGGCTGTGGTCTTTGCTGGTGAATCTTGGGAATCCGTCAAGACTAGTGCTGAAAGTGGTCTAGCTCAAGTCGCTTTGTGGTTGCAACAAAATCTCCTCACTTTAAATACGGCTAAGACAAATTATGTTTGCTTCAGCATTACCAATAACTTGCAGCCTCATTCTGAATTCTGCCTCAAAATACATACGTGTAATAAGGATACCTGCATTAAGCCTTGTAACTGTCCATCAGAACATGTCATTAGTAGGATCAGAAAATTGTGCTGGATGTTCAAAACACTAAGACATGTAATAGCTGATAGTACAGACTAATCCAACTCCCCTAGATATCTTCTAAACCAAATATACACCTCTCTTGCACAGTCAATCATTACGTACTGCATTCCGATCTGGGGAGGCGCTGCAAAGACCGAGTTTCTAAACCTGGAAAAAGCTCAACGAACCCACCTTAAAATAATGTATTTTAAAAAAAGACGTTTTCCTACGGAAAATCTATATTACATTAGTGGACTGTTTAGTGTTAGGAAGTTGTACATCATAATGACTACTCTTAAAGCACACAAATTAATACCGTTTGATCCAAGCATCTCAAAAAGGCGGCGTAATGATGTTCTGGCTGTATCTTCTGGCACCAGAACAGTGTTTGCTGGTAGGCAATTCAGTTCTCGCTCAGTGTTTCTCTATTGCAAAATAAATAGAGAAATATACATATATGGAAAAACATATTCTGAATGTAAAAAACTTATTCATGAATGGCTAAGAACTAAAACCTATGATGAAACTGAATTCCTGTTGTATCGCATCACATAACTTGGCTTCACATACACGCACATTTTCACTGACACACACACACACACACTCGCACTCACACACACACACACACAAAGAAATGTATTATGTAGATTTAAGGCTGATTTTGTTTTGTTTTTTTTAGTTATATTTGGGTTTATATTGTTGTTACGTGTATGTAGATAAGGAAGAGCGAGGTCTCCAAACACAGGCATAACTTGCTTAAATGGAGACCTCAATCAACTATGTAATTAGGTATAAGTTAAAAATGAAATAAATTATTTATTTATTATTTATTAGATGGGCCGTCGTAGGAAAGCCAGGGTAATGCATTTTATAAGAACATGCTGTAATTGGTGTAAATTGAAAAAAATACAAATGTTTAAAATTGAAAATTCATTTATAATGTAATATAATTCACATCATCCTTAAATATATTACTCTTTTATATTAACACACTCAAACTTAACAACATTAAAGACATATTTACAATTATTTCTTGTGTCCAAAATTTTATACGGCTCATAGATCTTTATAATAGTATCTGTTGAAATTATATCTGTAGTCAACACACAGTTATTAATAAATATCACAAAACTATCATCATGAACATCCATGGCCTCTAACAAATGGCAGCCATATTTAAAATGTACTTTAAAAATTCTAAATGCAAGAAATTCTCCTTTTGGAATGAAAAAGTTTGAATTCGCCACCAAAAATCTCTCATGATGCCATAGAGAAATAGAAGCTGTTTGTTTTTTAACTAGAGAATTCAATCGGTATGCTAGTCCGTCTTTCTTGTAATGAATTTTCTTTTCTTTCTTGTTACATTCAAAATTCATTTCTTCCTTTATTGTTTCTGTACTATTTTTAGTAGAAACAGTTTGTGTCATACTACTAATGATTTCTACATCATCACTGCTCTTAGAATTATTCTTTGGTGTTGCAACTTCACTTATGGTATTTTGTGATGCATTGTCGGAACTGAAATGGCAATCAAAGTAGCTTTTTACTCTTCTAACTAGATCCACACTTGAGGTTCTAAGCATGGCAATACTTTCGTTTATATTTGTATTTTCTGGGGTCTCATTTATGAAGCAATTGCTTTGCTGTGTTTCAATAACATCATTTTGTGGTAGATTTTCTATTATCTGACTTCTTTGTGTTAATAACTCTTGCTTTATCATATAAAATTTATTATAATTACACTCTGAAATAAGCTGTTCTTCATTGTTTTCAAGGCTTTTCATATTTTCCTTTTCTTTGTGATGAGTAATAGCTTTATTATTTGATTTTCTTCTGTCCAAGCAGTATGCATCACTAAGAACTATTGAGTTACTTCTTGAAGAACCTTCGGTTTTTATGGGATATATTTTGTCAGTTGTGAATAATTTCTTTCTAACACTTGGAGATATATTTGGTGAGGCTGATTTGAGTATTAAAATTGGACTTGTGACACCTTTTGATTGATTGCCATTAGATGTACAACTAATAATGGGCGATGTGAGAACATCCTTACATTTGAATGGTGAAAAATACTGTGTTGAGCCCAAAATAGGCGATTTTGAAGGCGAATTTTCAAGTTTGGGTTTCACGCCACATACCACGTCTTGAAACTTTCTTGAAGAACTTTTGGCGTCCTTCTGAACATCTACGATGGTAACGTCTAGGTTTGAGATGTTTTTCGGCACTGTTGGCTTGCGCTTTCGTTTCCTAGTTTTGTTATTGGTAATGTTACATTGTTTGTCTACATTACAAGAGATATTCTCGAAATCACTTGATTCGCTGGAGGACCAAATTATGTCTTGCGATTCCTGACTGTTCAGCAAGTGGAATTTTTCAGCAAATAAGTTTTCTTTATGTCTCTTCATAATTAAATTCCCGGAAAGTAAGTCTAACTAAAATTTTGGCTGAAAAATGAAAAATAATAAGTCTGACTGACAATGACAGTGATAGTTGCTTTGCTTATGTTGGCAACATTAATATTTTTCGTCTTCTGTTATATTCATAGTGATGTTTTTGTTATTTCTAAATCATAATCGTAATTATCAGGAAAAAGTAATAGAATATGTTAAATTGATAATCATGTTAAGTTGAATAAAAAAAAGGCTACAAAAAAGAGAGGTTCTTTTAAAATCACTTGCAGTTCTATCAAAATAAAGTACTAACGTTGTCTGTCTTTCTGGAGAAGTGTAGACACTTCTAATCTAATAAACACAAATGTAAGTTATGCAGCGCCATCTATTAGCATTTGTTTAAACAATGTATAAAAAATATTAATGTCTGAGAGTTGGCATTACTCTTTGTCGGAATGTCGGCAACTTCCGTCGCCCTCGCCGCACACCGCACCGCGCCGCCATGTTATTTAGCTAACTTCACACCGGTGCGCTCTCAAAACAAATACGTGCGTTGTGGTGCGGTCCACTGTTTATAGGCCCAATCTGAATCTTGGGATCCTATTCCCTGTGAGAATCCAACAAAACTCGATTTCGTACTCTCGGATATCCATCCCACTGTCTTTTTTCTTCCCCACCGCTCACTCAATTGAATTCCCTCGCCACGATGGAGGTCGACCGATCGGACTCTGAAAACGTGGCGGTGGATGATGAGATTGCGAAGCCGGCGGCCGCGGACGAAGGCGCGTCAGGAGACGCTAGTACCTCTCATAACGAGCGCTTGAAAAAGAAGGGCAAGAAATACACCCGCTCGAATAGCAAAGATGGTGGAGTCGCTAACAATGTGACTCCGCTTCCCAAGTATCGGAGTTGGAAGAATAGTCGTCGGCCACGCAACGGCCATGGCCGGGGATTACCGAAGAAAGGTAAGTTTTCTAACTACAGCAGTACTTTTATTGATCTGAAAATATTGTTAAGTTCATAGCCGGCGTTTTGCGTCGAATTTTCTGGAAACCAGATCGTAGTGAAGATAGGTACAGTTTACGTAACCTTTGTTTACTACGCCGGAATAATATTATGGTTTCGCATGCGTTTTAGGAGTCCGCTCGATCCAAGGTCAACGAGTCACCGGTGTTTGCGCAGTAGAATCGAAATATATTTATGCCGAAGTAGATAGGTGTGTTCCTACGTGTATTTCAGCAAGAATGGTGTCGCATACCTGCGGTACCATGCTATTAGCGTAGGTCATATTTAGTTGAATGACTCGTTATGCAATACAAACTACTTTCGATTATCCATCGCCTTTTATGTGGTTAAGTATTGATAGCGCCGAACGACTTCTTAAGACGGCAAATCGATTTTTAAAGCTTCCATTAAAATAGGTAACTTAACTAGGCAGGTATTTTTTGTTGTCAAGGTCATCGTTTGTTTTGACAGCCGGTAAACATAAATATTTACAATTCACATGTGAGGTCAATTCTCAGAAACATCTGACCAACTCACTGAACCCAAAATGTTTTTGGAATCAACTTGGAAAAGAAACTTAAGTTGCAATATGTTGTGTCGAAATAAAGTTAATATACAAAGATAAGTACCTGATTTATCGAATTGTTACATTAAAAACAAACAACAAATAATAGGTACAATTACAATAATATTTATCATGTCTTATCTGCTCCAAACTGCTCAAAATAATTGATGAGGAAACATTTTACTATCTACACTACAACTTACTGCATTGCACTTTCACTGTATGTATTTTCAAAAGTTGTTTACATATTGCTTATCTTTAAATCCATAATTTCATAATACCTGTATTTTAATCCTGTTATTTAAAGGTTTTATCTATTCAAGGCTTAAAAATATTCAACAGGTTTTAATCTCTATGTTGATAGCTTATCTAGTATGCCTTCACAAAATAATGGCCTACTAGCTTCTAGTTTTTCTGCTGCTTACTGTATATTATGTGAGTAGGATTGCCACCTTTTTTTTGCAAATAAAGTACATACAAGTTGCAAAAAGGTACAAAAAAAAGTTCATATACATCAAAATAAAGTACTATTTCTTTTTTTTTATTTGAAAACATTTTTAACAAATAATTATACTTCCAAAGTATAATTATGTTTTTACTTACGACTAAACTTTTCAAAGTCACAACTTTATTGTTCTCATAAAGTATGGGTAGCATGCACCCTATATGTGAGTATAAATATATCGTTGCTAAATAACTGCCAGTTTCAATATTTTATCCACTTTTGACTAAAATATAACTGTCAGTTCATAGAAATGGCTTTTGTAATCTCAGATAGCTGTTAGTATAAAACTGACTTATCTAATTTTCAGTCTAAAGTAGATTGAATATTGAAACCCACAGTATTACAACAGTTAGTAACAGTAATACATTCTAGTATCAAAATGACGTGAGATTGTATAGTGTACTGAAATATATGGCTGGAAATGTTTTTATTTCACAGTATAAACTTGTATTTAAAATGTAGGTATTTATTTATTTCAGAACATTGTAAGAAACTTGACTTTAGGCCATGAGGCAGATGTAGAATACATTATACTCTCCTATCATTAAATATTTTGTTTTCAATAGTTACAGTCATATTATGAATTCTAAAACAATAACAACTTTGTCACACTCATACCACAATAAGACACGTCTGCACACTGGTGACTGACTGATAACAAATTATTGTGCTATTTTTAACCAACTACAATGAGTAAAGACATTTAGTTAATGATCACCATAGTTAGCCTTGAAAAATGGTTATTGTTGTATATAAGGAGATACTTCGCTTACCTACAGTCCATGAAATAAACAATCAGACTGTCAGATATAAGGAAAGGCTTACAAACCGCCCAAATGAGTCAGTCCAACAGGTGATGAGTACTGGCCTTGAAACACAGTTACAGTTGAATATAGGGAGATACTTTGCTTGCCTATGGTCCATGAAATAAACAGATATAAGGAAAGGCTTTTAAACCACCCAAATGAGTCAGTCTAACAGGTGATAAGTAGTGAAATATTTGTCTTGACTACACAAATTTTGTGTCAGGAACCTCATCAAGGATAGGTTTCAAAATTAAACATATCATGAGCGAATATATCAAAGATGAAATAAAATAAAGGAATAAAGTTTCAAATTGACCATTAAAAGCCTGCAATTTTGCTGCCTTTGCAAGGTCGTTGCAGGATTCAAATCGGTATCCAGAAACTATCTGGTTTTCTGATCTGCTGGCATACAGACAAATTACTGTATGTGGGTGACTGGCGTAGGCTACTGTCGCGGGTGTTCGCCGGTTGAAGAACGGTCGCCAGCAAGCTGAAGCCCTTTTGTCGACGACTACCGTCGACTGTTGCCAATCATTGCCTTATAAGACCTTTAGCAAAGTACACTATGGTTCGACAAGTTTTTGTGCGGCTTGGCAGATGTTAGCGAAATGTGGACGATTCACCCTTTCCAGATGTTGACGGAGTAGTATAGCTAAGAAGGGGAGTCCATACTTCACGTGATTTATAACGTGTTAAGCGATTTTATTTCTTTTATTGCTGGATCCAGCACATTTTTCCACATGCTGGATCTGCCGCTCAATCACCGCAAGTCCAGCTAAAACCGTGCTGGAACTCGCGAATCCAAATAATGAAAATGGTGCTGGATAGGCTAGATGACACCACCAATCGTTGACATACTCTTTATCATCTGTCAAAACTATCTGCCTCCATTGATTTTTTTATGGGATTGCTATAATTTGACGTCATAATTTAGTATCAGAAATCGAAGTCAATTGACTGAATATTTATTGAATTCTATGTAAATAAAAATTGGTTTCAACAGCTTTTTGGAAATAAGTTGATCTAGCTTCATAGAGGTTTTATGTTTTTAAAACCCCATGGTCTTGAAATTGTTTACGATAGGTGTCATCATGCCTATTGCATTACTGTCAGCAGTTGAGACGTGCTGAAACTTGTTCGACAGACATTTTGACACATGACTATAGTCAAAATTAAATCAAAGCAATTCTTTCAGGCGGTGCCGGAGGCAAGGGCGTCTGGGGCGCTCCCGGCTCGGAGCTGCTCGAGGAATGCGTGGAGGACGCGAACGATCCCAACTACGACTCGGAGGCCCTCTCCAACGGCGACGTGGAGTTCAAGCAGGTCATCGTGGAGGCGCAGCCTGAGGAGATCGTGGTGAGTACATCTGTCGCGACGCGCGGGTGGTAGGATTCATGTTGTCGAACCTTCGGCGCAAGGGTAGTACGCGGTTGGCTTAAAATCTTGCAGGATGTAACTTAATTGGTTCTCTTTCGTTCAATATGATATTAGTAACCATCTCATGACAGATTCTATCAATCAGACATAAAACTAACTAGTTAAAAAACGTATTTTGACCAGCCATAGCTAAGAACCACTTCGATTAAATTGTCTTACGAATGAAATAAAAACGCTTTGTTTAGTTATCGGTCCATCCGTTCGGGGGCTACGATGCCACATATAGACAATGCTGTCAAACTTATAACACCGCTCTTTTTCGTCGGAGGTTTTAACCTCCTTTTTTAAAAGGAGATATCTAAAAGGTCATTATTTGTTTGTACTATTGTTGCTATCTCCATTTGTTTACTTCTTATAACAGTAGCGCCTTGTACGCCGAGTTTTTGCATGTTTAAAAAAAGTAATAATTAATTTAAACCTCTGCCACGCCATATTAATTACAGTCAGATGAGAGTATAGTTACTTAAACGAGTAAACGTGATACAATAAGAATACATATCCATTTAATTACCGTACATTCAAGTACAAATTTTTATTGTTATTCTGTTAATAATGGTTTGAAAACTTGTCTGTTTTGATCTGAACAACCTTTGCTTGCACAAGGAAAAAATATAGGTAAACAATAAATGTTAGATTAGGATTAAGAACAGTTAAAGTTAAGCGACGCCATAAATTAAGTACCTACTAACTTGATTTCAAGAATTCACTCATAGAAACATACACAAATACAAAGAGATACACAGATACAAAAACACCGTCAAAGTCATTAATTCATTAAATTAAAAATTAAATTAAACCAAAACGAAAGAATAAAATAGTAATTAGTTGTTATTTTTAGCCCAAATGAGACCTTGTTTAAATGTAAGTTGTGTTAGCGAGTTCATGCGTAATACAGTATTCCGGATCCAGTAGAAAATACCGATCCAAAAAATAAGGAGCAAACAGTGGTGACCTCTACCGTTCACCATCACAAGCGCATGCCTAATGGGTGGTTTACACAGTGCGTGCTGCTGCCTGTAGACAGCTACTCGGTTTGTCTACTCGTACGCCAGTAGTACACCTAGCTACTGCTCAGTCCGAGTCGTGTCGCAATGTCGAGTGAACTTGTTCTAATAAAAAAAACGGTGATACGCTCTATGACAACAATTTTTTGTCAGGAATTGGAAAATATCTATCCATAGCCAATATGTATAAGAAAAAAGGGTCCGGCGGGCACTGGCGAGCTACTGCCGAACGCGTCCAAACGATGCGAGCGACGCACAAGCCGCTGACATGTGCGAGTTGCTGCCGGGCGGGCAGGCGAGTGAAAACAAAAAATGTTGAAGTAACTCGGATGCGAGCTACTGACCAACTCGCACGTACGAGTTACTCGTCAGTTACGTCCAAACAGTGCGAGTAACTGCAGTGCAGCTACTCAGAAGGCTTACTGGTACGCTAGCTCGCACTGTGTAAACCAGCCATAACGGTGGCAAGCACGACAGCGAGCGCTGATACGCCATAGGCTAGATGGCGCTGTTAGCCTAGTACCGCACATAAGATTTTAGATTCAGAATAATATAAATAGACAAATCAAGATGATGTCTATCGGACCTTGGTCCCCGACCGTAACACCCGGTCGGTAGGTAGCGCTTCCCTTTAGCTTTCTAATTCTAAATCTTTTACAGGGTCGTTTAAACGTGTGTTATGTGTGTAAACACATAATACATACAGTATTTCGGATCTACTATACAGGGTGTATTCCTTAAGTGTGCACAGGTGATTATTATTTATTTTTTTACTTAATAAGGATAATGGAAAACCCTTATCAAATTTTGCATAGTCATCGGTACTTTATACGTGTTCAAAGTTTCAAATTAATCAGATTCCTGGAAGTTAGTGAAAATTGAGCTCAAAGATTCCGTTACATACATACATACAGCCCGAGCTAATAAAAGCGTGTTAAAAAGAGACAAAAAAAGAGGTAATCAGCGACAAACCAATAACAAAAAAAAACTATAGACATCGAAAATTTGTCTTAAAACTTTCCCATACGTTTAGTATGATTGTAGTGAAAATCTGTGATTTTTTTTTTTTAAAAACATTAGGTTTTATCGTTCCAAAACATAATTTTACGACTCTTTTAGGTGGATATTGTTTCGTAAATTGAATTTATTTTCGTGTACAAACATTTGTGTGCATGAACATGTATGTTTGTACTGTTCTGGGTATTATATGTTTTATTAAAGTTTATTTGTAATAAATACCACCGTTGATTCTGATATCTGTAACACAAGTGCTTCAGCTACTTACCTCAGAAACAGATCAATGTATGTGATGTTGTTGTATATTTATTTTATTTTACTTTATTAATAGATTTCGAGTCAACTGTTCCCCCAACATGTGTTGCCGGCTTTAGCAAAGATACAGTAGCGATACTGTCGCATCACAGTGTGTAAAGATCCTAACCAGTACAATCGGTTCACCACAGTCGCGACCTTGGGAAATGTTTATCACGACAGATAGCGGCGCGCGCGCACTTGTTCAAACTATTTCACGTTTTATTTTTTGATCTGAACACCGACGTTTAGCGAGTTTAGTGGAATTATCTTTGATAGTTATGAAACAATTATTGGACAGATGTTTAATTTTATATTTTTAGGGCTCAGCTGTTCCATTTGAACTACAAAAATACCACTTAGTTTTCCTTTTTATTTTGCTGTATTAAAAACAAGTTAACAAAGTAACCAATGATTATGATCTCTGAAGAGTTATTAAAGAGTTCTAATGACAAAGCTAAAGCTATGTATTTATATCTTCTTTTTCTGGCTTGTAACATCTGATTCCTTTTTACAAGCTTTTATTGAGTTTCTCTTGTCCCGGTGTTTAGGACAAATCTTCTATTTGTCACAAACAACAGAATAATACATTTGTTTTGGCGGAAGAAACAAACTGACTGAAACTTGTTTTGGATAGTTCGTATCCAGCAACAAACTGACCTATATATAGGTCCTATAGAACTGGGTTTGTGTCTCGCACCGAAAATAAGCGCTCTGTCTGTCCGTGTGGCGGTGATAAGGAAAAAACACGCTAAGCCTACGCTGATAGGGCCGCGGCTTCGGTGACAGCGGAAAACTGGGCGGTCGTGGGACTGATCACGTAGGCAGTTTGTTGGGTTTGGGGGTCGCAAAGTTATTGCTCTCTTTAATCGCGTTATTATACCACCCTACATTATTATGCCACAACCCCTATTGCTTAATTTACAACGGAAATGTGATTCAAATTAAAATAGTCCTCCTGGCCGAATTCGACCACGGCGGCCAATCTCAACAGAGATCAGCCAACTACGCAGGAGATATTATAGTGCAAAAGTGTGAGCACAATACACAGGTGCACTTACTGTTCCATCACTCTCAAAGTTCTGTGAGACGGCAATCCGACATGACCGGAGAGAGATTAGACGCAGGACCAACGGCTTAACGTGCTTTCCGAGGCACGGGGGTGTAACACCTCCAACTTCCCGACTCCGAGTTGTTTTTGAGAAATTCATGACAGAAAATCTCAGAAATAATTTTGGCTCGACCCGGGATTCGAACCCAGGACCTCTCGGATGTAAGGCAGTAACATTGCCACTACACCAACGAGGCAGTCAGAACCTATATAAACTCTTTTGCAAAAAAAACGGGCACTTTAGATTTTTTCCTCTACTTTAATGAAGAAGAACAAGAAATAGGTTTAATTAATTTGACGATGTATTGGCATGTTATTTGAAGCATCCTGGCATGATTCTTTACGTTCCAAATTTAAAATTTGAAATTAATAAAAGAAAAATAATGATTATTGTGGATTATTCTAAAATTGCTTTACTAATGGCGCGAATTGCTGAAACGATTTTTAACTGATTACGATATTTTAAAACTTTTTGGACATTGCAAATTAAACAATTTAATCTTTATTTTTACATTAAATAACACTTTTTGATATGAGTGACAAAGCGATAAGGGCCGGTAAAATTATAGCCCTACTTGAAGAAGGTTGTTCGCAAACTTACGTGTCTCAGCGGCTAAATGTGAGTCGTTCAACTGTCCAGAGGACTTGGCAACGGTATCAAGAGACCGGTTCGGTCAAAAGAAGACCCGGTTCGGGAAGAAAACGATGCACAGAACCAAGAGATGACCGCTTTTTGGTGAGTCAGGCGTTGCGGAATCGTAAGGCGTCAAGTGTGGACCTGAAGAAGAGCCTTGAAGAAGTAAGAGGAGTAGAAGTTAGCTTGTGGACGGTCAGGAGGAGGCTTTTGGCTGCCAATATCAGGAGTTACCGCCCAGCTCGGGGCCCTAAATTACTCCGTGAGCACCGTGTTGCTCGACTTCAGTTTGCTCGGAACTGTGCTTCATGGACTCTGGAGGACTGGAATAAAGTATTGTTTTCTGATGAAGCTAGAATCTCTTTGTGTGGAGAGGACCGACGCCGGCGAGTGCTGCGAAGACCACGGGAACGCTATGCGGAAGTGTGTTTCGAAGAAATCACTCCTTATGGCGGAGGCTCCGTTATGTTTTGGGCAGCAATTAATTCGACGGAGCGTACGGGGTTAGTTTTCATAGAAAATGGACCATTAAATGCACATCGGTACATAATGGAAGTCCTAATTCCATATGCACAACCCACATTGACTGCACTTGGGGAAGATTCCATTTTTATGGACGACAATGCTCGCTCGCACCATTCTGGCGACGTGGAAGCGTACATGCAAGAAGTTGGGATCCGTCGTTTAGATTGGCCAGCTCGAAGTCCTGACCTCAATCCAATTGAGCATGTCTGGGATGTTCTAAAGAGACGTGTAAGATCAGTGCAACCTGCTCCACAAAACATCAGGGAGCTAAAAAGAGTCATTGCAGAAGAGTGGGAACGAATTCCTCAAAACGTTATTAAAAACATCGTGGAAAGCATGCCCAGAAGGATTCAAGCTGTGATTTTGGCAAGAGGAGGTCACATTCGGTATTAGGTGTTTACATTTGTAACTTTATTTAATTAAAAAAAGTAAAAAAAAATCTTATCTTTATTGCCGACCACTTCTTATTGTTTGGGCGTGTACATCGGTTTTAAAGAATCCATCGTTTTTTTTTCTTTTAGTTGCCCGAACTCACTTCACGCGCATTAATTTACACGATTATAAGTATACAGACTACGTCAAAGAAATAAATTTCATTTAATTAACTCAAATCGACCTTAGAACGTAAATTTCCTTAGGTGCCCGTTTTTTTTGCAAAAGAGTGTATAATACTAGTGGCCCCCCGCGAAGTCGTCCGCGAGAAATCCCTTTGTTTTCACATTTGCGGTCGAATGGGATAAAAAGTCCTATGTCCGTTTCCTGGTTCTAAGCTACCTCTCTAACAACTTTCAACCAATTCATCCGTTCTTGAATTATAAATAGTGTAACTAACACCACTTTCTTTTATATGTATATATAGATATTGTTTTATTTACAACGTGAAAATGATTCAAATGAAAAAAAAAACTTATGAATTATATAAGACTGAAGGTGGAAGTACACCGTTCCCTGAAACCTCTATCATTGATTAAAAAAGTTACTCCAAAGTTTACGCAACATGATGTATAAAATTTTATAAGGTTTTGATGACTTTTTGAACGCCTTATACTTGGCTGGTTCTGGTTTAATTTTAAAATGTTAACATTCGGGGGACTTGTTTTTCCAATGCCATCCGCTGTTGATTCGTTTTTAGGGTTCCGTACCTCAAAAGAAAAAACCGGAACCCTTATAAGATCACTTTGTTGTCCGTCTGTCCGTCCGTCCGTCTGTCAAGACCGTTTTTCTCAGGAACGCGTGTAGGTATCAAACTGAAATTTCTATATGATACTTAAGTCTACTGTCCCTGGAAGCTGTAGAAAAATCAACCTTCTTAACTAACGCAATCAAAAGATACAGCCATTTAGGCCGCAAATTTGCGCAAATTTTCAAAACTCGCACGGGAATCAAAACCTACAGGGTACTTCCCGTAAACTTGAAACTTGAAATTTAGTATGAAGTCACGTCTTATAGTACAGATATAGGAAAAATTACGAAAACCGTAAATTTTCAGTTTCATCATATAAAAAAAAATATTTTTGACAATTTTGAAAATTTCAAAGTTACTACTCCTTATCTACACGTTTGTACGGAACCCTCGGTGCGCGAGTCCAACTCGCACTTGACCGGTTTTTTTTTTTTAACTACGATAAGCTAAGCATAAATACTTAAACTAAAACTTAAAATACTTAAACTGTACTGTTCTAATCTTAGGTCGAGAGTTAGTTGCTTAGTCGTCAACACCAAAATACCCTTATTATTTCTATTGACATGATATGTAAAAATTAAATAATTATAAACATCACATACATTGATCTGACTCCGTGGTAAGTAGCTAAAGCACTTGTGTTACAGATATCAAAATCAACTTCGGTATTACAAATACTAATTTAAATAAATACATATAACACCCAGACCAGTACAAACAGACGTTTTCATGCATACAAATGTTTGTACAGTGCGGGGATCGAACCCGCGACCTCTTGATTAATAGTCAACTTTTTGACCATTACACCAAAGTGGTCGTCAGAGATCGCTCTTAGTGAAACGAGTACCTTAATAAGTTGGTTATGTATTTGCTGTAGTGCTCTCTCTCACTTTCTCATCAGCCTATATACGTCCTACTGCAAGGCAAAGGCATCACCTCAACTATAAGGTGGTACGGACCATGCTCAAGGCCGTTTTAGACTGTGCTGGGGCCCTAGGGCACACAAAAATTTGGGGCCCTTGGGCACACAAGAATTTGGGGCCCTTGGGCACACAAGAATTTGGAGCCCATTTGGAATGTAAAGAAAAAAAATAGGTACATACATTATTTTTACGGTGATCTGCTTTATTGTGGGCAATCAAATCTAATTAAAAATTATTAGTATGCTGCTCTTTTTTATAATGGTTATATTTTTTAATAATGAGAATTGTTTCTTTCGAGATTTCTGTTGAGCAAAATCTTCTATTAAATCCGCAAACTCAGTTTTTTTGAAGAATATCACTTTCTATACTCATTATTGACAAATTATTTAGCCGCTCATTTAGCATTGATGTTCGCAATTCATTTTTTATTTTCTTAAGCTGCGAAAATGAACGCTCTCCACTACAGTAGTGTAACCATTAGGCAAAGGAATATTCTTGTAGCAACTTCAACATTTGGAAAAGTTTCTTCTAATTTATCAGTCTTTATTCGTACCTAATCGTAACTTGACTTGAAAATGTATTGATTCGAATAAATATATTAATAAGAAATGTTTAATGCGCATTTTGAGGTAAAATGAGAGAAAAATTATCGGTCCTACGGGGCCCCCTGATGGTGGGGGCCCTGGACACTGGCCCCTTGTACCCTTATGGTAAAGACGGTACTGACCATGCTCCATGGTAAAGACGGTACTGACCATGCTCCACCACGCGGGCCACACCAAAGTGGTCGTCGAATCGTTTCGTAGTCGTTAATTAAACTTAAGCTGCTTAAGATGCCAGGGTCATGTTTAGTGCTTGACGAGCTGTCCACCCCTATTTCCGGCTTTGGTCTCATCTATTGCTCGCTTAATGACCTTTGGCAAAATCAATAGATTGCCGCTGACAGTCACGCCACGGCCGCCGATAGGTCGTCGACCTCTCAGTGTGTCGCGGGCCGCTGTGGATTACAGCCCAGTAAGATCAGTCAGTAGTAGTAATGGAATAATTAGCATTAGCATCATTAATTAGCATGCTATTTCATCGTTAGCAATAATTAAATTATTTAACATTGCGAAATTGTGTGAATGCTTAAATTCACGGACAGCGACGTGTAGTTGCTTTCATAGATTCGCACGCACTGCTTTAGCAGGCTGCTACTGCTTATAGCAGCCGCTATTAGCAGTAGCAGCCAATTGAAACTCGCGTTCGCGTGCTGTCGGGTGACGATCGGCTTTCGAGCGTTAACTAGCGTGTCGATAAAACCCGGTTATTCCTGTGCTCTCGGAAAAAAGTGAACTGTTTTGTTTCTCTGAACCTTTATGTGTAACAGCATGTAATCTTATGTTTAAATAAAGCATTTTGATGGAAAAAAACCGTTAAATTGGCGCCCAACTCGCGGCCGATCAAACCTGTGAAACAGAGTGCCGGCAAGTAGGTACATACCTACCACGCGAACACGAGGAACAATGGCTTCAGGGACGCGATCAAGGACCGGGGGTGCCCAGGAACGCGACGACATGGACATCAACGCAGCGAGACCCTCCTCGGCAGTCGCGGGCGACCACGCCCAGTACGACGCCGAACGAGCAGCAGCACCAGCAGCGCGGAGCGCGGCCGACGACGCACCCAGCGCGTTCATGACCGGCGCGCAGGTGTCTGACCTGCTGGAAGCCTTCACACGATCACAGCAGGAAGCCAACCGAAGTCTCTTCGAGAGCATCGTGACAACAATGAACCGAACGACGAGCACGACGGAACCCGTGGTGGTTCCACCTCCGACGCCACCCATGTCGACGCACGAAACGCAGTACCGAGGCGGGTCATTCGCAAAATGTACCGCACGCTTCGACGGACGAGCAGACGACGCCGACAAGCTTGAAGCTTTTCTAGACGCCGTGATTACTTACAAAGAGTGCCTGAGCGTAAGCGACGAGCATGCGCTGCGCGGGCTCCCAATCTTGTTGGTAGAAGACGCGGCGGTCTGGTGGAGAGGTATCAAGAACTCCGTCCTGACTTGGGACGACGCGGTCGCGCGCCTACGAGGATTGTACGGCGCCGTGCGACCTGCCTACAAAATCCTACGCGAGATCTTCGCGCAAGAGCAAGGACAACAACGTTGCGACGTGTTTATATCACGAACGAGAGCGCTTATCGCCAAACTTCCGTACGAACTGGACGAGTGCATACAAATAGACATTGTCTACGGGTTGCTGGACCGCAAAGTGCGTAAACGCGTAACACGCGAAAGTGTAGTGTCGTTAGATCAGCTGGTGGATAGGGCCCGCGAGTTCGAGGAATCGCTCGCAGAGGTGACGCAAGCGGACGTAGGTATAGGTCTACGCGGCACCACAGGTACCAATCCAAAGCCGAAGCAAACTGTAAGTAACAAATTTCATAACACTAGTAATAACAGTAACATGACATGACCCGTACACACTCGCCATCTAGTTCAAACGACGCTAATAAGACCGCGCGTAATCGCGCGCGATGTTGGTACCTATTGTAAAAAGTTTGGACACCAAGTAGATGATTGTCGTAATTTAGAAGCTAAAAACGCTAAAAGTATAGAGAAAGATACAGATATTTACAGTGATAAACGTAATATTAGTTCTATAAGGTGTTACGGATGTGGCCAACAGGGCGTAATTAAATCGAAATGTGAGACTTGTAATCCGAAATCGCAAGTAGAGTTCCACGTTTTAGGTACCCCGCAGCAAACAAGCAACCCTTGCCAGTCTTCTCCAGTAACATTTTACCTCAAAATACGAAGAAAAGACGTTATCACTCTTATCAGTCGAAAGGTGAGATACAGGGTGACAACCGGTATTTTGGTACCATACAGGGTGTCGACCGGAATTTTTCCGATAATTCGGGTACTGAACCGGTAGGTCCCCTAAAGTCAAAAGGTAAGATACAAGGTGACAACCGGTGTTTCGAATCCATACAGGGTGTCGACCGGGATTTTTACGGTATTTCGGAAAGTGATCCGGTAGGGTATATAAACGCCCTAAACATCCAAAACGACTCACCAACGATCAATGTCACGATTGTGGGACGCAAAGGTGTTGCCGTTATTGATACTGGCGCAACTAAATGTCTCGCAGGCCCATTGCTGTACCGTGCGCTGGTGGACGGCGGCGTATTCTTCACGCAGACGCAGCGGTCGATCGGGCTGGCAGACGGCTCGCAACAGGTACGTGACGTTCTCACAGGTGAAACGACTGTTGTAGTCGCCGGTCGGGAGGTGCCGATCACGTTTCTGGTGACTCCCGGAGCCAACGCCAAGACACTCTTAGGACGGGACTTCATCAGGGATGCGGGCATTGTCATCGACATCCAGCGAGGCTCCTGGAGTTTTGCCGACACCCCAGACCAGCGGTACCAGTTCGTTCAGAACTACTTACTTACCCCTGCTGCAGACGCAGAACTGATGCGTGTCGAGACCACCGAGCTAAAGCTGAGGGACGACGAAGGCCTCAACTTAAGTGACGGGCAGCGCGATAGGCTTAACCAGCTGATAGTGAAGAATGCTGACCGCTTCGCTCCCGAAGGAGAACCTACTGAATTCGCGATGCACCACATCAGAACGGACGAGAAGCAGGAACCCATCGCTTCTCCGCCTTACCGCTTATCGCCAGGTAAGAAGCAGCTTCTAGAGGCTGAGTTGGATAAGTTGTTGCGAGCGGACATTATTGAAGAGTGCGAGTCGCCTTGGGCGGCGAACGTTGTGCTGGTCACGAAGAAAGACGGCGGCGTAAGGCTTTGTGTCGATTACCGAAAGCTGAACGCCGTTACGGAACCGGACCGTTACCCTCTACCAAGGATGGATGATGTCCTCCATGCCGCAAAAACAAGCAACTTCATGAGCACGCTCGATTTAAGATTAGGCTACTTTCAAGTTGGTGTTGCAGAGGAAGACCGCGATAAGACCGCGTTTATCACCCCTCTGGGTACATACCGATTTAAAAGGATGCCGATGGGTTTACGTAACTCTGGGGCTACTTTTCAAAGACTCATGGACAGGTTCAAGTCTAACATCCAGGGCGATGTCTCTATCCTGTGTTATCTTGATGACTTGATCCTGCTGTCGGACTCGTATGGGAAACACCTGGAAGACCTGGAGGCGGTGTTCGAAAGACTTAAAATGTTTAACTTGCGGGTAAACCGCGAAAAGAGCGTCTTTGCCAGAGATTCGGTAAAGTTTTTGGGTCACCTGATTGTTCCAGGAGGTATCCAGGTCGACCCTGAAAAAACCTCGGCCATCATAACTCTTCCACCACCAAGAAACCTGAAACACCTGAAGAGTTTCCTTCAGACGACGAGTTGGTTCCGTAGGTTTATCCCTAATTACGCAGAGGTTGCCCGGCCGCTGACGATGCTGTTGAAGAAAGACTCCAGCTGGAGGTGGACGTCGGAGCAGGAAGCAGCGTTTGAACAACTAAGACAACTCCTTGTTACAGCGCCGATATTACGCCAAGCCGATGAAACCCAACCGTACAAGCTAAGGACGGACAGCAGTGGCTACTGCCTTGGGGCAGTGTTAATGCAGGGGGAGGGGCCGGACGAGCGACCTATTGAGTACGCTAGCCGCCTCCTGACTGCCGCCGAGAGGAACTACACGACAACGGAGCGTGAGGCTTTAGCTGTCGTATGGGCTGTCACGAAGTTTCGCGGGTACATCGAAGGCTCTGAGGTAGTTGTTATTTCAGACCACCAGCCCCTGCGATGGCTGATGAGTGTTAAGTCGCCAAGCGGTAGACTCGCTAGGTGGGCACTGACACTTCAAGAATATAACCTGCGCATTGATTACGCGCCAGGTAAATGTAATGTCGTAGCTGACACACTTTCACGGCCTGCGTGCACTGAAGAGGTAAGTTGTGAGCTTTGTCTTTCCGTGGTCGATCTGCCGTCACAGAGCGCTTCCGATCTGCGTAAGCAGCAGCTTCTGGACCCTGATGTTAAGAGGATCATAGACAACTTGGAGGCGGAAGACGAACCCTTTAGGGGGAGACAGTGGGCAAACCGAGGGTACGTGATGTCAGACGGGGTCCTGTACAGGTGCGGCCCCGATTCTGACGACAATGACGATGCATGTTTGGTCGTACCAGTGAGCGAAAGACCTAAGGTTTTGGCTGATTTTCATGACGCGCCGACGGCTGGCCACATGGGTGTCGAGAGAACGCTGCATCGAATAAGTTCGCGATTTTATTGGCCTGGCATGAGAGCGACTGTGACCGAGTATGTGAAGAATTGCGTGCCTTGCCAGCGGTATAAAGCTGACAATCGCAAACCAGCCGGTCTTCTTCAGTCCCCTGCCAGTACCCGCCGTTTTGAGGTGATGTCTGTCGACTTGTTTGGCCCCTTGCCGGAGACCCCTTCTGGAAATCGATGGATTCTGATTGTCGAAGACGTTTCCAGTAGATGGGTCGAACTCTTCGCCCTTAAAAACGCCACAAGTGTAGAGTGCGCCAAGGCCCTCATTGAGGAAGTTTTCCTGAGGTTTGGGGTGCCGAGAAGGATGGTAAGCGACAACGGAGTACAATTTGTAAGCGAGATCATGCAGCAGGTGTGTAACACTTTTGGGATCGATCAATGCCTGACTCCGTTTTACCATCCAGAGGCAAACCCCGTAGAAAGGAAAAACAGGGACTTGAAACCCCAGCTGGCGATCCTGGTTGGCAGGGATCATTCGTCATGGGATGAACACCTCCCATCTGTGAGGTTCGCAATGAACTCTGCGATGTGCTCCAGCACAGGGTACTCGCCTGCGTTCCTCACCTTCGGACGGGAGATGCGCGCGCCTGCCGATGCAGTTAACGATATGAGGAGTATTGTGGAGGGCGACAAATTCATAGCAAATATTAGTCCTTACCTCAGAAAGTTCTCCTCCGCGCTCCTCGACGCCAGGGATTCCCACGAGAAGGCACAGGCGATCCAGAAGAAATACGCCGATGAAGGTCGTAGGCCACCGCCAGACTATAAGGTAGGCGATCTAGTCTTGCTTAAAACTCAAGGTTTAAACGACGCTGACCGAGGTCAGACACCAAAATTCAACCCTAGGCGAGATGGCCCGTATAAGATTGCGAGGGTCTTGAGTGAAACAACTTACCTGCTCGACGGGGAGTCAGGGTCTTTAGGGAAGTACCATGTCTCTCAACTAACCCCGTTTGTTGGTCACATCCAGCCGCCTGTTAGGGAAAAGCGCCGCCGGGGAAGGCCGCGTAAATTTTAGGCTAGTACAGTCTTTGCGTTGCGTCGTCTGAGCTAGAGGGGGAGGCTGTAACGCGGCGACGTTAATTTCATTCCCGCGCAACGTTTTACCGTTGCGTTACTTTTTATTACCTGTGGTGTCGCGTGTCCGTCCGACCAATCAGCGCGCGCGATCGTCCCTCCCCACGACCCCGCAAGGGAAGTTTCTAGACTCGGGCGTGCCGATAAAACCCGGTTATTCCTGTGCTCTCGGAAAAAGTGAACTGTTTTATTCTCTGAACCTTTATGTGTAACAGCATGTAATCTTATGTTTAAATAAAGCATATTGATGGAAAAAAAACCGTTAAAGTATTTATTTACGAAAAAAAGTATTTAAGTATGTTTCTCCGTTGTCTAGTACCCATAACAAAGGCCTCGTAGCTTAATTTGGGACTAGAGAATTGGTGTGATTGTTGTGAAATATTTATTTTTTAATTTTATCTCCACCGCGATTACTCCTACGCTTCCCGCGACCGCGCACCATATACTTGGCCCACATTGTAAGGCGGAACGGAACGTCGTTTGGCGCAACGGATTTAGAGTTAGAAAGCTAAAGGGAAGCGCTTCCTACCGACCGGGTTTTATGGTCGGAGACCAAGGTCCGATAAACGTCATCTTGATTTGTCTATCTATATTATTCAGAATCTAAATATTATATGCCGCGGTTCATGTGCAGTACTAGGGTAACAGCGCCATCTAGCCTATGGAGCCGTATCAGCGCTCGCTGTTGTGCTTGCCACCGTTATGGCGAATGGTAGAGGTCGCCACAGTCGCCAAGACGCGGTCGCCATTCGAGAACCTTTCCGCCCATCGGTTCGCCGCGCTATGTGTCTCGCCCACTTCCACTTCAGCTGAGCAATGCTTCGTGCAATAGCAGTCTATTCAGTTACTTCTGCGTATCTTTTAAGCGTAACTCTGGCGCAATTTGACTGGCTGTTGAATGTTTACTACAACCCAGCCCAGTGCCAGAGGCATGGTAAACACGTTTACATCACCATCTCGGCAACTTAATTTGCCTCGCAATCCGCTCGGCTCTGTGACAAGGACACAGTTAACTCTATAGAAAAAAAAGTACCTTCAGCGTCAATCAAATATTAACCTCTTACTTAACCCAAGAAGAAGATTTAGTTTAGTCAATTTGAATTGCATTCATAATGCTTATCTATACTAATATTATAAAACTGAAGAGTTTGTTTGTTTGTTTGTTTGAACGCGCTAATCTCAGGGACTACTGATTCGAATGGATTTTTTTTTTGTTAAATAGACCATTTATCGAGGAAGGCATTCGGCTATATAACATCACGCTGCTCCTACGAGGGTGAATCAAAAAGTTCTTAGAAGTGCATATATATGAAACCTTTTTGGATCAAGTTCGATATTCAAATTAAAGAGTCTATCACACTATATTTATGCAGACTGTCACTTGTTTTTGTCAGTTTGTTCGCATGTTATAATTTTTTTTGTGCAACGACTTGCTAAAAAGTCAAAATTATGGATAAAAGTGAGTTACGTGCGGTGATAAAATATCTCAGTTTGAAAAAAATGTCTACGAAGGAAATTTTTTTGGACATTCAGCAGACATTAGGGGGTGATGCTGTACCCTATTCTACGTTTGCGTAAAACAAAAAGCGACATTTGGAAATTTCCAAGCGTAATCTCGAAATGTTCCAGCATGATTCGGATAATTTTTGCCGTCGTCTCGTCACCATGGATGAAACGTGGGTCCACCATTTTGATCCTGAAACTAAAAGACAAAGCATGTCTTGGAAACGACCATCCTCTCCATCTATTAAGAAATTTCGAGTTGCTCCTACCGCTGGCAAAGTTATGGCCTCTGTGTTCTGAAAATTTAATCCCGAAAGTGCGTGAAGCGATTAAAGAAAAACGTTGTGGAAAACTGTCGTTGGGCGTGTTGTTCCTTCAAGATAACGCTCCTGCTCATCAATCGGAAGTTGCGCTCAACGCAATCCGCGGCTTCAATCTCCTTGACCACCCACCATATTCTCCGGACTTAGCCCCAAGTGATTTTCACTTATTTCCACAATTAAAAGAGGAAATTCGTGGAACAAAATTTCACGATAATGACGTGGTTATAGCTGCCGTAGAGGACTTCAAGAAAATAATTTTTTTTCACAAGGAATAAGGAAGTTAGAAACGCGTTATTCTAAATGCATTGCATTGGAGGGAGATTATGTAGAAAAATAAAATATTATTATTTAAATCTTTGCATTTTTTAATATTGATTCCAATAATTTTTTGATTCACCCTCGTATTACGAGCGAAGAAATAATGGAAAATGTGAAAGAAAACAAGGAAAATTATTCATCCTTGAGATCTTCCGTTGCGTGCGCTGCGAAAACGGTTCAAGATACCAAAAACCGGTCAAGTGCGAGTTGGACTCGCGCACCGAGGGTTCCGTACAAACCTGTAGGGAAAAAAAGTTACTACTCCTTAAGTAGTAACTTTTTTTTATATGATGAAACTGAAAATTTTACGGTTTCGTAATTTTTCCTATATCTGTACTATAAGACGTGACTTCGTACTAAATTTCAAGATTCTAAGTTTACGGAAAGTACCCTGTAGGTTTTGATTCCCGTGCGAGTTTCGAAAATTTGCGGCCTAAATGGCTGTATCTTTTGATATCTTTTGCTTAGAAGGTTGATTTTTCTACAGCTTCCAGGGACAGTAGACCTAAGTATCATATAGAAATTTCAGTTTGAAACCTCCACGCGTTCCTGAGAAAAACGGTCATGACAGACGGACGGACGGACAACAAAGTGATCTTATAAGGGTTCCGTTTTTTTCTTTTGAGGTACGGAACCCTAAAAATATATGTATGAAAGAATTATTCCTCTTGAATTTATCTAAAAAAAAATCTGCTACATATATGTATGTTTATGCCCAAAATTACTATTCCACGCGGATGAAGTCACTTATAAGGTCTTAGCAACAACAACAGAAATGCTAAATCCTTGCTCTTTTTCCTATTCTTTAGGCTCAGCTCACACCTACGACTTTCTGTCGCCCCAACTCGCTTCTGATAGAGTGCCAGTCAACCAATCGCGCTTCAATCACTGACGGTCGCGAGTCGTGGCAACAGTATGCCGCAGGTTGCCAGTTGCAGTTTACCTCGTTGGTGTAGTGGCAAAGTTTCTGCCTTACATCCGAGAGGTCCAGATTTTCTGTCATGAATTTCTTAAAAACAGCTCTCAGTCGGGAAGTTGGCGGTGTTAAACCCCCGTGCCTCGGTGCGCACGTTAAGCCGCTGGTCCTGCGCTTGATCTCTCTCTGGTCATGTCGGACCGTCTCACCGAACTTTGAGAGTGATGGAACAGTGAGTGCACCTGTGTACTTGAGCTCACACTTGTGCACTATAATATCTCCTGTGCAGTTTGCTGATCTCTGTTGAGATTGGCCGCCGTGGTCGAAATCGGCCAGGAGGACTATTATTATTATGCCGCAGGTGTGGCCTGAGCCTTGCCTACAGTTGGCGATCATAGCGTGCACCAAGTTGCATTAGGGGTCAATGACAACCTGTATTGCATTGTCGATGCGACGTCCCGTTCGCTTTATTGTTTTGTACAGTCAGCAACACTTTAAAAAAATGAATTCGCATTTGGTTGACGGGTACGGAAACCTTATGACATTAGTAAGTCGCCAATAGGCATGATGATACCTATCGTAAATATTTTCAAGACCATGGTGTTTTAAAAACATAACCTTTGAGAAGCTAGTAAAACCAATTTATTTCCAAAAAGCTAAAGAAAACAATTTTTACTCACGTAGAATACAATAAATATTCAGTTAATTAATTGACTTCGATTTCTGATACTAAATTATGGCGTCAAATTATAGTATTCCTCTCTTTTTGACCTTCATGTCTTTAGATTAATTCAAAACAGTTGTAAAAGACGTATTAGTGTCGAAAAGATATCATAAAATGTATGATACAATAGTGACTGAGCTTGTTTCGCCGCTTTATTAAATGAATGAATAAAATATTTATTTGCACAAAACCTGAACTTGTAAGAACTATACTAGGTCAATTTGTCCCGAAGCGATGGTAGGGTATTAATATAAAATTATTTATATGTTGGGACGTGTAAAAGTACTCCTTGTGGGTCTATTTACATTGTAGATCTGAGCTCATTCATAAGAATATGTTAATATTGAGAATAAGTTTGGATAGAAAATGAATGAACGCTTTGTCATATTCGGTATGAATAGCGTTTTGGTGGAGCGTGTGATCGCCCTCTGGTGAGCCGTGTTTGCATGCGTGCCGGATCGCGGTCGCGATTACAATAAATTGATTTTATTCTATTGCTTATCCATTAACTCATGCTATCTGCTGTTCCAGCGCAAAGCGGAACCAGTAATTCTGGAGTACTTCGAGCATGGAGACACGCATGCCGCTGCCGAGGACTTCTTGGAGTTTGTCACCGCGAAACGGAGTCATTTGGTACGTCTTCAGACCATCCTCATCATTAATATTATAAAGTCGCGCCAAATAAAAAGAAGGCTGACCGTTAGATCACCTGCGAATAAGATTTATGGGTCTTTAGGGGCAAAGGATGCCAGAAGGTGTTGGGGAAATAAATAATAACGCACAGTGTCTGAATCAAAATACGCGTAAGTCGATATGTATAGCGGGCCGGCGAGTGACGTGCGCTCCGCGTCTAATCCATGTTCGGACTGGCTCGCGCCGAACGCGCGCGTTCGGTTATATTCGATGACGTTCGGGCGATGTGTCTAGTTTATTGCGCCTCTGTGACGTCACGGCTATTGCACTCGGCGACCGCTGCAATGCATCGGGCGGCGATAGCTATTTGCGCGATAATATTTGATTCGACTTACTGACTTGTGTGTAAGTGTAATTAGTTAGTGAGTGTAAGTTAATATTAAGATGTAAATAAATATAGCCTATAAAAATTACATTTATTATTATAACTAACTTAGAATAAACATATTAGTATAAGTAAATTTAATAATAATGTTTAAATAGGTATCCTACAGGTCTAATTATTGGTACGAAATACGATTCGAGCGGGCATATCATGCGCCGCACGTCCGCGCCAATGTGCACGAGTGAGAGTGAGACAGCGACTGTTCCATCCGATGCCTAAAATTCTCTCCTCCAGAGTTCTTATTATTTGGCGCGACATATACCACCACTTTAAGTGCCATGCCTTGGTTTAGTATCTCAAGTGTAGACTTTGATTTAACGCAAATTCTAGGTTCCATGCCCTGTTCATGCCAGCTTCACGTTCTACGGAATAGAAAAACCTCAGATGCGAATAGGCACCAGCCTACCAATGACTTTTCTGGTCGATAACATTAACAGCTCAGTTATTGGACTGAAAGCAACGTCCGTGTCTTACGACCAACCTGTGGTGACATCTACCGTTCGCCATCACAAGCGCATGCCTAACGGTGGCAAGCACGACAGCGAGTGTTGATACAACTACATAGGCTAAATGGCGCTGTTAGCCTAGTACCGCGCATGAACTATAAGATTTAGATCCCGAATAATATAGATAGACAAATCAAGAAGATGTCTATCGGACCATTGTCCCCGACTATAACACCCGGTCGGTAGGAAACGGTTCCCTTTAGCTTCCTAACTCTTAATCTGTTGCGCCAATGTGATCTGCATTCGTATGTTTCTTGCGATTAGGTCTTTTTGACGGTCAACAGCAATCCATATTTTTTGCTTCTCATCCGGCAGGTATGTGAAACCATCGTGGAGATAGCGCTGGACCACAAGCCTTCGCACTGCGAGATGGCATCCGTCCTTATATCCGATCTGTACGGGAGAGTGTTCTCCGCTAAGGACATCGGCTATGGTGAGTTACACATATTAAATCCGTGTAGAGTGACTCTGACCAGAAAAGTTGCAAATATAATAACACGATGACCACGACCACGTTAAGAAGTTGACTATAAACCAAGAGTTCGCGGTGTCGTTCCCCGCACTGTACAAACATTTGTGTGCATGAACATATCTATTTGTACTGATCTGGGTGTGATATGGATTTATTTAAGTTTATTTGTAATATTTAAGTTTGCAACGTGAATGCTTGATGGAATCAGGCGTTACTTTGCGGAAATCCATGACTAAAGCTGAAAAAGATGATTATTTTGCTTTAAATTTCCACGTGAATGCTTATCACGAAATAATCATATAGCTGTCTTACATGCCACCTAGCCCTGGCATTTTTTCAATTTGTAAAAAATGCACCTTGGATTCCCATTTCTTACTTCAAATCATTCAAAGTCAATATTTATGTAAAGACTGATTAAATCCTGTCTGACACAAAAATTGCTGATCGGGCTAGGGAATTGGGCCGGTAAATGCGAATGCTAATTTGTGCAGTTTTAGGAAACTTTATATTGTATAGGACTTAATAACTTAACAATCTATTTCGAGCTTCGCGACAATTAGTATCGAGCGCGTATACGTGTTGTTGCTATGGCATTGGCGTCCCGTGGCCGAGTGAGCGCGATCGCTATCGCTGGTCGGTGGCGTATACTGTCGAGAGTGTCCCCCCCCGCGACCCCGCACACCGTCTTGCTAGTGATGTGAAGGCGCGAACAATTGGCATGATGACGGCTATCTTAAATATTTTCAAGACCATGGCGTTTAAAAAACATAGCCCCTATGAAGTTAATACAACTTATATATTTTCAAAAAGCTGTGGAAAACAATTTTTAAACACAATAAACTACATAAATATTCGGTCAATTGACACCGATTTCTGATACATGACCGTGACGTCACGTTCATGTATTCCCATACAAAATTTATGGAGGCAGACCGTTTTGATAGATAAAAAGTATGTCAACAATTGGTGGTGTCATCTAGCCCATTGCATACCTTCAAATAAACTCACGAATATTACTTGTTCATCTTTCAGCGTTCGAGAGGCTACTAGACAAGCTACCCGACTTAGTGCTGGACACGCCCGACGCGGCGGTACTCCTGTCCAACTTCATAGCGCGCTGCGTCGCCGACGACTGCCTGCCGCCGCGGTTTGTGCAAGCGCAGTCCGCCGCGGAACTCAATGCGCACGCCAGGTGAGAATGTAGTGTCTTAAATGACCGATAGATGGCGTTGGTTGTTTGTTGACTCGCGCTAGCACATGGGATTTTCACATACGCATAGGCAATGTATTACTGTTTTGAATGAGTTGAAAGGGACAGATATTAGCTTGTATAACTTAACAGCGCGTTGCGTCGCCGACGACTGGCTGCATTAGCTTGTATAACTTAACAGCGCGTTGCGTCGCCGACGACTGGCTGCCGCCGCGGTTCGTGCATGCGCAGTCCGCCGCGGAACTCAATGCGCACGCCAGGTGAGAATGTAGTGTCTTCAGTGACCGATGTAGATGGCGAGTAGATGGCGTTGGTTGTTTGTTAACTCGCGCTAGGACAGGGGTTTTTCACTTATGCATAGGCAATGGATTGCTGTTTTGAATGAGATGAAAGGGACAGATATTTGCTTGTCTAATTTAATAGCGCGTTGCGTCGCCGACGACTACTACGACGGAACTCAATGCGCACGCCAGGTGAGAATGTAGTGTCTAATGTGAGACTGATAGTCCTCCTGGCCGATTTCGACCACGGCGGCCAATCTCAACAGAGATCAGCCAACTACGCAGGAGATATCACTCTCAAAGTTCGGTGAGACGGCAATAGACATGACCGGAGAGAGATCAGGCGCAGGACCAACTGCTTAACGTGCGCACCGAAGCACGGGGCTGTAACACCGCCAACTTCCCGACTTCGAGCTGTTTTTGAGAAATTCATGACAGAAAATCTCAGAATCAATTTTGACCCCACCTGGGATTCGTACCCCGGACGGATGTAGGGCAAAAACTTTGCCACCATACCAACGAGGCAGTTCGAGACCAACAAGAAACGAGATACCAATAGATGGCGTTAGTTGTTTGTTAACTCGCGCTAGGACATAGGGTTTTCACCTACGCATAGGTAATGAATTGCTGTTTTGAATTAGTTAATGGGACAGATATTCGCTTTTCTAACTTAATAGTGCATTGCGTTGCCGACGACTGCCTGCCACCGCGGTTTGTGCAGGAGCACAGAAAGTGAGATTTTAGTTGGCCGATAGACGGCGTTGGCTGTATTTTAGATCGCGCTAGGACGCTGTTTCTTTCGTTGTTGAGTAATCAGACTGCTGAATCTGATTTGGTTAATCAGTCTTAAGTAGCAGTACAGATTTATCTAAAAGTTTTCTGGTAGCTATAACTCCATAGTGGCTGTATTGTCATTGTTAATTGACAAATGGGTTGAGGAGGTGCATTTTATAACTTGCTAGGTAATCTAACCTAAGCCCTAACCTATCTCATTGAAATGCGAGGATGGTTCACATTTCAATGCTCAAGAAATGGAGTTTAACGCGGGAATATCGATCGGATCAGTACGGAGCACCTTCCTCTATTTCTTACATTTACTCCACGGTTTTCCTTCAGTAACACATTATGATGATAATTCCACCTCACTATCACAATAATACACCACGAAACATCAATTTAGAAAATTAAGAAACAGAGCCTGTTTTGGTTCTATGAATAGGTTTAGTAAAATAGCAGGCTGTAATTAAAAGGTGCTGTAATTATCGCTCAAATATACAGAGAATCCTACTACTATTATAAAGGCGAAAGTTTGTAAGTATGGATGTATGGATGTTTGTTACTCTTTCACGTAAAAACTACTGAATGGATTTGAATGAAACTTTACCACAATATAGCTTATACATCAGAATAACATATAGGCTACAATTCATAAAGAATTTTTAAGATAAAGGCTTTCCACGCGGACGAAGTCGCGGGCGGCCACTAGTAAGAACATAAATCTAAGTCGCGACAATAGTGTAAGTAGTCCCTAGTGCTTCTAGGTGAATGTGCGAACGTTCGGCCGCGAGCTGGTCGGGCGCGATCGTGCAGGCTCGGGTGAGCTCGGTGTTCGCCGCCACCGAAGATACCAACTTTCGTTTCCCTCGTTAAACTCTACAGTTATCTACAGTTTTTTGGTAATAAATTGGTTTTACTAGCTTCATCATAGAAGTTACGTTTTTAAAATACCTACGGTAAAATTTACAATAGGTGTCATCATGGCTATTGAATATTTTAAATGACACCACCAATCGTTGACATACCCTTTATTATCTGTCAAAACGGTCTGCCTCCATAGATTTTGTATGGGAATACAATATCGTGTCGTCACGATTGTGTCAGTCAGTAAAATCGGAGTCAACTGACCAAATTTTTATTGAATTTTGTGTGTTTAAAAATTGGTTTCTTTCTACAGCTCTTTGGAAATGTACTGATTGTTTTAACTACATAGGGGCTATGTTTTTAAACGCCATGGTTTTAAAAATATTTAAGATAGGTGGCATCATGCCTTTTGTGATACTGTTGCAGACAAGCAATCCACCGAGCGGAGACTCTGCTGTCAATGAAACAAGGTCTCGTGCGGCTCGACAACATATGGGGCGTTGGTGGCGGTATCAGGTAAGGAAACATTATTGTTTTCTACTTGAAAGCAACTTGTAGAGTTATTACTATGAATTTCGTAATTACACTCATATTGAGTTATTGCTTAAAAACATTATCGATATAGAGAAAGATGAGTCAACAGGAAGATTCATTTTATTATTTTAATAAAATTAATATTTCAGTACATTGATAATGTTTTTACACAAATTATTTCTCAAAGATTTAGACTTAAGTATGATATACTAAAAAATAAGGTAGGTGATAATTAGAGAGATGTTAAGTTTGAGCGTAAATCATACCAATCGGTCACTGAATCTCTTCAAGAAATAAATACATAAATTAAATACATATATAAAAATCATTTAATTCCAGATCTTGTCACATAAAAAATAGTAAAAATAAAAAAAAGTTTATAAAAATAAAAGCAAATTACATTATATTACATTATTAAAAGAAAATAATTAAATGAAATCAGAATTGTTTAAAAATTACTAATATACATCTTCATTTCGTATTGATAGTTATGTACGTAATACTATTGTTATATATTTTTTTGCTATTTTTGGAAGGATATTAAAGTTCGTAAAATTAAAAATTAAAAAAAAATTAGTACTTCACATGATCTATCCCTTCGCAAAATATAATTCATAATTCTTTATTTGCATAAGACCATGTTATATAGATGTTACACTAAATACAGTGCACATGTCTTGCCAAAACTATTTGCATGCAAACACAATAGGGTAAAATAAACAAAATTTAACAATAACACAAAATATGATCTCGCTTCAAACTCAGATACATACATTGGGTTGTAATCTAGTGAATACATTTAGTTGTCTTATTGTATTTAATAACCTTACCTGATTGTAACCTGTTTTGTGTCTACATAATAAATAAATAATAATGTCAGTAAAAAGAATGAAATGAAAATTTAACAAGAGTGGGAGTGGGCGGGTCAACTCAAATCGCCACACAATTGATTACAAGTAGATGGCTATCGCCGTAGAGGTAGACCCAAAAAAAGATGGTGTGACGATTTGACGAGTTTTCTAACAGTTTGGCAATCCTTAGCCGCCAATAGGGAACAGTGGAGGAGTTTGGGGGAGACCTATGCCCAGTAGTGGGATGAAATAGGTTAATAAAAAAAATGGTTGCCTGTAAAGTCGGTTTTACGGTCGAAGATTTTACGTGACACCGATCATGTTTGAGTGGGAGAGAGACGCAAGGCATTCGCCGGTCCGGCGGGCCTCTCTCTCGTTCGGTGACACATCGTAACAGACGTGATCGAGCGTTACACTTTTTCATGAGTGACTCCGAGCCACAACCTAATTTAAGACGTTGTCACGTCAATAAATCCTCATAACATCATATACCATTATGTTCGTAATACTATTGTTATCTTTATTTTGTTATTCTTGGAAAGATATTAAGGTTTGTAAATAGTTAATATACTAAAAAATATTACTCATTATGTGTTATCCATTCTCAAAATCTCCTCTCTTGGGCAGGCCAGTGAAGTCCCTGATCCGCCAGATCCAGCTGCTGCTGAAGGAGTACCTGACGTCGGGCTCGCTGGGCGAGGCCGTGCGCTGCGTGCGCGAGCTCGAGGTGCCGCACTTCCACCACGAGCTGGTGTACGAGGTCACTACATATATATCTATCCCACTTAGCGTTAACATTACTTTAGAAAATCTTGCTCGTGATAGTCTGAAGCACAGGTTAGCCCTGGTTCAGACAGAGAGAATACTTTCCCCTTTTTAGGGTTCCGTAGTCCGACAAGGAGCCCCAATATATTTATACACCGTGGTTTTTTAACCGTCTTAAAGCCGAAGGCTACTTAAAGTATCTAATAACTACTTGCTATTCGTAAAATAAAACTTGGTTATTATTAACATTTTAAAGCCTAAGAAATTAAAAAGAATATTAGCATAATTTAGTACGAAACATCCTGTGACGAGCACGCGCGCGGGTCATTGACTCGGCGGTCTAACACTACTGACCTAGTTTTACGCACGGATATGTAATAATTCTTTAGAGAAAGGGGTGGGCGTCACAAAGGATTTGCGCTAGCGCATGATTGGGTAGCGGTCCACGTGGACTATCTCAGATTGGCTAACGATGCGGCACGCGTAGAGGCGGCAAGGTCACGGTAATATTATCTATACAGTATTCCATCTTCATATAAACGGACGACGCGCGAGCTATACCTACGCGCCCGGATCTTGGCATGCGCTTGGCATGCTACAGTCGCGGATTGCCGCAGTGACGAACGGACGGTGTGCTGGTTTTTAATCAGTAACCGCCCGAATTTTAACTCGAAATAAGTGCAAGTAGCTATTTAACATGACAAGTAGAATATATTGTGCTGTTTTTGGATTGCGGATTTTTATACACTCAAATATAATAATAAAGCATTTCGTTCATATGTACGAGAATAATATTAGTAATGCAATCAATGTGCAAATATTTTTCGGTCGCAAATTTATTAGACCGATTTGTTAGCAAGTAGCTATTTAACATGACAAGTAGAATATATTGTGCTGTTTTTGGATTGCGGATTTTTCATACACTCGAATATAATAATTAAGCATTTCGTTCATACGAGAATAATATTAGTAATACAATCAATGCGCAAATATTTTTCGGACGCAAATTTATTAGCCCGATTTGTTAAAAAGTCACATAATCATGGGTTTTAATTAAATCTATCAATCAATAAAACAACTTTCATTTTAATTGAACACTTTCTATTCAATTCATAAAGTATTTTATGTAATCATATAAATAATTAATATTGTTTCTGAGTATCTGTGCTTATAAATAAAAAGTAACAAATGTACAATCTCAAAACTAGATAGAAACTCAAAGTAGGCAGATGCAATTAAAACGCTGTAGGTAGGCGACAGCGACAGCCCTATCTCATACTGACGTACCGCGCGGCGGTAGGTACTTATTTTAAAAACACGGCCGAGATGGAATACTGTATGGATAATATTACCGTGGCAAGGTCAAGGAATGCATTGTTGAAAACGTAAACATTATGCACAGGATGATACATTACGTAACATTACTATTGGGATTTTTTACACAAAAATTATATGAAGTGTAGTTGGCTGATCTCTGTTGAGATTGGCCGCCGTGGTCGAAATCGGCCAGGAGGACTATTATTATTATATGAAGTGAAAAAAGTATGATTGCATGTCCTACAGGTTTGTTAAGATTGTTATATAACATAGGTTTCGGCTTTAAAACGGTTAAAAAGCACTGTGAATTTATTTATTAAGATACAGCAACAAAAGACTTAATCTAAGCTACACTGGTATACAGGGTGTAAAAAAAACCTTAACGAAGCCGAATACCACATATTTTACCAATTGTTACGATCATTTTTTTACTTTACACCATACCTGGGAAGTTAACGGTTACTGAGATATTGATGGTTAAAGTTTGAAAAAAAATTGATGATTTTTACAGAAATGACTTCTGTCCGTTAAAACTGAACTTTTTTCCAAAGAAACATGATTCAAATTTTCACTAGTTCTTTCATAAAAAGCCTCTAAATGGCACACTCCGCAATGAACAGCGCACACTCGAACCGAACCGCGTCGCGGCGGCGTAAAGCAACACGCCCCGCGGTGACTTTTCCGCGTGCGCGCTGTACATTGCGGGTTAGAATTAAATTATTTTTTTTGATGTGAAAAAATAAAAGTTGTTTCCCAGCCAAAATTTATTTTTAATACGATTTGGTTTGATGTACTGAACGCGTGGTTGACGGCTTCGTTAAGGTTTTTTTTACACCCTGTATAATATCACGTTCAGTTTGCATTTCGATATAAGATCGTTCAGTCCGTCCTAGTCTGTCACAGTAGAATATCTTCTATGTTTATGGACTAATTTGCATGTAACTTGTTTCCAGGGTACTTTACATAAAGATCTCATTTTTGAAAATACGAAAAATTGCAATTACCCCTTTTTAAGGGTATCTCCCTATACATGTAAAGGGGGGGGGGGGTGTGAATCATTTTTTTTGAGTGCACCCCCTTGTGTGGGGTATCGTTGAAAAGGACAATGAAAATTGATAAAGGTTCCATACAACACTTTTTTATCAGCTTTACGATTTGCGAGTTACAGCCCGCCAAAGTCGCTTACACGGTGTGTACCCCCTGTCATTTCTAAAGTCTTGGACCTATAAACTTTAAATCTCACGTAAAGAAACAGGCACGGAAACTCTTATTTAAAATTGTTTCGGGTATCCTGTGTTTTTTATATGTTTTATACCGGATATTAACCGGGACCAACAGCTTCACGTGCCTCCTGAAGCACAAATATGCTTGTACACAGACGTTACCATAATGGTCGGGATGGTCACCCATCCCAAACATGACCGCACCTTAGGTTGCTTAACCTTTTGTATCACTTACAGTCATCAAAAGTATCATTAAACGTATCACGTTCACGTTTTACTAAATGAAGGGTATTTTATCGACGAGCACTTTGGTGTAATGGTCAAAAAGTTGACTATTAACCAAGAGTTCGCATGTTCGACCCCCGCACTGTACAAACATTGTGTGCATGAACATGTCTGTTTGTACTGTTCTGGGTGTTATATGTGTATTTATTTAAGTTCTTTTGTAATACCTCTGTTGATTCTGATATCTGTAACACAAGTGCTTAAGCTACTTATACCACGCAGTCAGATCAAATTATGTGATGTTGTTGAATATTTATTTATATTTTATTGTCCGCAGACGGTCCTGCTGGCGGTTGAAGCCATAAACACGAGCGTGGAGGAGAAGCTGTGCACGTTCCTCGCCGAGTTGAGACGCAGCGTCATCGTCAGCCCCGATCAGATGGACCGGGTAAGATCCAGCATGCCAGCTCTAGTCTAGATCGAACGATGATAACCTTAGGCCATGTAATCTTTTATTCATAGTTTAAAATTAAACATTAATTTTGTACCTATAATCCGTGCCATTTAAACGTGCACAAAAGGTTATTTACCCCACCTGTACCAAAAAATGCCCAAACTTTACGACGCGTATCGCACTACGTACAAAATAGCGATGCTATCGACTTTTTACTGATTTCATAAAACCTAGGCCTGCCCAAAAACGACACAACTCTAAAATATCAAAATTTGAGTAATAATTTTGCATTTTTGTAATAAAACACAATTTTAG
Organism: Pyrausta despicata; assembly: GCA_963921415.1. NCBI lineage: Eukaryota > Metazoa > Arthropoda > Insecta > Lepidoptera > Crambidae > Pyrausta > Pyrausta despicata. Next base: position 1,530,063 of record OY992871.1, on the reverse strand, counting down.
TCATTAAAAATTATTTACCTTTTAATTACGTATTAGATAACTCTATTGCTTATAGAGTTATCTACCTGGTTTTCATTGAAGAACTCGGTCATTTGATAATTCTTTTACTATAATAAATATTAACACAATTGTTAGAATTTTATTTTCATAAAGAATTACCAGAAGTTGAACATATCATATAGATATTTTTCATTATATAACTTTCACCCCAAAAATTATAGACTGTGACTTATTGCACTTATCCGTTAGCAGTTTGAGAAGTGAGGGGTGCTATCCCTGTCCGCCATTTTGTAAGGGCTTTTTGTAAATTTTTTTAAAATACCTTCCAACTGCCCCCGCGATAATAAAACAGGATATAGAAAAATACTTAATTTAATTAATAATGATGACGCAATTTTTATTTAATTATGCATGTCCAGTTACATAATATGTCGGCTGTTTCTAAGAATAATGCTCGTAAATTTGTAATGCACAAGCCAAATGTTTGTAATACAGGACAATTTCTCAGATCAAGGTCGCCTCGTACCAATAAACGTTTATTTACACGAGACGTCTATCGCTACGCCCTGTGTTTAGGTTCGCCGCGATTCCGTATCGGCGTACAGTGGTACAGGCGTAGCAATGACCTTTTGTGAACGTTTAAATCTTCTGTTCGTAAACTATTTGTCTAACTTGGCTAGACAAATAGCCTACTTGCTTGCCCTATCTTGGCTAGCTCTTTGACTGACTAACGCCAGTCGCACTAGGACTACGGGTTAACAATCCGATGTCACTGTCAACTTGATGCCTGTGACTTTGATACAAGTCTAAATTCGCACTAAATAAAGCCTTGGGTAGTGCAAATTGGCCGGTACTGGTAAAAAAAACACAATTAAGATAGATAGATATATTATTGTCTTTAGCAAACCACACATACATAAGATTACAAACTAAAAAGACATAAGATTATATAAAATTTCACAGAAGAATTTCTTCCAGACAACTTCCTGGCTAAGGAAATGGTTATTTTATTTATTTTTATTTTATTATATTTATTGGATAACCAACCACATAATACATAACACGTATGCCACAGAGCTTATGTAAAACTAAGTGTTTTATAGGTTTTCACAACTTGTACAAATTGTGTAAACAAGCCAGATAGATTTCTTTTTATTTAAAAAAAAAACTGTAAACTAAGCAAAGCCTAAAAATTAATGTAAACATGAGATATTATTGTATTATTATTATCTGTCAAGCTATTCTTCTCATAAAAAGTGTATATTCGCAGGGCTTCCTCCGGGTGCTGGAGGACATGTCGGACATCGTGCTGGACGTGCCGCTCGCGTACATCATGCTGGACCGGTTCATGGAGCGCTGCCAGCGCCGCTTCCGGCTCGGCGACGACGTGCTCAAGCGCATGCCCACCAGGTAGCTCACTTGGATACATTGATTGACTGCCTCGTTGGTGTAGTGGCAAAGTTTCTGCCTTACATCCGAGAGGTCCTGGGTTCGAATCCCAGGTCGAGCCAAAAATTGTTTCTGTGATTTTCTGTCATGAATTGATGACAGAAAATGATCTGACTCCATGGTAAGTAGCTTAAGCATTTGTGTTCCAGATAACAGAATCAACAGTGGTATTACAAATAAACTTAAATAAATACATATAACACTCAGACCAGTACAAACAGACATGTTCATGTACACAAATATTTGTACAGTGCGGGGTTCGAACCCGCAAAACCTCTTGGTTAATAGTCAACTTCTTGACCATTACACAAAAGTGGTGATAGTGCTAGTAAGCTGTCAGCGACAGCGAAATATTTCAGCCAGGAGATTACTAAATAACTAAATCGTTCAACGCAATTCTTATTCACCCCGATGTTTGTTATTCCCAGGGGCCGCAAGCGTTTCGTGTCGGAAGGCGACGGTGGCGCCATCAAGGACCACGCGCTCAAGCTGCGCGAGTAGACGCGCACGCACACACACACGCGCACGGGCGACCGTGCACTATGACGACGATAGATGGCGCTGGATGTACGATTAAACGCGTCGAAGGTATTTGTGCTTGACTTGGAAAATAGTGACAAAGATGTGGGTCCCCACCGATGTTGAGAGAAATGCAATTTGACGGTATTAGGTGACATTAAATGTTATGATTATATCGCCTAAATAATGTTGGTAAATTACAAACAGGGCTGATATAGATTTTTTTCAATCTCTGACACATAAGGAAATTAAATTCAATTCAATAATGCATTGTTAATGTTAAAAGTCTCGTAATTTGAGTGAGATTGCGAAAGGAATGAACTATTTCAAAGAAACCCTGTTGTATTAACAATACTAAACTATTTAACAAGTTGTTGTGATTTGATAGTAATATAACATATATTATTTGAAAGTGCAAATAATTATATTGTTGCTTAGAAGACAATACGTGAGATTTCCTCATTATGTTATAAAGACTACAGTTATGATGACACCTAACTTTTTCAATTACGGTCGAACAACATTCTCAAAACTTAATTTTATTATTAAGTTATCATATTTTATAGCATGAAATATGCTAATTTCTGTACAATGTGAAATTTAAACTCACTTGATGGAAACTTTGGAATGTCGTAGGTGGAACTTGAGCCCATAACCTCTCGCAAGCCAAGCGATTGCTCTAACCATTGATGACACTACGTCATAATTTTTTTTATGTTTATAATAAAATACCTACTGCTAGCTTGATTTTGTTTCTAAAATCGCGTCTCTGGCATGACATAACAAAAATGTGTTTTATATAAATAAGGTCACTTCTTGGCTTACTACTAATTTTTACTAAAGACGCGACAATTACTATGGAAATCAACACATTAAAAATGTATGAAAATTAAATTCTTTGCTTGTTCACGTAGACAAGCGAGCGAGTTCACGTAATATCAAACATAATATGTATAAATAAGTGTTCACGTACCTACGTAACGTTGGGTCGGTCTAAGCAGCGAGTCCGTGCGTTCCTACGTGAACAAACATTAGGATTTGACAATTTGTATCAAAAATATTGCCAAATTATTTTCTTTTCATAGAAGTGACGGGTAGTCAGTGTTATCCTTGAGAACAAAATCGGATCTTGAGCATCAAATTAATATTGTCATCCAAAATTAGAGAAATATATTTTACTAGCTGCTTGGTATAAAAAAATTGAATTGTTGATCATAGTTGACGATTGGGTGTTTCCCAGGTTGCGCCCGTGTGTGGATGCTGCGGCGAAATTTGAACTCTCTCCATTTTAAATGGCTGTTTTTGGATTTTTTAAATAAAAATTGCTGGAAAAACGCGTGTCAAGTTCCTTATACATCAAAACTGGAATTTTGTCCGAAGATTTTTGTTTAAAAATCCAAAAACGGTCATTTTCTAAATATAAAAATAATAATAATAATAAAAACATATATGGATTTAAGTTATGTAATAATCAACTCTAAATAACTCTAACGGCGTTGATATTATTTGGAAAACGTCTAGTGACGTTTTGTCGTAGGTATTTTTTTTGAATTTTTTTCTAATTTGCGTCGGAGGGGAGTGTTGGAATATTTTCAATTAAACTGTGAGCTCATTTGTTGGCATTTGTCGAACTGGACTAATTGGCATTTATACAAATTTTTATTTAGTTTTATCTTTCCCGTGTCGGTTTGTCTGTACTTCCCCATGTCAGATCGAGTTGAAATGTTGTGTGTATACTACACGTTTAGTTTCAATGTCAGAGTATAATTTCATTATAATAGTAATAGTCCTCCTGGCCGATTTCGAACACGGCGGCCAATCTCAACAGAGACGCAGGTGATATTATAGTGCACAAGTGTGTCATGAATTTCTCAAAAACAGCTCGGAAATGGGAAGTTGGCGGTGTTACACCCCCGTGTCTCGGTGCGCACGTTAAGCCGTTGGTCCTGCGCCTGATCTCTCTCCGGTCATGTCGGATTGCCGTCTCACCGAACTTTGAGAGGGATGGAACAGTGAGTGCACCTGTGTATTGCGCTCACACTTGTGCACTATAATATCTCCTACGCTTGGCTGATCTCTGTTGAGATTGGCCGTCGTGGTCGAAATCGGCCAAGAGGACTATTATTGACTGTCCAATCGGTTGCGTCATGCCAATTGGGACATAGGGAGTATGGTGTGTGGCCAGCATTAGTAACGCTGTAACCTCAGATAACTTTTAGTATGAAACTGAGGTCATCTCTCAGTCAAAGGAAACCGGCTGTTAGTGATCCAATACTATATTATTACTTCAACAGATGTCAATTTATGAGCTTCTAAAATTAACTAATGAATAAGACTGAATCGACATTCATTATTAATATACATAAAAAAAACTTCAAACCCTCCACTCTGACTAGACTGCGAGCGAGACGGAGATATGTTGTGTTTCGATCACGCGCATTTGAATAATTAATAAAAAGACTTTTCTTTTTCTGTATAATTCCCTTGTTTTAGCATTTAATTTTTCTTTCTTTGGCTATAATGAAAACTAGATCATAAAGCATGTAAGTCACGCGAAGTTGGCAAATATAGTCATGCCAGCTAAGCAGTTTTCTTGCCGAAAACTTGGAGTTCCAAGGATCGATGCACTTACTGAATTTTCAATATGGCCCATCGTTCCGTACATTGACGTTTTTCCGCAATGGATGTAGACTTAGTATGTGTCTAATTATGAAATTCCTACTTCATAGGGGCCTCCGATTTTTTATTTATCCCTTTGTAATCCAAGTTTTCAGCAAAAACCTGCTCAACTGTCAAAATTATGCGATATGGCCCTTAATTTTCAGTGTCTTTGGGCCCATTTAAGTATTACGTTACGTTTTGCTAAGAACACAGTAAATAAAGATCACATTTTAAAGTTAGTTTTCATCCAAAATAAGCAAATCAAAGACCCCCTGCATTTACATTTTAGTTTTCATTATAGCCTCAGTCCTCTTTTGCGTGGTCATAACTGATAATATGGTGCCTAAAATGACCCATAAAGCGATGTGTTAAGTTTTTGATTTGTTATTTTACTCGATTCGATGTAAAATATTAGGATTTGTGTTCTATTATTAAATTTCGCGGCCATCTTCCTAGTTTTTTTTTTGGGTTGGCAACACTGTAATATTGCATATTGTGTATTGCCAGTATGAAAATGCATTGCTTTTCAATGTTTATGTAAAAAATGTAGATTATCTACATTAATTCTTTATCCAAGTAAGATACTATAATACAAAATTGTATATTGGTTCGGTTGTACAATGAATCAGTTACATACAGTTGTGTAGTATTTTTTTGTGAAACTACAATTTGAGAAAAAAATTGTCTTAAGCTTTTAGGAAGATGGCTGCATAGATCACGCTTGCAAAAGTACCATAGATACACACTGAGCACCTAAAAAACTGTCATGTTTTTGAGTGACACCTGTCTATGGTTGATCCATCGATTAAATTCTAAATCTGTTCTATACATCTTGTTAGGTTAGTGTGTATCTATGAACTTATTGCTGAGTGATAAAAAAGTCCATTTTGCCATGAGAAATTCAAAGTGCATTTTAATATAAGTTTTTTTTAACACGTCATAGTTTCTAAGATATTGTATTTTTATTCGCTTAGGATGAACGCGGGGGTTGTGAGAACCCGGTGTAAATATACTCTTGAGGCAGAAATATAATAGAATGTTCACATTAATTTTGCGTTTTATTTAAATTAGCGACACCAAAAAGCTGACGAGCCAGATGCGTATTATATAGGCTTCGAATATAGAAAACATATGTTTTAAATATAAAATATATCTTATTTAATTCATACAGCCATCTTTGTTTGTGGAAATAAAAATGTCAGTAAGTTTTCATGGATTATTAAATTCTACATAAATAATAATACCTTAGTTGTCTATAATATAAAACTGAATCGCAAAATGTGTTGATAAGCGTTAACTCAAGAACGCCTGGAACAATTTGGTCGATTATTTTTTTATGCTATTTCTTAAGTACGGGGATGGTTCTTACAAAGAAAAAAAAACAACAGGTCAACGTCAGCGGGGTCCGCTAGTTATTAATATCAAAAATAAAAATTCTAATGTTCGTGGCCTCTAGCACACCGATGCGTTCGCATGCGGAAGCGAATCTGCGAAAATACCGCGGAACGACACTCGTGCAGTTTTGCAGTATTATTCGCAACGGATTCTCGTATCGTTTGAGTTTGATGATGAAGATACTTTCAACAGATTACTCGTATATCCCAGTTATCACTATTGGAATCAAGGTTGGAAATAGTAGAAGCGAAATGTGTGCGTCTGTGTGGCGGCCATTTTGCAGTTACGGGCGAAACCCATTCCATCTAGCTAATATTAAAGTAAGACAAAGCATATACGAAACGCTGCAACTGACGGGACGGGACGATGTTTCGGATTCGCATGCGTTTGTGTCGGTGTGCTAGAGGCCTGAGTAACTTTTAAGCTAATGTTTTTTTTTTTAAATTAATACATAAAAGTATGACCTGTTAATTATTTTGGGTGTACAATAAATAATTTCCTGCAAAAAAAGAATTGACCAAATCGGTCCAGGCGTTCTTAAGTTATGCGCTTTGTACATACATACATATTTGAACTTTTAAATCATACATTTTTATTGCATCAGTTATAGGGAACAGCAGGTGGTGATAAAGTTCAAATTAAGATCACTATAACTTGCCTATGATGAGGCATAGATATTTTTTTTTTACTTCATTTAAATACAAGATCACTCTACTAAATTGGCTAGACGACACCACCAATCGTGACATACTTTTTATTATCTGTCAAAACGGTCTGCCTCCATAGATTTTGTATGGGAATAATGAACGTGACGTCACTAGAAATCGGAGTCAATTGACCGAATATTTATTGAGTTTTATGTGTTTAAAAATTGGTTTCGATAGCTTTTTGGAAATAAACTGGTTATAATTACTTCATAGGGGCTATGTTTTTTAAAGGCCATGGTCTTGAAAATATTTAAGATAGCTGTCATCATGCCAATTATAAACATCTATATGTATTACAGTTCAAGGGAATTTTTTTAATGTTATGTGCAAAAGGTTATTAAAAATAAAGTTAGTGGTAGGTAAAGTACCTGTGCCACAGTAAGTCATATTACATAAAAAAATTAATTTCTAGTTTGTTAATACGTAAAACTAACAATAGCATAAGATTATTGCCGGTGGACGGAGCGATGAGTAGAAGACATCTTGACGTATTCGATTCATAGCCAGCCTGGAAAATTCAAATAGGTAATTAAATATAATAGTCATGGCCGATTTCGACCACGGCGGCCAATCTCAACAGAGATCAGCCAACTGCGCAGGAGATATTATAGTGTACAAGTGTGAGCGCAATACACAGGTGCACTCACTGTTCCATCACTCTCAAAGTTCGGTGAGACGGCAATCCGACATGACCGGAGAGAGATCAGGCGCAGGACCAAAGGCTTAACGTGCGCACCGAGTAACACCGCCAACTTCCCGACTCCAAGCTGTTTATGAGAAATTCATGACAGAAAATCTCAGAAACAGTTTTTGTCTCGACCTGGAATTCGAACCCAGGACCTCTCGGATGTAAGGCAGAAACTTTGCCACTACACCAACGAGGCAGTCATTAATTAAATATACTCATGTGAATACCTGCTAATCTTACATGAATGTGTCGTTTGATGTTCACGTAGGTAACAGACATAACATTTCCCATCTCCAGCACAACAATATCGTTTTGGACGTAGCATCTACCCGACATTTTTATGTTATGTACCCTATTTAAAAGCAAATAAAGAAATTTGAATTTGACATTGCTTGCGTAAAAGAAACACGAGTAGGTAAACCCTAGACTGTCCACTGGCGCTAAGCGGAGAAACGGAGAAATTTTAACCAAATGGATTGCACAAAATCTCCGCTCTTCAATAAACAATCCTATTAGTAATATTTTCCTGTATATTTACCAACAGAAATGTGGTCAAACTTATGCCACAACTCTTTTTCGTCGGGAGTTAAAAAGGCACCAATCAACGTAGAACTTAGAGACCAACGCTGTTTTTTAGATTCACTCATTGGTCGATAGGATTTTGCGCCTGAGGGTGGACCCGGTGGCAAGTTGCAGCACTGCAACCATTACCACAGAATAACGATTCGATACAGTATTCCGACGCCTTTGAAGTCGTGTGATGCCGCCGCCTGTGTTTGGTATTTACGGAATTAGGTTAGGGGTTTGTGGCGCAGTGGTTGCAGCGCTTTGGTAGTGATACCAAAAGTTAAGCAACCTACGGCGCGGTTTGTTTGGGATGGGTGACGATTCTGACCACTTAAGTGACGTCTATTTACAAGCATCTCCGTGCTTCGGAAGGCACGTTAAGCTGTTGGTCCCGGTTAATATCGATATATTAGTCGTTAAGCCTGGTCGGAGGCCCTCGGGCGGCTTAATAACATCTGACAGTAAGGTTGGTCACTTACCTTACACACACCCCTCCACCAATCCGCACTGAGCCCGCGTGGTAGAGTATAGTCCGCACCACCTCATAGTTGAGGTGAGGCCTGTGCCCAGCAGTGGGACGCATTTAGGCTGATGATGATGGTGAATGATGAGGTTATTACAAATTAAAAAAATGGAAGTGGCGTGTGATATGTGATTAATTTGTGGCGACCTCTACCGTTCGCCATCACAAGCGCATGCCTAACGGTGGCAAGCACGTCAGCGAGCGCTGATACGGCTCCATAGGCTAGATGTTAGCCTAGTACCGACTTAGTACCGCACATGAACCGCGGCATAAAGATGTAGATTCTGAATAATATAGATAGACAAATCAAGATGATGTCTATCGGACCTCGGTCCCCGACCATAACACCCGGTCGGTAGGAAGCGCTTCCCTTTAACTTCCTAACTCTAAATCCGTTGCACCAAAAATTCTATAATTCGGTTACCTATACCGTTACCTGTTAATCGTCCCTTCGCCTCCGCTCGCCGTGCGCTGGGTACGGCCTGGGCACGTTGCGGCATTGCCACATTTCCACCGCCACAGTGACAGCGGCCACCAGCACTGCAGCACCCACGATGAGACCTTTGAAGAGGATTTCCATCTGAAATTAACGGGAACAACATTTATAGCACATATTTGTATGGAATTATGGATGAAGGGACTAAACGCAAGGTTTAATAATTTAATAATAGTCCTCTTGGCCGATTTCGACCACGCAGGAGATATAATAGTGCACAAGTGTAAGCGCAACCTGCGCAATACACAGGTGCACTCACTGTCCGTCACTCTCAAAGTTCGGTGAGACGGCAATCCGACATGACCGGAGAGAGAACAGGCGGACAGGACCAACGGCTTAACGTGCGCACCGAGGCACGGGGGTGTAACACCACCAATTTCCCGACTCCGAGCTGTTTTTGAGAAATTTCTAGAAAATATCAGAAATAATTTTGGCTCGACCTGTGATTCGAACCCAGGACCTCTCGGATGTATAGTAGAAACTTTTCCACTACACCAACGAGGCTGAAAGACGATTTATAAAGTGAGTTACAGCCATTCAGAGCTAAGAATCGTCAGGCCGACACGAAGGAAGAAGAAGAAGAGCTAAGAAGAGATAGCTTTGACGATAAATGACGAAGGTAGAAGTTTTCCTGGTTAGGATTGTAAGAGGGCAGTTTTGAAAGAAGTTTGACAGGAGTAAAGACGTGCTGGTGATATGAGGTTATGATGACGCTGTGTAAATACAAGAGTAAAGAAACATATATTTGTCTATGCTGTTGTTTCCATTCCAGCCCCTAATCTTACATAAATGCTCTGATCCGAAAGTAGCAGCTTGGCTGATTTATTGAATTGTTTAATTGTACAAACTTCCAACTGTAGCGCTAAACATGACGTGGCACACCTGGCGTGCTCAACGCAATAGAATAAATGACACGCCTCGTGCCACGAGGCGAAGCGGCGCAGCACTCGAGGCAAAGTGATGACGCTCCTCGTCATGGAATCGGTTACGCACTTGGGTTATGGAAATCAAAATCCACAAATCCATTTGCTTTTGAATTTAAATTGTCTACATGGTAGACAACCACCCTGAGCCGATCAATCTGGTAGAAAACTCTAGGGAGACCTGTGTTAAGCAGTGAAGGAATGATCATGGTGACTAAGGTTACCACCCGTACTTTATAATAAAGTATTGTACGTTATTTCAGGCAATTGTACTCTGTACTTTATGAAAACAATTAGCCAAGTACACGAAAATACTTTATTTCGCATGATTTGGTTTCTTTGTGATTTTGAAGTTGAAGTTTAGTAGTAAGTACTAATATAATTATACTTTGGAAGTATAATTATTTATTGAATTAATATGTTTTTAAACATAATAATAAAGAAAAATAAATTGTACTTTATTTTGGTACTATGTAGGTAACTTTATTTTTCGTACCTCTAATAACCAATGTACTTTATTTGCAAAACAAAAGGTGTCAACCCTAGCTGCGAACGTAATATGATTATGATGATGACCCTTCCAGCCTGACCTAGTCTAGTGATTATTACGGTCTCGGAAAAGCTACATGTTTGTTCCTCGGATCACCAAGGGTCAGAAACGAGAAGGTAAATTAAACATAAGATAAATAACACACACATATAAATCTCGAGATAATCTATGAAAGTGTGTACAATTTTAAAGTGTTTCGGTATTTTTTGCTGCACTCATTTGCCGACATAAAAATATATGTTGTCACTACATACTAAATCGGTAAATAATTAAATAATATAAAAATATAGGTATTATAGTTTACCGAGCCTACTGTTGTTAAGATGTAGTGTGATTTAGTAGTGATAACACCATAACACGCTCTAATTACCGCTACTAACTTCTGATTACATATTTCTACTGGCTGTTTCAGTTGTTAAAATGCAACATGTCTTGTACATAGTAACATAAATAAATATCTTACAACACGATAATGAACTGTATTACAATCTATTTAAGGCCACTTCGGCTACGACGCAGTAATGTCAAATTAATCCTTATTTTCTTAGAATCTCATCACGATTTCTTATATTCGTAATGATTCCTTGTGCTTGTCTCCTATGTCTCCTACTATGCCAACAATAATCTTATGAACAAAATAACATTTTGAGACATACCTTTTGCAACGTTGCGTTACCTTTTGCGGCGTTAACTGCGTAAGAGCGTAACCACGGCAATATTAAGAATACCTACACCACAATATTGTCAGCAAGGCAACAAACAATAGCCTTTGTAACTGTAACCAATAGTACACTCTTTGAGTAGTACTAACTCTGGAAGATAATCTAGTCTACACGTTCAAAAAAGCCAACAAGGATATCTAGGAATCCCCGAAAATAAAATAAAAATTGTTTATTTATACGCTCCGTTTTACCTAACGCGTTAACTATTAAAATTACACAAGTGTGTTTTTTTAATAATATAATTATCAAAGCCTGATAAAAATTGATTTGGTAACTAAAATACTTAGCAGGCCTTATCTGTAACTAAAATTATTATTTTTTCACGCAAAACTAACTGTTTTCTTTCCTAATCGAAGATTCGATTTTGTTGAAGTTTCTCACATCGCTAGCAAGCAAACGTTAAAAAAAAAGAAAACGTCAAAAAATCTTGGAAAAATATTTTTGTCGTTGGTTACAATTTCAGAATATTTGGTTGTGTTTGTGTGTGTCGCAAACGATTTTATTTATTTGCAATCATGAACGTTCGTGAAGAAGATCGCCAGAAGAATAGCTGCCCAAGCCGCGGTCTAGGGCTGGCGGCCGCGGCGATAGGCGTCGGCGTTGGGGCCGCCTTGTACTACATCTTCAGCAAGAGGCCCGAAAACCCTGACGGTGAAGGTTCCACTACCAGCGGATGGACGTGCGAGCAACCTCACTCCTTGTGAGTATAGTGTTAGAGTTGAGATTCGATTGGCACTGCTTCGCTTTTGCTTGAAATACCCGTAAATAGAAAAAAAAATGTTGTTCGCACATATTGAATGTTTTTCGTTGATTTTACATGACCATTGTCTTTAATTACTAATGCATGTCTCATTATTTACTTAATTAATACCTTCATTTCATCTTCATTTACAAGAAATAAGTAAGTAAATAAATATCATAATCAATTTCATTATCAGTAATACACAGTCAGTCGATAATGAAGACTCGTACACCACCATATCCGAGAACAGCACAACTGATACAAGCGTCCACGATTCTGACTCATCCGAATCTACTGAGGAATCTGACGAAGGCTCCGATGAAGGCTCTGACACTCTACAGTTCCGTTTCTTTTTCAACATGTCAGACGATGCGATTGGGGACTCTAATACTTCGCAAGGAACGTCAGACTTTGATGAAAGTATCCAAACTGAGGATTCTTTTGAAACAAATCATTTGCAATATGGTTCTAATGATATACATGATATGGAGTCTGAATTAGAAAATGCAGAATGGGACGTAACTAACTCATCGATGGATGTGCCTGTTTTTGAATACTCTCCAAGGCCAATGTTTAGTAACATTTTGCGTGCTGCTAGAGGTTTTATGTGAGTTTTTCATTTTTTTTTTTTCTGAATTATGTGTAACACTATATACCAAACTAAAAAAACACATTGTTAAATAATACTTGATTTAATTTTTATAAAATATCATATTCCTTTAATTCCTCTGGTAGAGGAAATGGCACAATTACCTTATTTGATATCTAATGAAACAAGTTATCAAGTTGTAACTGTAACATCCTTGCGGTATCGATATTGGAAAACTACTTAATTAACTTGAAATTAAAAAAATATTTGAACCTAAATAAAGTTTATGCTGTGTATAGGGTAACAAGTGGATAAAAATGTTGTTTCAAGCAATCATTAGGGCTGTAATTTCAAATAACAAATGTTTTCAGGACCAAAGAAGAGGAAACGCTTAGGCAGCAAGCTTTGTAAGCATTGGATGCTGTTTGCTTTTTATTATACAAGACTTTACTAATATTTTTAGGTAGTGATATTCTAACCTGGTGTTTTATATCTTTAAGTTAGGGAGTGGTGTGATTATTGTGAAATATTAAATGTTTAAAACTTGTTCAAAGTGCACCCACACTTTGAACAAGTTTTAAACATTTAATATTTCACAATAATCACACCAATTCTCTAGTCCCAAATTAAGCTACGAGGCTTGTGTTATGGGTACTAGACAACGGATGAAAATACTTACCTAAATACTTTTTTAAAAAATAAATACATATTATACATAGAAAACACCCAGTCCCCAGACCAGTACAATACACATGTTCATGCACACTTATGCTTGTACTGTGCGGGGATCGAACCCGCGACCCTTGGTTTTAGTAGTCACTGCACCAAGCGGTCGTCAACATTCTGTCAACAGAATACTACAAAATTCTGCCGTATCACCATAGCACAAGCTAACGATTAGTTTGCGTCTCGTAATTAGTGTGTACATCAAAACAATTTCTTATTATTTATCTTACAAAAAAAATCGTCTGTCCGTTAAGTCAGTTTACTGACGATACTTGAACGTGACAACGTCTTTGTCACGTTGCCTCTATGTCGCTCGTTCCGCGCTCTCGCTTGCACTTCAAGCCTTGAATGGAACGCCTCAGAGCGAGGTAACGCCGCATGCGTCATGTTTTTTGTTGCATGCAGCCGGCTCCATCGAATTATAAGACGTTGTCACGTCAATAATAAACTTTCAAACCTCTTTACTGTTTCACAATACTTACAGGTATGAAGAAGAACAGATGAGAATGTTCAGGGATATGGCATAGTAAGGGAGTTTGGTTTTGTTCGTTTAATTCAAGTTGTTTCTTTTAACACAGTAGAGTTTTTTGTTTTGTTTGTTTATTTGTGTATTTACTAATAGCAACAACAACTATTGTGTACAGTGGCTAGCATATCAGGCTACTAATTTTTGTTGCAAAATCGCCCGTATTACAAGCGCATAACATACTGCAGTGTTTACCGTGACCTGCTAGCCACTTAACAATTAACTTGTTTACAAAAACAGTAAATGTCTGGCATAGTGTCCGCAAGTGTTAAGTAGACATTGAAATGATACACTTTTTAGGGTTCCGTACCTCAAAAGAAAAAAACGGAACCCTTATAAGATCACTTTGTTGTCCGTCCGTCCGTCCGTCCGTCCGTCCGTCTGTCAAGACCGTTTTTCTAAGGAACGCGTTGAGGTATCAAACTGAAATTTCTATATGATACTTAAGTCTACTGTCCCTGGAAGCTGTAGAAAAATCAACCGTCTAAGCCAACGCAATCAAAAGATACAGCCATTTAGGCAGCAAATTTTCGAAACTCGCACGGGAATCAAAACCTACAGGGTACTTCCCGTAAACTTAGAATCTTGAAATTTAGTACAAATTTACGTCTTATAGTACAGATATAGGAAAAATTACGAAAACCGTACATTTTCAGTTTCATCATATAAAAAAAATATTTTTGACAATTTTGAAAATTTCAAAGTTACTACTCCTTATCTACAGGTTTGTACGGAACCCTCGGTGCGCGACTCCAACTCGCACTTGACCGGTTTTTTACGGATTATTTCGCTATTTATTTACAATTTAATTTAACCTGACGTTTTGGACCCTTTTCAGCGTCCGTGGTCACAGGTAGACTAAGGTGTTAGTTGTCATTACATTGTTTAGAAAAAATTGTAAACTACCATCACTCAAAAATATTAAGTTACGTTCCTATCTACACAAAATGAGCTAACAGTATCTTGAGTCTGGGCTAAAACAGGATCCCAAGCTGGTGGAATTTTCCAACATCTTCTCTATTAAAATGACGGTGTCTTCTAATTTCTATGGCCTTACGGAGCATAATGAGGAAGAAAACGACGTTCTCTTGCGATAACTTTCGGTTGGTCAAAGCGTATGAAGTGGTTGGGTGTATCTAATGCATGTTTACACACTGCAAACTTTGCGTTCCCTCTATGTTTAACGTCGGCTATATGCCCACTGATACGAACCAAGCGCTTCTCATCTACATTCCTGATGCGCACCGCAAAAGAGTGGAACTCACTACCTGCGGCAGTGTTTCCCTGCAATTACAACCTAGAAATCTTCAAAGCTCGAGTGAACAGGCATCTTCTAGGTGAGCTCGCTCCACCGTAGACTCAGTCTTTGCCTTGTTGGGCTTAGTCTTAGGTCAAGAGCAAACCTATCCCAAATTAATAAAAAATGATCTTTAATCCGTACAACAATTAATACCATCGTGTGCAAAACCTGCCTAAAATGTATTGGTTGGTGAAAATTCACAAGCCGAATGTCCCGCTCTGTCCAATCGTGAGTCAGATTGATATACCAACCTACGAATTGGCTCAGCACGTAGCACGTACACTATCTGACCTACGAAGAAACAAATAAGTGTTATTTAGGTTTACAATCTTACACAAATAATATCACTACATAATAACTGTGATCTAAAATAATAATAATTAATATAGTTATTAAAGCTGAAAAAGATAATTATTTTGCTTTAAATGTCCACTAACCGACGCCAGCGCAGGAACCCAAATACATCAAACTGTAACCACTTGAAAAAACCAGAGCTGGAAGTCGCAACACTTACAATACGTTTCACAACATGACACAGAAAGTGTACCTGGAAACAACACTGACACCAACAAATTGCATGCTGTTTATAACGGCTGAGTAAGCAGAACATCACAAAAAATGTGTCATCTTCAGTGTACCTTATTTATAAGGAGATTATAAATTTCATTTTGTAAAAGGATACAAAACAAATACAAATACAAATAATTTATTTCATCAACTTAATAATAAATACATCACTTTGGTTAGAAGCTCCTTTTAAGCTAAGACAAGCTTGTGTTAGGAGCATCTTCTCTTCCATAACAATGAATATATCAGTAATTTAATTTAATTTAACACAATTTTTTATACACTTTTTTTTTTGTCATCAGTAACAATTATATAGATTATGTTTTATTTAGTAGTAATTATAATTAAAGTTATTTATTACAGTGGAAATATATTATGCATCTTTTATATGTGTGTTTATATGTGCGTGTATGTGTGTGTGTGTGTGTGTGTGTGTGTGTGTGTGTGTGTGTGTGTGCGTGTGTAAATGGTTTTGCATGAAATTGTTAGTTATTTAATTATTGACTGTTTTTACTGTTTTTGTTGTTGTTGTTAGCCCTACGACAGCATAGCTTATCTTGGGATCAGTAGATCTCTATAAAGAGACCTACCACTAACTGGTGGACATTCAATTTAATTTCCAGCTAACAAATGTACTACTTGGTTATTTTGATCAGGTCCTCAATTTCATCATAATTTTTGCTTTTTAACCAGTTAGTGACCCTGGTTTTACACTCAAAGAGAGTTTGAGGGTATATATTCAGATATTTATTAATGGTGTTATAAAGATGAGCCGACTGCCTAGTAAACTGTCTCTCTGCAAAATAAGACCTTACTATCGGAACGTTTATTATTTTGTAAGTTCTTCTTCTACTTAGTAGTTTAGGGTCAAATGGAAGGACTTTATGCGTTCTTAAAATTACTTGCAAAACAAATAATTTTCGTACTGTTAGGAGATCCGACATATGGTATAATTTTTCAGTACGGAACCGAGAAGGTTTGAAGAACATAGTCTTAATAAGCGCTCTTTGTGTCCTTTCTAAATCCAAAAATTTCGTTTTATCAGCGCCCCCCCACACTGGAAGACAATACGTCAAAACGGATTGAACCAGTGAGACATAAATTTGCTTCAAAAGATTCTCAGAGGTGACATGGCGCAAGATTTTGAACGTCCACATCATTTTACGTATCCGGCTCATTGTCATTTCTATTTGGGCATGCCAAGATAAACGCTGGTCAATCATTATACCAAGATACTTAGCTACATCAACTTTAGTAATTTTTTCACAAGAGCAGTTGAGACTTGGTGGGTCATTATTACGGGTACATTTGTGAATTTTTAGTTCCATATTATTATTAGGCTGGGTACTAGCTGATTTTGAAAAACAAATATAATGGGTCTTTGTAACATTTAAAGAAAGAAGATTATCCATTAACCAATCCGCTACCTTTGTAAGACCATTTTCAGTTACACTTTTTACACTCTCCCATGTCTTGCCAGAGAATACAATTGCAGTATCATCTGCATAAGAATAAATCTGCCCACTTTCAATTTCCATATTACATAAGCTGTTAATGTACACTAGAAACAGAGTTGGGCCTAGCACGCTTCCCTGTGGGACACCGTGTGTAATTATTTCTTCTGAACTTGTCAAGTCACCCAGTTTAACCTTTTGTTTCCGATTGCTCAGATAATCCTCCAGGAGTTTTAATGGAATCCCTCTAAAGCCAATAGTTTCCAGTCTGCGCAATAAAATAGGAATGGAGACAGTATCAAAAGCTTTTTTTAGGTCTAGGAGGACAGCCAAACATTTACTTCCACGATCCACTATCTCTGTTACAGTGGATGTGAGTGCGTGAACGGCGTCCTCCGTTGACTTGCCCTTACGAAATCCATACTGTGAAGTTGAAAGCAAGTTAAACTTATCAAGGTAACTTATAATCCGGGAATTTATTAATTTCTCAAGAATTTTAGATATGGCCGTAAGCACCGAGATAGGTCTAAAATTCGAAATATCACACTTGTCTCCACCCTTATATACCGGTGTAATGAGTGCTTTCTTCAGGCCCTGTGGAAAGACCCCCTGCTCGAAACATAAATTGGCAAGATGAGTTATTATTGGAACAATCTCCCGATGTGCAGACTTTAGAAAACTGGTTGGGATGTTATCCCACCCAGGTGAGCTATCTGATTTTAAGTTATTCAATATCTTAAAAACTTCACAGACATCAGTGGGGACAAGGAAAAACGAGCGTTCTCCCATTACTTCAGCATCATTAGTTGGGTTACGCACTACAACATTTGAGGATATATTTTCAGCTAGAATTTTTCCAATGTTTGAGAAATAATTATTTATTTTATTTAAAGATTGCTGCGGGCAGTCGGATGTATCAATTAGTCCTGTGTTAGTTGTTTTAGGTGGTTTTCGTTGGGTTATGGAGTTAATCGTATTCCATAGTTTCCTTGGGTTTTTATGTGCCTTGTTTATTTGCTCACGATCATACTTACGTTTTTGTTTTTTAATCAAATTGTTACAAAAATTTCGATACCGTTTAAATGTTATTTTCAGAATGTCATTATGTGGATCTGCTTTTAACTTCAAGTGCATATTGTTACGATTTAGTATACAGCGACGTAAGCCTGATGTCATCCAGGGCTTTAAAAGACGATACTTTTGAGGTATGGTAGATATTGAAGTATTTTCTATTAGGCACTGTTGGAGTTTACAGACTAGAGAATCTAGTATAAGGTTGGGGTCTGAAAATAGCATTAGTTCATTTAAATTATTATGTTCTAGACTTCTTAATGCTAACTCTGTGTTTATAGTTACTTTAGTTTTGTTACTTTTTTTACTTGTCTTTATTTGGTCTGATAGTTGCAAAAATATCATTTGATGGTCTGTGATTGTTGTGTCAATGACAGCTATAAGAGCAGACTTATGTTCAGGTTTAAGTTTTAGAATGAAATGATCAAGACAACTTTTTTCTCTAGTAGGTAATAAGTGACCTGGGAGCATACTATGCATCGCCAACATATTAAGATAATTTAATCTGTTAGAACGTTCCTGTGGTATTTCGTCTACTTTTTTAATTAAATTTATGTTTATATCGCCGGTCACAATAATGTTTTTGTCGTCACCTTTAATTAAATTTAAATGTTGATCTAAAGAATTAATAAAACAATCAGCATTTAGTGTAGAAGGTGAGCGGTATATAGCTAGAATTACAGTGTTCGGAAGAATGTTGATTTCAAGGCAAGATGCGTGTATTAGATTCAATTCCCTAACTTTACATATATAAGTATTTCGTATGTAGGCAACCACTCCATCTGCCCCGTTCATATGCTTCGTAGTTTGAAATGAATTATAATTAGTCAAAGCAGGTAACTGCTTATCCTTTTTTAGTCTACATTCAGTTAAAGTGATTATGTCAATGTCCGTCTTTAGGCAGGAGAGATTAAGTCTAAAGTCATCCCAGTTAGAATAGACACTTCTTATGTTCTGCGAAGTAACTGTTAGATCACTTTTTTGAGTGCTTATGATATCAGGAAACTCATCCAACTTACAGCTCAGTACTTGGGCCAATAATGTATTATCTATTTCATGTAAAGTATTTAACGAACTACTCATGATTGTTTGAAAATAAAGGTATTGAAATGAAGTCTAGTAATTTATAATAATTTGTTTGTGTATATGTGTATGTGGAAGTATGTGTATGTATATGACTGTAAGTGAATGTGTGTTTGTGAGATGCTACAGTATTTTTAATAAGTTTATAGGCAATTGATTGTATAGCACAGGCTTTTAGACTATGGTTAGGCATGTGAAAAATTAAGTTGAGCAATAACATGAAAAATGCTACATTTGAAAGGTAAGTAATCCATACCAAATCTAGTCAGTCCTTCTGCATGAGACCGTTTATCTGATTTTCACTTTTTATATGAAGTATAGGAGGATGGGACCGTGATCAAATGATAGACGTGTTATTTCAGTTATACTTTCCAATATAATGCGCTTACAACTACTTGTATACTAGATAGAATATGGGTGAAGTGAGCTTCACACTACAATTTCGTGTGTCTTATGTATGCATGGTGAAAGCGACTATATCTGTACTGTACGTCTGCACTGGCGATAATTGCGACGTATTTTTCTCATTTGTCAACAGTGGAAAGTATATGTGTTACATGTCACCACTGGTAACAATCGCGATTATTTTTCCCATTCATCCTCAGTGGTGGCTAAGCTAGTCATGTCTGGGAATAGACGTCAAGTTAGTAGTTTCATGCGTCTGTCCCTATCTCTATTTGTATATATGCTTAAATCTTTTAAACTACCTACTTAACGGTCTTTTTAACACGCTTTTATTAGCTCAATCTGTATGTATGTACACTGCTCAACAAAGTCTAGGGAACAAGCCAACTATATGACTTTATTTGTAAAATCTTCTTTAAAAAAGTACTGATCTCTTTGAGGTAAACAGGTAGGCTGAATGTTTATCAAACGTTGTTCGAATTTAAAAAGAAAAAAAAATAGAAACAAAAGAATTTTCGTAAAAGGCGGGAATCTTTCACTTTGATTGCTGTGTAGTGATACTGTATGAGAATTTTAAAGATAAAAATTTGTTTTATTGTTTTATGATTTTATTGAAAAACAAAATTAACTGTTGTTATTCGTAACTTTTGCGACTACGGCCATTATGTCACGACGTCATTTAACGCGGGAAGAAATGATTCGAGCTGTAGGAATGTTGGAAGCTGGGCTACCCCAACGCGAAGTTGCAGCTGCTCTGAATTCTCACCCGAGCGTTATCTGCAGACTGTGGGCACGTTACAGACTTACTGGCGATGTAGCCGAAAGGCACAGAGGCAGGTATAGGGTTACTACGGAAAGGCAAGACCGTTTTTTGCAAAATGTCGCAAGGAGGCAACCCACCATTACGGCTCGTCAGTTGGTAGAAGACCTCCAGTCGCAGCACCAGGTTGCTATCAGTGACCAGACTGCTCGGAGGAGACTCCATGAAGCTAATCTTCGTGCTCGCAGACCACTAAGAGTGCCCGCGCTGCGTCATGGAAATCGAGGACGTCGATTATTGTGGGCACGTGAACATTTGCAGTGGACCGTAGATCAGTGGGCACATGTACTGTTCTCCGATGAATCTCGCTTCGGATTTCATCCAGATTCAAGAAGAGTGCGTGTTTGGCGGATTCCTGGTCGGCAGAGTCGGCTTCAAAACCCACAGGAGGTGCATCCCTACCAAGGTGGTACAATCATGGTGTGGGCTGGAATCCGCCTGGGTGGACGGACGGATCTCGTTTTGATCAGGGGAAATTTAAATGCAGAGCGATACTGCGAACAGGTAGTCCAATCCGTGGTTATCCCGCACCGACAAAATCTGGGCGCAGATTTTATTTTTATGCAAGATAATGCACGACCACATACTGCGAGTCAGGTGATGGATGTGTTCCGCGAGTACAACATCGAAGTGCTGGAGTGGCCTGCTCAGTCCGCGGACCTCAATCCCATTGGACACGCGTGGGATTTACTAAAGAGAAGGGCTTTTAGAAATCTCCCTCAAAATTTGAACACAGCAGATGAACTTTTTTCACATCTCTCCAGAGAATGGAGTCTTCTTCCACAAGAGACAATCGATAGTCTCATAATCAGTATGCCACGACGATGTCAAGCTGTTGTTAATGCCTTAGGGGGTCCAACTAATTATTAAAAAAGTCCCCGCATATTTGTTCTTAACTGTAATGTTTTAATTTTTAAGAAATTTTATTAAATTAAATTTCTTTGTTTAGTTCTGTAATACACTTTCTTTGTTTTTCATTAAAATTACCTCGTAATCCAATACTGAATCCTTTATTTATATACGCAACTAATTAAGCATTAAATTGCGCATCGATTGGTATATAAACTTTAAAACAAAAATATATAAAAATAAAAATATTCCATAAAAACCTCCTGTTCCCTAGACTTTGTTGAGCAGTGTATGTAACGGAATCTTTGAGCTCAAATTTCACCAACTTCCAGAAATCGGATTAATTTGAAACTTTGCAAACGTATCAAGTACCGATCACAATGCAATAATTTGATAAGAGTTTTCCATTATTCTTATTATATAAAAAAATAGTTTCAAAACTAAAAAAACACATGAATTTATATTACAGAAAAGTAAAAAGCGTGGGGTGCTTGGTTTAGTATATATTAAAATCATTCTTTTATTGGCAACTATAAAAATAGAACTATGAAAACGTCATGAAGTGCACCCCACGCTTTTCACTCTACTGTAATATGAATTCTTTGAACTCAGATATCATTTTCTCTTATTAAGTTAGCAATAAAGCGAATTTTTAATTTTTTTTTGAGTTTATTAGTGTGATTCTTTGAAATTCTTCAATAAAATCACTGACCTCTATTACTACACACTGGACAGGCTGTTCCATACAAATGACAGCTAATTTTGTGTGCTAATTTGAAGCGCCACTGCGAGTGTCCCGAGAACTAATTTTGACGTTTATTGCAAATGGCCACCGTAGAAGATTGCAACAGCGTTGAGGTTTTTAAGTATTTTAATTTTATTTCGTGGCATTTCATATCATATAGTGAAAGTTAAGCTAAATAATAAATCATGAGGAAATGTGTGTTTTGCAAAACTCGCTACAGAAAAGGGAGTAAAACGTCACTAATTTTAGTTCCATGGACACTCGTATCTGCCTACAGCGCCAAAATGGCGACACTCAAATAAGCACAAAAATATTGTGACAGCAGCCAGTCCTGTGTAAATAGAGGTCAGTGAATAAAATACACCATATGTAGTTAGTACTAGTAGCATGTGATTTTTAGTTTAGTGATTGTTTTGTCTGTCGTTTGTACCGATAGTTTCATACCACATTGCCTAAAATAAGTTTGAGAAACTATCAGATAATTATTTTTAAGTATATTGCAATCGCTTTGCTTTGCATGTGTTTGCACTATTTAGTAGATTTTTTTTTGACAACAGGCATAATCAAAATATATTTCTTTACTTAATAACTTTTGTTTTTGTCTGTCTATATGGTCTCTATGGTGTTAATTTTTTTTTCATCCGAAAAGGTAAGTTGATCGAGAACCTATGAGAAACTCTCATCTGATAAAATGTTCTATGATTATTTACAATAATTTTTTTTTTCAGCCGCGAGCGCACGTGGTCCCTTGAAGAGTGCTCAATATGTTTCGACATCATTCTAAAGGATCAGGAGGTAAATAAAAAATAATTTGTATAATAAATTGTATTTGTCCTAACAAAAGATAACTTAATGACAAGTAATAATTAGTACTTAAACTTGAAATTCAAATGTATCACAATTAAACACACACACACACAGACACACACACGCACGTACGTACGATAATACGCACACAAAATAAATAAATAAAATTGCTTTATTAAGCTTCTGAGTAGGAGCCTGTCTCTCGTACGTAGCACAGGGAAACCTTATACGAGAGCAGATCAAAATATTTTATACATATTATGTATAAAATATTATACATATTAAGAATATTTTTTTTTCATTTTCAAGTTTCGCCATAAAAACTGCTTAGCTGATAAAATTGTTGTGATATGATGAGCCTTAATAACTAAAAAGCGATTTTGTCGAGAAGTGAACAGTCTCAACTTTTTTTGACGATAGCCTTCAGAACATTATTTAGACTAATTTGATAGATTAAGTTGATTACAAATTATCAGTGCAATATCTTGCTAGGACATGTTATAGTGACCTACTAAGGTATCTACCATACTTCGCACCACCAAGAAAAGGTACTTATCTAAAATTAAATAGCATGGTTTATTTACTTGACCACATTAATTAAGTTTCTATATTTTTAGCATTAACAGAGCAAATTTGTTTACAATGTGAAATTATAACATGCTTAAAGAAAAATCGGACTGCCACAGGCGGGACTCGAATCCGCACCACTCTCAAGCCGGGGCCATTGCTTCCTGGTTCGAAGCTACCTCTCCACCAATTTTCAGACAAATCGGTTCGTCCGTTCTTGAATTATGAATAGTGTAAATAACACCACTTTCTTTTATAATTGATGTGCACATAGTTTTATGAAAACTCACACTGATATACAGTGTTCTGGTCTCAGGTGACAACCCTGCCGTGCACGCACCACTTCCACGCGGCGTGCATCGCGCCCTGGCTGCAGGAGCAGCAGACGTGCCCCAACTGTCGGAAGGCGGCCGAATGATCACCAGGTACTGGGTGGCTTAGTGGTTATGGTAGTGATCCGGTAGGGGAAGTTCCCGGGTTCGATTTCCGACATTTTTGCAGATGCTGCAGGAGCCTTCCTGCTGCATCTGCAATAATTTTGTTCCAATTGAAAGTTTTAAATCTGATATGACAACAATTTTGACAGTTAGCAGTTTTTTGCTGAAAACTTTAACTAGATTTCAAAGGATAAATCTATGTTTTCGGCAAAAAAACTGCTTTGCACCCAAAATGTTGTGATATGGCGCCTGAAAAGGGTGTAAGGAAATTAGCTTGCGCTAACGTTTTTTAGTTTATAGGTTTGAGACCAACCCTCTATCCCAAAAAACTACGGTCACCAAAAAAAAAGGCTTTCCATATACATTTTGATGTTGGCAAAATAAAGTTTTTCTATTCCACGGGGTTTTGACGCTACGGGGTAGCCGAATACACTACACTACGTGCTTCACGCAAACGGTTTTCGACTCTACGTAGGTAAAACTTGATAGATTCGGAAAAGATGATTTGACTCGTAAATAATAGTAATCCTCCTGGCCGATTTCGACCATGGCGGCCAATCTCAACAGAGATCAGCCAACTGCGCAGGAGAATTATCCCTTTATTATTTACATAAATGACCTGACTGACTTACATCTGACACAGGGACGCGTTTTTTCGTACGCAGATGACACTGCTCTTCTTTTCCATGGTAAAAACTGGGAAGAAGTGTTCACAAAAGCCGATACCGGGCTACAGAGTGTCATCAAATGGCTTAAACTAAATTCTCTAACATTAAATACTGGCAAAACTATATAACCTTTAGCATTAACAACTCCACACAACCTGATCATAGTTTTACTCTAACTCCTCATATGTGCAAATTTGATAAAGTAGTAAACTGTAACTGTAATAAAATTGAAAGAGTGGTGTCTACTAAATATCTAGGAATTATAATTGACCGAAATCTGACATGGTATCCACAACTTGAAGCGGTCTCAGCTCGCGCGAGAAAGCTTATCTGGCTATTCAGGTATCTTAGAAATGTCTCAGATAAACGACTTCTCAAATATATCTATATAACTTTGGCACAGTCCGTGTTACTGTATTGTATATCCATATGGGGTGGTACTTATAAAACTAAATTTAGTAATATTGAAATAGCCTAGCGTTGTATCTTAAAGGTTATATGCTGAAAAAAAATATATTGTATAGTACCTCACAACTTTATCACGACTCGGGCGTCTTAACCGTTCGACAACTATATATCCTGCAGTGCATCTTAAAAATTTACAAACATTAGACCCTAAGATACGTAAAAAACGTAATCCTTTTATTGTTATACCACTAACAAAAGTTAGAACCACATTTGCCAACAAACAGTGTACAGCGCAATCAGTAAAATTATATAACAAAGTAAATAGAATTTTAAACATTTATTATATGACCTACCAAGAATGCAAAAAAAGTGTCACAACACTAACATATGATAAAACTGAAGAAATTTTGGATAGTAACTTGTTTGGTGCACCTATGCACAGGTAGATTGTTACAATTTAGCGAATAACATACCTCGCGTTACACACGCACCCACACACACAAACACGGACACACACACACACGCACACACACACACACACACACACACACACAGCACGGACAAATTATAATTACGAGTATACGATTAGCATATAAGCTATAACTACTTAATTATTAACTTAACTTAAATATAAGGTTATTATTACATGTACTTAGATAACTTACTTGTATAATTTAAACTATTCAGTAACTTAGCAAACATGCATAAACATTTTGGATTTGAGAGAGCGGGATCCCCTAACACAAGCTTAAAAGGGGCATCCCAGAACCATGTAAAGACGAAAATGGAAACAATAAAGAAATTTTGAATTTGAATAGCTAGTGCACAAGTGTGAGCGCAATACACAGGTGCACTCACTGTTCCATTACTCACAAAGTTCCGTGAGACGGCAATCCGACATGACTCGTAAATAAATAAGCAGTAACGTAATTTAATTTATAGGTTTCTCAAGGGCATTATTTTGTTTACAGAATCACAACCAACGCACGGAGGCTAGCATAATCCTGGCGGGCCCAGGTTCGAGACTCGGTACACATCTAGAACTACAACACTATATTATGCTGTGGACTTGCAAGTTCTGAGTTAAAATGGCGAAGGTATTTTAGTGATTTCAATCAATTCTTTAAGTTTTGATAATCGCTGTAACATTGATAAAGTTAGCATGTTAAGACACGAAACACATGCATATTGAATTGCAACTAAATTTGATAGAGTTTAAAGATGTGCACTGATCAACCAACAGCCTCAGAACAAGTTTGTAAATATGTTAACTTTACGAAATATAATAGCAATAATGATTAAATTCTAAAGGTAGGTCCAATAGTTATTATTTATCCCGATCTTAAAGGGAAAACGGTTTGATGTTTTTTATTTTAAAAGCGCTAGCGGTGAACGAACTTTGTTATCATAAAAAAGGTCTTAATTGGTAAATTTTTGTTCGTGTTTTCGATTCTAGTTATCCCGCTCGCTCGCACTGTTAATCAAGTATGAGTAACAGTGATAGCTACATTTGAAACTATGGATTTTAGCTTACAGAGAAGGCCCTGAAAATTTGGCAATATAATAGAAAAAAATGGATATTTGACATAGCGTTGGAAACCAGATAAATGTATGTGTAGATCACCTAAGAAATCGACAGAATGTTATTTTTTCCAATATTGCAGCCCCAATATTGGAATGAAATAGTACACTCACTATGTCAACGTTAGATTTTTTTTAACCTATTGCGTAGCTTCTATCGCGGGCTTTGAGCGCGGCGACCGAATCAAGAAATTCCGTAACGAAAATAACCTAACACATCGTCTAACGTCGTTTCAGTTCGGCAGACTTCGGCACTGTGTTTGTGTGCGTGCGACCAGGCGTATGCGTGTAGTCTTGCAATAGCTTTTTTTTAATGTAGGTATTTGGATTTTATTGAAAATTAGGTCTCTACTACTTTGAAACAAAACTGTTTAACTTTTTGATAATGCGAAAAAATTCGTTCGCTGCTAGCGCTTTGTACTTAACGGTTTTGCATGTCGAATATATTGCTTTAATTTAGAAATCACTTTTTATAATGGACTATTGAAATATTTGTCGTGTTTTAAAACATTGATCAACATTAACGCCCCTTACACACTGCGATTTAGCAGCAGAAATGCTGGAGTGATTTTAACGTGCGACAGCAATTAAAAGTTGCAGTTTTTTGCTAGAACCCTGCTGGAAACAACTTTGAAATTCCATGTTTTGTGCAAATAAATATATTTCAATTCATTTTTCAAGACTTGAAACTATCGATGAGTGATAGGTTCGGCGATACCAAATCGCTATAGTTGAATGACCAGCTTCTGAATAGGTGTTGCATCACAACCACAGATAAAGAAATAGCTTCAATTCGGAAGACCGCTTATTTGTACAAGATCCTTAGAACCCTTGTTTTTTTTATTAGTCAATCTTGGCGGCTAAGGTTATATTAATAATAACATGTTCATGCACACAAATATGTGTACAGTGATAGAACCCGCGACCTCTAGGTGTAATAGTCAACTTCTTAACCATTTACACCAAAGCGGTCGTCTATATTATTTGGCAGTAAGTAGTTTCCTTGTTCTAAAAAAAAATACAATACAAATTCAATTACGAAATTATTACAATATATTGATGTTAAACACTACTAGAATCTATATTAGGTATTGTGAAATAAATTAAATATTAGTATGTTGTCGCCAATTAGAATACTCATTTAAAAACATTCTGTGATCACAGCTGTATTGATGCTAAAACTTGCGCAAGTATACAGGGTTACTGGTAACTCGGACGTATTCCTTAATAAAAAGAGTTATAGTAAAGGTGATTTCCTACAAAAAAAGGTCCTATCAACGAAGGGTAGGGTAGGGGTCGAAAAATTACAAAATATTGCACTTTAAGCCCCCTTTAACAAGATATTTCGCTATCTCAAAAGCGAGATATATTAAAAATTATTTGCTTCTAACCTCTAGTCGATGGAACCTTTTTTTGTTGCTGATTACCTCTTCTTTGTCTCTTTTTAAGGAATACGACCAGTTACTAGTAACCCTGTATAAAGGTGGACCGTTTCCATCTGTCGTTGATGCTGTATCGCGACAGCATCGCTTCTTGACGTTGCAGTGTGTAAAGGGTCTAAACTCTAAAAACGAAGTATGTTTTCATCAGATTATTATGTGTCGGCACTGAATTGTATTTAACCGATTTCCGATTAAAAAAATATATATGTGAATATTGAACATAGCATGAAACTCATATCAATAAAATTTAATGTTTAACGGTGCGATATATTTTGACATACACCTGCTTACAATGACATAATATTAATAGTTTAATAGTGACATAATATTGATATTAATAGTAGATAAATGACGCAACACAAAAAATGGCTTCCATAGAAATACCCTCCATATAATAAACTACATACTTAACTTATGACAGATATTATATGCAAGCAAGAGTCACAATGACTAAGGCGTTGTGATAAGTTGGCGACACAATGCGACCTAGTGCGACGCGACGACTAATACAATGTGTCAATGTCAATAGCGCTTCCGTTACGCACACGAACTTAAACTTACATTCATATCAAAAAACCGAGATAGATGCCCCACTTTTAGAAATCTCTATATATATTCAATGATAAAAATCATAACATTTTATTTATGGAACAAAATTTATTATTGGGAATTTAGTGTACATATATTCAAAGTATTAGGGACTTTTGCGGATAAATTTTGTGACATCTATCCCATACTACATAAACGCCCGACCTATTTCAATTGCGTTTAGGATAGATGACTCACCGAAAAATGGGCATCTATCCTCCAAAATCTTTAAATTCATTTTTGCATTGCATGCTGTCGCTAGGAATCAATTAAGATAGAGATTATATTGATAATGTAAAAAAAGTAATTGAATTCAGCTGCGAAACTAATGTAATTTAAATCAGGTCATCTATACCACTGGGGCATCTATCTATCTATCTCAGCCTACATTTGATATTGTCGCGTCTATCTTCCTATATATAGATATATCTATAAGTTTCATACAAGCCGCCACATATAACTTGTATTATATATCTGACTATCCCACTTAACAATATAAATACGAGAAATAAGTAAAAATTTTTTTCGATCAATTATTATTGTATCAAAATAAATAAAAGCTTTATTATGACCTCCTTTAAGACTAATACTCAAAATAGGAGTTTCTGTAATAATTTACTAGTCAATTAATAGTCTTTCTTAGATGCACTAGTTACCTACATGTAGAATACTTTTGTTCCTCGCTAGTGTAGTGGCAAATTTTCTGCTTTACATCCGAGAGGTCCTGGGTTCGAGTCTCAATTAGTCGATACAATACAATCGAGGCACAATAGATTAATCTATCGTTATGGGACCCGTTGTCAAGGGTTACGTGTAGTTTATCGTAAATATGTAATAAAGTTAAGTGGTTGTTATGGAGCAATTTCTAAATTTATTATATGATAACGTCAAATTACAGTAAAAAGAAAGTATAGATATTGTTATAAAATTTTTCACTTTTTTTAATTGACTGTTGATAAAACGTGCTACCGAAAATTAATTCGACTCTACGTCCTTCGCGCCAACAGCTTTCGACTCTACGTAGGTAAGCCTTATCGAGTTACCTACGTCACGGTAATGTTAACTATACCTAACTTCATATAAACGGACGACGCGTGAGCTATACCAACGCGCTCGGATCTCGGCATGCACTCGGCATGCTACAGTCGCGGGTCTAGTTACAATAATGTATTGATACTACCGTGGCTACGTAGAGTCGTAACTTGTTAGATTTGGAAATGTTGATTGGACTAAGCAGCGACCATTGAAATTAATTTTTGCCAATGAAATAATTTAAAAAAACAAATTTTAAATTTTTTTTTTCCTAGTGTAACTAAATGATGTCTAATTTTTTGACCTAAAATGTGATATGTTTTTTTGTGTTTTGTTTGTGTAGGTCTACGTAGATAGGATAATAACAAAAAAATAACAAAATGAAGTTAAAATTATAAAAAAGGTTCTCTATTTAAAATGTTATTTAAAATTTAAAACTTTTAAAGTTTAGCCTCAACATTTGTATTGAAAGGATGTAAATATTGAAAAAATGATTATATTTGTTAAATTGGAGTCTTGAAAATGTGATATATTTATTTTTATTGTGTTGTATTAAATCCTGTCACTAGAAGTTTAGTTTTAGCGTTTGTAATAAATCATAAAAAAGTTAGATGTTTTTTCATTGAATCATTAAACTTAACTTGCTTGCACTTAGTTTAGTGCTACTTGTAGGCTTACTACAAAAAACTCGGCAGTGTTTAACGCTTGTTTATACCTATTGTATCTTTATTTATGGTTTGAAGATTCTCATATTAAACTGCATGATGATCATCAGTCAGATCAGTCAAACACTATGAAGACAGTCCGTAGCACTATTTGTTTATTGGCAATCGTTAGTAGTTAGTACAAGAAAAAGGCAAAAATTAGGGCATTTTCGCTAGGATACAGGTTGTCCCAGTAAACTTTCCCGGTTGCTAGCTGTCGCAACCGGTAGGGGCTCGCTGCAAAGTAAGTCGGCCGAGTCCGGGGAATTGCGGTGAATGCCTGTGGCCTAACCCTTACATAACCCTTAGCTGCCCCCGCGGCTAGCGGGTATGCGTAACAGAATTTCCTTGGGGTTAAAAAAATAAGAAGGAAAAGGGCAAAAACTAGGGCATTTTCGCCAGTATACATGTTGTGTTGTAAACTTTCTCGGTTGCTAGTTGCTTATAGTGATCGACTGTAATTAAAAAATGTAGTTTAAATAAATAAATAAATATTTCTCAACAACCCAAAGTAAGCTACGAGGCTTGTGTTATGGGTACTAGATAACGGATATACGTACCCAAATACTTTTTTTTTGTAAATAAATACATATTATACATAGAAAAAATCAGAATAGTTTAAAACAGACCACTTTATTGACAACAACAAAACGATTGAACACTTCATTTGAAAACATAAAACAATTCACTTTAAGTTAAAAAAATATTATGACTCCTTTTCTTTGAAAAAAATATAGTAATATTTCGCTACCTAAACTTAACAGTGCTTAGAGGGCGCCACTAGCACAAACTGTAAACGTCACGTTCCACTTTGATTAAAATAAAATACGGAAGATGCGAAACTTGCCAGACCGTTTTTTTTGCCGTCGTTATAGTTATCCCTTGTCAAATTCAGTGAGCGTGTTATAGAGGTTATCACAACGTAATCGGGAACCTTGAGCTCAATGGCTGGAAAGTTGTTTAACCATATAGAGAACAACTCCCTAATGCTAAATATGATTGTATGTTTGCTTCAAGTGGTTGCTTTTGTTTTCTATAAAGCCTGAATGGGTGATCGTTCCCAAAAACAAACTGGTTTCCGTAAATGTTATGACCTACCGGTCTATGTGTGCAATCCAAAAATATAGTGAAAATTTTATTATAAAAACCCACAATATGAGCCAGCAAAACAGCTGGTGGCTTCAATGGCTGACAGGATTTTGACACGCCATAGCAAATAACCACAGAGATTAAATTATCTTCCGAATAAAAAAAAACTCACTGAAATCGATCCATCCTTTCATGAGCTACGACGCTACAGACAGACAGACACAAAAACACAAACAGACTAATGGTCAATGTTTAAACACTCTTTTATTTTGGTGTTAAATACTAACTCTTTACGGCCTGCGCTTGTGCTGCCCTCTACCGGTAGAATATTGCACTAAATTTTGGTATTATATTTCACTAGTATGTGTTGTCCACATTATGTTCCACGTGTATGTGATGGGTCCACGCCTCGAGATCTTGGAAATCCTGCAAAAACAAAGATTGTTAATTATCAGAATCAGAATCGATTTATTGTCTTAAAAAATTGGTTGCCTGTAAAGTCGGTATACGGGCGAAAGTTTTACGTGACAACGACTTTGAGTGGTAAAATAATTTTAATGTGAATATTCATTCGTATAACATGAACCGGTGTGTATGCCTATCTCTCTCACTCTCTCTCTCTCGCTCAGTCTCTCTCGCTCTTAGGCGGGTTAACTGTGCTCGAGTGGAAGGGACGCGTGCCTTTCACTTTTTATGTCTGTCTCACTCGCTCTTAGGCGGGCTAACCATGCCCGAGTCGAAGGGACGCGTGCCTCTCACTCGCTCTCATTGTGAGCGCGGAACGTGAGCGGAGCTGCGTAACGCAGTTTCTTGAAGTGTCACCCGGCAAACCAATTTATAAGACGTTGTCACGTCAAAACTGTGTACCTACATATGTTGTTAAAAAATAATACAGTATCAACAGTTTACCCATTTCGGGCATACAATAGGTATAAACATTTGCATTAATAAAATACTAGTTACATAATAATTAGCCATCAAAATCCATTTATACCATGTCGATAAAATAATGTTTTAAAAAAATGTTTTATTTAAATTGCGTACGTTAAATTATTCAAAAAATCACTACATAGTGATTTTGACGTGACAACGTCTTATAAATTGGTTTGCCGGGTGACACCTCAAGAAACTGCGTTACGCTGCTCCGCTCACGTTTCGCGCGAGAGAGACAGAGCGAGAGAGAGAGATAGGCATACACACCGGTTCATGTTATACGAATGAATATTCACATTAAAATTATTTTACCACTCAGAGTCGTTGTCACGTAAAACTTTCGCGCGTATACCGACTTTACAGGCAACCAATTTTTTTTTAGATAAAGCAGTCGCTTCCCGCGTCGGTCCCCATGTCTGTCTGTATGTATGCTTAGATCTTTACTATAATTTGACGCATTTTGATGCAGTTTTTTAAAAGATAGAGTGATTCAAGGAAAGGTTTGTATGTTTAAAATTATGGAAAAATGCGAAAACAACGGGAAGGATCGCGTCTTTCGGATCCACTAGCAAAAATAAGTGTGATTATCGTTATTATTTTTAAGGGCACTAAAATTGGTACTTTTCAGGTAAAAATGTTGCGTTGCCATTTTGCCGCAACAATTCGTCAATTTTTTATTTAACTATTGAAAATAATTAACTGTTATACTAAAACTTTCTTGCACAAAAAATAAGTGTGTCGGACTTAACGCTGAAAAGCATTTCATTTCTACTTCTCCAAAGCAACCGCAAGATCATATTTTATGAATTCAAAACTGATGGTTTAAATATAATATATATCCTTGCCATGCCGGATCCACACAATTGCCGAATTAACGGTGAAGCAAACACTTATTCTAAATCGATATTCTTTATTCATTGGGCGATAGCGTTTCGGCCAGTGTGTGGATCCGGGGCTTGAAAAAAAAATACCCTCGGACAGCAGTTCTCAGGTTCTCTATGACTGGCGGCGTGCACACGAAACTTGTGCTCGTCCAAGAAGCCCATGCCACAAGCGTCGCACACCCACGCCTCGGGGAATGCGTTCGACTCCTGCGCAGACTTCTTTGGTTCGCGCGGCTCGAAGTATGGGCACGCTGTTTTTGGAAAAATTATAATTAGAGATGTTGAGCATATCCCAGATATCTACATCCGTAACCGAAACTATGGGATCATTTCATCAGCCTATACAAGGTGTTACAAAAAAAAACTGTAATAATTTAAGGGTGTTGTTGTGGCCGTATAACTGAACAACTTTTGCTAAGAAACCTAGGTCGAAATCTAAAAAAAAAATTTGTCTCTCCCATAGTTAATCGATCAGCTGATTGGCAATTTTGTATGGGAGGTCTGATTTTTTTTTTTGAGATTTTGACCTAGGTATCTTTGGGAATGTTTTCTGGGCTCAATTTCAATTTATTTATTTAAAACACGTGCAAGCTTACAGATCAAGTCCAAAACGCTTACAGGTCAATTATAACATAAGAAATCAACAACTCAACAACACCCTTCAGTTATTACGAGGTATTTTGTAACATCCTGTATGTATACGTCCCACTGCTGGGCACAGGCCTCACCTCAACTATGAGGTGGTACGAGCAATACTCCACCACGCGGGCTCAGTGCTGTGCTGTTGAGGAGTGTTTGTAAGGTAAGTGACCAACTTTACTGTCAGATATTATTAAGCCGCCCTAAGGCCTCTTCTAACCAGGCTTACCGACTAATATCTATCGATATATTAACCGGTACTAGCTTAAGGTACCTTCCGAAGCACGGAAATGTTTGTAAATAGACGTCACTTATATGGTCAGAATGGTCACCTAGCCCAAACATGACCGCGCCTTACGTTGAAGAAGAAGAAGAAGAAGATTTTTATTCAGTATCACATTTTTACCAAATAGAAAAACACATTTAAAAATCACATACACACATACACAAGATACTGAAAGGGGGGCCACTCAGCATGTGTCGTAGCATCCCAGGAATGCCACGACCCTGGTCTTTCGTGGCCACCCAGACAGAAACAGCACAGCACTACTTTGTACAACAATTGCTTATACAGTATAATTCGTATATATACGTTGCTTTACTTTTGGTATCACTTCCAAAGCACTGCCACCACAGCGCCACAAGCACCTCACGACCACCACGAAAACTATCGTATATCCAAAATAATAATAAAAAACCGTTACCATAATAGATACCGAAATAAATGTTTCAGATAGGCCCGAGTCACTTTTCACAAAGTAGTGGCTTGGAAGATTGTGTTTTTTATATAGCAATTTTTTGTACAAGGGCCATAAATAGAGTCAAATACATAAAGCGAGATGTTTCAGATGGGGCTGTAAATAAGAGTCAATGCTAAAGAAATATACAAATGTACGAGGGTGAATCAAAAAAAATTCTTGGAATCAATATTAAAAAATGCAAAGATTTAAATAATAATATTTTATTTTTCTACATAATCTCCCTCCAATGCAATGCATTTAGAATAACGCGTTTCTAACTTCCTTATTCCTTGTGAAAAAAAAAAATTTTCGTGACTCTCGAAAAAGTCCTCTACGGCAGCTATAACCATTATCGTGAAATTTTGTTCCACGAATTTCCTCTTTTAATTTTGGAAATAAGTGAAAATCACTTGGGGCTAAGTCCGGAGAATATGGTGGGTGGTCAAGGAGATTGAAGCCAGCACAGCGGATTGCGTTGAGCGCAACTTCCGCTCGATGAGCAGGCGCGTTATCTTGAAGGAAAAACACGCCCAACGACAGTTTTCCACGACGTTTTTCTTTAATCGCTTCACGCACTTTCGGGATTAAATTTGCATAATAGGGTCCAGTAATCGTCTGGCCTTTTGGGATGTAATCAATAAAAAGGATTCCTTCACTATCCAGAACACAGACGCCATAACTTTGCTAGCGGTAGGAGCAACTCGAAATTTCTTAATGGATGGAGAGGATGGTCGTTTCCAAGACATGCTTTGTCTTTTAGTTTCAGGATCAAAATGGTGGACCCACGTTTCATCCATGGTGACAAGACGACGGCAAAAATTATCCGAATCACGCTGGAACATTTCGAGATTACGCTTGGAAAATTCCAAACGTCGCTTTTTGTTTTCGTCGGTTAACATTCGTGGCACCCATCTTGCAGACACTTTTTTGAACCCCAGTGAATCAATTAAAATGGATTGAACGCTACCAAAAGATATCTTTAAGATCTCAGCTATATGTTTTATAGTCATTCTTCTGTCTTCCAAAACCAGATTCTCAACCTTTTTGACATTTTCTTCTGTAACGGAGGTTGAAGGCCGCCCAGAACGCGGGTCATCTTTACAGCTTGATCTACCTCTTTTAAATTCAGCCACCCAGTACGCAACCGTAGAATAGGGTACAGCATCACCCCCTAATGTCTGCTGAATGTCCAAAAAACTTTCCTTCGTAGACATTTTTTTCAAACTGAGATATTTTATCACCGCACGTAACTCACTTTTATCCATAATTTTGACTTTTTAGCAACGAGTTGCACAAAAAAATTTATTACATGCGAACGAACTAGCAAAAACAAGTGACAGTCTGCATAAATTTAGTGTGATAGTCACTCTTTAATTTGAATATCGAACTTGATCCAAAAAGGTTTCATATATATGCACTTCTAAGAACTTTTTGATTCACCCTCGTCTAGGTACGAGTATTAGCATCCGTTTGCTCAACTTCTAGTCCCTAGAGTTTGCTCAACTTCGAGTCCCTAGCTAGAGATAACTTTTTCGTAAACCAACACTATTATATATTGTTTATCTATCTACTATCGATTTTAATGCCTCTATCAATTATAACAATCCAAAAAGTGAACACACTCCGTCTTTTTTGTAGTCGGTTGTGTATCATAACTTCACCTGACCAATAGATGGCGCTGGGTGTCGCTTGACTCGCGAGAACACTTGGATTTTTCGGGTTGACCAAAATGTAGAGATTACAATTGCTAACTAATGTGACTCTCTTCACAGAAACAAGATTTCTCTTGAAAGGGTGTTGATCATGAATTTGGTCAACGCCTACAGAAAGAACAGAATAATCATAAATAGGCTAGATAGATGACATTACCAATCGGTGACACACTCTTTATCATCTGTCAAAACGATCTGCCTGATGCCTCGATAGATTTTGTATGTGAATAATATAATTCGATGTCATATCTAATAGAGTATCAGAAATCGAAGTCAATTGACTGGATATTCAATTCTATGTACACAAAAATTGGTTTTTACAGCTTTTTGGAAATAAATTGGTTCTACTAGCTTCATAGAGGTAATGATTTTAAAACACCAACCACCAATTTATTAATTATAAATTTGGGTATTATGTTAGCATTTACAATTTGCTGTTAGGGTGATTCTGCCTTACTTTACCTTTTCAGTTGTATTCACATGATAAAATTACTTACATCTAATAAGCCTATTCTTACTTAGGTACATACTCATTTATTATGAAAATATTTACGATAGGTGTCATCGTATCCATGACCGCCGGTTTCAATATCCTAATATTTTTATATATTAAATCTATACATATAATAAGACTGTAAAAGATCGATTTCTGTACATTGAAGATTTTTATGAAAAATTGTTACAGGGGGTCTTAATTACCGTAATAGAAGCCAAAACAACAATTTTAAAAAAAATTGTCTGTCTGTCTGTCTGTTTGTCCGGGCTAATCTCAGAATCTACTGGACCGATTTTGACGGGACTTTTTTTATTTGACTCAGTATCACCTGGAGAGTAAGCTGGGATATAAATAATCACGCCGATGAACTTAGGGGGCAGGCAGGAAATTGAATCTCAGAATCTACTAAACCGATTTTAATGGGACTTTTTTTATTTGACTCAACATTACTTGGAAGGTAAAGAAGGATAGAAATAATATTACATATGATAAATTCTGCCCCCAAAGGGATAAAATAGGGGTTGCGAATTTGTATGAAGCCCGGTCGCAAAAAACTAACATCCACGCGGACGAAGTCGCGGGCGGCCGCTAGTAAATAATAAACAAATAGGTAAATAAATATTTCTCAACAATCACACCAATTCTCTAGTCCCAAAGTAAGCTACGAGGCTTGTGTTATGGGTACTAGATAACGGATATACATACTTAAATACTTTTTTTTTGTAAATAAATACATATTATAAATAGAAAACACCCAGACCAGTACAAACACACATGTTCATGCACAATTATGCTTGTACTGTGCGGGAATCGAACCCGCGACCCTTGGTTCAGAAGTCCGACATGCGGGGACCACTGCACCAAGCGGTCGTCATATATTTTAGATTATCTTGTTGTATTTTTTACTTAAATTCACAGGCTGTATACATCATTATTACGGTATTTACCTTCCCGACGTTTCGATTCGGTTGCACGAATCACTATTTAATTGCGGGCTGTAGGGTAAGCACGAACTTTATCGTAACGTATTCGTGTCGTCGAAACGTCAAAAACTGACAGTTTCCCCATACTAATTGACAAGTTAACGATAAGTGAACAATCTCCAGCTGGCCACACCTGCTCATCGCTCATCGTACGTCACAAAGTCGTTCACTGTGGCGGCAACGCGACTGTGGAACTCACTACCCATGGATATCAAAAGATCAGACTCGAAGTTGTCGTTCAAGAAAAAAGTTCGAAGTTTTCTAAATGAATAAATTGCATATATATAAATATTATTATATATTATATGTATATATTATCCATATTAATTAATTGATATTTATTATTTGTATATTATAATATAATTTAATATTTACTTTTATGTATTGATATTATATCTATATATTAAGTTAATTTATTTTTGCGTTATTAAACACTTCCTTTCTTATATAATTTTCACTGCACCCATTGCCTTCTTTCTGCATGACCTTGAGGTTGACTGGCAGAAAATGCTTTTAGCATTAAGTCCACCCTTTGTACATTTCTTGTGCAATAAAGTTTTAAATAAATAAATAAATAAGTGAACGCTACGAATACGTTACGATAGTTGTTCGTGCTCACGAAATATATTGTCCCTTCACAAAATGGCTACTTAGGTATGTATTATTGTGAAAGCATAAAAAAAAGAAAACAAAATGCAAGTTGTAGCCAAGATAGTGAGGGCTGGTGCCTGAAATAGGCTTCGGGGAGAAGCCTGTGTTAGGTACTACCAGGCTACACCCTCGGACCGCACTATAAAATTGAAGATTTCGAGCTTATAAACAGCAAAAAGTATACTAAATATTTAGCTCAAGACTATTAAAAGAAGATTTACAAAAAAAGTATGTGAGTGCGTTATACTCGTATGTGGTAAAGTGTGCCTGGATGTAACGTGTGTGTATGTGAGTGAGAGTGTGTTTCTGTGGTGAAGTGTACCTGGATGTGACGTTGTGTGTTATGTTACCTCGTGTGTTTATAAGTTTTGAGACAAACTTTGTGGTAAAAAAAAGAAAAAAAATACTAAAATGAATTGCTGTTCGCTAGTTTCGCTAAAACTCGAGAACGGCTGAACCAATTTGAATAATTTTAGTCTTCAAATATTCGTGAAAGTCCAGGGAAGGTTTAAAAAAACTGGTCAAGTGCGAGTTGGACTCGCGCACCGAGGGTTCCGTACAAACCTGTAGATAAGGAGTAGTAACTTAGAAATTTTCAAAATTGTCAAAAAATTTTTTTTTAATATTATGAAACTGAAAATTTACGGTTTTCGTAATTTTTCCTATATCTGTACTATAAGACGTAACTTCGTACTAAATTTCAAGATTCTAAGTTTACGGGAAGTACCCTGTAGGTTTTGATTCCCGTGCGAGTTTCGAAAATTTGCGGAAATTTGCGGCCTAAATGGCTGTATCTTTTGATTGCGTTGGCTTAGAAGGTTTATTTTTCAGCTTCCGGGGACAGTAAGGCCCAATCATCATATTGAAATTTCAGTTTGATACCACCACGCGTTCCTGAGAAAAACGGTCTTGACAGACGGACGGACGGACGGACGGACAACAAAGTGATCTTATAAGGGTTTCGTTTTTTCTTTTGAGGTACGGAACCCTAAAACCAACGGGCAGGACAACGTCTACCGCGTTCGCTAGTCTAATTTGTTAGTTTGTAATTTGTTCGACATTATTTTTAAACTACTGAATTTATTATTATTGTTATAAATTTGAGATTGAAATTTAAATTAATTTAATTTAATTTTAAATTGTAATTTACCGAAATCTTATATAATTGTAAACCACATATATTTGCATGTCTGACAAGACAAAACATGCTGAGCTTATACCTATTTGTGATGTCATTTTTGTTATCTACCATGTTTTGTGCAAATAAATACTTCATTCATTCATTCATTGATAATTACAGTAAGTCAGTCGGTAATATGTGTACCCCGGCGTTTCTCAAACTTACCGTGTCGCGTTAAGTCCCTCACATACGACACAACGCCTGAGCTGAGAGTGACACGATACGGCTGTAGTTTAAGTATTTCAGTATTTCTATAGGCATTACCTAGTTTCTAGGTAACGCCCTCACAAGATAAATCTTATTTCTATTCGAATGAACGTTACTAATAAGAAATGATTGAGAAAAGACTACTTGATCCGAAAAATCCAATAATTTGCGGCGGTCAATCGACTGTCAGCGCCATCTGTGTGTGACAGTTATGAAAGTTATCGATTTTTAAATATGATTGATTTTGAAAGTATTGATGGAAAATAAGGGTTGATGACACGACCAATCGTACATCCATCCACATACGGACCATCTAAAATGTATGCAGCGAAGTGCCTGACGACAACTTTGGTGTAATGGTTGGTTATTAACTAAGAGGTCGGGTTCGATACCCGCACTGTACAAACATTTGTGCGCATGATTATGTATGTTTGTACTGGTCTGGGTTTTATATGTATTTATTTAAGTTTATTTGTAATATCACTATTGATTCTAATATCTGTAACACAAGTGATTATGCTACTTACCACGGAGTCAGATCAATGTCCAATATTTGTTTTTTTTTAAAGTGGGCACACCAAATTGAAGTCCTTATAAGTCGCAATATTTTTATTTGAACATCTTAGTGCAAATTCACCTCAATCCAATAAAAAAAGTACTTTGAAAGTAGCATTCGAAAGCAAAACAGCTTCGATCCAAAATTTGTTGGGACCAAAACCGCCTCAGTCCCAATTGGCTAGACGACACCACCAATCGTTGACATACTTTTTATTATCTGTCAAAACGGTCTGCCTCCATAGATTTCGTATGGGAATAAATGATTGTTACGTCACGGTCATGTGTCAGAAATCGGAGTCAATTGACCGAATATTTGTTGCGTTTTGTGTGTTTAAAAATTGGTTTCTACAGCTTTTTTGAAATATATTGGTTGTATTAACTTCATAGGGGCTATGTTTTTTAAACACCATGTTCTTGACATTATTTAAGATAGGTGTCATCATCCCAATTCAGACCAGTAATCTGGGAATAGCGCTGTAGACTGTATAATTGCATGCTTCTATTTGTCATTACTGTCATCTTTTTAAAATTGTATTATGTAGTTGTTTGCTTTTGCTAATAAAATAAAATAAATATATAAAAAAAAACACTTTAATTCCATTTACGACCAGTACAGTCCTTTGCTTCATTTAATTCATACTACTAAATATATAAAAAGTAAACTAACTGACAGATGCATGCACAGCCCAAACTTTAGTAGTGCAGAGGAGAAATAAATAAGGATTTTTGGAAATTCTGGTCATTCAGGCAGTAAAAGTGGGGGGGGGGGAGTAGTTTGTATGAAGCGTCGTTAGTTTTTAACACACACAAATTGGTATTTAGGCCCTTGGTCAGAAATAATGAATGACGTGTTTCAGGCTTTCTT
Organism: Pyrausta despicata; assembly: GCA_963921415.1. NCBI lineage: Eukaryota > Metazoa > Arthropoda > Insecta > Lepidoptera > Crambidae > Pyrausta > Pyrausta despicata. Next base: position 1,488,815 of record OY992871.1, on the reverse strand, counting down.
GATATTTCTACTTTACAGAAGTAAAAAAGGGGGGTAAACGTTGGTATGGAACCACGTCCAATATTCTTCAAACCTTGACTGCCTCGTTGGTGTAGTGGCAAAGTTCCTGCCTTACATCCGAGAGGTCCTTGGTTCTAAATTCTTTCTGAGATTTTCTGTCATGAATTTCGCTGCAACAGCTCGGAGTCGGGAAGTTGGCGGTGTTACACACCCGTGTCTCGGTGCGCACGTTAAGCCGTTATTCCTGCGCCTGATCTCTCTCCGGTCATGTCGGATTGCCGTCTCACCGAACTTTGAGAGTGATGGAACAGTGAGTGCACCTGTGTATTGCGCTCCCACTTGTGCACTATAATACCTCCTGCGTAGTGCGCCGTGGTCGAAATCGGCCAGGAAGACTATTATTATTATTCTTCAAACCTTACTTACACACTGTTGAGTTAAAATCCAACGCATGCGCGGACGACGCCGCTAGTTAAATTACAAATGTTGTTTGTGGTTATAATTAACCATCATCCATAGCAATACTCACGTCCGTGTCCAACATGTGTCTTGTAGAACGTAACGAGAACGCGATCCAATGTTTCAGTAACGATCATGTGCGCAGGACATGCTTTTCCAGTTTTGTAGATCTGACGTTCGGGCGCTGGTCGCTTGCCTCTGCCCTGTACAAAAATAGTTTCAACATTAGATAGATAGATAGAGTGCCTCGTTGGTGTAGTGGCAAAGTTTCTGCTTTACATCCGAGAGGTCCTAGGTTTGAATCCCACGTCGAGCCAATAAATTGTTTCTGAGATTTTCTGTCACGAATTTCTCAAAAACAGCTCCGAGCTCGGTGTTAAACCCATGTGCCTCGGTGCGCACGTTGAGCCGTTGGTGCTGCGCCTGATCTCTCTCCGGTCATGTCGGATTGCCGTCTCACCGAACTCTGAGAGTGATGGAACAGTGAGTGCACCTGTGTATTGCGCTCACGCTTGTGCACTATAATATCTTGTGCGCAGTTGGCTGATCTCCGTTGAGATTGGTCGCCGTTGTCGAAATCAGCCAGGAGGACTATTATTATTAATAGTTAATCCTATGAAGGTGGAGCTTTCTGGATGATCGCAAGTCATGACCTCGTGTCGGCTGCAGAAACTGGAAGCCCACTTATCATACCAGGAGACGCATACACACATACGCCTACTGCTGAGCAGAGGTCTCCCCCAACGATCTCCATTTATAAACAACAATGCTGTGATGGAATCAGGCGTTCATCATCATCATTATATCAGCCTGTTACCAGGGGCGCGCATTGAATTTTTATTTAAGTAAGCACATACAAATTTTGAGTAAGAGCTCTGAGAAATGACGGCGTAACACCATCAAAACAAAAAATGACTTACCAAGTTTTCTTGATCTGTGCAAATTATGTTCGTTGATTGATGATTTAATTTACCACCACAGGCATCAAGAAAATGAATGAATAAATACATAATGACATATCATTTAACTGATACCCATAGCGGCTTTGAGAACAGTCGTTGTTATTTTGTGCGTAACTTTTCGAGACAAACATTAGAATTGCCATCACAAACGGTACGCTGCAGTTTCTCCATCGTTTTGAATGCAAAACAAAACTTACAAACACATTGTTGGAACACACACTTGGAAAGCACCTAATAACCGAATCTTGAGTAAATTACAATATTTTATACACTCGCGAAGATGAAGTCGAAAGCAACTACATAGAAAAAAAATGGCCGGCGAAAAATTTATTTAAAAACAATATTTGCACAACAAAAAATCATACTAGCGCAACTTAATTTCACAAGAAAATGCTTGGTATTTAAATTATAAAGTTATTATTTATTTTGATCACATAAATAAATCATTTATGAAGTTTTATTTCATAAAAGTAAGAAAATTCTTTGAAAATTCTAGGCGCAGGAAACAGCTACAGACGTGCCATCTATAGTCCTTTTCACCTTAGATGATTTCTGTGACAGATCGATTTTTGACACTTGTAGAGATGTCCTTTGGCGAAATCGTGTCAATTGTTTCCGATAGTCGATAAAAATTTATAAGGAAATGAAATCGATTTGAATAAACTACAAAAACTTTAAACATTAATTGTTAATATTGAGAGTTCATTGTCAATAAATGCATTAATTGTATATTTTACATAGTATCATTAAGGGAAAATAAAACGAAACAGTCTTTTTAGTTTTTTTCGGCATTTTGCCAACAAAAAACAAACAAAACTTAACAAACAACAGCAACAAAAAGTCAACAATAACAAATAGTTACAATAACCGAATACCACGTAACACAAAATACAACTCGTATACAAGGCTGACGCACTCGTACTGACCAACTGACGCGATTGACAAGCGATCATAAGAAGGCCGCCGAATATATGATTTCCCAGCTCTATGATTTTTTCTACGTTCCGTTTCATGTACACGAATTGCGTTGATTTTTTTTATGTGTTTTTTTATTTTATATTTCATTAAATTAAACTAAGCTATACTGTTTTTGTTTTATTAGCTGAAGAAGTTTGATTTTTATAATTTTCGCTGTAACGCCGCCATAAAATAAAAATGTTATACAATAATTTATTTTACGTTTTTCAAACATATAATGCATAATTCGGAACATGATGAAGTGTCACAGTCACGGGAATCATCCTAGGTGAAAAGGACTATAGTATCGGGTACCTCTATTAGCTCAATTACCCGATTAACCCGATACTAGATAGCGGGACGTTTTCTATTTCCGCCTAAACACACACGATCTTCTTTTAAAGATTTTTATCTCAAATTTTGAATATTTTATCAGTTTGTCAATACAATAATAAGGATTAAATAAAAGCATGATTTACCAATTTGAAACCAATATTTGAACATAATTCAATCCAAAGGATTAAAGTTATAAGTTGTGTTTTAAATTGACTCCGAAGTATTCTACGTCACTCAGTATGCATGCCTACTTTAGGGGTATAAAATGCGTATGTCATCTGTCACCTTGACTTGTATGAACAATATGTCATTTTTAATTTGTTCGGGTTTTTAATTTGTACGTGTGTCGTTGTAGGTATGAGACGGGATTTCAAATGTGTGCGTGTATTTAGCAAGCAATCACTCGGCAGCCTACTGCCTGATTATTTTCGGTTTTTACTTGAGCGCGTGGTACTATGTATATTTATTGCAAATATACATATAGCAGACTAATAATAGTAATGCGTGTAAATTGACGACAGTTTTTCACATAAGTTCAAAAAATATTTAAAATTGGTTTTGTTTTGTAGCTTAGTTTATGCAGCTATATTGTAATATAAAATGGGCATAATGATGAGGTAGGCACTGCTTAACTGCCTGTATGGAATGCGCGCCCTTGCCTGTTACAGTCCACTGCTGGACACAGGCCTCCCCCAAGCTTTGCATCCAGTCACTACTAGCTGCCTTCTTCAGGTCATCTGCTCATCTAGGCGGGGGGCGTCCCACACTACGTTTACCTAAGCGTGGTCTCCATTATAGAACCTTCCTGTTCCACCTCTCGTCGGTTCTGCGACAGACATGGCCAGCCCACTGTCACTTTAGCTTGCTACATTTTTGGACAACATCAGTTTCAGTACCTTAGTCTTATGTCGTATGACCTCGTTAATCAGGCGTTAATTTGCGGAAATCCATGACTAAAGCTGAGAAAGAGATTATTTTGTGAAAACTTAAAGCAAAATAATCCTCCTTTTCAGCTTTACAAATGCTCGTGCTTATCACCCACCTCATTGCCCCTAGCAGGATTCAAACCTGCGACCTCAGACCACTAGACTAAAGCTGTCGTGCTAACCAATTTGTCGATATCTTGCTTTAGTCTACCTATATAGGGTGTTACAAAAATAACTGAAGGGTGTTGTTGTGCCCGTAAAACTGAACAGCTTTCGCAAAGAAACCTAGGCCAATTTTTTATAGAGATTTACAATTTTGTATGAGAGTTCCGATTTTTTTTTGAGATTTTGACCCTGGTATCTTTGGGAGTGTTGTGCAGTTTTCCGGGCACAACAACACCCTTCAGTTATTACGGGGTTTTTTTGTAACACCTTGTATAATTGACAGAAAGAAAAAAATATTAAATTGGTAGATACTCACCTGGTATACGTAAACTCCGGATTGGCTACACATAAAATGCGAACGAACTCCCTCTATAGTTTGCTTGCTGGCCGTGGTCTTACGGAAGCGGTACTTGGTCTCCTCTTGTATTGCACTCTTGAATAGCATGAAATCTGACCAAATAGAAATGTTAGTTAAACGAATGGAACTTGGTGATCTTTTTAATGCTTATTATATTGGCTTTTTAACAACTTTACAGACAGAGATCGCAAGCCCGCGATCATCGCACAGAGGGTAGATAAAACCATAGTGAAATTCTGGCTACATTGTGCTATAATAATCCCAACAATTTCGTCCCGAGCCTCCCTGATTCTCATACTTCAATCGCCAGCAACAATCCTGCAGGCCTGTAGCAATTGAGCATTGATGCTTGCCTTTTGAGAAAGCATGGGCTGGTTGGAGTAGGAAGGGAACAGAAATACGCACAATGACCCAATCAAGCGGCTAAAATAGGACAGCTAAACTTACAAACTATTTGATAATTTAGCTTATTACTAGGTATGTATGTTTGCTGTCGTCGGGCGGAACTCTCTCGTTTTCTTTTCAGGCATCCACGAAAGGCCGGCACCCGCCTGAGCAACCGGCACCCACCTGTGCAACCCGGCACCTGCTTAAGCAACCGGCACCCGCTTGAGCAACCAACACTCGCTTGAGCAACCAACACTCACTTGAGCAACCGGCACCCACCTGAGCAACCGGCACCCGCTTGAGCAATCGGCACCCGCTTGAGCAACCAACACTCGTTTGAGCAATCGGCACCCACCTGAGCAACCGGAACCAGCTTGAGCAACCGGCACCCACCTGAGCAACCGGCACCCACCTGAGCAACCGGCACCCACCTGAGCAACCGGAACCCGCTTGAGCGACTCACTTCTGTAGCGTAGAAGACCTACTTCCAGTTACTTGATTTTGGCTCCCCATTCCGCGTCTTTTTTGTCTGAGGCAAAGTTGATTCGCTGTGATAGCAGTATAGAATGTAAACGTACCATCCATAGAGTAGAACTCCAGCTCCTCGACCTGCTCGAACACTCTGTGCGCCTGCAGTAGATGCGCACTGAAGTGCGAGCCGTAGCTGACGCGCTCGTCGCACAGCGGGCAGATGAACGCTTTGCGCTTTTCCACCTGTTGGAATAAAGGTCCAATCTACCAGTCTATCAAGACTTAATATGCAGCCGTAACAGCAGCCTGTGGGTGAATATACGAAGAAGCAGTACAGCGTCTTACGCGTACAGTAGAATAATGCGGTTAGGGTGCTGTCGTTACAATAAACTTTTAACCGCTTATGTGGAAATAGTATGCAGAATTTAGTATCAGGAAAGTATATAAGTGGATGACTTATATGTATCTAGCTTATATGTATATAAGTGGAGGAAATAAGAACCCGTTTTCCTTGGTCACGGCATCACGAGTGAATGGCTGGATCGATTTCACTAATTCTTTTTTTGTTGTATTTGTTATTATTAGGAGAAGGTTCTTACGGAAAAAAATAATAAGAAAATCTCTCAGAAATATTAAAAAATATACATTTAATTTTGCATATTTAAAAAAACGCGCGTAACTAATGTCAATGTCATTCGATGACATTGTTCAATCATTGCAACGCTAAGGCGGTACGAAGTTCGCCGGGTCAGCTAGTTTTATTTTAAAATTCATTGTACAAGCCTGAGATCCAGGCTTTGATTCCCGGTCGGGTCAATATCGGAACTAGTTTTTCGTTATTGACTTGAGTCTCTGAGTCACTGTTGTGGTACCGTCGGAGTTTCTGATTTCCATATCACAAGTGTTTATGTTACTTACTTCACTATTACTTTCACACATTGGGGGTCGGCACAAAAACTATCATAGCATAATCGTATGTTTTTACACTATCGAGTAGGTATTCATTAGTATCGCATAACGTTTATGATGCATTGGTTTGAAATTGAAGATGAATTAGTTTAAACGTCACTTCGATCGAATGCACTTATCACTCGGAATCGGATTTTTTCGGCTATATCATGCTGCGAAAGGTCTTGCAGCGACTTGACTGACTTTGTTGACCGCACTCATGCGGTCAGCAGTTTGCCGCCGGAGTACGCACCCACGCGCCGCCGCTTCATTGACCGGGTTTTCTCTCCCTCTCGCACGCAACGTAATCGTATCAGCGCGTAATTCGCACACTTTTTTCGCGTTTCAATAAAAACGTATATCACAAAAACTAGCGTATTTACACCATTTTTTTATTAAGATTATTTTTTAACTTAATGCATAGAATCTACCCTTAAATATTTGCGCTTAATTCGAGGTGACCTTATAATACAAAGGGTGGACTGAATGCTAAAAGCATTTTTTGCCCGTCGACCTCAAGCAAAGTCATGTCGAAAGAAGGCAATGGGTGTAGTCAAAATGGAACGAAATAGAAATGACAAACTACTTAATTTTAATACAGACCTCGAATCCATGAGCCTTCCAGAGGTGCTTATTGAGGATCTGCTTCTGACTGAAGTCGCGACTGCACAGATGACACTTCTTGCGCTCGCGAGCGCTTATCTTTGGCGTTTGTTCATTGCACAGTTTCACTGGGAAGGGGGAGAGGGAAAAGGGGGGGAAGTTAAAAGGGGGGTTGTAGGTTAATAGGGATGTAGGGTAAGGTTTTGAGGAGTTAAGAGGCCTAGTACAAAATTTTGATAGCTTACCGTTTTATACCGAAATCTTGCTTTCCAAAGGATTTATCGAAAATCAGAGTATCTATCGATCTAATAATAATAGTAAGTACATATTAAGTAATATATTGCGTAAAAACAAATGTACAGAACGAAACCAAGCATTCGGTACGAATTAAATAATTTTGTGTGTATGTAACATTAAGAGGCACATGTATAAAACACTAGCTGACCCGGCGAACTTCGTACCGCCTTAGCGTTGCAATGATTGAACAATGTCATCGAATGACATTAACATTAGTTACGCGCGTTTTTTAAAATATGAAAAATTTAATTTATATTTTTCAATATTTCTAAGAGATTTTCTTAATATTTTTTTCCGTAAGAACCTTCTCCTAATAATAACAAATGCAACAAAAAAAGAATTAGTGAAATCGGTCCAGCCATTCACGCGTGATGCCGTGACCAAGGAAAACGGGTTTCATCTCTATATATATAAAATTCTCGTGTCACAATGTTTGTTCCCATACTCCTCCGAAACGGCTTGACCGATTCTAATGAAATTTTGTGAGCATATTCAGTAGGTCTGAGAATCGGCTAACATCTATTTTTCATACCACTTAGTGATAAGGGTTGTCTACAATAATTTATATGGCAAAACAACGTTTGCCGGGTCAGCTAGTTTTTATATATATAGATGTGCCTCTTAATAGGGATGTAGAGTAGATATAGGGATTGTAGGTGTGTTTTACGTAGGTTTAATGTACGGTTAACGCATTGAGGACACTTTACCAAGTTCTAAGTTTAACCTGTACAGAGGTGCTTGTGGCTAAGTGGTTGCAGCGCTTTGGTTGTGATACCAAAAAAAGCAACCTGTTTGGGATGGGTTGCCATTTCGACCATTCAGGTGATGTATATTTACCAGCATCTTCGTGCCTCGGCAGGCACCAACAATCACACCGATTCTCTAGCCCCAAATTAAGCTACTAGGCTTGTGTTATGGGTGCTACTTTTTTTTTCGTAAATAAATACATCCAGACCAGTACAAACACACATGTTCATGCACACATAATGCTTGTACTGTGCGAGGATCGAACCCGTGACCCTTGGTTTTAGAAGTCCAACATGTAGACCACTGCACCAAGCGGTCGTCATCCCAGGTCGAGCCAAAACTGTTTCTGAGATTTTCAATCATGAATTTCTCAAAAACAGCTCGGAGTCGGGAAGTTGTCGGTGTTACACCCCCGTGCCTCGGTGCGCACGTTAAGCCGTTGGTCCTGCGCCTGATCTCTCTCCGGTCATGTCGGATTGCCGTCTCACCGAACTTTGAGAGTGATGGAACAGTGAGTGCACCTGTGTATTGCGCTCACACTTGTGCACTATTATATATCCTGCGTAGTTGGCTGATCTCTATTGAGATTGGCCGCCGTGGTGGAAATCGGCCAGGAGGACTATTACTATTTAATGTACTTAATACTTACATCCATGCTTCATCCTGAGATGGGTGAAGCATGCCTTCTTGCTGTTGTACACGTTGTCGCAGAAGTGGCACGGGTATTTCCTGCCTTCAATCTCCGACTTCACGCCGTGGCATCTGCAACCAAATGAGAATAAAGGTGAAAAAGAGGTTGATTTTGCTTAAAATTTCCACTAAACGACGCCAGCGCAGGAACCCAAATACATCCAACTGTAACCACTTGAAAAACTAGAGCCAGACTCACAATACAACTCACAACGTGATACAGAATGTTCAATTGTGATTCCAGGTGCATCGTCGGTGTCACGTTGTGAGTTGGATGTATTTGGGTTCCTAAATAATATAATGATTTTAATATTTAGTATAGCGCGTCGGGTTTCTTCGCCCCACTGGGCGGATCGGGTTCGAGCCTATGCTCCTTCCCCGGGGTTCTTCTCATGGGCCAACTGGCTTACGGTATTAGTTGCCGCTTGCGCGGCCGTCTTGCGACGACAGGTATAATATATAGTATACCAAGCACCCCACGCTTTTATACCACTAGATCTCTCACTCTCCCTCTCGCTTCCCTGTGGGGCTAGATCTCTCTCTCTCTCTCTCCTTCGCTCTGGGGTGGAAATGCAACTCTCTCCCAAGCATTTGGTAAGCACGCAGTCGCAAGTCGCAACAACAGCATGTCGCACGTGCGCTGCCCCTATCACCGCGCCTCACCTATCGGCGTGTTCCGCTAGCCGCGTCACCAGCGCGCCGCACAGCGAGCACTCGCGCAGCTTCGCCCCGGTCCGGGGTTCGATGCCGTGCGCGTCGCGTATGTGCTCCGCTGTCAGTTCCGCCGACGGTAGTTGCAGTTCGCAGTAAATGCACACTGTGTCGTCCAAAGACTGAATAGCGTGTTCGTCGTCTACTTCATCTGTGTGAAGAAGAGAGAAAATATAAATGACTATTATAAATATTTTCATGGCGTTTAAAAAACATAGCCCCTATGAAGTTAATACAACCAATATATTTCCAAAAAGCTGTAAAAAACAATTTTTAAACAATAACTCAATAAATTTTCGATCAATTGACCCCGATTTCTGATACATGACCGTGACGTCACGTTCATGTATTCCCATACAAAATCTATGGAGGCAGACCGTTTTGACAGATTATAAAAAGTATGTCAACGATTGGTGGTGTCATCTAGCCTATTATAGTTACCAATAAAAAAACGGAAATTTGAAAAACCTTCTTTAATTTTTTTTTATAAATATCCGAAAATAGCCAGAAAAACAATTTGAGCTTTAACTACTGAATGGTTAATGATCAGCTAAGAACCACCATAATTAAATTATCTTTTGAAAAACAAACGCACTGAAATTGAACCATCCATTCCGGAGCTACCATGCCACAGAAGATAGGGGATTCTAGTACCTTGGGGAAGTTAAAAATGTCACTCTTTACATTTTATTTCATTGTCCGAGAAACATGCGGCTAAGTGGGAAGCCAGATTCTGGTGTCGCACCAGACAAAGGTTATATTGACAGATCCAGAGTCTTGCCAGTTGAGAGGACGGATTAACTTTCTTCAACTTACCAAACATATCATATTCATCATTTTCTGACTTGGCTTTCAGGATTCCATCTTTGTTGTCAATGTTGCCATCTGCTTCCTCCAGGATGGCTTCATCCAAATATTCTTCATCTGACAAAATAATGTTGATCAACAAAATTAGTATTTTACTTAAAAAACTTCTACACAAACTTGTGTACAGTGGCCGACTTAATGCCAGAGGCATTCTCTACCAGTCAACCACAGGTCCGAGCAGAGAACACACAGGTGGTGCACATAGAAAAACGAAAATGAAACCTTATTATATAATCAATATTGTATGGTCATAAATTAATTAAAAACCATCTTACTTGTTATCAAGATAAATGAAATAAAAAGGTATTATTATGTTATATAATGAAACACTCTTACCAAAAACCCATGCTATTTTTCTGCCATTAAAATAACTTTACAAATCTTCCCGAGTGTTGGGTTTGTCAGCTCAAAGAATAAGTTAAAAATTTACCTTTGATGCTTCGGTAAACAGCTATGTTTTTGGTTGTTTGTTCTTTAAATGCGACAGCCTTTTCTAAATACTCGACGCATACAGCACAAATGAATTTGAGATCGTTGGTAATCTGAAATATAACGAACAAGAAAATTAATTGGTTACTCTTGAAAGTCTTCTAGGTATCAAGCACTTAAGAGTTTAATAGTAAAGTAAGTATTTAATTTAATGCAAAGTTGTATTGAATTTATGAGCACAAAGTAGTTTCCTAGCTACTTTGCATTTTAATTTCTTTTTCGTGAAATTTGTTTGATACGTACTTTGATATCAAAGCAGGTTTCAAACATTTTTGCGTAAGTTTCCTCGCTGTCTGCATATGTAGCAAACAGGTCGGTTAAATCGTTGGTGCTCATGCAACTGATGCAACCTATAAACTCTTCCTCGTCCATTTTTTTATTTTGTTTTAATCTTTTCACACAAAGGAGGACATTTTCGAAACTAACTTTTGAATTTTTTCACCATTGGTTGACAAATGAAAATCGGCCAGTGCTGCACCCGAAACTGAGTCAAAGATAACAATCATAATCGCGAGCGTGAACGTGATCAGAATAGTACAACACTGGTATCCAAAGAATATTATACTCAAAAACAGCTGGTATCGGCACTGGCCTCTATACTTAAATAGAGGTCAGTGCAAATCGTATCATACAATGATACAATGCAAATGGTATCGGCAAACGAAAAAAATATAAATTTAATTAAATTAAATAAATTAAATTGTATTTTGCAAAACGACAACTAATATAATTTTATCTTGGATCAAATTTATTATTTTTTCAATCTGTAAATTGAAAATCAATAAAATTAAGGTTTCAATCAATAGAAAATTAATCGATTTAACAATAGTAATACTACGAGTATATTTGCATCACTAATGTTGTGATATTGTGATAAAGAATAAATTTAGAAGTTTTGGGAGTATAAACTTTAACGCGGGAAACGAAAGGAGTAAGATGTGCTCTGTTTCTTATTTTTCTAAATTGATTTTTCATGACTTATTATTGTGATAGTGAGGTGGAATTATTATCATAATGTGTTACTGAAGGAAAACAATGGAGTAAAATAATGAAATAGAGTTAGGTGCTCGGTACTGATCCGATCGATTTTCCCGCGTAAAACTCATTTTCTTGAGCATTTCAATGAGTAAGGTTTGGGTTTAGATTAGGTTAGGTTGTCAGTAGGTAGTAGTTGTAAGATTAAACTAATTAGAAGAGTTTTACTGAAGTCCAGGCTGTATGGTATTAACCTTTGCCTGTTCCACGCAAGCAAGTGGAAAGAAGTACATACCTACACCAAAAAAAAAATTGGAAGTTTTTTGACGTCTGTTTGATATTGAGTCTAAAAAAATTATAGCACTGGCGGAACAGTAAGCCCATGGTGGCAAGCTTAAGTTCGCTCGCCAAAAAAGTTAAGAAGAAGAAGAAAAAAATTATAGTATCCATCCCTTCCCTTCTTAGTCTCTGATATTGACGCCTCTGTCGCTCGCTCGTAGCATCGAAATGCAAATAAAAATAATCTACAAACAAGATAACTTCAGCGCTTTAATTCAATGCAGACGCGATTTGAAAGTGGCGAGGCGACTGCGAAATGTTAGTGAGCGGCCGGTGACCCCGTGAATACGTGTTTAAATCCGCAGAGTATAATTTCAAATGACCTGAAAACAAAGTAGTTTTGTGCAAAACTTTTTATTTTGTGTTTCAACCATGAAGCTGAAAATAGACAGGGGTCTTGTGCCCATAAAGGCCCATTTCTTCTTCTTTTTTGCAGGTAAGGTGTGAAACAAACCTATCTAATGTGAGCAAAGTCAAGCATAACTGTAAACAAAATTTGTCAACAACATTTTAATTGGTTTACTTCGTGTATTATTTAAGCTGAGGAAACTTAATTGGTTTAAGTGTTATTTTAATTATCTATTTTGTTATGTAATGTTAAGACTGTATGTTTCCCAAAAAAATACAAATAAAAACTTTGAACTTGTGAATTTGATTGTAACTATATTTAAAGATATTAGTTAATTATGCCATTAACATTTCATAGGTAACTCTTGTCCTTTGTTTATAATATTTCCAACTAAACTTAAATAATGCAATTTCCTGATAACAAGACAAGATAACTAGACTAAGGTATGAAATATTGAAGTAATTATTAAACTGATAAATGACTGTAATAGTGTGTTAATCTTGCTTTGTATGATTTCTCAGTCACTAAGAGTGAACATATTATTGTTTTAAATTGAAGCGTACAATACCTTGCTTCATAGTAGGTACTTACCTAAATGATGATTTGTACTTTTTTTCCTTGGCAACAAATAAGAATAAATAATAATTTCAAGTTAACAAAATCTAAGACTTATTGCCACATAACACTTTTGAAGCTTATAGCTAGGGATGACAATCTGAAATCGATTAATCGAAGAATCGATTTTGTAGACAAAAAAAAAAGATTTTTAAATCGATATTGTGTACTGAATCGATCCATTTAATAGATATTTCACCCCCTAAAATCGAGATTCAATTTTTTCTGTTTCGATACAAACATACAACTATTTACAATTAGTTGAATGTACTACTCAACACATGTAAAGAAATGTCAATTTTTCACGTAATTACTCAAAAACTCGACAGATGGATGTGTATTCAGTACAGTTCATCATCACATTCACTCAATAGCCATGAAATATATGTATATTGTTGGGTCATCTGTTCCTTGCGAGCGCCTATTTTCTATTGCCGGCAACATCGCAAGTGATGAGCGTAATCGCTTGGATACTAGCAGATTAGACAGATTGTTATTCTTAAAAAGCTTGAATATTAAACACTGGGATCTATAAACTATAATGTTTTAACTTTTTAATGTACCTATCTGAAATTAATATCTTTTTTAATACTTATTACTTTTATTTAGTAGTAAAAATTATTTAACTAGTAAACGGGTTTGTATTTGTAATGAAAACATAGACTCAATAAGCAAATCGGAAGAAGATCGATTTTCACAGAATCGATCCTTTTTACCTCGATTTTTTGTGTATCGATTTATTAGACGTCGATTCGAATCGATTCAAAAATCGATCTTTTTTGGAAAGAATCGCCATCCCTACTTATAGCTAATAATAGGCCTGTAACCCCTGTTTTTCAAAATCATCACATCCATTGATCTGATTCTGGTAAGATGCTTAAATACTTGTGTTACAGATATCGGAATCAACAGAAGTATTACAAATAAACTTAAATAAATACACATAACACCCAGACCAGTACAAACAGACATGTTCGTGCACAAAAATGTTTGTATAGTGCGGGTTTCGAACCCGCGATCTTTTGGTTATTAGTCAACCATTACACCAAAGTGGTCGTCAGGCACTTCGCTGCATACATTTTAGGAGCTATGTCTTTGATTGGTCGTGTCATCATCCCTTATTTTACGTCAACACTTTCAAAAATAATCATTTAAAAATCGATAACTTTCATAACTGTCATTCACAGATGGCGCAGACAGTCTTTTGACTGCCGTAAGTAATTTGTTTTTTCGAATCAAGTAGCCTTTTCTCAATCATTTCTTTAGTCACGTCTATTCATATGGAAATAAGATTTATCTTGTGAAGGCGTTACCTAGAAACTAGGTAATGCCTAATGTAGAAATACCTTAATTAAAGTCGTGTCTGTGTGTATTCTCAGGCGTTGTCGTATATAAGGGACGCAACGCGACGCGACGCGTTAAGTTTGAGAAACGCTGGGATGGGATGGCGAAAATGAAAGAAAATATCAATATCGGTCTCGATATATCGTGAAAATAATATCGATATATCGGTAAAATTTTTCGACCAAATATTAATAATATTGGTTAAATTTCGAATTTTTGAAAAGACTGCCTCAATCATATTTGCAGTTTTGCATTTTTATTGATCTTTAGTCAATAAATAGTCTGTATAGCATGCAATTTATTTAATAGTATGGAACCTAACATTTTGTAGGGAATGAAAGTGTAATAATATTACAATAGAAGCTCTCTATGGAGAAAAGCATTTTGACTGTTAATGTTGGTGGTGGTGTTGGGTAGGTGCTGTATTATATTGAAATTCAATCATTGATTTTATTTTTCTTTTACATTTTTATTAATATTATTAACAAACAAAATTTATTTTAACTCTATTTTTGGTCTATTGTTACAATTTCGAAAAGACAACACTTAAAAAAATCTTTTCGGCTCCGGTCATCGGGGAGGAATCGAACCCCCGACCTTTGGAAAAAATTCAACGACTCCATTAAGGTTCTCGGTAGCTCAGTGGTCAGAGCATTGGACCGGACTTCCAAAGGTCGGGGGTTCGATTCCTTCCAGATGACCGGAGCCGTAAAGAATTTTTTAAGTATTGTCTTTTCGAAATTATAAAAATAGCGTTGTAAACGCAAAAAAAAAACTTGAAAATTATATTGTTACAATATTGCTGCCGGTATGTATTTTTGGCCCTCTCTTCATTGTTGTAGGGAACTGCTAGACATAAATGATATTTGTTATCAAACAATCATTTTAATATTTATGATAAACACTTTGATAAACTTCATCTAAAGATAAAGTTCTCTAGTACAAATACAAATCCTCAAAAGAAGAAATATTTATCCAAAAAAAAAGTATAAAAAAATAAATAAACTAAAAAAACAAAGATTTCAGGATTTTTTTTAAACCATTCAGAGAAAATTATACAAGTACTTAGTATCAATAAACTAACGGCCACCCTGAACTTTAACACCCCCGACGGAAAAGAGCGGTGTTAAAATTTTGACCCGTATGTCTGTTTGTGTTGTTGACACACTTGGTGTCTGCTGTGGCATCGTAACTCCCAAACGGATGGACCGATTTCAGTGCGGTTTTTTGACGTGACAACGTCTTATAAATTGGTTTGCCGGGTGACACTTCAAGAAACTGCGTTACGCTCCGCTCACGTTCCGCGCTCACAATGAGAGCGAGTGAGAGGCACGCGTCCCTTCGACTCGGGCATGGTTAGCCCGCCTAAGAGCGAGTGAGACAGACATAAAAAGTGAAAGGCACGCGTCCCTTCCACTCGAGCACAGTTAACCCGCCTAAGAGCGAGAGAGACAGAGCGAGAGAGAGAGAGTGAGAGAGATAGGCATACACACCGGTTCATGTTATACGAATGAATATTCACATTAAAATTATTTTACCACTCAAAGTCGTTGTCACGTAAAACTTTCGCCCGTATACCGACTTTACAGGCAACCAATTTTTTTTTTATTCCAAAAATATTTTAATCTCGGTGGTTCTTAGCCATTGTTGATGAAAAATCGTCCAGCCGTTAGCACTAACTGTTTTCCTGGCTTCAATTTTATTTGAAAAACAAAAATATCAATATACTTACTTACTAGGGTGACTCAACGACCCAAAGTGAGTCTTGGCCTCCGACACCAGATCACGACAGGCATCTCGGTCTTGCGACAGTTCTTGCCAATCGCTATGGCCGAGGTTGAGCAGATCTTTAGCAACAGCGTCTTTCCAGCGGTACCTAGGACGTCCAACCGGGCGTTTGAAGCTAAGCGGGATCCCGGGAGGGGACGCTCCACGTGGGCTTGGGGAGGCCTGCGCAGGATGCGTCTAAGAGTGCGGGTGTGGGGGACGGTTTAGGCTGTCCCTCGCAGTCGGGTGCGGTCGCGGGAGGAGAGTCGTCTCGGTGTGTCGTTGCCGTGCGGCCTATCTCCCGCGACCAAACGGGGGCGCACCGTTTGATGGCGCTGCGGTGGGGCCGCAGAGGAAGAGGAGATGCGGTGTGTCGTTGCCGTCCTCCCTATCCTCTGCGGCCGGGTGGGAGTTAGTTTTGGTGGCGGAGCCCAACACCTTGCTCCGCCGCCAAGGAGTTTGTGGCCCTCGGGCTATCCGCCGGGGCGCCGTGGTGAATGATCACGCGACCCCATGGCGCCCCACAATGGCGGAAAGGCGGAATGCGCTGTGGTTTTAGTGGGTATTACGGCCTTGCACACCAGCCGTTGAGTCCCACATACCCCCTGCAGTTGTGTGGGGGGCATGCGTAAAAGCATTTACACAGCGAAAAAAAAAAAAAAAGGTCTTCAATCTCCGTATTCTTCCTGCATTTCTTCATCCTATTTCTACTGCAAACAATATTATCTGTCGGGCAAAGTTTATAACCAATTGCTTTTACCTGCGACTTCGTCTGAATTAGGAAGTTTTTTTTTGGAATGCGTTGTTTTCCCGAAATACGAATTTTATCCATATATAATTAAAATCTCTGGTAGTTTAGGAATCGAGCTAATTCCCCGAAAAGTAATTTTCCCATGGGAATGCGTTGTTTTCCCGCGGTCAAAAGTAACTCATGTGCTTTCTTAAGTCTCAAACTATCTCCTTACCAAATTTCATTTGGTTACGTGATCAGTCGGTGCTCCATATACATCCATACTAAGCAGCGTGGTACGCGTGTCGGTCGCAATGAACCGAATGCTAGCTTCTTTACCTATCTTTCTTATTTTGTAGGAACTCGCCAGACTCACACCGAGTACTCGTCACGTGTATCTCTAAGTTCAGTAGTTTAGGCGTGAAAGCGATCGGCCCACTTGAATTTTCCCATGGGAATGTGTCATTTTCCTGCGGTAAAAAGTAACCTATGTCCTTCATAAAGTATCAAAATATCTCCAAACCAAGTTTCATGCAAATCGGTTTAGTAGTGTAGGCGTGATTGAGTAACAGACAGACAGACAGAGTTACTTTCGCATTTATACTATTAGTATGTATTAGGATAATTTCGTGATCAATTTCGCAGTCATGAGACTGGAGTGACATTGTCACTCCTGAGCATCCCGTGCCGTGGGATCCCTCCGTGCTATCATCAAACGAAATCGCACTGCGAAATTTACAAACGCCACATTTTAGACCTTCTTACACTGCAATAAAGTTTACACGTCTCAAAAAATTGGATCATTCGAATGGTTATTGTGTGTACTATGTAATTCAATATTATTATTTTCAATTCTATCCGTCCCTGTCATACTTGCTAGTATGACAGTGAGTGTAAGAGGGAAAGCTAATGCGGCGAATTCGGATACTGTTTGAAGGGTAGGAGGGACTCTGAATTAGAGGTTGTGAATATGATGGATCGTGCCGGCTGTAAACGAGTTGAAGGATCAATTATTGGGTCAGAACACCTGCCTAATCTTCCAATACCTATATACACACACCGGCATAAGGAGCACCGGATAACCGGAGGAGGGAATTTAGAATAAATTAATCTAATTTTAAAACAAATTATTATTAAACATGAAACAACAATTAAATTTACAAGTTTTGACATTAATTTGCAACACTATACTTAAAGTTCTTATATATAAAAATTAATTGCTGTTCGTTAGTCTCGCTAAAACTAGAGAACGGCTGTACCGATTTTACATATTTTGGTTTTGAATTGTTTGTGGAAGTTTAGGGAAGGTTTAAACGGTAAGAAAAAATAAAACAATTGTGAAAACAGCGGGCAGGACGTAGTCTGCCGGGTCCGTTAGTTTTAAAACAAAGATCTAAGTTATATGTCAATAGTGTTAAATAGCCTATTAGAAGTTGCAACGTACTAATTTATTTATACAGGGTTACAGGAAAAGTCGACCTAGATCCGTTAAGGACGTGTAGTACACATCATTTCTGAATGATTTCACTATGGAACCCCCCATCCTAAACTTAACCGTTTTCGAGATTTTCGAGTTTTAATTTTTTTATGATAATGCCCAATTTTTCGGCTATTGAATTGAATATTTTGAATTTTTTTGACTCTTATGATTATTTTTTTGGTTTTTTACATGAAGAATGAGATGCTTAATGACCTCAATGACTAAAATTGCACGTAAGTTAACTAAATAGGTCGTTGTAGATGATCGAAACTTAAGAAAATAAGTACAAATTATAAAAAAATATTTTTCTTTTCTGTAATATCGCAAAAAATTATTTAGTGCACTTGATGTGCTTAAAAACATCTACATTTTATCAGCTATCCAACGAGGTATAACACTCTAGGGTATTTATTAACCTCAATGGTGAAACTTAGTTTCTAAGGCTACATGGCAGTCAGAATAAATAGCGCTTATTTAATCTAATTAATTTGACTTAAGTTCAGCATCATCATTTCAGCCTACTGGCTTCCACTACTGGACATAGGCCTCCCTCGGCTAGGTACAACCTTCATTCATCCATCGATGTCCCGCTATCCTGACCTAGGAGATCATTCAGTTTTTATAGCATTTTTTTTTGTTCAGATCGTCGATCGTACAAATAATGACCGTACGCCAACCATTAGTTGAGCGTAAGTGACTAGTTACTGGCTTTTGTTTGGAAAATAACGTAATCGGTGCGTTGTTAACGCTAGTTCGCATACAAAGTCACTCACGCTCAACTCATAGTTGGCGTACAGATCGTCGGTGATTGTAGTAAGCTAAATGAAACAATAAATCAGTTCAAAATAACATTTATTCACCTAATGTTTTTGAATAAATTTTTATAGTTCATGTTCTACGTGTCCACCTCTATTTCGCACACATTATCTCATTCTTTCACGTAGTCCACTTTTCACTACACCAGTGGTTAATGTTCTTCTTATGTCGTTAGCAGCATTAATTATCCTTTCTTTGAGAACTTCCACTGACGATATGGGGTTAGGCTCACTGTAAACGAGGCTCTTCATGTGCCCCCATACATGAAAATCCATGGAGGTCAGGTCGGGACTTCTGGCTGGCCAGGGTAAAGGCCCACCTCGTCCAATCCATTTGTTAGGATAGTTAGTGTCCAACCATTCCCTAACGCTTCTTCTGAAATGAGCAGGGCAGCCATCATGTTGAAACCACATGTCCCGCAGTAATTGTAATGGGAGATCATCTAGTAGGTCACCTAAGTCACCTCTTAAGAAATTTTCATAAGTTTCACCATTCAGATTGTCTGGAAGAAAGTAAGGCCCAATCAAATGGTTGGAAATGATGCCCATCCACACATTTACACTAAATCGTCGTTGTGACCCCTTTACTCTTTTCTTATTTGGATTGCCTAGTTCTTTAGGAGCCCAATAGTGTGCGTTATGGTAATTAGTAATCCCGTCCTTATCGATTACCTTCAAAGATTAACTTGAAGGACAATAGCCGAGGGACCCGTTAGACCTACTACCTGAACCTTTTTAACTATGTTTTTTTCTATGACTTTAAATACAACCCTAGGTTGTTATACCTTGTTGGATAGCTGATAAAATGTAGATGATCTGCAGAGCAAGTGCCATAATATTTTTTTGCGATATACAAAAAATAAAAATATTTTTTTTAATTTGTACTTATTTTTTTAAGTTTCGATCGTCTACAACGACCTATTTAGTTAACTTACGTGCAGTTTTAGTCATTGAGGTCATTAAGCATCTCATTCTTCATGTAAAAAACCAAAAAAATAACCATAAGAGTCAAAAAAATTCAAAATATTCAATTCAGTAGCCGAAAAATTGGGCATTTTCATAAAAAAAATTAAAACTCGAAAATCTCGAAAACGGTTAAGTTTAGGATGGGGGGTTCCATAGTAAAATCATTCAGAAATGATGTGTACTACACGCCCTTAACGGATCTAGGTCGACTTTTCCTGTAACCCTGTATCCTACTACTATTATAAAGGCGAAAGTTTGTAAGTATGCATGTTTGGATGTATGGATGTATGGATGTATGGATGTTTGTTACTCTTTCACGTAAAAACTACTGAATGGATTTGAATGAAACTTTACCACAATATAGCTTATACATCAGAATAACATATAGGCTACAATTCATAAAGAATTTTTAAGATAAAGGCTTTCCACGCGGACGAAGTCGCGGGCGGCCACTAGTATATGTTATTTAGAAGGCGTAAACATAACGTTGCTCCTGTAGGCAGATTTAAAACTGTGTATGCTAGGAGACAGTTTGTGGCACGGTCCGCAAACTTGTACAATAAACTTAATAAAATGTTAAACATATATCATATGAATACCTATAATTGCAAAATAAGTGTAACTACATTACTCAAAACGTGGAATTATGAAAAACCTGAATTTTTTTTGGAAAATAAATAGTAGACAAATATTCTTATCAAAAATTGGGGTGTGGGTTTCTTCATACATTACATTTACAATAAAATATATAATCTATTATCAAATCAGGGCCACACACACACACACACACACACACACACACACACACACACATATAAACACACACACACACACACACACACACACACACACACACACACACACACACACAAACAAACACACACACATAAACATGTTATCCACTTTAGACTTTCACTTTTCCGTAATTTTAACGACTATTGTATGGAGAGCGGGGTTTTCAAACACAAGTATCTATTTACAGATAGTTCAACTCAGTTGTGCGCGCGGCCTTATGTGTGGGTAAACCTTGTACATATACAGTGACTTTGTGTGCGTGACAAGAGGTACAGTCGGGTACAAATACAAATACTGTTATTTACGGGTTATAATATACGGGTTTAAAAAAAACAGTTATTTCGTAATTTAATGTTTATTTATTGAACATTATTCTGCATCGCTACTTGAAAAATCTAATGATGAATTTTCGGATTCGCTGCTCTCACCAAGGTTAATTATGATTTCTGACTCCATGTCAAAATGTCTATAGTATTCTTCTTCTTTCTTTTGTACATGTCGACAAGTATTACCCCACATCCCTTCATCAATTTGACTTAAACGTTCATTTATGAGTTTCATTATTTCCGTCACATTTTGATCGACATTATGTGAAGCAATATAATTTTTTAAAATTCCCCACACATTTTCTATGGGGTTTAGTTCAGGATGATATGGTGGCAATCGAAGAACTTTTATGCCATATGGCTGAAGTATGTCGTCAATCTTGTAAGAAATATATTTTTCTTTATTTTTTTTAATCAAATCATACAGTTCAATTTTTTTCATTTCTTGATTAAAAACTATATTTTTTTCTGTCATCCATCTCTGCATTTCTATTTTTTTGAATTAGAATTTGGGGCTCTGTCATTTTGAACGTTATGGTATGAGGCATTATCAAGCACAACCACAGAGTTAGGTGGAAGATTCGGTACTAGACGTTCTTTCAGCCACTTTTCATAGTTTTCTGCATTCATGTTAGAGTGGTAATCACCAGAAACACTATTTGCTTTGTATGTCAATAGTGCGTTAGGTACGAAACCTTGTTCTGAACCAGCATGCACAATGATAATTCTTTGTCCTTTCGACAGGTTTCTCTTTAAAGGTGGTCCATCTTTATTACCCCATCCTTTGTTTTGCACATGGTTAGTTAAGATGTAGCTCTCATCTGTATATACGATACACCTATTTTCTTGACGGTATCTGAGTAATTTTTTTAGGTAGGAAAATCGTAGTTTTTGGATGTCATGCCGCTCTATAATAACACGTCTGTTATCCACAGTTTTTCGCCATTTGTATCCCAACTTTAACAAAGCTGTACGCAGAGTCGAAATACTTCCATCATAGTTAAGTTTATCTTGAAATATTCTTTTCAACTTTAGCAACGTAGGTAATTCACGATGTTCTAAATGGTAATTTTGAATAGTGGAACGTATAACATCAACGTTAAAGTTGTCTAATTCTAACTTCTTTAAACGTTTTTTACGGTCTTTATGCGGAGATTTAAATTTAGAGTCAGATTCTTTTCCTTCAGCCAATATATTAGTAATTGTTCTCTCTGATACCCCCACTGCCATTGCTGTTCTTTTCCGTACGCTATTTAAATGTTCACTTAATTTCGATATTAAAATTGGACTTGCGCTGCAAACTGGATCACTTACTAGTTCCAATATATCTCTCGCATCTATTTTCAGAAATTCGTATACCTTAGCAATGGTTTCTCGAGTCTAAAACAATAATACGTAAACGTCAACAAGGAAATTTTTTTTCTTATATAGAATCATAATCAGAGATCGGAATTAGGTGTGTGAAAATACAAAATATCGAGAATATAACACGTGCTCCATATTATGTCCCGCTGCAAACTTTAGGTATTTTCACACACCCAATTCCGATCTCTGAATAATAAATATTAATTACATCTAAATTAAAAAAATAAATAAATAAAATAAAAATCTTTTAATATTTACCTGACTCCTTAAACATTTTCTCCGTGAAGAACTAGACATTTTCGTAAACGACTATACCCGTAAGAAAAAGCGATAAGGACACGTCTTGCTCGGACGACGACTGCCGCGTCACTGCCACACGAATGAAAGTTGTATATTTACAAGCCCACGCACACATAGGGCCGCGCGCACAACTGATTTAAACTATCTGTACTTAAATGAAATCCTCTTTCGAAAACAGAAATGTAAAAACCTGGTACTTAATAAGGAATTTGATTTGATTAATTTGTAAGAATCTTACTTCCTTTACACTCTTAATCTACTCAATTTAAATAATCGGCGAGCTCGCTCCATCGTAGACTCAGTCTTTGCCTTGTTGGGCTTAGTCTTGGGTCAAGAGCAAACCTATCCCAAATAAAAAATAATAAAAAATCGTCACACAACAGTTGTTCTCCAAACTACGAGTATTAAAAGGTATTACAAGGCGTTAATTGTCCATCATTAACAGCTAATTGCTTACAGAGTGTTAACTCGAGATATCGTACAGGCACATGAATATTGATAAGACTCGAGAAATGTGTGTCGAGAAATGTTTTTGGGCCAAGATAAGCCGTTATGGTTTTATTATTGTAGTATGTATAAACGTTTGATGGCTTTATTGTACAGAGAATAGCTCAAGATTCAACAGGGTTTTTATCGACTTTAATAGATAATTTTGTGATACGATTTGTTAATTTACGCAGAGGATATGGCATCACGAGTCACCGACCACATATAAATTCATTCCGGCTTCATTGCTCTACGAAGGTCGAGGATATCGTAGAGTACATCCGCGTGTGAAGACCAAATACACCCTGAGGGTCGAACGGTTGGAGTCTCGTCATAATACGAATTTTTCAATTCGTATCTGGTCTGGTAAAGGTTCCCACCGAACAGGTGTCGACCTTCACGAAGGAAGAATTTTGGTCGAAGGGTGTTGTGTATCGTCGATTTCGTGGACGGATACCCGACACCAAGTTGAGTAACACTACGCCGAATAAATAGTGTATTGTTTTGTTTTACTTTTATAAGTTATATTTATGTTTTATAAGAATACTAGCTGACCCGGCGAACTTCGTACCGCCTTAGCGTTGCAATGACTGAACAATGTCATCGAATGACATTGACATTAGTTACGCGCGTTTTTTAAAATATGCATAATATATAAGTCAACTAAAGTTTTTGTTATATTACATTATAGTAAGTGGTAATTATGCTGTTAAAATGTAGCTTATATGACACGTTCGTAGATTTACCATAGCAGCGCCATCTATTGATTAGAATTCAATTTACTCTTCAGCCTAAGTAACACGTGGCCGGCTATGCTAACACCAAAAATTTAAAAATAATTGAATTATACGGTATTTCGTTCAATACAAAATAAATTTATTTAATTTTATAGCGTCAACAACACGTGGTAATTATGCTGTTAAAATGTAGCTTATATGACACGTTCGTAGATTTACCATAGCAGCGCCATCTATTGATTACTTACTCAACCCAGTCGAAAGGTATCGACATCTGTTAGAATCATTTGGAGTTAACAGATAATTGTGACTGTCAAATAATAACAGACAAATAATTAGCAATAAATTAAAATTGCGACTATAATTTGAGATTTAAACTATCCTATCTCTCAAGTTGGATCGAACTGCACATGGTGTGCAAATTTTATTATAATCGGTTAAGTGGTTTAGGAGTCCATTGAGGACAAACATTGTGACACGAGATTTATATATATTAAGATAAGATGTATGTTAGACTTTAAGGTATTTATGATATGGGCCATAATTTTGTTAAAATTCATTGGCTAAAATAAAATTTATTACTATTATCTATATATTAGGTCCTTACCTATGAAATTGGCGTTTTGTATGGGAGGAACAAAAAGTCGAAATTTTTTTATATAGCATATTTATTTAATCAAAGTATGAGCCATTGTAATCTATGCACTTTTGCCATCTCATAGGTAGTTCATTGATCCCTTTACTAAAAAAACCATTCGAACGGGAATCAATAAAATCTTTGAAGGCGACTTGGACTGCCCCATCTGAGTTGAACTTTTTCCCTTGCAAGAAGTTATCCAAATTTCGAAAAAAATGGTAATCTGTTGGAGCAAGGTCCGGGGAGTACGGTGGATGCCTTAGAGATTCCAATTGAAGTTCTTCTAATTTGCTAGCCGTCTGTTGTGAAGTGTGTGGTCTAGCGTTGTCGTGAAGCAGCAGTGGCGTAGAGCGATTGACCAGCCTTGGTTGTTTAGCAACTAGCTTTTCCATCATGGTTTGCAATTGCTGACAATAGATATCTGCCGTAATCGTCTGGCCAGATTTGAGAAAACTGTAATGAACGACACCGGCGCTAGTCCACCAAACGCTTACAAGTAACTTTTTATTGGTCAATTTTCGCTTGGAGCAGGCTTTGGCTGGCTTGCCAGGGTCCAGCCATTGCGATGAGCGCTTCCGATTATCGTAGAGAATCCACTTTTCATCACAGGTAATGATTCGATTTAAAATCCCTTCGTTATTGTGCCGGTCAAGTAATGTAACGCAGCAGTTGACGCGCGTTTGCCGGTTTGCTTCACTCAATTCGTGAAGTTTTTTAACCTTCCCAATTTGCTTCAAGTGGATTAAAACAGTTTTATCACTAACGCCAAAGCCTGCAGCTAACTCGGACGTGGTTTGCGATGGATCCGCTTCCACAATAGCCTTCAATTCTTCATTATCAACTTGGGTCTCCGGCCGTCCACGGGGCTTGTTTTGCAGGTCGAAATTTCCAGAACGAAAACGTTGGAACCAAAAACGCACTGTGTTTTCTTTTGCGACACAACCGCCATACACATCATTAACCCTTCGAGCCGTTTCCGCAGCACTGGTGCCACGGTGGAACTCGTACTCGTAAATAACGCGATATTTCAAATTTTCCATTTTGTAAATTGAGCGATGCAAACAGAAAAAAGATAAGTAAAAAAACAAATGAATGACGGTTTACGAAACACAACTACATGTGGAAATAGCTGTATAAATTTGAATTTCGAATTCCTAACCAAATAGGAAAAATTTGTGATCAAAGTGGCCAGTACGACAAAACGCCAATTTCATATGTAAGGACCTAATATATAAAAGAAAGTGGTGTTAGTTACACTATTTATAACTCAAGAACGGATGAACCGATTTGGCTGAAAATTGGTGGAGAGGTAGTTTAGAACCAGGAAACGGACATAGGATACTTTTTATCCCGTTCGACCGTGATTTCAAAAACAAAGGGATTCCACGCGGACGAAGTCGCTGGGAGGCACTATAATATTTCTATTCTTTTCCTATTTCTACAAGTCTCTGCGGGTTCGGTACATGTGTACCATTTTTATTATTATGTATATGTGTATGTCTATGATGTGATATATATAATACTAGTGGCCCCCCGCGACTTCGTCCGCGTGGAATTCCTTTGTTTTAGAAATAGCGGTCGAACGGGATAAAAAGAATCCTATGTCCGTTTCCTGGTTCTAAGCTACCTCTCCACCAATTTTCAGCCAAATCGGTTCATCCATTCTTGAGTTATAAATAGTGTAACTAACACCACTTTCTTTTTATATAAAAAAGATACTACAATAATAATACTAGTACCTCATAATAAACTTATCTCACTTGGTAAAAATGATAATGAAAAAGTTTTAATAAACTATGCTAAGTATAATTGATATATTTACGCATGATTTTAATTTTTAGGTTTTTTACGTCGGATGACAGTTACTAATCGAGACGTATATTTAAAATAAGCGGAATATATTTCATATACCTAAGCTTAAATTAAAACACTTTCTGATTATTTTTGATACTATTGCATTTTTGCCCTTTTCAAATATACATATAACTATTATTTTCTTTCTACAAAGTACATCTTTAAAGCTAATTAAATTAAAATGTGTACAGTATTCTGTAATTGTAATTGTAGTAATAAAAATCTACTACTTATACTCGTATAGGGTTTTTAAACATGGAGATTCAATGTCAACCTACAACATAGTAAACTGTTTAATAAATGATAAAAATTGGTTGCCTGTAAAGTCGGTATACGGGCGAAAGTTTTACGTGACAACGACTTTGAGTGGTAAAATAATTTTAATGTGAATATTCATTCGTATAATATGAACCGGTGTGTATGCCTATCTCTCTCACTCTCTCTCTCTCTCGCTCTGTCTCTCTCGCTCTTAGGCGGGTTAACTGTGCTCGAGTGGAAGGGACGCGTGCCTTTCACTTTTTATGTCTGTCTCACTCGCTCTTAGGCGGGCTAACCATGCCCGAGTCGAAGGGACGCGTGCCTCTCACTCGCTCTCATTGTGAGCGCATAACGTGAGCGGAGCGTAACGCAGTTTCTTGAAGTGTCACCCGGCAAACCAATTTATAAGACGTTGTCACGTCAAAACTGTTCAATAACACATCCACAATGAAATATTGTTTATTTGCGTTTGTACGAGTATAGGGTGTACAGAATGTCATTGCAGTAATTAAACGCCTATTCAGCCACTGTCAATAGAAGGCAAATACTGAACCTATTTATTATTGTCTACAATCATTATTGAAATATGATAGTTTATATTATTATTATTAGGAGATTAATTTAAATTATACATTATGTTAAACTATTTTAAATGTCATTGATTTTTAATCACAAATGATTTAAAAATTCTTGTTTGCCTTCAGAAAATCAGAGAATACCTACACTTGTTATATTATGCAAAACACAGTTTATCTTTAGAAGTTTGCACATCTAAAGTAATAATGATTCTCAGAGAGCTCTAAAATTTATCTACGACTCATTCAGTCTACTTAGTTCTGGGATAGGTCTCACATTTTTGTGATCAAAACCACTTGAGGTGCTAGTGGCGCAGTGGTTTGCAGCGCTTTGGTAGTGATACCAGAAGTTGAGCAACCTAAGGCGCGGTCATGTTTGGGATGGGTGACCATTCTGACGTTAAGCTGTTGGTCCCGGTTAAAATCGATAGATATTAGTCGTTAAGCCTGGTCAGAGGCCATCGGCGGCTTAAAACAACTGACAGTAGAGTTTGTCACTTGTCTGCACTGAGCCCGCGTGGTGGAGTATGGCTCGGACCACCTCATAGTGGAGGTGAGGCCTGTGCCCAGCAGTGGGACGTTTATAGGCTGATGAGACCATAACCACTTTACTTTGTCGGAGCAAATGTAAGATTTTACTTCGACAGTTCTCATAGAGAAAGTTTAAAGTAAATCTGACATCAAAAAAATGGATCATTGAAATGAGACACTTTAACGGATTATATCTCGCGATTCATTTAAATTTTAATTGAACCTGTCGTTTATGGTGTTCGTTTAAAATGATGAAGGTGGATTAAAAACTAACTTTCTAGTAAAAACCCCTAAATGAGCCAGGTAATAGGATGGTGTCATCTTGTAACACCCGTCTTTTACGTCGGGGGTTAATAAACATGTAAACGCATTCATTGTACCTACTTATACAAGAAATAGTGAGACATGCAAAGTTCAACGACCTATTTATCACTAAACATGTGTATTCGCTGAGCGCCGTGTGTGAGCGAGCAATGGTCAAGGTTGCTCGCTAGTTGAGAATACGCAGCGCCGCCCTGGCGGGAAAATGTGGAAACTTGATTACAACGCAGCGTCGCCCTGGCGAGAATATGTGGAAACTTGATAAAATCATAAAAATGGAAATATTTTGGACAATTTAGGCCGATTTTCAATAGACAGATAAAGCTAACAGTCCTAGATAATTACAAGATGGTCGATTTGAAATGTCAAACTTGATAATGCGGAAGATCATACCGAATATCATATTCAATTCGGTCAGTTTATATTTAATAGTCTGACCATGACAAAACGTCACAAAACTAAAAGAACAATCTTATTGAGTCTATCTGACTAAAATTGACCAATTTAGTAATAACCAATTTATATATATATATATATATATATATATTTTTTAATTTTAGTATTTTATCGTTGAATATTGTTCCAGCACATATTGGCCGAGAAATATTTCGACACCAGTCATGTCAAAACATAAATTACTCAATTTATTTTGACACAATTGTTAACTTACTTCATTTTTTAGCATTAACAATGCAAACTTTACAAATTTTAAATTAAAACGCACTTAAAGAAAAACGGACTGCCACAGGCGGGACTCGAATCCGCACCTCTCGCAAGCCGGTCTATTGCTCTCCCAATTGAGCTACCGTGACACTTACTTATCGGTCAGAATTTCTATAAGCGGTCTTTAGGCTGCAGCTGTCAATTGTTTTGTTTTAAAATAACAATTGACAACAATTTGTTGACCTCCAGACACGATTTTATGCCAATTTCAAGCAATAGCATTTCAGGCCTAGTATAAGTGTGTTGCATTGTTTTAAAATTAAATACATTATTATATGCGCGTTTAGTCTACCACAAAACTGTTCATTATTAATTCTTATAGCTGAGGGAATACGGTTTTCATTTGATGGTTATGCTGTTTACCTACTGTAGTCTGTAGGAGATTATTTCTAGTTTCGTTAAATATGTATTGTATCTCCACTACCCACATTTATAATAATAGTCCTCCTGGCCGATTTCGACCACGGCGGCCAATCTCAACAGAGATCAGCCAACTACGCAGGAGATATTATAGTGCACAAGTGTGAGCGCAATACACAGGTGCACTCACTGTTCCATCACTCTCAAAGTTCGCTGAGACGGCAATCCGACATGACCGGAGAGAGATCAGGCGCAGGACCAACGGCTTAACGTGCTTTCCGAGGCACGGGGGTGTATCACCGCCAACTTCCCGACTCCGAGCTATTTTTGAGAAATTCATGACAGAAAATCTCAGAAACAATTTTGGCTCGACCCGGGATTCGAACCCAGGACCTTTCGGATGTAAGGCAGAAACGTTGCCACTACACCAACGAGGCACATTTATAAATATTAGATACGAGTATAATAATAATAAATCCTGCAATCCATTAGATATGATTAATTATTAAAATAGGTTTGACGCTGTTTTTTCGTATTTATTACCCACCTACATATAGAAAAACCCCTTAAGTTGTGGCCCATACATAATTCCTGGAATCTATTGGATTTGATTGATTATCAAATAAGTTTGACGCTGTTTTTCCATATTCTTCACCCTCTGATGGTCTCATCTCTATATGTATATGTCGCAGTCATCTAGTTGAATCCGCGATTTAATTGAATGACTGGGCCGTTCATTGAATGACGACATTCGATTGAATGACTAAAGGATAACTTGTCAAGTCGTTGAAGGTAACGTTCAACGTCTTGACTGAACGTAATTTAGCGAAATCGTTGAATGGGATGTAGCCCACTTTGTAATGTTTGGTAAGGCTAACTATGAGTTCACAACTTAGAAGTTAACCTTACTTGAAATAAAAATTAATGAATTATAAAATGTCTCGTTAAGTAGGATCTGTACGAATTTTTAATATTAATTAAGGTAGACCATGAGTTTGCAACTGAAAAGGTTACCTTAGGGTCATTCCATTGTTTCGGGTGTTATGTTTGTACAACAAAAGTCGTAGTTTTTATGATTTTTAAATAATAATTCAAGCAATTGAAGTGCCTAGTTCTGTCCGCTTTTAGTTTTTTTATTAGAATTGTAAAACTTGCACAGTTAGCATACAGGATAACGATTTTACAAGTCTAAAAGTGTATGTTTCGGACGTTACACGATTTTACCTCTATGTTCTGACCACTGCTACATTTGTTTGAAACTCAGCAAATTTCTCTAGGCAAGCATTGCTAAAAATTACATACATCAAAAAATATAATATTTACTAAACATTTACTACATAATCACTGTCAAAATACACGTTTTACTATATTTTTTTTAAAGTCAAAGTCGTTTCGGGTGTTACCATGGCTCCGTTTCGGGTGTTACGCGTACGAAAATAAGACACTTTATATGGGCTTAATCAGTGTTTTAACAGTCTCTAGAAATTAAAAATATAAAAATAAAACTCCTTAGGCAGTTTCTTAATTTTATAAAAACAAACCAATTGAAATAGAAAAAAAATCTTCTTAAATTTCACAGGAACAATAATAGACCTTAGAATTAAGCAATATCCAACATAAATGAAATAAAACAGATACTGTTTACCAAAGAAAACTAACTCGTGAGGAATGTTTAGAAAATAAGTCCATTTATCCAAAGTATAACAAAAATAATATTATTAAAGTTGTTTCTAATGGATAAAATGGTTTTTCTTTCAATTCATATTTCCCCTGTAAGGATAAGTATCCTCCTCTCGCCTTCATGTCTTTACCCATCTCCCCTGGTACATAGCAACTCTTGTAAAAATAGATAAATTAACTGGCGATCTTAAACAAGTATACAAAATATTTGATAACATAGTTCTATATTGGAAAAAAATATTATTTCAAATATTTATGTCATGCCACTTTTCTTAATATCAGATGCTCTTTTAACGTAGAATGACCCATATATAGCGTTACAGTTTTTAATAAATAAAATATCATATCAAATTAATATTATGCCCAATTATAAGTTAGTATTTTAAGTCAGTACCACCATATTTTTACTATTACCAAGTCTGTAAGGTATAATAATAAAACTTTTACCTCTTTTCTCGTTTCAGGTGTTACAGTTTGTCAGTAACTAAAAGAAACGCGCTTAAACTTATGAATTCGTAAAATTTTATGATTTTAAGGCAAGCCACGAATACTAAGATACATAACCTTAAATTACAACGCGGCAAAAAGTTTGACTGTTTGGCAGTTTTTTGTTTTTGGTATTTCCAATAATGAAAATAATAATGGTCATTCAGCCAATTTACATCAAGACAGATATTGTTACGCTAATCAACTTAAAAATTGCGTGATTTTTTTTGTCACACATATTAATAGAGAATGTTTTCTTTCAGAATTCGTCAGATTAAATGCAAAAATAAAATATTTATTTTTTCATCCTCAGTAGCGTTTGTCATGGAAATACCCCTTACTTTTTATAACAAAAATGAAGACATGACATGACACATCTTATTATGATTTTATATTGTATTTTAAGCCTTAAGATAGGCAATAGTGATTATTTCTACCAACTAATTTAAAGAATCAAAGACTAGGACAACCATTTTGGTGACTACTAGCGCCGAAGTGGAAAAAAAATGAACTAAATTTGAATAAATTTACTGATTTTACGTCCGCCCTGTTCAAAGGGCTATGTTTCAATCCGCTAACTAGTTTGACGTTGAGTGACGCTTGTTTAATCAACGTTCGGCCTAGTCATTCAATTGAATGTTATCATTCAATGAACGCGCTAGTTTTTCAATCAAATAGCAGATTCAACCAGATGACTGCGACATATAAATAAAAATCCCGTGTCACAATGTTCGTTCCCGTACTCCCTCGAAACTGCTTGACCGATTCTCATGAAATTTTGTGAGCATATTGAGTAGGTAGGTCTAAGAATCGGTCAACATCTGTTTTTCATGCCCCTTAGTGATAAGGGTTGTCCACCTTAAACATTTATATGGAAAATTACAACAGCTAGTAATTTATATAGCAAAACTACGTTTGCCGGATCAGCTAGTAATATCTAATATAATTTAAAATAAACATAAAAATACAGTAACAAGTTGAAATGACAACTTAAGTGACAGATCCATTAAGACATGTCAGGATGTCGTGACGGTGACGATACATACAACATTTTATTTTCTTGGGCAACGTCAGAAAATAAGCCCTAATATTTTATGTACGGATATTGTTGGGGCTTTTTAATAAGTATTCTTTTGAATTTCGTCGGGTTTTGATATTAGGTATTTGAATTTGAATATTGCAAGTCAAGCCATACCCATGACCATACATACCATCAAGAAAGAAAGAAAGAAAAACTATTTATTTGGCACTTAGATATTACATTACAATATAATGAAACATAAAACTAAAACTTAGCAAAAACAAAAAAAATGACCAAATTGGTCGCCACTCAGCATTATTGCCACGGCAAGCCATGGCGCTGGTTTTCTGTGGGAACCACTGAGGTTTAGAGATGTCACCACCCGACCAAGCAAACATTTACATATGTATAATATTTACAGTTTATCAAGATACGAAGATGTAGTTTCTTTAATAATCTATACATATAATAAGACTGTAAAAGATCGATTTCTGTACATTGAAGATTTTTATGAAAAATTGTTACAGGGGGTCTTAATTACCGTAATAGAAGCCAAAACAACAATTTTTAAAATTTTTGTCTGTCTGTCTGTCTGTCTGTCTGTTTGTCCGGGCTAATCTCAGAATCTACTGGACCGATTTTGACGGGACTTTTTTTATTTGACTCAGTATCACCTGGAGAGTAAACTGGGATATAAATAATCACGCCGATGAACTTAGGGGGCAGGCAGGAAATTGAATCTCAGAATCTACTAAACCGATTTTAATGGGACTTTTTTTTATTTGACTCAACATTACTTGGAAGGTAAAGAAGGATAGAAATAATATTACATATTGATAAATTCTGCCCCCAAAGTGACCATTTGACTCATTTTTGTTAGTAACAATACACTTATTCTATGTTAGTTATTCATAATTAATTAATTAATTTTATAATTATTTACTTTTGCACAACTCCTGCCGAGGTTGTGCAACAATAATTCAAAATTCGACAGTCCAGTCTGCTCGCTATCATAGCCAGGATCATGTTGGGGCTGCTCCTCACCCTGCGCACCAGGAAGCCGCACCGTTTCCTCATGGTTGCGTAAAAGCACCTTTGATTTGATCTTCTTCTTAATCGATGGTAAAGTGTCCTTCCTACAGTATTCCTTCAGCCCATTTCGCGATTCGAATTGCTCTGTCGTTAGCACACAAGGTCTCCTGGAGGCCAGGAGTCAGAACACCAGGACAAAACAAGGATTGGGCATGTCTTGTGAGGTTAGGCCTCAGACGCAGGTTCCATGCGGGACGCGGTTCCATTGGTAAAGCGCCACCTGTACGAACATATTATTTTATTTTATAGTATATGACGTACTATCCGCCGGCGGGTATACTCATCAAAAGCGATAATTAATAATAATAGTCCTCCTAGCCGATTTCGACCACGGCGGCCAATCTCAACAGGATCAGCCAATTACGCAGGAGATATTATAGTTAGGGTTACCACCTTTTTCTTATGCAAATCAAGTACATGGGTTAATATAGGTACGAAAAAAAAGTACATACTCGTAGTATTAAAATAGAGTACAATTTATTTTTCCTTGTTATTATTAATAAAAAACATATTCAACAAATAATTATATGTACTTCCAAAGTATAATTATATTTACGACTAGCTGTGCCCGCGACTTCGTCCGCGTGGAATAGTTATTTGGGCATATGGATATACTGTCGCAGACATTTTTTTAGATCATTTTAAGAGTAATAATTCTTTCATACTTTTTTACATTATTATTGGTATCTTGAAGCGTTTTTTTAAATGAATAATTTTCCCCGTTTTTGTCACTTTCCCCATTATTTCTTCGCTCCTAACAGTTGTAGCGGGATGTTATTTAGCCTTAAACGTTCCTCAATAAATGGTCTATTCAACACAAAAATATTTTTTCAATTTGCTGAGTCAAATAAAAAAAGTCCCATTAAAATCGGCCCAGTAGTTTCCGAGATTCAATTTTCTGCCTACCCCCTTAGTCTATTGGCGTGATTATTTCTATCCTTCTTTACCTTCCAAGTAATGTTGAGTCAAATAAAAAAAGTCCCATTAAAATCGGTTTAGTAGATTCTGAGATTCAATTTCCTGCCTGCCCCCTAAGTTCATCGGCGTGATTATTTATATCCCAGTTTACTCTCCAGGTGATACTGAGTCAAATAAAAAAAGTCCCGTCAAAATCGGTCCAGTAGATTCTGAGATTAGCCCGGACAAACAGACAGACAGACAGACAGACAGACAAAAATTTTAAAAATTGTTGTTTTGGCTTCTATTACGGTAATTAAGACCCCCTGTAACAATTTTTCATAAAAATCTTCAATGTACAGAAATCGATCTTTTACAGTCTTATTATATGTATATACTAAACTTCAACTTCAACTTCAAAATCACAAAGAAAGAAAATCATGCGGAATAAAGAGTTTTCGTGTACTTTATTGTTCTCATAAAGTACAGAGTACAATTGCCTGTTATAACGTACAATACGTTATTGTAAAGTACTTATTACGAGTATAGTGCACAAGTGTGAGCGCAATACACAGGTGCACTCACTGTTCCCATCAATCTCAAAGTTCGGTGAGCGGCAATCCGACGTGACCGGAGAGAGTTCAGGCGTAGGACCAACGGCTTAACGTGCGCATCGAGCCACGGGGGTGTAACACCGCCAACTTTCCCGACTTATCTGTTTTTGAGAGATTCATTACAGAAAATCTCAGACACAATTTTTGGCTCGACCTGGGATTCGAACCCAGGACCTCTCGGATGTAAGGCAGAAACTTTGCCACTACACCAACGAGGCAGTCAATAATTGGCTAGACGACACCACCAATCGTTGACATACTTTTTATTATCTGTCAAAACGGTCTGCCTCCATAGATTTCGTATGGTAATAAATGATTGTGACGTCACGGTCATGTGTCAGAAATCGGAGTCAATTGACCGAATATTTATTGCGTTTTGTGTGTTTAAAAATTGGTTTCTACAGCTTTTTTGAAATATATTGGTTGTATTAATTCATAGGGGCTATGTTTTTTAAACACCATGTTCTTGACAATATTTAAGATAAATAAATAATAAAAATTCAATAAAATTCATTTATTCCTGTAACTAGGCTAAGAACTAGCACTTTTACACGTCCCAACATATAAATTAACCCTACCACCGCTTCGGGACAATTTGGGCCAGTGCTGAGAAGAAGCGGCGCAAGAAACTCAGTCACTATTGTCATTGCCTCTTTTCAAAATTGATTTACAATAATTGTAATTATTTGCATTTAAACATTTCCATATATCTTTGTCATTTATATAATCATCAATTTTATAATATCCTTTCGACATTAATACATCTTTAACAACTGTTTTAAATTTATCTAAAGGCAATGAAATTAAATTTTCAGGTAATTTATTAAAAAATGATACACATCTACCCATAAATGAGTGACCAACCTTATGAAGCCTAAAATGTGGAACGGCAAGCCTATTTTTTTGTCTTGTGTTGAAGTTATGCAAATCGCTATTTTTAGGAAATAAGTGTAAGTTTTTTCGAACGTAAATTAGGTTTTCGTAAATATATTGCGAGTAAACTGTAAGTATTTTAACTTCTTTAAACAATTCTCTAAGTGTTTCATTTGATTTAAGTTTATAAATAGCCCGCACGGCTCGTTTCTGCAATACGAAAATTGTCTCTATATCTGCAGCTGAGCCCCATAGTAAGATGCCGTATGACATGATACTGTGAAAATAACTAAAATAAACTAGTCTTGCCGTTTCAACATCAGTCAGAAACCTTATCTTTCTTACAGCGTATGCAGCGGAGCTTAGTCTCTTTGATAAGGTCATGATATGAGGACCCCACTGGAGCTTATCATCTAAAGTAATTCCCAAAAAAGTTGCAGTATTTGAAGTAACTAGTTGTTCATCCTTAACAACAACCTTTGTTGGAACTTGTCGGACATTGGGCATTGTAAACTTAATGCATTTAGTTTTGGTCGCGTTAAGCAATAAATTGTTAACGGTGAACCAATGAAGTACTCGCGAGAGAGTACCATTTACATCGTCAAACGATTCTTTACCCCTTGGAGTTTTAAAAAGTAGTGAAGTATCATCAGCAAATAACACTATCTCACAAGCACCGTCGACAAAGTATGGAAGGTCATTAATATATATCAGAAACAGTAAGGGTCCCAATATCGAACCCTGGGGCACACCCATAGTGAGAGGTGCTCCAGGAGACTCTGCTCCATTGATAGAAACCTTTTGTGTTCTCTCAGTGAGATATGAATTAAATAAGTTACATGCATCAGTTGATACACCATAATGGCGTAGTTTTCTCAACAGGGTCTCATGGTCAACACAATCAAACGCTTTAGAGAGGTCACAATAAATTCCCACAGCATCATGCTTACTATCATAGGCAACAAATATATGTTTCAACAGAGCGACTCCAGCATCAGCAGTACTGCGACCCTTTGTAAAACCAAATTGTTTATTATGCAATAAATTGTTTGATGTGAAGTGAAATAGTAGCTGATTGAATATAATCTTTTCAAAAATTTTACTTAGAACCGGTAAGATAGATATTGGTCGAAAATTTGAGGGGTTATTTTTGTCACCAGATTTAAATAACGGTACTATTTTACTAAATTTCATTAAATTTGGGAATTTTCCTTCATCAATACATTTGTTAAAAATGATCGCTAAAAGAGGTGCTATGAATTCAATAATAGTTTTAATGATACATACGGATATTCCCCACAGATCCTCGGTTTTTTTTCATATTTATTTCATTGAATGCGTTCATAATTACATCGGTGCTTACGTATCTAAAGTATAGTGGTGAATCACACTCATCAATATTGGATTTGAGAATGGATTCAGACAGTTCTGCAGAAGAGTTAAGTTCTTTAGTAGTAGATGGTGCTATATTAGCAAAGAACTTTTCAAAAATATTAGCTACTTCTGCATCAGATTTAACTAGTTTACCTCCGTCTTTTAATGAATATGAACGATCTTTTGTTTTATCTTTACCGGTTTCTTTGTTTATGATATTCCAGGTAGCTTTGGCTTTATTTTTTGAACCTGAAACTATCCTACGAAGATGATTCGTCTTTGCTTGGGCACAAACTTTTTTAAAGATTTTTGAATATTTTTTAACATATTCTATAATATGTGGGTCCTGAGAATGTTCTCTAATACTATACAGATCATATAACTTATTCCTGCTTTTATAAATACCTGGTGTAGCCCATT
This sequence comes from Pyrausta despicata, assembly GCA_963921415.1. Lineage (NCBI taxonomy): Eukaryota > Metazoa > Arthropoda > Insecta > Lepidoptera > Crambidae > Pyrausta > Pyrausta despicata. Next base: position 1,451,337 of record OY992871.1, on the reverse strand, counting down.
CATTAAACTTACTTGTAAACCGATTAGACTTGACCTTTTTTTTTGTGAAAATTGATGCGAATTCGCTTTTAATTAAGTTAAAAAGATCTTCGTATAAGTTGTCTACGTTACTACTACTGTTTGGAATTAATGTTTTCACACCATCAAAAATCCTATCCTTAAATCTATTTATCCTGTTTGCAGTGACTGGTCTATAAACTATATCTACTACGCTCAAGGCCGGACCAGACGGAAATGTGACCTTTTGTCCTCTATGGTCGGAGCTTAGACATTGTAAAATAGATTTATTTGTTATTTTGACATCACAAAAAATATTATCTATGCAAGTAGCCGTTGTTGGAGTCACTCTGGTAGGTTCTTCAAAAACATTATTTAGGTTATAAGATTCAAAGAGATTAAGAAATCTCATAGAAATTTGTGTTTTTTTTAATATGTCTATATTAAAATCACCGCATACTACTAAATTCTTTTTTGATTTTGATGCTTTTGATAAGACTTTATCCATAGTGTCTTCAAAAAGTTGGTAATTAGCGTCTGGCGGGCTATATACGCTTATGACAATATATTGATCAAGTTCAACACATGCAAGTTCAATAGTTCGCTCAATGGAGAGAGATACAATATCTTTTCGTTCTTTACAGTTAAATTGATTTTTCAACAGAATAAGTGACCCACCTCTAGTTGTAGTCTCCCTTGTGAACGAACTACCGACCTTATAATTGTCAATACTTAACATTAATTCATACTCCCTATACCAGTGCTCAGTCACACACATTACATGGGCATTTAAATCTTGCAAAACTAATAATAATTCTAATTCTTTGCCAGCTAGGCCTTGTATGTTTTGATGTACAACAATAAAACTAGACCCAGCCTTTGTCTTCCCCCTTAGTTTAAAGTGTCAGAGGTTGTCAAGTTAATAATATCTAAATTAGTACTATTACTAATATGTTGACAACCATGTGATATGGTTGAGTTTAAAATACAATTAATATTATAAGCTAACAGAGTAGCTATTCGTTTTTTAAATTTAATAGGCAAGTGTAAAGAGCTGCCAGTCAAAGAAAATGAATTATTAATGAATTTATTTGTGTCAAAAAACACAAATTTGTCACTGTGACGCTGAGATAAATTGAATAATAAAGTATTCAGCATATGAATACTGTTATTTTGTGTTGCTGTATAATATTTTGAAAATGGTAGGGAACAGAGGATAATTTTTTTGACATTTAAATTTGTCAAAATGTTCCAACTCTTTATAATATTTTTCTTACTAACGTTTTGACTGTTCCCTAACATTAATACAATAATCGAGTTTGAATTGAAAGAGCTGTTTCGTATACTATTTACAATTTGATCCAGTGATGTGTCTGGCATACAGTTATTAATAATTTTGCAGCTCAATGACCTATTCAATAAGGATTGAATAGGTCATTGAGCTGCAATTGAGCTGCTGATAGGTGTCATCATCCCAATTAAGGCATTAGAAAACATAGTTTATGAGTTTGCTCTGTTTATCAAACTGTTTAATCTGTGATTGTTAATACAGACGTCAATGATAGAACATACTCTAGACAATTTAACTGTTATTACAGTGGATTAATGTCGAAAGTGATTGCTGGCTTGATTAAAAAGCACTGTTGTGCGAAATAAGTCTAATTAAGCAATAAAGAGTAACGATTTGTTAATAGACGTATGTTTGACGTGTGTACTAAAACTGAACTAAACACCTATGGATATTGTGGTTCTTAACAAAAACCTAAAACATGTCAGTTGGTATCACAGACAATAATATATTCTATACTAGCTGTGCCCGCGACTTCGTCCGCGTGGAATTTTAACTGTTACCGCCTTCACCGCGTGGAGGTACTCCCAGCCTATGCTACTGTTTAACATGACCCAAATGCAGGCATACCTGCGACTCTATAACAGGTACACACAATGAGTTCCCTTAGTTAGGTAGGGTGATTAATTCATCCCAAGTTTAGGCCAGTTAACACTTAGTCACTTAGCGTGAGTTATTATATATTTCACTGTCTAGGTAAAACTCAATCAAATGAAAAAATCCCTACAAATTCAGTCCTGTAGTTTCTGATATTCAATTTCCTGCCTACACTCTTAGTCTATTGGCGTGATTATTGCAAGTGATGCTGAGTCAAATAAAAAAAGTCCCATTAAAATCGGCCCAGTAGTTTCCGAGATTCAATTTTCTGCCTACCCCCTTAGTCTAATTGGCGTGATTATTTCTATCCTTCTTTACCTTCCAAGTAATGTTGAGTCAAATAAAAAAAAGTCCCATTAAAATCGGTTTAGTAGATTCTGAGATTCAATTTCCTGCCTGCCCCCTAAGTTCATCGGCGTGATTATTTATATCCCAGTTTACTCTCCAGGTGATACTGAGTCAAATAAAAAAAAGTCCCGTCAAAATCGGTCCAGTAGATTCTGAGATTAGCCCGGACAAACAGACAGACAGACAGACAGACAAAAATTTTAAAAATTGTTGTTTTGGCTTCTATTACGGTAATTAAGACCCCCTGTAACAATTTTTCATAAAAATCTTCAATGTACAGAAATCGATCTTTTACAGTCTTATTATATGTATAGATGACCAACTGTTAAATACTTGAACCTAAGAACAAGTAACATGTACTACTGTGTTTTATGCAATTAAAGATTATTCCGTTCTATTCTATTCTATTGAGTTAAAGCCATACCTACTTTTAATGTTTCCGTAATTTCATAATCAGCTTATGTATACGTCCCACTGCTGGGCACAAGCCTCAGCTCAACTATGAATTGGCTCGAGCCAGACTCCACCACGCGGGCTCAGTGCGGTGCAGTGGAGGGGTGTGTGTAAGGTAAGTGACCAACCTTACTGTCAGATGTTATCAAGCCGCCCGAGGGCCTCCGACCAGGCTTAACGACTAATATCTATCGATATTAACCGGGACCAACAGCTTAACGTGCCTTCCGAAGCTCGGAGATGCTTGTAAATAGACGTCACTTTTATGGTCAGAATGGTCACCCATCCCGAACATGACCGCGCCGTAGGTTGCTTAACTTTTGGTATCACTACCAAAGCGTTGCAACCACTGCGCCACAAAAACCATAATGCCGTAATTTACTAGGATTTAATCCAACCTTACATAAATCCACACCTATTTCTCGTCTCCTTGCAGCACTAGGTCCCCTTTTACCCCAAATTATCTTGTTCGGTCAACAGTTGGGCGTGTTTCGTGGGGTGATAAGACAGCCACGCTACCATCAATTGAATCCAAACTAATTTTTTTGACTTTTCTCATTCCACCGCCGAGCAAAGGTCTCCTCCCTACTACTCCAACTGTCTCTATCTTTCCCAGTCTCTTGCAAAGTCTCTCTGCGACGTCGGCCGTTAGCTGGTACCCATTTTGTGACTGGAGACCATCTGTCGGAATGCATTTTGTTCACGTGGCCCGCCCACTCCCACTTCAGCTTTGCAGTCTTTTCGCCGACATCAGACACACCTGTTCTTGAGCGTATTGTTAATAATAATAGATGATAATAATAATAGTCCTCCTGGCCGATTCGACCACGGCGGCCAATCTCAACAGAGATCAGCCAACTACGCAGGATATATTATAGTGCACAAGTGTGAGCGCAATACACTCACTGTTCCATCACTCTCAAAGTTCGGTGAGACGGCAATCCGACGTGACCGGAGAGAGATCAGGCGCAGAACCAACGGCTTAACGTGCGCACCGAGACACGGTGGTGTAACACCGCCAACTTCCCGACTCCGAGCTGTTGCGGAGAAATTCATGACAGAAAATCTCAGAAGCAATTTTTGGCTCGACCTGGGATTCGAACCCAGGACTTCTCGGATGTGAGGCAGAACTTTGCCACTGCACTTACGAGGGAGCGTATTGTTATATTTCGCAGATTGTCTATTATATTAATGCCTGATACGCTCCATTCCATACTTACCAAAACTAAATGAATACCTTTGTTTCCAGCTTTGGGCCCGCTACTGCCCCAGATGAACGTGTTCGGGCGCCAGCTGGGGGTGTCTCCCGGGGTCATGGGGCTGGTGACGGCGGTGCTGCCCCTGCTGTGGGCTGCTGCGAAACCCCTGTTCGGATACGTGGTCGATTACTGGCCGGTAAGAGATATCCATGATTTGAAGATCAGAGGTTGATCATCATCATCATCACTGAGCAAAAAATGTATAAATTGTTGTTACTTATAGTCAGAAGAACTAAATTTATGTAAGCTGAATGAAAGAAAATGCAAATAAAAAGCATTTATTGGTTAAACATGCATGGTATCACTTGTTCATTATCAAACCAGCGACATAACAGACCTAAGAAACCTTCAGTTAATCAAACCAGCTCTTCTAAACAAATAGTTTTTTATTTCAGGCCTACAGAAAACTAGTATTCATGTTGCTTATAGTTATAATGACGGGATCCTACTGCGGTCTATGGTTCATACCCATGTCAGACCCCCCACACGATGATACATCCATCTTAGAATACGTTTACAAGCTAAACGATACTATATACTTAAAGAAGTACACCAACGATACCACCTTGGACAAGTACAGCTGTCATTGGAATTGTTCTTCGTCTAAAAACTTTGCCGCATATCTTTCCAATACAACATACGTAAATACCTTATACGTAGATGATGTTGTGACAAACGAATCGTGCTCACTCTTCCATATGGATTATGATGATGAGAGAGAGGGAGAGGTGACGTGCACTCCAAAAGTTGACTGCAATTTGCTCTGTTTCGAAGATTCCTTGGATTTGGAGATGGTAAATCGGAGTCGAAGAGCGATTTCTGAAGTTTCTGATAACCATCTAGTAGTGAATTATACCAAAGAGGGTTTGGGGTCGAAGGACATCTATTCCAAAGTGACCAAAGTGACACATAGAGTGACTGTGGATGAGATTGAAGAAGATGTCAGCTTTTACATGACCGGACCATTCTGGGCGTTTGTCGTTCTGATGTGTCTGGGTACGGTGGCGTTTAATGTGGCTAATTGCATTGGCGATGCTGTGTGTTTCGATGTTTTGGGTAAGTTTTGATTGTTTTTGAAGTTATTTTTATCTTCCCCAAACTCCGCCTGAAATATAGTAGGACAACTTCATGCGTATCCTTACTGTGGGGCAGAAGTCGTTGGTGAGGTTGGTTTGGTATTGTAGATTTGAGCCGCGAAGAAGTGCGCTTTTTTCTTTACTCAAATATCTTGTCTCTCTACCTTTTTGCTTAATTCATGCCGTCCGTCCTATGGTTTTTTAAACACATACAAACTGAATTTAAATAGTTTAATATGGTTTAATTTAATTTGCTCTCGTTTATGCCGTAGGCCGCGTTCAATAGGATAAATATTGACATTTAGACCTAGACTATCTAGCATTCTTTCAGTATAAAGAGAAAGATAAAGTAAATACTTATGAAAATGTATTATTTATAAAGCAACACTACTGTTTCCAGGACCATACCGCGCCTTCAAGTATGGCGCCCAGCGAGCGTGGGGTACCGCAGGGTACGGGATAACAGCGCTATTAGGGGGTTGGCTAGTGGATCTTGTATCTGGAGACGGACCCAAGCAGTTTACGCCGGCATTCATCCTGGCATTGGTCGCGACTGCTGTGGATTTGGCCAGCTGTAGAGCACTTAAGGTGAGGATATTGGAATCACTAGAAAATTAAAAAAAAGAGACAAGTCAATTAGAATTTTTAAACGTGTGGTGGCGGGTGGCTTGGGTTAGGGGGTGATTTAATGCTTTTAAAGTATATGTAGGCGATGGCTAGGGTCTCTGAGACAACTTGGAGCCACTTAGGGTTACAAGATGATGACTAGGGAACACAAGATGTTGACATCTTAGTGACCGAAGTAGCGTGTGCACATATTAGGAAGTACTTGAGTCGCTGGAGCTAGAAACACGCTTGGAGAATATATAAGACACTTGGGTAGTATCTAAGATATACGATCACTCAGTCCATTGGGGTAAGGTATAAGAGCTATTCTGGAGGGTTAGCTAGTGGCCCTTGTATCTGGAGATGGACCTAAGCAGTTTACGTCGGCATTTTTACTGGCATTGGCGAATTGAATTTGGCTATCTGTAGGATAGGTGCGATGAGAATATGAAGGTCAATATGAGTTAGGGGTTTGCAAGAAACTCGGTTAGAACGTCTCTGGGGTTTATTAGGGGACACTCCCAAGTAAGTATGGGTTCACTAGGGGAATGCTAAGTGCGAATAGTAAATAAATAAGCAGTAATTAGGGGACAGGGTGCTTACGAATAGATGAAAGACTAATATAACGTTTGTTCTATATTTTCATGTCTGTAATTTTGACTTGTAGTTGGTAAGTGTAAATAGTAAGCAGTAGACGGTGACGGTAGTTTTTTTTCTAAGAGTCTGTCATATACTATATGAAAGAAAGTGGTGTTAGTAACAATATTTATAACTCAACTCGCTTAGAACCAGGAACTTTTTATCCCGTTTGACCGCGATTGTGAAAACAAAGGATTCCACGCGGACGAAGTCGCGGGGGGCCACTAGTATTATACAGGGTGTTGCAAAATACCAAATAAATATTTAAGGAGGTTGTTGTGGCCGTAAAATTGAACAACTTTCCCAAAGAAACATAGGCCGCAATCTCAAAAAAAAAAATTGGAGCTTCCATTCAATTGCCATGATCAGCTGATCGATTTACTATGAGAAAGCCCTTTTTTTGAGATTCTGACTCAGGTTTCTCAGGGAATGTTCAGTGTTACGGGCACAACAACCTTCTTAAATATTTATTTGGCATTTTGTAACGCCCTGTATATTTGTACTATATATTCGTATATTTCCTACAGCTCCCCCCATTGTCCAGCCCGGACGACTCCGGCAAGGCGCTACGTCAAGTGCTCAAAATGCCTAAAGTGCTTGTCTTCATACTGTTTGCGGTCGTCGCAGGGACTTTCGACTCGTTCATCATTTATTATATGTTTTGGTGAGTTTGTATCAGTACTTATATGTTGTATTTGCATGCTTTTTTATGACGACCGCTTGGTGCGGGTCGCGGGTTCGATCCCCGCACAGTACAAACATTTGTGTGCATGAACATGTGTGTTTGTACTGGTCTGGGTGTTTTCTATGTATAATATGTATTTATTTACAAAAAAAAAAGTATTTAAGTATGTTTATCCGTTGTCTAGTTTCCATAACACAAGCCTCGTAGCTTAATTTGGGACTAGAGAATTGGTGTGATGGTTGTGAAATATTTATTATTATTATTATTTATTTATTTATTTATATAGCTGAAAATGTGAGACCTATATGCGTTATTTTAAAGATCTGACATGTACCGTATTCAAGAGCAAATAAACGATTCTATTCTGTATATTTTATTGATCTAGGTACCATAACTGGCCTCTCTAGAGATGGGTATTTACCCAGTATTTACCTCGAATCTACCCAAAGTGGGTAAAAACGGGGTAAATATCCGAATGATGGATGAAATTTGAATGTCACAATATATTCACAGCTGTAAGAGTTTTCTTACATTTTAAACGTTAAAACCATGTGAAATAGGGAATATTCATGTTTTTCTTTTTTGTCCTAAATTAATAGTTTACTATTCTGTAACATAGAAAAAAATATTAATGGGCTTCAAAATACTCTAGATATTTTTCAAAATGAAATTTAAAACTTTTAAAAAATTTAAGCAGTTCAAACGCCGCCATTTTGCGCGCGCTTTGCATGACGTCACATGACACGTCCAGTGGGTGTTTACCTTAGTGTAACTTACTGTGGACTTTTTAAGTTACTTCGTAATTTTTACAATACAATGTCGTGTCAGATGACGTCACATTTCGTTCGACCTATGGTGGCGCGTTTTGGAAGTTTGAATTTCGCTCCCTTATTTTGCACTTTTTGAATATTATTTTAGGGGTTAAATAATAAGTAAATGAAAAATAAAATATTTTCATTATTATATTACGATAATAAGCATTCGAGAAAAAAACATTTTAGGCCATTTCAAATTTTATGCATATTCCCTATTGGATCCAATTCATTCGTATTTTACATAAAATTGCTTTCTGTTGCCAAAATAGGTGAATATTAACAACTTGTATGATACGAATACAACTGTTTTGTTTGTTTTCCTGTTCATGTAAAAATGGTGTCATAATACTTTTTTTTTAATTTGTAAAAGAAATAAAACTTTCTTTAAAATATACAAACGCTAGACTTAAAAGAAATCCAACAGGATGGTCTTAAGCACTATCCCAAAATCACAGAAGTTCCATAAAAGCTCTGTTTGTATGTCTGTTAAGATATAAAATATAATTTCCCGTGATATAAAAAAAAAACACCTTTCATGTATTCAAGGGTCAATTGTATAAATGGTTTATTGAACACAAAAATTACGACTTGAAGGATTTTTAAACAGGTTTGTTAAGACATAAATATGTAATTTAATTAGTTGAATTAAAAAAAAACTGATATTTTTAAATTTTGTATATTTTCCCCTATGTTTTTGCATGCTAACAGTTTTGGCAAGTCATGTGCACTGTATTTATTGTAACATCCATATACCATGTCTTTATGTAAATATATAATTATTAGAGATGAACCGAGTACTCGGTTAGTACTCGGTACTCGGCGTATTCGGTGGGTTTTTTAATAATCGTACTCGGTCGAATAACTCGGTTCAAGTGACGAGTACTCGGTCATGTAAATTGAATAAACAGCTGGAATAAGTTTGCTAGTGGCCAACTGGAGGAATTAAAGTGTCTATACGACCACATACTTAAGTCAGTGAACAAGCCCCTAATCTGGCGTTTGTCAATTCCTATTGGTTAATTATAGGACAGTCAGGCCGCTGCGGATCGACAATCAATATGTAGTTCAAGAGATATATCATAAAATCAAATATAATGTTGATTAGTGAAGTCATGATTCATTCATTCATAATTACAGTGAGTAGGTATTGCTGGCAGCGCGTTGCGGTGATGTTTGATCTTGTTTTAGGACCTCAAATTAAACCGAGTTACCCGGCTGAGTACTCGGTACTCGGCAAGCTTTAAACCGAGTAATACTCGGTACTCGGTAAAACCACTACTCGGCCCATCTCTAATAATTATTAAAACTACAATATCTTGCAGGTTTCTAGAGGAGCTAGCAGAGTCGACGGGGCACACGGCACAGATAAAACTAATAGAGGGCGTCGTGGTCGCCGGACAGAGTTTCATTGGCGAACTGCTGTTCTTTTACTTCTCCGGTAAGTGGTAGCAGTGTTGCCACCTTAGCCCTTTTCGGGCTAGATCTAGCACTTTTTACTATGTGTGGCAGTTGCTGGCAATTGCCTCGTTGGTGTAGTGGCAAAGTTTCTGCCTTACATCCGAGAGGTACTGGGTTCGAATCCCAGGTCGAGCCAAAATTGTTTCTGGGATTTTTTGTCGTGAATTTCTCAAAAACAGCTCGGAGTTGGGAAGTTGGCGGTGTCACACCCCCGTGTCTCGGTGCGCACGTTAAGCCGTTGTACCTGCGCCTGATCTCTCTCCGGTCATGTCGGATTGCCGTCTCACCGAACTTTGAGAGTGATGGAACAGTGAGTGCACCTGTGTGTTGCGCTTACACTTGTGCACTATAATATCTCCTGCGTAGTTGGCTGATCTCTGTCGAGATCACTGACCACGGCGGCCGTGGTCGAAATCGGCCAGGAGGACTATTATTATTATTAACATTATTACTATGTCTGAACTCGTAATTTAATGATTTAGACCGAAAGGGGCAATCTAGCCCTTTTTCATTATATAAAAATGTTGCATCAAAATCTGAAATTTGCACCATGCTAATACTAAACTATCGGAATAAGTGTCTGTAATAAGATTTGTGAACATTTTGATGGTAGATTACATTTATTCGATCATGAAAACACAGTCGCCGGCAACAAACCGTATAATGAATTGAGAAAGCTGGTAAAATTGTTTTATCTTTGCCACATTCCAACGCCGACGTAGAGCGTGATTTTAGTTCGATGAACCTTATTAAAACCAAAACATGGAACAAATTGGGACTAAAGCTATAACTTCGTAAATAAAAGGCTCGTTAAAAAAGTCTTTTTTCAGCAATAAACAAGCCTATTGCTATCCACTATGAAAGAAATATTCAAAAACTGATTTTCTCTAAAATAATTCATAATTTCAGATGCCTTTACACTAATATTTTTCTGCAGTTCGTATTATTTGATTTTTAATTGGAATTCAAATGATAATTAGTCACTCAGTCGGCATTGCACGCGATGACGTCAAAGTGTGTTATTCCCATACAAGCTCGATGAAGAAAAGCGTTTTGACAGTTGATAAAAAGTACGTCAACGATTGGTGGTGTCAACTACCGTATTGTGGCCATTTAGATCGATCTAGCCCTTTTTAGCTTATTCAAATTGAGGTGGCAACACTGCTCATTATCATATAGCAGTCTCATTCTTAAAGTGTGCCGATGAAGACGTCATAATATCACGGTAGCTTAATTTGGGAAAGCAATCGCCCGACTTGCGAGAAATGCGGGTTCGAGTCCCACCTGTGTCAGTCCATTTTTCTTTAAGTGTGTTTTAATTTCACATTGTAAATAAAATTGCAGTGTTAATGTTAAAAAATAAAGTAACTTAATAAGATTCTATTCTATGTTCTTGTTTCAGGTAGAATAATAAAGCGATGGGGCTACGGCTTGACCATGTCGTTCTCGCTGCTGTGCTACGGGCTGCGCATGGTGTTCATATCCATGATACAGCACCCGTGGCATCTGGTCTTGATTGAGGTAATCTCTATATATATATATAAAATTCTCGTGTCACAATGTTCGTCCCGGTACTCCTCCGAAACGGCTTGACCGATTCTCATGAAATTTTGTGAGCATATAGAGTAGGTCTGAGAATCGGCCAACATCTATTTTTCAATACCCCTTAGTGATAAGATAAGGGTTGACCTCAATAATTATGGCAAAACAACGTTTGTCGGGACAGCTAGTCTTATATATAAAAATGAATTGCTGTTCGTTAGCCTCGCTAAAACTCGAGAACGGCTGAACCGATTTAAATAATTTTAGTCTCGAAATATTCTTGAAAGTCTAGGGAAGGTTTAGAAGATCAGAAAATTAAAAAAAAAGCAACGGGCAGGACATCGTCTGCGGAAAGTCTCGCTAAAACTTGACAATGGTTAAACCGATTTGACTTAATTTAGTCTTTAAATATTCGTGGAAGTTCAGCGAAGGTTTAATAGATCAGAAAACATAAACGAAAAAAAATAACCGGCAGGACAATGTTTCCCGGATCCGCTAGTCTTCTTATCTCTTATATATAAAAATGAATTGCTGTTCGTTAGTCTCGCTAAAACTCAAGAACGGCTGAACCGATATGACAAATTTTAGTCACGAAATATTCGTGGAAGTACAGGGAAGGATTAAAAGATCATAAAATTAAAAAAAAAATACAACGTGTGGAAAAGGACAACGTCTGCCGGGTCCGCTAGTATATAAAAAAAAATGCTGTTCGTTAGTCTCGCTGAAAATAGAGAACGGCTCTACCGATTTTGCTAATTTTGGTCTTCAATTATTTGTGGAAGTCCAGGGAAGGTTTTAACGGTGAGGCTATTTGAAAAAGAGTGGAAACAGCGGGCAGGACAGCGTCTGCCGGCTCCGCTAGTCACGTTATAAATTCGTTATTCTATCTAATATTATTGTTTCTACAAGTTGGCGAGCACTATACGACAAATCGACAGACGTATCCTCCACTGAGTTACCTGCTTCCTGTTTTATATGTTTCTATTTAAAACAATAAGTTTTTGATTTTAAACAGCATTGCAATAGGGAATATGCATAAAATTTGAAATGGCCTAAAATGTTTTTTCTCGAATGCTTATTATCGTAATATAATAATGAAAAGATTTTTTTTTCATTTACTTATTATTTAAACCCCTAAAATAATATTCAAAAAGTGCAAAATAAGGGAGCGAAATTCAAACTTCCAAAGCGCGCCACCTATGGTGGTCGAACGAAATGTGACGTCATCTGACACGACATTGTATTGTAAAAATTACGAAGTAACTGAAAAGTCCGCAGTAAACACTAAGGTAAACACCCACTGGACGTGTCATGTGACGTCACGTTAAATTTTTTAAAAGTTTTAATTTCATTTTGAAAAATATCTAGAGTATTTTGAAGCCCTTTAATATTTTTTTCTGTGTTATAATATAGTAAACTATTAATTTAAGACAAAAAAGAAAAACATGAATATTCCCTATTATAACTATTGATCTATTCTTCATGTTTGTCTGTGTTTCTCTGTTAATTCAACATAAGTTATTTTTGTCTTTGTAAACTGATTGCTATGTAGTGTTTTGTTTACGTTTTGCCTGTTAATGCTGTGTATACACGTTTTTAGGTTGCAATCTAGTTCGCTACTTAAGTTAGTTCCATGCTTGATACTGTTGATTGTTACCTGTTGTGTATGCCAATAAAGTAAAATCTCTATATATATAAAATTCTCGTTTCACAATGTTTGTTCCAATACTCCTCCGAAACGGCTTGACCGATTCTAAAGAAATTTTGTGAGCATATTCAGTAGGTCTGAGAATCGGCTAACATCTATTTTTCATACCTCTTAGTGATAAGGGTTGTCCGTAATAATTTATATGGCAAAATAACGTTTGCCGGGTCAGCTAGTAAATAAATAAATGCCATTATGTCTGTTACGCTTTCACGCCTAAATTACTGAAATGGAATTGGATTGCATTTCGGTCTTAAAATTTAAACTAAAAAATAATTCACCATTTTCATTCGACATATTATTATTGGTGTATTAGGCCTTCCCCATAGACATCGAAGACCACTTTGGTATAATGGTCACGAAGTTGACTATTAACCAAGAGGTCGCGGGTTCGATCCCCGCGCTGTACAAACATTTGTGTGCATTAACATGTCTGTTTGTACTGGTCTGGGTGTTATATGTATTTATTTAAGTTTATTTGTAATACCACTGTTGATTCTGATATCTGTAACGCAAGTGCTTACGCTACTTACCACGGAGTCAGATCAATGTATGTGATGTTGTTGTTGTATATTGGCAACTTAGTACCATACTCCTGCAAAGTGATTGTAGGCAATGCACTACACATTCGAATATAATTTTGCTGTGCTAGTCATTAATTTATAATTATAGCGTATAATATAATAAACATTAGAACAAAAAACGACATCTTTGATCTAGTGGTCTGAGGTCCAGTCCAGCTACAAAACCGGCTGTCGCGGGTTCGAATCCTGCTAGGGGAAAGTGTTTGTGTGTTGAGCACGAGCATTTGTACCTGAGTCATGGGTGTTTATAAATATATTTAAGTATTTCTATCCGTTTTCCTAGTCACCATAGCACAAGCTAACGCTTAGTTTGGGGCTAGGTAATTGGTGTGTTCGTTGAAACAAAAAAAAAACTTATCCATACTAATATTTTAATGCGAAAGTAACTCTGTCTGTCTGTCTGTTACTCAATCCCGCCTAAACTACTGAACCAATTTGCATGAAATTTTGTATGGAGATAATTTGATACCCAAGAAAGGACATAGGCTACTTTTTTTCCGCTTGAAAATGACGCATTGAGATGATTGAGAAAATTCAGGTGCGCCGATCGCTTTTACGTTTTACCTATTGAACGGATTTAAATAAAATTTGGTAAGGAGATAGTTTGACACTTAAGAAAGGACATTTACTTTTGACCGCGGGAAAACAACGCATTCCCATAGAAAAATTACTTTCCGGGGAATCTGATCGCTTTCACTCTAAATTACCAAACACAAATTATATTTGCATAAAATTGGTATTACGGGAAAACAACGCATTCCAAAAAATTGGTTGCCTGTAAAGTCGGTATACGGGCGAAAGTTTTACGTGACAACGACTTTGAGTGGTAAAATAATTTTAATGTGAATATTCATTCGTATAACATGAACCGGTGTGTATGCCTATCTCTCTCACTCTCTCTCTCTCGCTCTGTCTCTCGCTCTTAGGCGGGTTAACTTTGCTCGAGTGGAAGGGACGCGTGCCTTTCATTTTTTATGTCTGTCTCACTCGCTCTTAGGCGGGCTAACCATGCCCGAGTCGAAGGGACGCGTGCCTCTCACTCGCTCTCATTGTGAGCGCGGAACGTGAGCGGAGCGTAACGCAGTTTCTTGAAGTGTCACCCGGCAAACCAATTTATAAGACGTTGTCACGTCAAAAACGACCTAACGCCGACGAAGTCGCGGGTAAAAGCTAGTAAGTTATAAATAGATCATTAGCAACCGACCGAAAAGACGTTTAGCATACATTCAATCATGTTTTCAGTATGTTTCATGGTATTTTTCCACGGGTTCATTACACCATTTCGAAATACGTTCATTTTATCGAATCCTAAAAATTCCATATCCATCGATGTTACGTCTTTCGGGTATATGACGCATCGTTCAAACAAATAATCGACTTGTTGTCATCGATGAATTTTAATTCGACGAAACGTTTTTCGAAATGGATTAGTGAGCCCTCTTTCCACTCGGTCTGAATGAAGAAGAAGAAAACATTTTTATTTGCAAAATGTTGCGCCGATGAAACAAAAGTCTGTTTTTCCTTTGCCCTTACAGAATGGTTATCCTATTTTCACTTGAATACTTTATTATTATTTTATTTACTATATTGTTAGAAATCAGAAGTGGAGTTAATTTAAGAAAAACGAATAATAGCAAACCGGTTTTTTAATTATTACAAAATTACAATAACGATCAGGCAGCAGACACAGTCCGTTCCGCACGATGTCCGAATGAGCAAAGAGAGCCTCCGCCGCTTGGCGATAGTATTTATGGAGGGGTTTGACGTCACTGATGAACGTCGGCTTCCGCCACCATCTCTCTCTCTCATCGGCCTATATAAGTCCCACTGCTGGGCACAGGCCTCACCTCAACTATGAGGTGGTCCGAGCCATACTCCACCACGCGGGCTCAGTGCGGATTGGTGGAGGGGTGTTTGTAAGGTAAGTGACTAACCTTACTGTCAGATGTTATTAAGCCGCTCGAGGGCCTCTGACTAGGCTTAACGACTAATATCTATCGATATTAACCGGGACCAACGGCTTAACGTGCCTTCCGAAGCACGGAGATGCTTGTAAATAGACGTCACTTTTATGGTCAGAATGGTCACCCATCCCAAACATGATGCGCCTTAGGTTGCTTAACTTTTGGTATCACTACCAAAGCGCTGCAACCACTGCGCCACAAGCACCTCTCCAGCAATATTATTATTATTATTATTAATACTTTTTTATGTCCGCAGTCAATAATGCAGGGGCCGACATACGCGCTGTGCTATTCCTGTATAGTGGGGTACGCCGCTCATGTAGCGCCCGAGGGGTACTCGGCCGCGATACAAGGGATTGTGGCTGGCATGGACGACGGCGTCGGTGAGTATCAGTAGATGTATGGAGCTGTGATTTATATAACAGATAATTCGGAGCTGCTATTTGTAGCAGTTGGCTCGGATGTGGTATGTGTATCATCAAATTACAGCAGTGTGTGATTAGTAGTAGGTCGGTTACTACAATTGTAGCTGGTATGGATGACGGTGTTGGTGAGTATCGTTTCAGTAACAGATGTATGGAGCTGTTATTTATATAACAGATAATTCGGAGCTGCTATTTGTCGCAGTTGGCTCGGATGTGGTATGTGTATCATCATAATACAGCAGTGGTGAGTTTTAAGATATTTGAATCTGTGATTAGTAGTAGCTCGGTGATCCATACAATTTTAGCTGGTATGGATGACGGTGTTGGTGAGTATCGTTTCAGTAACAGATGTATGGAGCTGTTATTTATATAACAGATAATTCGGAGCTGCTATTTGTCGCAGTTGGCTCGGATGTGGTATGTGTATCATCATAATACAGCAGTGGTGGGTTTTAAGATATTTGAATCTGTGATAAGTAGTAGCTCAGTGATCCATACAATTGTAGCTGGTATGGATGACGGTGTTGGTGAGTATCGTTTCAGTAACAGATGTATGGAGCTGTTATTTATATAACAGATAATTCAGAGCTGCTATTTGTCGCAGTTGGCTCGGATATAGTAGTAAGAGTAATAATAGTCCTCCTGGCCGATTTCGACCACGGCGGCCAATCTCAACAGAGATCAGCCAACTGCGCAGGAGATATTGTAGTGCACACGTGTGAGCGCAATACACAGGTGCATTCACTGTTCCATCACTCTCAAAGTTCAATGAGACGGCAATCCGACATGACCGGAGAGAGACGCAGGTATATGGTTTGTGTAACATTACAGCAGTGGTGAGTATTATTTGAAATCGGTGATTGGAGGTAGGTCGGTCAGTGATCTATACAATTGTAGCTGGTATGGATGACGGCGTTGGTGAGTATCAGGAGCTGTGATTTGTAACAGATCGTTTGGAGCTGCTATTTTTTCTCAATTGGCTGTGACGAGGTATTTTTGTCATTATAGATAGGCGTACTGGAATGAGTGAGTGGATATCTGTAAATAGATATTCGTCCTAATTGTTTTAACAAATCCTAGAGCAGTATTGTGTATGTACAGGCAGGTATAGGGATCAATTATAATAACTATAATGATATCGATCCAAGGTCCACGGTTCTTTATGAATAAAAAAACTATGGGTTCCTGGGTTGCAGTTAACAAAGTCTAGAATTTTTTGTAAATTTTACATTTAGTTTAATTATGAAAAAAAAATGGTCTCTGGCAGTCTGGTCGCGCCTGTGGTAGTCTATTTTTCTTTAAGTGTGTTTTAATTTCACATTGTAATGAAATTTTAATGTTAAAAAAAGTAAGATTAATAAGCTGATTCGGATGTTGTAGTTATCTAACCGCAACCGTGTTGAATCATGACTGACTGCAGCTTAAGGAGCACTTAAAGAAATTCGGACCGATGAGTAAGTGTCGCGGTAGCTCATTTAGAAGAGCAATCGCCCGGCTTGCGAGAGATGCGGGTTCGTGTCCAGCCTGTGGCAGTCCATTTTTCTTTAAGTGTGTCTTAATTTCAAATTTTACAATTTATTTTGGATAGTTTTGGCGCTATCCTACGAAAAAAGCGGCTTCACTACTACGTAGAATTCGGGGCAGTAGCAACAGTGTTAAGGCGTTAGCTGACGGCGGGGATTGTCCGTTCGTCGGCCACCTTACTGAAATAACACTTTCCCTTGTAGAATATAAGTAGGTACTAACACATCAAGGTATTAGCTTACTAACAATCTAAATTCAAATTCAAATCATTTATTGCATGTCACATTACATCAAGTTGGTATAAAAGTTTTAATGATATTGGTACAAGTGACGCCCTGCACAGGGCATAGCAACATTTTGAGGGCTAACTATCGCATTATTATTATATTATAATTATCGTACTAATATACAGGGTGTCCAGGAATTAATGGGTAACCCTTTAACTGCGGGTAGCTTGACCGATGCCCTACTGGTAAAAAAATTATGACCTTAGTAAAAGTGTCACGGTTTTCAAAATATAGCCCAGAGACAATTGTATGAAAGTGAGAAAATTTTTCACAATCTTTTTTTTGTATTTTTTTTTCTTATTCACAGGCACTGAAATAATGTACTCATTTTATGCGCCAGCTATTTAGATGTATTTAAAAAAAAACAGAACTCAAAAATGTTGCAATGGGAGATTTTTTTTCATACAATTGTCTCTGGGCGATATTTTGAAAACCGTGACACTTTTACTAAGGTCATAATTTTTTTACCAGTAGGGCATCGGTCAAGCTACCCGCAGTTAAAGGGTTATCCATTAATTCCTGGACACCCTGTATAATACGAAGATAAAACATTTATAGATCTTTTAGCTGTCCGAAAATAAATATTTTTATTTTATTTATTTATTATTAATTACTATGTTAATAGTAACTCTTTGTTCTCAGGTTTCGCCTTCGGATCTCTCATTGGCGGTCAGTTATACACTCGTATGGGCGGTCGCGGGTCGTTCCGCGCTCTCGCCGCCACTGCAGTGATAGCATCTGTCATACATGCAATATTGCACATTGTGCAACGAAAGGCTGAGGAAAAGTCAGGTAGGACAACATGTATCAACCTATCTCAAACCTTGCACAGAAATACACACACAAACATACGCATGTATAATAAATAAATATACAACAACGTCACATACATTGATCTGACTCTGTGGTAAGTAGCTTAAGCACTTGTGTTACAGATATCAGAATCAACAGTGGTATAACAAATATACTTAAATAAATACATATAAAACCCAGACCGGTACAAACAGACATGTTCATGCACACAAATGTTAGTACAGTGCGGGGATCGAACCTGCAATCTCTTGGTTAATAGTCAACTTCTTGACTATTACACCAAAGTGGTCGTCAAATGTATAGGTCAATAATGTATGCAAAAAATAAATAGACTTTACCGTATCTCCTTTTTATTACTTTAAAAAAAAAGCTGTCAGACAACACAGCTTTTTTTAATTGTATTCAGTTTAATATAATTAATTACTGTAAATCTTACTTACTGTAGTGTAAAAACGTAATGTCAATTTCAATTCACGTATACAAATGTACGCGGCCAGTACAATTATACGTACTTAAGCTTGTGGCGACCTCTACCATTCGCCATCACAAGTGCATGCCTAACGGCAAGCACAACAGCGAGAGCTGATACGGCTCCATAGGCTAGATGGCGCTGTTAGCCTAGTACCGCACATGAACCGCGGTATATAAGATTTTGATCCAGAATAATATAGATTGACAAATCAAGATGATGTCTATCGGACCTTGGTCCCCGACCGTAACACCCGGTCGGTGGGAAGCGCTTGCCTTTAGGTTCCTAACTCTAAATCAGTTGCGCCAAAAGCTTTCGGCTTTTCGGATCAACATATAGACAGTCCCACACTTTTCTTAAATCAGACCCTACACTACACTTAATTAAAAACAAACTTCAATGTTAGTTTGTACTTTTAATGGCCGACTTATTACCGTAATATTGTACCAAACCTTCATCTAACTGTTATTATTATTTATTTTCAGAAAAACGAAAGCAGCCAGCCCCCTCCTTGGGGGAGGAGGGGGAGAAGATGCTCCCTCCCCTTCCCCCCTGCGAGGGGCCCTACCGCGACTCCACCGTTACATCAATCGGAGAAAAGACTGATAGGTAGGTATTATTTATTTGAGCCCTAATTTATCTATGATCAGTAAGTGATAACAGACAGATAAAATTCCAACATGGCCGACTTAAAAAGTCATCACCTAATTGTTGTAAGTTATTGATGAATTTATTCGATTTAATAACACTTTTAACGATATCGTTCTACTACTGATACAGGTGTAACGTTACCAAACAAAGATAACTATTATATACTAGCTGACCCGGCGAACTTCGTACCGCCTTAGCGTTGCAATGATTGAACAATGTCATCGAATGACATTGACATTAGTTACGCGCGTTTTTTAAAATATGCAAAATTAAATGTATATTGTTCAATATTTCTGAGAGATTTTCTTAATATTATTTTCCGTAAGAACATTCTCCTAATATTAACAAATACAACAAAAAAGAATTAGTGAAATCGGTCCAGCCATTCACGCGTGATGCCGTGACCAAGGAAAACGGGTTTCATTTTTATATATATAGATAGATTTTACTACGAGTATAATTATTGTAACTTTTAAAATACTTTGATATTGAACTTGTAACATTAATTATGCGTAAAATTGTGAATTAAATTTATTTTTTTATTTTTATTTATTATATTATTTTATTCTCAAAAGAAACAAACAATAAGAATGTGCCAATTGTCACCCCAGCTTATTTTTGAGTCATTTTATATTGTTATTAACGAATGTTTTGACTGATAACACTGTTGTACATAGTTGTAGGACTTTTTACGAGAGACATTTTAAGACAGAGAGAGACATTTTAACCAAAAGAAGCCTTTTTGAACAAAATGTTATGAAATAAGTGCCATTGGAAGTCTTGTTTAAAAATTATGTTGATGCATACGTAAATATATTTTTGTTAAGTATGTTACTTATATTTGTTAAGTTTTTTTTTGCGTTCACAACGCTATTTTGTAATTTCGAAAAGACAACACTTAAAAAATTCTTTTCGGCTCCGGTCATCGGGAGGGATTCGAACCCCCGACCTTTGGAAGTCCGGTCCAATGCTCTGACCACTGAGCTACCGAGAACCTTATTTATTTATTTGAGGGTGTCTCTCATAATCATTGATGAAACATACGCTGGCTCAAAGCGTTAAAAAGCACTTACAAAATTCAACAATTCCATTAAGGTTCTCGGTAGCTCAGTGGTCAGAGCATTGGACCGGACTTCCAAAGGTCGGGGGTTCGAATCCCTCCCGATGACCGGAGCCGAAAAGAATTTTTTAAGTGTTGTCTTTTCGATGTTACTTATAATAATATAAAGAACTATAACAGTAAATCGCCTAGATTTATCATTATCTACATAAGTCTATAATAATAATTCAAGAACACTGAACTGAAAAAAAAACGGAAAATTCCATATACGAAATTCACGATTTTGAATAATTATTAATAGTACTAGTCCATTTTGTGTTCAAGAGTTGGTTTTAAATAAAAAACCTATACGTCATTTTTTTTTAAATAAGCAAGGCTATTTTTTTGTATAAAATGAGTTCTCCCAAATGCCAAAAACGAGGTACATTATATTTTATACACAATTTTTATTATTATATTTGTTGTTGTATTACCGACTATGATGTAATAATATTTGAACGAATGAAGACTGCGAGTAAATTTTAGTATTGTTATATTATTTAGATTTTAATTTAGGGTAAAGTAGTGATGGTAACTATTTGTATGGAAGGAAATTGAAATAAATAAATATTAAATTTAATTTTTTTTTTTTTTGACGACCGCTCGGTGCAGTGGTCCGCATGTCGGAATCCTAAACCAAGGGTCGCGGGTTCGATTCCCGCACAGTACAAGCATAAGTGTGCATGAACATGTGTGTTTGTACTGGTCTGGGTGTTTTCTATGTATAATATGTATTTATTTACAAAAAAAAGTATTTAAGTATGTTTATCCGTTGTCTAGTACCCATAACACAAGCCTCGTAGCTTACTTTGGGACTAGAGAATTGGTGCGATTGTTGAGCAATATTTTTTTATTTTATTTATTTAAATTTGAGTCATTTCGGCGTTAGCGTTAGGGATTTTGTAAGATTATAACTTTATTATGAAATAAATACGTATTATATGTTTGAATGTTTTTATTAATATTCTAAAATAAAACAAATATTTGGTTAACTTTTTTTTTTTACTTAGATATTATGTTACGAATATTTACAAAACAGTTGGATACAATATGTTCAATCAGACTTTTAATTGTGAAATATAAATCCATTTTGTACTAGTTACATGATTGGAACCATATGATGTCGTTTTTGCCTGCACACTATTGCCGGAAAAGCAATAATAAAATAACGCATAGTTAAAGCTGAAAAAGAGGATTATTTTGCTTTAAATTTCCACTAAACGACGCGAGCGCAGGAACCAAAATACATCCAACTGTAATCACCCGAAAAAGCTAGAACTGGAAGTCGCAGGACTTACAATATCTACAACTCACAACGTGACACAGAAGATGCACCTGGAATCACAACACTGACATCAACAAACACTCGACGCGTTTCGCCACTACATGTGGCATCCTCAGGAGATGTTTTCGCTTCGACAGTCTACGAGCGACTACTGGGTGTCACCCAGTGGGTGATTACAGTTGGTTGTATTTTGGTTCTTGCGCTGGCGTCGTTTAGTGGAAATTTAAAGCAAAATAATCCTCTTTTTCAGCTTTAGTCATGGATTTCCGCAAAGTAACGCCTGATTCCATCAACTAAAACGCATAGTTAGTTAGCTAACAAATATGTAAAGTCATAAAAACTTTATAAATGCTGGACCAAATCTAACACTCTTACCACAATTGAAGAGGACTCTGTTGAAAGATTAGCTAAACACAAGACATTTATATTGATGACCTATTTGAGACATACATTCCAAACTGGTAGAGTATCTTTTAAACAAGCTTTTTTTTAAAAAAAGTTCTATTCTATTGATTGTCTATGGCGGTTCTTGAGCTCTTGAACGAACTGGTCGAGTATTAGTTTGGCCATAAATAACTGAGAATAAAAGCTTGAAACGACACACGGCACGCATACAGACCGTTCACCTTAGTGGCTATTGGTAATAGTGCTCCTTGGAGGTCTATTGACAAAAATAAATTCATTTTACTGTATTGTATGGGTACTACGAATCCCGCTTGGAGGGCCTGTTTTTATTTTATTTATTGGATAACCAACTACGTAATACATTTCACTTATGCTACAGAAGTATTAGTTCACTGGTAATCCGTAGATGGCGGTAGTGTAGCTTAGAAGTCAAGCGCGCGCTGGATCAGCGTGGACATGGGCGATTTTGTCGGATTATCGGACTCTCACAGTTGCTTAGTTCACTGTGGGGTGAGCACAAACATTATCGTAACGTATTCGTGTCGTCCAAACGTCAAAAAATGACAGTCTCCCCATGAAACACAACTGGACCCACAAACTGGATAGTTGTTTGTGCTCACCCCACTGGTAGTTCATAGATGGCGGCAGTGTAGCTAAGTAGTCGAACACGCGATGAATCGCTTGGGGGGGGGAGGAACTATAGTTTGACAGTTGTTTAATTCTCTGGTAGTCCGTGGATGACGGTAGAGTAGCTAGGTAGTCGAACGCGCGCTGTATCGCTGGCTGGATCGGAAGGGGCGTAGGCGAACTAGTCGGGCTATGGTTTGACAGTTGTTTAGTTCTCTGTTAGTCCGTAGATGGCGGTAGTGTAGCTAAGAAGTCCAGCGCGCTCTGTGTCGCGGGTGGGATCGGCGGGGGCGTGGGTGAACTAGTCAGGCTATAGTTTGACAGTTGTTAAGTTCACTGGTAGTCCGTCGATGGCGGTGTTGTAGTGTAGCTTAGTTGTAGAGCGCAAGCTGTATCGGCAGGGGCGTGTGCGAACTTGTCGGGCTATACTTTGACAGTTGTTTAGTTCAATGGTTTTTTAAGATGGCGGTAGTGTAGCCAAGTAGATCGCGGGTGGGATCAGCGGGGGTGGAGGCGAACTAGTCAGGCTATAGTTTGATAGTTGTTTAGTTCACTGGTAGTCCGTAGATGGCGGTAGTGTAGCTAAGTAATCCAGCGCGCGCTGTATCGCGGGGGGGATTGGGGGAGGCGTGGGGAGGTGCGCCCCCTGCGGCTGGAAACCATTCTCGTCCGCTTTGTAGAGTAAGTTTATAACCTGGAAAAGAAGTGGAAAGTTAAGAAAAGTTTAAGAAAAAAGCGCGTCGCGCGTACTTTCTGCTATTGTGATATTGAGTCGAGATGTAGGTAGAATGAACCAGCTTTGTAAATACGACCATAATATCTCAGGGTAAGCAGCTTTACACTAAACCCCCAACTGAAGTCAAGAGTACCGATACATTGAATATTTCCAAAAAAAAACTGCTTGGGTTTATTACTGAGGATCGGAAATAAAATTAGTTTTAATGAATGAAGTGGAGCACTTATCCATTAGTTTAGTTCATTATTTTATTCAACTGCAAATATTTATATTTTTCTGAAATAAGTGACATGTACGAGTAATTGTCATCTTTAGAATAGAATTCTTTGAACAGAGAATTAACCTTAGCTAGTTGAGTTACCTGCCCATCGGGAGCTGTGTACTGGAACTGTCCTTCCACCACCAGGGCCGGCTCCCCTGATGAGCTTGGCTGCAGCAGGCCGCGTTGCTCGTGGTAGATGCCGCCTTCTGAAGGAAAAGAAAAAGTAAAAATTGGTTGCCTGTAAAGTCGGTATACGGGCGAAAGTTTTACGTGACAACAACTTTGAGTGGTAAAATAATTTTAATGTGAATATTCATTCGTATAACATGAACCGGTGTGTATGCCTATCTCTCTCACTCTCTCTCTCTCTCGCTCTTAGGCGGGCTAACTGTGCTCGAGTGGAAGGGACGCGTGCCTTTCACTTTTTATGTCTGTCTCACTCGCTCTTAGGCGGGCTAACCATGCCCGAGTCGAAGGGACGCGTGCCTCTCACTCGCTCTCATTGTGAGCGCATAACGTAAGCGGAGCGCAACGCAGTTTCTTGAAGTGTCACCCGGCAAACCAATTTATAAGACGTTGTCACGTCAAAAATTAAAATGAAAGAGAGAGATACGAGTAGAGTACCAGGCAGCGTTTCCAAAACCCGATCACAGTCGTGTTTTGTTATGGTATGTACAGTGGCTAGCATATCAGGCTACATAATTTGTTGCGAAATCACCCGTATCACAGGCGGTTAAGATACCGCAGTGCTTACCGTGACGTGCTGGCCACCGTATATAGTTTGCATGGAGGTAGGCACAATCTTGTTGGTGTAAAATGGAACGCACCAGCAATAGTTTCTCTTAAAGCCGTTAGCGCTAGTTGCTTCACTTTTCCCGTTGTGTAATAGTCCTCATGTGTAATCTTTTACTCTCAACTTAAATTAACTAATTTAACTGTTAATTTCGTTTATTTATCACAATTAATTAAGCATTTAAATGTATTCCTTCAATCTTCAGATTTAAAAAAAAAAATCACCAATAGAAGGCTCTCGTGGCTTTCTTTTAGTTCTTTAGGCCGGCTCCTCACGGTGGCCGAACAGTTCGCCCGAAAACGACCGCTATTGGCCATTTGAAAAAAGCTGAGTCCACTCATTAGTTGTTAGGTGATAGAGATTTCCGCAAACGTTGGCGCCATATTTTATTAGAACCCGGGGTTAAAAGCTATATTTTACTTATTTTGATCACACACATATCTTAAATATTTTCAAGACCATGGCGTTTAAAAAACAATGCCCCTATTAAGTTAATACATCCGGTATATTTCCAAAAAGCTGTAGAAACCAATTTTTAAACTCAACATTCAAAAAACATTCGGTCAATTGACTTCGATTTCTGATACACGACCGTGACGTCACGATTTTGTATTCCCATACAAATGGATTGCCATACCTATGGAGGCAGACCGTTTTAACAGATAATAAAGAGTATGAAGTCAACGGTTGGTGATGTCTAGCCTATTATACAGGGTGGCGGCACGGCAATTTTAGATGAAGTCGCAGCGGTGGGCTTGCTAACCAACTATTTTAGTCAAGGTAAAAAAATCTTACCAGTCTGCAGCGCCCATTTATAAGATCCATCGGGGTTGGGTCCGTCGAAATCGTTCCTGATGATGGCCTCGTCTTTCTGACACCAACATGAAGAGACGGTGGCTAGGATCTGCAAAAACAAACAAATTAATAATCAATACCACGAATAAGAGAGACAGTCAAAAAGATCAGTTAAAAAAAATCCTGACATGAGCCAGGTACTAGTGATGGCTATTTTTTGTTAATTTAATTAGCATGCTAAATTTCATAGCATAGCATGCTACGCGCTATTGCTACGCTAATATGAAATTTCATCAAAATTGAGAAATAGCATTAGCGTATAATATTAAATTGCGATATTTTTCTTTCTCTGATTTTCAGAGCTACTCAATAGGCTTACAATGTCATGTCTTTAAATGTCATAAGAATCGGTCAAGCCGTTTCGTAGGAGTACGGGAACGAACATTGTGACACGAGAATTATACGTATATAGAGATAAGGAGCGCGAGGTCTACCGCCACAGGTACCACGAGTACTTACTAGGTAGATCCCAACTTCCAGATTATTTACGATTTAGTGCGTTAACGAAATAAATAAATTTTAATTTATTTATGTATTACACCACTATTTTCCGTCTAGGGTTAAATCTATACATATAATAAGACTGTAAAAGATCGATTTCTGTACATTGAAGATTTTTATGAAAAATTGTTACAGGAGGTCTTAATTACCGTAATAGAAGCCAAAACAACAATTTTTAAAATTTTTGTCTGTCTGTCTGTCTGTCTGTCTGTCTGTCTGTCTGTCTGTTTGTCCGGGCTAATCTCAGAATCTACTGGACCGATTTTGACGGGACTTTTTTTATTTGACTCAGTATCACCTGGAGAGTAAACTGGGATATAAATAATCACGCCGATGAACTTAGGGGGCAGGCAGGAAATTGAATCTCAGAATCTACTAAACCGATTTTAATGGGACTTTTTTTTATTTGACTCAACATTACTTGGAAGGTAAAGAAGGATAGAAATAATATTACATATTGATAAATTCTGCCCCCAAAGGGATAAAATAGGGGTCGCGAATTTGTATGAAGCCCGGTCGCAAAAAACTAACATCCACGCGGACGAAGTCGCGGGCGGCCGCTAGTATGAATTAATTGTCTGAAATGGAATCAAATGTGCCAATTGAACAGTAAACTTCTAGAAATGGGGAAAATAATGTCAAATAGCAATTCGACATTTTGTTAAATCCTTTTCAATAAATCAACTTACACAAAATCAAAGTTGATTAAAATAAGGAAGTGGTCAATGAAATAGACATCTTAATTATTACAAAGAATGTTCGGCCAAATATCTAAACGTGTTATATGAAATTAGCAAATATTGACACGATTTGAATATTGGTTATTTGAGTATTTGACGAATTAATTAAGACCCTATTTTGATGAAGATCATTTTAATAAATCGAAAACCTAAACAGCCATATTAATGCAAATCACATCATTGAACTGCCAATTAGGCATGATGACATCTATCGTAAATATTTTCAAGACCATGGTGTTTTAAAAATATAACCTCTATAAAACAAATTTATTTCCAAATAGCAGTCGAAAACAATTTTTATTTACATAGAATTAAATAAATATTCAGTCAATAGGCATGATGACACCTATCTTAAATATTTTCAAGACCATGGCGTTAAAAAAACAGCCCCTATGAAGTTTATTTCCAAAAATCTACAGCTTTTTTAAACACACCAAAACTCAATAAATACTCGGTCAATTGACTCCGATTTCTGATACATGACGGTGACGTCACGTTCTTGTGTTCCCATACAAAATCTATGGAGGCAGACCGTTTTGACAGATAACAAAAAGCATGTCAACGATTGGTGGTGTCCATCAAGTCAAATCTGCTAAGTATTGAAAGTAAAATTCATCCTTTTTTTTCTGATACTAAATTATGACGTCAAAATATAGTATTCCTATACAAAATCTATGGAGGCAGATCTTTTAGACAGATGATAAAGAGTGTGTCAACGATTGGTGGTGTCAATCAAATCAAATCTTTTCTTCTTTTGTCGACCACTTCGGTGTAATGGTTAAGAAGTTGACTATTAACCAAGTGATCGCGGGTTCAATCCCCGCACTGTACAAACATTTGTGTGCATGAACATGTCTGTTTGTCAAGTACTGGTCTGGGTGTTAAATGTATTTATTAAAGTTTATTTGTAATACCACTGTTTATTCTGATATCACAATTCTGATAACACAAGTGCTTAAGCTACTTACCACAGAGTCAGATCAATGTATGTGATGTTGTTGTATATTGCTATTACTAAATTTGGTTCGACTCGTGTCAGTTAGGGCAGTCATCCAGTGCTTTCTTAGGCATATTCCCATCTCACGGCCAAAACCTTTAAAATACTGTTGGGACTAATTAATGATCAGTCAAATTAATGCAAATAACATCATTGAAATGACAAAGTAAATCACTAATTATTTCTCAATCCTGGTTGACCTAGCCTATAATTAATCATCAAGTTGAAAATGCATAACAATAATAGTAGTTTATGCAACTGATACATAATGAGGGGCCTTAAAACACGAGTGTGGTTTTATGAAACGAGCGTCAGCGAGTTTCATAATAGCATCACACGAGTTTTTTAAGGCCTAATTATGTACAGTTGCATACACTACTTTATCTACACACATATCATAAGTACTCTAAGATGGGTTCAGAGGTCGTAGGGAAATGACCTGCATTGCTACTAGTGATTGCTACAATCCTCCGTCACGACGATTTTTTTTTATATCATAGACAAACGAATGAAGTCCCTATCCTCATGTCACTCGTGATCATATGTCGTGCGATTTGGATTAAAAAAACATACTGAATTTGACGTTTCATATCGATAACTGCTTTAATATCAATGGATACTAGAATAGAGACCTACTTCAGTTTTGACAGCTGTTC
This sequence comes from Pyrausta despicata, assembly GCA_963921415.1. Classification (NCBI taxonomy): domain Eukaryota; kingdom Metazoa; phylum Arthropoda; class Insecta; order Lepidoptera; family Crambidae; genus Pyrausta; species Pyrausta despicata. The sequence goes on along the minus strand of OY992871.1, from coordinate 1,423,136 downwards.
CAAATTTAAAGTCATAACGATACAGAAATTGATACTGTTATAACATTACAGTACAGATTTTACCTACTGCCACAGATAAGAAAGTTCTCATAGTAAAATTGGTTGTAGTAATGCTGGTCATTTCCTACGGTTTCTGAACGCATTTTAGAGCACTAATGATATGTCCGTAGATAAAGTTATTTTACACTCGTTGCCTAATTTACCCTTGAAACTACATTTAACACCATTATGACATTATTATACAACTTCATAAATATTCATTAGGAGGTAATAAAAAAATTATAGATTTATTATAAGTTGACTTGACGACCGCTTTGGTGTAAATGCTTAAGAAGTTGACTATTACACCAAGAGGTCGCGGGTTCTATCCCCGCACTGTACAAACATTTGAGTGCATGAACATGTCTGTTTGTACTGGTCTGGGTGGTAAGTATATGTTTTTATTTGTAATACAACTGTAGAGATTTGGGTAATGAGAACAACCGATCAAATTGACGTAGCTACTCATTTCATGTGTCCACTAAATTCTTAGATACCTACATCCTTATATATTCATGTTTATATAATAACTTACATACTACACCACTGTTGATTCTGATATCTGTAACACAAGTGCTTAAGCTACTCACCACGGAGTCAGATCAATGTATGTGATGTTGTAATGTATATATAGGTATGTGTATATAGGTAATTATTATCATATCATATTTTGTAACGCTTAAGTTATCTAGCATGTTGTGTACACCCTTAATTGATAGTGCAATTAGCAACACTATTTTACTGTTACTTTTGTATGATGAATTGTACCGTGTCGTTGGTGTGCCTAGTAAATAAAATAAATTTAAAATAAAAGAAATTGGCTATGTTGAAATAAAAGTAGATTAGACCATCGCCCGCAGCGTGTCAACCAATTGCTATTGTTAAATCGCAAACCTGTCAGAAGTGAGCGAAAAACCAGACAAGTGCGACGCGACGCGACAGTATCAAATGTACTCGTAAGTACGTTTAAAATAGTGTCCTACTTTCCTTTTTTTAACGTCAGGGAAATGCTGTTACGCATACCCACCTGCCGCGAGGGCAGCTGGGGGTTGTGTGGGACTCCAGGCCTCAGAGAGAGAACCCGCCTACCCACTAAAAACCTGACGGTGCCCTCCGGTGCCATGTGAGTCGGGGACGTGGCGGGTTCACCGTAGGCCGAGAGGCCACACGCATTCACCGCAATAAAACCTAAGCAAATTAATTCAAGAAGTACCAAATTAGAAAATAGTTACAGTGACTCTGTGATTAAAACCCCGGCCGGTCAGTACCGCCGCAAGCGCTACGTCCCGCAATTTTAAATATGTAATACCTATCTTCGAAAATATTTATTTAAATCTTGTGCTGTAAAGGACCATATAGATCTACATTAAATCATCAATTTATTTGAGCTATTTAATTAAATAAGAGTAGCTAGTAATCCATTATAAATGCGAAAGTAACTCTGACTGTCTGACTGTTCCTCAATCACGCTAAAACTACTGAACCAATTTGCATGAAATTTGGTATGGAAATATTTTCTTTCTTTCGCTTCGCTTTTTATATATAAATGAAATGCTGTTCGTAAGTCTCACTAAAACTCAAGAACGGCTGAACCGATTTCAATAATTTTAGCATTGAAATATTTGTGGAAGTCCGGTGAAGGTGTAAACGATGTGAAAATGTTGATAAATTGCGAAAACACGGGCAGGACAGCGTCTGCCGGGTCCACTAGTAAGAAATAAGAGAACAACAGCGTAACGAGATGTGTCATTAATTTTAAGAACTAAAGCTTTTAATCGTGAAACACTGACATTTAGTATTCTAAAGCCACATAAGAATGGCACAATATAGAAAGGGGCGGTAGGTTGACTAACCTAATGCAATAAATTGGCAGATAGGTCGCGTTGCACAAATAACTTTTACCATTCATCTATTTTTATTTTATTTTATTTATTGAGAAACCTTACAGCATTGTGATAAATATGTATACATAATGCTTATTAATTACCAATAAATAAACCAATTAAAAGGTTTCCTTATTTGTGTAATAGGTATTACGCATTTTATATATATTTAACTACCAAGTAACAAAAGTTACAATTCAAATGTAAAGTAACTAGTACTTATATATTTGTGGTAAGAACTGCTTTTGCCTTCAAAATGAAGAGGTCTTTATTATCTACTTCAAATCTATACAAAAAGTATTTAGGTAAACATTGATTTTAAGATGGCAATGTGTTAATAACTTAGCTAGAAATTGAACCCACTTCCAACGCATACCGGGGTATTGCCTTAACAACTCGGCCACACAGCTGGAGGAACCCAGTACAGTAAGCATTTTACACACTGTGAGGACGTTAAGAAGAAATGCTCGACATGACTTCCGCAACAGAAGCTGTCTCATCAAGGCAGCTCAGCGATAATCAGGCGCATGACAGTTTGGCACACACGCATGCACAATTTACGCATAGGTAGGTGTATGTTTAACATAAAAGCCTAGATTTAGTTGATGGAATCAGGCGTTACTTTGCGAAAATCCATGATTAAAAAAGGAAATTATTTTGCTTTAAATTTCCATTAAACGACGCCAGCGCAGGAACCCAAATACATCCAACCGTTACCACTTGAAAAAACTAGATTTGGAAGTCGCAGTATAGATTACGACAGATTACGAGTGACTCGTAGTCTGTCAAAGCGACAACATCTCATGAGCAATCCACGTGTAGTGGCGAAACGCGTCGAGTGTTTTAATCAGTGTTATGTTTCCAGGTGCATCTTCTGTGTCACGTTGTGAGCTGTTATATAAGTCCTGCGTCTTCCAGCTCTAGTTTTTTCAAGTGGTAACAGTTGAATGTATATGGGTTCCTGCGCTGGCGTCGTTAAGTAGAAAATTAAAGCAAAATAATTCTCTTTTTCATCTTTTGGCATTTTTTCGTCGTCTCCTAAAACTTATCAATTAAAACTTACTTAACATGTAATAATGTAAATTGTACACGGGAGCGAGCATGCGACGAGAATAATGTAATTTTTTGTTGCATGCTTTTCTCACGTTTTCATTAATTTTGTATCGTCTATTTGGCAAAAATTTTATAAACTAACATTGGAAACTTAAAATTGCTAGTGTATAAGTATATAACCTTTGTATTTATGACTATATGCCATTATAAAGCTGTATGTTTTCTTAAGAACGATAAATAAATAAATAGATGCGAGACTTAATAGAAAGAAATATCCAGGCCGTGCCCACTGATTTCAATCCGATTGTGGTATGTGATATAACCTTATCCTTTCACTAACTTCAATAATTTGTGAGACCTGACATCAATTATAGCTAAAATTAGCAGAAGCGATAAGTTAATGTAAAAATGCGCTTTTGCCACCAATGTTGACGATTAATTTAAATGCCTTACATCCGAGAGGTCCTGAGTTCGAATCCCAGGTCCAGAAAAAAATTGTTTCTGAGGTTTTCTGTCATGAATTTTTTTAAAACAGCTCGGAGTCGGGAAGTTGGCGGTGTTACACCTCCGTGCCTCGGAAAGCACGTTAAGCCGTTGTTCCTGCGCCTGATCTCTCTCCGGTCATGTCGGATTGCCGTCTCACCAAACTTTGAGAGTGATTGAACAGTGAGTGCACCTTTGTTTTGCGCTCACACTTGTGCATAATATCTCCTGCGTAGTTGGCTGATGTCTGTTGAGATTGGCCGCCGTGGTCGAAAGCGGCCATGAGAACTATTATTATTATTATAATATTAGGTCCTTACCTATGAAATTGGCGTTTTGTATGGGAGGAACAAAAAGTCGAAATTTTTTTATATAGCATATTTATTTAATCAAAGTATGAGCCATTGTAATCTATGCACTTTTGCCATCTAATAGGTAGTTCATTGATCCCTTTACTAAAAAAACCATTCGAACGGGAATCAATAAAATCTTTGAAGGCGACTTGGACTGCCCCATCTGAGTTGAACTTTTTCCCTTGCAAGAAGTTATCCAAATTTCGAAAAAAATGGTAATCTGTTGGAGCAAGGTCCGGGGAGTACGGTGGATGCCTTAGAGATTCCAATTGAAGTTCTTCTAATTTGCTAGCCGTCTGTTGTGCAGTGTGTGGTCTAGCGTTGTCGTGAAGCAGCAGTGGCGTAGAGCGATTGACCAGCCTTGGTTGTTTAGCAACTAGCTTTTCCATCATGGTTTGCAATTGCTGACAATAGATATCTGCCGTAATCGTCTGGCCAGATTTGAGAAAACTGTAATGAACGACACCGGCGCTAGTCCACCAAACGCTTACAAGTAACTTTTTATTGGTCAATTTTCGCTTGGAGCAGGCTTTGGCTGGCTTGCCAGGGTCCAGCCATTGCGATGAGCGCTTCCGATTATCGTAGAGAATCCACTTTTCATCACAGGTAATGATTCGATTTAAAATCCCTTCGTTATTGTGCCGGTCAAGTAATGTAACGCAGCAGTTGACGCGCGTTTGCTGGTTTGCTTCACTCAATTCGTGAGGAACCCACCTTTCAAGTTTTTTAATCTTCCCAATTTGCTTCAAGTGGATTAAAACAGTTTTATCACTAACGCCAAAGCCTGCAGCTAACTCGGACGTGGTTTGCGATGGATCCGCTTCCACAATAGCCTTCAATTCTTCATTATCAATTTGGGTCTCCGGCCGTCCACGGGGCTTGTTTTGCAGGTCGAAATTTCCAGAACGAAAACGTTGGAACCAAAAACGCACTGTGTTTTCTTTTGCGACACAACCGCCATACACATCATTAACCCTTCGAGCCGTTTCCGCAGCACTGGTGCCACGGTGGAACTCGTACTCGTAAATAACGCGATATTTCAAATTTTCCATTTTGTAAATTGAGCGATGCAAACAGAAAAAAGATAAGTAAAAAAACAAATGAATGACGGTTTACGAAACACAACTACATGTGGAAATAGCTGTATAAATTTGAATTTCGAATTCCTAACCAAATAGGAAAAATTTGTGATCAAAGTGGCCAGTACGACAAAACGCCAATTTCATATGTAAGGACCTAATAAAATGCAACGCCTAAGTTTAATATGATTCTAACACTAACTACTTGTTAAAGTCAGCTCGTGTCCACGGCTGTGTGCAATCCAATGTACGAAACGTCGAGTAGTGAGTACCTAATACTCATTTAAATATATCGCATTTAGACCTGACAAAAAGTACCTAGTTGATGAATTCATTATTCATAAAAAAATTATATTAAACTAGCTAACTCGTCAAACTTGTTTTGTGATATAAATTATTTCTTTTATCTGCTGACAACCCTTATCACTAAGGGGTATGGAAAATAGATTTTGGCAGATTCTCAGACCTACTCAATATGCTTACAAAATTTCATAAGAAACGGCCAATCTGTTTCGGAGGAGTACGGGAACGTAGGTACATTGTGACACGAGAATCTCATACAAACATAGAGACTACACTAAAGGAATTTCTGTAATAGGTTTATTTGGTTGATGTGTGTAGATGAACTCAATATCAGAGATAATACAAATTCTAACTGAGCCTGCGAGAATCAGTATATTAGTGAATTCATTTCGATTGACATCTAAACGCTAATGAAATTATTAACCCATAAAATAAAATAAAATAAATATTTCTCAACAAGCACACCAATTCTCCAGTCCCAAAGTAAGCTACGAGGCTTGTGTTATGGGTACTAGATAACGGATATACATACTTAAATACTTTTTTTGTAAATAAATACATATTATAATTATAAAAAAAATTAAGTTTTAATTTGAATTGTAAACTTATTATTAAGCAAACTATTTTTTACAGATAAGGTATGTAAGAGATATCTATACATATAATATACATATAATAAGACTGTAAAAGATCGATTTCTGTACATTGAAGATTTTTATGAAAAATTGTTACAGGGGGTCTTAATTACCGTAATAGAAGCCAAAACAACAATTTTTAAAATTTTTGTCTGTCTGTCTGTCTGTCTGTCAGTCTGTTTGTCCGGGCTAATCTCAGAATTTACTGGACCGATTTTGACGGGACTTTTTTTATTTGACTCAGTATCACCTGGAGAGTAAACTGGGATATAAATAATCACGCCGATGAACTTAGGGGGCAGGCAGGAAATTGAATCTCAGAATCTACTAAACCGATTTTAATGGGTCTTTTTTTTATTTGACTCAACATTACTTGGAAGGTAAAGAAGGATAGAAATAATCACGCCAATAGACTAAGGGGGTAGGCAGAAAATTGAATCTCGGAAACTACTGGGCCGATTTTAATGGGACTTTTTTTATTTGACTCAGCATCACTTGCAATAATCACGCCAATAGACTAAGAGTGTAGGCAGGAAATTGAATATCAGAAACTACAGGACTGAATTTGATGGGATTTTTTCATTTGATTGAGTTTTACCTAGACAGTGAAATATATAATAACTCACGCCAAGTGACTAAGTGTTAACTGGCCTAAACTTGGGATGAATTAATCACCCTACCTAACTAAGGGAACTCATTGTGTGTACCTGTTATAGAGTCGCAGGTATGCCTGCATTTGGGTCATGTTAAACAGTAGCATAGGCTGGGAGTACCTCCACGCGGTGAAGGCGGTAACAGTTATTATAAATAAATAAATATGCAACAACATCACATACATTGATCTGACTCCGTGGTATTACAAATAAACTAAAATAAATACATATAACACCCAGACCAATACAAACAGACATGTTCATGTACACAAATGGTTAACTTCTTGACCATAACACCAAAGTGGTCTTCAATTTCTATTAATGTTTGTGGCATTCGGAAAATAAAACTCAGTCAATAGTTATAAAAGCAAAGCAATTAAGTTTCTAATTTAATTAATACAAACGACTTAGAGATTGCTTTTGTTTTTTTTTATTAAGTATTTCTAAGTGGCGGCAAATTAGTGTAAAAACATAAGCTATGCTCTCGAATACAAACTTATAAGAACCATAAAATGTTATATTTATAGATTTAAACAAAATGTCAAGGTGCATTTTATAACGATAAAAAAAAACATATTCAAAATGATTTTTACGTTTTTGTTTTAACAAAAAGAAGCCGATTACTTGTATATTATTAAAAATGAAATTAAAAACCATGTTTATTGATTCAAAGGTAATTTTATACTAAATTATGTAAATGCGATAGGTTTTGAAGCAATTACATTATATTAGCAGTAGACAGACACACCTTATTGATTTTGTAAAAATACCCAGTTCATTTCAATTTTTTTTTGGGATAGATAAACTTTTGACCAAGGACTGAGCCCAACGAGGCTAAGACTGAGTCTATATACGTCTGGTGGTCCGACGGTAAAAGGGGGGCGGCGGCATAAGCTGGCGTAGTTCATGAGATGACCACACACACACATTGACGCATGCATTGTAAAGAAATTTGCATTGTTAATGCTAAAAAATAACGTAACTTAATAGATTAACTGATTCATCTTAACCAATTGTTAGCTGTAAAGGTGTTTCATTTGGATGTTGTAGGTATATACCCGCAACGGTGATGATGAATCATGCCTGGCTGCAGCCTAAGGAGCACTTAAATAAATATTCGGAACGATGAGTAAGTGTCACGGTAGCTCAATTGGTAGAGCAATCGCCCGGCTTGCGAGAAGTGCGGGTTCTAGTCCTACCTGTGGCAGTCCAATTTTCTTTAAGTGCGTTTTAATTTCGGATTGAAAAAATAACCAACTCAGTATCTACCTACCTAACTAAACATTACTTATAATCAAACAGAACAACAATCACACACATGTGTGAACAGACGTTTGTAACGAATAACAACTTGTTTACCTGCTTCATGAAATATATGTTTCAGTCAATATCTAGTATCTACAGTTTATCTTATCTAATCAGCCTATACAGGGTGTAAAAAAAACCATAACGAAGCCGTCAACCACGCGTTCAGTACACCAAACCAAATCGTATAAAAAAGAAATTTTGGCTGGGAAACAACTTTTATTTTTTGACATCAAAAAAAATAATTTAATTCTAACCCGCAATGTACAGCGCGCACGCGGAAAAGTCGCCGCAGGGCGTGTTGCTTTACGCCGCCGCGACGCGGTTCGGTTCGAGTGTGCGCTGTTCATTGCAGAGTGTGCCATTTAGAGGCTTTTTATGAAAGAACTAGTAAAAATTTGTATCATGTTTCTTTAGAAAAAAGTTCAGTTATAACGGACAGAAGACGTTTCTGTAAAAATCATCAATTTTTTTTTCAAACTTTAACCATCAATATCTCAGTAACCGTTAACTTCCCAGGTATGGTGTAAAGGAAAAAAATGATCGTAACAATTGGTAGAATATGTGGTATTCGGCTTCGTTAAGGTTTTTTTTACACCCTGTATTCATGCCACTGCTGGGCACCGTCCTCTCCTCAACTATGAGGTGGTCCGAGCCATACGTCACTACGCGGGATCAGTGCGGATTGGTGAAGGGGTGTTTGTAAGGTAAGTCACAAACCTTACTATCAGCTGTGATTAAGCCGCTCTAGAGCCTCTGACTAGGCTTAACGACTAATATCTATCGATATTAACCGGGACCAACAGCTTAACGTGCCTTCCAAAGCACGGAGATGCTTGTAAATAATAGTCCTCCTGGCCGATTTCGACCACGGCGGCCAATCTTAACAGAGATCAGCCATCTACGCAGGAGATATTACAGTGCATGAGTGTGAGCGCAATACACAGGTGTACACACTGTTTCATCACTCTCAAAGTTCGGTGAGACGGCAATTCGACATGACCGGAGGGAGATCAGGCGCAGGACTAACGGCTTAATGTGCTTTCGAGGCACGGGGGTGTAACACCGCCAACATCCCAACTCCGAGCGGTTTTCGAGAAATTCATCACAAAATATCTCAGATACAATTTTGGCTCGACCTGGGATTCGAACCTAGGACCTCTCGGATGTAAGGCAGAAACTTTGCCACTACACCAACGAGGCAGTCTTGTAGGCTTGTTAATAGACGTCACTCAAATGGTCAGAATGGTCACCCATCCCAAACGTGACAGAGCAACATAAGGCGTTAGGTTGCTTAACATTTGGTATCACTACCAAAGCGCTGCAACCACTGCGCCACGAGCACCTCTAGAGTTACCTAACTTTTACTTACTTTTTTATTTTTTTTAACGCCAGGGAAATGCTGCTACGCCTACCCACCAGTCGCGAGGGCAGCCGGGGGTTATGTGGGACTCCAGGCTTCACCTTTTACTCTACCTACTTTTCCCAATGGACTGTCACCCTGTATTCGGGTTGTATGCAAAATTAACATTATAGTAACATGCATATTTAACTCAATTGCACCGATAGTGGACTTAATTCCCGAAGGCAGTTTTCTGATTCTCTCCCAATCGACCAGGTGATGATGTATTGTAAATGACATCATCGAGTGACCTTTTCTCAATATTTGTACGAAAATTATCACATTTTCACTGTTACTTTTCAATTATGACTCAGAGTGCGCTTGCGCAACAAACATAACACTTATTTTGTGAAATAGCGCAGATCTTTTCCTAGCAACTGTTTATCATTTATCAGAAATGGGGTTAAATAGATGCTTTATTAATAAACTAGCGGCTTGTCCCGACTTTGCACGGTTGGACAATTATTTTTTAACACATTTTTTTTTGTTTCAACGAACACACCAATTACCTATTACTAAGCGTTAGCTTGTGCTATGGTTGCTAGGATAACGGATATAAATACTTAAATACATGTATAAACCCATGACCCGTGACTCAGGAAAAATGCTCGTTCTCATCACACAAACATTTGCCCCTAGCAGGATTCGAACCCGCGACAGCCGGTTTTGTAGTCTGGACCTCAGACCACTAGACCAAAGCTGTCGTCTTAACATACACATACAATATAAGCCTACGTTCATCACGGAAAAATGTAGGATTCTAATAGAGAAAGAATTTGGGTGGTGGTTTCGGAACCTATTCATCATATCAGCCTGTGGTAGTCCACTGCTGGACATAGGCCTCCCCCAAGGAGCGCCACAGCGCACGATCTTCCGCCCTTTGCATCCAGTCGCTACCAGCTGCCTTCTTCAGGTCGTCTGTCCATCTAGCCGGGGGGCGTCCCACACAACGTTTACCTAAGCGTGGTCTCCATTCGAACCTATTCAAGTCAATCATTTTTCCCTATTAATAATAGTGTACAAAAATATAATTGAGGACTGTTAAAACTTTCCGTCACATCTTAAGATTCCCTTGTTCTTAACCTTTTTAGTGTTCCACAATGCTAAATCTGACTATTAGGCTATTAATCGCTGTCGTTCTGTGTCATAAACTCATAATCTACGTAAATTATATTCGCAATAACAATTTTAACAGCAGGAGTCAAATATACAAAAATCCTCCTGTCAAACCTCCCCCCCTCCCTCCTGTACCAACATTGAAAGTTCAAGCACGTATCCAATTGAACATATTGTCTCATTGTCTCCGCGGTATTTATTTAAATGATTTTCAACGTGAATTTTGTCCTTCACTTGATATTTAACAGGAATCTGACATGAAAATACGTTTGCGATGACAATACCTATGTACGTGCTTCTGATGTATCTTACAAATGTAGAGAACATGACATGTCCCATGTTACAAGTATAAGACTCTTTATTTAATATTATATTTTTATATTATTTAGAAGTATATAATTAAATGTAATCCTAGATCTTGAATGTAATAGCTTATTAATATTTTGAACGCCTATAACGGCAAGACATAGTGAAACCATGCTGCCAGCTACATCAGCGTCTATATAATGCCACCTGTGGCGATCAAATAAATATTTGAACTGGAATACAAAATTAGATGACTTTTGTAACAAAAATTTCAAAACCCCGACATGAGCCAGAAAAATTGTTGGTCAGTTTCAACGGATGGACGAATTTTGACCCGCCATAGTAAAGATCTAGTGTGAAATTAGACGCACTTAAAGAAAAAACGGACTGCCACAGGCGGGACTCGAACCTGCACCTCTCGCAAGCCGGGCGATTGCTCTACCAATCGAGTACCTACTAAGTTATTGGTCAATAAAGTGTTAATGGAATGGTTTCCGTTAATCTCATAGATTTGACATTTAGATTATGTAAAGTGCGAAGCAAACACTCGTCTTGAGGTCAAACACTTGAGAATCAATGAATCGGTCATTTCAATTAGAATATTTGATATTTATTAGTCAGTTTACGTAATCTGTCAATCAGTAATAGGTTTAAGTTCTTTGGACAAAAAAATCAATAAAATCGGTTCAGTAATTTAGGTGTGAGAGCGTTACAAACAGACAGGGAGATTACCTATTATAATTTTGTATGGATGGATGAATTTAAGGATTGATAGATAAGTAATTATATACCTATTAGTATGTTTCTGTACAATAATGTAACATTCCATTTAAAACTTATATTATGAATGCGAAAGTAACTCTGTCTGTCTGTCTGTTACTCAATCACGCCTAAAATATTGAAACAATTTGCATAAAATTTGGTATAGAGATATTTTAACACCCGAGAAAGGACATTGGCAACTTTGTTGGACAATTCAATTAGGCCGATCGCTTTTATGCCTTACCTACTGAATAGATTTAAATGAAATTCGGTAAAGAGATAGTTTGAGACTTAAGAAAGGACTTGCGTTACTTTTGACCGCGGGAAAAAAACGCAATCCCATGGGAATAATTACTTTCCAGGAAATCTGATCGGTTTTACTCCTAAATTACTAAAGATTTGAATTATATTTAGATAAAATTCTTATTACGTGAAAACAACGCATTCCAAATAAAACTACCTAATGCGGCTAAGTCGCGGGTAAAAGCTAGTATGTAGTAATGTAACATACCATTTTAAAATCTGTGGTTCTACCTTAAAGTGCAAGGTTCATAGATTAGTAATAATTAAGATGGCTGTGTATGGTATGATTGATTTGCTAATTTAACCCAATATGTGTATGGCTGTCAAATGTTGTGTCTAATCTATAGCTTAAATGGTCGCCTTACGTAAACTGTAGATGCATTAAGCAAATACTCCCAAGTGTAGGAGGCTCTTTTGTGAAAATATTGCCAAAGTGAACGGTGGCTTTGATAAAATACGGTTGTTGATGTTGCATGAATGAGTGTCGACAGATATGGCATAGAAAAAATAATAAGTGTTAAGGGAGAGGTGGGTACCTTTGAAAACTTTTAATTCTTTCTGTCATAACTTTAGATTTTCTAATTCTGAGCTTTCCTACACAATGCTTAGTCTAACTGTTAGATTATAAAATCGCAATACATCATGAGACAAAGAAAATTTAAATTATAGTCGCAAAATATATTTAATAAAAAGTAGTCAAATGTTTAAAGCAGCAAGTTCAATTCGACGAAATTTTAAAGTTTCTTACACTTTCAAGTAACAACTTGAATAGACTCAACATTAGAAACGCCGGATATTTTCAGACATTTTAATAATGACTCCATAATAGTGTTCAAAGCTAAGCCAGAGGTATCAGTTAAATGAAAAACGATTTCTTTTTAAATAAAAATTTAAATATGTTATTGATTCGTGATTTATAAAACATTCTGACTTATAGAGGGAACCAAAGTTTCATTGAACTGGATGACCAAGATCCTTACAAGTGACACTGGTCAAGGTTTGTGTTGTCACTACCCAAAAAAATCACCACAAAATTACCTTCTAAAATAGCTCCGTAAACTCAAACATTTAAAGCTGCCCCCTTCTCCCGTACAATGACGCGTTTAAATGCGACGTAAGGTAAATATTGACTTTAATAAATTACCTAGTGATTTTTCGAAAAAGATTGATACCTAATATTTTTTAAGCTACGTTAAAATTTAAAATGAAAATGAAAGCATCATTCGTGGCCTATTTCTAAAAAAACGTCATTTCTTGCGTTCGTTTATTATCTCAGTATTAAGTAGCTCTTTAAATGCTATTTTAAGAGAAGTCGCTAAATAGGTAGGTATCTAATTTTTGTTAACCAAAACCCCTTAAATGTTTTCCTAAAAGGAGTTACGAACGTAAACTAACATTTAAATTATCATCAAGCTTATTTTCTCACGGTGCACACTGAACGAAGAACCTTCCCCATGATTGATATCGCCTGACATTTAACAAGTTGATAGCCAACGTTGTTGTATTTCATGCTCGTTATCATTTGATTAACTAGGTAGGTACTAAGGAAACAGGATTCAAGAAACTAGGTCTTCGAAAAAAAACTTCCGACATGTGCCAGAAAAACAGCTGTTGAATTTCAACGGCTTGACGGATTTTGATCAGCCGTAGCTTAAAATTGCCAAGATTAAATTATCTTTCGAATAAAAAAAACAGCTTTGAAATCGGTCCATCCGTTCGGGAACTACGATGCCGCGGACAGACCATACATATACAGGGTGTAAAAAAAACCTTAACGAAGCCGAATACCACATATTCTACCAATTGTTACTAAAATGTTTTCCTTTACACCATACCTGGGAAGTTAACGGTTACTGAGATATTGATGGTTAAAGTTTGAAAAAAAAAATTGATGATTTTTACAGAAATGACTTCTGTCCATTATAACTTAACTTTTTTCCAAAGAAACATGATACAAATTTTCACTAGTTCTTTCATAAAAAGCCTCTAAATGGCACACTCCGCAATGAACAGCGCACACTCGAACCGAACCGCGTCGCGGCGGCGTAAAGCAACACGCCCCGCGGTGACTTTTCCGCATGCGCGCTGTACATTGCGGGTTAGAATTAAATTATTTTTTTTGATGTCAAAAAATAAAAGTTGTTTCCCAGCCAAAATTTCTTTTTCATACGATTTGGTTTGATGTACTGAACGCGTGGTTGACGGCTTCGTTAAGGTTTTTTTTATACCCTGTATATTTTGATACAAATATGACCTGGAAAATACATATAAACAAATTAGAAGGAAAGTTATCTAGATTTACTTATGCCCTAGATGAGCTTAAAAAATGCACTAATACAAAAACAGCATTAAGTGCCTACGATGCATACGCCCATGCCTAAGGCTAAGTTATGCGATTATACTGTGGGGGAACTGTGTAGAGATAACCAGACTATTTTTACTTCAAAAAAAATGTATTCGCATAATTGCAAACATTTCAGTCGAGGAATCTTGCAAACCAGATTTTAAAAATTTAAGAATTTTAACCTTAACTTCTTCGTATATATTTGAACTCTGCAAATTTGTCCGAAAGAATCAAAATCTCTACTCTCAAATTGATAATCTTTTACCAAAATCTCACAGCCTCATTTCATGACATGAAATATTTAAGTTTTTTGATTTATGACATGAAATATTTTAGTCTTAATAAATTGTGAAGTCTTATCCTTAAGCTTTAAATGTTATATCTGATTAATTAATTTAATTCGATTATATTCGATAGTTATTCTTGATAGTATAATTAAATTTAATGATATGTTTAATAATTTTATTTAATCTAATTTTGTAATTCAATTTAACTTAAGTTGCTGTGCCCTAGCCGGGCGTACCTGTACTAGTTCACTCATAAAACTGTAACACCTTATTGTAACCTGTGACTTTATGAATATGAAAACTGCAATAAATATTATGAATATGAAAATGGAATATGGGCCTACACAAAAACACACAAACGCAAAAACATATACACATATAAAATTGTTTCTGAGATTTTCTGTCATGAATTTCTTATAAAACAGCTCGGAGTCGGGAAGTTGGCGGTGTTACACCCCCGTGCCTCGGAAAGGACGATTAGCCGTTGGTCCTGCGCCTGATCTCTCTCCGGTCATGTCGGATTGCCGTCTCACCGAACTTTGAGAGTGAGTTCACCTGTGTACAGCGCTCACACTTGTGCACTATAATATCTCCTGCGTAGTTGGCTGATCTCTGTTGAGATTGGCCGCCGTGGTCGAAATCGGCCAGGAGGACTATATACATATATACAACATCACTTGTGTAGTGACAAGTAAAAAATGTTACATTTGAGGTTAGCATTTTTTGAATTTATGACCCACCTCTGGACGCAGTGAACAATTAATTGACGACCGCTTGGTGCGGTGGTCCACAGGTTGGATTTCTAAAACCAAGGGTCGCGGGTTCAATTCCCGCACAGTACAGGCATAAGTGTGCATGAACATGTGTGTTTGTACTGGTCAGGGTGTTTTCTATGTACTATAATATGTATTTATTTACAAAAAAAGTATTTAAGTATGTTTTTCCGTTGTCTAGTACCCATAACACAAGCCTCGTAGCTTAATTTGGGACTAGAGAATTGGGGTGATTGTTGTGAAATATTTATTTATTTATTAATTATTCCGTTGCGTGCGATGCTTACGATATCGATCTGTGGCAGCTTGCCTTTACAGGCTGTACCAAATATTTTGAATAACTTTGGCGTGCTAATTTGGGCACATCCTTTAAAAGAATGTCCTACTGCAAAAGACGAGATACCTACATGTCGGAATTTCATAAAGAATCTTATTATCTTTAATTAATTCAATTAATGACGGTGGAACGTAAAACAAGTTTTTAATCTGAAGAAAATGCATTTGTTCGCTCAATTTAAAGACCGTAAAATTATAGTTTTATTGTTAATCTGTCTGAATTACGTAAAATATTAGCAAATAATCCGATTCTTTTATTTTTACGAGAGTTTTTTTATTATTCCAGTATTAAGTTGTAAGTTCATAGAGGTCAGGATTGACTAGTGTTGCGCGTAGTATTTTCAAGTTATCGATAATTTTCGGTTAAGTCACGTTTAAGGGCATATTTTGCAATTATCAGTCAACATTTTAACAATACCCGTTGTCGGTTGAACTTTTCAACATTCATTCCTGCATCTTTCGTAGACAGCCTTTAACTTTAATGGCCGTGGCTAAACCTAACAAAAATATCAAACATATGAAACGCGCCTTTGCGTCCATACTGTAGTGACTCCAAATGCTAGTTTATACAGCAAAGAGCGGGCGCGAGCGCGAGCTAGCCATTAACTCAGGGGTACTCAGGGGTTGACAGTTTCCCAACCATACTACGTAAAAAAGCAGGCTCACTTGTACGGCGAGTTCGTGACATCCGCAACAAAGTTCTGCAAGCCATCGCCGACAGCGGGGACTGTCCGCTTGTCAAGCACTTGTGTAAATTAACTCGCACTAAATTAGGTATTAAATACTAACATAGGTATAAGTCTTTTTGTGCTACTAACTTTCATGGATCTTAGTTTTCCGATAAATAAAGATTTTTATTTTTACTTTTTATTAACACCGCGCGTCTCGTGTGTGAACACTTGTATGTCACTTTATAAGCCAGAAACGCGCCCGCGCCCGCGCGTCCTATGTGAAGGAGAGCTAGGGCCTAACGCTATACGATTTGACGCGCACGCTAGCGCGCTTGCCAAAACCCCAGACACCCCGTAGTGGACACACACTGTGGGGGAAGCCTTGCCGTCTTAAATAAAATACATTTCATATATTAAATTACCGGATCAAATGGCGTTCTCTTGTGTCGGAGGCCAAGACACACTTTGGGTCGCTGCGCCAAAGGAGTAAGTAAGTAAGTATATTAAATTACCATACATTAAACTTGTATGAACATGAAACTTGTAAGATCTATTTTGGAATGATGGATATGTTTGGAATTCTACATCTTTCTTTGTTACACTTGTCTGTATTTGTTTTGGGTTGAACAATAAAGTGGAAATCTTTCTATCTATCTACAGCCGATTATAACGGGGTTATGGTTGAGCAATGACTAGGCATAGGTATCACATCGTCAAAGTGTAGGTGGTTTGGTTAGCAGTGCTACTTTGGACGTGATTATACTTAACTTAAAAAAAAACACAAAATGTCGATACGCCGTCATATCGATACATTTACAACATTACGTCGCGTGACCTCTGCAATGGCGTCAAAATATTAAACATTTTAAGTTCATCAAAGTTTTAATAGGGAACTAAAATAATAATTTGCAAGTGAGGCTTCTTTTTATTTTACAACTGGTTTAGGTAACTCGATATTCTTAGACTTAGCCGCATATCATCATAGCCGAGTTAAATTGGTAAATTACTATATTAAATTTGAGTTTACTCTCTCTCATCAGCCTATATACGTCCCACTGCTGGGCACAGGCATCACCTCAAATATGAATAGGTCCGAGTCATACTCTACCACGCGGGCTCAGTGCAGTGGAGGGGTGTGTGTAAGGTAAGTGACCAATGTCACTTGATGTTACTAAGCCGCGCGCCCGAGGGCCTCCGACCAGGCTTGACGACTAACATCTATCGATAGTAACCGGGTCCAACAGCTTAACGTGCCTTCTGAAGCACGGAGATGCTTGTAAATAGACGTCACTTGTATGGTCAGAATGGTCACCCATCCCAAACATGACTGATACGATATGATTAAAACTATATTTGATTAAAACCCGACAAAAAAGAGTGGTGGTAAGAGTTTGACCCCCATATGTCTGTTTGAGTCTGTTTGTCTGTGGCATCGTAGCTCTCGAACAGAAGCAAAAGACCGATTTCGTTGTGGTTTTTGACGTGACAACGTCTTAAATTAGGTTGTGGCTCGGAGTCACTCATGAAAAAGTGTAACGCCCGCTCACGTCTGTTACGATGAGTCACCGAACGAGAGAGAGGCCCGCCGGACCGGCGAATGCCTTGCGTCTCTCTCCCACTCAAACATGATCGGTGTCACGTAAAATCTTCGCCCGTAAAACCAACTTTACAGGCAACCATTTTTTTTTATTCGTATGATAATTTAATCACGGTTGTGATGATCAGCTATTGATGTTTAAAATCCGTAGACCCGTTGAAGCTGTTTTCCTTTTTCATTCGGGTGGATTTTAACCCGGAAATTAAAAAGATAGGTAGGAACATTATCATAAATTTTACTGTTACGAAAATATTGAAATTAAACAGTTTTTTTTGCGACTGCAATCTTGTTTTGTATTAAAGGCTTACCTGAAGTTTGTCTGGAATAAATTGCTTAAGCAAAAAGGCAGCCTTAACAGTACCTACGTCTATCTCAAATTGTAAGTAAATCGTCGAAATGTGTTTACGCGTGAAAACTTTAGACCGACTGCATTCTCTCTGATGTCTTTGTGATGTGATCTGTGAGAGACTACACCTAATTGGATATTTCTTTTTTTTATGTTCTCCTTATTGTAAGGACAAGGTTTTCATATCAAAATAATTGGTTAAATAAAAATAAAAAATTATAAACACAACGGGCAGGACAACGTCTGCGGAGTCCTCTAGTTATTCTATAAAACAGCGGGGTGCGGTAAAAATTAGCTTGTGGGGCGATTTTCCCTGCGTCGCGGTCCGCGAGTGAAAGATTATTCTTTGTATGAAAATCACACGGACAAAAAGCACCGCGTGGCTATTTGTACTGTGCGATCAGAATTTGCGACGAAGCATGGAGCAGTGTGATACTAATTGCCTAAGTTCTTAAAAAAACATAATTTGTGCTATCATCGAGCCAACTTAATGAATATTCATAAAATTATAATGTTAAAAATTCACAAATAAGCTGATAGGTCGTAATCACTATAATTTTATTTATATACTACCATGTACCGCGACTTCGTCCGCATTAGGTAGTTTTTTGGAATGCGTTGTTTTCCCGTAATAGCAATTTTATCCACATTATCGGGTATCGTTCAGTAGTTTAGGCGTGATTATGTAACACACAGACAGACATAATCTAGTTACTTTCGCATTTATAATATAAGTATGGAAATAATTAGTAAAGTAAATTTTGTTACCGAGATGACAAAAAACAACTTTGAAAAATATTGTTTTAACTCCACTATAAAGCCTTGAAGCTTTATAATGAACCGTATGTATTTTTTAACAAGTTATGACTTACTGACAAAGTTTAATATAGCTGGCTATACATTTATTCAAACTCATAATTATTTTCGATCACACATTTCGAATTTATTAAGACATGTATCCAGTCATGACTGGATGCAAAGGGCGGGAGATCGTGCGCTGTGGCGCTCCTTGGGGGAGGCCCATGTCCAGCAGTGGACTGTAACAGGCTGATATGATGAAGACATGTAGGTTGCAATTTTGTACAGGTCAGGCAGTTTTGTTGGTAAATGAGGCTTCTACCAAACATAAAATTAAAGTACCTTCGTACTCGACAATTTTTTACATAGTACCTAATTGAAAAAAGACTAAAAAATAATATTAATGGTTTGCTCAAGATAGGCGTTAATAAGGTTCTCTGTAATCCCTACTAATGTTATGAATGGGAAAGTCAGTTTGTTTATTTGTTTGTTTATCCTTCTTTCACGACGCAACGGGCTATGTTACGATATGTTTTTTTTAATGGAGTGTGACAAAGGGTACTTTTTTCCGCGACAAAACATCTCAATCCCATGAAAAATTTGGAAAATCAACTCATAGCTTACCGATAGATGGCACTGCGTTAAGTTTTGAAAGCTGGGCTAGGGTTTGTGAAGATAAGGGTTTCCACGCGGACGAAGTCGTGGGACGTCAATTTCACTTTTAATTTAACCTTAGACCTCTCACAACAACCGGTATTACCACAGTCCTACAGGTTTATTCTCTGATTTGGTACATAAAGCAACCGCACCTTTAAAAAGAAAAAAATATATCAAAAGTTTGGCACATGTAAAATGTTCACTACCTTCAGCTGACGTCGTCTAATCTTCGGTTGTATTGACTCCTTGGCCCTCAGTAACACACCGCAGTCACCCCCTACCACATTAAGAAAGAAGTTTCCGCGCTCCATGTGACGGTATCAACAAAATCGATACTTGCGAGTAAAATTTCGGATTTTCCCGAATAAGCAATCTTTATCGTTACCCTAATTGTATAAAAGTATAAATATTTTTTTAATTTAGAACAAGTTGTAGGTACAGTAAGAGCTTAGGGGAACTAGGTTTGATAGTAAACCGCTTATTCTCGAGACAAATAAATAAATAATAGATATCTCATTGTTAAAGCTGAAAAGAAGCTATGATTTAAGTGAAGTAGTTCATACTCATTTGTGTACTTAAAATAATGTTTTATTTTAATTACCTACCTTATGTTGCTGTGCCCTGCTGGGTGTATACACAAATATGCTGTACTATTATTAGTCTGCTATATGTATATTTGCAATAAATATGTTAAATAAATAAAAGTTAATGTCAAATATGGCACTTAGATTCAAATATTGCACAAAAATCATAACCGTGAGTATCATTACCATCATTTACTTTTACTTTAAAAATTAAAATTTCCAATAGTTAACTAAAAATAGCGTGTTGTACCACTAGGTGAATGATTTGGTCAATATTCGTTCAGGCAGTTAGGCGTAAAATGACTGTGAAGTTACTGTTTTATAGTATTTTTTGTTTTCTAAAAATACTTTAATATTTTTAGGTAGGTATTAGATTCAGTAGATAATCATTACACCTGCCGACACAAAGTATTATAACTCTGTGAAGGAATATTTTTGTACCTCTGAGCAAAAATGCGAAAAACCCTTCAAAATTCACCCAGAAAATTAGACGCAAAATGTCTACCCAGTCAAGTTTTCCTGAAACTTTTTACCTACCCACACAATCTCAGGAACACAGTTTAATCAAGGGTGGATTTGTTGTGCTGTTAAGCGCAGATCCTTTAATTAATATTATACTAGAATCAGATATAATACATTCCTTACCTTACCTTCTTGAGTGTTTATTTCAGAAACCTGTAACGATGCAATTACCTAAAAATATGCTAATTTACAAAGAAAAGGCAAAATTTTATAAGTGTGCTTATGAATTTTTAAGTTTGAAAAAATCTGTCGGTTTAAGTTAAAACGATAATAAGCAAGCGATTACTTTCTTATTTACTTATTAAGAAGTTAATTATATTATTTATAAATACTTACTACAATAATTGCGACTGATAATCTCATTTTGGTCACTCGTACTTTTGTATTCAAACTTTAATTGAAATACTTTTTCCGCAAACTTTTTATACGCGCTGGCCACAAACTGTCAAATATTCTGCGTGTATATGACAGCTCGTCTTCCGTTTTCGCGCTCGACTGAACGATAGGCTGTACGTATTCAAATGCAATCATCATTACGCTTTTGTCACCTTTGACCTACGACTTTGGCTCACAACGAAAGCTATGATAGCGGCAAAATATAAAACTACAACTTTACCTTACAACTTTAGAGATTAACGTAGACAGTGGCGCCAAACGCAACCGCAAAAGTTTATTGTAAAGTCAAATATTTACGCTTGCAAAGATTGTTGCGGCAAAATTTGGAACTAATAAGATCAGTACATTTTGCATAGACACTAGCGCCAGTGTTAGAAATATAGCTAGGCCAGTGTTAGAAATATAGCTAGTTTAGATCTAACACGTTCTAGGAGGGATCTTGAACTGAATACTAATGTTCTATCGATGTAACTTTGTTTAGCTAATATTAATTTATTCACATTATTACAAATAAGTTTGAATGAAATTCAGGTTGGTGAGCCTAGGCAAAAGTTGCAATAATATCCAAAGCATGGATCGTGCTTGCTTATGCAATATTGTCCGTAACGCAAATGGCAAGGAGTCTCATCAGTCACGACCAGAAGATAAAATGTCGTTGAGAGCTTGGAACAATTTTGTACATTTAAAATACAAATTACTATGAAAAGTGGTCATCGGTATCATCATCAAAGTTTAAGTGTAGTCGTGTTAAAGAAATTCGGACCGATGAGTAAGTGTCACGGTACCTCAATTGGGAGACCAATCGCCCGGCTTGCGAAAGTTGCTGGTTCGAGTCCCGCCTGCGGCAGTCCATTTTTCCTTAAGTGTGTTTTAATTTCACATTGTAAGGAAATTTTGATTGGTATTGCTTAAAAATAAAATAAATTTTTGGCTACTTTAATATATCGGTGGACCGGGTGCGAATACAAGATGGAGCTGAATACGGTTTCTGGACTTTGTAAAAGTAGCTTAGGGGACTTAGGGGGCACCTTTGAGCATTAGAGTTCACGAAGCTACATTATTTACAAGCTTTCATTTAGTTTCTCCAGTCCCGGCAAGTGTTTGTAATCAAATCTTGCAATAGTTGATGGTATCAGGCGTTACTTTGCGGAAATCCATGACTAAAGCTGAAAAAGAGGATTATTTGGTTTTAAATTTCCACTAAACGACGCCAGCACTGGAACCCAACTTACAGGGCCACAGGACTTACAATACAACTCACAATGTGACACAGTGACCATGTCAGTGTTGTGTTTTCAGGTGCATCTTCTGTGTCACATTGAGAGTTGTATTGTAAGTCCTGCGACTTCCAAGATCTATTTTTTTCAAGTGGTTACATCGGACGTATTTGGTTTCCTTCGCTGGCGTCGTTTAGTGGAAATTAAAAGCAATATAATCCTCTTTTTCAGCTCAAATCTTGCAAGCTAAATTTTACACACTTCCCAATGTCCGATTGAACTAAAATTTTGTATACACGTTTATTTTCGATGATAATGTACAATTTCATTATAATAGAATGTTGAAAAAAAAAGACGTGTGGCAATCGGCGACAACTTTACCACGGCGGTAAAGCAATTGCAAAACTACACGCCTACGCCTAGTCGCACGCACACAACACAGTGCCGAAGTCTGCCGAACTGTGGGGTGAGCACAAACATTATTGTAACGTATTCGTGTCGTCCAAACGTCAGAAACTGACATTTTCCCCATACAAATTGACAAGTTAATGATAGGTTAACGCTACGAATACGTTGCGATAATTGTTCGTGCTCACCCTACTGAAACGACGTTAGACGATGTGTTAGGTTTTTTCGTTACGGAATTTCTTGATTCGGTCGCCGCGCGCAAAGCTCACAATAGAAGCTATGCAATAGCTTTAAAATTATTACTAGTTAAATATTGATATTTATTTAGCAAGGAACTAAAACCAATGTCATATTTAAATTAGATCAGAATGGATGACCGATATATTTGATTTGCCGTTAAAATAGTATTAGCTTAAATTAGTCGGAAGTTTACTTTGCACTTCTGGTGTTAAGCAAAATTCGCTGTTTAAATAACTCTTGAGAATTTAATTATATTTGTTCAGTACAACACCGGTCAAGAGTGAATTGTGAGTCACATTTGGAGGGATTTTTTTATTAGATGGAAATTCAGAAATTAACCGACCATGGCGGAGGGCACGTACGTCTTTAGTGACATCACTACCTTTTGCGTGAGGTGTACTTATGGCACGAGAGGCGTGTTATTTTGAAATCGATGGTAACTCGGTTCGGAAGCTACGATGGGGGCCAAACTTATTTTTGTCAGTGGTTAAAAATAATAAGACAACGCTAAGCTCACGTGACAACTAGCGTAGGCAAAATGTAATTTCCCTTCATTATTTTCACTCGAAGCAATCTGTTTTTTCTATTTTATGTAATGAAATTTGTGAACAGCGCAAATACTTGCTCGTTAAAAAAATAAACCGTGTTTTTCAAACGACCACTAAGGATTATAAACAGGTCATCAAATAAAACAAAGAAATGGCACTTCGTATAAATATAATATATACAAGAGTATTATACAACTTTTCTTATACTATCAATTAAAAAATACAAGTCAATTGAAAATTAATGTTGCCACCAAAAAAAACTTAAAAATACTTTATAAGGCACAGTGTTTAAAGTCACTCTTATATAATGAGTCATTCCTAAAACTAAACATTGATTTATACACCGCTACTCAAACATTTGAGGTGATGCAAAATTACTCTACTATAAAGGATAAAAAAAGGAACATTAATTTATACTTAAAGATATTCAAGACAAGAAAAAATATCTAATAGGGCTAACAGAGAACAAAACATTTAAATGATATGGAATTAAAACTGTTAAATATATTTTACTAGATTAGGCACAAAAACGAACAACAGACTAAACTCTATACTCTATAATCCGTTGTCTATAGTTTCGGGTGAAGCTATCCCTGTCGCTCTTGCAAGATTAACCGTGCGAGCGAAAGCGCTGGCCAGACACGAAAATACGTACGCAAAGTTACGGAGTACGATCAAAATAATTCTATACTGTTTAGATTATTACTGCTGAACTTTCGCAAATCTAGTTCTTTAAAGACTTAAATGTCAAGAAATTAAAAAAAATACGATGTTAAAGCACTCAATAGATTCGTTTAAAAGAAAAGTTTCGGCATAGTTACCTCAATTTCAGATTTTTTGACATTTATTACTTTTAAGAACTACATGTGCGGTTTGCACTAGAAAAATCACAATTACAAAAATAAGGCACTTCAAACAACACTTTTGTGAGCCAAAAAATACAAGTCTTTCAAAAGTTTGAGAAACTATACAAGCACTAACATTATTATACATAATACAAAATATTATTATTTATGTATAAGGCAGTATACTATTTTGAGGATAATTAAATCATAATAACATTAGAATTGTATTTTTATGTGTGTATAAAACAGTATTATATTTTGAGAATAAAATAAAACACAAACACATTAAAAAATTAAGTTATATAATCCATCTCACTACGCTTCTACTTAGCTTTTAGGTTAATGAAACTTCATCTATTCAATTCTTTACTTAAAGACACAAACCGAAAAGAGATGGCAACACCTTTATACAAAACAAATAACATTAAATTAATTTAAAAAAAAACCTTTCATAAACAAAACACATGTCGCTTTTTTTTGGAGTTTTTTTTATCAATTACTTTTTTTAATAGACTATCTATCTCACTATTTCTCAATATAGGTAGTAAATGTGCGTGTTTCTATTTCAATTTAGTATTTTATTACAAAAAGCTGATTCTTTGGACTCTAGAATGCTCGCAAAATTATATATTTTTTATTGAACATTGTATAATGTTGTGTTTGTATCATTTTCGAGTTATTTGAAAGGTAAAAAAACTGTTTTCTTTCTTTTTTTCAAAATAAGACACATCATTGTTATAGGTATAAGGAGCGAGTACTTTCCAGGTTTTGACGTGACAACGTCTTATAAATTGGTTTGCCGGGTGACACCTCAAGAAACTGCGTTACGCTGCTCCGCTCACGTTTCGCGCGAGAGAGACAGAGCGAGAGAGAGAGAGAAAGAGATAGGCATACACACCGGTTCATGTTATACGAATGAATATTCACATTAAAATTATTTTACCACTCAGAGTCGTTGTCACGTAAAACTTTCGCGCGTATACCGACTTTACAGGCAACCAATTTTTTTTTTAAAGAAATATTTCTTTAATTTATACTATTACATTTACTACCTATACAGCGCATAAAAAAAACCTTACCCAAACTTATTTACATTAATTAATTACAATATATTACAGTTTTAGCTTTGAACATAAAAATAAAAACATGATTAACTTGTAATGAGTCAAAGAAAACCGTTGAAATATTAGGATTAAATAATAATTCTTTCACTACAGATAACAAATATGAGCACAACCTCAAATATGTAAAACTTGACCAATGAGAACGGAAAAAAAATAACAATGGCTAAAAATAAAGTCGTTATACCAGTGTTGTCATTTAAAAATTGATTTGGCTTCCCAAAATATTGAATGGAAGATACAGCAAAGATTTAGCAAATATAATTAATTAACGTCTTAAGATTATTTATCAATAAGTCAAGTTTTACTATCACTTAACGAGTAACTAAACATTGATTTAAGTCATTTCAATGAATCAAACTATTTAAATGACTAAATAAAAAAAACTATTGGTTATTTTAAACCAAGCAGCGCTTTTATAGAACAAACTAGATTGAAACAACCCGATATTAGTCGTTAAGCTTAGTCAGAGGCGGCTTAATAATATCCGACAGTAAAGTTGATCACTTACCTTAAAAACACACCTCGACCAACCCTCACTGAGCCCGCGTGGTGGAGTATGGCTCGTACCACCTCATAGTTGACGTGAGGCTTGTGCCCAGCAGTGGGACGTATAGTCTTAAACAAACTACTAAGTGATTATTAAAGGTGTGTCAACGATAAGTTGTGTAATTAGTTAGTTGAAGTTTTAAATAGATAATTTTATTTATTTACTTAAAACTTCATCGCACAAGAAATGTACAAAGGGTGGACTTAATGCCAAAAGTATTTTCTTCCAACACGCATTTTAGGTGTTCACGTCAAAAAAAGAGAGTAACGGCAGCATATTCTATATGAATTCTTGAAATAAATGATTTATTATTATTTTTATATGTCTTTCCACTCAAAAGCGATGCCATTTGTTCTATTTATTTTGACTATTAGCGCTGCTTAACAGCGGAAAGCAGCAATAGGGTTACCGGAACCCAAAATATAAAACTATCACATTTAAGACTTAATTCATAATATCTACTTAACCTAAAAATTATACAAACTTATTTATATACATGTTTATTTACAATGATACAAATTTTTTGTTCGTTTATTAAATTTTTTTAACAAACAATTTTTTTTTTGCTTTTTTTCTTAAATTATGTTAACAATTCTGCGAATGGTTTTCAATTATATATATATATATATATATATATATATATATATATATATATATATATATATATATATATATATATATTACTTTGCCATTTCTGAATTTTGATTGGCATTTATTTTATTCTATTTTTTTTCTGTTTCTCCGTGTATGTCATAATTAAAACTAAATTGATGGCACGATCATAGGCAGTGTTGCCATATTTAATTTTGCCAAGTCGGTATTTTGATACTGTTTTAAGTGAAAAAAAAAGTCAGATTTTCCCGTCCAAAGTGGGACATAGTAAAAAAAATATGTTAAAAAAACCCGCTCAGGAAAGCAGTTTAAAGTTGGGCTTCTGGATATGAAAGACAAAAGTCAAACGATATTTCTGTTATCCCAGAAAGCGGGACATCTAACTTTGTTTTATAAAATCGGGACGTCTCACCTAAAGCAGGACAGAAACCCCTGGCAGCGTTGTTCATAAGCTATGTTATAAAATTTTTAGTTTTTCTAGCGTATACGGTGCTATTTCAGACGGCTATGTGAAACCCTTATTACAACATTCATGCATCCCTTGTCCTCCTCATTTGAACAATAGAGCATCCAACTCTATCCCAATAGGCTAGATGACACCACCAATTAATCCTCTGTTAAAACTATCTTTGTACGGAAATACTCTAACGTGACGTCTCGTTAAGAGTATCAGAAATCGGAGTCAACTGACAGAATAGTTTTACTGTATTTTGGGTGATTAAAATTGGTTTCTACAGATTTTTGGAAATAAATTGGCTTAATAATATAGTTCGTGGAATCCGGCGTTACTTTGCGGAAATCCATGACTAAAAGTGCAAAAGAGAATTATTTTGCTTTAAATTTCCACTAAACGACGCCAGCGCAGGAACTCAAATATATCCAACTGTAACCACTTGAAAATTTAGAGCTGTAAGTCACTCGTAGTCTGTCGAAGCTACAACATCTCCTGCGGATGCCACGTGTAGTGGCGAAACGCGTCGAGTGTTCTGTTGGTGTCAGTGTTGTTTTCGGGTGCATCTTCTGTGTCACGTTGTGAGTTGTATTGTAAGTCCTGCAACTTACAGCAAGAGTTTTTTTTAAGTGGTGTACGAGCTAGCATCATACATGGAAATTGCCCAACTACGGAGCGGCGTCAGCGACCCACATACAGCGGCTGACCGATGGACCCTCAACGAGCACCGTCGGCACTCTACACCGACGGCACACATCAATATATCTTTACTTGTTAACAATCAATAACTTTAATAAAAATACATGTTAATTAACGTTAATAAAACAGATATCAACCGACAGTGTTAGAACGGCATACAACGGGTTTGTTTCTCACTACAACTTCCGTCTCAAGTCGTTAGCACTCAACCCATCCCTTAACTGTAGACACACCCTACAAGTGGTTACAGTTGAATGTATTTGGGTTCCTGCGTTAAGTGCGTTTAGTGGAAATTTAAAGCAAAATAATTCTCTTTTTCAGCTTTGTCTTAATTAACTTAGTAACATGTTGTTTAAAAAAATATAGGTTATGTTTTTTAAACACCATGGTCTTTAACAATATTTACGGTAGGTGTCATCATTCCAATTATAAGTGGTAAGGCTTTTAATATCAGCGTATGTAGCATCGTAGCTCCTGAACGAATGGACCGATTTCAGTGCATTTTTTTTGTTCGAGAGATAATTTAATCAAGGTGACTGGTCAAAATCCTTCGAGCCGTTGCAGGTCACCGTCTTTTTTCGGGGGTTTCTGACGTGACAACGTCTTATAAATCGATGGAGCCGGCTGCACGCACCAAAAAACATGACGCATACGGCGTTACCTCGCTCTGAGGCGTTCCATTAATGGCTTGAAGTGCAAGCGAGAGCGCGGAACGAGCGACAAAGAGGCAACGTGACAAACACGTTGTCACGTTCAACTATCGTCAGTAAACCGACTTTACAGACAGCTGATTTTTTTTATCTTACATCTGACTACAAATGATGACTATTTATTTACACACTATACAAAATATACACCGACATACCGAGTCAATATTATAAGTTGAATCCTCTTAGACTGCGGAGTCTCCTCTCGAGGTCCTCGACTGGGTTCTCTCCGGACCACTCGGGGTCCTGGGTGTTCTCGGGGTCCTGGGGGTTCTTGGGGTCCGCGGGATCCTCGGGGTCGCGAGGGTCGTGGCACTTGGACAGCTTCCTGCGCTCCCCGCCGGGGGCCATTTGGAACGAGCTGCCTGACTTGCCAGGACTTTCAGAACTGGGGACAATGAATAATCTATATATACATATAGTTCAGGAGGGAAGGTTCACGAAAATTTGAAAAGGAGCGGAAACAGTAGGCAGGGCAACGTCTAAAGGTTTCGCTAGTCGTATCTTCTTATATATAAAAATGAATTGCTGTTCGTTAGTCTCGCTAAAACTCGAGAACGGCTCGACCGATTTGACTAATTTTAGTCTTGAAATATTCGTGGGAGTCCAGGGAAGGCTTAAAAGATTAGAATATTTAAAAAAAACGGGCAGGGCCACGTCTGCCGGGTCCGCTAGTCTATATATATAAAAATCAATTGCTGTTCGTTAGTCTCGCTAAAACTCGAGAATGGCTGAACCGATTTAAATAGTTTTAGTCTTGAAATATTCGTGGAAGTCCAGGGAAGGTTTAAAAGATCTAAAATTAAAAAAAAAGCAACGGGCAGGATAACGTCTGTCGGGTCAACTAGTCTTATATATAAAAATGAATTGCTGTTCGTTAGTACAGCCGTACTAATTTTGCTAACTAACTTTAACATTACTCGAGAACGGCTGTACTTATCAACTCGACTAATCTACTCAACTAATTTTTCTAATTTCGGTTGTGAACTATTTGTGGAAGTTCAGGAAGGGTTAAAACCGTAAGAAAATATGAAAAAAGTGCGACAACAGCGGGCAGGACAGCGTCTGCCGGGTCCACTAGTCTTATATGAAACTTATCAAGCTATAGTCACAGGGTGAAGCATGAAGACGATGGGCTATACCTAATTACGAGAATGGGGAGGGTCGCACATGAAGGGGTCGGGTTATACACAGGGTCTCGCCCGAAGTTGTCGGACTACACATTGTTCGGGGGTAAACTCACTAATTAAAACACTCACACTAGCACTGACTTTATTTATTGACACAATCTTCACTATACAATTTATACTCAAAGAAAAGAAATAGCTTCTGGTCTTGTTGACCCAAAAAATCGGAGTCGACTCGCGAGGCAAGCGACATACAACGCCATCTAGCGGCGCGGGAGCGAATTATACTCCGCAACATACTCCCCCCCAAAGGACGATGTCCTTTCAAATCTCCGGCAAGGGGCAAAGCTTGGAGACTGTCCGCGTATAAACTCCTGATTGGGTACGGACATCATAAGCTCTGGTCAAATTGTCTCTTCCAGGGTGCTTCGCTACAACTCGTCCCAGCATCCATTTGCTAGGTGGATAGCGAGAGTCTTTCAATAATAATAAATCTCCAATTTGGAACTCTTTCTGAGGTGTACGCCACTTTGGCCTTTGCTGCAGTCTAGTGAGATATTCAGATTGCCACTTTTTCCAAAAGGTTTGGGTCATCTTCTGTATCTGTTGCCATCTGGTAAGGCAATGAAGGTTCACGTCTGTCAGGTCTCTCTCTGGATATGCAACTAAAGGCTCACCCACTAAAAAGTGTGCTGGAGTTAATGGCTCTAGGTCTCTTGGATCATTGCTGAGAGGCGAAAGGGGTCGAGAATTGAGGCAAGCCTCAATTTGAACTAGCAGCGTGCTCAGTTCCTCAAAGGTAAGTGTGCTGTCTCCAATTGTGCGTTTTAGGTGGAACTTAATCGATTTGACACCAGCCTCCCAAAGCCCTCCGAAATTTGGCGATCCAGGAGGTATGTACTTCCATTTAGTGCCCTCTTTGTCCAGCAAGGTTGAAAGTTCCTCAGGTATACACGCTAAGCCCTGTTTCCACATGTCCAATAACTCTTTGCTTGCTGCGACAAATGTAGTTCCATGGTCACTCCATATCTCACGGCATATTCCTCGCCTTGATATAAGTCTTCGGTAAGCAGCCAAAAATGCGTCTGTCGTCATGTCACTGACAAGCTCAATGTGCAATGCTTTGGTAACCATGCATATGAATACTGCAATGTATGATTTATATGATTTGCAGCCACGTCCTTTACTCATCCTCGTACTGATGGGGCCAGCAAAGTCAACTCCGGCAACAGAAAACGGTCTCGATGGTCGAACTCGACACTCAGGTAAGTCTCCCATTAATTGTGTTCTATTCGCTGTTCTGAGCCGAGCGCATTTCATGCAATTCCTCGTGAATCGTTTAACGGTATTACTAGCGTCAATAAGCCAATATCTCTGACGAAGAAAAGTCAACATCATTTGTGGACCACCGTGCAGCGTCTTTTCGTGAGCTTCGTTTAAGATCAGTGGTAATAGTATGCTGTTTTTGGAGATGATCATCGGGTGTTTGCTCAGGTACTCAATATCAGCATGCTTCAATCTTCCTCCAACTCGTAACACGCCTTTTTCATCGATAAAAGGGGTGAGTGAGGATAAACGGCTTTCTCTTCTTAAAGGCTTTCCGTTGCTCAAGTGCTCTATCTCCTCTGGAAACTCGATTCTCTGTGTAAGCTTTATACAGACGGTAAGTGCTTCTTCGCGTTCATTGTGTGTTATAAATGTAGGTAAAGTATTTCTAATCTCTTTGTTCTTTTCTTTCAGGTGCAGCCATCTTCGGATCCAGGCGACAACTGCAAGCAGCTTCTTCAAGGACGAATATCTCTTCATCAAGGTAAGTATGGGTTCATTTTCTTTCGTTTCAGGAATATCAAATGTCGTTGCAGCGCAGATTTTAGGCTCTCGTCTTTCAAGATCGGTGTCTGGTATCTCACAGGTAGGTAACTTCAGGTTTCGATCTCGTAGAAATAATGGGCCATTCCACCAAAGTTGATTATCTTTTAATTTTTCAGGTGCAACTCCACGAGATGCAGGATCCGAAGGATTCTCTTTGGTGCCGACATAAGACCAGGTAGTATGAATATTGTTATCGATCTCGATAACTCTATTCCTCACGTAAGTATTCCATTTCAACGGGTCTCCCTTTATCCAAGCAAGGACAATTTTAGAATCGCTCCAAGCGTAGGTGTTCTCGGTACTTATTCTCATGGCTTCGGCAACATGTTGCAGCAATTTACTGAGTAAGACGGCGCCACATAACTCAAGACGCGGAAGCGTCACTTGTTTAAGAGGTGCGACTTTAGTTTTTTGCTTTTAACAGTGATACAATTACTCTTCCGTCACTGGTAAGTACTCTTATATAAATAACAGCCGCATAAGCTAAGGTCGACGCGTCCGAGAATCCGTGTAACTCTGTAGATTCGGTTTGGTTATCTGTTCCAATCCATCTCGGAATACTAATCTCTTCTAGCTTTGGGATCTGCGATCGAAACTCAATCCACTCATCTCGCTGATCTTCCGGTAATTCATCGTCCCATGATAGGCCTAGAACCCATAATTTCTGCATGAATATCTTCGCCTGTATGATTGTAGGCGCAAGAAAGCCCATGGGATCAAAAAGAGATGCGATGACCGATAGCACGTTTCTTTTTGTTATACTCTTCTCTTCTAGGAGGTTCACTTTGTTCGTGATAAGCAGCTCGTCTTCTTTCACATTCCAGGTAAGTCCGAGTGTCTTTACATTTTCTCTCTCGTTTATTACGACTTCTGTGTTCTTTGTTCGTTTTTCAGGCTCTATCTCATTCATAAATCGCTCGCTGTTAGAAGACCATTTCTGAAGCTCAAAGCATCCTCGTCTCAAAAGTTCTGTTAACTCTCTCTGTACTTCGATAGCTGTGTCCTCGTCGTGACTCCCAGATAAACAATCATCCACATAGAAATATTGGTTGACTATTTCTCGAGCTTTTTGTAACTTCTCATTGTGATCTTCATCCTTGGCGATTTGTTTCAACGTCTTAATGGCAAGGTATGGAGCACAGGCCGTGCCAAATGTAACAGTAAGTAGACGGAATTCTTGAACAGGATCTCCTGGATTAAACCTCCATAGAATTCGTTGAAAATCAACATCTTCTCGTCGCACTAGGATCTGGCGATACATTTTTATTATATCTGCTACGAAGCCAAATTTGAATGTTCTCCATCTCAGTATGATATCTCTCAGCTCCTCTTGTAATGAAGGACCAATTAAAAGCTCGTCGTTTAATGATACTCCGTTTTCTCCCTTTTGTGACGCATTATAGACAACTCTGACTTTTGTGGTTTCTTTATCTTCTCGCACCACGGCATGGTGTGGTAAGTAAATTGCTCTTTCATTTGGCTCAGATTCGATTACAGGCTCCATGTGTTTTAGATCAAGATATTCTCTCATTACGGCGTTGTACTCATCACGTAGTTTATCGTTATCCTCTAAGCGTCTTTCGAGGGTTCTCAGTCTCTTTAACGCTATTTCTCTCGATTTGGTAGGTAAAATGGGCTCATCTCGTTTAAAAGGAAGCGCGACTACGTATCTTCCATCTGATTCTCGTCTCACGGTCTCATCGTATATTGTTTCAGCTCGAACTTCGTGTGGAGTGAGAACATTCTTCTCGCTAGTGTTCATACTTTCAGTTTCCCAGAACCTCTGCAGCATCACATCTAAGTCCATGCTTAGGTGGAAACTCATAATGTCTTTCTCGTTGGATTGAGTCAATACTCCACCGGATATGATCCAACCAAACTTTGTTTGTTGGGCAACTGGCGTCCCTGGTTCTCCTCTAATTACTCCGCTCAATAATATCTCAGTGTAAACGCCTACTCCTAGTAACATGTCTATGGTACCAGGTTGGTAGAAAGTCGGGTCTGCCAAACTCAAGTGTTTTAGATGCTCCCAGGACTCATAAGCAACTCTTCTAGACGGCAGAATATCTGTCACTTGGTTTACTACAAATGCAGTGCACGGAATCGAGAAGTTATTATTTCTCGAATAAAGCTGTGTCTCGACGGCGTATTTTATTCGTGCAGACATTTGGTCAACTCCAGTTACTTGCCCTTCTACAGGTTTTCGTTTCATTTGAAGCTTATGAGCGGTCTCTTCGCTGATAAACGATTCTTGTGAGCAAGGGTCGATCAAAGCTCTTACAAGTTGAAGTCCTCTACCAGTCTGAATGTTTACTAACGCAGTAGCCATCAGGGCGTTCTGTCCTTGTGTCACAAGGTGTGATCGAATAGTTTCGTAGGTCTCTTTGCTCGTTGAGGGCGTTGTTGGCTCTTCTACTCGTCTCATGCTCGTACTCGTATTTGTATTTGGTGGAGAAGTAGTCGAAGATTGTGTGTTGTTACTCATACTCGGGAAGTGCAACAGTGTGTGGTGTCTTCGATGGCATTGTTTACAAGACTTGTTGCTCTTGCAGTGTTGTGCATTGTGTTTCGGTGACAGGCAGTTAAAACATAATCTAGCATTTTGAATCTTCTGTACTCGCTCTTGAACTCCCAGCTTAGTCAACTCTTCACAGGAATATGTAGCATGAGCTCCACTACATAAGGCACATGTTATTGTGTTGGCGGATGTTATATTTGTTACAAATGATTTGGGTTTGTTAATGATCTTCTCCCTTGTTGCAGGACCGGGTTGAATCATCTCAAGGACTCGGAATCTCGTTTCTAAGAATTTCAGGAAAGTTTTCAATGTAGGCAAGGTATCTACTTCTACTGAACCGAGTTCTTCTTCCCAAATCTTATGCGACTCGCTGTCTAATTTATTAACTGTCAAATGAATTATCAAAATATCCCAGTTCTCAATTGACACGTCGATGCTTTTTAGATTATTTAGGCATTCATTTGTAGTATCTAGTAGTTCTTTCACACCTTTAGCCGTTCCAGTATTTAACTTTCTCTGATTAATCAATTTGTTTAGAATAGAGTTAACTATTATTCGTTTATTGTTGTATCTATTTGTTAAAGTTGTCCATGCACTCTCATAACTACTCTCTGTTACAGGTATATGTTTTAACAACTGTTCGGCATCACCACTCAAACTACTCTTTAAATAGTGCAACTTTTGTACATTACTCAGACTTTTATTCTCGTGGATCAATGAAGTATATATGTCTCTAAATGCATTCCAGTCACAATAGTTTCCTGAAAACTGCGGTACATTGATTGTTGGTAATTTGACTTCTTGGTTGGGTCTCTCATACACTTTCTGCGGGGACGATTGAGAAAAACACTCCAACAGATCTTGTAAATCAGTTTTAATGTTAAGATACTCTTCTTCTCCAGTATCGAACCAATCCTCAGCGAAATATGGCAATTCTCTCTTCTCTTTCGCAGAAACTGACTTCGATATTTGCAAATGTGTAGTACGAAACTGATCCCAGTATTGTGTTAAAGTTTCAAGTCGAGTTAAAATGTAGCCTTTTGTTAGTCTCGCTTTCGGTGTCTTTTTGAGGTTAACACCAATTTTTTTAATAAGTTCGAAAGTAGTCTCCTGTTGTACTATTAACTCTTCCATTTTTCTAAATGTTATTTATTATTCACTATTTCTTGAAATTTTACAAGTCCGATTGTATGTTGAAACTTTTATTTTTTAGCACGTTTTTTCTATGTCCAAGTTAAACTGATTGAAAATTTTACAAGTCCAAAGTTGCTCGAATTTTTTTAAGTCCACAAATATTCCGAAATTGCACTATGTTCCAAACCTCAAAGTTCGTAATTTTTACAAGTCCGGTAAACTCGATTTTGCACTATGTCTTTTTAACACTTCTCACTAAGTTCACTTTACTCACTTCACATCCGGATCGCTGGACCACTATGTTCGGGGGTAAACTCACTAATTAAAACACTCACACTAGCACTGACTTTATTTATTGACACAATCTTCACTATACAATTTATACTCAAAGAAAAGAAATAGCTTCTGGTCTTGTTGACCCAAAAAATCGGAGTCGACTCGCGAGGCAAGCGACATACAACGCCATCTAGCGGCGCGGGAGCGAATTATACTCCGCAACACACATACAGGATCGCGCATGAAGTTGTCGGACTATACAACTACTCACCTAAAGTACTCAGTGCTGGCAGCCAATCCACTGTCCACATTGCTGATGGTATCTTTGGTGCTATATAACCACACGCCGTCGCTAGTCGTAGTGGGGAAGCTCATGCATAAACATGTTCGGGCTACGGTTACCCAAGTCGCTTCGGGGAGAGATAGCGGCCGAAGTAGGCTGGCTATATAAACTCGCAGGTCGCATACGAATTGGTTGAACTAAAGTTTAATGTACGAAGTTGGTGAGCTTTACCGGGTCGCGCATACAGTGGATGGGCTATACCAAGCTACTAAGGAGGGTCGCAAAAGAAGTTGATGGGTTATACCTATCTAATTAGAGGAAGGTTTACACATAAAGTTGATGGGTCGAGCACAATCTTGTCAAGCTATAGTCACAAGGTTACGCATGAAGTCGATGGGCTATATCTAGTTACGAGAATGGGGAGGGTCGCACATGAAGAGGTCGGGTTATACACAGGGCCACACCCGAAGTTGTCGGACTATACACACTGGATCGCGCACGAAGTTGTCGGGCTACACTCACCTAAAGTACTCAGTGCTGGCAGCCAATCCACTGTCCACATTGCTGTTGGCATCTTTGGTGCTGTATAGCCAAACTCCGTCGCGGTAGTTCTGGTCGCGAACTTGGAAGTCCCTGTTGTACAGGCGGGGTGGGGTCGTGAAGTCTATATTTAGCGGTTGACCTGAAATAGAAAATGGTTTTTAAGAATATCTTGGGAAGGCGTTCACTACTCCCATTTCGAAATACGTTTCGTCGAATTAAAATACATTGATGACAACAAGTCGATTGTTTGTTTAACGATGCGTTATACATCCGAGGGACGTTACATCGATGGTATCATTTCATCGAATGCTAAAAGACATTTGATGAACTTACGTCTTTCGGGCATTATATAACGATGGTTCATTTCATCGAATGCTAACAGACATTTGATGAACTTACGTCTTTCGGGCAATAAATATATAACGATGATTCATTTCAACGAATGCTAAAAGGCATTCGATGAAATGAACTATCGATGTTACGTCTTTCAGGTATATAACGATGGTTTATTTAATCGAATGCTAAAAAACATTCAATGAAATGAATTATCGATGTTTTTAACACGCTTTTATTAGATTGGGGTCTATGTATGTATGTATGAATGTATGTAACGGAATTTTTGAGCTCACTTTTCACCAACTTCCAGAAATCGGATTTATTTGAAACTTTGCACACGTATTAAGTACCGATAACAATGCAATAATTTGATAAGAGTTTTCAATTATCCTTATTCAATAAAAATTAAAAAATTAATTATAGTTTAAAAAACTAAAATTCAAATTCAAATATTTTATTTCAGAATAAGATTCCATATAAATTGTTAGTAATCCTTAGTTTAGGTTAGTAAATATAATTGTAATTTTTTTATTGCGTTCAATTTAATACAAATAAATTTCAAATAAAAAAAAATTCAAAAACACGCTTTTATTATTAACTAAAAAAGAGAAAATAATTTCTGAGTACACGGAATTTACAGTAGAGTAAAAAGCGTGGGGTGCACTTTATGTCGTTTTCATAGTTTTCTTTTATATGTGTGTGTTTTGTATAGGATGATATTCACATATACCAAGCACTCCACGCTTTTTACTCTTCTGTAATATAAATTCCGTGTACTCAGAAATTATTTTCTCTTTTTTAGTTAGCAATAAAAGCGTGTTTTTTTAGTTTTTTAAACTATTATTTATTTCGAATATATAACGCATCATTCAAGCAAATAATCGAATTGTTGTCATTAGGCTAAGCAGAAATGATTAGTGGAAGTTGACTCTTACCAGGATGTATCCTCTCGTCCTGCCGAAGTTCAGCGTCCAAGTTATTGTTCCAGGTTTCTGAGCGAAGGCTTTGGGAAGACGCCGGGTACCAGCTCTGGGACGGTTTCGGTTTGGGCTGGGAAGGTTTTGCTGTGGACAAAATATCCTTTTAATATCGCTTTACTTATATCAAAGATAATGGAAAAGCCTTCCATTATCTTTGCTTATATATAAAAGTTTTATCTTTGACGACCACTTTGGTGTAATAGTTAAGAAGTTGACTAAAAGGGTGCCTGTTTACCGGCGCGGAGCGAGGTGTGCACAAAATCTGCGCTCATCTTCAGTGGACAATCAATAATCAATAGTAACATAAGTGACATCAACGTGTCGGTCTATATTAGGTCCTTACATATGAAATTGGCGTTTTGTCGTACTGGCCACTTTGATCACAAATTTTTCCTATTTGGTTAGGAATTCGAAATTCAAATTTATACAGCTATTTCCACATGTAGTTGTGTTTCGTAAACCGTCATTCATTTGTTTTTTTACTTATCTTTTTTCTGTTTGCATCGCTCAATTTACAAAATGGAAAATTTGAAATATCGCGTTATTTACGAGTACGAGTTCCACCGTGGCACCAGTGCTGCGGAAACGGCTCGAAGGGTTAATGATGTGTATGGCGGTTGAGTCGCAAAAGAAAACACAGTGCGTTTTTGGTTCCAACGTTTTCGTTCTGGAAATTTCGACCTGCAAAACAAGCCCCGTGGACGGCCGGAGACCCAAGTTGATAATGAAGAATTGAAGGCTATTGTGGAAGCGGATCCATCGCAAACCACGTCCGAGTTAGCTGCAGGCTTTGGCGTTAGTGATAAAACTGTTTTAATCCACTTGAAGCAAATTGGGAAGATTAAAAAACTTGAAAGGTGGGTTCCTCACGAATTGAGTGAAGCAAACCGGCAAACGCGCGTCAACTGCTGCGTTACATTACTTGACCGGCACAATAACGAAGGGATTTTAAATCGAATCATTACCTGTGATGAAAAGTGGATTCTCTACGATAATCGGAAGCGCTCATCGCAATGGCTGGACCCTGGCAAGCCAGCCAAAGCTTGCTCCAAGCGAAAATTGACCAATAAAAAGTTACTTGTAAGCGTTTGGTGGACTAGCGCCGGTGTCGTTCATTACAGTTTTCTCAAATCTGGCCAGACGATTACGGCAGATATCTATTGTCAGCAATTGCAAACCATGATGGAAAAGCTAGTTGCTAAACAACCAAGGCTGGTCAATCGCTGTACGCCACTGCTGCTTCACGACAACGCTAGACCACACACTGCACAACAGACGGCTAGCAAATTAGAAGAACTTCAATTGGAATCTCTAAGGCATCCACCGTACTCCCCGGACCTTGCTCCAACAGATTACCATTTTTTTCGAAATTTGGATAACTTCTTGCAAGGGAAAAAGTTCAACTCAGATGGGGCAGTCCAAGTCGCCTTCAAAGATTTTATTGATTCCCGTTCGAATGGTTTTTTAGGGTTCCGTACCTCAAAAGAAAAAAACGGAACCCTTATAAGATCACTTTGTTGTCCGTCTGTCCGTCCGTCCGTCCGTCTGTCAAGACCGTTTTTCTCAGGAACGCGTGAAGGTATCAAACTGAAAATTCTATATGATACTTAGGTCTACTGTCCCTGGAAGCTGTAGAAAAATCAACCACCTAAGCCAACGCAATCAAAAGATACAGCCATTTAGGCCGCAAATTTCCGCAAATTTTCGAAACTCGCACGGGAATCAAAACCTACAGGGTACTTCCCGTAAACTTAGAATCTTGAAATTTAGTACGAAGTCACGTCTTAAAGTACAGATATAGGAAAAATTGCGAAAACCATAAATTTTCAGTTTCATCATATAAAAAAAAATATTTTTGACAAATTTGAAAATTTCAAAGTTACTACTCCTTATCTACAGGTTTGTACGGAACCCTCGGTGCGCGAGTCCAACTCGCACTTGACCGGTTTTTTTAGTAAAGGGATCAATGAACTACCTATGAGATGGCAAAAGTGCATAGATTACAATGGCTCATACTTTGATTAAATAAATATGCTATATAAAAAAATTTCGACTTTTTGTTCCTCCCATACAAAACGCCAATTTCATAGGTAAGGACCTAATATTTACATGCCTCCGCTATTTAGGTGTCGAACCATAGTCTGACACAATACAAACGTGTTAGACTATAGTAACGTGACACCAACGTGTCGGACTATAGTAACGTGACACCAACGTGTCGGACTATAGTAACGTGACACCAACGTGTCGGACTATAGTAACGTGACACCAACGTGTCGGACTATAGTAACGTGACACCAACGTGTCGGACTAAAGTAACGTGACACCAACGTGTCGGACTATAGTAACGTGACACCAACGTGTCGGACTATAGTAACGTGACACCGACGTGTCGGACTATAGTAACGTGACACCGACGTGTCGGACTATAGTAACGTGACACCAACGTGTCGGACTATAGTAACGTGACACCAACGTGTCGGACTATAGTAACGTGACACCAACGTGTCGGACTATAGTAACGTGACACCAACGTGTCGGACTATAGTAACGTGACACCGACGTGTCGGACTATAGTAACGTGACACCAACGTGTCGGACTATAGTAACGTGACACCAACGTGTCGGACTATAGTAACGTGACACCAACTTGTCGGACTATAGTAACGTGACACCGACGTGTCGGACTATAGTAACATGACACCAACGTGTCGGACTATAGTAACGTGACACCAACGTGTCGGACTATAGTAACGTGACACCAACGTGTCGGACTATAGTAACGTGACACCAACGTGTCGGACTATAGTAACGTGACACCAACGTGTCGGACTATAGTAACGTGACACCAACGTGTCGGACTATAGTAACGTGACACCAACGTGTCGGACTATAGTAACGTGACACCAACGTGTCGGACTATAGTAACGCGACACCAACGTGTCGGACTATAGTAACGTGACACCAACGTGTCGGACTATAGTAACGTGACACCAACGTGTCGGACTATAGTAACGTGACACCAACGTGTCGGACTATAGTAACGCGACACCAACGTGTCGGACTATAGTAACGTGACACCGACGTGTCGGACTACACTACGGATAAACATACTTAAATCCTTTTTTTTTTTGTAAATAAATACATATTATACATAGAAAACACCCAGACCAATACAAACACACATGTTCATGCACAAATATG
Organism: Pyrausta despicata; assembly: GCA_963921415.1. Classification (NCBI taxonomy): domain Eukaryota; kingdom Metazoa; phylum Arthropoda; class Insecta; order Lepidoptera; family Crambidae; genus Pyrausta; species Pyrausta despicata. The sequence continues at coordinate 1,382,479 of OY992871.1, read as the reverse complement.
CATGTACTGTGCGGGATTCGAACCCGTGCCCTTGGTTTTAGAAGTCCGACATGTAGACCACTGCACCAAACGGTCGTCGCACCGGTATGCGCGCATAGCTTAGGCAGCATAGTTTTTAAGTCCCGACGAAAAAGAGCGGTAGTGGTATAAGTTTGACCCCTAGGTCTGTTTGTGTGTGTATATGTGTTAGTGTTTTTGTGTTGGTGAGTTTTGGACTGATTACAAAGCGATATTTTTATTCGAAAGACAAATTTATCACGGCAGTACTACCGGTACCCATTGCTGATCAAAATCCGTCTAGGCGTTGTAGCTCAGCAGCTGTTCTCCTAGCTCATTCGTTGGTTCTTAACTGGCTACTTACTACTACTACTTTTGACTGGCAGAAAATGCTGTTAGCATTGAGTCCACCCTTTCTAATTTTTTTGTGCAATAAAGTTTTCTTAACTGGCATGTCGGCGCAATTGCGATAAAAATCATATTGCTACGTCATAACCGCTTATAGACTCAGGCGACGGTAACGCCGAGCGCTGCGCAGAGCTCAGTTCGACTCGTGCCGCCGTACCGTTCACACGTCTAAACGTGACTCTGTCGGTTTCACGCCTGAATCTTTCTGAAGTGTTATTATTTAGTTATTTAATTCGTGAAAGTGATTATAAAGTGTAATTTGATAAAGTGTAATTTGATAAAGTGTAATTGTGAAGTGTGTCTGTTATTCAATAAATCTTCAAAGAAATCAAAGTGTCGAACATCATTTAAAAATGGATAGTGATCCCGAAGATAGGCCACCCTCGCCAATCATCAACGCTGGTATCCCTCCAGCCGACAGGCAACTTACTACTACTACTTTTGACTGGCAGAAAATGCTGTTAGCATTGAGTCCTCCCTTTCAAACTTTTTTGTGCAATAACGTTTTTAAAAAAATTAAGTTATTGCGACGGATTATAATAAAAGTACTCACGTGTCTCCGGCTCCCACCCCGCGGCGAGTGGCACCTTCTCCCGCTCCCCCCGTATCTTCTCTTCTCCTCTCGCGGGCACGTCGGGGCTGCCGTGCTCCACGTCCAGTTGTTCCAACTCGGCCAGTATGCGCTCTTCGCCGTCGAACACGAAGTCACGTTCCGACTCTTTGCGGGTCTTCTCTTTGGGTTTTTCTGGTCGTAAACAAGATTTAAAGATTTTTAATTTTATTTTTTTATTTATTGACTGTAGTATTAAGATAGATATAATCTATATATATAAAAATGAAACCCGTTTTCCTCGGTCACGGCATCACGCGTGAATGGCTGGACCGATTTTACTAATTCTTTTTTTGTTGTATTTGTTATTATTAGGAGAAGGGTCTTACGGAAAAAAATAATAAGAAAATCTCTCAGAAATATAGAAAAATATACATTTAATTTTAAACTTATAAACTTTATAAACGTTATAAACTTTAACCATCAATACCTCAGTAACCGTTAACTTCCCAGGTATTGTATAAAGGAAAAAAAATCGTAACAATTGGTAGAATATGTGGTATTCGGCTTCGGTGAGGTTTTTTTTACACCCTGTATAGAGATTTTCAAGACTATGGTATCTACTTTTCCTGACTGCCTCGTTGGTGTAGTGGCAAAGTTTCTGCCTTAAGTCCGAGAGGTCCTGGGTTCGAATCCTAGGTCGAGCCAAAAATGTTTCGGAGTCGCTCGGAGTCGGGATCGGGAAGTTGTCGGTGTTACACCCCCGTGCCTCGGTGCGCACGTTAAGCCGTTGGTCCTGCGCCTGATCTCTCTCCGGTCATGTCGGATTGCCGTCTCACCGAACTTTGAGAGTGATGGAACAGTGAGTGCACCTGTGTATTGCGCTCACACTTGTGCACTATAATATCTCCTGCGCAGTTGGATTGGCCGCCGTGGTCGAAATCGGCTAGGAAGACTATACTATCTACCTTTCCTATCTCCCTTCCCAGGGGTGCCACCGCCGGGCGGGCCGGGCTTCGCCAGCAGTTCCTTGAGCTCGTCCTCCAACTCTTGCATGTCAAAGTCTTCGACCGGGGTGCTGCTCAGCGCCTTCTCCACCTCGTTGTACGTATCCATGACCTGGTTAAATAAAGTGGTGGTTTAGTTCACCATATCAGCCAGTAACAGTCCACTGCTGGACATAGGCCTCGCCCAAGCAGCGCCACAGCGCACGATCTCCCGCCCCCTGCATCCAGTCACTGCCAGCTGCCTTCTTCAAGTCATCAGTCCATCTAGCCTTAACCATCTAGGTAGTTTAGTTATTGGAATTAGTTTATTTGCGCACTTTGTCCTGCCGCGATGACGACCGCTTGGTGCAGTGGTCCACAGGTCAGACTTCTAAAAAACCAAGGGTCGCGGGTTCGATCCCCGCACAGTACAAGCATAAGTGCGCTTGAACATGTGTGTTTGTATTGGTCTGGGTGTTTTCTATGTATAATATGTATTTATTTACAAAAAAAAGTATTTAAGTATGTTTATCCGTTGTCTAGTACCCATAACACACGCCTCGTAGCTTAATTTGGGACTAGAGAACTGGCGTCATTGTCGTGAAATATTTATTTATTTATTTATTAATGGCTGTTCGATAGTCTCGCTAAAACTCGAGAACGCCTGGACCGATTACAATAATTTTAACCTTCAAATATTTGTGGAATGCCAGGGAAGGTTTAAACGTTGAACAAAATATGAAAAAAAATGCTAAAACTGCCGGGTCTTCCGGGTTTACTAGTTATGATAATAAATATACAACAACATCACATACATTGATCTGACTCCGTGGTAAGTAGCTTAAGCACTTGTGTTACAGATATCAGAACCAACAAATAAACTTTAATAAATACATATGACATCCAGACTAGTACAAACAGACATGTTCATGCACACAAATGTTTGTACAGTGCGGGGATCGAACCCGCGACCTCGTGGTTAATAGTAAACTTTCTTGACCATTACACCAACAATTATATTACCTCATTATTTTTCACATTTATTTACTTACTTCTTTCAACTCATCCATAGTGTCGTGGACGGCATCCTCCTCCAGTCCACCTTCCTTCATGCCTCGTTTCATCGCGTCTGCTGTGGTCCTGTAAATGAATACTCATAATTAACAAAAAATATTCATTGGACGATAGTATCGTATAATAATCTATACATAAAAGAAAGTGGTGTTAGTTACACAATATATAACTCAAGAAAGGATGAACCGATTTGGCTGAAAATTGGTGGAGAGGTAGCTTAGAACCAGGAAACAGACATAGGATACTTTTTATCGCGTTCGACCGCGATTTCGAAAACAAAGGGATTCCACGCGGACGATGTCGCGCGATGTCTATTTACAAGCATCTCCGTGCTTCGGAAGGCACGTTAAGCGGTTGGTCCCGGTTAATATCGATAGATATTAGTCGTTAAGCCTGGTCGGAGGCCCTCGGGCGGTTTAATAACATCTGACAGTAAGGTTGGTCACTTACCTTACACACACCCCTCCACCGCACCGCACTGAGCCTGCGTGGTGGAGTATGGCTCGCACCACCTCATAGTTGAGGTGAGGCCGGTGATCAGCAGTGGGACGTATATAGGCTGATGATAGTATAGTAGATGTCGCGGGGGCCATCCCATCATCATCATTAGTATAATATAACACTTACATATAATAAATCACATGAGAAAACTATCAGGGCTTAATAGGAAATGTTTCCTTTTAGTTTCCCTACTAGCTGTACCCTGCGGTTTCACCCGCATAGAATCCGTTCTCTAGGTTCCCCACAGGTATCGTGAAGTTTTACGGGATAAAAATTACTCGTATGTGTTATTCCAGTTTATAATCTAGTTTGTTAAGAAACACGAGGAACCTTTCATGAAAGCTTAAGATACAAACGCTAGGCTAAAAAGAAACCCCGACATGCTGGTCTTAAGCATTATCCCAAACACACAAAAGGTGTGATTGTATGTCTGGTCAGATATATATTAAAAATCCCCGTGACATAAAAAATAACATACTAAATATATTTAAGGGTCAATTGTATAAATGGTTTCTTGACGAAAAAAATTTATGACTTATAAGATCTACTTGACCAAACAGTTTATTAAATAGTCTCTGACGTAAATAATGAATTTTATAATAATTGAATTTAATTTATTGAATTTAGAATCATTTCTTACTGACATTGTTAATATTTGCTTTTTTTTACCCAATTGTATTTGCATGCTAACAATTTTGGCAAGACATGTGCACTGTATTTATTGTAACAATTATGAATTCCATTATTTTCCAAATCTATAGTATGATATACAGGGTGTCACGAAAGTCGACGACAATCCAAAACCTGATGGAAGGTAGCCATCATAATTATCAAGAAAAATAATTTACAAAAATCAAATTTGATAGAATCAGGCGTTACTTTGCGGAAATCCATGACTAAAGCTGAAAAAGAGAATTATTTTGCTTAAAATTTCCACGACGCCATCGCTGGAACCCAAATTACTGTTACCACTTGTAAAAGCTAGAGCTGGAAGTCGCAGGACTTGCAATACAACTCACAACGTGACACAGAAGATGCACCTGGGATCACAACACTGACACCAACAAAACACTCGACGCGTTTCGCCACTACAAGTGGCATCCTCAGGAGATGTTGTCTCTTCGATAAACTAGTCACTCGTAGTCTGTCGAAGTGACTTCCAGCTCTAGTTTTCTCAAGTGGTCACAGTTGGATGTATTTGGGTCTCTGCGTTGGCATCGTTTAGTGGAAATTTAAAGCAAAATAATTCTCTTTTTCAGCTTTAAAAATCTAAGTACTTACTTGTAAGTGTCCACAATGGCCGCATTGACGTCAACCTCCCTGGTCTGTTGCAGTAAATGTCTGACATTTTCAAGGGTAGATTCACAGCGGACGGCGCGTTGTTGAGCCTTGTGCTTTCGACGTAGATGGTTCTTTGCCTGGAACAATGATGAATTGTTTATTTTTCTTTCTATAATACACATGTATATTTTGGAAACGGTCATTATTACGGACGGAACACGATGCGCAGCACGAGTCCCGAGAGGTGGCAGCACCGTCGTCAATTCGGAGTTACTCGGGTAACTTCGTGCTACGACAGAGCCTAGAATGGAAGGAATGATGGACGAACGGACAGTCTTCATTTCGCCGTCCTAGAGATCGGAACTGTTACGAGTTTCGTGTGTACTGTGCTAATTGTTTATCAAAGTTAATTTGTGTGCGTAATTATTGTTCAAAGTGAATAAAAGTGATTTGATTGAGTGCACTCAGTTTCTTTGCTCGATTATCCCAACTATACGCCCACACGATGTCCGACGATACCACCGAAAATAATGACGCCTACGACATATATATGTATACATTAATGTATCACTAAGAGACCTCTTCGTGTTGGATCCACATCCCCACCACGTCATCATCATCAGCCTATATACGTCCCACTGCTGGGCACAGGCCTCACCTCAACTATGAGGTGGCGAGAGCCACACTTACACCACGCGGGCTCAGTGCGGATTGGTGGAGGGGTGTGTGTAAGGTAACATCCCCACGTACGCCTTCCAAAAGGACCGGCCTTGTGCTGTGATATCCTAGAGGATACTACAAATAAATAATAAATATACAACAACATCACATACATTGATCTGACTCCGTGGTAAGTAGCTTAAGCACTTGTGTTACAGATATCAGAATCAAAAGTGGTATTCCTAGTAAATACATATGTCGGAGGGTACTCTGGGCGTTCTTGGTGCATCGGGTTGTCGTCCATGATGAAAGACCGAAAATACGACACGGAATTACTTCGACAGGGCTTATTCTTCACGATGGTTAAAATGGCAATCCAAGATATACGCGCGTACGTCGGATGGAACCGGATTGTTATCGGAACGCGGCGTGGTTAGCATGTGGACGGCAGCACATCCACACCGTTCGAATTCTCAATCGTAAGCCAGGAATATATTTTGCAACAACTCGCCAACTGATATCTGTCATGTCAACCAACTGTCGACTGAAATCTGTCGTTCTAGCTAACATGGTGCTGCCATCCCCGTTTGTGAACGCGCCCAAGTCTGTTCCGACTTGACGTTCCGTTTTACGATCCACGACACATATAACACCCAGACCAGAAACAGACATGTTAACGCACACAAATGATTGTACAGTGCAGGGATCGAACCCGCGACTTATTGGTTAATAGTCAACTTCTTGACCATTACACCAAAGCGGTCGTCAAAAAAGTACTAAAAAAATTTTTTTTCAACAAGCTTTTTATAAACAAATAGTGCATTCACTCTTGAGGCGTGACTTCGCGTCGGGCTGCTCTGATGAGTTTTCCTGAACCTCATCTTTAAAATTTCGCCCAAAAGCAAAAGTGCGCGAATAGGCGCATGACCTCCCAATAGGCTAGATGACACCACCAATCGTTGACATACTCTTTTTCATCCCATCTATTCGAAAAAGACGATTTTGGTCGCCTTTAAGTGCGCCCAAAGGTGATGCTTCTAAGCGACATAGGTACTATTACTCTACTCTTTGCCACAGACTGTCCAGCGGGCAGAAATGAGATTTTGGTCCTCTTTATTGAAATAAGTGCGACCAAAAATTCTTTTCATCCCATCTATTCGAAAAAGACGATTTTGGTCGCCTTTAAGTGCGCCCAAAGGTGATGCTTCTAAGCGACATAGGTACTATTACTCTACTCTTTGCCACAGACTGTCCAGCGGGCAGAAATGAGATTTTGGTCCTCTTTATTGAAATAAGTGCGACCAAAAATTCTTTTGCTCGCACTTATTGAATTTGGAACATCTTAGAGTTTCCCGCCGAACGCAAGAGACTGGCTGGTTAGCCGGCACGTCCGTCGACCATCGCCCCGCCGCCGCCGCTGGCAACTGAGTAAAAAAAAAAAAACGCGCGAACTACGGCCCGCGTTTTCATAAATTTTCACATTCAAGTTCTTGGTTTTGATAAATTATATTCTCATAGAGGGTGATGAAAAGTAGAGTGTATCATTTGGACGCAAATATATTTTTGGCTCGGGCGACGTACTTTGAATCCCTCGCTTCGTTCAGGATTCTACTTTAGAATCCCTCGCTACGCTCGGGATTCTACTCTAGAATCCCTCACTTCGCTCTGGATTCAAAAAAGCGCCCTCGCCGTAAAAATATTATTTTGCTTCCTCATGATACAATCTAATATTTGCTCGCACTTATTGAATTTGGAACATCTTAGAGTTTCCCGCCGAACGCAAGCGACTGGCTGGTTAGACGGCACGTCCGTCGACCATCGCCCCGCCGCCGCCGCTGGCAACTGAGTAAAAAAAAAAAAACGCGCGAACTACGGCCCGCGTTTTCATAAATTTTCACATTCAAGTTCTTGGTTTTGGAAAATTATATAAAAATGAGTTCGTCAAGTGACAGTGATATGGTATTAACTCCTGAAAGTATAAGAACCGACGCAAAAAATGTGATGGAGCCGCTTTTCATTTTCTCATAGAGGGTGATGAAAAGTAGAGTGTATCATTTGGACGCAAATATATTTTTGGCTCGGGCGACGTACTTTGAATCCCTCGCTTCGTTCAGGATTCTACTTTAGAATCCTGAACGAAGCGAGGGATTCAAAAAAGCGCCCTCGCCGTAAAAATATTATTTTGCTTCCTCATGATACAATCTACTATATCATCTGTCAAAGCGATTTGCACTCATAGATTTTGCATATAACTTGACGTCATAATTTAGTCGAAGAAATCGAAGTCAATTGACTGAATATTAATTTACATAATTTTATTTAAATAAAAATTGGTTTTTACAGCTTTTTGGATATGACTTTTGGTAGCTTCATAGAGGTTATGTTTTTAAAACACCATTGTCTTGGAAATATTTACGAAAGGTGTCATCATGCCTATTGATGCCAAAAATCTAATTATCTTGATGGTAGATTGCGTCTAGCATCTTTAATCTCGGCTCCTCGTACAGCTTACAATATCAGAGTATAACAAGGAGACTGCCTCGTTGGTGTAGTGGCAAAGTTTCTGCCTTTCATCCTAGAGGTCCTGGATTCGAATCGTAGGTCGAGTCAAAATTGTTTCTGAGATTTTCTGTCATGAAGTTCTCAGAAACAGCTCGAAGTCGAGAAGTTGACGGTGTTACACCCCCGTGCCTCGGAAAGCGCGTTAAGCCGTTGGTCCTGCGCCTGATCTCTCTCCGGTCATGTCGGATTGCCGTCTCACCGAACAATGAGTGCACCTGTGTATTGCGCTATTATATCTCGTGCGCAGTTGGCTGATCTCTGTTGAGATTGGCCGCCGTGGTCGAAATCGGCCAGGAGGACTATTATTATAACACGCACCTAATTCTAAAATAAGACTCACCGCTACTCTATTCCCCAGCTGCAAGGCGGCTCTCGCGTCGCTCTCAGCGGCCGAGACGTCGCGACTCAGCCGCGACAGCTCGGCCTCGAGACGGGATTCGGCCGTCATCAATTTGACTAGAGCTTCATCTGTCTCTGTCACCGGTGAGGCCTTTTTGTCCGGGCCCGCTGGTAAACAAACATAATTACAATGGGTTAGATGACACCACCGATCGTTGACTTACTTATTATTATCTGTCAAAACGGTCTGCCTCCATAGATTTTGTATGGGAATACATGAACGTGACGTCACGGTCATGTATCAGAAATTGAAGTCAATTGACCGTATATTTATTGAGTTTTGTGTGATTAAAAATTGGTTTCTACAGCTTTTTGGAAATATATTGGTTGTAGTAACTAAATATTTGTGTCGACCTCTACCATTCGCCATCACAAGTGCATGCCTAACGGCAAGCACAACAGCGAGAGCTGATACGGTTCCATAGGCTAGATGGCGCTGTTAGCCTATTACCGGCCAAATGATACCGGCCTAGTACCGCACATGAACCGCGGTATATAAGATTTCGATCCAGAATAATATAGATAGACAAATCAAGATGATGTCTATTGGACCTTGGTCCCCGACTATAACACCCGGTCGGTAGGAAGCGCTTCCCTTTAGCTTCCTAACTCGAAATCAGTTGCGCCAAATATTTAAGATAGGCGTCGTCATGCCAATTACACTAACAATGAGGTGCTTGTGGCGCAGTGGTTGCAGCGCTTTGGTAGTGATACCAAAAGTTAAGCAACCTACGGCGCGGTCATTTTTGGGATGGGTGACCATTCTGACCATACAAGTGACGTCTATTAACAAGCATCTCCGTGCTTCGGAAGGCACGTCTTGTTGTTTGTCCCGGTTAATATCGATAGATATTAGTCGTTACCTCTGGTCGGAGACCCTCGGGCGGCTTAATAACATCTGAGAGTAAGGTTGGTCACTTACCTTACACACACCCCTCCACCAATCCGCACTGAGCCCGCGTGGTGGAGTGTGGCTCTCACCACCTCACAGTTGAGGTGAGGCCTGTGCCAAGCAGTGGCACGTATATAGGCTGATGAAAACAATGAGCACAGTGATTAACAGTAACAATAGTTACCAAATGACGACCACTTTGGTGTAGTGGTCAAGAAGTTGACTATTAACCAAGAGGTCGCGGGTTCGATCCCCGCACTGTACAAACATTTGTGTGCATGAACATGTCTGTTTGTATTGGTCTGGGTTTTATATGTATTTATTTAAGTTTATTTGTAATACCACTGTTGATTCTGATATCTGTAACACAAGTGCTTAAGCTACATACCACAGAGATCAATGTATGTGATGTTGTTGTATAAAAAGAAACAAAAAACATGTATTTATGTATGTATTCAAATGGCCATCAAAGTATACAATAGACTCAATGAAGAGATGACGTCCTTACAATACTGGCTCATTAAGAAATGCTTATACGAGTATTCTGTTGACGATTATTTTATTAGTTATTGTTATAATTTTGACAGGAGTAAAAAAATATATGATAATACTATAATATTGACATGACAATATTTAACTACTTTGGATTTAATTGACATTTGACATTTAACTATATTCATTTTGCATGCCAGTGTCTGGTAAATTGTGAGGGACTTTTATTATTATTGACATGTGTATATGTACAAATATTTATGCAAAATAAAGAAATTTTAATTCAAATTCAAATGACAAACAAGAGTTGATTGGTTTTTAACAAACTGCCAAAGGAATTAAAATTAGAGACTAGGTTTAGCATTTTAAAAATTAATTTTAAGAAATTTCTATTGTAAAGGTGTCTGTATAGCGTAGAAGATTTTTAGTTATAAGTTTGCATGCTTGCACTCTTATAATTGTTATGTAAAAATTCAAACACTATGCATATTGTTTATTGAATAAATGAAATGAAATGGATTAAAATTGAAAAAAACCCCTACATAGAGCCAGGTAAATAGATAGTGAACATCAACGGCTTATTGGGATTTGACTAGCCATAGCTAGTGGCGCGTCCACACACGCCGCCGGGTTTGCTGCCGGCAGATGCCGCCGGCACAGATTTAATACGGGTAAAGGACGAATGTGCCGGCCCGTGCCGCCGGGAATGGTGGATGCACTATAAGAACCACCGAGATAAAATCATCTTTCGATTTAAAAAGAAACCGCTTTGAAAGCGGTCCATCCGTTCGCGAGCTACGGTGCCACAGATAGACACACACAAAAACACAAATACATATACACACACAAACAGATATAGACACTCCTCTTTTTCATCGGTATTGGTATTGAACACTTCACACAGGTTGATGTTCTTTTCAAACTGTTTTTGAAATAAAACACAGTCTGTTGTAGCACCAGGGAAAGAATTTTGCAAACGTGTTAATAGAGATTGCTTTTGCTGGCTTATTGTATATCAAAATAGCATTATTTTGTTAACTATAACACAAAAGTTTTTTTTATTAGGTAAGTAAAATATCTCACTTACACACATCAAAAGTGTCTAGGGATCAACATATATTTTTGCAATAACTTTTCTCCTGATTGATATTAATTAAAATTTTCTTTAAGGATTCATCAAATAAAGTGTTTTCGTTTGTCTACAGTAACGATAAACCAAGTCACCTTCGCATTAATAAAGAAATTTGCCATTTTCCTAGTAAAGGGATTTTTGACATTTGAACCACTAACATTAAAGTTCGAAAAAAAGACTGAAATAACAGTTTTCTTTAAAATTTTATTGGGTAACTTAAACAATTAATAATCCGTGTTTCTACCGCGAACACTAACAACACAAGAACATCGGTTTGGCATACTCAAAATGAGTTCATCCAAATCACGCTGTGGAATGGCCGCCCATGTTCGTTGCAACAACAAAAAAAGATCTTCTTGCGACTGGATACCCTCCATATTCGGCAGAGCTCTTCTCTGTAGTAGCGCCATGGAGGACGGTATCGCTGCACCACACGGAGACAAGACCGATACATTCAAATCACAACTCGAAGAGCTCCAACAATAACCGCCATGATGTTAGCCGTGAGGCTTCATCACTTTTCAGGGAACTTAATTAGCGACCAAACAGTCAGAAACCGCTTGCATGAAGTGAACCTTCATTCCCGAAGACCGCTAAGGGTACCACCTAAAGCAATGCACAATCGTAGGATTCGACATCAATGGGCTCTTGAACACAGAAATTGGGCAGAAGAACAATGGCGTTTCGTATGCTTTTCTGATGAGTCTCGTTTTGGTATGAGACCGGATACAAGACGTATACGACACTGGAGAACCCCTGGACGCCAACAGCGATTAAAATCCTGCCAGGAAGTCCATCCTTATAGTGGTGGAACCATCATGGTATGGGCGGGTATTTGGATCGGCGGAAGAACTGAGTTGATTTGGATCAGAGGCAACCTCAACGCTCAAATTTATGCTGAGACGATTGTATCAGACGTCATCGTTCCTCTACAAGTGCAAATCGGTCCCTTATTTCAGTTAATGCATGATAATGCACGACCGCACACCGCAAGAGTTGTAAGACAGTCTCTTGCCGCAGCTAACATCAATGTCATGCCCTGGCCTGCTCAGTCGCCAGACTTGAACCCGATTGAGCATGCATGGGATATGCTACAGAGAAGAGCTCTGCCAAATATGGAGGGTATCCAGTCGCAAGAAGACCTTTTTTTGTTGTTGCAACGAACATGGGCGGCCATTCCACAGTGTGATTTGGATGAACTCATTTTGAGTATGCCAAACCGATGTTCTTGTGTTGTTAGTGTTCGCGGTAGAAACACGGATTATTAATTGTTTAAGTTACCCAATAAAATTTTAAAGAAAACTGTTATTTCAGTCTTTTTTTCGAAATTTAATGTTAGTGGTTCAAATGTCAAAAATCCCTTTATTAGGAAAATGGCAAATTTCTTTTTTAATGCGAAGGTGACTTGGTTTATCGTTACTGTAGACAAACGAAAACACTTTATTTGATGAATCCTTAAAGAAAATTTTAATTAATATCAATCAGGAGAAAAGTTATTGCAAAAATATATGTTGATCCCTAGACACTTTTGATGTGTGTATATTTAGATGATGGTCATAAGCAAATGATATGACTGTATTTTGTGCAATACCCTTAAAAGAAAATCTATAATCTAAATGTATTATGTAAAATAAATAATAATAAATAAATTAAAACAACAAACTATTCGTTAGCTTGTGCTATGGTGGCTAGAATAACGGATAGAAATACTTAAATACATTTTATCAATACCCGTGACTCAGGTACAAATGCTCGTGCTCATCACACAAACATATGCCCCTAGCAGGATTCCAACCCGCAAAAGCCGGTTTTGTAGTCAGGACCTCAGACCACAAAACCAAAGCTGTTGTCAAATAAACCGGTCAAGTGCGAATTGGACTCGCGCACCGAGGGTTCCGTACAAACCTGTAGATAAGAAGTAGTAACTTTGAAATTTTTAAAAATTTCAATTTTTTTTTAATATATGATGAAACTGAAAATTTACGGTTTTCGTATTTTTTTCTATATCTGTACTATAAGACGTGACTTCGTACTAAATTTCAAGATTCTAAGTTTACGGGAAGTACCCTGTAGGTTTCGATTCCCGTGCGAGTTTCAAAAATTTGCGGCCTAAATGGCTGTATCTTTTTATTGCGTTGGCTTAGAAGGTTGATTTTTCTACAGCTTCCAGGGACAGTAGACCTTAGTATCATATAGAAATTTCAGTTTGATACCTCCACGCGTTCCTGAGAAAAACGGTCTTGACAGACGGACAGACGAACGGACAACAAAGTGATCTTATAAGGGTTCCATTTTTTTCTTTTGAGGTACGGAACCCTAAAAATAAACATACACATAGCACTTACCAATTTTGACAATGTCATCTTTCTTCACCGCAACTCCTATAGACACCAGGTATCCGACTAGCACCTCAAACGTCTCCCGTCCCTGCTCGAAGGCGCAGCTCTTCATCAGCTCTGCAATGGTGCCGATCCGTTCTGCGTCTACCGGATAGTTGTGGAGGAGTTCTGTGGCTTGTTCCTTAAAAATGAAATAGAATTTATTTTTAATCTTGGATACAAAATATCACTTGTGAAAAGTACATATGTCTATCTCTTATGGATAACTAGTCAAATTATGTGTTTGTGTTTCTGTCTGTGGCATCATGGCTGCCGAGCAGATGGACCGATTTCGATAGTTTTAAAGAGATTTTAACCAATACAGCATTAATCCTTATTCAATTAAATAGCTTAAATACATGCAGAGCAGGGCCACTATGTTTTTATACACAACATTCACCGTTTTTCTGTGTATTTAGTATCAGCATTGCACCCATGCGAAACCAGGCGGGTCAATAGTTTTCAATAAACAAACAACTCTGTTCTAAAAATGAACATCTATTTCTCTCTTAATCTCTTGTAGGTTATTTGAATGAAGTAGACAGGTAGACAGTAGTTAAGTAGTAAAAATATTTATTAAATGATTACCTACTAAAGCTCATCGTCAAATAAAGCACTTCCCTCATTGCAAGCGATAAACGCGACAAAGGGACGGTCGCATCGCGTCGCGTTGCGCCGGTCACATAAGACAATGCCTTACCTTAACAGCACATTCAAGGACCAATCTCTGTGTAGAGTCAATACTGGCTTTTGGCAGCCCATCATTGTCCAAAGTCTGTCGACCAGGCAGCAGAGAAGATACTGCAGTCAAGGCAAATGCAGCCGGCTTGAACGCCAGCCGGGCTCCCCACCGGACCCAGCCTTCCGGACCATTGTGGAGGATCTGCTGGTACTTTGAGAGTGGAGAGAGCTCTCCGCTGCTGTAAAATACAGTATATCATTTTAATGTTGAACACTTTACAGTTAGGAAAGCAAGATGGGATGGCTGTATGGGCACATATTGTACACTAATTATGGAATATTGTGACTGAAGAAAGGGTTGGTCAAGACAGATGAAAAATGTGCAATGACACTGGCAAATGAAATGGCAATGTACTTGTCAAAGTATTTACACCTCGTCCAACTAAGAATTTAGCCCTAAGTGGCTTCACCACAGCTGCATCTATAAAAGTTGTGGTGAATAGCTTTGAATGTGTATTAGATAGATCTTATGTGTTATTAATGTGTGATCTGGATCAGTGCTTGGCTTAGTTATCACTTTCTGATACCTAAAAAAATGATTAATAATTATATCTAATTATATGAGCCATTTATTGATTAAAATATTTTCTTAGTGGTAAAATAAATATGATTTAGGCACAGGGTAAAGAGTAATAGGGTATAGCAGAAGACAAAGACTTCCGCTAATCATATTGTGCGACCTTCAATGCCTTTTTTATGCAACATGCGTATTTTCGAAGTTTCTCATTACATTAAATTCAGTTTCAGCAAAAATTCACTTGCTTATATAGCTGTCTATTTGGAGAGTAAGTTTTTCAATACTATTTCTGATCGAAACGGGCGCAAAAAGGCGTTGGGGGATCCATGGTGAAATGTAAACAAGAACTTACCGACACATTTCCTCGACAACTATATCAATGCACGCTGGTGTGCGCCCTTTACGTTGAAACGCAAACTTAGCGTCAGCCGCAGATATTATCGGGTCTTTTTTACACTTGCACCACTGTCTCAACATATCAGACCAAAATTTCATCTTCATATCCCACGATTCTGGATTCGCAGCCTTTATACGAAAAGGCGCAAACAACGCGTTCATACGCACTTCGTCGGACCAGCATGGAGGCAGCCTGTCTTCCGGTATTCCAGGTAGACCCATTTTGGTAATAATTTTCGCAGATAAATCTTTATTTCAGTAAAAAACCAAAAATGTATTTCTTTCTTGACGTGAAAAATTATGTCTTTCATGAACAATGCAATGGCCAATGGCGCGCGCCGTTATTTTTTTTTAATCGAAATAGATTGACGTTTAGTCAGTGCTGCGCTGTCTCAATTTTTTTCGATTAGGATTGTCTGAGTAACATATGAGAGTAAATCTGTGAATATGAGATTCCAGTCGACCTATATTAACTGGAGGTATATATTTTTTTTAAGTTTAAGTTTTTTTTCTGTTACTACTTATAGATTGAAGCGAAAAACTACGAGAAATGTTTAGTGGACTGTAATCTTTTGACCTCCTATGTATCTTTCATGACTTTTAATTTGGCAAAAGAAAGGCTATTTTTTAATTTAATAAATTTTGAAGAATAAAACAAATGATTGCGCAAAGGCTCACCTTGACAAATCCGATGTGCAGGAGTCGGCAGCAAGTGACTAAATAAGGGTTACCTCATTGCTGGGCCCAGGTAAAGCTCCCCTAGATCACTTTAGTATCAGATGGAACAGGATGGCTTCACGCAATTATACACAGATAAATAATTTGATTTATGGCGGGTTGAGGATTGCTTTATAATTAAACGAGAACAAACGTTAAAACGAAAAGCTTAAGCGCGCGCGCAGTGAACTCGACAAGGAAGATCAACTAAAATCCAACTATATCTGCCAGTGTTGCCAATGTAAATTTTTAAGAATAAAAGGTTACGGCAACAGTTGCAACACTGGAAAACCAGCTTTTTAGCCAGTTACAAAATAATTAAACGATAATATCGAACATTACCGCCCACCTAAATGCGACGGTATTTACACAAAAACGACAATTGAATATCTCGAAAAGTCTACTGTATTTGAATTGAATACGAAAAGTTACACCAACCTTGTGTTGACGAAGGTAGTGTAAAGAAAGCGACAAACAAAAATTATATGGAAGTGTCATTTGCCAGAGGCAACGGACACATCTTAACGACAGGTCTTTTGTACTGCCCAGCAGCAGTCCTCACCGTCACTACCCGACAGATTCCATCTGCACCTGGATGTAGCGCAATAATACGTCCTAGTGGCCATCTTTGTGGACTCAATTGTTCATTTATAACCAGCACCATGGTTCCTACTGCTATGTTTGTGTTATGCTTATCCCATTTAGCCCGTTGTTGCAATGTATGCATGTACTCTCTCTGCCACCTTTGCCAAAAATCCTGATGAATTTTCTGGATGAGTTTCCAACGCTGAAGAACGCCAATTTTCAAACCAACTAAATTTTCCTCTGGCATAATCGACAACGGTTCCAACGTCAGAAAATGACCCGGAGTCAACACCGAGAGATCATTAGCGTCTGTGCTAAGAGGAGTAAGAGGGCGAGAATTTAACATTGCTTCTACTTGGGCCAGGACAGTGTAGAACTCTTCAAAAGTGAGCCGCTGAGTGCCGATAACGCGAGACAAGTGTGTTTTCACTGATTTGATCCCTGCTTCGGCTAAGCCATTAAAATGGGGACTCCCAGGAGGACTAAACGAAAATTTTATCTCCTGTGCCTCCGCGGCCTTTCCCATTAAAGAACCAAGGTAGTTACTAGCACCGACAAAGTTACGGCCCTGGTCGGAGACAAGGTGACTACATCGACCACGACGTGCGATAAACCTGCGCAAAGCAGCGAGAAAAGCCTCAGACGAAAGCTCGGAAGCTAATTCAACATGAATCGCTTTCGTACTGGTACAAATAAAAACGCAAATGTAACCCTTATAGGTTTTTACACCGCGGCCGCGTCCAAGCGCTATGTCAAACGGTCCACCAAAATCAACGACAGAACTAGCGAATGGTTTGATTTGGTTGACACGATACGAGGGCAGGTTACCCATGAATGGAGTGGGAGCAGGTTTTGGGCGCGCACGAAAGCACTTTATGCAACCTGAAAGCACCGAGCGAACAGCGCGTTTAGACGACAAAATCCAAAAGTGTTGAGCGAGGAGGTTTTGAAGAGTTTGCACACCAGGATGCATAAAACGAGTATGATACTCTTGGATGATTAGAGAAGTGAGGCGATGAAACCGAGGCAGCAGCAGCGGATGTTTTATGTCAAAATCAACGTCGGCATTAACGAGGCGACCGCCCACCCTGAGAAGACCCGCTTCATCGATAAATAGTGATAACTTACGCAAACTCTTTGGAAGTGAGTTGAGAGAACCATTTCTCAAATTCTCAAACTCCGATGAAAATACACTCTCCTGTACAAATCTAATCAAGAACATGAGCGCTCTGTGAATCTCAGAGGGTAGTAAAGACCCGACAACGCGTTTATCGACAGAAGTTTGTTTTGAATTATGTCCGAAACGAAAACAATACGACACAACATGTTTTAAAGTCAACAACGACGAAAATTTGTTTATTAACGATTCGATAAGGTTAGGTTCTTTTAAAGTCACAAGGCTAAAAATACGCTGTTCCTCTTGCAAGGGCTCCTGATTTAAAAACGATAGAGATGGAGTCGTAGGCCACTTTTCTTCAGGTTCAGCAAGCCACGATGGACCCTGCCACCAGATACTGTCGCTAACAAGATCAGCGGGTAACGAACCGCGCGAACCGATATCTGCAGGATTCGAATGAGTGCTGACATGCCTCCATCGATCAGGAGCGACAATGTCTTGTATGTGACTGACTCTATTGGCCACAAAAGTTTTCCATTTTGATGGACACGACTTAATCCACGATAAGGCCACGCTGGAGTCAGACCAGGCATATATATCGTCAAAAGAATAAAAAGGTTTCAAAGCTTCGATAGTAGCATGCATGAGGTCCGATAGTAAAACAGCAGCTTGGAGTTCTAGCCTGGGAATAGATTGTTTTCGAAGAGGAGCAACTTTAGTCTTTGAACAACAAAGATTGACAGAGTATGAGCCTTCACTGTCAATAACACGACAGTAGATCACAGCGCAATAACCACGCTCCGAAGCATCGCAAAAGCCGTGAAGTTGCAACGAAACGAAAGGGCCGAAAGCACGACGAGGAATTGAAATTGATGCCAAAGATGACAGTTGAGATTTAAAACGCTGCCATTCTGAAGCGATCTCAGAAGGTGCGTCATCATCCCATAGGACACCAGCAGTCCAAAGTAGCTGCATTAGATACTTTGCATAAAACGTGACCGGACCGAGAAAACCCAAAGGGTCATAGATACGTGCGATCTCCGACAAGATAGTACGTTTTGTGCAACGACAACTATTAGTATCTGCAACTCGAAAACGAAAAGAATCAGATTGGGGCTGCCACAAAAGTCCCAAAATCTTGAGCGAAATGTCAGACATTTCTTCAAAACGTTTGAAGTCATCTGAATACAAGTCAGCGGAAGGAAGGCTATCGAAAAACTGACTATTATTAGAGGTCCACTTTCGCAACTGGAAACCACCTGATGACAATATTTTGGCGAGCTCTTCTCGAAGACGACAAGCCTTTTCGACTGAATCTGCTCCAGTGACAACATCATCCACGTAGATGTCACGAGCGAGAACAGCGGCGCCAGCTGGGTATTCCTCGGCGGAATTCTTGGCTAGTTGAGCCACGGTGCGGAGAGCTTGAAATGGAGCAGACGATACTCCATACGTCACAGTCAGGAGACGATAATCCCGAACTGGTCCAACTGGGGAGGGACGCCACACGATACGCTGATATTCGGCGTCTTCTTCAGGAACCAATATCTGCCTGTACATCTGTCGCACATCACCCGTGAATACAACGGCATGCCAACGAAAGCGCAGAAGGACATCGAAAATGCTCGTCTGTAGTTTTTGTCCTGGAAGAAGAGTTTGGTTCAGTGACACTGACTTTGCATCTTTCGCGCTCGCGTCAAATACGACGCGAAGAGGCGTGCTCACTGAATCAGGGCGTAGAACTCCGTGATGGGGAATGTAATAAAATTGGCCCTCGCTACTAGGAGGAGGATCCACCTCCTCGAGATGACCGCTCGACTCATAGTCCTCCATGAAATCCACATAGGCCTTCTTGGTTTCAGAATTGGAATTCAATTTACGTTCCAACGATAAAAAACGTTTAAGAGCAATTTCTCGAGAGTTAACAAAGTTCGGTTTATTTGTAGGATCAACGAAAGGCAAAGGAACTACAAATCTTCCTTCTTCGGTACGACAATGATTAGCGACAAAATAATCTTCACACTGTTGGTCCTCCTTCGACAAGAAAGATTTTGTTGGAGAACTAACATTTTCTAATTCCCAAAACCTTTTTATGGAATTATCTAGTGAAAGATTCGATACGAAAAGGCAATTTTTGCTACGACTGGATTTCGAAGAGGGTTGAGTGACGTCACACGCACCCATGATAATCCATCCAAAAATGGTGTTCAAAGCTCTTGGCTGTCCAGGCTTTCCCTGCCTAAGACCTGGTAACAACGACGATGCGAAAATATCTGCACTGAGCAGCATGTCTACCGGTCCCGGTTGAGCAAAGCTCGGATCAGCTAGAGGCAAATTCTTTATGTGAGACCACTCCGACGTATCGACAGGTTGAATGGGTTGGTCTGCACATATAGACGACAAAACTAAAGCTTCGAATACGATATTCGACGAAAAGTGTGAATTAGGTATGGGCCTTATTTCACATGACAGTGAACCAAGTGGTTGTGTGACGGAGTTACCAATTCCATTGACCGAATGTTGGCCACGACAAATTTTTAGTCCTAACATTTTAGCACAAGTCTCCGAAATAAAATTACATGCACTAGCACAGTCTAAAAGTGCACGCACTGGTCGAAAACTACCAGAACTGTCCTTAATTAAAATTCGAACAGTTGAAAACAAAACAGTATTTTCACTAGTCAATGATGTTAAAACTGTGTTACCACCAACATTCTCCGTTTTAGGCTGTGCACTGCCATCCTCCGTAGAGGAAATCTGTGTTTGCTTGATGAAGTGTAGCAAAGTGTGGTGAGAGCAATGACACACACTGCAACGACGAGCTTTACAAACACTCACTCGATGGGCATCCGAAAAACAACACAAACAAAGACCCTTCCTCTTAACAAACTCGAAACGCGAGCCAATGTCCAAGTTTAAAAAGGCGGTACAGGAGTCAAGACTGTGCTGGCCAGAACAAAATTTGCAGACAGGACGCGAAACAACAAACGTCGATTTCTGTTTACCTACATTGTTATGTTGTTTACTTTTGTTCGAGATACTAGAATTATGTGATATTGAGAGTGTTATGTTCGATAAGTTAAGTGCCTTGAATTGTTTTTCAATGAACTTAATAACATCAGTATACAAAGGAATTTCATCAGTATCATGCTGGAGCTGAAACGCTTCTCGAGTATTTTTATCTAATTTTGACCATAACAACTGGAAAAGCGTAAAGTTTTTATCTGGTAAACCATACTTATTTAACACCGACAAGTTTTCCGAAAAGGTCCTATGTACACGCTCAAGATCACAGGCAGACTTCATTTTAATAGTTTCACAACACAACAATTTTTCATAATAATGTGTAGCAATTTGTCGCTTCTTATCATAATATTTACGTAAACAATTGTAAGCATCCATATAACTTTCGTTGGTAAGTGGGTAGTTTTTAATTAAATCATATGCAGAACCTTGTAAACTCGAGAGTAAATAGTGTAATTTCTCAACATCTGATATATTCCGTTTATGAATTAATGAATCGAATAACTGAATAAAAGAGACCCACCCCTCTAGTTTCCCATCAAAAGGTTTAATGTCTATTTTAGGTAATTTGGCCATCACTGCTTCGTCAACACAAGTTTTAATCTTCGATTCACTTTTCTGAACCTCTTGGGAACGCAACCTGTATTTAACTTGTAACAACTTCTTTTCAAATTCGAAAGTTACTGACATTTCATCACTACGCGCATTCGGACTCGACAACGACAATAATATTTTCCGTTGCGCGTCATGAAAATCATTCGACAATTGATCTAAATAACTTTCGCTACAACCTTCAATTTTAATACTGTCGAGATATTCAATTCTCATCATAGCATAATCCCGCGCAATTCTATTCCTATCAACTGGAATGTTTTCTTCTGTTGTTGACATGTTATTGATATCTTCGTTTGACATTTCGAACGACAACTTTAAAATACTATATATGCCAACCGAAAAACCGGACAAACACAACACTAATAATTTTTATTTTTTGTCTATGGTATTGTAGGAAGTTGCAGTGCCAACACAACGAAAACGATAGTCACGATAATTAAAATGGCGTACTACAACTTACCTCGAAAACGACCTAGTACAAAGCAACCATCAACTACCTTCAATGAAATTACAAAAAAATAAAATTGTTAAATCATGAAAAATACGTAAGAAAATCGTACGAAAAGCACTGTACAAACAAGAATCAGGCTCGAAGGCCAAAAAATGAAGCGAAAAACTACGAGAAATGTTTAGTGGACTGTAATCTTTTGACCTCCTATGTATCTTTCATGACTTTTAATTTGGCAAAAGAAAGGCTATTTTTTAATTTAATAAATTTTGAAGAATAAAACAAATGATTGCGCAAAGGCTCACCTTGACAAATCCGATGTGCAGGAGTCGGCAGCAAGTGACTAAATAAGGGTTACCTCATTGCTGGGCCCAGGTAAAGCTCCCCTAGATCACTTTAGTATCAGATGGAACAGGATGGCTTCACGCAATTATACACAGATAAATAATTTGATTTATGGCGGGTTGAGGATTGCTTTATAATTAAACGAGAACAAACGTTAAAACGAAAAGCTTAAGCGCGCGCGCAGTGAACTCGACAAGGAAGATCAACTAAAATCCAACTATATCTGCCAGTGTTGCCAATGTAAATTTTTAAGAATAAAAGGTTACGGCAACAGTTGCAACACTGGAAAACCAGCTTTTTAGCCAGTTACAAAATAATTAAACGATAATATCGAACATAGATAAATATCTTCAAGCAACTGCGTGTATCGAAATTTAAGAAACCACAAAGTTGACGTTTTTGAAATATATCATATCTGTCATCTGTCATTTTCGCAGCTTCCTTGTTTCGTTTGGACGTGATTATTATATTTTTCCCACTGAATTCTTTCAAAAATACATATAAAATATCAACAATAACGTTCTTGGATTCTCTATCGGTGAGTTAATGCCTTTATAATTATTAAAACTAGACAAACACTGTGTCAAAAACCAAAATGATTTCCCGTGCGGGGACTCGGGTCTTCCATTCCGAATTTTTGGGTAGATTTCTTTTATAAAACTGCCAATTCTATAATTTATGCGGCCTCCAAACAATTGTCCTTGGAAGACACAGTTTTTTATGTAATTATCTACCTAGTTAAAAGTTTTAGTCGTGCAGTAGTAAAAAATCTAAGCCAGTGCGTACAGTGCTTTCAAAATACTTGTGGGGCATACGAGAAACTGGTTATAAGTTGTTTACCTAACGCTATTTGGATATAAGAGTGCTACTTTGTTACTTGTGCCCGACCAAAATACATTGAAACAGTAGGTAGGTGTTTAAAGTTCAATTAGATGGTTGATAAAACTCTCTTAAAGTACCTACTTAATATTTCTCGCAATTTACAGTGAGATAAAATCAGATAAGAATGCAATCAGAATATGGGGTAAACAGATGAACTCGGTAGGTGTTTGACTGTTTCTATCAGTTGTTTTGAAGTAAATATGGTGTGGTCTTTGAAGTGACTTGTGCAAGTAACATTTAATTATTAATCTAATAGTTTTTTAGCAATATTTTTATTTATTGTGGTTGTGGCTTTAATCTAAGAAAGTGTCTAGTAGCTCCATACTATGATTAATGATATCTTATCTTTTGACACACTTTTTAGATTTATATCAATTATGTTTTTAATTTTTATGTAGTGGCCAACACATCAGGCTATCCATTTGTGTTTCAAATCGCCCATATCACAAGCACATAAGATAGTGCATGTTTACTGTGACATTTATTGTGCTATTTTTGGTCGTAAATTTATATTGTACTTACAAATTTTATTTTGAAATAGAGAAAAAGTTTAAGAAAAACGGCATCTACGTAAACTATAGCAGAGAACCAGGTACCTAATTGACGAAATAAAAAATTCGGAGCATTCAAGTATTACATATGTTCTAAATAATATTTTTTTAAATATTTACAGCTGCTTGCAAGTCAGAGCTAGCAAGAGTTTTTTTGGATGGAAGTCTACAAATACCCATAATATATTATTTGTTATCCTGCTGCTAATATTAGTCGCCATAGTCGTCATTAAGTACCACACCCAGAATTTCAATTTCTTAATGCAAAAAAATACTCCCATGAAGCTGCAGCTGTTATTTAGTTTTTTTTGTAATCATATTTTTTTATTAAAATAATATCTATCCAAAAGATGCTTTGAGATCAAGTACAAAAATGAAAGCTCTGAACATAAAGAGATCCTGTCAAGAGTTCTTCAGGGCAGTATATTGGGTCCTGTATTATAGCTGCTCTTCACAGCGTACTTAATGCCAGTGGCTAGATATTTAAAAAAATATTGTCACTGTTTTTTGCCCTAGATGGTTCAATGGCAACTATTTTGATTTATGCTTGTGTTTTAACACTAACAAGCATAGTTCAAGGGTAAGTGTACACATTTTCACGTTCAAAAAATTTGTAATTTCGTCATTGTATACTTTTTTGAAATGAACATTTGTCAACGCAAGGGGCCATCGCTAGATCGCGACGTCGGATTTTTTCTGGTAAATGCGGCATCGTTTTTCAATTTTTTTCGGGTTTTTGCCCAATCGGTAATAACAGGAGGTGCTTGTGGCGCAGTGGTTGCAGCGTTTTGGTAGTGATACCAAAAGTTAGCAACCCACGGCGCGGTCATGTTTGGGATGGGTGACCATTCTGACCATAAAAGTGACATCTATTTACAAGCATCTCCGTGCTTCGGAAGGCACGTTAAGCTGTTGGTCCCGGTTAATATCGATAGATATTAGTCGTTAAGCCTGGTCGGAGGCCCTCGGGCGGCTTAATAACATCTGACAGTAAGGTTGGTCACTTACCTTACACACACCCCTCCACCAATCCGCCCTGAGCCCGCGTGGTGGAGTATGCCTCGCACCACCTCAAAGTTGAGGTGAGGCCTGTGCCCAGCATTGGGACGTATATGGGCTGATGATGGTTATAACAGAACCGTATTACATAAGGTAGCATTAAGCATTCAGTTCCTAGCGACCGCGATGCGAGACCGCGACTCGCGACGTCATTTGGGACGACTTTATGGAACCCTGACGTAACCAGGCGACCGCGTCACTCGACAGTTTCCTTCGAAAGTGGGTAACGTCACGGGTCGCTAGAAACCGAATGCTACCTTTAGACCCGCGATCTGTCTGTTTGATCATAAAAGCTAGAATAAGCTTCGGGCTACTTTTTTTTTTTTTTTTTGGGATAGGTTTGCTCTTGACCCAAGACTAAGCCCAAACGAGGCAAAGACTGAGTCTACGATGGAGCGAGCTCACCTAGAAGATGCCTGTTCACTCTAGCTTTGAAGATTTAACTCACTAAGGCAGATAAGACTCATCAATTCATAGATCTTTCTTAAATATTTCCTCATATTTCAGTTAGTCATATTTATTTAGTGTATACTCGTATACAATATTATGTATATTTATAAATATGTGTTCTTATATAAATTTATTGTATACTAGCGGACCCGCAGACGTTGTCCTGCCCTTTTTTTAAATCTTCTTACTTTTTAAACCTTCCCTGGACTTCCACGAATATTTGGGAACTAAAATTATTCAAATCCGTTAGAATTCGAAAACGGATTTCGTATTTTAGCGAGACTAACGAACAGCAATTAATTTTTATATATAAAAGATTTTAATATTAAGTATAATGTGTCATATTATTGGTATTATTATTTTTGTATTTTCTCTTTTATTTATACACGCAAGTGTACACACAGCATCACGTCAAGTTAAACACTGCGGTATCTTGTGCTTGTGTAATAAGGGCAATTTTGCAACAAAATTGTGTAGCCTAATGTGCCGTCATCAGTACAATATCTTCTTTCGTATTAAAATACGAACATTGAACGTTCTGAAATCTTTTATCAGTATCTCACTGTCGTTGACGCGTCACGGTGTGTATTGTTTAACTGATCGTAGATATAGTATTTTTGTGAGTGTAATGTTTAAAACATTAGACAAGATTCTTTGAGACCATTCAAAGGCAAGATCTGAACATCCTTGAATTAGTTATGCTGATTTTTTTCAACTGAAAAAATAGTTTGAATACGCAGTAACAATATAGGTAAGCGATAGTGATCTATGGTTTGTTTCTTGGGTTGGGTGACATTCCGATCGTTTAAGTGACGTCTATTTTCAAGCGTCTTCATGCTTTGAAATTCTCCTCTTGGTCCCTTAGTCGTTAAGCCTGGTTGCTGCCTCGTTGGTGTAGTGGCAAAGTTTCTGCCTTACATCCGAGAGGTCCTGGGTTCGAATCCCAGGTCGAGCCAAAATTGTTTCTTAGATTTTCTGTCATGATGTTCTCAAAAACAGCTCGGAGTCGGGAATTTGCGGTGTTACACCCCCGTGCCTCGGTGCGCACGTTAAGCTGTTGGTCCTGCGCCTGATCTCCGGTCATGTCGGATTGCCGTCTCACCGAACTTTGAGAGTGATGGAACAGTGAGTGGACCTGTGTATTGCGCTCACACTTGTGCACTGGCTTATCTCTCTGTTCAGATTGGCCGCCGTATTCGAAATCGGCCAGGAGGTATTATTGAGCCTGGTTAGAGGGCCTCGGGCGGCTTGATAACATCACTCAGAAAGTTGGTCACTTACCTTACAAACTACCCCTCCTCCGCACCCGCGTCGAGTGTGGCTCGTACCACCTCATAGTTGAGGTGAGGCCTGTTCCCAGCAGTGGGACACATATTGACGGATGACATGATGATGATATGTCTCAAAAACAATCAAATGCAGGCGGAAAAAATGTTTTGAATAGAATAGAACAAATATTTATTGACGACCACTTTGGTGTACCGGTCAAGAAGTTGACTATTAAGCGAGAGGTCGCGATCGATCCCCGCACTGTACAAACATTTGTGTGCATGAACATGTCTGTTTGTACTGGTCTGGGTGTTATATATGTATTTATATAAGTTTATTTCTAATACCACTGCTGTTGATTCTGATATCTGTAACACAAGTGCTTGAGCTACTTACCACGGAGTCAGATCAATGTATGTGATGTTGTTGTTGTATTTTTTTTAAATTTATCCGGTACATTTTACACAAAACATGCTGTTACTAAAGATTTATATAAATAAAAATATGATGTTTTGGGTATTATGTAGAAAGTTGGTGTTCATTTTCATTATCTTCTCCAAAATTCTTATTTATATACAAAATGATAACGAAATCTGTATTGCTTATTTACCGAGATAAGTGTTAGTCTTACCTACTAAGGTGATATAAAATTTCAAGGATGTTTCAATCAGGTGAAAGACGAATGTTTTAATTAATGATTAAGTAAGCGATGTAACTATGTTTACGTTTAAAGATATTTATTACTCTTAAGAAAAACAGATTACAAAGTAAATGTGATAATTTCAACTATGAATCATAATTTTGGGGTTCCGCTCAAGTGACCAATCTTTAAAATGGTTGGTAGGTTCAAAAGAGGTCCTTAAGCATATAAATATTTTGAACTAGTTTTTACCTGCGACTTCGTCGAATGCGTTGTTTTCCCGTAACACCAATTTTATCCAAATATAATTCAAATCTTTGGTAATTTACGACTGAAAGCGATCAGATTCCCCGGAAAGTAGTTTTTCCCATGATAATGCGTTGTCAAAAGAAACTCATGTCCTAAGTCTCAAACTATCTCCTTACCAAATTTCATTTAAATCTACTCAGAAGTTTAGGTGTAAAAGCGATCGGCGCACCTTTATTTTACCATTAAAAAGTAGCCTATGTCCTTTCTCGGGTATCAAAATATCTCCATACCAAATTTCATTGAAATTGGTTCGGCAGTTCAGGCGTGATTGAGTAACATACAGACAGGCAGATTTACTTTCGCATTTATAACATTAGTAGGGATTTGAATAACCTTTGGAATGTTATTACACACATTATGGTTTACTTTCTTCTTAACTTTTGACGTGACAACGTCTTATATAGTTGATGGAATCAGGCGTTACTTTGCGGAAATCCATGACTAAAGCTGAAAAAGATGATTATTTTGCTTTAAATTTCCACTAGACGACGCCAGCGCAGGACCCAAAATCCATCCAACTGTAATCACCTGAAAAAAGTAGAGCTGGAAGTCGCAGGACTTACAATACCTACAAATCACAACGTGACACAGAAGATGCACTCGGAATCACAACACTGACACCAACAAAACACTCGACGCGTTTCGCCACTACACGTGGCATCCTCAGGAGATGTTGTCGCTTCGACAGTAGTACTACTGTCGAAGCGAATTTCAAGACTACTGTCGAACTACTAGTACTACTGTCGAAGCGAATTTCAAGACTACTGTCGAAGCGACAACATCTCCTGAGGATGCCACGTGTAGTGGCGAAACGCGTCGAGTGTTTTGTTGGTGTCAGTGTTGTGATTCCGAGTGCATCTTTTGTGTCACGTTGTGATTTGTAGGTATTGTAAGTCCTGCGACTTCCAGCTCTACTTTTTTCAGGTGATTACAGTTGGATGGATTTTGGGTCCTGCGCTGGCGTCGTCTAGTGGAAATTTAAAGCAAAATAATCATCTTTTTCAGCTCTAACGTCTTATATTTCGATGGAGCCGGCTGCACGCACCAAGAAACATGACACATGCGGCGTTACTTCGCTCTGAGGCGTGCCATTCAAGGCTTGAAGTGCAAGCGAAAGCGCGGAACGAGTGACAAAGAGGCAACGTGACACAGACGTTGTCACGAATGCCTTGCGTCTCTCTTCCACTCAAACATGTTTTCTGTCACGTAAAATCTTCGCCCGTAAAACCGACTTTACAGGCAACCATTTTTTTATACGCTTTTAGTAGATCGGGGTGTATGTATGAATGTATGTAACGGAATTTCTGAGCTCAATTTTCACCAACTTCTGGAAATCGGATAAATTTGAAACTTTGCACCTAAGTACCGATGACAATGCAATAATGTGATAAGAGTTTTGATTAAAAAAATAAAAATAAATAATAGTTTAATAAACTTAAAAAAAACAAGCTTTTATTGCTAAGTAAAAAAGAGAAAATAATTTCTGAATTTATATAACAGTAGAGTAAAAAGCGTGGGGTGCTTGGTATAGTAGTATGTGAAAATCATTCTATTATTGGCACGTATAAAAGAAAAGTATGAAAACGTCATAAAGTGCACTCCATGCTTTTTACTCTTCTGTAATTAAATTTAAGTTTATGTCTACTAGCGGTTCATTCCACGGAGATTTTTGTGTTTCCTATACATACCATGATTGTGTTAACTTATCCACAGAAAGCAAAATGGCGGCATCCAGGTGACGGACAGCTGCTATGCGCGCGGCACTCCTCATCCGCGTTGGCTCTGCAGGGATATGCTGATGGGTGAGTATTTTTATCCATTTATAACATATTTGCTCGTAAAGTGGCTGCAATTACACCAATCTCTAATATTGTAATGTATTTCATTACGTACTTGTGCGATAATGTTATGTAAAACGCACGAGTTTTTTTGATGTGACAACGTCTTATAAATTGGTTTGCCGGGTGACACTACAAGAAACTGCGTTACGCTGCACCGCTCACGTTCCGCGCTCACAATGAGAGCGAGTGAGAGGCACGCGTCCCTTCGACTCGGGCATGGTTAGCCCGCCTAAGAGCGAGTGAGACAGACATAAAAAGTGAAAGGCACGCGTCCCTTCGACTCGAGCACAGTTAACCCGCCTAAGAGCGAGAGAGACAGAGCGAGAGAGAGAGAGAGTGAGAGAGATAGGCATACACACCGGTTCATGTTATACGAATGAATATTCACATTAAAATTATTTTACCACTCAAAGTCGATGTCACGTAAAACTTTCGCCCGTATACCGACTTTACAGGCAACCAATTTTTTTTTTTAAATATAGTTACATTCACGGTTTTTTGAGATGCTCCGTCTAAAAATGAACGATACTTTTTAAAATCTTAGCAAAGAGTTTTTATGTCAGAAAAGTGGTCAATATTTTGTATTCTTTAATTTAATCAATTTCAATGAACAAAAATATTAATTTACTTTATTAGTAATGCTGGCTGTTTTTGCACCTTCGCCTAAAAAAAGTTGATGCGCGCGCATCGCTAGTTTGTGCCAGTGGACAAGTAAAAATAATTTCGCGCGCTTTTTCTTTTCGCTGTATTGTTTTTATTTAGTTTTTGTTTTATTTCCTCGCAAATATGTTATAAAACGTCGTATGACATACGTGCGCTTTGAAAATTACAACCTCTGCTTCCTTATTCAATTCCTTCCTGCTTCATTATTCCTTCCTTGCAATATCGCCTCGGTTGTAATTTTTAACTTACCGCACTTATATCATATATCATACATAATGTACTATTATTTAAGCTTTATTGCACGACTAAACTATGTAGAAAAAAAAGGTGAACTTAACGCCGTAGGGCATTCTCTACCAGTCATACGGCGGTGCGACAAAATAAATAAAAGAGAAAACACAAAAATAGTAATACCAATAATATGACACATGAGATTAAATATAAAATCCACAATAAATTTATGAATACATATTTATAAACACACATAATAAAATACTTATATAAACTAGATAAATAAAAAATATACCGAACTGTTAAAGAAAGATCTATAATATTATATATTGTATGATAATAGTATTCCTGGCCGATTTCGACCACGGCGGCAAATCTCAACAGAGATCAACCAACTACGCAGGAGATTTTATAGTGCACAAGTGTGAGCGCAATACACAGGTGTACTCACTGTTCCTTCACTCTCAAAGTTCGGTGAGACGGCAATCCGACATGAACGGAGAGAGATCAGCCGCAGGACCAACGGCTTAACGTGCGCACCGAGACACGGGGTGTAACACCAACTACTTCCCGACTCCGAGCTGTTTTTGAGAAATTCATGACAGAATATCTTAGAAACAATTTTGGGATTCGAACCCAGGACCTCTCGGATGTAAGGCAGAAACTTTGCCAGTACACCTACGAGGCAGTCATTGATTTATTTGTTTACATTTTATTTTAACCTGACGTTTCGGACCCTTTTCAGCCGATGCGGCCATAGGTAGACTAAGGTGTTAGTTGTCATTACAGAGTTTAAAAAAAAATGTAAACTACCATTTAAAAAAAAAGTTACGTTCTTATCTACACAAAATGAGCTAACAGTATCTTGAGGTCCTGCAGTGCAAATCTTAAGGTATAGCTTAAGTCTTGGCTAAAACAAGATCCTAAACTGGTGGAATTTTCCAACCATCTTAGTCATTAAATTCTTCTTTCTTGGTGTCTTCTAATTTTCATGGCCTCACGGAGCATACGAGGAAGAAAACGACGTTCTTCAAATATGTGAATGTGTCTTTGTGTGTGTCTGTCCGTGGCATCTTAGCTTTCGAACGGATGGACCGATTTCAATGCGGTTTTTTATTATTCGAAATATATTTGTTAAGTATTTTTTGCGTTTACAACGCTATTTTTTTAATTTCGAAAAGACAACACTTAAAAAAATATTTTCGGCTTTTTTATTTTATATATAAAATATTTTTTTAAGTATTCGAAATCTTCTATATATATATATATATAGTTAACTCTTTTGCAAAAAAAACGGGCACTTTAGATTTTTTTCTCTACTTTAATGAAGAAGAACAAGAAATAGGTTTTATTAATTTGAAGATGTATTGGCATGTTATTTGAAGCATCCTGGCATGATTCTTTACGTTCCAAATTTAAAATTTGAAATTAATAAAAGATAAATAATGATTATTGTGGATTATTCTAAAATTGCTTTACTAATGGCGCGAATTGCTGAAACGATTTTTAACTGATTACGATATTTTAAAACTTTTTGGACATTTTCTGCAAATTAAACAATTTAATCTTTATTTTTACATTAAATACCACTTTTTGATATGAGTGATAAAGCGATAAGGGCCGGTAAAATTATAGCCCTACTTGAAGAAGGTTGTTCGCAAACTTACGTGTCTCAGCGGCTAAATGTGAGTCGTTCAACTGTCCAGAGGACTTGGCAACGGTATCAAGAGACCGGTTCGGTCAAAAGAAGACCCGGGTCGGGAAGAAAACGATGCACAGAACCAAGAGATGACCGCTTTTTGGTGAGTCAGGCGTTGCGGAATCGTAAGGCGTCAAGTGTGGACCTGAAGAAGAGCCTTGAAGAAGTAAGAGGAGTAGAAGTTAGCTTGTGGACGGTCAGGAGGAGGCTTTTGGCTGCCAATATCAGGAGTTACCGCCCAGCTCGGGGCCCTAAATTACTCCGTGAGCGCCGTGTTGCTCGACTTCAGTTTGCTCGGAACTGTGCTTCATGGACTCTGGAGGACTGGAATAAAGTATTGTTTTCTGATGAAGCTAGAATCTCTTTGTGTGGAGAGGACCGACGCCGGCGAGTGCTGCGAAGACCACGGGAACGCTATGCGGAAGTGTGTTTCGAAGAAATCACTCCTTATGGCAGAGGCTCCGTTATGTTTTGGGCAGTAATTAATTCGACGGAGCGTACGGAGTTAGTTTTCATAGAAAATGGAACATTAAATGCACATCGGTACATAATGGAAGTCCTAATTCCATATGCACAACCCACATTGACTGCACTTGGGGAAGATTCCATTTTTATGGACGACAATGCTCGCTCGCACCGTTCTGGCGACGTGGAAGCGTACATGCAAGAAGTTGGGATCCGTCGTTTAGATTGGCCAGCTCGAAGTCCTGACCTCAATCCAATTGAGCATGTCTGGGATGTTCTAAAGAGACGTGTAAGATCAGTGCAACCTGCCCCACAAAACATCAGGGAGCTAAAAAGAGTCATTGCAGAAGAGTGGGAACGAATTCCTCAAAACGTTATTAAAAACATCGTGGAAAGCATGCCCAGAAGGATTCAAGCTGTGATTTTGGCAAGAGGAGGTCACATTCGGTATTAGGTTTTTACATTTGTAACTTTATTTAATTAAAAAAAGTAAAAAAAAATCTTATCTTTATTGCCGACCACTTCTTATTGTTTGGGCGTGTACATCGGTTTTAAAGAATCCATCGTTTTTTTTTCTTTTAGTTGCCCGAACTCACTTCACGCGCATTAATTTACACGATTATAAGTATACAGACTACGTCAAAGAAATAAATTTCATTTAATTAACTCAAATCGACCTTAGAACGTAAATTTCCTTAGGTGCCCGTTTTTTTTGCAAAAGAGTGTATATATATATATAAATGAAACCCGTTTTCCTTGGTCACGGCATCACGCGTGAATGGCTGGACCGATTTCACTAATTCTTTTTTTGTTGTATTTGTTATTATTAGGAGAAGGTTCTTACGGGAAAAAAATTAAGAAAATCTCTCAGAAATATTGAAAAATATACATTTAATTCTGCATATTTTAAAAAACGCGCGTAACTAATGTCAATGTCATTCGATGACATTGTTCAATCAATCATTGCAACGCTAAGGCGGTACGTAGTTCGCCGGGTCAGCTAGTGGCCAATAACGTTAGTTAGTGTTCGACTAACATGTGTAACCGGCTTTAAAGCTGAAAAAGAGGATTATTTTGCTTTAAATTTCCACTTAAATTAAAATTAAAGTGTTTTTTTTGTGAAGCAAAATAATTCTCTCTTTCAGCTTTAGCCATGGATTTGTAACGCCTGATTCCATCAACTATAACCGGCTTTAAACAAAGTTACAGTGCATTGTCGATCTACGAGACGTCTGAACGCGAACGCTTCGTTTGAAAAATGACATAGCATAGGTCCCAAGAATCATAATTAACCTAATGTCCATTTCTACGAAAATTTCGTTGGCGGGAGTTATCGGTCTTAGCGATAAGACCGGCTAAATATTTCGACTTTTGAGGTGTGCGTCTCCGCTTTTTTTTCATGTAAAGATCGCATTCGGCTAATTTGGTTCCCCCACTGTTTAGTATGGATTTATATGTTATGGAACAGAGACCAATCCTAGCGACCGGGTCGCGCGACCGCTACCCTCGATAGTGAGGCGCTTCACGTTAAGGGTCACCGTCTCGTGTCACATTCGCGCCCTTCGCTAGGAACTTAGATCGAACCGAAAAGAAGCAGATCTGGTATGAGCTTGTCGCGCGAGGACCTAGAGCAGTTCATGGACCAGCTCCGCCCTTAGTTGTCGGCAGTACTGCGACTTTTTTCACGTGCGTGCGTGTGCGTAAGCGGCCCATTTATAAGTTGACGATTGTAAGGACGTACCGTACCTTTATCTGTTTGGTTTGTAAGGCTAGGAAACGAATGTCACTTTTTAATTTATCGCGTACTATACTAGCTACCTGCCCCGGCTTCGCACGGGTGCAATGCTGATACTAAATACACTACAAAAACACTGTGAACGTTGTATACAGGGTGTAAAAATAAACCTTACCGAAGCCGAATACCACATATTCTACCAATTGTTACCATCATTTTTTTCCTTTCACCGTACCTGGGAATTAAACGGTTACTGAGGTATTGATTAAAGTTAAATTATTGGTTAAAGTTTGAAAAAAAAAATTGATGATTTTTACAGAAATGTCGTCTGTCCGATATAACTAACTTTTTTCCAAAGAAACATGGTACAAATTTTTACGGCGTATAGCAACACGCCCAGCGGTCACTTCCCCGCGTGCGCGCTGTACATTGCGGGTTAGTATGAAATTGTTTTTTTTATTTCAAAAAATAAAAAGTTTTTTTTTCAGCAAAAATTTATTTTTCATACGATTTGGTTTGATGTACTGAACGCGTGGTTGAAGGCTTCGGTAAGGATTTTTTTACTCCCGGTGTAAAAACATAGCGACCCGCCCCGGCTTCGCACGCGTGCAATGCTGATACTAAATACACAACAAAACACTGTGAACGTTATATATAAAACATAGTTTCCCGCTCTGGCTTCGCACGGGTATAACATAAATATAGTCTGTCACTCACTGAAAAAATGATTAAAATCGATCCAGTAGTTTTGATGACATGACATTAATGGCTTACAGTTATAACCCGTTTCGTAATCGTTTATCTCCCTAATTCCAGGTGTTCCCTTCTCCAAATTCCCGAGATTCAAGACCGTGAACGATTCCTTAACCACCCTCCTGAAACTTGTAAGATCACACCTACTGTTATAAACTTATAACGTAGTTGCTTTTAAGATAAAAACTAAACTTACAATCGCTATAGTAGACTTGACGACCACTTTGGTGTAATGGTCAAGTAGTTGACTATTAATCAAGAGGTTCAATCCCGCACTGTAAAAATATTTGTGTGCATGAACATGTCTGTTTGTAATGGTCTGGGTGTTATGTGTATTTATTTAAGTTTATTTGTAATACCACTGTTGATTCTGATATCTGTAACACAAGTGCTTCAGCTACTTATCACGGAGTCAGATCAATGTATGTGATGTTGTTGTATATTATTATTATTATAGTAGTATTTTAGATGTAGCTCATATACCAGTATTTATTTTTACGTTACTGATTACGTAAGCCGGATGAAATACGTTGCGCGTCTGTATGACATATTTTATTCAGATTTGGCAACGTGAACGAGCAATATAAGAAGCGAACTCATTGATGTTACCATGGCTAAACAAACTAAACTTAAAAAAATACTATATGTATGTTAAATGGAACGTTTCGTTAAATTTAGATTGACACCACAGACCCCTTTTACCATCGGACCACCAGACGTACCGCGGGATACCATCCGTACCGTGTCGATGTTCCACAGATACGAACCGAGCGCTTCTCATCTACATTCCTGATTCTCAATGCAAAAGAGTGGAACTCACTACCTGCGTCAGTGTTTACCTGCAATTACAACCTAGGAATCTTCTTAGAGTGAACAGGCATCTTCTATGTGAGCTCCCTCCATCGTAGACTCAGTGTTTGCCTCGTTGGGCTTAGTCATAGATCAAGAGCAAACCTATCCCAAAAAAAGCAGACCGATGATTTCCTCGTTATTATAGTGTTAAACAGTTTATCTCGTAGGGTTGTCACCGTTTGTCGCATGCCATTACAAAAATACGTTCTAGAATTGAATGAACAATAAAATCATAATATTGAAATGAGACACTTTGTACGGATAATTTCGCGATTTATTAATATTTTTACCTGACGTTTCGAAACCTTTTCAGCGTCCGTGGTCACAAGTAGACGACCTGTGTGTGTGAAACGTCAGGTTAAAATAAAATGAAAATAAACTAAACTAAAACAAACTAAATAAATATATAAACAACAACATCACATTACATCATACTGATCTGACTCCCTGGTAAGTAGCTTAAGCTCTTGTGTTACAAATATCAGAATCAACAGTGGTATTACAAATGAACTTAAATAAATACATATAACACCCAGACCAGGTACAAACAGACATGTTCATGCACACAAATATTTGTACAGTGCGGGGATCGAACCCGCGATCTCTTCGTTAATAGTCAACCTCTTGACCGTTACACCAGAGTAGTCGTCGTAACAAAAACTGAAAAGTGGCAACCCTATACTGTCCAGTCGTGTCGTGACTGACACACATATCTGTGACATTGACTGTGACATTGGCCGCACCAGACGGCCTGCGTC
Source organism: Pyrausta despicata (assembly GCA_963921415.1). NCBI lineage: Eukaryota > Metazoa > Arthropoda > Insecta > Lepidoptera > Crambidae > Pyrausta > Pyrausta despicata. The sequence continues at coordinate 1,346,505 of OY992871.1, read as the reverse complement.
CAACTGGTTTGACCACTCAATCAAACTCAATACAGTGGTAATTTATGACTTTTTACTTTTTTTTGCGAGACTGCAGTAGCAAAGAATGATATGAATGAGAATACATTCATAAGTTCTGTTACATTTTAAACCCCGACGAAAAAGAAGGGTGTTATAAGTTATAATAGAGGGGTGTTATAATTTCGAATAAATAATAAACTGCACTGACATCATTCCATACGTCAGTCAGTGTCTCCCTGCAATTACAACCTAGGAATCTTCAAAGCTAGAGTGAACAGGCATCTTCTAGGTGAGCTCGCTCCATCGTAGACTCAGTCTTTGCCTCGTTGGGCTTAGTCTTGGGTCAAGAGCAAACCTATCCCAAATAAAAAAAATAAAAAAAAAACATTTCAACAGAATAGTATTCTGTTTGTGGCATCGTAGCACCCGAACGGATGGGCCGAATTCAGTGCAGTTTTTAGAGTTCCGTACCTCAAAAGAAAAAAACGGAACTCTTATAAGATCACTTTGTTGTCCGTCCGTCCGTCCGTCCGTCTGTCAAGACCGTTTTTCTCAGGAACGCGTGGAGGTATCAAACTGAAATTTCTATGTGATACTTAAGTCTACTGTCCCTGGAAGCTGTAGAAAAATCAACATTCTAAGCCAACGCAATCAAAAGATACAGCCATTTAGGCCGCAAATTTCCGCAAATTTTCGAAACTCGCACGGGATTCAAAACCGGGTACTTCCCGTAAACTTAGAATCTTGAAATTTAGTACGAAGTCACGTCTTATAGTACAGATATAGGAAAAATTACGAAAACCGTAAATTTTCAGTTTCATCATATAAAAAAAAATATTTTTGAGAAAATATTTTTGACAATTTTAAAAATTTCAAAGTTACTACTCCTTATCTACAGGTTTGTACGGAACCCTCGGTGCGGGAGTCCAACTCGCACTTGACCGGTTTATTTAATTTATTCGAAAGATAATTTAATCACGGTGGATCTTAGCTGTGGCTGGTTAAAAACCGTCTAACCGTTGAAGCTCATCAGCTGTTTATGTGACTTATATCGGAGTTTTTGACGTGACAACGTCTTATAAATTGGTTTGCCGGGTGACACTTCAAGAAACTGCGTTACGCTCCGCTCACGTTCCGCGCTCACAATGAGAGCGAGTGAGAGGCACGCGTCCCTTCGACTCGGGCATGGTTAGCCCGCCTAAGAGCGAGTGAGACAGACATAAAAAGTGAAAGGCACGCGTCCCTTCCACTCGAGCACAGTTAACCCGCCTAAGAGCGAGAGAGACAGAGCGAGAGAGAGAGAGTGAGAGAGATAGGCATACACACCGGTTCATGTTATACGAATGAATATTCACATTAAAATTATTTTACCACTCAAAGTCGTAGTCACGTAAAACTTTCGCCCGTATACCGACTTTACAGGCAACCAGTTTTTAAATTTTAAAAATGTTTTATCTATAATAATAATAATAAATAATTTATTCCACACCATAATCTTAGTAACACATAACAATAAAAAAACATACACCTTAAGATCTAATTAATCTGGTGGGTACAACTAATGACTATGGTGGGTTGACCCCCGAACTAGGAAAAATCCTGTGTCTCACGCTATCAACCCTATAAAAGTAATAGGCTTAACTACCTTAGGGACATAATGTTTATAACGTGCCAATCCTGAAAGCTAACGGTGCAATAAAAATCGGTTATCAATCTGCGCATGCGACCCTCAAATCACGTTGGTTGTTTCAAATTGTGAATTTCACGCGGATAGTTTGTGAGATAACAGCTGATAATTGAACTGTAAACAACTTATAAATTAATACGTATGACTGTGAATTTTGCAATAGTGATAATTTGTTATTTTAGTTTCTTAGAAACGTGCTTTTGGCGCAGTTGGGGCATCGCTTTGGTAGTGATACCAAAGTTAAGCACCTTTAGGCGCAGTCGTGTTTTAGACGAGTGGCCATTCCAACCATATAAGTTAACTCTATTTACAAGTATATACGTGCTTCGGAAGGCACGTTAACCTGTTGGTTTCGGTTATGGACAGATATTGGTCGGGAAGCCTGGTCAGAGCCCCACTGGTGGTTTAATAACATCTGACAGTAGGATTGGTCTTTTAGGCGCAGTCGTATATTAGATGGGTGACCATTCCAACCATGTAAGTACATCTATTTACAAGTATCTCCGTGCTTCGGAAGGCACGTTAAGCTGATAGTCTCGGTTCAATAGATATTAGTCGGGAAGCCTGGTCAGAGGCCCACGGGCGGCTTAATAACATCTGACAGTAGCATTGGTCACTTACCTTACAAACAAGCCCTCCACCGAACAGCACTGAGCGCGCGTGGTGGAGTATGGCTCTGACCACCTCATAGTTGAGGTGAGGCCTGTGCCCAGCACGTATAAACGCTGATGAGATGAGATAAGACCCTTTACATCGGCGGACCATTAGCGGCTGCTTCGCTGCTAAATGTGCGAAGTGTGTGATGAGGTCTTAGTATCTAGAAACTACGTTGGTGTACTGGTGAATTTTCCGCCTTACATCCAAAAGGTCCTGAGTTTGAATCCCAATAATGATTCTGGGATTTTCTATCATGAATTTCTCAGTAACAGCTAGGAGTCTGGAAGTCGGCGGTGTTACGGCCCCTTGCATCGGTGCGCACGTTACGCCGTTGGTCCTGCGCCTGATCTCTCTTCTATCATGTCGGATTGCCGTGTCACCGAACATTGAGAGTATAATGGAACAGTAAGTGCACCTGTGTCTTGCGCTCACACTTGTGCACTATAATATCTTCTGCGCAGTTGGCTAATCTCTGTTGTGATTATCTCGCCTTGGTCAAATTCGGCTTGGAGACTATTATTATTAGTATCTTGAAACTGTAAAAGGATTGTAATTATATCCGGATTGCGTAATAGATATTATGTCCTTATCTTATCAATCAATAACAACAGTTATCTATCACTACTTTGGTGTTGAATTTTAAAACATTCTGCGCAATATAAAATCCTACTAGGGATAGGGATTTTGGACATTTTTCATCGACTTTATTCAAGGTTTATTTAACGTTGGCGGGCTATGACAGAAAAACTATGCAAATAATTCTGTGACATATTGCCTACAGAATAATAGTAAATAATAAAAAATTTGTAATTTTTTGCAAAAAGAACATGCAATCCTCGAAAAGAAATGCCTTTTTTTTCAAGTTTCTGCTAAATTTTTTCATATTTTTTATTTATTTATTTAATTTTAAACTGCAAACATTACGTAAATTGAACTCATTTCAACTGAGATATGACACATTTAGTGTTACTGTACCCTAGACTTTGCAAAAAAGTTTGACTGATGATAAAAAAAGTGGTAGGTACCCCTTCTTCGAAGCTTTTATGTTGATGAATTTTTGCATAATATCGATATTCAAAATGTCGAAAGACACTATATGTATACGCACTCTTATTTGTAAATATCGTCCCATCTTTGGTGGAACATACTCTATGATTATCTCCAAGCGGCTTAACAGCTGACACGTCACATAGCTATATTAAGACCGAATAATTTCTCAATTTGGTATTGGTTATGCATCTTTTGGCAAGCACAGTGCATACCGAAATGGACTGTGATCGCATGATATTCTTACGACTAAACTAAAATATCCATACTTAATATTATATATATGAGAGAGTAACTCGGTCTGTCTGTATGTTACTCAATCACGCCTAAACTACTGAACCGATTTGCATGAAATTTGGTATGGAGATATTTTGATACCCGAGAAAGGACATAGGCTACTTTTTCCCGCGGGAAAATGATGCATTCCCATATGGGAAAATTCAGGTAGGCCGATCGCTTTTTTTAATGTATGAAAATTAATTGCTTTTCGTTAGTCTCACTAAAACTCGAGAACGGCTAAACCGATTTCTATGTTAGCCTTGAAATATATGTGGAAGCTCAGGGAAGGTGTAAACGATGAGAAAATGTTAATGAATTGCGAAAACAGCGTCTGCCGGGTCTACTAGTAGGATATAAAATCTTTTTTGACGTGACAACGTCTTATAAATTGGTTTGCCGGTTGACACCTCAAGAAACTGCTTTACGACGCTCCGCTCACGTTCTGCGCTCACAATGAGAGCGAGTGAGAGGCACGCGTCCCTTCGACTCGGGCATGGTTAGCCCGCCTAAGAGCGAGTGAGACAGACATAAAAAGTGAAAGGCACGCGTCCCTTCCACTCGAGCACAGTTAACGCCTAAGAGCGAGAGAGACAGAGCGAGAGAGAGAGAGTGAGAGAGATAGGCATACACACCGGTTCATGTTGTACGAATGAATATTCACATTAGAATTATTTTACCACTCAAAGTCGTTGTCACGTAAAACTTTCGCCCGTATACCGACTTTACAGGCAACCAATTTTTTTTTTTAAATTAAATTAGAAATTAGATTGGAAGGATGGCCGTTTTTCTGTAGCGCTGCACAGGCGACTGGGGTGACCATTTGACAGCTTAGCAGCTTTTCGATTTATCCTTTGAAATCCAAAATCTTGGCAAAAAACTGCTTACCTATCAAAATTTCGTTATTTGTCATTTTTCTACTACGTAAGTACGGTGACATCTACAGAAGTACTTTTACAAGAATTTGATTCTGCATATATGAAAATAAAATCAATAAAATCTTTTTTTTTATTTTAGTATTTTTTTGCGTTCACAATTTATTTTTAAATTCGATAAGACATTATAATTCTTTTCGGCTCCGGTCATCAGGGTAGATTCGAACCCCCCAACTTTGGAAGTCCGGTCCAATTCATTTTTTAAATCTATTTATCTTTGTAAATAGACTCACAAGAAGCACTTTTACATGACCCAACATATAAATTGACCCTACCACCGCTTCGGGAAAATTTGGCGACTCGAAATTCGTGTTGAATTACTCAGTAGGTACTAACATTGACGGTGTGTATATATTCTCCTTGTTATTGACAAATCGCTGACGTTATTGTAACAATATTTGCATATGTGTTAGACTGACCTTATTTACAATGTGACGTCACAGTCAATATTCAGGCCCTCGAGTGGTGTTTAATGATGGCTGACGATCAGGGCCTCTAGACAAAGTTGCATAATATCATTAATCTACGATACAAATCGTAGTCTACTTCGTTTGATACATTTATGGAAATATACAACATCATCACATACATTGATCTGGCTCCGTGGTGACTGGCTAAAGCACTTGTGTTACAGATATCAGAATCAACAGTGGTAGTACCAAATAAACTTACATATAACACCCAGACCAGTACAAACAGACATGTTCATGCACACAATTGTTTGTATAGTGCGGGGATCGAACCTGCGTCCTCTTGGTTAATAGTCAACTTCTTGACCATTACACCAAAGTGGTCGTCATTTATAGAAATGAAATTTGCCTACGCTATGTTGCTAGAGTAATTACGTTTTTCGTCTTCGACCACCTGCATGGTGTAGCGGCGTGAGTACCAATTATAAGGTGCCGCCATCTGCAGTCTGGGGTTCGATTCCCGTACTGAAACAATATTGGAAACTCACTGTAACTGCTGTAAAAGTGAGGTGTTTGTGTGTGTGTGTGTATGTGATTGTGTTTTTATGTGTGCCTGTCTGTGGCATCGTAGCTTCCGAACGGATGGACCGATTTCGTTGTGGTTTTTTTTATTCGAAAGATAATTTAACCACGGTGGTTCTTAACCATGGTTGGTCAACAGCCGTGAAACCGTTGAAGATCACCATCTGTTTTCACATCTCATCAGAGGTTTTATTAAACTGAAAAGTTAGTTTTGAGCGGTAAAAGATAATGTAATACTTTTGGGCGTAGTAATAGTCCTCCTGGCCGATTTCAATCTCAACAGAGATCAGCCAAATACGCAGGATATAATAATAAATAAATAAATAAATAAATATTTCACAACAATCACACCAATTCTCTAGTCCCAAATTAAGCTACGAGGCTTGTGTTATGGGTACTAGACAACGGATAAACATACTTAAATACTTTTTTTTTGTAAATAAATACATTTTATACATAGAAAACACCCAGACCAGTACAAACACACATGTTCATGCACACTTATGTTTGTACTGTGCGGGGATCGAACCCGCGACCCTTGGTTTTAGAAGTCCGACCTGTGGACCACTGCACCAAGTGGTCGTAATATAGTGCACAAGTGTGAGCGCAATACGCAGGTGCACTCATTGTTCCATCACTCTCAAAGTTCGGTGAGATGGCAATCCGACATGACCAGAGAGAGATCAGTCGCAGGACCAACGGCTTAACGTGTTTTTTAAGTACGGGGGTGTAACACCGCAAACTTCCCGACTCCGAGCTATTTTTGAGAAATTCATAACAGAAAATCTCAGAAACAATTTTGGCTCGACCTGGGATTCGAACGCAGGACCTCTGGGATGTAAGGCATAAACTTTGCCACTACACCAACGAGGCAGTCAACTTTTGGGCGTAGTCTATCAGCAATATTGACACATGCATGACGTTTGTTTATTTATAACAGCAAACTGCGACTTCAGATCACGATGTCATAATTTAGTTATCAGCAACACACCTCTCGCTAATTAAATTAACAGGTACGTTTCGTAAATATTTTGTGACAGACGCGGTCAAAATAGAAAATATTTGTTGAGTTATTTTTATCCGACTTCTTCTTCTTTAACTTAAGAGCTGCGCTCTTGTCAGTGGAGTAATCGCCATTCGTTCCTTTCTTCTGCCTTCTTTTTGACCTCCTGGTGGACGTGACCCTGACTTTTTCCTTTACTTGGTCAAAATAACTTCTTCTAGGCCTTCCTCTTCCCCTCTTTCCTTCTACCTTTCCTTCTATGATGTTACCTAAGACCCTGTCATGTCGTATCAGGTGTCCTATCATATTTCCCCGTCTAATTTCTACTGTTTTCAAAATATTTCTTTCCTCATCTACAATCTTTAACACTTCTTCCTTTTGTGTTTTTCTCTGTCCAGCTGATTCTTTCCATTCTTCTCCAACACCACATCTCAAATGCTTCTAACCTCTCTCTTTCTCTCTGCGTTAATGTCCACGTCTCACTTCCATATAAGGCTACTCCAGATGTAAGTTTTAATAAGTCTTTTCCTGATTTTCTTGGAGATATTTACTCTTAGTAAATGCTTCTTGCTGTTGAAAGCTCTCTTGGCCATAGCTATTCTCAAAATTACATCTGGAGTACAACTAGAGTCTTGTGTTATTCGACTTCCAAGATATCTTAAAGACTGTACCTGTTCTAAATCTGCATTATTGAGTTTTATTTTAATGCTGAATGGGCTGGTTTTTGATGCACACATAGTTTTCGTTTTATTGTGGTTAATCTTTAGGCCAAATTCTCTAAATACGGAATCTATTTCCTCTATGAGGTTTTGTAACTGTTGGGGACATTCTGCTACGGCTGCAATATCGTCTGCAAACCGTATGAACTTTACTCTTTTTCCATTAATTTTGATCCCACCCTTGTCTGACTCTGCGATTTTTCTTATCGCGCTTTCTATAAATATATTGAATATCATTGGCGATAGTGGACACCCCTGCCTGACTCCTTGTCTAATCTTTGCTCTTGCTTCCTCATCTCCAATTTCTATCACTATTTCTTGTTCCTTATATAGTTGGTATATAATCCTCCTAAGTAGTCCTCCTCTGTAGTCGAATCCTGTGTCTTTCAGTATCTTCATCATCTTTCCCAATCTATTTTGTCGAACGCTTTTTCTAAGTCGACAAACACAATAAATGTGTCTAAATCTACATCCATGCGCCTATCTAATAACAATCTTAGCGCTAAAATTGCTTGTCTTGTTCCTTTCTTTTCACGAAATCCGAATTGATCATCTCCCAACACACCTTCGGTGATGTGTTTGAATCTGTTTTGTAAAATTTTAAGCAATATTTTAGATACATGTGAAATTAGACTAAGTGTTCTGTGCTCTTCGCATTTCTGGGTATTCGGTTTTTTTGGTAGAGTTACTAGTTTGCTGACTTTAAAATCTTGTGGTACTGTTCCTGTCTTGTGTATTTGCTTTATTTTATTAAATAATTCTTCTAAAATAGGTTCACAATTTGCATATTTAATGAGTTCTATATGTATTCTGTCTACTCCTACTGCTTTTCTATTCTGAATACTCTTTAATGCTTTGTCAAATTCTTAGTATTTCTGGGCCCAAAGCCTCCTCTTCCACCTGATCTTCTTTTTCTAAATCGTTCTCATTTAAACCTTTTCCTTGATAAAGTGACTCTATGTATCTCTGTATTATTTCATTTGGATTCATAAGTATTTTTCCTTCTTCATCTATTATAGCCTATCATCTATTATTATTTTTATCCGACTATGGCGAAGCAAAAAGGATTTTAACCCGACTACGGCGAAGCAAAAGGATTTTAACCCGACTACGGCGAAGCAAAAAGGAGGGTTATGATTTTGACCGGTATGTATGTATGTTTGTATGTTCATCTGTTCCCTCATAACTTCTCAACCGTTTATCATATTTTGACAAATGAGGTGTCGTTAAATGCGCCTAAGCTGCCCTGCTGGTTATAGGCTAGGTCAGGGGACGGCAGACTGCGGCTCTTCCATAGGATTAATATGGCTCACTCACTGCCTGACTGTACCGATTTATCACAAAAAAAAACACCTAAACAGTATGAAATAACTGAATTCATCGTCAACTTGCGCGCTCGCACTCCGTTACCCAGCCGCCCGGCATGTCCGGCGGCTCTTTGAAGGTATAGGAAAATCTACAAACTGGATACTTGGCTCATCTGATCGGTAAATCTGCCGACCCCTGGGCTAGGTCTTAGAAGACAGTGATTCCTCCAAGGAGAAGAAAGTAATGTTATTTAGGAGAAAGAAAAATGTAGGCTTAAGGTTATTTAACAATGGAAATTATCAGAAGGAACATAAGATAAATAATAATAATAGACTAAACTAATATATTAAAGGGCGTGTGTGTGGCTTGTGTTGCTAACGAGCACAAGAGATGTGGGTGTGTATATGTGGGGTGGGAGTGTGTGTAAGTGTGTGTGTTTGTGGGGGGGGGGGGGGGTGAATATTTGAATGCGTGGTGTGTGGAGAGTGTGTGATTTAATGTGATTTCGCCTAGGTTAATTTAGTAAGCTTTCGGTTTCATTATAATTTCATTATAATTCAGTCGTGAACGAAAATTTTTTTGCAACGTATTATATTTATCACAGCCAAATGGTTAAAATTGCTGTTAAATCAGACAGCTAGCTCCTTAACTGAACAACGCCATTCATTCTCGCGTCTAGCGTTTTAATTGAACATTTGAGGCGCTTAAAATGTTCAATAGTTCAGCTGATACAAAAGCCGAAGTCTAATTGAATTAGTTCAGCACTCACCACCGCGGCGCTAGGTGCGTTTCGTTTTCAATACGTCATTAACTAGCCGATGTTTTTCATCGTTTCAAGTTATTTTTTTTAAAGTAAGAAGTAAATATATGTAACTAGTTAGTGTTAATTTAGAGACATAATTTCTGCTTAGCCCAAACGTATGACTGGTATAGAATGCCCTACGGCGTTAAGTCCACCTTTAGTACATAGTTTTGTTGTGCAATAAAGTTTAAATAAATAAATTATGGTGCCACAAAAGTGGTATGAGGAAATCAAAATTTTAAAAAAATATCCGAGGAGAAATTAAAATTTAAAATAAATACATATAATTAAATACCATAATACCATTTAAAAATTTTGTGTGTTAAAAATATTCAAAATTTGTTGTTATCATTATGCTCAATACTAGTTAATTTGCCATTTAGCCAGTTGGCTAAGCGTCGACTAGCTGTAGTGTTGAACGTTGCAGTCAACTAGTCGGCTAGATGACGTATAGCCGTGTGATTGTATGGCCTTGTTCAGTCAAAGGGCTAGCTGTTTGACTGGGCGGCTATTTTAACCAGTTGGCTGCGACATTAAAATAAAAAATAAGTTCCAGAACCGAAACCCGACTACTCAAATGTATGGAACATAATTCATTTGATCTTCAGATTATAGCCGTGCGTGGTCGTATGCCACTTTTCCTGTTGACATTAGTGCTTAACATTTTAACAGGAGTGGCATACGACCACGACTAACATCTGAACATCAAATTAATCTTGTTTCATACTTTTGAGTAGGTAGTCGAGTTTTAGTTTTGGAACTTATTTTTTTTAACCGACGTTTGGAGGTATTATAGAGTGTTGAGACTGTAGAAAGTTTTACTTACCAAATTCGTCTATTATGGCGATAAATTAAAACTATCCCCATACACCCTGTATTACTTAAATCACGCATCTGTGCACTATCCAACATTTGCTGATAATTAAGTAGCCACAACTGTCATAAGGAAACTGTCAACTAAGTTCATGCTAATTGGATTTTCTCGCCAGTTGACCTAAGGGGGCATGCTATCTCTTCTATTTACACACTGGAAAAATAGATAGTAGGCTCATTTAAAATTACAACTAATATCGTGAGTAAAAAGAATCGCGACGAGACATCCACTGCTCAACCGATTCATTGGCGACAGCTTTGGTCTAGTGATCTAAGGTCTAGACTACAAATCCGGCTGTCGCGGGTTCGAATCCTGCTAGCGGCAAAAATTTGTGTGATGAGCACCGGCATTTGTACCTGAGTCATGGGTGTTTATAAATGTAGGTATTTAAGTATTTATATCCGTTATTCTAGCCACCATAGCACAAGCTAACGCTTTGTTTGGGGCTGGGTAATCGTTGAAACAATTTATTTATGTATGTTTATCCGTTGTCTAGTACCCATAACACAAGCCTCATAGCTTAAGCTATAGCTGAAGGTTGTCTGGAGGAGATCGCTCTTCGCGATAAGACCGCCTTAATTGTGCATCTTTCTTTGTATGTTTTTTTTGTGGTGTGCAATAAATTGTTCTCTCTAAATCTACCTATATATCTAAAACATCGTCTATTCAAGTTTCCGAGCCCACTGCACTCGTTCCCATTGCGTTTATCATGCGCTCACGCATCGGTCACATCATATTCCACGATCCGGCCGCATTCGCCCGCGACCTCTCCTACCGAGCGGACGTGTTAAATGCTCTACGACTTTCGCTCATTTATCGAGTATTGGTGGATCGTCGTCTACTACAACCTGTTCTTGTACAAAATTTTCGACGCGTTACTCGGGTTTCTTCTTGAAAGAGTAGCCGGTGTATGGGATTTAGATGTGGAGGATGAGTGATATGTGATTTTTGTATCAAAACAATATTTATTCAATCTGTGATATTAGTGTAGTGATATTTTGGTTGTTTTTTTTTTCTTTTTTAAATATTAATAAAATGGAGACGAAGACGCATCAAGCTGGTGTGATAACGATACATCAAGTAAGTTTGTAAATTTTTATTAATGAAATAAAACTCATACGGATTAGCACGCGGTGTGAGTGGTCCTAACTAATGGCTATAACTTTGAAACGCTAAGTGCCAGTGAATAGGCTTGTTTCCACGAAAGAAATATTCAATAACTGATTTTCAATAAAATAATAATAATAGAAAAATATTAATGAAAGGGGATCGTGATATGATTGCAGATAACTTAACTATCCCATTCTCAAATGGTGAGCAACCTGCTCACAAATCACTTTACAAATCGCTTCTATTTTCAATATCTTTACAAGCTAGTTTTCTGAGAAAGTTTTCTGAGATACAGATATGTCATTTTCGTTTTGTGTAGTCTTCTGTACTGGCCATAGTGGCCAGATCATTCTTATTTCAGGTATTACAATTTTTTAACTTCGCCGTTGCTTTTCTACATCTATCTATATATATAAAAATGAAACCCGTTTTTCTTGGTCACGGCATCACGCGTGAATGGCTGGACCGATTTCAATAATATTTTTTGTTACATTTGTTATTATTAGAAGGTTCTTAAGGAAAAAAATATTAAGAAAATCTCTCAGAAATATTGAAAAACATATATTTAATTTTGCATATTTTAAAAAACGCGCGTAACTAATGTCAATGTTATTCGATGACATTGTTCAATCATTGCAACGCTAAGGCGGCACGAAGTTCGCCCGGTCAGCTAGTTTAGAATATAATAGAATAGCAATAGTTAACTTTGCAAATTAACGATTGCTATTCTATTATAACTACAACAAATTCGAAATTCTAGAAAGATCTTAGAAATGAAGACAATAGTCATGTGGATTCAGCCTGCGTACACTTTCTAAATCTGCCAAAAAATTGTTTTCAATATACACAATATGATATGATAATATGCATATGATTCATTCGGTAATCTGAACTAAATTACTGTCTAATCAAATCAATGTTAATCTTATCACAGCAATGTTACACTGATTTGATTTGAAACATCTGAAATTCCTAAAAAAAACTCTACAACAGAACCTAAAAGTGAAACGTATTAGCGAAAAATGTGTTTATGCGAATATTCGGTCACCCAACTATTCAATTATCATCACGTCAGGTTACCAATTTTTGTTGCTAAATCAATATTTTTAGGTGTAAAAAATTTGTCTCCTATAATGTTGCTGTATTATGTGTGTTTGTGTTTCGGTGTGTGAGTGATTCTAACTAATCGCCTTAACTTTGGAACGCGAAGTGCCCGTGAATTCTCAAATGGTGAGCGAACTTCTCACCATGCGAATATTCGGTCACCCAACTATTCAATTTGCATGATGAGACCTTAAATGATCTTAAATATTTTCAAGACCATGGCGTTTAAAAAACATAGCCCCTATGAAGTTAATACAACCAATATATTTCCAAAAAGCTGTAGAAACCAATTTTTAAACACAATAAACTCAATAAATATTCAGTCAATTGACTCCGATTTCTGATACATGACCGTGACGTCACGTTCATGTATTCCCATACAAAATCTATGGAGTCAGACCGTTTTGACAGATAATAAAAAGTATGTCAACAATTAGTGGTGTCATCTAGCCAATACGGTAGTTGACACCACCAATCGTTGACGTACTTTTTATCAACTGTCAAAACGCTTTTCTTCATAGAGCTTGTATGGGAATAACACACTTTGACGTCATCGCGTGCAATGCCGACTGAGTGACTAATTATCATTTGAATTCCAATTAAAAATCAAATAATACGAACTGCAGAAAAATATTAGTGTAAAGGCATCTGAAATTATGAATTATTTTAGAGAAAATCAGTTTTTGAATATTTCTGGAAACAAGCCTATTAAACACACCACGTTAGAAAACCAATTTTTTTTGCTATATCGGTCTTTTCAACCCCCGGCGAAAGATAGGAGTGTTAAAAGTTTGACTCCTGTAATGTTAGTATATTATGTGTGTTTGTGTTTCTGTGTGTCGGTGGCATCGCAGCTTCAGAACGGATGGACCGATTTCGGTGCGGTTTTTTTTATTCGAAAGTGTATTTGATCACGGTGATTCTTAGCTATGGTTGGTCAAAATCCGTCCATCCGTTGAAGCTCACCAGCTATTTTCCTGGCACATGTCGGGGGTTTCTTAAATTTTGACAAGTTGCCTTGCCAAAGTCTCTACATATTTGGTTTAGACATCTGATTATGTTCATGTCAGTACTTGATCTTTGTCATTCCTTTAATATAATTTAAATATGAATTTATTTATGATTTTAATTACTTTCCAAAAAATACTATTTTTATCAATGACTAGCTTCGAACAGTGGCTTCGAACGCGTGGAATTCGGTTCTTTAATATATTTATCATCAGCCTATACATATACGTCCCACTGCTGGGCACAGGCCTCACCTCAACTATGAGGTGGTGCGAGCCATACTCCACCACGCGGGCTCAGTGCGGATTGGTGGAGGGGTGTGTGTAAAGTAAGTGACCAACCTTACTGTCAGATGTTATTAAGCCGCCCGAGGGCCTCCGACCAGGCTTAACGACTATTATCTATCGATATTAACCGGGACCAACAGCTTAACGTGCCTTCCGAAGCACGGAGATGCTTGTAAATAGACGTCACTTGTATGGTCAGAATGGTCACCCATCCCAAACATGACCGCGCCGTAGTTTGCTTAACTTTTGGTATCACTACCAAAGCGCTGCAACCACTGCGCCACAAGCACCTTAATATATTTAGCTTAATATAAAAATGAATGTGTTGGCTAGCGCATAACTCCCAGACCGTCTGGACCCATTTGGCCAATTCTTTTTTTTATTATATTCCTTATTTCGGATGGTTCTTAAAAAGAAAAAAAAAACAGAACAGGCAGGACAACGTCTGCGGAGTCCTATATATTATAATTCTTGACCCGACAGACGTTGTCCTGCCCGTTGCTTTTTTTTAATTTTCTGATCTTTTAAACCTTCCCTGGACTTCCACGAATATTTCAAGACTAAAATTATTCAAATCGGTTCAGCCATTCTCGAGTTTTAGCGAGTGTTTGATGTGATGGTCAAGAAGTTGACTATTAACCAAGAGGTCGCGGGTTCGGTCCCCGCACTGTACAATCATTTGTGTGCATGAACATGTCTGTTGTACAGGTCTGGTGTTGTTATATGTATTTATTTAAGTTTATTTGTAATAGCACTGTTGATTTTGATATCTGTAAAATAAGTACTTTAGCTACTTACCACGGAGTCAGATCAATGTATGTGAAGTTGTTTTATATATATAACTAGCTGACCCGGCGAACTTCGTACCGCCTTAGCGTTGCAATGATTGAACAATGTCATCGAATGACATTGACATTATTTACGCGCGTTTTTTAAAATATGCAAAATTAAATGTATATTTTTCAATATTTCTGAGAGATTTTCTTAATATTTTTTTTCCGTAAGAACCTTCTCCTAATAATAACAAATACAACAAAAAAAGAATTAGTGAAATCGGACCAGCCATTCACGCGTGATGCCGTGACCAAGGAAAACGGGTTCCATTTATATCTTCTCTATATATATAAAATTCTCGTGTCACAATGTTTGTTCCCGTACTCCTCCGAAACGGCTTGACTGATTCTTATGAAATTTTGTGAGCATATTGAGTAGGTCTGAGAATCGGCCAACATCTATTTTTCATACGTCTTTCCCTTAGTGTTGAGAGAAATAATTTATATAGCAAAACAACGTTTGCTGGGTCAGCTAGTATATATATATATATATATATATATGGATTATTATTAAAGGTCTCCCCATACATACAGACATACGAACAGACGCAGGATGCTACTTTGCTTTAATTCACCTCTGTATTATATTGAAGACCAAAAACCTTTTCAACACTTAAATTAGTTGGACGTTCGATCCACTTTCAGGTATCAACTGTTTTAATTATAAATTAACAATCAATACTAAGTGTAACTTAATCAATGAACTGATGTTTAACCTTTCTGCTACTTGTATTCCTTTTAATAAATTATTTATCGCGCGAAAGGTATGTATATTCTGACCAACGTTTTATTAATGAAAATAGTTTGCCCACCACCTGTAAGTGTGTAGATATTTCTGTAGCTCAAAAATATGACGATTGAGAAATTCCCTAAGGCGTCAAGTCTACCTTTTGTGCAAAGTTATATAATAGAAAAATGCCTTAACACGCATATGTACACTTTTCGTAATTTAAAATATTAATAATAATAAATAGTTTCAACGAACACCCCAATTACCCATGCTATGGTGACTAGGATAACGGATAGAAATACTTAAATACATTTATAAACACCCATGACTCAGGTACAAATGCTCGTGCTCATCGCACAAACATTTGCCCCTAGCAGGATTCGAACCTGCGACAGCCGGTTTTGTAGTCAGGACTTCAAAGCACTAGACCAAAGCTGTCGTCAAAAATATCAGTAAGTCATGCACGGCTGAATGTAGGCCGCCTCCATAGATCTTCAAATTGATAGGTTAAAATTGTCCTGCTCCACGTCCTGTGATCTCTAGAAGGTCTTTGCCTATCGCCACCATCATCTCGGCTCATCTAGTCAGCATATGAGTCCCACTGCTGGGCACAGGCCTCACCTCAACTAGGAGGTGGTACGAGTCATACTCCACCACGCGATGGAGGGGTTGTTTAATTTAAAATAATAGTCCCCCTGACCGATTTCGACCACGGCAGCCAATCTCAACAGAGATCAGCCAACTACGCAGGAGATATTATAGTGCACAAGTGTGAGCGCAATACACAGGTGCACTCACTGTTCCATCACGCTCAAAGTTCGGTGAGACGGCAATCCGACGTGACCGGAGAGAGATCAGGCGCAGGCACGACCAACGGCTTAACGTGCGCACCGAGGCACGGGGGTGTAACTCCGCCAACTTCCTGACTCCGAGCTGTTGCAGAGAAATTCATGACAGAAAATCTCAGAAACAATTTTTGGCTCGACCTGGGATTCGAACCCAGAACGTCTCGGATGTAAGGCAGAAACTTTGCCACTACACCAACGAGGCAGTCAGGGGTTGTTTATAAGGTAAGTGACCAACTTACTGTCAGATGCTATTAAGCCGCCCGAGGGCCTCTGTCCAGGCTATACTACAGAACAAAGATTATGAAGATTGATGACCTTGTTAAGGTCGCAGAACACATTGGATGCATGACGTCGCAAGATTGATATAAAATATCGCATGTCGTCACGCCTATGTACGATTTCTATCTATTTGTGACGTTGCGAGCACTCACTCCATAATTAGAAGCTATGTTTTTATTGAAAAATACGTGTCTCATATTTTTCAATTTTTTTAACGGGTCGGCCAAATTACTTTTTTTTCTTTAGTTTTCTTTTTTTTACGTCGTTATCATCTCTATTCCAGAGACCAAACTCTGTCACTCTTTGTCTTTTCTTACATTTTTAGTTTTATAATTGAAAATTTACACAGGACTATAAGTATACTAAAGTGTAGTTTATAAGTCAAATAAACACCTGTTTCTTTCTTTCTTTAATAAGTGAAGACGATTATTAAAAATACGTTACGTTACCATTGATACCAAACACGGTCAATGGGTTGTAGCGAATAACCTGCCAAACGAGATTGCTTGATCAAAATCGCAAGCTGGTTGTTTTAAGTGGCCCAGCGGTCTAGGGTTGTCAATTGTTCTTCAAGGTTTTTAAAAAAAAAACTTCTCAAAACCACTAAAGCTTGGCTCATCGCTGCAGAGTTAATAATAATAATAAATATTTCACAACAATCACACCAATTCTCTAGTCCCAAATTAAGCTGCGAGGCTTGTGTTATGGGTACTAGACAACATAAACATACTTAAATACTTTTTTTTTGTAAATAAATTCATATTATACATAGAAAACACCCAGACCAGTACAAACACACATGTTCATGCTCACTTATGCTTGTACTGTGCGGGGATCGAACCCGCAACCCTTGGTTTAGAAGTCCGACCTGTGGACCACTACACCAAGCGGTCGTCAATGGTCAATGAATTTAGTTGCCTGCTGCAGGAGTTGATCTTCTACAGGCTTTACTTCGGCGAGTGTTGTCATGAACTACACCAGCTTATTCCGCCGGCTCCCTTTTACCATCGGACCACCAGACGTACCGCGGGATACCATCCGTACCGTATCGATGTTCCACTGATACGAACCAAGCGCTTCTCATCTACATTTCTGATCCGCACTGCAAAAGAGTGAATCTCATTACCTGCGTCAGTGTTTTCCTGCAATTGCAACCTTGGAATTTTTAAAGCTAGAGTGAACAGGCATCTTCTAGGCGAGCTCAATTCATCGTAGACTCGGCCTTTGCCTTGTTGGGCTTAGTCTTGGGTCAAGAGTTAACTATCCCAAATAAATATAAGATAAAAATTAAAAAAAATTGTGCATCGTAATCGAAACTAAACGTGTATACAAAATTTCATCCAATCAATGTCTGAATGAAATGATTACAGACTAATGAACACGGGACAGGTAAAGTCTAAGTATCTCTATATACAGGGTGTAAAAAAACCTTAACGAAGCCGAATACCACATATTCTACCAATTGCTACGATCATTTTTTTCCTTTACACCATACTTGGGAAGTTAACGGTTACTGAGATATTGATGGTTAAAGTTTGAAAAAAAAATTGATGATTTTTATAGAAACGTCTTCTGTCCGTTATAACTGAACTTTTTTCAAAAGAAACTTGATACAAATTTTCACTAGTTCTTTCATAAGAAGCCTTTAAATGGCACACTCCGCAATGAACCGCGTCGCGGCGGCGTAAAGCAACACGCCCAGCGGTGACTTTTCCGCGTGCGCGCTGTACATTGCGGGTTAGAATTAAATTATTTTTTTTGATGTCAAAAAATAAAATTTGTTTCCCAGCCAAAATTTCTTATTTATACGATTTAGTTTGATGTACTGAACGCGTGGTTGACGGCTTCGTTAAGGTTTTTTTTACACCCTGTATATAAAATTCTCCTGTCACAATGCTTGTTCCCATACTCCTCCGAAACGGCTTGACCGATTCTAATGAAATTTTGTGAGCATATTCAGTAGGTCTGAGAATCGGCTAACATCTATTTTTCATACCCCTTAGTGATAAGGGTTGTCTACCCTTAACATTTGTATGGCAAAACAACGTTTGCCGGGACAGCTAGTAAACTTGTAAAAAACAATTTCACCGTCCTTTTTTAATTACCTATCGTTTCGTTTTTGAATTTTATTTATCAAATTTTGTTCTGACAGACAGTTTGTTTTAAGTCTAAACCCTTTTCTGTTTGTGTGTTATAATAATAGTCCTCCTGGCCGATTTCGACCACGGCGGCCAATCTCAACAGAGATCAGCCAACTGCGCAGGAGATATTATAGTGCACAAGTGTGAGCGCAATACACAGGTGCACTCACTGTTCCAACACTCTCAAAGTTCGGTGAGGCGGCAATCCGACATGACCGGAGAGAGATCAGGCGCAGGACCAACGGCTTAACGTGCTTTCCGAGGCACGGGGTGTAACACCGCCAACTTCCCGACTCCGAGCTGTTTGAGATATTCATGACAGAAAATCTCAGAAACAATTTTGCCTCGACCTCGGATTCGAACCCAGGACCTCTCGGATGTAAGGCAGAAACTTTGCCACTACACCAACGAGGCAGTCATTGCAGTTGTCTGTTATATCTGTGGCATCGTGGTTCCCGAACGGTTGAGCCGATTACAGCGTTTTTTTTTAAATATTTGAGAGATAATTTTATCACGGTGGTTGAATCTTACCAGCTATTTTGCTGGGTCATGTCGGGAGTTTTTAACTTATTGGGTCCTAGATGCGCAGGGTGCGTGGGAGCACCAATACCATCCTGAACACCATTGCATTAAGGGAGGATAGTCCCATATTAAGGCACTGGGTGGCAGAGCATTTGTCACCCACCAAATTTAATTATGTATAATTTTCAACTTTATTCTAAAAAATAATACTAACGTAGTTTTAAGTCATCTGTCACTGACACTATATGGATTTATGGTCCGAAATAAAATATTTTTAATTTAATTTAATTTAATTTAATTGCTGCAAAGTTAGTTTAGTTCTGTCATTCTGTCAGACTGCATTTTGTCATCAAAATTGCCATCATTTTAGTGTTTCACTCGCTTTTTTTTATTTGCCATAATTATTGTGTGTATTTGACAACCGCTTGGTGCAGTGGTCTACGTGTCGGACTTCTTAACCAAGGGTCGAGGGTTCGATCCCCGCACAGTGCAAGCATAAGTGTGCATGAACATGTTTATACTGGTCTGGATGATTTCTTTGTATTATAAGTATTTATTTACAAAAAAATAATATTTAAGTATGTTTATCCGTTGTCTAGTACCCATAACACAAACCTCGTAGTTTAATTTGGGACTAGAGAATTGGTGTGGTTGTTGTGAAATATTTATTTATTTTATTATTATTTATAGTCTCACTGCTGCTTAAAGGCCTTCCCTAAGTGTTTCCAACTATCCCTATTGTCAAGGCGTGCCAGTGTTTATCGAAGTTGCTTTAATTTGAAATTAGTTTACATTTTATTAATTTGACGACCGCTTGGTGCAGTGGTCCACAGGTCGGACTTCTAAAAAACCAAGGGTCGCGGGTTCGATCCCCGCACAGTACAAGCATAAGTGTGCATGAACATGTGTGGTTGTACTGGTCTGGGTGTTTTCTATGTATAATATGTATTTATTTACAAAAAAAGTATTTAAGTATGTTTATCCGTTGTCTAGTACCCATACTACAAGCCTCGTAGCTTAATTTGGGACTAGAGAATTTGTGTGATTGTTGTGAAATATTTATAATTTATTATTATTATTATTAATGCTGTCAACCCTAGAGACCGGTTGAATCAGTTGTAATAACGACCGTAAGAATGCTTTAGTGAGATTTTTTTGTTTTTTTAGCCTAAATGGCACAGCGTTGTTTACGCTTTACATTTTTGTGGTCAGTAAATATTTTATTCAAATACCGATACGTCTACTTACTACTAATTTACTTTCTCTCTTTCGTTGTCTCGTTGGTGTAATAGCGAATTTTCTGCTTTACATCCGACAGGTGCTGGGTTTGAATCGACGTCCCGGGTTTGAACCCCAGGTCGAGCCGAAAATTGTTTCTGCGTTTTCTTTCATGAATTTCAATTTTTTTTTTACAACAACATCACCTGACCTGACTCCGTGGTAAGTAGCTTAAGCACCAGATATCAGAATCAACAGTGGTACCTATTACAAATAAATACATACACTCGTAACACCCAGACCAGTACAAACAGACATGTTCATGCACACAAATGTTTGTACACGGGAATCGAACCCGCGACCTCTTGTTTAATAGTCAACTTCTTGACCATTACCTACACCAAAGTGGTCATCCCATCTAACGGCTCGGAGTCAGTAAGTTGGTGGTGTTACACCCCCTGCCTCAGAAAGCACGTAAAGCCGTTGGTCGTGCGCATGATCTCTCTCCGTTCATGACTAATGCCGTCTTACTGAACTTTGAGAGTGATGGAACAGTGAGTGCACCTGCATTTGGCTCATCTCTGTTAAGATTGGTCGCCGTGGTTGAAATCAGCTCGGAGACTATTATTTTGATTACTAATTAAAAAAGACTTGTTAAATGCTTAATAAACTAACCTGACCTGAACGCAAAGTTAAAAGGAATATCAAGAATTTTTTTTCTGTATTTAAAAAAAAATTAAAAGAATTTTAATTTCTATGTCTGTTTATCTCTGTACGTGTGCCTTGTGGTGCACGTGAAACCTTTGATCCTGCGTCTGATCTCCCGTCGTTTATGTCATGTCATGCATGACGAGTCAAAATAAGACGTTTTGAGTATTGAAGATATGATTACTGTTGGGGCTGCGGCGAACACCGGTCACCCGAACCTGAACGTACGCGCCCGGCCAACTCGCGTCCGAGCCGAACGTTCGCACATTCGTTTCAACCACTCTTCTACTCGGCCACTACTTACACTATTGTCGCGGTTTTGTTCCAATTGTTGATTTTATTCTCTGTATTATATGAGGGCGATATACAGCACCTTTGGATTACAGTCCGCTATTTTATTTTGCCTATCGATAGGACCCCAAAATATCTCTGAAATGCCCAGATATTGCATGTACTTTAGACTTATTAAAAGTCTACTGTTATCACAAGAACAAACATTATCCCGTGATAATGTTTATTCTTGTGTCCGTACACGAGGTCAGCACACAAACTTATTGATAATCATGATATCCGTGGCCTAGAATAATTAAAGTGTAACGATATATTCGGTTATCTGAAACAATGCAATAATTAATAAACCCGCATTGAAATCAATTCATCCGTTCTAGAGCTACGATGCCACAAACATTCGCACACAAATAGAAAAAGCGTCAAACTTATAACCCCTCTTTATCGTCGGAAGTTAACCTTGTTGGCACATTAATGTTTTTTTTTCTCTTGAAATATTTTTGTATTTCTTATGTTTTTTGTATGCCAGTATAATAATATTCAATTACCATTTTTAAAATATCGGTTTTCTTTACTAATTTCATTGCTAAAACCCATAGTAATTATTATTACATTATTGGATACCCGGCAGACGTCGTCCTGCCCGCTGTTTTCCCATTTTTTAAAAATATTTTCTCACTGTTAAAACCTTCCCTGAACTCCCACAAATAATTGAAAACCAAAATTAGCAGAATCAGTACAGCCGGTCTCGAGTTTTGGCGAGATTAACGAACAACAATTCAATTTTTATATACATATAAGATAAGATGCTATAAAATTGGCACTGACAAATATTCGTAAGTATGTATCTAACATGGAAAGTGATTGTAATTATCATTTTATTTAAACATTTTTGCGTAACACAATAATGCTGATTCCTACGTAACGAAGCACGATTGGCATTAACACAAGTGTGGCGACCTCTACCGTTCGCCATCACGCGCGCATGCCTAACGGTGGCGCACGACAGCGAGCGCTGATACGGCTCCATAGGCTAGATGGCGCTGTTAGCCTAGTACCGCACATGAACCGCGGCATATAAGATTTAGATCCAGAATAATATAGGTAGACAAATCAAGATGATGCCTATCGGACATTGGTCCACGATCATAACACCCGGTCGGTAGGAAGCGCTTCCTTTTACTTCCTAACTCTAAATCTGTTGCGCCAAACAATTCGTGTCGCACTTGTCGCGTTGCGTCGCTAATGCAGGACGAAGCTTAAGACACTGAGCTTAACCACGCTTTTGCTTAAAAATCTTTTTATTTTGTTCACAGATGCGTTTGCACCGTTGTGAGGGTTGTCTTGCGGCGTGCGGCCGCCGAGGGCCCGCAGCGCCGCTGCCCACTTTTATCACTAGGTAATGCATCTACTAATGACATTGGTAAATTACCTCAAACTTGGGGTACAATACCATTGTAAGATATTTGTTTCTTCGGTTTACGCGAACAGTAGACATTGAAATTAGACACTTTTTACGGATTATTTCGCGATTTATTAACATTTTATTTTAACCTGACGTTTCGGACCCTTTTCAGCGTCCCCGTGTGACCACAGACGCTAAATAATCCGTAAAAAGTGTCTCATTTCAACACCAGTGTAAGAGTTAAATCGTGGCCTGCGTCCGCCGGGGGCCCGCAGCGCTGCTGCCTGCATTTGTTGACAGGTAATTAATTAACAGCGATAAATTACCTCAAACTAGGGGTACAGGATCCATAACCTAAATCATAGAGGGAGCTGCGGGTATTTGGTGCCCGTTTAATCTGTTTAAGAGGACGCAATACTAAGTGTAACGACCATGTCTGCAAATAATATTGAAGTGCCTAAAACCTATTTGCACGGAACTGAAGACATTTTTATCCCCCGACGAAAAATAGGGCTGTTATAAGTGTGACCCCTATTCTGTGTGTCTGTCTGTGGCATCGTAGCTTCCGCACGGATGAACCGATTTGAGTGCGGTTTTTTTT
This sequence comes from Pyrausta despicata, assembly GCA_963921415.1. Lineage (NCBI taxonomy): Eukaryota > Metazoa > Arthropoda > Insecta > Lepidoptera > Crambidae > Pyrausta > Pyrausta despicata. The sequence continues at coordinate 1,323,123 of OY992871.1, read as the reverse complement.
ATTCGAAAGATAGTTTAATCACGGTGTTTCATAGCTATGACTGATCAAAATCCGTCTAGCCGTTGAAGCTGACTACCTATTTTCGTGGCTCATGTCGTTTTTTTTAAATCCTATTGCATCTTAAGGCACTTGAGGTTAGGCTTATGTCATCTTTTCCATTGCAATCTTGCATAATTCAATTCTATTGTTGTCTATAGGAAAAATGTTATTATTCATAGCGTTTTGTTCTTTTTACGATCATTATTCAATTGCAGGAAGTGAGGGAGTTACATTTACGTAAACAAATTAGTTGTGCAATGGAGTTTGGTACTTGTACTATTATTTTATTGAGTAATCTCTTATCAGCTTATATACGTCCTTCGCTGGGAAAGGCCTCACCTCCTCACAACAGCTTAACGTGCCTTCCGAAGCACGGAGATGCTTGTATACAGACGTCACTCAAATGGTCGGTATGATCACCGTGGAATGGTTGCTTAACTTTGGTTTCTCTAACGAATGTACCAAAGCGCTGCACTAACTGCGCCACAAGCATCTTTAGATAGGCATGATGACACGTATCTTAAATATTTTCAAGACCATGGCGTTTAAATAACATACCCTCAATTACTTTTTCATTGAATTAGTAATTAAATTACAAAAGTAATTAATTACGCCCAACACTGCCCTCTATGAAGTTAATACAACCAGTATAATTTCCAAAAATCTGTAGAAACCAATTTTCAAACACACAAAACTCAATAAGTATTCGGTCAATTGACTCCGATTTCTGATACACAACCGTGACGTCACGATTATGTATTCCCATACAAAATCTATGGAGGCAGACCGTATTGACAGATAATAAAGAGTATGTCAGCGATTGGTGGTGTCATCTAGCCTATTTTAATAAAAGTCCTGGCCGATTTCGACCACGTCGGCCAATCTCAACAGAGATGAGCCAACTACGCAGGAGATATTATAGTGCACAAGTGTGTGTGCAATACACAGGTGCACTCACCGTTCCATCCCTCTCAAAGTTCGGTGAGACGGCAATCCGACATGACCGGAGTGAGATCAGTCGCAGGACCAACGGCTTAACGTGCTTTTCGAGGCACAGGGTATAACACCGCCAACTTCGCGACTCCGAGCTATTTTTGAGAAATTCATGACAGAAAATCTCAGAAACAATTTTGAATCGACCTGGGATTCGAACCCGGGACCTCTCGGATGTAAGGCAGAAACTTTGCCACTACACCAACGAGGCAGGCAGTTTTGGTGTTAATGAAATTAGATAAGGATTGTGTGAGCACAAGTGTGAGCGCAATGCACAGGTGCACTCACCGTTCCATCACTCTCAAAGTTCGGTGAGACGGCATGACCGGAGAGAGATCAAGCGCAGGACCAACTGCTTAACGTGCTTTAATTAATGTATGTATTTATATATTCATGCCATCTGTTTCTCTATTGCAGGTCAAAACTACTGAAGCGACCGAGGCGGTCCCCTTACTCGCCGCCAAAGACTAAAGAGCTCACTGCCAAGATGGCGGAACCAGCGCCGCCGACACCCCCAGACAATAATGCACCTCGTAAGACAATATCAGTGATCTACTTGTAGTACAATATCATACTCATATATAAAATTCTCGTGTCACAATGTTCGTTCCCGTACTCCTCCGAAACGGCTCCAATTCTAATGAAATTTTGTGAGCATATAGAGTAGGTCTAGGAATCGACCAACATATTTTTAATATCCCTTAGTGATAAGGGTTGTCCAAAAAAATTTTCAAAGCAACATTTCCTGGGTCAGCTAGTAGTATTATAAAAATGTAAACATATGTTTAACTAGCTTCCCGCCAGCGGATTCGCACGCGTTGAATTCAGTTCTATAATATATTTAAGCATTGTTATACCGCCCTCTAAATAATCACTCTATCTATTAAAAAATACTGCATTAAAATCCGTTTAGTAGTTTTTAAGATCTAAGCATACATACATGGGGACAGACGCGTGAAGCAACTTTGCCATGTACTATGCAGTGATAGATAATACAAATCATACATTGACAATGTTTTAACGTAATATATAACTTAATATGTATGTATGTTATTACGAAACCCCTACTTCGAAGCGACCTCCGATTTACGATTTTAAAAACCAAGTTTTCGCCAAAAAAACTGCTTAGCTATCAAAATCTTGTGGTATGCCTTTAGGGCGCTTTCAATTTCAAGACGTTTCGTGTTGGAGCGATGCAGTGCCGAAGCGGTGCGTGTGTCGTACTGCGCACGCACGTTCGGTCATACATCACGCACGCTGCGGCAAAAGTGCGCCGGTATTGTGTAAGCTTAACAACAGCACTGTTGCCGCACCGTGTGTTTTTAAGCGAATGCCAAATCTAGTCATGACGACCACTTTAGTGTAATGGTTAAGAAGTTGACTAATAATCAAGAGGTCACGGGTACGGTCCCCGCACTGTACAAACATTTGTGTGTATGGACATGTCTGTTTGTGCTGGTCTGGGTGTCATATGTATTTATATAAGTTTATTTGTAACACCACTGTTGATTCTGATATCTGTAACACAATTGCTTTATCTACTTACCACGGAGTCAGATCAATGTATGTGAAGTTGTTGTATATTTATTTATTATTATTATTGTTAATTGAAAGCGCCCTGAATTAATCAAAATCAAAGTGTTTAAAATCAATGTTCCATTGCCAATAAGTGCTTACACGCTTACTAATTCGAGATCTTCTTTCGTTAAACTTGTCTGTAACTCTGCTTGGGTTAGTTCTCATCTATCTCCATTCTTTCAGCAATGCCCTGGTTCGGCATGGACATCGGGGGCACACTCACCAAGCTAGTCTACTTCGAACCGCGTGAGACGAACCGTCGCGAGTTGGACAAGGAGACAGAAGTACTGAAGAATATACGACGATATTTGACAAGGAATTCGGCTTACGGGAACACGGGACGACGCGACGCGCACCTGCAGGTGGGTCTTGCATAGTACACGCTAACTCAACTTCACGCTAAAATCCCTTAGCGTCCTACGAGTCCAATATAACAACGGGTTCAGGGCGCTGTTGGGCTTGCCTCGTTTCTGCAGTGCGTCGGAAATGTTTGCTCAGTCGCATACAGACGGCTTCTTTGCCGTGTTACGCAAGAAAACTGCTTCACTGCTGGAACGAATACGGGCGAGCTCAAACAGCATCCTGAAGACCGTTGCAGAAAGTCATGATTCCCCGATGATGAAACACTTCGTTCAGCTCCTGATCAAGCAGGGAATATAATGTCTCGATGTGTGCTCGGGAGCTGAAGGAAATGTTACACTTTTTGTGATTGTGAAAATGAATTGAATTAATTTATGTATGCACGGTTAATTATAATTATTATTATAATTAACCGTGCATACATAAATTAATTCAATTCATTTTGACGTGACAACGTCCTATAAATTGGTTTGCCGGGTGACACCTCAAGAAACTGCGTTACGCTGCTCCGCTCACGTTTCGCGCGAGAGAGAGAGAGTGAGAGAGATAGGCATACACACCGGTTCATGTTATACGAATGAATATTCACATTAAAATTATTTTACCGCTCAAAGTCGTTGTCACGTAAAACTTTCGCCCGTATACCGACTTTACAGGCAACCAATTTTTTTATGTATGTTAGTCAGTAAGGTATTTATAATATGGGTCTCGATATCCATAATAGAATAGCCTATCAATATACCTTAGCCAGTGTAAGCCAGAAAATGAAGCAGGGATCATTTTACCTGACCATGTCAATATATTTTAAAAATCTATAAATAATTCAAAAAAGTCTGTTTAACTCTTTCAGTTGGTTTCTTATTACTAAGTAGTATTGATGCTACAATAAAAAAAAATCTACACTTAATTTAACATTTTCTTATTCTAATCCTTAAAGGTAACGTTACGTATCTTTGTATTACGTTTCACTAATTAAGCCGTCAAGACCTACCTCTCACCCAATATCTATGGAAAGACGGGTGTGGCTGAGAACCAGCGCTGTTTGGGATCATATCCCAAGTCAGCACAAGCTGAGCCACCTCCAATTGGCTAGACGACACCACCAATCGTTGACATACTTTTTATTATCTGTCAAAACGGTCTGCCTCCATAGATTTCGTACGGTAATAAATGATTGTCAATTGACCGAATATTTATTGCGTTTTGTGTGTTTAAAAATTGGTTTCTACAGGTTTTTTGAAATATATTGGTTGTATTAACTTCATAGGGGCTATGTTTTTTAAACACCATGTTCTTGACAATATTTAAGATAGGTGTCATCATCCCAATTGCTTTGTTATGTGCTATGCTTGTATGTTTCATTGAATGTTAGTTATGTAAGCAATAAAGATTTTACTATTATTATTATTATTGTTACACTGACTATTCCATCCCCTATTCACAGATGGACAACGTCCAAATTCGTGGCAGGAGGGGAACATTGCATTTCATACGTTTCCCCACATCGGAAGTTGGTGCGTTCCTGCAACTAGCCAGGTCCAAAGGCATGGCTGATTTAGTGAACACCATATACGCTACCGGGGGCGGCGCTTATAAGTTCGAGGAGGACTTTATCAAGGTACAGTGCTGGGGCCGTTATTATTCCTTTTGAAATAAGTCACACAGGTACATTTATATTATCCAAGGGCATAACTGACTTTGTAAATATAATAATGTTTTCGTTACTTTCTGAAAAGGTCTCCTGCAGTTGGTCTGCCCTAGTCGATGTGGTTATAATTTTGTTTAATTACCTGTAAAACTCTTTAAAAATAAATTGTTATCCTAATAAATTTTTATTTTAAATTTTGTGAACTCTCTGATGATACTCTGATGATCTGGGATATTATCTATGTCTCGTCAGTATCATAATTGTGTAAAAACTTGTAGAAACTCTTTGGCTAAAGTACGACAGTTTATTTTACGACTTATAAATGTAATGTATTATCTCTATATATATAAAATTCTCGTGTCACAATGTTTGTTCCCGTACTCCTCCGAAACGGCTTGACCGATACTCATGAAATTTTGTGAGCATATTGAGTAGGTCTGAGAATCGGCCAACATCTATTTTTCATACCCCTTAGTGATAAGGGTAGTCCACCCTTAACAGTTATATGGCAAAACAACGTTTGCTGGGTCAGCTAGTTTAATATAATATTACTGTAGTGGGGTAGTGGAGTGATATCGAACATTTATCGAAACGTATTTGTAGCGTTTACTATTCGTTAACTTGTCGTTTTGACGGAACGAATACGTTACAATTATTTCCCAAATAAACGTGACTAGACGCAACGCGTATAGGTTTAAGAAGTCATTTTATCAAGGCAGTGTATTTAGCGTTTTTTACTTCTTTTTGTACAGGTAACAAAAAGGCGAAATAAAATTTATAGGACGTGTACAGTATTAAATGTGTAGTTCCTATGCAAAACCACAAACTCGTGCGATTATAAATTACTTAGTAAATTGATGCTAAAGTTTAAACAAAAACTTATCGGTGACAACCCTAAATATCAGCTGTTAGGTGTAAACAAACTCACAAATCGAGATCAAGTAGGAAACAGATGTAAAACTTTCATAAAAAATGCAGTGATCCTCTCAATGATCATTGAATTAATTAAATAAATAATAAATTAGCCGTTTTAGGTATTTCAGTTTCTCACTGTGTCACTCACAACGCTAAGATGTTATACCTGGCGAAGAATTGATTATTGAACATTACCTAATAAAATAACTTTAAGACGATATTTGAGATTATGCGATATCATGAAGCGTTTAAAGTCGTGGATGGGCTTTATTCGAAATTCTGGTGCTGCATGACTTAGTACTGATTAACATCCTTAATTATTTCATCCATTCACTCTACCGTTACCACCACCAATACGACAATTACCGCGACTACTTGACCTACCGGGTGGTTCCGGTAAAAATAATAATACAATTTAAATTTAATACAATTTAAAAATAATAACACAACAGCAGTAACTTGGCAAATACATTCTACCAATAGTTTTAACTCAGTGGCTCCTCTGCACTTATTTTATCTTTGACCAAACAATGCAGTCCACGTGGACTGCGGCGCCTTTAACTCAAAAGTCAAAGTGCGCCGAACCAATCAGTAATCGTTCCGAAAGAAATTGCAACGATGCGTTTAGCCAATAATATCCTGTCACTTCACAGGTATATCTTAGCCGAAGGTGTGCTCAAGGCACACACTTTAGCACATCGTTGTTAATGGGTTGTTAAATTATTTTTATTTTCTTGTCCCCAGGAAGTGAACATGAGCCTCTCCAAACTGGACGAATTAGACGCATTAATCGCTGGCGTTTTGTTCGTGGACGCGATGAACTCTCAAGAGTGCTACTACTGGGCGCCGCCCGACGAGCGCCCCGCCGACTCGGTAAGTCGCAGCGCCGAGTCGGTAAGTGCGAGCGCCGGCCCGGTAAGTGTTCAGTAGATAGTGATGTAATTAGTGCTTTTTCCCATATCAATGAATACGCAGCAGTGCTGCTACTGGGCGCCGCCCGACGAGCGCCCCGCTGACTCGGTAAGTCGCAGCGCCGAGTCGGTAAGTGCGAGCGCCGTCCCGGTAAGTGTTCAGTAGATAGTGATGTAATTAGTGCTTTTTCCCATATCAATGAATACGCAGCAGTGCTGCTACTGGGCGCCGCCCGACGAGCGCCCCGCTGACTCGGTAAGTCGCAGCGCCGAGTCGGTAAGTGCGAGCGCCGGCCCGGTAAGTGTTCAGTAGATAGTGATGTAATTAGTGCTTTTTCCCATATCAATGAATACGCAGCAGTGCTGCTACTGGGCGCCGCCCGACGAGCGCCCCGCTGACTCGGTAAGTCGCAGCGCCGAGTCGGTAAGTGCGAGCGCCGGCCCGGTAAGTGTTCAGTAGATAGTGATGTAATTAGTGCTTTTTCCCATATCAATGAATACGCAGCAGTGCTGCTACTGGGCGCCGCCCGACGAGCGCCCCGCTGACTCGGTAAGTCGCAGCGCCGAGTCGGTAAGTGCGAGCGCCGGCCCGGTAAGTGTTCAGTAGATAGTGATGTAATTAGTGCTTTTTCCCATATCAATGAATACGCAGCAGTGCTGCTACTGGGCGCCGCCCGACGAGCGCCCCGCCGACTCGGTAAGTCGCAGCGCCGAGTCGGTAAGTGCGAGCGCCGGCCCGGTAAGTGTTCAGTAGATAGTGATGTAATTAGTGCTTTTTCCCATATCAATGAATACGCAGCAGTGCTGCTACTGGGCGCCGCCCGACGAGCGCCCCGCTGACTCGGTAAGTCGCAGCGCCGAGTCGGTAAGTGCGAGCGCCGGCCCGGTAAGTGTTCAGTAGATAGTGATGTAATTAGTGCTTTTTCCCATATCAATGAATACGCAGCAGTGCTGCTACTGGGCGCCGCCCGACGAGCGCCCCGCCGACTCGGTAAGTCGCAGCGCCGAGTCGGTAAGTGCGAGCGCCGGCCCGGTAAGTGTTCAGTAGATAGTGATGTAATTAGTGCTTTTTCCCATATCAATGAATACGCAGCAGTGCTGCTACTGGGCGCCGCCCGACGAGCGCCCCGCTGACTCGGTAAGTCGCAGCGCTGAGTCGGTAAGTGCGAGCGCCGGCCCGGTAAGTGTTCAGTAGATAGTGATGTAATTAGTGCTTTTTCCCATATCAATGAATACGCAGCAGTGCTGCTACTGGGCGCCGCCCGACAAGCGCCCCGCTGACTCGGTAAGTCGCAGCGCTGAGTCGGTAAGTGCGAGCGCCGGCCCGGTAAGTGTTCAGTAGATACTAATCAAATAGGCATGATGACACTTATCTTACATATTTTCAAGACCATGTTATTAAAAAAACATCTTTGAAGTTATTTTGGCAAAACAGATGTAGAGTTATGAAGCTAAACGTAAGCGCTTCCTACCGACCGGAACATGGAATTTCAAAGTTGTTTATAGCAGGGTGCACACATGTTTTACCTTATTATAGGGCATGCAAATACAATTAGTTGTTGCAAATATGAGTGCATCTGTGTATTGCGCACACACTTGTGCACTATTATATCTCCTGTGCAGTTGGTTGATCTCTTTTGAGTTTGGTCGCCGTAGTCGAAATCGGCTAGGAGACATTTTATTGCAATGAATTCAATGACAAAAGTGTTTCTCAGTCAGTTCCAATAGCGCAGTTATTAAATCCGGTAAGCATCCGCTTTGATCATTTTTTTATGATAGTCTATTCATACCCATTGACTTAATAATGTTTGTGGTATTATCTCTTTATGTCCATCGCATGTAGTGTTATTTATTGCGTGTAGTGTTTCTAGGCGAATGATCTTGTTTTGTAAAGTTGATGGAATCAGGCGTTACTTTGCAGAAATCCATGACTAAAGCTGAAAAAGAGAATTATTATGCTTTAAATTTCCACTAAACGACGCTAGCGTAGGAACCTAAATACACCCAACCGTAACCCAAATACATCGAACCGTAACTACTTGAAAAACTAGAGCTGGAATTCGTAGGACTTACAACTCACAACGTGACACAGGAAATGCACCTGGAATCACAACACTGACACCAACAAAACACTCGACGCGTTTCGCCACTACACGTGACATCCTCAGGAGATGTTGTCTCTTCGACACACTGGTCGCTAGTAGTCTGTGACTAGTATTGTAAGTCCTGTGACTTCCAGATCTAGTTTTTCAAGTAGTTACGGTTCGATGTATTTGGGTTCCTGTGCTGGCGACGTTTAGAGGAAATTTAAAGCCTTTTTTCATATCTTGTAAAGTTTTGCCGTAGTCACCTTCATGCTATATCGTTAGGTATTTTTTGACTCAAGTCATTTAACAGTGATAAAAAAAAAAGTTTTTTTGATTGTGATTAACAAAATAGTTGTAAGTAACGGTAGAAAAAAAAATAAAAGGCACCTAGTTTGATAAATGTAATTTCAATACGTATTTTTTTATGTAGTTTGAATATTGTAGTGGTTTGCCATCAGTTGTTTTGCTCATTTTGAATATCCCCTTCTGTATAAACGATTAGACGAAAGGATATGTCAAATTTTGCAACTAAACAAATTCACTGAAACTGCACGCCTATAGACCTTATAACAATAAAAATTATATTATGTCTGCATTGACTGCTTCGTTGGTGTAGTGGCAAAGTTTCTGCCTTACATCCGAGAGGTCCTGGGTTCAAATCCCAGGTCGAGCCAAAATTGTTTCTGAGATTTTCTGTCATGAGTATCTCAAAAAACAGCTTGAAGTCGGGAAGTTTGCGGTGTGTTACAACCCCGTGCCTCGAAAAGCACGTTAAGCCGTTGCTCCTGCGACTGATCTCTCTCCGGTCATGTCGGATTGCCGTCTCACCGAATTTTGTGAGTGATGGAACAGTGAGTGCACCTGTGTATTGCGCTCACACTTGTGCACTATAATATCTCGTGCGCAGTTGGGTTAAGTAAAAGCTAATCACAATTCCCGTAAACATTGATAACTCCATAAGCAAAACAACTTGGCAGTGGACTTTGAAAATAACAACGGTTCACAAACTAACCCTGTGTCTGATCGTTGTTCCAGCCCCCCTACTCAGAGGCGGCCTTAAGCCTGTACGTGCGTAAGCCGTTCGACTTCAGCCGCCCCTACCCGTTCTTACTCGTCAACATCGGCAGTGGTGTCTCTGTTCTGGTGGTCAACGCGCCTGATGACTACTACCGGCTTAGCGGGACCAGGTGAGCAGTTGATGAACTATAGTTCCTGACTGTTTATAGCCCGGCGAGATCGAGATCGACCCCCCTGACTGGCTATAGACCAACAACTTCGTGCGCGGTCCTCCCTGGCTGTGGCCCGGCGAGTTCATAAGAAATATAATGCGGGGCTAGAGACTGTCACTTCAAACAACTTCATTCAAGAGACTTTGCTAACAGCTTAGTCCAAGGAACTTTTGGTTGATGAGTTCGTGTTTAAGAGATCTTTGGCCAACAGCTTTGTTAAATATTGTCCAACAACTTCGCCCATGTACTTGGTCCAAAACAGTATTGGCCAACAGTTACCTCCAATATAGGCCAACAACTTAATCAATGACACCATTGGTCAACAACTTCGCCTGTGACCTAAGTAACTATTACCCGACAGCTTCGTACGTGGCCTTAGTAACTATAGCTCAACTTCGTGGATGGCCTTAAACCCCCTTCACACAGAAGCGGCCTTAAACCTGTACGTGCGTAAGCCGTTCGACTTCAGCCGCCCCTACCCGTTCTTGCTCGTCAACATCGGCAGTTGCGTCTACGTTCTGGCGGTTAACGCGCCGGACGACTACTACCGGCTAAGCGGGACCAGATGAGCAGTTGATAAACTATAGTTCGTGATTCTCTATAGACCAACAACTTCGTGCGCGGCGCTACCTGGCTGTGACCCGGCGAGTTCATAAGCAACACCCTGCGGGGTTAGAGACTCATTGCAAATATAGTCCAACAACTTCATCCAAGAGCCTTTGCTATCAGCTTTGTCCAAGGATCTTTTGGTTGATAAGTTCGTGTTTAAGAGACCTTTGGCCAACAGCTTCTTTTAATATTGTCCAATAACTTCGCCCAAGAACTTCGTCCAAAACACTTTTGGCCAACAGCTACGTCAAATAAAGGCCAACACTACCTGACGACTACTGACATAGCGGGACCAGGTACGAAACTGCTTATTTACAATGTGAATGTACGATCGCGCTCAGAAAATGTTTACCAGTTTTAAAGTAAGATTCTAGAGGTACATGACACTTTTTTCACTAAAGTCCAAAATGCTTAAAAAATCAACTAATTTAATTTATATATTTAAAACTTAAATGTACATTACATTGCATTTCTGCCAGTCAGCTATGCAGAAAGAAGGCAATGGGTATTCTCAGCCCTGTGCATCATGTACCTAGATTTGAGTAAAAACAATTGACTATCCACACAGATTACACTAAGTATGTATTCAAATTTAACTCGTTTTTCAGTCTCGGCGGCGGTACCTTCCTAGGGTTGTGCTGTCTTCTGACCGGTTGTAGCAGCTTCGAAGAGGCGATATCCCTCGCCGCGGCCGGGGACAACACTACCGTCGACAAACTAGTGCGGGACATATACGGTGGGGATTATGCGAGGTTCGGCCTGCCGGGCGATTTGGTGGCTAGCAGGTGAGCTGATACGGTTTCTGTATAGATTTTGCAGTGTATGTAGTTATAGTTACAGTCAGCGTCAAAAATATAGTACTGATGCCTGTGTATTACTTTAGCCCACGGGTGAAACTTTGACCCATTTTTTTGGTGGTATTAATTGGTAATGGTAAAAATTGGTATTTTTTCTTTAAGTGTGTTTAAATTTCACATTGTACGGAAATTTGTATTGTTAATGCTAAAAATATAGAAACTATGCCTAATGCGCATTGAAAAAGAGAGGAACTCACTATCGCGTTAGTGTTTCCCTGCAATTATAACCTAGGAATTTTCAAAGTTAGAGTGAACAGGCATCTTCTAGGTGAGCTCGCTCCATCGTAGATTCAGTCGTTGCCTCGTTGGGCTTAGCCTTGGGTCAAGAGCAAACAGAAATATAAGAGAACTTAATAAATAATCTGATTCATCTTAACCGATTGTTAAACAGCTGTAAATATGTTTCATTCGGATGTTGTAGGTATCTTACCACGACATTGATGAATCATGGCTAGCTGCAACCTAAGGAGCACTTAAAGAAATTCGGACCGATGAGTAAGTGTCACGGTAGCTCATTTAGTAGAGCAATCGCCCGGCTTGCGAGAGTTGCGGGTTAAAGTCCCGCCTGTGGCAGTCCGTTTTTGCTTTAAGTGTGTTTAATTTGACATTGTAAAGAAATTTGCATAGTTAATGCTAAAAAACTTAATATAGAAACTTAATCAAAAATTTGAACGTCAAGTATAAGTTATTTGGGTTAGTACAAGTATACGTCTTCCGGTAAATGGTGTCATAAACTGTCGTTAAAGCAGTGAACTAAACACATAAAACAGTGAAATAAAAAAGATACTTCTAAAGGGTTCAAAGTTACACCCGTGGGCTAAAGCACACGCCGCAGCACTTTAGTATCGTAAGCGTCACAAATAAACTTAACTAGCGGACTCGGCATACGTTGTCCTGCCTGCTGTTTTCGCAGTTTAAAAAAAATATTTTCTCTACGTTTGAACCTTTCCTGAACTTCCACAAATAATTCAAAACCAAAATTATCAAAATTGGTGCAGCCGTTATCAAGTTTTAGCGAGACCAACGAACAGCAATTCATCTCTATACGAGTATATATATATATATATATATATATATATATATACAAGGTGTAACAAAAAACCCCGTTATAACTGAAGGGTGTTGTTGTGCCCGGAAAACTGCACAACATTCCCAATGATACCTTGGTCAAATCTTTAAAAAAAATCGGACCTCCCATACAAAATTGCCAATCAGCTGATCCATTTACTATGGGAGAGCCAAAAGATTTTTTGAGATTTCTACCTAGGTTTCTTAGCGAAAGTTGTTCAGGTTTACGGGCACAACAATACCCTTTAGTTATAACGGGGTTTTTTGTTACACCTTGTATACAATTCTCGTGTCACAATGTTCGTTCCCGTACTCCTCCGAAACGGCTTGACCGATTCTCATGAAATTTTTTGTGAGCATATTGAATAGGTCTGAGAATCGGCCAACATCAATTTTTCATACCCCTCAGTGATAAGGGTTGTCAATCTGATGAAAATTTTAATTTTTTCGTTTACTAAGATGGAACTATATTTTCGACACTGACTGTACTACAATGACACAAGAATGTCTTCCTCTAACTTTTAGAATTAACAAAATTGCACTTGTTTAAAAAACTAGAGTTTTATATTAGTTAAATTACTTTATTTTAGCATTACAATGCTAATTTCTTTACAAAGTAAAATTAAAACACACTTAATTGGTAGAGCAATCGCCCGGCTTGCGAGAGATGCGGGTTCGAGTCCCGCCCGTGGCAGTCCATTTTTCTTTAAGTGTGTTTTATTTTACCTTGTAAAGTTATCAATCAAACCATAGTGTTGTTTTTTTTTTCGAATTCACATTCAATAATATTATTAGAATTTTTTGAGTACTCAATACAATTTTAAACAAAATAATTATAACTTTCAAGTTTTAATCTTAGTTTTTTCCAATACAAGCGTCGGGCGTCATTAGACGGGATTAGATGCTTCTAGGTATTAGTAGAAATCAAAGGCCTAAACCATTATTAGTCCTTCAAAAGGTTGGTAGCGGGTAAAGGCCCCAGAAAGGCTGGAAGCTATAAGGTCAAAGGCCAAAATGAGACAGCAGGCCTTAAAACAATTAGTAATGGTCAAAGGCCTTAAAAGGCCCGTAGGCCTTTAAAAGGTCCGTAGGCCTCATTAAGGTTGGTAATGGTTCAACGACCAATTCGAGTATTTTGACAACAGAACGGTCTGTCTCGAGTGGCTGGTGGTGAAAATGGCTTTGGTGTGAGTAGGTTCAATTCGTTTCCATGACAACGAGTAAGGGTTTTGCAGGTTTGCCTTGGTGACATATCTCTAGTGGCCCTTCCTTTCTCTTTTTTTCTCTCTCTGTCTCCTTCTCTAATTTGCTAGTCTGGTGATGAGGTGTAAAATGAGCAATCTTGCTGCAAGGGGAAGCAAACTTGGTGCAAGGGGATTCAAACTTGGTGCAAGGGGATTCAAACTTGGGACAAGGGGATTCAAACTTGGTGCAAGGGGGTTCAATCTTGGTGCAAGGGGGTTCAAAAAGGGTGGAATGTCTCACACAGTCTGACCACAGGGCGGCGGCAAAGTCTCGAAGACAAAGCATGCCCCAGCTCGCGTTGCTCGGAGAGCTGATTGCTAGCAGGTAAATTGTTTGATTGTATCGGTTATGGGATTCATTTTGTAATAGTTCCATTCGTTTCAAGAAGCCGTGTTGTTTTCACCAACCAGCCCTAAAGCTAGCATTTAGATCGTCGCTAGCCACCGCTTAGTGTTAATAATAATAAATAATAATTTATTTTCTTCACAACAGCCGGTAATACAAATTTTGTTTCAAAATATTGTTAAACTTATTATTTCAAAATATTATTAAACTTACTCCACCTCCTGGACCGTATAGATTAACACTGTTTAATTTTGATTTAGGCACTTTGTGTAGTTTTACTAGCTTAAGCTGAGCAGATACTAGTAAGGTTAAGTACAAACCAAGAAAGCTAAGCAAAACTTTTTTTAGAAAGATTTAAACTCAAGTTCTTTTACACTACTAGGTACCTGTACCTTGATTTATATGAAGCATTCAACGATCCCCAAGATTGGATCCCGCGGTCTTAACTTTCGGGTAGACCAGACCGAAAGATTCGAACCAAGCGCTTCTCATCTACATTCCTGATGCGCACTGTAAAAGAGTGGAACTCACTACTTGCGTCAGTGTTTCCCTGCAGTTACAACCTAGGAACCATCAAGGCTAGAGTGAACAGGCATCTTCTAAGTGAGCTCGCTCCATCGTGGACTCTGTCTTTGCCTCGTCTTGGGTCAAGAGCAAAACTACCCCAAATATAAAAAAGGGGCAGATTAATCATTAATTTGTCATTAATTAAACGGTTACGTATCATTTCAGCTAAGTTTGGTACAACTATCTATACTTATAGTCAATTTATTTATTTTATTTTATTTATTTAAAACTTTATTGCACAAGAAATGTACAAAGGGTGGACTTAATGCTAAAAGCATTTTCTGCCAGTCAATCTCTAGGTCATTCAGAAAGAAGGCAATGGGTGCAGTGCAAATTAAATGAGAACGGTTAAATTGTGGTAAATAAAATAACGCAAAAATTAATAAACTTAATATATAGATATAGCATCATAATACCAATAAATAAAAGTAAATATTAAATTATATTATAATTATTATACAAAAAATAAATAATATAAATATTACATATTTAATACAGAATATAATTAATATGGATACTAAAAATATATAAATCTGTAGAGAGGTCAATTCTGTACATGAAATATATTTTCAAAATAACTATCGGGGGGGTGATTAGAGAACTATACTAACGCCAAAAATGCAATCAGTAAAATTTTTGTATGTCGTATAACCGCTATAGAAACAAAAACTACTCGGATTTTAACAAAACTTGGTACAATTATCTTCATACTCGTGAGCTGGTTAAAGCATACTTTTCATCAAGGTACCATTCAATAGGAGCAGAGCAGTGCAGGGAAATGTTGGGAAAACAGGAGATGTCACCGCTTTTTGCAACCTTAATGGTTAAAGTTACCCAGAAATCATGTACGACGGAAATGTTATCCTTAAAATTATATAAAAAATACCCCACGACAGCATAATATGTCTATCTTTTATGGTTGACTCACAATACACGTGTAACTCCCGATAGCTTAGCAGTTCGAAGCTTTCTGATTATAAACTACGTTTATAACACTCTGACTGCCTCGTTGGTGTAGTGGCAAAGTTTCTGCCTCACATCCGAGAGGTCCCGGGTTCGAATCCCAGGTCGAGCCAAAATGGTTTCTGAGATTGTCTGTTATGAATATCTCAAAAACAGCTCAGAGTCGGGAAGTTGGTTGTGTTACACCCCCGGGCCTCGGAAAGCACATTAAGCCGTTGGTCCTGCGCCTGATCTCTCTCCGGTCATGTCGGAATGCCGTCTCACCGAACTTTGAGAGTAATGGAACAGTGAGTGCACCTGTGTATTGCGCTCACACTTGTGCACTATAATATCTCCTGCGCAGTTGGCTGATCTCTGTTGAGATTGGCCGCCGTGGTCGAAATCGGCTAGGAGGACTATTAACACTCTCCAGTCATCTAAATATATAAAACTCAAAGGTGACTCACTGACTGGCATAATGAACTATTAACGCACAGCCCAAACCACTGGACTAGATGTTATGATGACGTAGGCATCCGCTATTGAAGGATTTTGATAAATTCTACCCCCAAAAGGTTAAAATAGGGGTTGCAAATTTGTATGAAATTCGGAGGCATAAAAATAAAGTCCACGAGGGCGATGTCGCGGGCGGCATCAACCAATACTTATTAGTTAAAATAGCCAATAGTTCTAGTAGTGATCAACCAATAGGTATTTGGAACTTAGTAGAAACAACCAATAGCTTAAACATCCAATAGATGAATCGTTCGTTAATCCAATTGATTCTACTTGAAACAAACTTAGGTAAATTAAACTGTTGTTGAGTCGTATACATAGGTGAATCGACCGTACTAATATCTAAAATAGTTGTACAAATCTTAATTGAAATGTTACGTTACCAATTAAACAGCTAGATCATTATATAATATATAACGGAATATAAATCATTATATAACGGACGACCGTTTGATGCAGTGGTCTACATGTCGGACTTCTAAAACCAAGGGTCGCGGGTTCGATCCCCGCACAGTACAAGCATATGTGTGCATGAACACGTGTGTTTGTACTGGTCTGGGTGTTTTCTATGTATAATATGTATTTATTTACAAAAAAAAAGTATTTAAGTATGTTTATCCGTTGTCTAGTACCCATAACACAAGCCTCGTAGCTTAATTTGGGACTAGAGAATTGGTGTGATTGTTGTGAAATATTTATTTATTTATTATTTATTATATTAGAACATCAAACATAACCAACAAACTACACAACAAATGACGTACATATAACATTTTAAAATTAGGAGTGATATCATAAAATATTCATGATTCGAATTGGTCGTTTCTACCGTTTCCAGTATTCCTCAAACTATCAACTATGTCCGATGTATTCACAATTTGCAAAATACAGGATTTCTTTACATTATTTAAAAGTATTTATGCTCTCACACTTTTTGATGGCAGTTGGTAGATTTATTGAATAGCTGTGCTCCCTCAAATACCACTGCCCTTTCGCCATTGTTTGTTCTAGGCGCTCTTAAATGTACTTTGTTTTTAAATTGAAGATTGGGTATTATTTTTTACACTCAAGTTCATACTACTCTTGCTATACTTTAAATATACAGGGTGGCCGGGGAGTTGACGTTCAAAGCTAAATTTAGGTGCCCTATTAAGGTATATCTAAATCACCCCCATGTATGTTCTACGATTTTGCTTAGTTTAGGAGATAGAATTATTTTTATGTTTTTTTCCTTAATTTTCACCTATTATTTGTTTTTTTTTTCTCATTCTGGCGAGTACTTCTTATTCGTTTTTTCTGTGATAATTAATAACAATACTTACAAGTACCACCCTTAAAATTACAATCTGCCTGGATATTGCGGAACTTGCTTAAATTTGATTCGCAAGTCCAAATTTACCGACCAAACTTGGTGCATGCACATTTTTGACGTGTCAAAAAAAATGTATGTGCTGAAACTGTGGATTCAAAGTATTGTTAAAACTGCCTAGGACAAACATACATAGGGGTGATTTGGATACACCTTAATATAAGGCAACTAAATTTTAGCTTTCAACGTCAACTCCCCGGCCACCCTGTATGTTTTTACAAGAATGCATGTATTGAATTTGTACATCTGGGGAAGGTAGAACTAACACTACATTAAACGTTTTTTAAATAAACAAAAATAATGTTGAGTTAAGAGATATATCAGTTTTGAAAATTGATATCCTTCAATGACTAAATCAGCGTTGTAATGTATACTAGATAGCATAAGCCATTTAGCTACCTAGCCTGCGCTAGTTCCTGGAGCCTGTTCTAAAAAGTAATTTCTTCTTACGAAGCCCGTAAATCAAAGTTTGTTTATGATACACACATGGTTACTTGCATCCATCGCAAACTTTTCGAACCATCGGGTGCCCACGACACAGAATTTCCTAGTGTGGGGCCCACAGTTAATTGCTATATGTATTGTTGTTGGCATAACGTGATTTGCATTGTGTAGTATCTTCTATAGTATAATATCTTCTGTACCTTATTTATAATAACAATAATCTTGTTGGCAATAAAAAATATTTTCATCCCACCATCTCGGAAAGAGTCATTTTGCTCTTCAATATCTGAGTGGAAAATCCGTTTTTATTCACTAGAGGTTAAAGTAAATTTGAATTTAGAACATCGTGTGCACCAAGTTTGTGAATTAAAAAAATCATTAAACCTATTTATTGCTACCTCTATGGTGTCGAATATAACATACAACATTTTTTTAATTTGTTAAAGACTCAAACTCGGAACCTTCTTTGTGTTTTTTTTTCAATTTGCTTTGTTGACGGTTCTTTACGCGGCGTTTTTTCACGTCATTGTTAAACCTTATATTAAAAACAAGAAACTTGATAACAAGTGAAAAAATTTAAATGAGTGATTCTAGCGACGAAGAAGTTTGTTTTACGCCCACAGAATTGACTGAAACTGTTAACAATGCGCAAATGATCTTTCTCCCTCAACAATCACGCGAGAAGTATTTAAAACAGTACGTTATGTTCAACACGTGGCGACTAGCAAAAGGAGCCAAAACTTTCTCAGAAAACGTTTTGCTGGCATATTTTATAGAATTATCCGAGAACAAGAAAGCAAGCACTCGAAAAACAGTACACAAGTGGCTAACACCAATATTACAGTACCCAACAAAAAATATTACACTCAATTTAAATAACTGTAGCAACGTTACTTTAATTTTTTATTAATTATACCTAAGTATTATTTTGTTATAATTTAAAGATTATTCTGTAATACTTACCTGTCATAATGTAGTAGTTAATACCTAAACTGAAATAAAAGTAGCTATCTTGTGATTGTCAACGGTTTTATTTGCATTTAGTCATTTCCTCGCTGAGGTGGAATGAAAAGTTACGTGTTGCACTCGAGTGCAAAGATTTTTTCACCTCGTGCTCTTTTGATTCCCTCGCTAACGCTCAGGATTCTAATTTTGAATCACTCGCTGCGCTCGTGATTCAATTTTAGAATCCTTCGCTTGCTCGGTCATCAAAATTGAACACGCGGTTAAAAAGCAACTTTGCACTCTTGTATAACAAATAACTATTGTATTTGAATACAAATGTATTGGTTGACAATCCCCAGCTTCGGGCAGATGTCGTCGGCCGACCGTCGCGCGTCGGTGTCCCGCGAGGACCTGGCGCGCGCCACGCTCGTCACCATCACCAACAACATCGGCTCCATCGCGCGCCTGTGCGCCTCCAACGAGAACATAGAGCGGGTGAGTGCACAAGCGGTGCTCTATGGTCTAGAAGTCGATATGCTGGTCTAGCAGTCAATATGCCGGTCTAGCAGTCAATATGCTGGTCTAGCAGTCAATATGCTGGTCTAGCAGTCAATATGCTGGTCTAGCAGTCAATATGCTGGTCTAGCAGTCAATATGCTGGTCTAGCAGTCAATATGCCGGTCTAGCAGTCAATATGCTGGTCTAGCAGTCAATATGCTGGTCTAGCAGTCAATATGCTGGTCTAGCAGTCAATATGCTGGTCTAGCAGTCAATATGCCGGTCTAGCAGTCAATATGCTGGTCTAGCAGTCAATATGCTGGTCTAGCAGTCAATATGCTGGTCTAGCAGTCAATATGCTGGTCTAGCAGTCAATATGCTGGTCTAGCAGTCAATATGCTGGTCTAGCAGTCAATATGCTGGTCTAGCAGTCAATATGCTGGTCTAGCAGTCAATATGCTGGTCTAGCAGTCAATATGCTGGTCTAGCAGTCAATATGCCGGTCTAGCAGTCAATATGCTGGTCTAGCAGTCAATATGCTGGTCTAGCAGTCAATATGCTGGTCTAGCAGTCAATATGCTGGTCTAGCAGTCAATATGCTGGTCTAGCAGTCAATATGCCGGTCTAGCAGTCAATATGCTGGTCTAGCAGTCAATATGCTGGTCTAGCAGTCAATATGCTGGTCTAGCAGTCAATATGCTGGTCTAGCAGTCAATATGCTGGTCTAGCAGTCAATATGCTGGTCTAGCAGTCAATATGCTGGTCTAGCAGTCAATATGCTGGTCTAGCAGTCAATATGCTGGTCTAGCAGTCAATATGCTGGTCTAGCAGTCAATATGCCGGTCTAGCAGTCAATATGCTGGTCTAGCAGTCAATATGCTGGTCTAGCAGTCAATATGCTGGTCTAGCAGTCAATATGCTGGTCTAGCAGTCAATATGCTGGTCTAGCAGTCAATATGCTGGTCTAGCAGTCAATATGCTGGTCTAGCAGTCAATATGCTGGTCTAGCAGTCAATATGCTGGTCTAGCAGTCAATATGCTGGTCTAGCAGTCAATATGCCGGTCTAGCAGTCAATATGCTGGTCTAGCAGTCAATATGCTGGTCTAGCAGTCAATATGCTGGTCTAGCAGTCAATATGCTGGTCTAGCAGTCAATATGCTGGTCTAGCAGTCAATATGCTGGTCTAGCAGTCAATATGCTGGTCTAGCAGTCAATATGCTGGTCTAGCAGTCAATATGCTGGTCTAGCAGTCAATATGCTGGTCTAGCAGTTAATATGCTGGTCTAGCAGTTAATATGCTGGTCTAGCAGGAAATATGCTTGTCTGGTTAAGGTTAAATTGGATTCAATAAGGTGCAAATGAGTTTAAAAAAGGTGGCTGATTGTGCAAGGAGGTTAAAATGGGTTGTTAGTTAGTGCCGCAACGGTTTTAAAATTGTGGGCCAATAAAGGACGAATGGGTTCAAAATGGTGTAAGGATAGTGGTAGTCTCTCGTCACCATCACCAGCAACAGCGCGCCTGAGCGCTTCCAACGAGAACATAGAGCGTGAGTGGCGCGCGCGGTGCTCTATGGTCTAATAGGAGATATGCTGGTCTGTTACCGGAATTACGCTGACTTGTAACTACAGTTTGTGCGCCTCCAACGACAACATAGAGTGGGTGAGTGCCAGACAATATTCTGGTCTAATATCGTAGCTAGGACGTCGCAAACAAGTCTATGGTTTTTCTGTCGTGGATTTACTCCAAAGCTCAAATAGATTGCAGGTTTCAACTCATTAGTTACCGAGTGGAATGTATCCGTCCTCGTCACTCTTGGTGGCGTAAAGGCTAACGAGAATATAGAGTGGGTCACGCTATTTTAAGACAATTATTTATTTGCGGATGGACCGATTTCAATGCGGTTTATTTATTTAAAAGATAATTTAATCATGGTGGTCCTTAGCTATGGCTGGCGTTGAAGCTCACCATATGTGTTCCTGAGTCGTTCGATGTTTTTTCAACTGGAAAGATAATATTTTTCCGAAAGTTCAACTTCATCTTCAACCGGGTTATAAATCAAAATTTGGCTCAGTGCTTGTCTGGGTTTTTAATTGTTATATATTATTATTTATTTTTGACGTGACAACGTCTTATAAATTGGTTTGCCGGGTGACACCTCAAGAAACTGCGTTACGCTGCTCCGCTCACGTTTCGCGCGAGAGAGACAGAGCGAGAGAGAGAGAGATAGGCATACACACCGGTTCATGTTATACGAATGAATATTCACATTAAAATTATTTTACCACTCAAAGTCGTTGTCACGTAAAACTTTCGCGCGTATACCGACTTTACAGGCAACCAATTTTTTTAATATTTGCACGTCTGCTTGCAAATATTAAAATAATTTGCTTGAATACGTTTGCTTTGTTTGAGCTTAAAGACCTTATTGTATGTATGTATTCTTGCAAATAAATTTCTGATTTCTAATTTCCTCTATATTAATTTACAGGTGGTATTCTGCGGCAACTTTCTCCGAGTGAACCCGTTGTCTATGAAACTGCTCTCGTACGCCATGTCGTACTGGTCGCGCGGCGCGCTCAAGGCCCTGTTCTTGGAGCACGAAGGGTGTGTTTGTGTTGGAATTCCTTAGTTGTACTACAAAAGAAAAGAAGCTAAACAGATCAAATTGCCGTCGGCGATTGCGCACAGTGACTTGATCGTCTTGTGACAATCCGTATCTTGCCTATACTAGTATGTATATATAAAATTCTCGTGTCACAGTTTTCGTTGCCATACTCCTCCGAAACGGCTTGACCGATTCTCATGAAATTTTGTGAGCATATTGAGTAGGTCTGAGAATAGGCCAACATCTATTTTTCATACCTCTAAGTGATAAAAAAAAATTAAATGGCAAAACAACGGTTGCCGGGTCAGCTAGTACTAGTATGTACTAGCCTATGTGTGCGTCTGTCGCGCGGCATTTCATAATAGTATTCCAGATGAAACACGTTAAACAAGTTTATAAAAATATTAGGCGCAACAGATTTAGTGTTAGGAAGCTAAAGATAAGCGCTTCCTACCGACCGGGTGTTATGGTCGGGAACCGAGGCCCGATAAACATCATGATTTGTCTATATTATTCAGAATCTTAAATCTTCTATGCCGCGGTTTATGTGCGGTACTAGTATAGTTCGTATCCTTCCTGATGACCGGAGCCGATAAGAATTATATTTCAAAAAAAAAAGAAAACATGTTTATTCAGTATCACATACTAGAAAAACATATATTCAAATGCACATATTTCGATTTTATATACCGTGATATAGTTTTTCAATTTTACTGTTACAATTTAAATAACAGACTTTATACTATACTAGCTGACCCGGCGAACTTCGTACCGCCTTAGCGTTGCAATGATTGAACAATGTCATCGACATTAGTTACGCGCGTTTTTTAAAATATGCAAAATTAAATGTATATTTTTCAATATTTCTGAGAGATTTTCTTAATATTTTTTTCCGTAAGAACCTTCTCCTAATAATAACAAATACAACAAAAAAAGTATTAGTGAAATCGGTCCAGCCATTCACGCGTGATGCCGTGACCAAGGAAAACGGGTTTCATTTTTATATATATGTTACGGCTAATAGCCGAAGTGCGGCTACACCTAGTTTTAGCCGGCTACAACTAGGTGCAGCCCGCCACATGCGGTTAATCTTAGGTGTATCCTACTTATCTTCAGTTACAACTAGCTTTAGCCTTCATTATAGCGGCTAGAACTAGGTACAGCCGCACACCGGTGGTTAAACTTAGGTGCATCCTATTTATTATTGGCTAGAACTAGGTTTTCAGTTCAGTTAAGGATTTTGGTTTTATTTTGAGACTAATAGCAGTCTCCCGCGACTCTCATCGCGTAAATTTAGGATTTCCTGTTGGCATTGTTAGGAGCGGAGTATTTTTTTAAACTGTGACATCTTTTAATATAAGAATCAAAACGCATGTGAATAATATGAACATATTATATATAACGGTCCCCCGCAACTTCGTCCGCGCTTTTTGATTTAACTGCTTCCTCGTTGATTTCTAGGTAGGTATCATGCAATTTAAAGCTCATACAAAGCGTTCCCTGAGAAATAAGCTATCTAACACAAAATATTTTTTTTCAAATCGGCTCAGCAGTTCTTGTGATACGCATGTTTAAACAGAAGAAATAATTCCTCCGTTTTTCCAGTTATAATGTGAGTTACAACTGAACTTAAAACCTTGTTCTAGTCGATGATAAATAGGACACACCTAAGTTTAACCACCAGTGTGCGGCTGTATCTAGTTCTAGCCGCTATAATGAAGGCTAAACCTAGTTGTAACCGAAGATAAGTAGGATACACCTAAGATTAACCGCATGTGTCGGGCTGCACCTAGTTGTAGCCGGCTTAAACTAGGTGTAGCCGCACTTCGGCCATTAGCCGTAACATATATATATAAGATTCTCTTATTTGTTTCCAGTTACTTTGGCGCCGTAGGCTGCCTACTACATTTGGACATGAAACAGAAACAGCAGAGCGCGTCGCGGCACACCACGCCACCCAGCACCGAGCGCAGTCAGGCGGACAGGTGAATTTACACCTTCACTTCATACAATAAGGTGGTAAGCCGCGTGACTCGAGTATCTACTGCAAAACATTTCGCGACAGACAATGTAAATGCTACTTTATCTGTCAAGCAATAAAGTGGATAAACGCGTGGCACGAGGTCTGTTACAATATTTTGCCCTATTTGGACCACTTGCACAAATCTAAGCTTAACTAAGCTTAACCCAAAGTTAGTTAGCGTCAAAGGAACTGACAATACGGTAGTTGACACCACCAATCGTTGACGTACTTTTTATCAACTGTCAAAACGCTTTTCTTCATAGAGCTTGTATGGGAATAACACACTTTGACGTCACCGCGTGCAATGCCGACTGAGTGACTAATTATCATTTGAATTCCAATTAAAAATCAAATAATACGAACTGCAGAAAAATATTAGTGTAAAGGCATCTGAAATTATGAATTATTTTAGAGAAAATCAGTTTTTGAATATTTCTTTCATAGTGGAAACAAGCCTATTTTAAACCACAGTTTTAAAGGAATAGACTAAATGTTTTATTACTGAATTTGGACCTTATATCACCTATCGATTTCATATTCCATAGACAATAACTACCTAGTTAGTGGTACATTCAAAATTATAATCTAAATCGTGCCTACAAGATGCTTTGCTTTGAAAAAAATGTTTTGTATGATATAGTTTAAGCTAATCGCAGCCATCTTGCCGCCTGCCTACTCTGGGGCTCGGCTACTTTGACAGCTGTCATTATGACAGTGACGTTTGACGTTGACGTGTGTACGAACAGAGGGTCCGTGGTTCTAGAGGTGATGTTAATTTTTTGATAGAGAATAATGTTGTTCAATATTATGTTTCGTTATATTTGTTAATAGTCTGAAATGGCGATGTAGTATTCCAATTTTGTAAACAGTTTTCCATATTTTTGACGCCAGTCGGTTCTATTGTCTATCAACTTACTTTGGATCGGCTGAAAATTCGGTTATAAATCTTAACTTAAACTATTTTTGACTAAACTGCACCAGTAAAATATTATGGGTGTTGAATGTAATTTAAAGTTGACATAGCATATATGAATCGCTCTACTAAAATAGGCTAGATGACACCACCAATCGTTGACACACTCTTTATCATCTGTCAAAACGATCTGCCTCCGTAGATTTTGTATGGAAATACTAAAATTTGACGTCATAATTTAGTATCAGAAATCAAAGTCAATTGAACTGAATATTTATATAATTCTATGTGAATAGAAATTGGTTTCTACAGCTTTTTGGCAATAAATTGATTTTAATACTTTCATAGAGGTTATGTTTTTAAAACACTATGGTCTTGAAAATATTTACGATAGGTGTCATCATGCCTATTGATGCGACGAATGCATTTTATTCAATACTATAGTATAAACGCATAATACATATTATTATTTATATTTATTTCGCGTTTTAGTGTGGTAGAATCATTCCTAAACATATTTTTTTTATAGTTGTACGAGAACCTTAATTGATAAAGATGTAAGAATTTATAGACCCCATTTTATTATGTCACAAATTTGACAGCTAATCCAAATGTCAATCAGATTGTAGTAGTTATAATAATTAATCTAGGTTTAGGCCTGGACTCAATTGAAGCGGAGACGAGATTAGCGGAGCGGAATGAAAAATATCGTTATTTATCTAATTATAATACATTATTCGTCATTGTTATTGAATGTCGTTATTCGCCACATCTCGATTTTTCCAGCTCAAATAACGAATTTCTAATGGATTGTTCAATAAAATCTCCTCTGTGTTTTGTTTTTTCTCGTCCCCGCTTTGGTGAAGTCTGGGCTTTAAAATGGTCTAATGGCTTACCTTAATATCGATGGGGGTATTTGAGTTTAATTGTAAAGGAGTTGGGGCGGTATTTTCGTGTTAAAAATACAGGGTTACTGGTAACTCGACGTATTCCTTAAAAAGAGACAAAGAAGAGGTAATCAGCAACAGAAAAAGGTTCCATCGACTAGGGGTTAGAAGCAATTGATTTTTTAGATAACGTGCTTTTAAGATTGTGAAATTTCTTTTTAAAAGGGCTTTAAGTGCAATATTTTGTAATTATTCGACCCCCACCATACTCTTTGTTGATGGCACCTTTTTTGTACGAGATCACCTTCACTGCAACTCTTTTGTAGGAATACGTCGAGTTACCAGTAACCCTGAATAAATATAAAAATCTTTAAACTAGGTCTGTATAGTGATTTAAAGCCGGTTACAATATCCTGTCTATCGTGGACTTAACGTTGGCTAAAGAAAAAAAGAAAAAATGTTTATTTGGCTTATAAACTACATTTGAAAATTTACACAGGATTATGACTAAGTATGTTACAGACTAAAATTAAAGAAAACTGTAGGTGAATATCCAAATTGGCAGCCACCAGCATCATTGCCATGGCGCTGGTTTTCTGTGTCGCATTCTTAAAAAAATCTGAAATCTCAGATAGATTTTAGTATGAAACGGGACAGTTATTTAACCTTTAGTACTAACGGTAGAAAAACCAGCCAATAGTCGGTGTTTCTAACCATCCACAAGATGGAGGTCACAATACGATAAATTACTTTTTGTTTGTTACGCTTTCCTGTCTAAACTACAGAACAGACTTTGGATGAAATTTGGTAAAGCTGAAAAAGAGGATTATTTTGCTTTAAATTTCCACTAAACATCGCCAGCGCAGGAACCAAAATACATCCAACTGTAATCACCTGAAAAAGCTAGAGTTGGATGTCGCAGGACTTGCAATATCTACAACTCACAACGTGACACAGAAGACGCACCTGGAATCACAACACTGACACCAATAAAACACTCGACGTGTTTCGCCACTACACGTGGCATCCGCAGTAGATGTTGTCGCTTCGACAGACTACGAGCGACTGAATTTACCGACCTGGCTGATGAAATTTGGTACACATACATAATTGTCACCGTTCTGTATGCGTATTAAATTTCACCCAAATCGGTTGAGTAGTTTAGTCGTGAAAGCGTTACAAACAGAAGGTAAATTGTCGTATTGTAGTCTCCACACTAATTTTGCCAGTCCAATGTTCTAATGTGGATATGACAAAATTAAAAAATCAGCTTCGCGTTTTAATTTTTTTTACTTCTACCTAAATACGCTCCCAACTCTTTTTTAGAAAGCCTTTAGAAGGCAACAACGCAAACTGAAAGTATTTTTATAGATTTCCTTTTGCACAAAACTGTTCTTTGTTAAGATTTTTTTCTTTTTTTAGTTTTTAGACGAACATTTTTTACGTACAGGTTTTGTTTTATATAGGTAAATATGCGTTAAACGCGTTGTGTTTTGTAAATGTTTTTGAGAATCCATACTTATGGTTGTGTTTCGATTTTGGGGTTATACTATACAGGGTGTTTGCGGAGAATGAGAAAGTTAGGACTTTAAAAATAAGGCCTGATTAATGAGTTCATTCCTGATTGGTAGTTAGAATTTATCCAATCGGTATAACTATTTAAAATGACTAAGTAACTACCAATACGGTAGTTGACACCACCAATCTTTGACGTACTTTTTATCAACTGTCAAAAACGGTTTTTCTCCATAGAGCTTGTATTAGATAACACACTATGATGTCATCGCGTACAATGTCGACTGAGTGACTATTTATTGATTTAAGATCAATTTAAAATCCAATGTTACGAAATTCAGAAAAAAGGGTCTTTGAAAGCGGATATAAATTAATTATTTAAGAGATTTTGAATATTTCTCTCATATTGGAAACAAGTTCTATTGATGGAAAGCCGAAAATGGAAGAAAGACAATTGGACGCATTACTATAAAAAGGATCCAACCCACAAATTTACTCAAAACGACCCTATCAAATACTTTCATGTTACGAAAACAACTGTAGCAAAATGTCAAGCCTTTTTCATTCGTAACAAACTATCTAAGCCACGTTATACGTTAAGTTTAAAACCTAGGATAAATACAGAACCAAGCTTAAAATTTGAACATCTCAAAATTAGTGTGTGTGGGTTGGATCTTTTCCATGGAAACACGTCCCTTATCATATGGTAATATGCCAAAAATGGTAGAATTTCCAATGGTCGTATATATTTGACTTCTATGAAATCAAACAAGAATCGAAATACAACTTTGTATATTGGGGTAGGTATTTATTTCTGAATATAATTCTAGTGATACATAATATATACGGTGGTTGATTTTATTTTTCCGATGTCTATTTGTGATTGTGACTGAGAAACAATATTTATGGATTGTGAATGTATGATATTAAAATTGGTGGTACAGTTCTGAAATATTTTTAGTGTCCAGATTTTGTTGTTAAAAAAGCAGTTAAAGTGATATAAACCTCATACAGGGCGAAAGATAAACTGATGAGGTTGAAAATAGCTTATTTGCAATGTGAAATTAAAACACACTTAAAGAAAAATGGACTGCCACAGGCGGGACTCGACCCCGCACCTCTCGCAAGCCGGGCGATTGCTCTCCCAATTGAGCTACTGTGACAGTAACTAATCGTTCCGAATTTCTTTACGTGGAAGTCCGTTTTTTCTTTAATCGTGTTTCATTTTCACATTTTAAACAAAATGTTTGCATTGTTAATGTTATAAAATAAAGTAACTTAATTGCAATCTTTTAAGTCATGTGACACCGAAGCTTGTCACCCTGTATAATTACTATTCGTAGCAAAAGTTCGGGAATGCGCTCTTGGAAACATTATGTAATAAATATTTCAACATTTTTACTGATTTTTTTAAATGCAAATGAAATGTTATTTCTATACTCAAGGGATATTTTTATTGGATAATATTATATTGTTTCGTTTGGGCCAACCCTTGTTTGAATGATGTATGTAACGGAAATAAGTGGGCTGATATTATTTATATTTTATATCATTAGAAATAAAAATAATCTATTGTATTCTTGTCTTTTATTGCAAACTAGCGGACCCGACAGACGTCGTCCTGCTAGCTGTTTTCCAATTTTTTTAAACTTGCTCACCATTTTAACCTTCCCTGAACTTCCATGAATATTTCGAGACTAAAATTAGACAAATCGGTTCAACCGTTTTTAAGTTTAAGCGAGCCCAACGAACAGCACTTTATTTTCATATATACGATAACCTTAAACAGGAATTCAATGCATTACTTTCCATCTCGATACTGGGAGACGGAGCACTCAAAACAACGTCACATGTTCTGCATTGTCTATTTACCGTCCAAGTCGCTTATTAAAAAAACTAAAATTTTATTAACCCTACTTTGTATACGGTAGTTATTTCTAAACCAACCATCTCTATGATCAACTTCTATATGACACAGAATAATATAAACCTTCAATATTGAGGTTTAGAAATAATTTTAATATTAACTGTAGCTTGTAGACAATATTTAACAAAATTAACTACTGAGTGCTGAGAGAATGTAAACCTTCGGCTTCGGCCAAAAATAGACCTTCGGTCGTACACTAGTGGAAAAATAAAGCAAAATAATCCTCTTTTTCAGCTAATAACACCCCTCTTTTTCGCCGTGAGCGAAAGGGGTAGTGACTGCTCCTATGCGTAAGCCCCTCCCCTCCAGCGCTCTTAATACGTGACGCGTCTTATATTTCTTGCGTTAAAACGAATGTGTTCCTGTCTCTGGACTTCAGCTCAAAACTACACCTTGGGACACCCTGTATTGTGTTACTGAAATGCTACTGAAAATGATGAACGCGCTTTTGAAACGCGCAATAGCATTATGACGAAAAAAAATGCATATAATGTTTAGCAAGGTGCTTGTGGTGCTGTGATTGCAGCGCTTTGGAAGAGCAACCTAAGGCGCGGTCGTATCTGGGATGGGTGACCATTACGACCACTTAATTGGCTAGACGACACCACCAATCGTTGACATACTTTTTATTATCTGTCAAAACGATCTGCCTCCATAGATTTTGTATGGGAATAAATGAACGTGACGTCACGGTCATATATTAGAAATCGGAGTCAATTAACCGAATATTTATTGAGTTTTGTGTGTTTAAAAATTGGTTTCGACAGCTTTTTGGAAATAAACTGGTTATAATAACTTCATAGGCTATGTTTTTTAAACGCCATGGTCTTGAAAATATTTAAGATAGCTGTCATCATGCCAATTGGCGTCTCTTATTAAGCCTATAACGGCAAGACATAGTGAAACCATACTGCCATCTACATCACTATCTGTATAATGCCACCTGTGTCTATCATCAAATGATTGAATTTGAATCTTCGTGCTTCGGAAGGCACATTAAGCTGTTGGTTCCGGTTAATATCGGTAGATATTACCTAGTAAACTTTAGTCGTTAGGCCTGGTCAGCGGTCCTTGGGTAAATTAGTAACATCCGACAGTAAGGTTGGTGACTTATCTTACAACGCCTTTTTTTTTTTTTTTTTTTTTAACGTCAGGAAATGTCAATTACGCACCGTACCCCTCCGTCGGGGACCGGAGGGGCGTGTGTGGGACTCCCCCGTCTTCGGGTATACCCACTAAAACCTGACGAAGCCCGCTGCGTGTGGCTGTGACAGCAGGAGCCGCGGTGTCTCAACAGTCCCGCGACCCTTGCCAGCAGCAACGTCCGCCCTCTAAGCAGGAGGGCGGATCTCCACGGAGTGGGGTGAGGAGATCTCATCCCACTCCAGACGGCACACTGGCGCCGTCTCTCAGGAGGGTCCGGGCGGTTAGGCCAAGACCCTCGTTTCGCCACGAGGACCAGAGTCCCAAGGACATCCCCTGCCTACTCTGATAAGCCAGAGGGGTGCTGGGAGCCACAACCACTTCGGTGAGCCGCCGCTCGATGCGAGACAGACGCGACTCACTAGTGCCTCTGCCGCCCGATACGGGAACAGACGCAGAGGCACTCTCCACAGAGCATCTTGGCTTCACCTGTCGCTGGATTGCGACAGGCTACTGAGCCCCCTCGCCACGGCAAGGCGTGCTCTATTCGAGGGGGATCTTACAACGCCTCCACCAATCCATCCCAAACTCGTGTGGTAGAGATAGGATCATATATGAGGTGAGGCTTGTGTTTAGCCATGGGACGTTTATAAATTAATAAATATACAACAACATCACATACATTGATCTGACTTCGTGGTAAGCAGCTTAAGCACTTGTGTTATAGATAACAATCAACAGCGGTATTACAAATAAATACATATAACACCCAGACCAGTACAAACAGACATGTACCTACACACATGCACACAAATGTTTGTACAGTGAGGATCGAACCCGCGACCTCTTAGTTAATAGTAAAAGTCTCGACCATTAAACCAAAGTGGTCGTCATATAAGCCGATGAGATGAGAGATAAATTTTTCATTTATTAATCAATTTACAAAACCAAATCGTCAAAATTGTACACCATTTGCGGTTTTGGCACCACGAGTTCTTTATCATTGCTCTTCCTAAAATGCGGATGGTCCCAGCTGAGCTCTCCCACAATTTTCTCCATCTGTTCTATGTCTTCGGCCGTGAAAATATCCTGAAGGTTGGATCGTAAACCGTCAATTTCATCTTCGGTCTTGTATTTGATAGCTTTGTTGAGCATTGCGTTGAGTTTTCTATCGTCGTCGTTGCGCGGTTGAGTTATTATGTGGCGGCCTTGAGCGTTGTATTGTAAGCGGGGTTTGTCTGGAATCAATACAAGAAAACAGTTGAGAACATTTTTTTAGAAAATATATGCTACCTACTATAGCTATGAGACGTTTATAAGTAAATAAATACATTGATCTGACTCCGTGATAAGTAGCTAAAACACTTGTGTTACAAATATCAGAATCAACAGTAAGGTAGTATTACCAAATAAACTTAAATTAATACATTTAACACCTAGACCAGTACAAACAGACATGTTCATGCACACAACTTTTTGTACAGTGCGGAGATCGAACCCGCGACCTCTTGGTTTTATCATAATAAGCTGTAAGACATCCACTACCGAACACAGACCTCTTAGTCTCTCGTTTTGTAACCTATATCCTTTACTGGTAAATGTGCGCACGGTTGAATTAACATAATTTAATATGTTCTTGTTGATAGTGTTCAGCAGACACGACTCAGATATAGACACTGAAAATCTTCAGCGAACGTATATCTTACCCTTTCTTACATAGATAGCAAGTCGAGCCATCTATGTCAAACGTTATCATTGCTCCTGTTTTTGCTCGGTACGGTACCTACCTGAGGCAGACAAGATGCGAAATTGATACGTGGACGTAATAATAGTCCTCATGGCCGATTTCGAGCACGGCGGCCAATCTCAACAGAGATCAGCCAACTACGCAGGAGATATTATAGTGCACAAGTGTGAGCGCAATACACAGGTGCACTCACTGTTCCATCACTCTCAAAGTTCGGTGAGACGGCAATCCGACATGACCGGCGAGAGATCAGGCGCAGGACCAACGGCTTAACGTGCGCACCGAGGCACGGGGGTGTAACACCGCCAACTAAATGGACGTATAAATCTTCCGACACACCGGTTCCTTTAGGCGTATCGCTTAAGAACTTGTACAACCGTGCGAACGCACAGAGTCGCTAAGTCATAATTTAGGTAAAGCGTTACGAGATATATAGCCTCACTTTGGGTAAAGAATTGAATTGATTTTATTTAGTTGAAGTAACAATGACTCATCTCTGTTAGTAGGACTTATAAACTATGTTAGTACAATACAATAAAATAAAAATTAATTAGTAATAAAAGCGGCCAACTCTGCACCACTCCCTCCGAAATGGCACAGGATCGACCGACGTATAATTAACACTTTAACAGCCGATCACGTACTGTGTACGGGCAGTGTCGATCAACCCGGTACGCCGATCACGTACTCCGTACGGCTTTGACTTTCCTATCGTCTGTTGAAATACCACGTGCCCGGTACGTGAATGGCGTGTAACCCCGGTGTAGAATGACTCTTTATCTACGCACACATGTATGATTCTCCGACGGGAGGTGCGGGGTGGAGACAGGACAAGCGATCTTTCACGGCGCGTCGCCAGTGCGCCCACGCCACCAACGTGAGAGTACGTCCTTGCATTTTAAAAAAAAAGGGGGCGCAAAGAGACCATTTATTACTGCCCAGACTGCAATGATCCCCTGTGCTACTATCCCTGCTTTAAAATATTCCACACAAAAAAAAATTACGTTACATAATTAGCTCAAGTATGTAAGATTGTTTATGTTGGAGTTTTATTTTTTTCAATTTTAGGCCTCTTTTTTTAATTTTTTTTCATAAATATTATTTTTTATTACAAATGTTTTTTATTTTATTCCTAAAAATATAAAGAACAATATTACATATAAAAAAAGAATAATAGACATATCACAGATAGTTTTTATTTTATGAGTCATAGAATATCGGCAAAAAACGCCGGCGTACCAGGGAAAGCCGCCTTAATAACGGTCGGCTGCTAAAGTGTTAAGCAATCCAGTTTGCTGGCAATCATGTTCAGGATGCTGTTACCACTCGCCCGCACCCTGCGCACCAGGGACGCGCGACGCTTGCGCATTGTTGCGTAAAAGCAGCTTCTGCTACTGTAGCAAACATCCCTGATGCACTACAGGGGTGAGGTAGCCGCAACAGCACCCTGAAATCGTTATTGTACTGGACACGGAGAGCGCTGTAAGCCTTTTGAGTACAGTAGAATCCGGATTACCCGAATACCGATTATCCGAACATCCGATTATCCGGACCAGCCTCACGGCTTTAGCTGCTGCTTGTAAATAACATTGGTAAAAGAACAAAATATATAATTGTTTTTTTTATATCGTTTGGTCTAAACGACGTAGGTTCATATGTCAAGCTCATTACATAATATAACATTTAAACAAATATTGTTTGATTTAACTACGAAATCGATTATCCGAATTACCACTGGTTTTAAATGATTCGGATAATCGGGTTTCTACTGTATATCTAGCCCAGAGGCTGCACGTGTAAAGTGCAATACGCAATACAATGTACAGTACGCGAAGACGATGAAAATCACAATGATGAAAGAAAAATATATTGTATATAAGTACAAGGTTAAATTTTAGTGGATGTTTTCCCGCTGCGGAACGAATTACTTTCTGTAATAATATCGAATCATGGTAGTTCTTTTTATTTTTAAATAGGTTCTTTTTTTGTTCTCCATACTACAAGTGCTCCATGAAACGCGCCCGCCCATACATAATGTTGAAAAGTATTGTTGATTTTATTTAAAAATAATTTAAACAATCGATTTATCTACTGATATAGAATCAATTCACTGCGGGAAAACAACCACTAAAATTTCACCCTGTATATTAAATTTATTTATTTTTGCGTTATTAAACACTTTACCTTTCTCATTTAATTTTCACTGCACCCATTGCCTTCTTTCTGCATGACCTTGAGGTTGACTGGCAGAAAATGCTTTTAGCATTAAATCCACCCTTTGTACATTACTTGTGCGATAAAGTTTTAAATGAATAGATAAAAATGTTTTTACAGTGTTTCAACGCCTCCAGCGAGAGTTTTCGATACTTCATATTCTGGTTCGGTGTCTGCACTTCGTGGCGGTTGAACACTTTGATGGCTGGTTCGTTCAGGTTCCTAATGGTGTTGTGCTGGCCATTCTTCCTCGGCATCGGCAGGAGACCTTGCTCCGATGGTGAAAATAGTGCTGAAAATCCATACTAATATTCATCATCAGCCTATATGTACCTATACGTCCCACTACTGGGCACGCCTCACCTCAACTATGAGGTGGTGCGAGCCGTACTCCCCCACGCGGGCTCAGTGCGGATTGGTGGAGGGGTGTGCGTAAGGTAAGTGACCAACCTTACTGTCAGATGTTATTAAGCCGAGGGCCTCCGACCAGGCTTAACGACTAATATCTATCGTATTAACCGGGGCCAACAGCTTAACGTGCCTTCCGAGGCACGGAGATGCTTGTAAATAGACGTCACTTTTATAGTCAGAATGGTCACCCATCCTAAACATGACCGCGCCGTAGGTTGCTTAACTTTTGGTATCACTACCAAAGCGCTGCAACCACTGCGCCACAAGCACCTCTAACTACGAGTACCTACTAATATTATAAATGCGAAAGTAAATCTGTCTGTCTGTTACCCAATCACGCCTAAACTACTGAACCAGTTTGCATTAAATTTGGTATGGACATATTTTGATACCCGAGAAAGGACATGGGCTATTTTTTACCGCGGAAAAATGACGCATTCCCGTGTGAAAATTCTGGTGCGCCGATCGCTTTTACGCTTCAATACGGAACAGATTTAAATGAAATTTGGTAAGGAGGTAGTTTGAGACTTAAGAAATGACACGAGTTACTTTTGACCGCGGGAAAACAACGCATTCCCATGGGAACAATAACTTTCCGGGGAATCATACGGGAAAACAACGCATTCCAAAAAAACTACCTAACGCGGACGAAGTCGCGGGTAAAAGCTAGTAGCAATATAAAAGTTGTTGTAAAGTATATAGTTGATGAAATCAGGCGTTACTTTGCGGAAATCCATGACTTAATAATTATTTTTTTGGTGGCAGTAGGACTAAGTATACCAAGCACCCAACGCTTTTTACTCTAATATAAATTATTTGTACTAAGCAATTATTTTCCCTTTTTTATTTAGCAATAAAAGCGTGTTTTTTTTAGATTTTTAAACTATTTTTATTTTTTTTATTTAATAAAGATAATGGAAAACTCTTATTAAATTATTGCATTGTCATCGTTACTTGATACGTGTCGAAAGTTTCAAACTAATCCGATTTCTGGAAGTGGGTGTCAAAGATTCCTTTACATAAATACATACAGCCCGAGCTAATCCTACTACTATTATAAAGGCGAAAGTTTGTAAGTATGGATGTATGGATGTATGGATGTTTGTTACTCTTCCACGTAAAAACTACTGAATGGATTTGAATGAAACTTTACCACAATATAGCTTATACATCAGAATAACATATAGGCTACAATTCATAAAGAATTTTTAAGATAAAGGCTTTCCACGCGGACGAAGTCGCGGGCGGCCACTAGTACATACATACAGCCCGAGCTAATAAAAGCTTGTTAAAAAGGAAAAACACCGATCCATAGCTTGAATATTATGGAATTCCTTAAATTGAAGTTATACACTTACTGGAAATCCAAACAGCCAAAACACAACTATAAACATGCGCCATAGTCATTTCGTTCAGTCGGAAATATAATTTGGTGATTGGATTTCAAAGTTAATTTGATTTTGCTATAATAGTTACTTGGTTCCGTACAAAATGTGTGCCGAGGGGTTTATGATTGGATTACATAGCCCTGAAAATTAATGACTCAAGGTCATAATTGCATACGATACTAAAGTTGGTTTACTGAATATAATTTCATAGTTTCTGGGTACTTAAGTAATTTATAGCATCGTGCTATACAAAAAAAAACATATAGCACAAACTTTAAGTGTCTAACCGAAAATTTAATGACGAATACCTAAAAAACCGCTGTTAAAAATACAGCGATTTTCTTAATTAAATCTATACATATAATAAGACTGTAAAAGATCGATTTCTGTACATTGAAGATTTTTATGAAAAATTGTTACAGGGGGTCTTAATTACCGTAATAGAAGCCAAAACAACAATTTTTAAAATTTTTGTCTGTCTGTCTGTCTGTCTGTCTGTTTGTCCGGGCTAATCTCAGAATCTACTGGACCGATTTTGACGGGACTTTTTTTATTTGACTCAGTATCACCTGGAGAGTAAACTGGGATATAAATAATCACGCCGATGAACTTAGGGGGCAGGCAGGAAATTGAATCTCAGAATCTACTAAACCGATTTTAATGGGACTTTTTTTTATTTGACTCAACATTACTTGGAAGGTAAAGAAGGATAGAAATAATCACGCCAATAGACTAAGGGGGTAGGCAGAAAATTGAATCTCGGAAACTACTGGGCCGATTTTAATGGGACTTTTTTTATTTGACTCAGCAAATTGAAAAAATATTTTTGTGTTGAATAGACCATTTATTGAGGAACGTTTAAGGCTAAATAACATCCCGCTACAACTGTTAGGAGCGAAGAAATAATGGGGAAAGTGACAAAAACGGGGAAAATTATTCATTTAAAAAAACGCTTCAAGATACCAAAAATAATGTAAAAAAGTATGAAAGAATTATTACTCTTAAAATGATCTAAAAAAATGTCTGCGACAGTATATCCATATGCCCAAATAACTATTCCACGCGGACGAAGTCGCGGGCACAGCTAGTTATAAATAAAAGTAAATAGGTATAAAGAAATATATATTTTTATTTATATGCTTCTCCTATCTACATAATAACTAATTACATAAACTTTTGTCGCTACAACTTTAAACTAATTATAAAACTGTTTTACAATTCAATCTCTCTATTAATTTAACAACAAATGATACTAAACATGTTTTTACATTTTGATTAAAATATATTTTAATGTCAGTTTCCTACATATATATTTTTTGTTCTATCAATAGGACAAAATGAACTCAGGACTGAGTATACTTAATTAAATTAACAAGAAATCTATTATAATATCTATTTTAATAATTAACCGTCGTTAAATATAGATTTCTTGTTAACTCATACATAACACTCATAAACCACCACCTTTAAAGCAATTTTCGAAATTAAAATTTTAACTAAGTCATGATGGTAAAGTGATAATTACTCAAACTTACTTTTTCTGTTTCAATAAAAACAAGGTCAAAAAAGTATTGGATACACAATTTATGTACTAACGCTTAATTATGGGGTGATAAATTTTAACAATGATAAAAAAGGTTTAAAAAACAACTATTTCTATAATAACAGCCTTTACATCCAGAGATTACCATTATTTCCATTGAAATCGAACTATATTAACAAAACTCCAAAAAAATCTACATTTGGAAGTGTTAAGTTACAACAGGTTTAAGCATTCACGTTGCAAACAGTATCATTTTATTATATTATATAATTCGCGCGGGTTTGAGTCAGACGATCTAAAATTTTAACAAGGATCATATTTAGTCCTTTATAAAGAACGTTAATGTTACAATCATATCACATAGAATAAAGCAAAGTCGTTTCCCGCGTTTGTCCTTATGTCTATATGTAATATGTATGTAATAATAATAATAGTCCTCCTGGCCGATTCCGACCACGGTGGCCAATCTCAACAGAGATCAGCCAACTGCGCAGGAGATATTATAGTGCACAAGTGTGAGCGCAATACACAGGTGCACTCACTGTTCCATTACTCTCAAAGTTCGGCGAGACAGCAATCCGACATGACCGGAGAGAGATCAGGCGCAGGACCAACGGCTTAACGTGCGCACCGAGGCACGGGGGTGTAACACCGCCAACTTCCCGACTCCGAGCTGTTTTTGAGATATTCATAACAGAAAATCTCAGAAACAATTTTGGCTCGACATGGGATTCGAACCCGGGACCTTTCGGATGTAAGGCAGAAACTTTGCCACTACACCAACGAGGCAGTCAATATGTATGTATGTATGTATGCATGTATCTTTAAAACTCCTCAACGGATTTTGATGTAGTTTTTTTTGAAATAGTTATAGAGTCATTAATGAAAAAGGTTTACAATAATAAATAACACAGCGGGCAGGAAAACGTCTGCCTGGTTCGCTAGTTAACAATACACATATATAATATATATATACATACACATATATAATATAATATAATAACATAGTCTAGGCGCAATAAATTAATAGATTGGAAGCCCTTACATAATTACGTATTAAAAAAACTGCCTGATTACTGCCTGATACTGACAAACATTGAAAAAGATGTAATACAATTTAAAAAATAATATAATTATTATTTTTATTTGTGAATTCCCTGTGGTCGGTCACTTATCAATTTTTAATTGAATATCAAAATAAAATCTGTATTTTTTTTACAAAAACAATGGAAATATGTTTTGTTATGTCTACGCTTTTTTGTTTTAAACATGGATAGCTCATTTTCATTCCATTAAAAAAAGGAGAAAAATATTCACCTATGAATATCAAAAGGTATCCATAGATCAAATTTCAACGACATTTTAAACAATGGACTCAACTTCATATGTTTGGTGTTATTTTTGCTTAACAATTTGACACAGAAATTAATCATTTGCTTTATAAGTCGTTTAAGGGTAAACGTTCACAGGCTCGCATCAGACAAAACGCACGTAACGTATTCTAGATTGCCTTGTATAAAAATCCACTGTTTTAATACAAGGCTTGCTTGTGGCGCAGTGGTTCCAGCGCTCTGGTAGTGATACCAAAAGTTAAGCAATCTACGGCGCGGTCATGTTTGGGATGGGTGACCATTCTGACCATACAAGTGACGTCTAGTTACAAGCATCTCCGTGTTTCGGAAGGCTGTTGGTCCCGGTTAATATCACTAGATATTAGTCGGCTTAATAACATCTGACAGTAAGGTTGGTCACTTACACACACCCCTCCACCAATCCGCACTGAGCCCGCGTGGTGGAGTATGGCTCGCACCACGTCATAGATGAGGTGAGGCCTGTGCCCAGCTGTGGGACGTATATAGGCTGATGATGATATACAAGGCAAACTAAAAATCTGTTACGTGCGATGCATCCAATGAGAACCTGTGAACGCTTACCTTAAAAGTCCCTTACATCGTCAAATCGTCAAGCTAAGCTAAAGGGTCCTAACACAAGCCTATCGTCAGACGATTAATGACGCTAGGAGTTGATGATGGGTATCATCAACTCCTAGCGTCATTAATCGTCTCGGGGACCTTCACCTCGAGTCCGTCAATGTCTTTTGACAGTTCAATCTGACAGCCGAGCCGGGAGGTGTCGGTGAGCCCGTACGCCAGGTCGAGCATGTCGCGTTCCTCGTCTGTCACTTCGTCTGGTAACCTGAGGGAGAGAGATGGGTGAAATTGAGATATGGTACTTCTTCTTCATCGTGATATAAGTCGCGCCATATATAAAGAACGCTGGAGGAGAAAAGCAAGGAAAAAGCCGGAGCAGTCGCCATTGCACTCATTCCTACTTCGTTCAGTCAACGTCAAAAATATATAGAAGCAATTTAGTACCATGTCAAAATAACAAAATCGACAGGCTAGTGCTCAAAAGCTATTTGGAATGGGACTGTCACTCCATATAAACATGCAATAATGAGAAAGCGGTGTGCAGCTCTCTTGAATCGCGCCGCACATGTATAATCTCTATATATATAAAATTCTCGTGTCACAATGTTTGTTCCCATACTCCTCCGAAACGGCTTGACCGATTCTCATGAAATTTTGTGAGCATATTGAGTAGGTCTGAGAATCGGCCAACATCTATTTTTCATACCCCCTAGTGATAAGGGAGGATACCTTAAACATTTATATGGCAAAACAACGTTTGCCGGGACAGCTAGTCTCTAATATAAAATTCTCGTGTCACAATGTTCGTTCCCGTACTCCTCCGAAACGGCTTGACCGATTCTCATGAAATTTTGTGATCATATTGAGTAGGTCTTAGAATCAGCCAACATCTATTTTTCATATCCCTTAGTGATAAGGGTTGTCCACAGTAATTGCAATTATATGGCAAAACAACGTTTACCGGGTCAGCTAGTTAATATTAATAAACGTGAAAGTTTCTTTGTTTGAATATCCAATATTTGGATGTTTGTCCGACAATCACGCTGAAATTACTGAACGGATTCTGATGAAATTTGGTATACAGGCGGGGTATGAGCTGACTTAGGTGATAGGATACTTTTTATTCCGTTTGCTCGCTTGGGATAAACACGTTTACGCATACTAATTAGCGGACGGGCCACTAGTAGTTAATAAAAATAATTTTAATTATGTTGCTACTATGTAACATTGTATTGTCAAATCCAACATCTAAAAAAGCTATTCAGTTCAGTAAGACGATATGTAAGCTAATAATAATAATAAAAATCTAGATAAAATTATCCGTAACAATATGGGGCTGATGGTATCGTTTTTCAAGAAAAGACTTGCAAAAAATAAAGATATATAGAAAAAAACTTAGCTGCAAGGCGCCTGCTGCTCAAAAAAAAAACTACAAAATTATAAGTGGTAGTATTCCTTGAAATTTGTTTTAGCAAGTCTGAAAAGGCCCCTTGTGCTAACATTACAAACAGGAATGAATAATGGATTTAATGTAACGGCTCTTGGGTAAAATAGTTCATACCACTGTTTTATTTACATGTACTTCAAATAAAAGTTTATGCTATTATAGTACACCTGAGGTTACAGCACGACATGCAAACGAAGTCGTTGTATGATTTTTCGTGATAAACATTTACATTGCAAACCGTAGATAATATTTTTATGGTTGAAAAAATCAATGCAGTCTCCGTTTTAAGAAAGCAGTAGAAAATTTCAACTGGCTTTGCCAATGAGTGGCCGAGTGGTATAGGCACACGGGCTAGATTCTGCTTCAATATTGCAAAAAAAGTCTACCAAAGTACTGATTTTGTGTGTTGAAAATACCAAAATAATGATTTTGTGTGTTGAAGATAAATCCGTCACGTCTGATGCGCCTCTTTCTGAAGATTTCCAGTTCAAAGTGACAGTTATCTAACTTTCAGTCAACGGTAGATAGGATATTGAAACCAGCCATTAATTAGAGAGCAGCAGGCAGACTGTAATACGGCCACTTTGGTGCAATGGTCAAAAAGTTGACTATTATACAATTGGTCGTGGGTTCGATCCCCGCACTGTTCAAACATTCGTGTGCGCTTTCATGTCTGTTTGTACTGGTCTGGGTTATACTGGTTATGTATTTATATGTAAGTTCATTTGAAATACCACTGTTGATTTTGATATCTGAAACTCAAGTGCTTAAGCTACTTACCATGGAGTCAGATCAATGTATGTGATGATGTGGTTTTAAAAAAAAATACATGACTGTCGGTGCTGACAGGCAGCATATATATCTTTGTCTTGTAATAATTACCTGTCATAATCCTCCTGTTGCAGTATCACATGGCACGTTGAGCATGTGAGCGTACCCTCGCACGCCCCAAACCCTTCAATGTTGAGATCGTTGTTCACGACCACGTCAAGCAGTGTGTCACCGATCTTGCCTTCTGTGTCTATCCGCTTGCCGTCGTGGAGGATGAAGGATACTTTGATTCTGGGAAATAAATAAATAAATTGGCGACAACATTGCCCTGATCCCAAATAAAATAACCTAGGCACTTGTGTCATTGTACACAGGGCTTGACATTATATCCCATTGGCTTAAGAAATGACGAAAAAAGGCAAACGAAGTCAAGTCCGTAAACATAAAACTCTAAGTCTCTCTCTCTAATGGCATAGAAGTCCCACAGGCAGACCAAGTAAAGTACCTTGGAATGTATCTGGACAAAAGGCTCGCTTGGCAGAAATATATATTTTAAAAAAAGACAACAACTGGGTCTTCAAACAAGGAAATTATATTGGCTCATTGGCCGAAAGTTGCAACTGTCCCTAGAGAATAAGATGCTCTTATATAAAGCTATACTAAAGCCTATCTGGATGTATGGTAAACTTTGGGATACTGGGTCCCACTCAAACATTGAAATAATACAGAGGCTTCAAAACGAAGCCCTACATATGTTAACAAACGCTCTTTGGTTTGTGCCTAACAAACTATTACATCACAACCAAAGAATACCCATAGTGAAGCAGGAAATTGAATGACACACCAAATCATATAAAGTACGAATATCTCACCACCCTAACCCTCTAGCACAGTCACTAATGGATGAGCACCAGGAAGTGCAACGGCCAAAACGAAAAATACACAATACATTATCCAGCTATAGTAAATAATCTGTCTTTACAAGGAGGATGTGA
Organism: Pyrausta despicata; assembly: GCA_963921415.1. Classification (NCBI taxonomy): domain Eukaryota; kingdom Metazoa; phylum Arthropoda; class Insecta; order Lepidoptera; family Crambidae; genus Pyrausta; species Pyrausta despicata. Next base: position 1,280,497 of record OY992871.1, on the reverse strand, counting down.
CACAGGTCACATAGAGCGCCACCAATTTTAAGCAGCACCCAATATACTGCTGAATGCTGCTGCCCAAAGAAGGCGACAGATAGTAGTAAATACATAAACAAAAAAGAATGTTATCAGAAACAAAGAAATAACTACAAAGGTAATAATTTTGGTAAGTATGTATGTAAACTTCTCTAGTAACTTTTTCTTTTCAAAAAGAACAAGATTTGTAATAGAATACTTGTATAGGCCTATATGCCTGAGGCATTAAATTAGGTAAATAAGAATTTTATTTACAATTTGTTATACAATATAATATGACAAGTGGGCTGCAAGGCATCATTTATTTAGAAGTGCAGATAATATTAACCTCTTGAGACTTATAAGGAGAATAAGTATCTCTTACAATAAGTTTTGTGTCCTGTTTTCTGTGGCTCATGTTATTGAGGAGCTATTACACACCAATTGAAAAATAGCAGATATCAGTTGAATCAACTTAACTAGACACAATTATCTGTTTACTAGTTGGCAAGCTAAAATTACATTCATAGGGTATAGTAGCTATTCTACCATGAACAGAGACAATTTTTTTTTAAATATTTTGCAGGGGTGCAATAGTTTTGAAAGCGCTGTAAGATATGGTTTTAACTTGTTTTAAAATAAACATAGGTTCCAAAACGTTAGAAAGGTAAAAACTTTTGCCACACATACATAACTGAAATGTAACGTTTTAAACAGTTAAATGCACTTACTTTTCGTCCTTCAACGCCGGCCTGGTAGTCGACAAGGGCACAACGTGCCTGCAATTGCTAAAACTAGTGCCTAAACAGTTATATTTGCTTAAATAACTACGAGGTCTAGACATAGTTCTAAATAAACTTCTGAACAGCATTTCGATGCCTTACAATCGCCTGTTCACGTTTGCACCACTCAAGAACCCAGTTTATATGTTTAATTCACGAGCACAATGGCGTTCGCCACAATCTTTTATGATAATTACATCAATTTTTATCTTCTAAAACTTGACCCTGAATTCTGATTATTCTGAATTCTATCAAAAATTATAGGTTAACATTTATAGTTGTTGGTATAGCGCAACATCTATGGTTGTAACAGCTTTATGACGCTCTTCTGTCAAAGGCTTGTCTTGTGATCTTGTCACGAATTTACTGTAGGAAAATACGTTATTATAATTTCTGATGTGTTTTAAATAAAAGGCATTGTATTGCAAATGGTATATTTATATTCTACGCCCAACAATTGGTAGCAGAGCGTAGTTACCTGAATAAATGCCAAAAGGAATAAAACAAAATAACGAAAAATGGCGTCGGCGACATACCGTTCCATAGAAGCTTTAAATAGAAATAATTACGACACCTGGTGTCTACAAGCCCGGGCCGTACTAATTAAAACCGAACTATGGGATTACGTTAGAGGCGAAGTAAAATTATCGCCGACATCGAGCGCCGAAGAAAAATGTAAGTTCGAGAAAATGGACATACAAGCTAGATCGGAACTTATTCTACTCATCTCACCGACGGAACTAAAACAAATAAAAGGTTGTAAAACGTCAAAAGAGATATGGGATAAACTCAAATCTATACATCAGAGCACTGGTCCGGCGAGAAAAGCAACGCTGTTGAAACAACTGGTTCTGAAGAAAATGAGTTCCGAAGAGGATATCCGCGACCATTTAAACAATTTTATGGATGTCGTCGGAAAGCTGGAGGACATGGAAGTTAAAATCCACCCGGAATTATTGAGTATCATGATGCTCTACAGCCTACCGGCAAACTATGAAAACTTCCGCATCGCTATTGAGTCTCGGGATGTGTTGCCTGGTCCGGAAGAATTACAAATAAAAATTGTAGAAGAAAACGAGGCCAGAAAGCAAACAGAACCGAATGATACCTCATCAAGGTCTGATGCACTATATGCAAAACAGAAAAAGAAGACTGTCGTCTGTAAAATCTGTAATAAAAGAGGCCACTCTACAGAGGCATGTTGGTCAAAGAAAGGAGCAACTCACTCACAGAAAAATAAAAGTCACGAAAAGAACTTCAATGTCTGTTACTCATCCGCAGACAGCATTGGTGAAAATCTGTGGTGCCTCGATAGTGGCTGCAGCTCTCACATGACTGGCGAGGAAGAAAAATTCGTAGAATTAACTCCTGAAGTTAACACTTTAAGTCTCGCATCGAAGAAGCACACCACACAAATTAAAGGCCGAGGAAAAATTTGTATCTCGACTAACGACGAAAAATATAACTTGAATGATGCGTTGTACGTACCGGAAATAACGACAAACCTCATATCAGTTGGGAAAATAACCGATAACGGTTACAAGGTATTATTCGAAAAAGAAAAAGCATCGATCATACAAAAAGATGACGTCGTACTACAAGCTTCAAGAAATAAAAATGGACTTTATTATCTGGATTTCAAACCGAAAGAATCAGCAAATTTCACCACAAATTCGCAAGATCAATCGATGTTATGGCACCGAAAATTGGGTCACATCAACGAAAAAGATCTCAAAATGATGGTTGCAAAGCAAATGTTGAGAGGACTAGATATAAAAGAAGTAAAGTTAGATACCTGCGAAACTTGTATAAAAGGTAAACTTTCATCCTTACCATTTGCCAGCCATGACCTGTTGTCATCTGAAATTTTAGAAATTATACACAGTGACGTCTGTGGACCGTTTGAAACGGAATCGCTTGCTGGGTCCAGATACTACGTATCTTTCATTGATGACTACACCAGGTACTGCTGTATCTACTTCATTAAAAATAAAAGTGAAGTAATTGAAAAATTCAAGGAGTACAAAAATGGAGTAGAACTTTTCACAAAGAAGAAAATTAAGCACTTGCAATCGGACAATGGTGGCGAGTACAGAAGCAAAGAATTTGATGACCTACTGGCAAAATGTGGCATCAAAAGAAGACTGACTGCACCATACACTCCGCAGCAAAACGGTGTAAGTGAACGAAAAAACCGATCACTGCTGGACAAGGCTAGATGTTTAATGATGGAAGCAAATGTACCCTCATGCTTATGGGCAGAAGCAATAAACACAGCCAATTATTTAATAAACCGGAGTCCTGCAAAAGCTTTAAATGGAAGTAGTCCGTACGAAAAATGGGTTGGCAGAAATCCAGCTGGAAATCATTTACACATTTTCGGCAGCAAAGCATTCATCTTGAACAAAAGACGAAGAGGCAAATTCTCCCCTAAAGCCGTAGAAGGAGTATTTATGGGATACGCCAAAAATGCAAAAGGATTCAGAGTCTATTTACCCGACCAAAATGATGTTATTATCAGTCGAGATGTCAAGTTCGTCGAAAAGATGTACTATGATGACACTCGTACCGAAGCAGTCCATGGCGACAGCATAAGGAGACCTGAAAAAGAAAAAGAAACGGTGATACAGCTAAACAATAAGAAAAATCACCAAAATTCTAACTTACCAATTCAGGATCTTCTTCCCGTGACAGATATGTCCTCCTCAGATGCCATCAACTCTGAAACAAATATAAATGAAAATCCGTTGCCATCTGAGGATGAGGGGGCTGAAACAGCTGATCAAGACCAAACTTCATTTGATGAGGATGAAGGGGCTGAGAGTGATGGATACCAAACTCCACACGAAACAAATGAGAGAACATCACAAAGACCTACAAGAAATAAAAAAAAACCTACATGGTCAAAAGATTACCTCTTACAAGATGATATGGAAGAAGAAAGCTTGCTTGTGTCGAACATGTCATACTTGTCTGAACAAAATGAAACTGAAGATGACTGGCACGACGCAATCAAGGCTGAAATACGAGCACATATCAAGAATGAGACGTGGAAAATCACGAAGAAAACCACTGGCATGAAACTCATTGACTACAAGCTTGTTCTTAAAACCAAAACTGGACCGGATAATACGGAAATTAAGAAGGCAAGACTTGTTGCTCGGGGATTCACCCAAAGACCCGGAATAGACTATAATGAGACTTTCGCGCCTGTGGCCAAGTTAAGCTCCATCAGAACCGTCGTTGGAATGTCTGTCGAAGAAGGCATGAAACTAAAGCAGATGGATGTCACGACAGCGTATCTGAACGGCGACATAGAAGAAGACATCACTATGAAGGTACCTGAAAACCTGGAAAAGTATGTGACGGAAATAATTATTGATGAGAGCGGAAATAATAACTTGACAATATACAATAAAGCTAAAGATATGCTAGAATGTATTAGAACCATTAAAGGAGAAAAAGTCTGCAAGCTACAAAGATCTTTGTATGGTCTAAAACAATCCGGGAGGCAGTGGTATATCCGATTAGACACGGAATTACGAAATATTGGTTTTATCCCATCACAAGCAGATCCGTGTGTATACATACTACAAAAAGGAGGAGCTAAGGTAATCACAGCCATCTGGGTAGACGACTTACTTATAGCTTACAACTGTCCTAAGAAGATGCAAGAAGTTCAAACAATGCTTGCACATAAATTCGAAATAAAAGATTTGGGAATACCACAGAGAATGCTCGGAATCGATTTTAAATACACTAAAGATACAGTGAAACTTTGCCAAGAAAAATATATCAAAGATACATTAATTAAATTTAAAATGGACGAATGTAAGGCAACAATTACGCCTATAGAACCAAGGCTATCGCTGGAAGCTGACAAAAGTCCAAGAGATAAAGAATTGCCATATAAAAACCTGATTGGAACACTTATGTATCTAGCAGTAGCTACTAGACCCGACATCATGTTCGCAGTCAGTTATCTTTCACAGTTCAACGATAGCTACAATGCCGAACACTTCAAGAGTGCCAAACGTGTGTTAAGATACCTCAAGGGCACGTCTAATATCGGGATAACTTTTAGAAAAACCGAACAAGAATTGTACGGCATGGCAGACGCAGACTGGGGTGCCTGCAAATTAGACCGCAAGTCTTTCTCCGGATACTGTTTCATATATACAGGAGGCTGTATCAGTTGGTCATCGAGAAAACAAAAGAGTGTAGCACTTTCAACAGCCGAGGCGGAGTACTGTGCTTGTACTGAGGCAGCAAAAGAAGCCATACACCTGAAATCGCTATTTAATGACCTGGGGATTCACATAGATTGCGTTCAGATCCTAAATGACAATCAAGCCGCATTGAAGCTCAGTCAAAACCCTATAGTTTCAGCAAAATCCAAGCACATCGATTTAAAGATGCACTATATAAGGAACTGCATTCAGAATAAACAGATAAGCTTGGAATATTTGGAGACAAAGAAAATGGCGGCTGATCTACTGACGAAGGGCCTACCAGGACCAAAGCTCAAGGAGCTGATGATCCACTTCGGGCTGGCATAGAGTCGCGAGGAGGAGTGTTGGTATAGCGCAACATCTATGGTTGTAACAGCTTTATGACGCTCTTCTGTCAAAGGCTTGTCTTGTGATCTTGTCACGAATTTACTGTAGGAAAATACGTTATTATAATTTCTGATGTGTTTTAAATAAAAGGCATTGTATTGCAAATGGTATATTTATATTCTACGCCCAACAATAGTGATGTGACTTGAAGCATTGAAGCAAGCTAAAATCGAATAAACGATACTGCGAAATACATTTTCAGGGGATCTTTAAGATTATGAATTGACAAATGAACATAAATTATTCAATTTAGCCACCTTATTTTTAATCGTCTAGCTTTTCCGTACTTTTGTTAAATTAAAGTTACAGTAAAATATGTTCCGTTTTGCGTTGTACCGATTATGGTTCTAAACAAATTGTAATGAACCTTAATGGACAACGGAACGGGTAAGTTGTCATAATTTTTGACATGTGCGTGACACTCAAAAATTCTACAATTTCCACTTTTGTGCGAATTTTATTGTTAGCCACATATTTCTAGGAAAAACCTTATAAAATCAAGAAGCCATCTTACTTTCCTACGTAGAAAGTATGTCGGAGCGGATAAAAAGTACTGAAAACGTTTCGAATGAGGAAGTAATCGAAGACCTTACAAAAAACCTAGAACAGACCTTAAAAACTGGTGGAAATCTAGATCAATTCGTTATTAGTCCTAATTCTAGTTCAGAAGACTCGCCAGTGCACTTGGGAACAGGGACCACCACAGGTAGTTACTGATTTTCGCTCTAAAATACTAGTCAAACTTGTAGGATCTGCCTCGTCCTAATCCATTTAAAACATATGATTATCATTTGTAATAAGCAACTCCTTGTATTTAAAGCCTTGACTCATTTTCACAAATAAGATTTTAGTTGAAACAGTAATAAACCATTTGAAAACCTTTGTAGTTCTGTAGTTAAAAAAAAATTGTAATATTCTTTTACAAATTCTACCTTAATGAGCTTCTTTAACCCCTAATTCAATTATAATTATTCAGCCTCAAGAATCTCCGACCTTGTTAGTGCCTCAATCTATACCTTAACTTTGTATAAGATAAAAGTTAAAAACTTTTGGAATCTATTTTGACTAAAGGCTGGTTTTTTATGTTATTTAAACCTTTCAGTGTTAGCAACTGCTAACATAAGAATAAGCCAATAAGAAAATAATTTAAAAAATAATTGCTATAAAATAATTATGTTTCAGAATCTAAAGACCCACCTCAGTTTGAAGACATTCCACTAAACAATTCAAAAGATTTTGACGATGAAAAAGAAGAAGATGAGCATGGCCAAGATAGCGATACAGATTCCATAGACGAAGAACAGTTGAAAGATGCTGAGTTAGACTTGACGGACGACCAGAAAGAAGAGAGGAAAATCATTGCCGAAGAGCTGAAAGTGGCGGGGAACAATGCATTTAAGGATGAAGAGTTTGATAGGAGTATAGAGAAATACACAGAAGGTATGTTAGTTACCATGTCAAATAATAAATTACAGAAGTAATTTTAATAATTTTGGGCAACACCACTTACTTGCCTGTGATGTGGCTTTGATCCAAATGTAAGCTTAGCACTTGAACTATGGATATTAGAAAAACATAAGGCATTGTCGCCATTAGAAAAAAAAGTATAGTTTCCGGCCAAAATTGGTCACATACACACACACACAAGCTTTAAATTTACAAGAAAATACAAAGGTTTACAAAAATTATTACAAAACCCATAAAAAGGTATAAATTAATGTCAGCACATGGCATATTTTGAACACGCAGTAGACGCGTATTCGGCTCTCCAAATGCGCGTCTTCTTCACGTTGAATTCGCATCAATCGTGAATCTTTGACTTACAACAATCTATAAATTAACGAAATACAAAGGCTATGTCATATGGCACTGTGTCCCAAAAAGAGCGTGCCAAATTTAAGGAGATGATAGACTAATAGATGACCATTTATACAAAAAAAAACACTTAAGTAAAAGAATCACTATTTCAGAGATACATTTAGCATGCTCTTTACACACCCTACATACATGTAGCACTGCACATAATACACATTAAGAATATATCTCTCCCATCTATCCAACTATAATTTAATGGCATACTTAACTTGCAGGTCTCAAGATTTGTCCCTTACAATACCCAAAGCAGCGAGCGATACTCTACTGCAACCGAAGCGCAGCAAAGATGAAACTAAAGAAGTACAGCCAAGCTGTGAAGGATTGCACTAAGGCTATCGAGCTGGATGATAAATATGTTAAGGCTTACATTAGGTAAGTAAGGAATTTATAATGTTTTTTTCATCACGCACGCGGGATGACCGCATGCAGAAAATTTTATACGTGCATGCATTCAGCATGACAGTAAAATGCTCACCGATTTTTATGGAAGTATATGGATACTTCGATAAAAATCGGTGAGGATATGGCTCACGCATCACACCCTGCGTCCCGCGCGCGTAGGTATTTCACGCATTACAATTAAGATACTTAAGTATAAAAAGGACATTTGCGGGAGTGCCGCATGTGGGGCAATTCAATGTGCGTGGTGAATCCGCACGATATTGAAAACAACCATGGTCTGATGATTCCGTATGCAGTCCCTCATTCGTAACAAAACTGTTATTGAATTGCTAGATATTGACATATTTTGTTGTGTGTACAACTGTAAATTTTTCAATATTCAATCATAATTTTGTTACGATTTCGTTAGCGGAATGAGTGCCGACAGACAAATAGTACGCAAGAGATATGTAAATCACATATCTCTTACGTAATATTCACTCATCTTTACCATTTACTTGGCCACTGATTCATGGAGCTATGGGCCATCACGTTCGTATGCGATATGTTCATTAACATTCTATATATGTATATAATTTTTTTTTTAATAATGTTCGTTCCCGTACTCCTCCGAACGGCTTGACCGGTTCTTATGGAATATGGTATGCATATTGAGTAGCTCTGAGAATCGGCCAACATCTATTTTTCATACCGCTTAGTGATGAGAGAAATAATTTATATAGCAAAACAACGTCAGCTAGTATAGTATATAGTAGTTACTTCATTTTTTAGCATAAAAGGAGCACTTAAAGAAATTCGGACCGATGACTAAGTGTCACGGTAGCTCAATTGGGAGAGCAATCGCCCGGCTTGCGAGTTGCGGGTTTGAGTTCCGCCTGTGGCAGTTCCCGTTTGAAGTGTTTTTTTTACATTATTATACGTATATGTATTATCATTGTTTTAAAATTTTGTGTCCTATTATTGTACGAGTATGTGTTAAGTGCCGATTTAAAATAAATTCTATTCTATTCTATATGTCTAAGTTTGTCGACTGAAGTTTTGACTCGCCAACAAATATCATGGACAAGTAAAAATTCCCCTATATTTTTTTCAGACGGGCACAATCATACGAGCACACAGACAAACTGGACGAGAGTTTGGCGGACTACAAAAAGATTTTAGAGTTCGACCCGTCGCACAGCGAAGCGAGACGCGCCGCGATACGGCTCCCGCCGCTTATTGAGGAGAAAAACGAGAAATTGAAGAACGAAATGCTAGGTAAGACATACATTTTTCTTTACATACACGGTGAGACCACAATACGACACAATATATATAATTTTATATATAAAAATGAATTGCTGTTCGTTAGTATCGCAAAAACTCGAGAACTTAGCGATTTTCGTAGTTCTCTTTTTATAGTTTTAGTACATACAATACCAAGCACCTCACGCTTTTGACTCTACTGTAATATATTTTGTTGTACTCAGAAATTATTTTCTAATTATTTTTTAGTTTTTTCAACTGTTATGCATTTTTATTTTTTTAGTTAATAAGGATAATGGAAAACTCTTATCAAATAATTGCATTGTCATCGGTACTCGATACGTGTGCAAAGTTTCAAATTAATCCGATTTCTGGTAGTTGGTGAAAATTGAGCTCAAATATTTCATTACACACATACGTACGGCCCGAGCGAATAAAAACGTGTTAAAAAAACTGCATCAAATTCCACTGAGCAGTTTTAAAGATCTAAGCACACATACATAATGACATACATAGGGACAGATGCGCAAGCGACAGTTCTTTATACGAGGTATGTAATAAAGCTGTTTTTAACACGCTTTTTTTTATTAGCTTGACCTGTATGTAACTATGTATGTAACGGAATCTTTGCACTTCATTTTCACCTACTTCTAGGAGTCTGATTAACATGGAAATTTGCACAGGGGTCAAGGACCGATGACAATGCAATAATTTGATAAGAGTTTTCGATTATCCTTATTAACTAAAAAAATAAAATTAATTTTAATATTGCTGAAATCGCCTTCTTACATTTTCCGCACGGCGCCATCTCTTTCACAAATATTACGAAAGTATCTAGTCAATTACTTGAATGGTTCGAGTTTTGTAACATTTAGCGTTCGCTTAGCTAGTTAGTTTCGATAGCAATCATTAGATGTCGCTGCTAATGCTATGCAGTTTTAACTGATGCTTGATTTGCACTAGAAGCTCTGTATTTTGCCAATAGATGTCACTATTAACTAACACATTAAGTGTAGTAACCTTTAGCGTTCGCTTAGCTAGTTAGTTTCGATAGCAATCATTAGATGTCGCTGCTAATGCTATGCAGTTCTAACTGATGCAATTGATTTGCACTAGAAGCTCTGTATTTTGCCAATAGATGTCACTATTAACTAACACATTAAGTGTAGTAACTATTTAGTAATCTGTGATTAAGTACCAATGACAATGCAATAATTTGGAGATTTAACTAAAAAAAATAATAGTTTAAAAAACTAAAAAAACACGCTTTTATTGCTAACTAAAAAAGAGAAAATAATTTCTGAGTACACGGAATTTATATTACAGTACAGTAAAAAGCGTGGGGTGCTTGGTATAGTAGTATGTGAAAATCATCCTATTATTGGCACGTATAAAAGAAAAGTATGAAAACGTCATAAAGTGCACCCCACGCTTTTAACTCTATTGTAATATAAATTCCGTGTACTCAGAAATTATTTTCTCTTTTTAGTAAGCAATAAAAGCGTGTTTTTTTGTTTTTTAAACTATTATTTTACTAGGTATATAATGAAGCTGTTTTCTTTTTTTTAGGCAAACTCAAAGATCTAGGCAACATGATCTTGAAGCCTTTTGGCCTCTCCACAGAGAACTTCCAAATGGAACAGGACCCGGAGTCCAAAGGATATAAGATTAATTTTAAGCAATGAGTGTAGATATGTGATATTAAAGTTTATGTTATATACTATATCTGTGTTTTTAATACATTAAATTTGTTTGAAAAGTAGGCTAAAAAGATTATCATATAGCACCGCGCTCCGTCGCGGTCCGCTGGACCGATTTATTCTTATTTATTTAAGCTTTATTGCACAACAAAACTTTGTACAAAAGGTGGACTTAACGCCGTAGGGCATTCTCTACCAGTCATACCTTTAGGCTAAGCAGAAATTGTTAGTGGGTGGTGCGACAAAATAAATAAAAGATAACATCCAAAAATAATAATATTAATAATATGTCACATGAGAATAAATATAAAATTCTTTGTAAGCAAGTACATACTTGTTTGTAATAAAAACACGCGCACTACAACACGCTGACAAAGCAATTTCGCGGTGCTATTTTGACTGTGCAAGCAGAATTTGCGACAGCCCGGTGCGATGTGATAATCGCCTTACTATCTCATGGTTTAAATGTTAAACTATCTAGGGTAGGGTTGATTTTGCTACTGCGTATAGTCCGATAAATTCGTGGGCGACCTTCCCTGTCGAAAAATATATGAATATAGAAGTCGCGCCATCTATAAAGAACGCTGGACGAACAGGAGCTTTCGCTTGCAACCTTATACATAGAATGTGCCGGTCTTATAACAGCCTAGACGTTCACACAGACATGTTTCAGTGCACTCTAGAGACGTTCAAGAAAAACTCAAAGAAAAAAGTTATTGTACTTGTCAGTTATAATTTTGGCAATTTAAATTTTTGTTCTTAAAAAATGAGATTTTTAGTTTTTTTTTTAAGTTCTTAAAAAATGTTGTGTATAATTGGCAGCCGGACTAGTATATAAATAATAATAAATAAATATACAACAACATCACTTACATCACATACATTGATCTGACTCCGTGGTAAGTAGTTAAAGCACTTGTGTTACAGTTATCAGAATCAACAGTGGTATTACAAATAAAGTTAAATAAATACACATAAAACCCAGACCAGTACAAACAGACATATTCATGCACACAAATGTTTGTACAGTGCGGGGATCGAACCCGCGACCTCTGGGTTAATGGACACTTCTTGAAAATTACACCAATGTGGTCGTCGAAATTCTTACAAATAGGCAATAGAATACAGGAAGGTCACTCTCAAAGTTGTCCAACTATATGTTTCACATGAGAACCATAGACAAAATATTTTGAAAATATTCTTCTCTGTTGTGAGGTTAGGCAATGAAAAACTCTTTCAGTCAATTATCCTGACTGACAGAAAAATAAATTCCTTTCAAAATTAGAACTTTTCTAATTTCACGTATTGTGATATCTTTTCAATGTGACGCTGGGTTTTTTGATATGTTTTTTTAAAATACATTTTTCTATCATGAAATTCAATAATAATTACATAATTTTTGTAAAATTATAGTGATTTTTCACAAAGGTAAGGTAAAAACATTTATTTTTTCAAAAGAAGGGAAACCCAATTCCTTTGCTAATAAATTTATCTACAACTTTCAGACACAAAATGGGAAAATACCGACGAAAGCGGAAGTAAGTTAAAACTTTTATTACGATATAATAATAATAGTCCTCCGGGCCGATTTCGACCACGGCGGCCAATCTCAATAGAGATCAGAGAGGAGATATTATAGTGCACAAGTGTGAGCGCAATACACGGTGCACTCACTTTTCCATCACTCAAAGTTCGGTGAGACGGCAATCCGACATGACCGGAGAGAGATCAGGCGCAGGACCAACGGCTTAATGTGCTTTCCGAGGAACGGGGGTGTAACACCGCCAACTTCCCGACTCCAAGCGGTTTTTGAGAAATTCATGACAGAAAATCTCGGAAACAATTTTGGCTCGACCGCCGAATGGGTGAGTGGAATCGATGGGGTTCGAACCCAGGACCTCTTGGATGTAAGGCAGAAACTTTGCCACTACACCAACGAGGCAGTCAATTACGATAATAATGTTTCAGTCCCTGTTCATAATGTTTTCTAAAAAAGTTGTTACATAAAAAGAAATAGTTCAAAGCAATAAGTGTGTGGAAATCTGAACTAATGGCTCCCTTCTCCTTTTCAGAATGTGCAGAACGTAAGTTAGAAAACATAAATTGTTCTGTACGTAACTTTAAATTAGTTCATGGTAAGTTATTATCTTCTTTTGGTCTTGGTCTGATCTTCACTCATCATTTAATCCACGTCCACTAGAAGGGAAACAGTCAACATATGTAGCAGGAGGTGGTATGTCGTGTGTCGTCGATGGTCGTAGGTCGCGATGTCAGACACCAGCGATTGACATAAAGTCGAGCAACACCGTCTAACTTCGCTCTACATTTGACGCACCCGTCAAGGCCATCATGGTCACCTTTTAATCATGCTTTCAGTGAGGACGCACAAATTCAAATTATTTATTTGTGATACGGTGAATAGATGACAATGTACAAATACAGGTTATAAAGAGTGCGCTGTGATCAGCCTTGTCTGCATACAAATGTAGTGGAAAAATTATAATAAAGAAATACATGTCAGAATTAATAATTAATACCTGTATCCAAAAATAAATAACATAATACAGCATCCACAAAATAATATAAATAAATTAAAAACCTATAACATGTTTACTGGCAGGCTGGCAAACGGATATGTAATAGTACATTATGGTACTAGTGTGTAACATTGGTGATTACCGCCGAGGCGCTTTTGCGTCCTAAGAGAGTCGAGGACGGTTATCATCAATACACACGTGTATCATACGACGTTTTTCAACACACTTGTGAATAAAATAACAATAAAAACTCATTTTATTTAGTAGATAGATATTTTTCCTTGGAGTTTTCAGGTAGTAATTTTCCATAACGTTAAGGGCTTCACATCTTATATCGGGCGGTGTACTACATAAATGATTTTCTTCGTAACTAGTACTTGTAAACATTTTAATTAAAAAATAACTATAATTTTAACAGTGAAAACGAGTTGTGAAAAATGTTTCGCTATGGCGGGAAAAATTAATCAGTTTTCCTATGCGCGCGCATTGCGATCGGCCACAGACTAAAGGGGTGAGTTTTTTTTCCGCGCATAGGGTTGCGCCTATTCTACCACGTACAAAAAGGGGATTTTAAAGTTTTCTTTTTTAAAATCTTTAACTTACTAGTGAGTTATAGCAATGAAAAAGTCACAGTTTGTACGTGTCATTATTAGTCTAATTGCAGTAAAATAACAACCACTTTATGAGCAAGTTTGTTGAAAAAGTTCATTTATGAGGTGAATGAAACTAGGAATTCCTATAAAGAATAAAATGATTGCGAGATCAGAAACATAAAAAGTCTTAGTTTAAACGTTACAAACTCATTGCATTCTTTAATATATTTGGGTACCTTATACCCTTGGGACCATAGCAAGAATGCTGTTGCTATAGAGGGCTGTTTTATGTGGGGTAGGATTTATGGCCTGCAAGAATGTTCGATTGCTAGACACACGCACAGTATGCAAACTTTGCGTTTACAGTCCTATTCACACGTAGTGTCTGCAGTCGCAGCGGCCGTTTCGAGCAGTGCCGCTCGGGCGACCGCCGCGGCGGCGCCGCAAAAGGCAGCAGTGTCGCTCTGTAGTCTATGCTTTCTGTGCATCTGTCTACAAGACTTAGCATGATGAAAATCTATCTTAAATATATTCAAGACTATGGCGATTAAAAAACATGAAGTTAATACAACAAGTATATTTCCAATAGGCCATAGAAACCAATTTTTTAACACTCAAGAGATATTCGGTCAATTGACTTCGATTTCTGATACATGACCGTGACGTCACGTTCTTGTATTCCCATACAAAATCTATGGAGGCAGACCGTTTTGACATAATAAAAAGTATGTGCTGGTGTTATCTAGCCTAACACCACCAACCCATGGTTCTACATGCCTTGCGACATACGCACCGAATCACGGGAGAGCGCGTGGGAACGTACGGCGCTATTCTATGCTCCCTACAAATTTCTTTTCGTGCCATCTGTTCTTTACCCCTCTCCCCCTTCTGGGGCGTGAAACCCACGTTTACATGACTTCACGTCGGGCTGCTCTTATAACTTTGGTAAGAACAGGCTCGACTATTTCTTTGCAATTATGAGAAAAAGAGCGGCTTCGTTTATGAGTCGAATTAGGAATTGTAAATATGAAGTACCTAGTTATAGCTGTGTGTAACGAAAGTTTCAAAATGGTTATCTGTGATCTTTGACAGGTGTGCATCTATTTCGGTAGGCAATATTGGCCAAACATTTCCATTAGGTATTTTTTTTATTATTTCGTTAACACACTTAATCGTAAACAATCTGGAAGCTGGGATCATTTAATTCTGATCTTAATAACTACCTTTTAAATGATTTATGAATTTATGACTTTGACGGTGTTTTTTTTTGTATTTTTGTATCTGGGTATCTCTTTCTATTTGTGTATGTTTCTATGAGTGAATTCTTGAAATAAATGATTTATCTCTATACTTATATATAAAATTCTCGTGTCACAATGTTTGTTCCCTTACTCCTCCGAAACGGCTTGACCGATTCTCATGAAATTTTGTGAGCATATTGAGTAGGTCTGAGAATCGGCCAACATCTATTTTTCATACCCCTTAGTGATAAGGGTTGTCCACCTTAAACATTTATATGGCAAAACAACGTTTGCCGGGACAGCTAGTTATTATTATAAGTGTGTCTGTCTACAGCCGCTGCCGCAGTCGCAGCGGGCGTTTCAAGCGCTGCCGCTCGGGCGACCGGCGCTACCGCGTGCGCCAGCGCTGTTGCCGCGCGCGCAGGAGCTCGGGCCAGCGCAGGCGACGCCGCTCCAGGTGCCGGAGGCGTGGACGGTGAGTTTTATGATGGCCCGCAGATTTGCTCGGTGCTCAAGAGGCGTCAAAATCACTTTGTTTAGGGCATTTTGCACGTCCTTCTACACGACATTCTCTGGGTGAAGTATACGCAGAAGCAGTACAGCGCCATACGCGTACAATACAATAATGCGTTCAGAGTGCTGTTGGGGCTGCCTCGCTTCTATAGCGCCTCAGGTGTAAATATATATCTGTGGCCTCAGGGATGTTTGCTGAAGCGCGCGTGGATTGCTTCTACACAACCATGCGCAAGAGGTGCTCATCCCTGGGGCGCAGGGTGCGGGCCAGCCCAAACACTCTCCTGAGAGCATTTGCCGAGCGCTTTGACTGCCAGTACGTGTATCACCTTGGCATGGTTAATACTAAAATATTATTTTAAATACTATTTATATTATTCTTAATACTATTGGTCTGGTCTTATAAATTAATTAAGTATTTGTTTTGGTAAATTTTATGTAATTCTAATTTCATTTTTTTAAATTGTGTGTGGTCCTTAGAAGAATGAATAAATAAATAAATTATTATAATTATTAACTAGACATGGGCTGAGTACTGGTTTTACCGAGTACCGAGTATTACTCGGCTTAAAGCTTTCCGAGTACCGAGTACTCGGCCGAGTTACTCGGTTTAATTTGCAGTCCTAAAACAAGATCAAACATGACCGCAACGCGCTGCCAGCAATACCTAATCACTGTAATTTTTATTAATAAATCATGACTTCACTAATCAACATAATATATATTTAATTTTATGATATGCCCCTTGAACTACATCATACAGTTTGTCGATCCGCAGCGGCCTGGCTGTCCTATAATTAACCAATAGGAATTGACAAACGTCAGATTGGGGAATGTTCATTGACTTAAGTAAGTATGTGGTCATTTAGGTATATACCTACTTTAATTCCTCTTTTTGCCCACTAGCATACTTATTCAAGACATGCTGTTTATTATTTATGTATATTCGGCCGAGTACGAGTATTAAAAAAAACCACCGAGTACTAAAAAAAGTACTCGGCCCATCTCTAGTTTTAACTTTTTTAAAGCTAATTAATAAGCTGTACGCTTTGTGCCCCCCGCTTGACTGTTTAAGGGTAAGTTTTGACGACTACTTTGGTGTAATGGTCAAGAAGTTGACTGTTAACCAAGAGGTCGCGGGTTCGATCCCCGCACTGTACAAACATTTGTGTGCATGAACATGTCTGTTTGTACTGGTCTGGGTGTTATATGTATTTATTTAAGTTTATTATTTTGTAATATCACTGTTGATTCTGATCAATGTTAGTGATATTGGTGTAAAAAAAATATAAAAAAAAAATATATTTAAAAATGCGTTCACTGATCGGTATGGACGCAATCGGACGCATCGCACATTTTTCACTGCGTACACGCTTGATTAAAAACGCCATAGCTCTTCTTAGATTGGCCTGGGCTTAATTTAGCTCCTGTTGATGTGGCATTTTTTTATTTAATTTTTATTTTTAAATGAATAATACTAATACAGGTTATTTTTTTGCGTTTTGTCGACAGCTACCTATGGCGCTGCAGGTCCCGCTCGGGATCCTTCAAGCGCTGCCGCCGCTGCGACCGCCGGTACAAGATACACCGCCGCCGGTCGCGGTCTTGACCGGTGAGTTGGACAATATTTTTAAGGCTCAGGCCACACCTGCGCCATACTGTCGCCGTGACTCGTGACTGTCAGCGATTGGGGCGCGGTGTTTGGTTGACACATTGTCAGAAAAGGCTCAGGCCACACCTGCGCCATACTGTCGCCGTGACTCGTGACGTTAAGCGATTGGGACGCGGTGATTGGTTGACTTGACACGCTGTCGGAAAAGGCTCAGGGAACACCTGCGCCATACTGTCGCCGTGACTCGTGACATTTAGCGATTGGGGCGCGGCGATTGGATGACTTGGAACGTTGTCAGAAGCGAGTCGCGAAAACAGAAAATCGCAGATGTGGCCTAGCTATGCTCTAAGACTCTAGATCCTCAACATCGGACATGAGGTCTGGGTAAGAGTCTGACCGGTGAGTCCAGACTCTTTTCATGGCTTCACTCGGTCTTTGCAATCAGAGGACGTCCACTGGTGAATATACCACCCTCTTTATCCAATTGATCCATCCCATGGCCATCCCAACCTCGCGGTTATTGAGGCCGAAACGTGAGAGATGCACGCGGAATTGGCTGTACTCCACCGCGTGCAATTCTTGACTCTCTACAAATTCGAAAAGACAACACTTAAAAAAATCTTTTCGGCTCCGGTCATCGGGGAGGAATCGAATCCCCGACCTTTGGAAGTCCGGTCCAATGCTCTGACCACTAAGCTACCGAGAACCTTAATGGAGTCGTTGAATTGTGTAAGTCCTTTTTTTAACGCTTTGAGCCAGCGTATGTTTTATCAATGATTGTTGGAGATACCCTCAAATCACCCGAGAGAAATATTTTTACAAATATTTAACAATCGGTTAAGATGAAACAGGCTATAATTTTAAAATTATAGTATCTACAAATTCTTAACTCTTGATCCTTGTCCCTTGTGTCACTCCCCCCCCCCCCTCCCCCTTTGGAGGTTGACACTCCTCGGTGCCATTCCTCCTCCTGTGCCAGCCGTGTGCGAACTCCCGCAGCCGTCTAAAGTTCCCCTACGAGGCGACGAGGTCGTGATACCTAACTGGACCAATACTTGCAGGGGTGGTACCATCCATCATCTTCGTCGTCATACAGAGGACATAGCCACAGAACGTGGTATCTGTCCTCTTCTTCCGCTCCACACTCGCACATACTCCCATCTCGCGGCTTTATGACACTCAGCCTTTTGTTGAAGCATCCATGTCCGGTGAGCATCTGGGAAGTCTCATAATTTGGTTCGACTCAGCGCATCCTGAGTCTTCCAACCACGTCCGGAAAGAATTGACAGAGCTCATGACCCTTAGTCTCTTTGCTCCCAACGGTGCCGCCAGTCTATGATTACTGCTTCACGAATTTCGCGCTAACGCCTGCTCATCTCTTCCTTGGTCGCGTGCTGTCACGTCGCCACCGTACTGCACTATCAAATTGATCAGTCAGAATCGTCCAGATCGACCCTGCAACTTTCTACACGCATTAGCCCAGGGAATTAGTATCGGTCACAGTCTCGCGGTATTGGCGGTAAGTTTAATTTATTCATATCTACATTTAGTCTTAACAACAGGGCTTCCATTGCTGAATAAGTTACCCCCCATTATCATAATAACCAGTTACGTAAGCGATCTTCTCCTAGAATGTCCCTTGTGGCGAACTCAACCGTTCGCCATCACAAGCGCATTCCTAACGGTGGCAAGCATGACAGCGAGTGTTTATACGGCTCCATAGGCTAGATGGCGCTGTTAGCCCAGTACTGCATATGAAACGCGGCATATAAAATTTAGACGAGTATAGATAGACAAATCAAGTTGATGTCTATCGGACCTTGGTCCCCGACTATGACACCCGGTCGGTGGGAGCTTCCCTTTAGATTCCTAACTCCAAATCTGTTGCCCCAAACCCTCACTTCGTGTAGCCAAATTTGGTATTAAGATTCCATGAACGGGTCCGCCCCTACTCCTAAAAGGGTTTTTTACACTGCGAGGCATCAACAGGCCTTTTTCACTGTTGCCTTATTGTACACATGTCCGCTGCCCAGTATGTCACGGTGAACATTGCTGTATCTTATGCGGTTGTGATACGGGCAATTTTGTTACAAAAATGGTCAGCCTGATGTGTTGGCCACTGTACCTAAATAAAAGTTTCATTATTTTCAGGTGCAGTCTGGCGAAGTGTGTGATAAATTGTCTGTGATCTCATCAATAAACATACAACAAATAATTATTTTCTTTCATTTATTTATTACTAGCTGTGCCCGCGACTTCGTCCGCGTGGAGTTGTAATTTTGGGCATAGACATGTACTGTCGCAGACAGTTTTTTAGATCATTTCAAGAGGAATAATTCTTTCATATTTATATTTTTGGTATCTTGAACCGTTTTCGCAGCGTACGCAACTCAAGGATGGTTTAGTAGATTCTGAGATTCAATTTCCTGCCTGCCCCCTAAGTTCATCGGCGTGATTATTTATATCCCAGTTTATTCTCCAGGTGATACTGAGTCAAATAAAAAAAGTCCCGTCAAAATCGGTCCAGTAGATTCTGAGATTAGCCCGGACAAACAGACAGACAGACAGACAGACAGACAGACAGACAGACAGACAGACAAAAATTTTAAAAATTGTTGTTTTGGCTTCTATTACGGTAATTAAGACCCCCTGTAACAATTTTTCATAAAAATCTTCAATGTACAGAAATCGATCTTTTACAGTCTTATTATATGTATATCTTCAATGTACAGAAATCGATCTTTTACAGTCTTATTATATGTATATATTTATTATGGACGTTTAAACACACACAAATTCATATTAGGTACCTAGGTGTTGTAATTTAACGATAGGTTAACCCTACGCATACGTTACAATAGTTGATCGTGCTCACCCCACTGATCAGTGTCCAATGGCGACAGCACGAACATAATAGGACAGTGTTCGTGTCGTCCAAACGTCAGAAACTGTCAGTTTCCCCATACAAATTGACAAGCTAACGATAGGTAGGAACGCTGCGAATACGTAACGATAGGTGTTCGTGCTCACCCCCACTGGTTTCACAAAACTGGACCGACTTATTCTGTATAAGTACCTATTTTGAATATAGCAATTGTTGTGCAAAGTAGTGCTATCTATCTGTCCACGGAAGACCAGCGTCGTGGCATTCCTGAGATGCTACGACACATGCAGAGTGGCCCCCCTTTCAGTATCTCGTGTATGTGATTTTTAAATGTGTTTTTCTATTTGGTAAAAATGTGATACTGATTAAAAATGTTTTCTTCTTCTTCTTATTCTAATTCTAAATGTAGAGTCTCCTGTACGTTGGTAGCGCTGGAACTGGGAGGGTTTGCTCAAATCGGCTCTCAGTCTCCAGGATAGATGTCAGTTCCATTATACGTGCTGTCTCGTACGGGATCGTGGCGTCCACTTTCTGGAAGTGAATAGGTTTATTGTATTATTGAATTGATCCTGGCTTCTGGTGGTTGAAAATGCCGAGTTTATGTTAGGGAAGACATTCGGTTGCCTTGCCAGTAAGGGGAACTGTTAAAAGTAGAGAAGACAGAGAGATATGGACTGTTATAAATGAATATCGATATCTGTCTTTCTATTGATCTATGTCAGTAGAACTTTGCTAGGTTTGCGAGGTGCTTGTGGCGCAGTGGTTGCATCGCTTTGGTGATACCTAAAGTCAAGCAACCTAGGGCGCGGTCATGTTTGTGACTATTCTGGCCATTTAAGTGACGTCTATTTACAAGTATCTCAGCGGAATAAAATTCTATATAATAACAATATTGTATACAAGATGGTGTGTAGGCGGAAAATGTCCTTTGTAAGGGGTGTGATCATTATAATGATTTATATAGAATAAGTGTTTTCTATCCGCGACGAATGATTTACAAAGGATCCAAAGGCACGTTAAGCTGTTGGTCTCGGTTAATATCGATAGATATTAGTAGTTAAGCCTGGTCAGAGGCTCTCGGGCGGCTTAATAACATCTGACAGTAAGGTTGGTTACTTACTATACAAAGACCCCTCCACCGCACCGCACTGAGCCCGCGTGGTGGAGTATGGCTCGGACCACCTCATACTTGAGGTGAGGCCTGTGCCCAGCAGTGGGACGTATATAGTTTGATGAGAGAGAGTGAGAGAGAGCACTTTGCGAACTATAATAATTTTCGGGAGTAACGATGGCATGGTAACTTCTTTCTTTTTCTAACAAAATTACTGATTGCTCTAGGCATCTGTAATGTAATAATAATAATAATAATAATGTTATAATGTGAGGGGTAGGGTGAGCACGAACATTATCGTAACGTGTTCGTGTCGTCCAAACGTCAGAAAATGACAGTTTGCCCATACAAATTGACAAGTTAACGATAGGGGATCGCTAAGAATGCGTTACGATAGTTGTTCGTACTCATCCCACTGTACTTTATAACTCTTTAGTACTAGTACCTACATTGTTAACACAGCTTACCGGCACGACAGAACTCTTCTTAACCACATTCTTCCCGAACAAGCCCAGGGTCCTCTCCATCATGAAGTAGAAGATTTCCACGAAGCTGATGAAACTGGCGCCTAGAAATAAGCCTGCTGCTCCTCCAAACGACACTGAGGTAAATAAATTTATTAAATAAACAACAACATCACATTCATTGATCTGACTCCGTGGTAAGTAGCTTAAACACTTGTGTTACAGTTAACAGAATCAGCAGTGGCATTGCAAATAAACTTAATAAATACATATGTATAACACACAGATCCAAACAGACATGTTCATGCACACAACTGTTTGTACAGTGCGGGGATCGAACCTGCGACATCTTGGTTAATAGTCAACTTCATGACCATTACACCAAAGTGGTCGTCATACTCGTACCATAGGAAAAGTATTAAAAGGGAATAAGAGAATAAATACACAGAGCCGTGCAAAGATTAATATCGTGGTCACTATTTCAAATTATGTAAATTGTAACATTCAATTCAATTCAAATATTTTATTTCAGAACAATACAATATTCCATATAAATTGTTAGTAATCCTTAGTTTAGGTTAGTAAATATAATTGTAATTTTCAAATAGCGCTCAATTTAATACAAATAAATTTAAAACAATAATAATTGAAATCCAAATGTCAATTATCTAATGTCAAGTAATGTCAAAATAAAAATATAGTTTAATTTGAATTTATTGATTGCTTACTTCTTTGAGCCGATCAAAAGGGCCGTCCAATGATCAGCAATAGGACACTCGGGCCTACCCCCCACCACCCTCAAGATGGCATTGGAGCTACCGCACACTGCTCATCAGCGAGGCCACTTTCTTACGAATGATGGCGTGAAGTCCGTCAGTGCGTTCCTCAGCAAACATACCCGACGCGCTGCAGAAGCGCGGCAGCCCCAACAACATCCGGAAGGCGTTGTTGTATTGGACCCGCAGGGCGCTGTAAGCCTTCCGCGAATATCTCACCCATAACATTCGTCGTTTACAATAGGCTAGACGATACCACCAATCGTTGACATACTCTTTATCATCTATCATAACGACATGACGACCGCTTGGTGCAGTGGTCCGCATGTCAGACTTCTAAACCAAGGGTCGCGGGTTCGATTCCCGCACAGTACAGCAGCCTATGCGAGCCATTTGTATTTGCTCCGTGTAAGTATTGCAACAGATCTATAAAATAATAACGTGCGTTCTCATTGAGAGTGGAGAGTTCTCATTGGAATTTTGGAGCTTTTAGTGTCAGCGACTCAGCATATTAAAAAAATCTCAAACGTTTGTAAATTCGATCTGGAATTTATAAAAGTCGGCACTCAAACTCAACTCATCATTATCTTACTCTGTATATACGAGTAGCCTTGTTGCCTGGATCTGACTGGCTTGTTTAGTCTAGCGGTTTGGCTGACCTATGTTCACACAAGTACACAATAGCCGACCTGCCTCGTTGGTGTAGTGGCAAAAATTCCGTCTTACATCCTAGAGGTCCTGGGTTTGAATCCCTGGTCGAGCCAAAATTGTTTCTGAGATTTTCTGTCATGAATTTCTCAAAAACAGGTCGGAGTCGGGAAGTTGGCGGTGTTACGACCCCGTGCCTCGGTACGCACGTTAAGCCGTTGATCCTGCGCCTGTTCTCTCTCCGGTCATGTCGGATTGCCGTCTCACCGAACTTTGAGAGTGATGTAACAGTGAGTGCACTTGTGTATTGCGCTCACACTTGTGCACTTTAATATCTCCTGTGTACTTGGCTGATCTCTGTTGAAATTGGCCGCCGTGGTGGAAATCGGCCAGGAGGACTATTATTTGTCACACTATTTTCACAACCGATCAATCAGCCTATTTGCCACTGTTAACTGCTTACGGCCGGTTTTAAAAATTAACGAAAATAAGATCAGTCAGAAACGGTCAGGTCTAACTGAACAAAAACTCAATAATTTACAATTATATACAATTATTTTTCGTTCAAAGGTAAGATAGCTAAATTATTTAAACCGACTGTTTCATCCTGTTACATCTTGACCGGGAAGGTAATATTTGAAACTGTGGACATCCATGGCTTCCTACCGAACCAGCGCAGGCCAGACGTGATCTTTATTAGCGCGAAAAAGCTTCTCTGCCTTTGTCCCACTTGCCGAGAATCTCCCGCCTTGACATGATCTACCATAGCCGATCTGGAAGTCCTTAAACAGGCTTCGGACTCAGGTTGGTCGAAGTAAGGAGAACAAGGCCAGGTGGGGATTTTCGACAAGCTCCGATGTGGACTGTGTATGCGGTGCAGTGCAAACTATGGCACACTTAACATCGTGTCCGGCGTGCCCCAACACCTGCACGCCAGCGGATTTAATAAACAGCAGTCGATCCGCAATACAAGTGGCTATGAACTCAGGTGCAACAAACATCACACTCTACCACTTCACGAAAGAAGAAATATTGCAGATTTAGTGCTTCTTTTTAAGATAGCTCAATCAAAATTAGATTCGCCACACCTCCTTTCATTAATAAATATCAGAGTACCGCACAGAACCCTGAGGAGGCCTGCGACTCTTTTCATCCCACAAAGCATCACGAAATACAGACAGAACTCCTATTTCATTAGAGCTCCTAGTGTGTTCAATGCTGTGGCCGATGACCTCGAACTAGACTTATTTAACACCGTCTCAAAAAGCGTTTGTCAAAAAGATGGTTTGAAGCGGTGCACTGACTGGATAGAGCTCACTACTACAGCTTTTGACAAAGCATATTAATGTTCAACTCTACTGATTGTTTTTTTATTTTTTTCATTATTATTTCAAAAGTTAAGGTTAAAGTCAATATGTTTAGATGTCATTTAGATTTTATATGTGGAAACACGTAAATGGTGTTTAGTGACAAGTCTAGCTAGTAATTTAGTTTTTAAGATACTGTAGTGTTTTCCTAATAAAATAAAATAAAAAAAATAAAATAAAAATAAAATTAATTCTGGGCTGCCACGGTGTAATTCCTCGTGTTCCATCGACACGTTTAGAAGAAGAAGAATGGCTTTCGGAGTGACTTCTTCTAATAGGTAGGCTGAAGTTGGTCTTACCGACCAGGTCCTGGAAGTGGAACATGATCTCCCTGGTATATCTGGTGCGGGGTGGTTGCACAGTGAAGCGGACTGCACCGCGGGTCGCGAACGGTCCTTTTGCCCTGAAAGAGGTGTACAAGATCGATCAAATAACATTGTGTACCTTACCGCCATTTGATCATCGCGTGCTGTTCGCTATCCGAACAAAGGGAGAAAATAAAGCTAATTTAACTTTAAATATTCCTCATTAATTTAGTTAAATCTTATATTGAATTACAAGGGACAGTGCTAAGGCAACAGCGACCAAATGTGAAGTGAGTATAGAGAATACAATTTTGGCTACTGTACTAACGGAAGCAAACAATTAAGAATTATAAGTTAACTATATTAAAGATACAAATAATAGTAAACAGAGAGTCCCACTACTGGACTTCCAAGGTTAACTAGGTGGAAACAAAGCTGTGATTGGATGAATATGATCGTATGATGTATGAGGTGATTTAACAACATAATTAGAGCTACAAAACTACACTAGGACTGCACAAATGCATCTACTAAAAGCTGCCTTGCTACGTAATAAATTAAAGTGGTTCTGCGTCGCATCTTGTGCGCGTAGACACGTGCCATCCGGCATTCAATGGTGAACCTATTCATGTCGGACGCCTGTCGTGTCATCACTTTATTTTGAGTGTGGCGTAATGCACAAGAGGCGTGTCATTTTGAAATTTATGGCAACAACTTCAAATTAATTATAAGAGAGACCTTACCCAAGACAGAATGATCTTAATTTTACTTTTAAATACTTTTTTTCCGCAAGCGATCGCGGTAGAGAATCTGGGTGATGCCGTTGCTCAGCAGTAGCGTCGATTGGGTTAATATGATGATGTTGAAGACTGCTCACCAAATCTCCTCACTGCTCACCACCTCCCTGAAGGTGGCGTCCAGGCACTGAGGACTGCAGCTACACTTCGCGCCACCATTCACGCGTAACTGCTGAGCGTAAGCCGACAGGCAGTACATTCCCGCTGGGTTGCAGGTGGGGCCTTCTGCGGATTAACATTTAAACAATCACTAATTATAAACACTACCGTACTGCACCGTCTGGTGCAGTGGTCTACATGTCGGACTTTAAAACCAAGGGTCGCGGGTTCGATCCCCGCACAGTACACAGTACAAGCATATGTGTGCATGAACATGTGTGTTTGTACTCGTCTATGTGTTTTCTTTGTATAATATGTATTTATTAAAAAAGTTTTTAGGTATATTTATCCGTTGTCTAGTACCCATACCACAGATTAATAAATAGTTATGCCCATACTAACATAAGCCTCGTAGCTTAATTTGGGGCTAGAGAATTGGTGTGATTGATGTGAAATATTTATTTATTTATTTATGTAATTACGGTCGAACTGTACAAACATTTGTACAACAAGAACATCACAATCATTGATCTGACTCCGTGGTAAGTAGCTTAAGCACTTGTGTTACAGGTATCAGAATACACAGTGGTATTACAAATAAACTTAAATAAATACATTAAACACCTAGACCAGTACGAACAGACATGTTCATGCACATAAATGTTTGTACAGTGCGGGGATCGAACCCGCGACCTCTTGGTTAATAGTCAACTTCTTAACCAAATCACCAAAGAGATCGTCCACTTTTGTGTGCATTTGTGTACATCTGGGGGCACGGTAGTGCCCCCGCCAAGACGAGCCAAGCGAAGCGCACGGGCACTACCTACCTTTTCTCGAAGCGCTTCGTCGTTTTTTTGAACCCTCATAACTTGGGTTTGGATTATGCTAGATCAACAAAATTTTCGGGATATATTGTCAATAGCGGACTTATTGAACATATTAAGTTTTAATTACATTAGCTTTTATACTTCAGATTTTATTTATATCTAAAAAACGCTGATTTCGTCACTGACTCACTGATGATCATCAAAATTATTAAGGTATTTCCTAATGTCCTAGAAAGCTGAAATTTTGTATGTAAGCTAGTATTAGCACACAAACAACAAAAAAATTATAAAACTTGTAACTTTCATCCCCCAACCCCTTAAACTAGGGGATGGGAGTTTGTATGAGACCAGGGGGCTGAGACAAAGTATCAATTTAAAAACAAAAAAGGCAAAGATAGAGAGTGGGCTATAAAAAAGGCGTCTCTGATGTGCAAGAAATACACCCCAAAAAAAAGAAGAAAAAAAAAATTTTATTACAAACAACTTACAAAAAGAAATGAAATCCCACCAAAAACATTTTGAAAATGAATTTTCGAAATGGCCAAGCCACATATTTTGACTAAGGTGTAGAGTTTGTGAAGTTAGGCCTTGTAGAGTTAGGGCGTGTAGTGTTAGAAGCTTGGCTCTACATGAGATCTGATAACTTTTTGACAGTGCGAGTCATATGGGCTCGTCTTGGCAACATTTTACATGAAAATGTTTTTGGTGGGATATGTATTTGTTAAAGTTTATTTGTAATACCACTGTTGATTCTGATATCTGTAATACAAGTGCCACTTACCACGGAGTCAGATCAATGTATATGATGTTGATGTAAAATTATTAAAAGATACAAAAGCGCTTTTAACGCTAAAGAAGAAAACGAAAGTTTTTTTCTCTCATAGAACTGAAAAACAAAAAAAAACCTAGTTACTTGGTTTAAAAGTGACACGGCACGTACCTAGCACCAAATTTGGTTATATCTTCCGGTAGGTACCACAATTGGCTAGACGACACCACCAATCGTTGACATACTTTTTATTATCTGGCAAAACGGTCTGCCTCCATAGATTTCGTATGGGAACAAATGATTGTGACGTCACGGTCATGTATCAGAAATCGGAGTCAATTGACCGAATATTTATTGCGTTTTTTGTGTTTAAAAATTGGTTTCTACAGCTTTTTTGAAATATATTGGTTGTATTAACTTCATAGGGGCTATGTTTTTTAAACACCATGCTCTTGACAATATTTAAGATAGGTGTCATCATCCCAATTAGTGTTGATGGAATTTGATCATACAGGTGGCTACCACAATTCGACAATTAAATTTCTGTCTGTTACGCTCTCACGACTAAACTACTGAACGGATTTGGATGAAATTTAATACACATACAGAATGTTGACGACAATGTATGTGTACCAAATTTCATCCAAATCTGTTCAGTAGTTAAGACGTGAAACGTAACAGACAAAAAGTCAATTGTCGTATTGTCGTCGCCACCCCTGTAGGTATGTCAATAAATTGAATAGGCGTAAAATTTCATCGCTTTCAATGACCCTGAAGTAAAACGGCAAGTTCCAAGGTTTGGGTTTTACCTTGATAAATATAATAAAAGGGCTTGCAGCCACACAGCTTGACTGCTAACCGACTCCTGCAGGCCAGCCGGCAGGTGTTGGTGCTGTACACCTGAAAGAGATTGACGGTATAAAAAAATCGGTTGTCTGTAAAGTCGGTTTACTGACGATAGTGCAACGTGACAACGTCTTTGTCACGTTGCCTCTTTGTCGCTCGTTCCGCGCTCTCGCTTGCACTTCAAGCCTTGAATGGAACGCCTCAGAGCGAGGTAACATCGAATTATAAGACGTTGTCACGTCAAAAGCGTGTTGGTTTTAACCTTCGACGAAAAAAGGGGTTTTATAAGTTTGAAATATGTCTGTTTGTGTTTTTGTGTGTGTTTGTCTGTTGCATCGTACGTAGCTCCCGAAAGTTAGCTGAAAAGTTAGATTTTTCTTATAGAAAATCTCCACCACCTAACTATTTTACAATATGGTATTACTAAAATTTAAAACCACCGACATGGGCCAGGAATACTGCTGGCAAACTGCTGTTAAGCTTCAACGGTTGGTCAGATTGTGACCAGTCATAGCCAAAAGATAATTAGGCCTTTCCATTATCTTTGGCCATAACTAAGAACCATCATGATTAAATTATCTTTCAAATAAAAAAAACTGCACTGAAATCGGTCCATCCATTCGGGAGCTACGATGCCACGAACAGACACACACACAAACAGAACAGGTGAAAAACTTGTGATACCTTTCTTTTTTGTCGGAGTTTAAAAATATGCAGCCTTAAGAGTTCGATTCATAATTTCAAGTTCAATTCTTGCCATAATAAAACACTGATGGTCTTTTTAGGGTTCCGTAGTCCGACAAGGAACCCTTATAAGATCGTTCAGTCCGTCCTAGTCTGTCACAGCAGAATATCTTCTACGTTTATGAACTGTATGTAACTTGGTTCGAGGATACTTTACATATACTTTATATATCTCATTAAAAATACAAAAAATTAAAATTACCCCTTTTTAAGGGTACCTTTCTATACATGTAAAGGGGGGGGGGGGGGGTTTGAGTGCACCGTCTTGTGTGGGGTATCGCTGAAAAGGACTATGAAAATAAGATAGGGTTTCCATACAACACTTCTTTATCAGCTTTACCATTTGCGAGTTATAGCCCGCCAAAGGCGTTTACACAGTCATTTCTAAAGTCTTGGACCTATAAACTTCAAATCTCTCACATAAAGAAACAGGCACGAAAACTCTTATTTAAAATTGTTTTGGGTATCATGTGATGAATACTTTCGAAATTATAAATAATACAAAAAATATATACTTTACAATGATGACATTGACGGCTAGGGAGATAATGATGGTGCAAGAAATGCAAAACAGAGCGCGGTGCCAAAATTGACTACGGAACCCTACTTTATGCGTGTTCCGACACGCACTTGTTTATATAAAGATATGAGTCAGAATTATTATTATGGCTTAGAAATGGAGATTAATGTATTTTTTTGTTAGATATCTTATAAACAGTCTTCAGAAAATTCAAAGTTTCATTGTGGTTGTCTGATAAGTATAACAATTTGTTTCACGGCATTTTTTTCAATAATCAGTTATATAGACACAGATTTTTTTTCACGGGTTTCACGCAACACAAACACTTTTAAAAGGTAAAAACTTGGTATTTACCTTCCCGACGTATCGATCTGGTTGCACAGATCATGGGTCGCGGGCGAACTGTTCGCCCGCGACCATGATCTGTGTGTGTCAAGTTTTTACCTTTTAAAAGTGTTTGTGTTGCGTAAAACCCGTGAAAAAAAAATCTGTGTCTATATAACTGATTATTGAAAAAAATGCCGTGAAACAAATTGTTATACTTCTTAAATCTGTGTCTATTGTAATAATAATGCAACAGGAAAGTTTAAAACAGTAATCCTACTACTATTATAAAGGCGAAAGTTTGTAAGTATGGATGTATGGATGTTTGTTACTCTTTCACGTTAAAACTACTGAATGGATTTGAATGAAACTTTACCACAATATAGCTTATACATCAGAATAACATATAGGCTACAATTCATAAATAATTTTTAAGATAAAGGCTTTCCACGCGGACGAAGTCGCGGGCGGCCACTAGTCAGTTATATAGCTATTGAACTGTTAAATATAAGCTGACCGAATTTAAGATGACATGAGGTTTGATCTTTTGCATAAAGTTTGACGTTTCAAATCGACCATCTTCGAATTTTATCGGACTTTAAGCGCTATCTGTTTATAGAAAAAGGGGCTATTGAGTGTGATTTTAGAGTGTATTCGGTTGACTCGGCTCAGCTCACTCTCTAAGCCTTTGTCCGTAGTTTCGTATCGTATGTTGCCATCCCTGTCACTCTCACAAGCTTCACGGTGCGTGCGAAAGAATTGGCTAGATTCGAAATTACGAACTTTGGCGCAACTGATCCAGAGTTAGGAAGCTAGAGGTCGCCACACGAACGAACCGTTACGGACGGCCGCAGAACGATAAAAATAAATCTCAATATTTTTTGGCAAAAGCATGTCATCGACGACACGCGTAGCAGCAGTGTATTATTGAACGCGTGAACGTCAGTAACGCAAATGATAATTTCGATTAAATTCATATCATCCGATATGGTCTAGTGGCTAGGATACCTGGCTCTCACCCAGGAGGCTCGGGTTCGATTCCCGGTATCGGAAATTCATTTTGTCGTTTTTATTTTATTTCTGTGGTTAAAAAAATAGTATTTATACTTTTTTAAGTAACCGAATTTGTTTTCTTTGTTTTATATTGTCAATGGAGGTCAACAGCTCCAAATTAAAAAATAAAATGTTTTAAAGTACATTTGTTTGATTAAATTAATATTTGTTATTGCATCTTTCATTTATCTTGTATGTAACCTACTAACCTTCCTAAAACGGTGAGCTATCACTTTATCGCAAAAATTGATATCATAATATCTGCAATAAAAACAGCCGCTTTATGTCTGCAATGCGTGGAACCTAATTTCCAAATTTTTGCTGTTACTAAAGCAATTATCACGCTGCACAGTTTGTATGAAAAAATACTCTTGACATGAGCCAGGAAAACAGCTGATGTAATTCAACGGCTGGACGGATTTTAACCAACCATAGCTAAGAACCACCGTGAGTAAATTATCTTTCGAATAAAAATACCGCTTGGAAATCGGTCCATCAGTTTACATGACGATGTCACAGACAGAGAAACACAACAATACAAACAGACATAGGGGTCGAACTTATAACACCTTTTTTTTCGGTGGGGCACAGATATAATAGAAAGAAGAAAAAAGAAGAAGAAAAATATTTTTGTTTATAAAATTAAACATCACACAAGAAATTAAAGTATTATTAACAGAACCAAATTGCATCCCATTCAGCTTTGTTGCCATGGCAACCCATAGCGCTGGGTAATAAATAATAATACCCTGTCGATGGTTAAAAACACGCCCCGCCCCATAAAAACTAACACGGGTTGCACTCCGCTCCGGGAGTGCCGGCAGAAGTGAAAACTTAACAACCGTCTTACGGTTTTTCGATCAGCATCACGTGACCTGACGCGAGTTTCACAGTTTCTACCCATGCCACAAAAGTGCTCAACGCCGCTAAAGAAGTTTTCACTTCAATAAACTGACACAACGTCATTTTAATAATGTCGGACACATGCGAGTGCGTGCGAGTCGTGCGACTAGAGTTCCATTTTTCCGGTCGCATGTTATCATCAGCGTTTGTAGTTGTTTTTTTTTTGTAGTATGAGCAATTTATTTATGACAGTAGATTAAAACAAATACTTACACTCGTATAACAGTCAAATGTTTTCATTCTTGTTTGGTTAGTTTACAACCTTTTTAAATGTGGTGGAGTCCCGTGGAGTGCATTCAAATTGTTTATTCGCACTGGCTTGTCACCAAATGGCAAGATACAAATTTAAATAAAAAAATCCTTTGGGCACACAGAAAATACAAGAAATCCTTCGGAAATCTATTTATTTTTGTAAATAAATTCATATCGTTCATTAAGTTATTCATTTTGTAAACAATCGCATACTTTACAAAGCTAAGGCCCGAACTAGTTCTGAACTTCACAGATAGATGGCGTTGGGTGTCGCTTGAGCCGCGCGAACACCCGAATTCGCCGGATGCACTACCCAAATCCTTTATCATAGACGTCACCAAATTTTCTAAAAATCGGTTTAGTAGTTTTAGAGACTTTTTGAAAGTACCTGGCTGATGCTACTGCGTCAGTTTCATGGTACGAAGAACACCCATATTTAATTTTCTAACCGCCGCACTCAGATACGTCAATTATTTTTAATGCTTCATTAAACATCATTCTGTCTTCTTTTATTTTTATGGAAAAGAAAGAGATACCACCAATTTTAATGGAGAATTAAAACTAATAGACATCTCTGAGTACGGCGGTAAGTGACTGCTTGTTAAGAGTACTACAAAAGTCATAATTAGCATTAGTTGAAACGCCATACACAATGCCCAAGTCGGTCTATTTGTTCAAAACTAAAAACATTTTTAATATTAATATGATAATAACTTAAGATGGAAGGTCCCTTAAGTGGAAACTGAATTTATTAACCGAATCTTAGGATTACATTGATCTCACAACTTTTTACGGTACCAAAACTGGGCTGCGTGACTTGGTTTTTGATGGGATCTCACTTCTTTTTGTAGAGTTCAACTTTTTTCTTTTTACTTCTAGAATATAAAAACCTTTTCCGCCTTCTACCCCACCAGAGATACCTATCTACATCTATTAGATATTCCTTCCATTATACGTACGGGAGATATCGATGGTGCGGGTACAATGATTCTTAAACTGCAAATGTAACTTTGTAATCTTATAATACTTACATTTATATGGCATTACCATGTTATTCATGAAGTTAGTGTATTCAGAGAACTAGAAAACTGGACAGAAATTATGAAATGATTAAGTTTTCCCTTGATTTTGACACTAAACAATATAAAAAAATGAATCGCAAAATATGTTGGTGCGCATCATAACTCAATAACGCCTGGACCAATTTGGCCAATTTTTTTTAATAATATTTCTTGAAGTACGGGGATTATTAATTGAATACGAAGAAAAAATAACAACCGGCAGGACAAAGTCTGCGGGGTCCGCTAGATAAATTCTTAATTCGAAGGTTTTATGTCTGCTAGAAGTGCCTTAGACTTTTGGCCTTTTTGCCTTTAGGTCAGTCAGTCAGTGACAAAATTAAGAAAGTCTGACAAGTAATAATACAATTACTGGTTCAAATTAAATGAAATTTTAAATACACCGTGTTTGTACAATGTTTGCTAAGCCGCTGAAAATTCAGGCTTGTTGTCTTATTCATGTGATATTGTAGTAAACAATTATAATGGCTGGAGTGGGCAACGACGGCTAGGGATGGGCAAATGAAAGAAATATATCGATATTTGATATATCGATATTATTTAAAGCTATCGATATATATCGTATATCGTGTAAAAATATCGATAATATCGATATACTCGTATATCGAAATATTTGCACATTGTCAAAGTAGGTATCGAAATTTAAATACGAATTGGTAGTTATGTAGTTTTATTTATTCAAAACATTACAAAATAGGTAGTCATTTAGTCGAACCAATAATTGTTACTCATTTATTAATTGCCATGGAAGTAACAAGTACTATGTAGTACTTTTTACTCCCTTAAAGTGAAGAATAGCTTTAAATGCAAAATATTAATGTGCGACTGAAGCAGACTACTGTCAGGTATTAATCGACTTGGTTTGCGAACGCGGTCTTATCGAGAACTGAAATAGAACGAGAGCTCATAAACAAATATCAAATTTGATAGCCGGAAAAAAATATCGATTTTTTATATATCAAGATTTAAAATATCGACGATAATTAGCGATTATTTATTGAAAAATTATCGATATTTTGATATATCCATATTTTTAACTCAAGCCTAACGTCGGCCCGGCGGCCATTACTCCAGGCCTATGACACTCTTAGTTCCAGAGGGCTAGTTTTGGCGCTAGAGTCGCTGATTCATATTTTCGCCATTTTGGTTTTTATGTCAAATAGTGATTACTTGCTCTGTGGCCGCCATTGGACTTTGCCTGTCATTTTTCGAATGTTGTAGGTACCGTTTGCAGTTGTGGATGAAGAATTTGTGTATTTTCTCGCGTTTACGCTTGAGTTGAGATCCAAATCTAAGACACGTTGTACGTTAAAATTTTGTACAGTGCGATTGTGCTATCACTTATCGTCATGGGCTCATTTAAGTGCTGTGTTAGTGGTTGTAATTCAACTAGTGCTACACACCGGCTTTTTTGTTTCCCTACGAACGATTCTTTGCGAAGTTAATGGATGTCCTTCCTTGTGCCTCATATTGCTTCCCTCATCGGCCTCTCAAAAGACACATTACGCAAGAAACGCGTTTGTGAAAAACATTTCGACAAACATCAATTTGATGGAAAAGGCAAAAGGATTCGTCATTCATATCCTTGCCTTTTTACTGATGTTGAAATTGCGCATGGCGAACCTCTCTCTGGATGTAATGCAGGTGAGTTTTTCATGTAATTATAAATACAGCACATACTGTTTACTTAACCACTCAAGAGAAGATAAAGGTGCTCCCACACTTGTATCATGGATCTGTAATGTTAGATTATAAACTGGATTTGTGGCATGTAATCATCTCGATTATTGTCACTGCAATACTTGCTAATGCTCAATAAAGGAGCACCGCAACCTAATCAACCTATTTTAAGCTGTCAGATCAATACTGTGTTTCTTCCCTCCCCTTTTATTTTGCAATATCTAATGTATGTTAAAAGATAAGTTGTTAGTGTACCTAATGAAGTAAAGATTAGATATGATTCATAGTAATCTAATTTTTACACCAATGCACTCAGTAAGTTTATGTGAAACTTTACAGTATGTTACTTCAAATGAAGCTATAAATTTGATTTGGATGTAGTAATTTTAAACTGTTTATTATTGTTGTACCTATCATTTCCCTCTCATTCCTCCCAATATTACTCTAATTCCTTTTCTGTCCAATCCATTCGCCTGTGGAATTCCTAACCACTTTTCATTAGAGAGTCCCAGTCCCTTACCATCCTTAAGGCTAGGGTGAAAGCTCATTTTCTCTTCCTCTGACACTATATGCTCGATCTGCAATCATCTAATATATGTAGATGACTGCATATGTATTATGTATATGTATTGATGTATTTATTGTATGTATGTGTATATGATGCTGTAATATTCATTCAGTCTATTATTATTTAATTCTATTGTGTTTATAATAATAATTATTATCATTACAAATTTTTTACTCTTGCACCGTTTTACCCATTTTACAAAACTGTTGTTTCCTCTACCCGAAGGTTGTCTGGAAGAAGACCGCCTGTTGTATTTTAAAAAAAATGTTATTTGTCAAAATTTGTAACATTATTTGTGCAATAAAGTATATCTATCTATCTATCTTGTTGCGAAATTTGGTTCATTTTTGTTTGCCCATTCACGAAAAAGTAAATACTTATAGAAATTCATTTATAATGATATGCACATAAGCATTGATTATATTATATTAAAAATAACTGGAACATGTTGTATAGGGGATTATGCATAATCAGGTTTTTTTTATAGGTCTTCACTCTACTGGAAATGAAAGTAGTACAATGGAGACAACAGCTGGTGCAATATTATCAATAATTTTTTTAAAGGAAGCATAGAAGAGAAAGTTGTTCAGAAAATGAAAGAACCCCAGAAGCTAGCTCTACTTAAATATAAGAGTTTTAGGTTAAGAAAAAAAGTTTTAAATAAATGAAACTGATAAGTTATTGATTTGTTTTATTTGTAATAAAAAATATTCCATAATGACAAGTTACTGGCCCCATCCGGTGCCTATAGATTTTTATCGATAAGAAGTCGGACATCCCTAATGTCGATAACAAATATCGATACCTGCCGACACTAGAGCGCCGCTGTCAAATTTTCGATCGCAGCGCCATAACTGGACCAAGAGTAAACTAAGCAAAAACTTGAGTGTCGTATCTGTAGCTTGCTACATATTATTAATCTGTGCATTACTCGTGACACAGCCGGAGAGTGCAGACGTTGCTTGCTCCGAGCATTGAACTGGGACTTGTGTGGTTTTATTTATTGTGTTTCCTTCTCCCCAAAGCTATGAGGGACACCACAATTCACAATGAAATTATAGGAGGGAAAAAGGGGTTCAATTGCTTCGAGAAAAGGATGGCACGACCGTGCCGCTTTTTGCTCTACTTGGCAAGGGCACTGTAGATAGTGATCTTTCTCTTTCTAGAGGTAGTTTGGTTCTCTCTCTCGGTCGCCAAGACGCTTCATCCTCGCACATTAAACTTTAATTTTTAGTGTTAATTGCCCAAAATTGAGTTAAATAGTTTTTTGCAATTTAAGCAGTTCTCCGTTTAAAGGTTCGTTAAGACGTATGTGTTATTAGCGTATGTAGTTCTATGAGGCAGTTCACACATAAATAAACTACATACTTAGCTACATAATATTAGGTCCTTACCTATGAAATTGGCGTTTTGTATGGGAGGAACAAAAAGTCGAAATTTTTTTATATAGCATATTTATTTAATCAAAGTATAAGCCATTGTAATCTATGCACTTTTGCCATCTCATAGGTAGTTAGTTCATTGATCCCTTTACTAAAAAAACCATTCGAACGGGAATCAATAAAACCTTTGAAGGCGACTTGGACTGCCCCATCTGAGTTGAACTTTTTCCCTTGCAAGAAGTTATCCAAATTTCGAAAAAAATGGTAATCTGTTGGAGCAAGGTCCGGGGAGTACGGTGGATGCCTTAGAGATTCCAATTGAAGTTCTTCTAATTTGCTAGCCGTCTGTTGTGCAGTGTGTGGTCTAGCGTTGTCGTGAAGCAGCAGTGGCGTAGAGCGATTGACCAGCCTTGGTTGTTTAGCAACTAGCTTTTCCATCATGGTTTGCAATTGCTGACAATAGATATCTGCCGTAATCGTCTGGCCAGATTTGAGAAAACTGTAATGAACGACACCGGCGCTAGTCCACCAAACGCTTACAAGTAACTTTTTATTGGTCAATTTTCGCTTGGAGCAGGCTTTGGCTGGCTTGCCAGGGTCCAGCCATTGCGATGAGCGCTTCCGATTATCGTAGAGAATCCACTTTTCATCACAGGTAATGATTCGATTTAAAATCCCTTCGTTATTGTGCCGGTCAAGTAATGTAACGCAGCAGTTGACGCGCGTTTGCCGGTTTGCTTCACTCAATTCGTGAGGAACCCACCTTTCAAGTTTTTTAATCTTCCCAATTTGCTTCAAGTGGATTAAAACAGTTTTATCACTAACGCCAAAGCCTGCAGCTAACTCGGACGTGGTTTGCGATGGATCCGCTTCCACAATAGCCTTCAATTCTTCATTATCAACTTGGGTCTCCGGCCGTCCACGGGGCTTGTTTTGCAGGTCGAAATTTCCAGAACGAAAACGTTGGAACCAAAAACGCACTGTGTTTTCTTTTGCGACACAACCGCCATACACATCATTAACCCTTCGAGCCGTTTCCGCAGCACTGGTGCCACGGTGGAACTCGTACTCGTAAATAACGCGATATTTCAAATTTTCCATTTTGTAAATTGAGCGATGCAAACAGAAAAAAGATAAGTAAAAAAACAAATGAATGACGGTTTACGAAACACAACTACATGTGGAAATAGCTGTATAAATTTGAATTTCGAATTCCTAACCAAATAGGAAAAATTTGTGATCAAAGTGGCCAGTACGACAAAACGCCAATTTCATATGTAAGGACCTAATATTTCGATCGAATCCAGTAAACTGAATCTGTCTATCGATGTGTTCAGTACTGTCTTGGTGTGCTGTGTTAATTTATTTATTTTATTAATTTAAGTATTTGAGTTCTGCACAAACATGTGTACAACGGTGGATTAAGTGTATCTTTTACGTCGGCTATATAGTTGATGGAATCAGGCGTTACTTTGCGGAAATCCATGACTAAAGCTGAAAAAGAGGATTATTTTGCTTTAAATTTCTACTGAACGACGACGCCAGCGTGGAAACCAAAATACGTGTCACGTTGTGAGTTGTAGATATTGTAAGTCCATCGACTTTCAGTTCTAGCTTTTTCGGGTGATTACAGTTGGATGTATTTTGGTTTCTGCGCTGGCGTCGTTCAGTGGAAATTTAAAGCAAAATCCGTACGCTCATACTACGCTTTGTTTGCCCTCAAGATACTGTTAGCTCATTATGAGTGGATAGGAATGTAACTAAATATTTTAGAGTGATGGCACAGATTAATATTTTTTCAAAAACTATGTCTATGTATGACAACTAACACTTTATTCTACCTGTGACCACAGACACTAAAAAGGGTCCGAATCGTCAGGTTAAAATAAAAAGTAAATAAATCGCGAAATAATCCGTAAATGTCTTACTGTTCGCGTAAACGTTTGGTTTTTTGACAGGCCATTTTTTATCGTTAACTGTTATCGTGTTGTGTTTGTGCTAACTTTAAATAATTTCCAATTTAAGTACATTGATGGGTCACTCAGATTGAGGAGTCACTCAGATGTCTCTCAATCGTCACAGTCACTCAGATGTCTCTCAATCGTCACTCGTGGGACTTAACGCCTCGCGCGCAGCCAGTCTCCATCACACTCAGATCACTCAACCGTACGAGTGGCGCGACAAGTTACACGGCATCGCCACTCATGTCATTCACAAGTCACTCAGTCGAGGCACTCAACATTTATGTGTCACTTAAATATATTGATGGGTCACTCATGATGAGGAGTTATTCAGATGTCTCCCAATCGTCTCTCAGTCGAGATACTGAATATATGTGAATCACTTAAATACATTGACGGGTCCCTCACTCAGTCGAGACATTCAATTTTAATGAGTCACTTAAATACATTAATGGGTCACTCAGATTGAGGACTCACTCAGATGTCTCTCAATCGTCACTCGTGGGACAATCGTACGTCACTTGTCACCAGCACATCGACGCTGGAAAGCAATCTTGTAGTATAACGAAAAACGAGGTTTACGTGGGAGGCTAAATCATATTTAAAAAATTCATACCTCTTAAATGAACATGCAGAGAAATGTCTTTGTGTGGCTAAATATTGTTTTAAATGATAACTTATTATATGCGATTAGAGTTTACTATCTGAGGTTACTATAACCTATGTTTTTCACTAGTTACAGCAATTGAATTTTCAAACATACACCGCAATTTTGCTGTATCTATAGAGTGAAAACATAGGACTCGGCAAAATGTCAATAAATAAAAAGGCAGCTATTGTGATGTATGTAATGAATTTAAAAAGAAGACCATTTAAAATTTGATGTAATTCATTATAATTTTAAGTTGAAGTGTTGAATTTCAATGTATCTTTGAAACAAATAAAATGAAACTTATAAGGAAATGCTGTATGTAAATAAAGAAAACTAAATGTTGTTTTTAGTAACCATTAACCCCAACATCAATGATAAAAAAGTTTAAAACTTAAGCAGCTTTTGTGTTGCAATTGAAATACTCAACAGATTTATTAGAAAATACCATTAACAGGAGGATAAGGAGTAAAAATGTAACAAACAGCAATGAATAAAGAAGGTTAGTAAACATTACATTAATTTTCTTATGTAGGTACAAAGCAAGGTATAAATCAAATATTATAATGAAATAAAAAATAGGTATTTTATTAAATTTTATTTATTAATAAAAAAAGTTGTTTTATGACAATCTGTACCTATTATGGAGATAATAGAAGAAAATTATACTTATAATAATTTTATTATAAAAGAAGCCTTTTATTCTTCTTCGTCAGTGTCTATTAATATATCTTGAGTTTTTTTATCTCGTTTTAGACCTAGATATTCATGCGCATGTACTCTAGGTATAATTAATTTGTCTACCAGTTTTTTTAAATCATTGTATTTTTGTATCGAAACAGGAAGTTTTTCAGGATAAAGACAAACCTTGGGTTGAGCGTCATTTAAGCTACACAAATTGATTTCTACAGTTTCGGCATTCGGCAACATAGAATTTTTTATAAACATTATGTTGGGGTGTGACTTTCTAAATGTAGCAATACATAATTTAGATATTTGAAAATTTTTTTGGTTTTTTTTGAAGGTTTTGTTTAAAATGTCTTCAAAGCCCAAAAAGTCATGACCCTCCAAAACAGTAACTTTATACGGGCCCGGATTTTTACGAGCCATCTGGATTACCGTCGGCCATGCTGATGGCGCCCATATCGTCGTCTTCTTAACAGCACGCTCAATCGTCGCGTGCATACTGTCTACCGGCATATAAGTATGCCCTGGTATCAAGTAATTCATTTGTATTGTATTTACGTTTTGGCACTTCGACAAAATATACCTTAACATGGCCAGAATTGTTTTATTTTTGTTTTGCCCGAAGCATGAGTCAGAGTAAAGCAAAACTTTTTGAATACTTTCCCGGGCGTCTACTTCTTGAATAAAATTATATAAACACGTTGCAATTTCGTTTGCTCCACGATGAGCATCAGATTCGGTCCATAAATTACAAAACCCTGCTTGTGTTTTACTTTCGTAAATTGTTAGATTATAAACTGCAATTTTTCTGGAATAATACAATGCCATATTATCACCATACGGTGTATTTAACACCTTTTGCATGTCAAAACTTGCGCATATCACACTGGGATCTATGCCATTAAGGTCCTGGTGGCATTTAAATCTTTTGTAAGATTCTTCCTTTTCTTGTAGATGTTGCTCCATTTTTATAATTTCTTGTTCATTTCTCACGTCAAACGATCTCGCCATGCATGTCATGCACTTATCTTTTTTAGGGATATGAAATCCAATATTATAATTAGCTTTAAACCAATTTGAAAATACTTTAAATGACATACTCTTTATGTTATTAGTGTCACAATTTGATGCATAAATGCGATATAAATTTGAAATGTTTTTAAATTCTTCAGGTAAGTAAAGGCGAGATGAATCTTTCCTGCAATAATGCGATGGTACGAGTGGTAAAGATGCCAAAAATGTTTTAGCGTGACTTAAGACATCTTCTGTAGTTTTGTTGGTACCACCGTTAAGTTTTCTTCCGTCAGATTTAGCAAATCCCTCAACTGCATTATCTAATGTATATAATAGAAACCGTTGCGTTATGTCTATTGTATTTATCAGGAATTTCTGACAGACTTGCCTTCTACCATCCCCTTCATTTATATAATAAGCGTAAGTGACATTTCTTCTAGATGATTCACCTTTGTCAGTAGTATGAGTTTTTATTTGTTTTTTTATGGCACATTGTGAGATCCAATCTTTTTGGCGTTGAGCGCTACTAAGATTCCAAAAGTAATTAAAAAGGCCTTTCCGCCTTTCTTCTGTTATTTCTCCACACTTCCGTTTACAATCGATGTTAATACATGGGTTAGGTTTCATGGTCTTAGCCACAACCTGTTCACCTTTCTTGTTGGTATAGGACTGTCCCGAATTACGTTTTCTTTGGTTGTCTCTACTAATTTTCTTCTTATTTTTAGGTTTTTGAGTCAGAACGCCTTCGGTTTTGTTTTGTTCTTCTGTAGCTATTTTCAGCGTTTTACTTTTTTTCTGCTTCTTCTTTTTCTTTTGGGTTAGTTTACATTGTTTCTTTTTCCCTTTCGATGATGATTCATCAGAAGAAACATCGCCGCTCCAACTTGAATCTTCAGAAGGAAAAGCTTCATTCAGCAACAGCGTATCAGCGTCTTCTTGATCAATAAAATCTAGGTATATTTTGTCAAAGTTAATTTTTTTTTTGCATTTTCGGTCACGGATTTGAGATTCATTGGACGTTTCAGGCTTTTTATTTACAATAGGATCATTTTCGACCTGGGCTGTAGAGTTTTTCTTTTCAGTATAGCCGCTATTTCCTTCGACAAGTTCTTCAGGAAAATTTGGTGATACGTAATCATCTGATGGGTTTTCAACTAGTTCCACAGCAATATTTATTGCAGGGTCATTA
This sequence comes from Pyrausta despicata, assembly GCA_963921415.1. Lineage (NCBI taxonomy): Eukaryota > Metazoa > Arthropoda > Insecta > Lepidoptera > Crambidae > Pyrausta > Pyrausta despicata. The sequence continues at coordinate 1,238,480 of OY992871.1, read as the reverse complement.
GGATTTAGTTTAACATTTGTTTTACAGTTTGCTACAACCTCAACAGCACAGATTTGGTCTTTGGACGCGATATTGTTTATTTCAGAATCTGTTTTGGTTGCACCTGAACATGCATGTATTTCTAAAATTGGATTATCTTTAGTGTCTAGTATATTATTGTTTTCATTAACAGCATCTACAGCAGTTTCAAAAGAATCGATGACATTGTAATTATTTATTTCAGGTACTCCAGGACTCTCCGTAATATTACTATGATTAGATTCAACAGTTACTTCAACATCGTAATATTTTTCAGTAGAGACGTTTTTGATTGCATCTGTTGAGCTTATATCAGGGAGGGTTTCGACTAAATCACTTTTAGGTGAAATAGGCTGTATAATCTGGGCAATTCTCTCTAGGTTAATACCGTCGACATCATCAGCCGCCATGCCAGCAGATTGTGAGTTTTCTGGAGGTGAAGAGATGTTGTCAACCAGTTTTTTTGTCTCGGACAGGTATTTTTTTGGATTCCGGAAGGTAGGTGTGAGTTTCCGTACATCTCCTATTACAGCAACCTCTTGACGTCGGGAAATGGGCGGTGAAAATGAAGTGTGTTCTGGCAAGTAATAATTGGAACTTGTACCTTCACTACTGCGTCTGAAAGATCGAACCTTTTTCCCATCCTTGAAGATAATTTCACTTAATACTTCCACCTTAGCTTTCTTATTTTCTTTATTTAGGTTTACTTCATCTTGCTGTAGTTTTAGGTCATCCATCCATTGCCGACGTTTCGTCATCTAAAAGAAAACAATGGAGACCTTCTTATTTTATTTTATTAAATATACAACGAAACGCAAGACGTTTTAAACTGTAGGTAAGTATTTATTTTTAATTTCAGACTTAATCCCCATTAATTAAAATATGTTAGTAACAATTTGTACTTTGACGGCCTCCACGGTGGAGTGGTGTTTGCGCCGGTTTTCGAGGTGCCGCTATCTCTAGAGGTTCTGGGTTCAATCCCCGGTCGGGTAAATATTGAAAAAACCAACTTTTTTTAATATTTTCTCGGGTTTCAAGTAACTAAAATTGGTATTGGAACATTGGTATGTGATGTTGTCCAATATTTATTTATTACTAGCTGTTGCCCGTGACTTTGCCTGCGTTATTATCGAGATACAATATAGCCTTCAAACGGTGAAAAAATTATTCAAATCGGCCTAGTAGTTTTCGAGATTAGCCCGCTCAAACAAACAAAGTAGATAGAATTTAGAGTACGTAAGTAAGTAAGTAAAAGATTTATTAGACATAGACACCACAAAGCAAAACTTACACAAAAATAACAATGGAAGAAAACATAAATACAGCATTAGCGGAGAGAAAACATAATACAATAAAACAAATAAAAATAACATAAAAAATAATGAATATTAGAAGAGAGAAAAAAGAACAAAAAGCTGTATGGTGTGAGGCTAAAGTAAAGGGCCCTGACTCAGCAAAATAAAACTCCTGAGTCATCCGTAGATGGTCAGAATGACCCAGAAGCGCTGTTATTCTGTCAGGGCCCTAAGGCTCGGACAACACTACGACAACGACGAGTAGAGTAGATTTAGTAGATTCATTAGTAGTATAGTTAATATTGTATTTATAAGTTACCTTTCCTAAATAATTGGTTCCTGTCCCGTAAATTTGCTCAATGACAAATTGGTAAATAGGTAGTTAGGCCTCAATAAGCTGAAAAGTAAATAAAACACAAAATTAAAACTATTGGATTATTTAGGTAGTTTACAAGTTAAAAACCTAGCAGAATGGCAGTTGTCATTAATAAGTAAGTATTGGTTAGATTAGTTTTACATTTCATTCACAATGCAATATTAGTACTATAATAAAAATACTAGTCGGGCAAATCTAAGAAGTAGGTACAGTTTGTCAAACTCATAGAAAATAGACAGCGTCATTCAAATTTGAGCTTTACGACAAAGAAATAACTAAACGTCAAACTGTATTTCTTAGATCTGCCAGACTGTAAAGTAAAGGAAAACACCACCTCGCAACACCACTGATAGGAATCGAACCTACGACTTTTCGTTTTCCGGGCGACTGCTCTAACTACTGCGCTACGGCGCCAAAGTCGTCGATTCCCACCGGTGGTGTCGAGTTTTTATGGTACGAATGAAATACATGAAATGGTAGATTTTGAATGTTATTATTTCTAATTCAACGTAACTATTAATAAGTGAGTGGGTACTAAATAATTAAACAAATTATAACGTTAGTTACATTTCACTGTACAGCTAATTACAATTTTACTTACCTATTTATTTACTTTGTTCACTTAAAACATGCTTAAAACACACTACACCGATTTCGCTTTCTCTCTTCGGCGCTCGCGCTTCGACTGGCTATACGATCGGATGATGCGTATCCCAGTGCGACAGGAGGAGAGGGGGTGTTAAAATTTTACGTAAATAAATAAGTGTCATTCTGAACTCTATGCATTATGCTGTAAGTATGATTTTACTTTAAAATATGTATTGGGAACAAACGTTGTAACTCTACATCTTGTAATAGTCTTGGGCGGCAATTTTGTTGTATCTATAACAGTTAAGCAAATTTGTTTTAACACGGGCTGCAAAATTGCTGTATGTACCATTATACTTATTTTGTGATTAGAACAAAACGTTGTATCTTTTTTGAGCCATTAAAAAACGGTCGATGTATCTCTTGTAGTTAACAAACTTTAAAAATAATTTTGATGTATCTCTTTCTTAGTAAAAAGTTACAGATTTATCCCTATTTACCACAATTTCACATATGTTTTTGGTTTTTTTCCTACAAAAATTCAACGTCGTAACACGAAAAAAAATCATCGTAGGAAAACGAGACCCAGACTGTTCGATGCAGTATTTTTTTCTTACTCCAAAAGGGTAATAAAAAAAAACCGCATTTTTCGAGATACGACAAGATTGCTTTCTACCGTCGACATGTCTTTGTGTAATGTTAATTTTATACCAAATAAAATATTTTTCTTTCTTTCTTTCTTTCTCACGTTGTTGATCTCATTCGGCGACTCATCAGTATACAAACACCCGCGCCTCTGAGGCTGAAGTTCCTTGACCCCTCGCGCGCAGCCAGTCTCCATCACACTCAGCTCACTCAGCCGGTTGAGTGACGCGTAGATGGCTGACTTCATCTGAGTGATGTCGGCTATGTCGTATGGGGAATGGATGTAGAACTGAAAATAAAGAAATTACCTACTTTACAAATGCCTTAAACGTTGACTGGTAGAAAAATACTGGTAATCGAATCCGGGACCGCAGGCTTAACGCCAACCAACCCCTAAAGTTTTGCTAGTTTGACTGCTTTGTTTGTGTGTAGGCAATCTTATAACATAAAATACTGCACTGATATCGGTCCATCCGTTTGGAGGCTACAATACCACAGAAAGACACACAAACGGCACATTGAACCTTTTCGGCAAACTTATTACACCCCTCTTGTATTTTCGTCGGGGATTAAAAATGAAATCCAGAATGTGTTATATTTTTTAGATATTTGCATTGTGAATGCTAAAAATATACTTAGTAACTTTATACTTTATTAGTATTTCATCTCATCTCATCAGTCTAGTCTCTCAACTGAATACTAACGGTATGTAAAAGAAGAACCTAGTATTGGCCAACTTATCTATTAGTACAGTGTAATAAGCAAAGTTATTGTAAGCTGTTGGTTTTCTTGATAAATAAACAAATAAACAAATCTCATCAGCCTATATACGTCCCACTGCTGGGCACAGGCCTCACTATGAGGTGGTACGAGCCATACTCCACCACGCGGGCTCAGCGCGGATTGGTGGAGGGGTGTGTGTAGGGTAAGTGACTAACGTTACTGTCAGATGTTATTAAGCCGCCCGAGGGCCTCTGTATATCTGCCTCTCTCTCTCTCATTAGTATTTAATTAAAGGTTTATCACAAACTTACATCAGCCACTTTATTTATCTCCATTATGACAAAGCAACTCAGCGAAGAGTATTTGCAGGTCACGGGAGACATAGTGTCGTTTGCAGATGGTTTTCTGAAAATAAACATAAGTGATTATTCAATCAATCTAGCCAATTATGATGATGAGCTTGTCGTCAGGTTAAAGGCAGTTTATTATATTCAGCTTAGTGTTTCTCAAGGAACCTAAGAAAAAAATTATAAAAAATAAAGTCGGTATACGGGCGAAAGTTTTACGTGACAACGAGTTTGAGTGGTAAAATAATTTTAAGTGAATATTCATTCGTATAACATGAACCGGTGTGTATGCCTATCATTGCTATCTCTCTCACTCTCTCGCTCTCGCTCTGTCCCTCTCGCTCTTAGGCGGGTTAACTGTGCTCGAGTGGAAGGGACGCGTGCCTTTCACTTTTTATGTCTGTCTCACTCGCTCTTAGGCGGGCTAACCATGCCCGAGTCGAAGGGACGCGTGCCTCTCACTCACTCTCATTGTGAGCGCGGAACGTGAGCGGAGCGTAACGCAGTTTCTTGAAGTGTCACCCGGCAAACCAATTTATAAGACGTTGTCACGTCAAAAATCTAGTGGACACGGTAGACGCTGTCCTGCCCGATGTTTTCAATTTATCAATATTTACTCATCGTTTACACCTTCCCTGTACTACCACAAATATTTCAAGGCTAACATTATTAAAATTGGTTTAGCCGTTTTCGAGTTTTAGAGAGACTAACGAACAGCAATTCATTTTCATACATAAAAAGCTCACCTGAATTTACCTATGGGAATGCGTCATTTTCTCGCGGTATAAGAAGTCAATGTCTTTTTTCGGGTATCAAAATATCACATCATCAGCCTATATACGTCCCACTGCTGGGCACATGCCTCACCTCAATGAGGTGGTGCGAGCCATACTCCACCACGCGGGCTCAGTGCGGATTGGTGGAGGGGTTGTGTGTAAGGTAAGTGACCAACCTTACTGTCAGATGTTATTAAGCCGCCCGAGGGCCTCCGAACAGGCTTAACGACTAATATCTATCGATATTAACCGGGACCAACAGCTTAACGTGCCTTTCGAAGCACGGAGATGCTTGTAAATAGACGTCACTTTTATGGTCAGAATGGTCACCCATCCCAAACATGACCGCGCCGTAGGTTGCTTAACTTTTGGTATCACTACCAAAGCGCAGCAATCACTGCGCCACAAGCACCTCTACTGCGCCACAAGCACCTCTCAAAATATCTCCCTACCAAATTTCATGCAAATTCGTTCGGTAGTTTACGCGTGATTGAGTAACAGACAGACAGACAGAGTTACTTTCGCATTTATAATATTAGTGTGGATTGAACCTCCTTCAACAAGTCCTAAGCAAGGTATTTAATAGCCCATAGTCATATTCTGAAGGCATATTATAGATTAATATTTCTCCGTTTCTCCTCGTCTCGACAGGCAATCACAACAATATTTCACAACAATCACACCAATTCTCTTGTCCCAAATTAAGCTACGAGGCTTGTGTTATGGGTACTAGACGGATAAACATACTTAAATACTTTTTTGTTGTAAATAAATACATATTATACATAGAAAACACCCAGACCAGTACAAACACACATGTTCATGCACACATATGCTTGTATTGTGCGGGGATCGAACCCGCGACCCTTGGTTTTAGAAGTCCGACATGTAGACCACTGCACCAAACGGTCGTCAATCAAACCGATTGCAAGGTGAACGCATCCAGTTCTATCTTGCGATCTATCTTTATATGGTCTTATGACTGCCTCGTTGGTGTAGTGGCAAAGTTTCTGCCTTACATCCGAGAATCTCAAAAAAAAAATGGAGTTGTTGAGGGAAGTTGGCGGTGTTACACCCCTGTGCCTCGATGCGCACGTTGAGCCGTTGGCCCTGCGCCTGATCTCTCTCTGGTCATGTCGGATTGCCGTCTCAACGAACTTTGAGAGTGATGGAACAGTGAGTGCACCTGTGTATCGCGGTCACACTTGTGCACTATAATATCTCCTGCGCAATTGGCTGATCTCTGTTGAGATTGGCCGCCGTGGTCGAAATCGGCTATAAGGACTATTATTATTATGGTCTTCTGGTCTGTCCATCCTGCTGGTGGATGTGTACGCTTATAAAAAGCTCCTTTGCTAGCTTAATCTATCGAAGGACTTACACGATGGCCACATCTCCAATAGCTATAGAGTTGGTGACGTAGCAAGCACCAGCCTCAGTGATGACTGGCGTCCACTTGGTGACGACGGCCTGGGACTGCGACCAGGTCGCCTTCACTTGGAGCTCTGGCTGGACCTAGAGGAGAAGTGAAAATCATGTAAACCCAAAAGTCTGCACTCCGTAACGTTTCGTTCGGAGCTTCGGGTCTTTCGTACGGTAAAGAAAGAGTGACAGGATGGCTTGGCTACATCCAAAAATACGTTCTCGATGGTGGCTAGGAGAGTAGGACACTTAAATGCATTTTGAAATGTCATCGGCAATCTATCTATATTCTAAATTTCAATCAAAATTGTTTCGGTCTAGTAGTTTTGGCGTGAAAGAGTAAGAAACATTCATACATACTTCAGGTTGTCCCAGGAAACCTGTACCAGCGAAAGTCTAGGGTCCTAAGACTCTAATAATAATAGTCCTCCTGACCGATTTCGACTACGGCAGCCAATCTCAACAAAAATCAGCCAACTACGCAGGAGATATTATAGTGCACAAGTGTGAGCGCAATACACAGGTGCACTCACTGTTCCATCACTCTCAAAAAACTTGAACTTGAAATTAAGTGTAAAATTTAAATCTTGCTAGTAGTCTATCTACTAGGAGAGTATTTGGGAGTATTTTTTAGTAATAATCGTAAAGGTGACCACAGACTTCAGCTTAAATACTTCTTCATAAATATATATAAAAATGAATTGCTGATTGATAGTCTCGGTAAAACTCTACAACTGCTGAATCGAATACAAAGAATTTATATTACAGTAGGGGTAAAATGTGGGGTGCTTGGTATAGCATATATTAAAAAATATATATTATTGGCAACTACAAAAAGAGAACTATGAAAACGACATAAAGTCCACCCCATGCTTTTTACTCTATCTGTAATATAAATTCCGTGTACTCAGAAATTATTTTCTCTTTTTTAGTTAGCAATAAAAGCGTGTTTTTTTGTTAGCAATAAAAGCGTATTTTTTTAGTTCGTTAAACTATTTTTTATTTTGTTAAGTATAGCTAAGCTCATCAGATGAAAGGCCAAGACTTACATCCACCACCAGTTGGTACAGATCCACATTGAGGTTCTCATCATCTTTAAACTCTTCATAACCCTCCAGATGGAACAGGTCAGCATTGGCCACGGTGTCCACGAACTTGGCGTAGTAAGGGTACTTCGGGTCTGACGGGTCTACACCCCATCTGTCGGAGATTGCTTTGGGCAGCTTGGCTGGTGATGCTCGGTTCTGGATCAGATAAAGAGTTGGATTTGACCAAAACAGACTGAGTATGTCTCTAAGCACCAAGCGACATGGATTTGATGTTTGTCGTGGTGACTGTACTAGGGTATGGCCGTGTGAAATTGTAACATAGTAACGTACGCGACAAGTGGTAACTCTCAAGACTAATATAGCTAAGTTTACATGTTTAACAACCAACTTCAAAAAATGAGGTTTTCAGTTCGACTCGTAAGTACGTAATATTGTATTATTAAAGGAATTGCACAATATTTGTGAAAGTCTAGAAATGATTAAATATACGAGAAGATTCCTAATAACTATTTTTAAAATTAAATATTTTCTAACACATTCGTTTTTTCGAACAAAACTGTTACTAATAATTTTACTTTCATGTGATCCCAGCTTAAGGTAACACTCGGTTCGGTAACTCTCGTAGTAACACTCGGTTACTCTCGAAGAAACGCTCGGTAACTAATAAATAGCTGGAATTAAGTTTCCTAAAAAACGTGTTTTATTGTGTAATGTCATCAAATTAAACGATTTTAGGGTTATTTTGTGTTAACTTAACGACTGAAACCCTAAATTAACATTACCTATTCAAAAAAAACAAATCAAATTGTATGCCAATAAAGTATGGAACAAAAACAGGGTGGGCCCTATTTTGTTTTGAGTAGTTTATAATGAGATAAGAATATAATGAAATAATCCAAAGTCATTTGATTCGGCTCAAAACGTTTTTTTAAACATAATCTGGAACTTGAAAGTCTTGAAGTAAATTTTGGACATGCAGTTTATTACTGACAAAGAAAATACTATTTTTGAAAATAATAGTTAAAGACTAAAATTTGTTAGGCATAGTTGAATTCAAGTAAGTTTAATCATAAGTTGTACTTCTAATTACATAATTTTACCAGACAAACCTGTTTTAATAAACAATTATTAAGTTATTAAAATATGATTTTATCGGACATGTAAATATTTGAAAATCGACAATTTTAAACGGCCATACCCACTAACATTGTTTATTATGAAAATGTGAGGGTGGATCTGGTAACTGACAGACGACGCCGCGCGTCATCAGTCAGCTCAACCACGGCGCAGTGCGATCCAGCCGAAAAGTCGAGCAGTGAGTACCTAATACTCATAAGGTTAGAGGCGGGTTAGCGGGCTATCGGCCTACGCGATGGGGAACGACTGGCGAGCGCTGGCGTAAGCGCCGGACGCGCAATATACAAAATGACAATTTATCGGAATATAATTACTATGTCCATACAGACACAAGACGTTTGAAGTATTGGTCGCGCCACGTTGCGTTGCTCACGGAGGACAACGCCTGACATTGACACAATACCTGTGGCCTGAGCCTAAGATAATTTCTCCTCACTTAAGATTTTCATGAATGATTCTTCCCACAAATTGCTCTACCTAGTGACTACAATTGCATCAATCTTTGTACTTTTAGGCTAATGCCACACCTGCGGTATGCAGTCGCCGCGACTCACGACTGTCAGGAGTTGGTTGATACGCTGTCAGAAGCGAGTCGCCGCGACAGAAAGTCACAGTTGTAGCTTCAGCCTTAAGGGATCAGTATCAGAGGTCTTTATATTCCCCTATAATGTTACTAACCCCATCGCAAGTGGTGACAGCCGGCAAGTTGAACTGCCAAGTCCGGAAGTCCTTCTCCAACGTGATGACCGTGGGGCTCTCGCTGTAGCGCTGCAGTTGGCCGCGGGACACGCCGATGGCGCCGCAGATGGCGCACACGGTGGTCACCAGCCAGAGGAATCTGGGAAGAGAGAGAGAGAGAGAGAGCTACAACCACAGAATGATTTAACAATATAATGATGTTAACTACTGGTTATCACACTATCTACACTGACGGTATCACTTTGTGTCTTTTTAGGTAAAAAACAGTCAGTGTTTTTCGCCGCGACTGTACAAACATTTTTCGATGACTGTCTCGTTGGTGTAATGGCAGTTTCTGCCTTACATCCGAGAGGTCCTGGGTGCGAATCCCAGGTTGAGCCAAAATTGTTTCTGAGATTTTCTGTCATGAATTTCTCAATAAAAGCTCGGAAAGCGGCCCTGTGTCTCGGAAAGCACGTTAAGCCGTTGGTCCTGCGCTTGATCTCTCTCCGGTCATGTCGGATTGACGTCTCACCGAACTTTGAGAGTGATGGAGCAGTGAGTGCACCTGTGTATTGCGCTTACATTTGTGCACTATAATATCTCCTGCGTAGTTGGCTAATCTCTGTTGTGATTGGCCGCCGTGGTCGAAATCGGCCAGGAGGACCTTACATTTTTAATAATGAAAATGTGTGGGTGGATTTGGAAACTACGGCCGCCCCGAGCAGTCGACGTCGCAAGCCAACAGTCAGCTCGTGACCACGGCGCAGTGCAATCCATCCGAAACGTCAAGCAGTAAGTACCTAATACTCATTAAAATAGATCGCGTTTGGACCCGATATTAAAATAATATATCATACATAATGACGTGTTGCCACCTCAACCGAAAATGCGTATATGAATAGGTGCCAACTCAGATCAGAAAAGACCATCAAATTTAGAGATTTTTTAAAAGAACAACACTGGAAAGTTCATTGGTTAAGTTGTTAAGTTCACGAAAACATAGCCACAAATAGTAGAGGTTTGACTGGTAGAGAATGACTTTGGCGTTAAGTCTATTATTCCAGCTACAGTAGTCATTATCCCGAGCCATCTGAGGGCTGAATCCGCCTGAGTCGAATTGATTTCGACTACGGCGGCCATTTTTAATAGAGATTTGCCAGCGTGAGCGCAATACACAGGTCCACTCACTGATCCTTCATCACTCTCAAAGGTCCGGTCATGTCTGATTGCCGTCTTTGTTGATAGTTGCAATTACACATAATCTATAGTCCGTTCACTTCGTGTGCTGCTTTTCTGCTGGAATAAGGAGAAAACGAAGTATGTCACGTGCAGGCAGATATATGAAAAGCTCCAAAGCTTGGCCCATCGCCGCTGAGTCGCCTGCTTGTCGATTTTTGTACAGGCTTTACTTTCGGCGAGTGTGGCCGGCCGCGGCCCCCTTTTACCATCGGACCACCAGACGTACCGCGTACCGTGTAGGTGTTCCACTGATACGAACCAAGCACTTCTCATCTACATTCCTGATGCGACTGCAAAAGAGTGGAACTCACTACGCGTCACTGCGTCAGTGTTTCCCTGCAATTACAACCTAGAATTTATCAAAGCTAGAGTGAACAGGCATCTTCTAGGTGAGTTCACTCCATCGTAGACCCAGTCTTTGCGTCGTTGGGCTTAGTCTTGCGTCAAGAGCAAAGCTATCCCATAATAAATATTTTTGGGTAGTTTGACGAAGAGAGCAAAAGTTTAGCTGAAAAAATGGTACCATTTGTTTGGTTTTCTCACCTCTCAATCCAATGGCGACCCGGAACAGCAATGTGGTTGAAACCATGGATGGTGGTCTCCAAGCAGAAATCTCGACCGCATCTAAAACAACAGATAAATTACTTACTTATCGTACATTCGCCAGAGATACGTACCTATTCGATAGTACCTCATGATAATAATATTTGTAAGCTTTATTGGATTCCATACAAAAAGTAACATAACATGCAGTAAAAAACAAAATAAAAAAAATAAGATTGATAGAGTGTTATCTATATAATTTATAGTTGTATGGAACCTCCTCAGGGTAAAAGCCGCCTCCAAAGCATTCAATTTTTCCCTATCTTTGACTGAATGAAGCCATCAACGACCTGCTGCAGCCACGATTTCGACAGCCCATCTGGCTTAGGTCCACCTCTCGCTCTGGTGGCTCGTGGTCCCGTCCATCTTATCACTATTTGTGTCCACCTATTATCAGTAACTAAGTATTTATATTCGTGTGGTTAAAATCAGCGCTGTGGCTCGGCGCTAGCGGCGAATACTGAATACTGGCCGAATAAGATCGACGACGCTGTGATATTCCACTGATTTTTCAACTCTCGACGAAAAAGAGTAGTGTCATAAGTTTGATCCTTAAGTTAGTGTTTTTGTGTCTGTCGGTTTTTTGTGTTGGAAAGATAATTTAAACAGGATTGTTTTGAGCTATGGCTGGTCAAAATTCGTCCCGCCGTTGAAGTTCACCAGCTATTTTCCTGGGTCATTCTGGGTTTTTTTTTTAACTGGAAAGTTAGTTACAACCACATGAAGCACCCAACTGAACCTAGTACATTTGTCAATGTTTATAAAAATTTGTAAAAACGAAATTAATACTCTAAGTGGATTTTTAACTAGTTGATGGAATCAGGCGTTACTTTGCGGAAATCCATGACTAAAGCTGAAAAAGATGATTATTTTGCTTTAAATTTCCACGAAACGGCGCCAGTGCAGGAACCAAAATACATCCAACTGTAATCACCTGAAAAGGTAGAACGGGAAGTCGCAGGACTTACAATATCTACAACTTACAACGTGACACAGAAGATGCAACCGGAATCACAACACTGACACCAACAAACACTCGACGCGTTTCGCCACTACACGTGGCATCCTCAGGAGATGTTTTCGCTTCGACAGACTACGAGCGACTTTTAACTGTTTTTTTTTCATAAATGATAGTCCTGTTTTTTAACGCACATTTTTGAATTTTATTGGTATTTTTGTACTTACACTAAACTTTATAATCGGCAGCTAGCGACAATTCAGACCAGTAATATGTGAATAGCGCTAAGTATGGACTGCAATTGCATGCTTGTATTTGTTATTACTGCCATCTTTATAAAATTATATTAAGTAGTTGCTTGCTTTTTCTAATAAAATAAAATAAAAGTGTAGGATGTCACGTGTAAGGGTCATCTAAGATCGAACTGAATTTAGGCCTCTTGTTACCGCTTGACCTGAAACTCTAGTGGGGATGATTAAATTTTGTTTTGTTTGTTAAATACAAAAATACAAAATATTTTATTTAAAAACACATTACATTATCAGTAGACAATAGGCTTTACCCATTTAAGTTAGTAAAACTTGTTTAAGTTAATAAAGCTGCTCTTTAGAGTATTCATATCTAACGTGTTAGGTACTTACGTTTAACAATTCCGCGAATCACAGTAATATTACTAGTAATTGGATCTTTAAGAAAAAAACTATGTCAAAGATCTATTTTACAAAAAATATAACGGGGGGACGTGTAAAGATGGGACCCGGGAGCAGCCAATTAAAGAGATGTTGCGCGATTGATGTAGAGATTATTACTACGCCAATGCAAAAGTTCTTAGGTATGGGGGACGCGTCACACACTACAAACGTCTGGAGGCTGAATGATGAATGATGGATGATATTAATTTAAAAAAGAGCTTCAATCGCCTCCACACTTTTTTTACAAATAAGCAAAGCAAAGCAAAGAAGCAAATGGAGAGAATATCACTTAAATTGCTCAGATGCTAAAGTATGCAGCCTAGCTTGCACTTGTGTTAAGGAAATCAAAAACAGCGAAAGAACCCCAAACGTCCAGACCAAATAAAACATTAAAAGTTGTAGAATTAACACACACTTAAAGAAAAAGTTCAGACTGCAGACGGCGGGATGCGAGCCCGCATCTTTCGCAAGCCGGGCGATTGCTCTAACAGTTAAGCTACCGTGACACTTCCCCGCTCTCGTTTTTGACGTGACAACGTCTTATAAATTGGTTTGCCGGGTGACACTTCAAGAAACTGCGTTACGCTGCTCCGCTCACGTTATGCGCTTACAATGAGAGCGAGTGAGAGGAGCGCGTCCCTTCGACTCGGGCATGGTTAGCCCGCCTAAGAGCGAGTGAGACAGACATAAAAAGTGAAAGGCACGCGTCCCTTCCACTCGAGCACAGTTAACCCGCCTAAGAGCGAGAGAGACAGAGCGAGAGAGAGAGAATGAGAGAGATAGGCATACACACCGGTTCATGTTATACGAATGAATATTCACATTAAAATTATTTTACCACTCAAAGTCGTTGTCACGTAAAACTTTCGCCCGTATACCGACTTTACAGGCAACCAATTTTTTTTCTTTAAGTGTGTTTTAATTTCACATTGTAAAAAAAATGCATTGGTAATGCTAAAATATAGGAGTAGTAGTAACTTAACAAATAAATACTTTTGACGACCACTTTGGTGTAATGGTTAAGAAGTTGACAATTAACCAAGAGGTCGCGGGTTCGTTCCCCGCGCTGTACAAACATTTGTGTGCATGCACATGTCTGTTTGTACTGATCTGGGTGTTATATTATTTGTGTTTATTTGTAATACTACTGTTGATTCTGATATTTTTAACACAATTGCTTAAGCTACTAACCCCGGATCCAGACCAATGTATGTAATGTTGTTGTAAAAAAAAAAATGGTTTCCAACATTGTCTCCGTCCGAGGATCGAACCCGAGACCTAATTGATTGCGGTACCTTAAAACCGAAACTCAACCAACTACACCACGGAAGGTCGTCACAATAATTATGCTGATAAATTAAAAGATTAGTTTGGGGTGGCGTGCATAGGCTGATAAAATGGCCTCGAAAATAAGGGTTACAAACCTTAAAACTGATCTGACTGCAGCTTTCGTGTATCTTTCTAGTTTAGACGGCTCCCTGCCCTGGTAATATTTCATCGGATACATTTTTAAACAACCTTTTCACGTGTTACATAAAACACGTAAAATCTTTCCGTTAGAGTTTGGGTCAAAAAATTATTCACTTATTTTAAATTTGAGAGACGCGTTTCTTAAACCCACGATATACCTAAAATAAATATTTTTTTCAATGAAAATGAGAACTTAATTACTATATAGAATGCATTTCGTTAATACCGTCACGTCATATGATTACAGATTTCCATTAAAATAAACAATACATAAATGGAAATATCGTGTCATACAGAATCAGATAAGTGGAATCAAAACGTAATGCCAACAAAGTGTAACACTTTCACTACAAAATCAAGTTATTATTTTTTTTAATTTAGCTTACCAACTGATAAATAAACATATGTAAGTTGTTATGATTCTTCAACAACCCGCACTGAGCCCGTGTGGTGGAGTATGCCTCGTACAGCCTCATAGTTGAGGTGAGGCCTGTGCCCAGCTGTGGGACCTCTGATGAGAGAAGTTCTTATTTTAAGCATAATTATTAATAATAGTCCTCCTGGCCGATTTCGACCACGGCGACCAATCTCAACAGAGATCAGCTAACTACGCAGGAGATATTATACAAGTGTGAGCGCAATACACAGGTGCACTCACTGTTCCATCACTCTCAAAGTTCGCTGAGACGGCAATCCGACATGACCGGAGAGGGATCAGGCGCAGGACCAACGGCAGGAGGCACGAGGGTGTAACACCGCCAACTTCCCGACTACTAGCTGTTTTTGAGAAATTCATGACAGAAAATCTCAGAAACAATTTTGGCTCCACCTGGGATTCGAACCCAGGACCTCTCGGATGTAGGGCAGAAACTTTGCCACTACACCAACGAGGTAATTAAGATTAAGTAATAATATATATGGTTATGTACGTTATTAGTCAAGTGACGAAATTTAATAAATAGGCTTGACTATTATGGGTTATAGATTATAGAATGTCTTTACGACAAAGTTCTCTTATATTCACAATTTGTTATCAATCGATAAGTACTATGTACCTTCCTACCTATGAATAGCACTTCTTTTTGAGAAGCAATTCTCAGAAAGGAGTGTGATTAAATATTTACTCGTATGTATGTCGTAGGGAAGGGTACTGAGAATTTTACACATTTTATCTGTATAATAGCGACGCATAGCCGTAGGCACGCTTTGAAACCGCGTTTGTTGCTAAAATTACTTATTTTGAAAACTTCATTCAAATTTGTACTAATGGGTACATTCGTACAGTTTATCTTTACTTCTTTCGGTGAACTACATACACTACCATTTGCTTTTCAATAGATAATTTATTGTTGACTAGAGGACCTTGCAGACCTTGTGCTATTGATGTTTTTTGACGTGACAACGTCTTATAATTCGATGGAGCCGGCTGCACGCACCAAAAAACATGACGCATGCGGCGTTACCTCGCTCTGAGGCGTTCCATTCAAGGCTTGAAGTGCAAGCGAGAGCGCGGAACGAGCGACAAAGAGGCAACGTGACAAAGACGTTGTCACGTTCAACTATCGTCAGTAAACCCACTTTACAGACAACCGATTTTTTTTTTAATTCGGTCGGTCTGTAGTTATGCGCGTACATTTCTGCAATTTTTATTAAGGTGATTTTGCACCTACTGCTTCTATTTGTAATACATCACATAGCAACCGGATATGAAATAAAACTAAATGACACATGAAAGATTGCAAGTATTCACGTAAAATCGGCTTTATTCTATTGAAAATAAGTTACAAGACGAATAATTTCTTTATGATGATATTATATTTCCGCTTTTTCCTAATTATTGGAATAGGCAGGTGGGTATGTATGAGTGTTAATTTCCGTCTGTCTTTTGTTATGAAAGGCATATCAAATTTGATAAAAGATACAAGGATCAATCATTGAAATATTTTTTATTTTTAAGATGGTGACGACGTCATAATGATTTGCCAAAACTATCTAGCTGAGATAGGAATTAGATTATTTTTTTTCTTGTAAAAGTTTTTATCAGAGTTCTTGTAAATCATAATATTCACAGTGCTCTCCAAAATAAGGATAAGCTTCCACCTAAACAATAAGTAACTTTGCTGAAATACTGAAAACCTTTTTCTGTAAGATAATAATGACCTCATTCGGTCAGTGTAGTCTAAATTAATTAGGTTAAAGCACAAGGATAAAGTAATTGTAGCTATTGAAAACATCCCGTTATAATTCAATAGAAGAGTCATTCATAAAACAGTTACTCAGGATATTAGTCAATCCGAGGTACGACTACCTTAGTAATCCCGGATTAATCACTACAAATAATCCGTGCCCCAGAACGGTGCCCTGTGGAACGCCTCGCGAACCGACGCCCGCTTATCTCTTATCAGCGAGCGTTATATCACCTTTACGTTGAATTTCGAAACTTAGATAAGATATGCGCGATACACCATTAATACAAGAGTTTTTAAATATCGCTCTGATATAGACCAACATTATCGAACGCAAAAGCCTGTTCGGTTTAAGCACGGGATCCCACCGGGTGTGTTATAAGTGTAGTTTTTATGTTGATCTAAGTGAATTAGTGCCAAAATGGGTTACACAGGATTGTTAATAGTTTTACTTGCAGTTGGATTTTGTAGTGCACAAATAAGTAAGTACAATTTTGTTGTATTATGTGAGTAGTTTTTAATAAGGCGTGGCCACCGTCCATTGCCATGAGTCATCGTTTATCGTCCGTTATATTTGCAACGTTTGAATCACATGCCTGGTTATGGCTGCTTCGTTGGCTTGTTGCTATGCCATTAAACAAAATATAACATCCTAGAGGACGGGATTCAAATTTGTAACAAAGGGTAATCTTTAGTTCACATATAGGGTAACTCGTGATTGGCAATCTTTGTGGCTGCTTGCCACCCACTTTATTTGACCGTTAGCATCGGACCAAGCACATCAAAAAAAAAAAAATTAGGTGTGTATCTCTCAAACGCAGTGTTACTACAAAAAAGTAGGTAGTTTAAGCTAAATTTGACGACCCTCACCACCAAAGGAAACTGAGCCCGCATGATGTTTTTCAAGGAGCTTGGAGTATGTTCTCAGCAATGGGATGAGTAGGCTGAAACTTTACTTTGCGTATGAAATCTCAACATTATCACATTAGCCTATATACGTCCCACTGCTGGGCACAGACCTCACATCATACGTGAGGTAGTACGAGCGAAACTTCGCCTCGGGGGTCAGTGCGGATTGGTGGAGGGGTGGTTCGTAAGGTAAGTAAGTAAGACCAATCTTACTATCAGGTATTATTGCCCGCCCAAGGGCCTCAAACCAGTCTTAACGACTTTTATCTATCAATATTAACAGGGACCAACGTGCCTACCGAAGCACGAAGATGTTTTTTTTTTTTTTTTTTTTTTTTTTTTTTTTTTTTTTAGATGCTTTTATAGACGTCACTTAAATAGTCGCAAAGGTCACCCAGCCCAAACACCTTCGCAAGTTAGGTTGCTTAATTTTGGTATTACTTCCAAAACGCTTAAACTACTTCACCACAAGGACCTTGGCGAATGTAAATGAAGTATTTCAAGAGTGATGGTCAAGATTACGACATCATCCACTTTAAGATTATCTCTCTTGATATCATTTGCAAAGCTTGGTCGCTTTAGCCTTGCAGGTTGAAGAGGTATTAAAGTAGGTCTTGATGTTAGCTTGCTATTAAGTTTAGACCATTAGACCGTTAGACCATTAGCTTTAAAAATAAACACAACCTATTTATACTTGAGGTTGAGTCAAAACCTTCCTTGTACAAATAAATTGCCAGCAACATTTAATAATAATTTGTAAGTTTACAATGAACTATTGTTAAAAGTTGTTGTAAGTTTACAACGAACTATTGTTAAAAGTTGTTGTAAGTTTACAACGAACTATTGTTAAAAGTTGTTGTAAGTTTACAACGAACTATTGTTAAATGTTTTTGGTTATTTATTTGAAAAAGGAAGGGTTTGACTCTACCACAAGTTATAAGAAGTTTGCTTTTATTTTTAAAGCTAACGGTGTTCTCGCTGCTACGGTGTAAATGAAGACTGCCTCGGCACGCTTTCTCCTGAATCCTGAATGAAGAGCGAATCGTCAATACAAAAAAAAATTGGTTGCCTGTAAAGTCGGTATACGGGCGAAAGTTTTACGTGACAACGACTTTGATGGTAAAATAATTTTAATGTGAATATTCATTCGTATAACATGAACCGGTGTGTATGCCTATCTCTCTCACTCTCTCTCTCTCGCTCTGTCTCTCTCGCTCTTAGGCGGGTTAACTGTGCTCGAGTGGAAGGGACGCGTGCCTTTCACCTTTTATGTCTGTCTCACTCGCTCTTAGGCGGGCTAACCATGCCCGAGTCGAAGGGACGCGTGCCTCTCACTCGCTCTCATTGTGAGCGCGGAACGTGAGCGGAGCGTAACGCAGTTTCTTGAAGAGTCACCCGGCAAACCAATTTATAAGACGTTGTCACGTCAAAAGTAATTTTGAAAAGGATTCTTCAAATTTCCCTCGTATTCATAAAACGGACGTCATATGTAAACGTGAAATAAGACTTGATCACCTGCAGCTATTAATCTATGTATGTAATATGAATTGCTGTTCGTTAGTCTCGCTAAAACTCGAGAACGGCTCAACCGATTTGAACAATATTGGTTTTAAATTATTGGTGGAAGTTCAGGGAAGGTTTAAACGATGAAAATTTAAAAAGAAACGGGCAGGACAACGTCTGCCTGGTCCACTAGTCTTATATATAAAAATGAATTGCTGTTCGTTAGTCTCGCTAAAACTCGAGAACGGCTGTGCCGATTTGAATTATTTTGATTTTGAATTACTCCTGGAAGTTCAGGGAAGGTTTAAACGGAGGGAAAATATTTAAAAAAAAATGCGAACAGCGGGCAGGACGTCGTCTGCCGGGCCCGCTAGTCTATGTATAAATAGGAATTGCTGTTCGTTAGTCTCGCTAAAACTAGAGAACGGCTGAACCGATTTTAATAATTTTATTCTTGAAATATTTATGGAAGTACGGAAGGATTAAAAGATAAGAAAGAAACAGGCAGGACAACGGCTGCGGGTCCGCTAGTCTTTTATATATCAAAATTAATTGATGTTCGTTAGTCTCGCTAAAACTCGAGAATGGCTGAACCGATTTAAATAATTTTAGTCTTAAATTATCTGAGATGGTTTATACGATGAGAATATATGGAAAAGTTGCAAAAACCGCGTCTGCCGGGTCCACTAGTTAGATATAACTATGTTGGAGGAGTGCTGACTTGAAGTGTATTTGGTCGTCTGGTCGTACATGCGCTGCGAAAATCGGTTAAGTCATATGATAATGTACCAATAAAACTTTCAATAGTTTGTGGATTCAAGCCGCTGTTGCTGAATACGGTCAGGACCACTGCAGTTACGATAAAGATCTACAGTAACTCATGTTCTGCATTTGGTTGTTAGTTAGGTGTACCAGTAAATATTCGATACGGCTCACAATGTTCTTAATCTTATCGTCCTGAGTGGCTGATAACAGTCTGTATATTTTTAAAGATACTAAAGTATTTCAAAGTCATATGACACTATCTGCAGTTTGGAGAAGGCTTAGAAATAATGATTTTGGGTAAATTGAGTCTATTTTGGCAGTTTGATGTCAACAAAATACTGTTATTTTTGGTAGTCATCAAAATAGTAAACAAAAGATAAACTTGATTAAAGTGAAACGAGTTAGTGAATGTCAAACATTAACAGACTTACCACAAAAACTTGGAGATCGTTGAAAAGTATAAATAAGACATAACTTTTCATAGTGAACTTAGTGAACTTAACGCGGTGCTGCCCGGTGTTTTCGCATTTTCCTCAGATTTTTTATATGTACATACAAACTTCGTGTAGTGATCGTTGAATTATAGTATTTCATTGAATATAATTGTAATTAATACCTAAATATAATTGAATCTTTTTTGCCGAATGAATAATATTCTATTCTATTCTCTGTTAGCAAAAAGTATGGAAATATCATTTTCCTACGATAATTTGTTAATCACAAATGTTTTTCTATACATTTTTAGTCTTTACGTCGTCTTTCTAGTTCGCTACTTAAGTTAGTTACATGATTGATATACTATTGATTGTTACATGTTGTGTATGGCAATAAAGTAATATTAAATAAATAGAATAGATCGACTATGCAGTGTAACTTTGTATAGCGGCCCTGAAAAAGCAAAGGCTGCACCTTCGTAAGTAGGTGAGTAGTATCCTCGTTTCTTCCTCTTTTTTAATTAGTCTTTTCTTTTGTTCCAGACAGAGTATGCGTACCGTCAACAGAAACCGTACGGTGTCAGAATTTGAACATCGATGGAAGCCAGGTCGCCTGCGAGCTGGTACCTACGAGGTTAGTATCATGTTGGTTTAGAAAGAAAGAAAGAAAGATGACATGTTTATTCAGTATCACATACTTTACAAAATAGAAAAACACATGTTCAAATACACATACACAAGATACTGAAAAGGTGGGCCACTCAGCATGTGTCGTAGCATTTCAGAAATGCCACGAGGCTGGTCTTTCGTGGACACCCAGCAGAGAGAGAGCACTACTTCGCACAACAATTGAAATACATTGTACTGCTAGGTATAAGAACATAGATCATGATGGTACCATAACCATATGATTTCAAAACACACTTAAAGAAAAATGGACTGCCACAGGCGGGACTCGAAGCCGCACCTCTCGCAAGCCGGGCGATTGCTCTCCTTATTGAGCAACCGTGACACTTACTCACATTGTAAAAAAATATAAATATACAACAACATCACATACATTGACCTGACTCCGTGGTAAGTAGCTAAAGCACTTGTGTTACAGATATCAGAATCAACAGTGGTGTTACAAACAAACTTAAATAAATACATTTAACACCCAGACCAGTACAAACAGACATATTTATGCACACAAATGTATGTACAGTGCGGGGATCGAACCCGCGACCTCTTGGTTCATAGTCAACTTCTTGACCATTACAACAAAGTGGTCGTTATTTTACAGAAACTTGCATTGTTAATGCTAAAACATAAAGTAACATAAGGACTATATACATAACTAAGGTAGGTAGTACTATTTACCTTTCAGACTAACACAACCCATCTACACTAATATTATTAAGAGGAAAGATTTGATTGTTTGATTTAATTGGTTTAATTGTTTTATTTGATTTTACGACCGCTTGGTGCAGTGGTCCACAGGTCGGACTTCTAAAACCAAGGGTCGCGGGTTCGATCCCCGCACAGTACAAGCGTACGTGTGCATGAATATGTGTGTTTGTACTGGTCTGGGTGTTTTCTATGTATATAATATGTATTTATTTACAAAAAAAAGTATTTAAGTATGTTTATCCGTTGTCTAGTACCCATAACACAAGCCTCGTAGCTTAATTTGGGACTAGAGAATTGGTGTGATTGTTGTGTGAAATATTTATTTATATTTATGTAATTAAATAGGATCCGGAACTTCCTGATTCAAAGAATTCTTTTACTATTAGAATCTTATCCTTGATGAATATCCATGCTAATATTACAAATGCGAAAGTAACTCTATGTTACTCAAGCACGCCTAAACTACCAATTTGCCTGACATTTTGTATGAAGATATTTTGATATCCGAGAAAGGACATAGGCTACTTTTCACTGCGGGAAAATGACGCATTCGTGGAAGTCAAGGGAAGGCGTAAACGATGAGAAAATGTAGATATACAGCAAAAAAAGCGGGCAGAACAACGTTTGCCGGGTCCACTAGTAGGCTATATTTTCCATTTTACGCGGGCGAAGTTGCTGGCGCTAGTTTTCTATAATTTTCGATTTTCTCAGTTTACACAGGGTTATTCGAGATTCCAAATTTGAATTAAGGTAGATTCATATTCATATTCATTTAATCACTTCCATAAAGTAACAGCAGTTCCCAATACAGGTATAAAAGATGTTCATTTTGTTACAATATGACCTTCTATATTTTAATTACACATTCCTTACTGACTCTCAACGCAACAAAAATACAGAACTAAAATCACGCTTTGCGGGTCTAACTCCTTTGTGTCTGTTTTTAATGGCTTTTTGCGCTCCCATGCTTATTTCAAAAGACCTTACCCCCAAAAATATTCTTGTCCGCAGGATGGAGTGCGCAGCGAAGCTGTTGCGTGGCGCAGCAGACTTCGGAGTGTTCTCTGACGAGGAACTTCTGGTGCTGGGCCAGCACCAGCCGAATGAGTTCCGTGTCGTCGGCACGCTGAGAGACGTGAATAGATTGGGTGAGTCCATAATATCTTGGTCATCATTTTCGTGCTAGGACTTCCACATCTCCGGCGCTGCGGGAAGTGCAGCCTTGCGTATCAAACTGAAGTCTTCCACGCTTAGGGTTGCCACCTTTTTTTGAAAAAAAAATACATTGGTTATTATAGGTACGGAAAAAAGTACTTAGTATCAAAATAAAGTACAATTTATTTTTCTTTAGTATTATATTTAGAAACATATTTAACAAATAATTATACTTCTAAAGTATAAATATATTAATATTTACGACTACACTTCAACTTCAAAATTACAAAGAAACCAAATCATGCGAAATAAAGTATTTTCGTGTGCTTTACTGTTTTCATAAAGTACAAAGTACAATTGCCTGAAATAACGTACAATACTTTATTATAAAGTACGGGTGGCAACCCTATCCACGCTCGCTATCGCAGCTTCGGCTAGCTCAGTGATGGGAAAAGTACGGGCCCCGGGCCAACTCCGGCCCGTGAAAGAAGGTAGTCCGGCCCATTGAGGTGTCCTTAGTCATGGATAGTATATTGGCCGCTAAAATAACGTTTTAACGGACGGCACTGCTGGGTTTTTGTATTATTTTTAGGGTTCCGTACCTCAAAAGAAAAAAAAACGGAACCCTTATAAGATCACTTTGTTGTCCGTCCGTCCGTCTGTCAAGACCGTTTTTCTCAGGAACGCGTGGAGGTATCAAACTGAAATTTCTATATGATACTTAGGTCTACTGTCCCTGGAAGCTGTAGAAAAATCAACCTTTTAAGCCAACGCATTCAAAAGATACAGCCATTTAGGCCGCAAATTTCCGCAAATTTTCGACACTCGCACGGGAATCAAAACCTACAGGGTACTTCCCGTAAACTTAGAATCTTGAAATTTAGTACGAAGTCACGTATTATAGTACAGATAGAGGAAAAATTACGAAAACCGTAAATTTTCAGTTTCATCATAAAAAAATATTTTTGAGAAAATATTTTTGACAATTTTGAAAATTTCAAAGTTACTACTCCTTATCTACAGGTTTGTACGGAACCCTCGGTGCGCGAGTCCAACTCGCATTTGACCGGTTTTTATTTTATAAATTTTTGGGAAACACAGTTATCATCACAGTACATAACATAGGAAGTTATAAAAATAAGACATAAACCAATTAAGTTTCGATAGATTAAATAGCACACAGAGTAAACGAATAAAATTTTGCTGAGAAGGTTAAAAGTCTAAAAGTATGATGTTAAACTGTAAACTATAATAATATTTACGTGATCTATCTATATCTCGTCACCTTGGGTGACCAGGCTCAGCCGCTTCAACTCGCGCAGGCGCCTGCGATTTGTCACGAGAGAATACGCTAGATGACACCACGAGTCGTTGACATTCTCTTTATTGAATTTAATTGAATTTGAAATATAAATTGTAATTTACCGAAAACTTATATAATTGTAAACCACATATATTTGCATGTCTGACAAGACAAAACATGCTGAGCTTATACCTATTTGTGATGTCATTATTGTTACCATGTTTTGTGCAAATAAATATTTCATTCATTCATTTCATTCATTCATTCATTCATTATTATCTGTCGAAACGGCCTGCCTCTATAGATTTTGTATGGGACTACTAAAACGTGACGTCACGGTTGTGTATCAAAAATCGGAGTCCATTGACCGAATATTTATTGAATTTTGTGTCTTTCTACAGCTTTTTGGAAATATACTGGTTATATTAACTTCATAGGGGCTGTGTTTTTAAAACGCCATGGTCTTGAAAATATTTAAGATAGCTGTCATTATGCCTATTAAGCGAAAGGCGTGGCAAGCGCAATCTTGTTAACCAATCTCCATTTAATTGCAGAACCGTACACCTTCGAGGGTGTGGTGGTGGTCCCCAACAACCACACCAACGGGTACGCTGGTCTGCAAAACGGCCGCTACTGCCACCCTGGATTCGGCGTTTCGGACATTCGCTGGTCGCCTCGAGTGCTGAGGGCTTTGGAAGTTGCTGTAAGTAGTCCTTTGTTGGAGCAGTTGTCAATTTTCTGATAGAAGTTCAAGTGACTCAGGGTCGAAATTAGGCAATGATTGCGAAGTCAGGAAGTGAGTGATCAAGCACACCCTACCCTCGAAAAGAACTTTAAGAACGTTGAATGCCTTATCTGCCTGGTGATATTTAAACCGCCTCGATAGACTAGTATTAGTAGTCCTCCTGGCCAATTTCGACCACGGCGGCCAATCTCAACAGAGATAAATCAACTAAGCAGGAGATACATTACTTATATTAATTTTGAAAATAATTGGTCTTATTTTTTATTTTTAAATTCATTAATTCTCAAACTTGCCACACCTTCTTGGTAACTAGGTCAATAAGTTCGTTTTTAAGCATTATAACTACCATCCATATAATGTAACACACCTAGTATGGAAATAAATAAATGAAATAAATAAATGATATTATAGTGCACAAGTGTGAGCGCACTGACTGTTCCATCACTCTCAAAGTGCGGTGAGACGGCAATCCGACATGACCGGAGAGAGATCAGGCGCAGGACCAGCGGCTTAACGTGCGCACCGAGGCACGGGGGTGTAACACTGCCAACTTCCCGACTCCGAGCTGTTTTTGAGAAATTCACGACAGAAAATCCCAGAAACAAGTTTGGCTCGACCTGGGATTCGGATGTAAGGCAGAAACTTTGCCACTACACCAACGAGGCAGGCAACGAGTAAGTGATCAAGCACACCTCGAAAAGAACTCATAGAATGTCGAAGGCCTGATCTGCCTGGTCATATAGAAACCGCCTCGATGGACTATGAGAGTAGAATCAAAATAAACTAAATGGTGCCGATATCGTCCTCTTGATAGTCATAGGCTAACTCCGTTTGAACTTCAACAAATCAGTATGATAATAGTAATTTTCTAGACCGAACCGAATTATCAATGTTAAGTAGTACCTACGTATTAATCCATGATGTTAAACGAACCAATTTATATATATATATATATAAATGAAACCCGTTTTCCTTGGTCACGGCACACGCGTGAATGGCTGGACCGATTTCACTAATTCTTTTTTTGTTGTATTTGTTATTATTAGGAGAAGGTTCTTACGGAAAAAAAATATTAAGAAAATCTCTCAGAAATATTGAAAAATATACATATAATTTTGCATATTTTAAAAAACGCGCGTAACTAATGTCAATGTCATTCGATGACATTATTCAATCATTGCAACGCTAAGGCGGTACGAAGTTCGCCGGGTCAGCTGTATAGTATATTACTATATTAACCCAATAGCCCTTAGAACTTTAAGAAAGTAGAAACGTTTGATAACCGCACCGCACCGTGTCGATGTTCTAATGATACGAACCAAGCGCTTCTCATCTACATTCCTGATGCGCACTGCAAAAGAGTGGATCTCACTACCTGCGTCAGTGTTTCCCTGCAGTTACAACCTTGAAATTTTCAAAGCTAGAGTGAACAGGCATCTTCTTGGTGAGCTCGCTCCATCGTAGACTCAGTCTTTGCCTCGTTGGGTTTAGTTTTGGGTCAAGAGCAAACCTATCCCAAATTAAAAAAAAAAACACTAAATATATTTTTACCGAAGGCTGCCCGCACCGATCGCTGCGAGGGCGACACCGGATCCAGAACTGCTGAGGAGCTGGAGGTGACCACTCTGAGCAGGTTCTTCTCCGAGGCTTGCAGGCCGGGCGACTGGAGCGCTAACGCCACTCTTGACGCTGATCTTAGTAAGTAGCACCAATTCTTGAACATTTTAGCGGAATCATCGCGTAAAAAGCCTTTAAAAATACTAAAGATAAGGCTCCGGCCACACCTGCATCTTTCCGTTGCCGCGATTCGCTTTCAACAGTCGCGACACTAGTAGCGGCGACAGTATGTCACAGGTGTGGCTTGAGCCTTAGTGGCATTTTACCTAATGATGTAATGATACATGCCTACTAAAAGTCATTTGGCATTTATTTCGCAGTTGAATTGTATAAATCACCGTATTACATTATGTATCCAACGCACGGCTGTTTTGTATTGCTAGACGGTTGAATTTTTCATATAATACGAGTATGTACTTAAGTACCTAATGTATTTATGTTGCCGCTATATTAACAAATACTAAAAACATGGTAAATAAAACCTAAAAATTTGATCACAAAATCCAACTGAACAAACGCAACACGCCATGACATCGAAAGGCGTTTGCTTTTTGTAGAGTGTTAGAAGTAAGTTATGTTCTAACTCGAAAAAAAAATCGGGTGTCAGTAAAGTCTGCTTACTGACCGTGACAGTGATAGTTGAACGTGACAACGTCATAAGATTGTGCCTCTTTGTCGCTCATTGCGCGCTCTCGCTTGCACTTCAAGCCTTAAATCGAACGCCTCAGAGCAAGGTAACGCCGCATGAGTCATGTTTTTTGGTGCGTGCAGCCGGCTCCATCGAATTATATATAAGACGTTGTCACGTCAAGAACACCATTCAAGCTAGAAAAATTAATACCTCTTTCGCAAATGTGTGTACATCATGGATAGTTGGGAACCCTTCGCTCACGAGAACGACTCACACGTGTTACGAGTAATTCATAATTCTTTATTTGCATAAAAAACATGGTATATGGATGTTACAATAAATGCAGTGCACGTGTCTTGCCAACACTGTTAGCATGCATGTTATATAGGAACAACACCTCCTTTTTTAATCCCGTAGTGAAGATGTGCCGTTTTTACAACGAGTTGGCCCGCAGTGGTAGAGACGTTGATTTATTTAATGACAGTTTTCCCCGGTACAAAAAACTTGTTACTAACATATTTCAGAGAGATTAGATACCCTCGACCCTGCTCACACACATTTACGTCGATTTTAGAAATAGTTAATTAAATAGTAGTGTATATTATATGTTATGTAGCATTATTTTATTAATTATATTGTAAACATGTGGTGTACACTGATCCTGGATTTCTGAACTGTTTGTAAATTTTTTGGTTTATGTGTATAGCATATGTAATTACAGATATCTGTTTGTGTACCTAACTTAAATAAATAAATAAATGCAAATATAAGTAAAGTTACGTAATGTAATCAACACCAAATTTCTCTCCATAGAACGTCGTTTCCCCAACCTCTGCGCAATGTGCTCCGCGCCCGGCGTGTGCGCAGGCTACGATACCGTCAACAACGTGAACGTGGCCGGCGTGCTGAACAGCAACAGGCACATCCAGGCGCTGGACTGCCTCACCCTGAACGGGACTGTCGCTTTCGTCGCCTGGCAACACGTCAGGGACTTCTTCAATGTAAGTACCAGCTTAAGCATTTCGCGGCGACAGTAGGTCGCATTATGTGCTCTGGGTGTTGAGCAAATGCTAAACGAAACTGGTGACGCCAATCAACCACCACGGTGTCGAGTAGGGCCGGTTCAAGAGTTGAGGGATGGAATCAATAATAATTTAAAAATGTTTCGATAAAAATTAAGTGGACTGTATGTGCGGGAGGCGCACATGACGGTGTCCAGCTGTCCTAACCAAAGGAACAAATGAAAGAACCTAGGTTAAAGAGGACGAAGAAATTTGAAGAGCACCTATGGAGTCTTACTGAGGTTCTTCATGTGAAGTATTCCCAAGGAAGTCCTCATTGGCTCTTAGATATCCTTCGTCATAGTACTGATACTGCTCCAACGGTAGCTTTTTTGGTTGGTTATTGGGAAGGCTTCGCTTGTAGGCTGAGGCCACATCTGCGGCAAACTGTCGACTCAAATCGCGCCTATCAGCAATTAGGGTGAAAAGGATTCCCTAGAAAATCCTCATTGATTTTTTCCCTGTGAATCCAGGGCAATAGTTTAAGGGACTTTACGAATCCACTGATGAAAGACTAACCAATGCTCTTTCTTGTCTTGGCATGTCGTGAAAAGTATTCCCAAAGACATCCTCATATACTCAGCCTCCCGTCATTAAAAATCCAATAAAATCCATTTATTTCTGTAAGTAGGCTAACAATTAGCATTTTTACACGTCCCAACATATAAATTAACCCTACCACCGCTTCGGGACAATTTGGGCCAGTGCTGTGAGGAAACGGCGCAAGAAACTCAGTCACTATTGTCATTGCCTCTTTTCAAAATTGATTTACAATAATTGTAATTGTTTGCATTTAAACATTTCCATATATCTTTGTCATTTATATAATCATCAATTTTATAATATCCTTTCGACATTAATACTGCCCTCATAAGCCAAAAAGCGGTATCTCAAAAATCTGCCTATATCTGATTTTTAGTGCATCTGATAGCTTAAAAAATTATCTACCTGTTACATGAAACTAAATAGCATCTATCTCATCTAGAAACCACCGTAAATCCACTAAGAAAATATTGCATATCTCAAATTTATACGATATTACTAAGCGGCTGAGAGGTATATCATTATTTTTAATCATAATGGCCGTATATTTACTTACAGTGGAATCACTTAGAAAGATCTTATAATTTATACTAGCAAAATTTTAAGAAGATTAGCGGTATATGTTGGGATACTGCTCTAGCGCTTAGTAAAATTAGGCGAAAATATAGTTCACACAGATGTGATATACCGCTGCAGTCGTTCAGTTTGTTTCACAAAATTAAACGCTATTACTTAAGCGTTAAGGGCGAAGTCAAGTGCAAACTATCTGTCAATTGAAGGTTTACCAACAAATTACTTAGTGTTTCCATGTTTTATTTTTATTGTAATTATTATTAAGTGCTGCATCCTTTACTTTTTTGAAGTAATAAACTTAATTTTTATTTATTATTATTACTTGTCAGATCTTGTTTGTTTTGCTCGAAGTAAGCAGGTCGTGCGGGTGATATAATCATTAATAATTAGAAATTGGTGTAAATAGTAAGTGTTTGGTGTGATGAGTGTGATATTAGGTGCTCAGGTAAGCTACCACAACGTATTTGTAGTTATTGTTTCTTATTTAGCGATAAATAAGAACGTCAGAAATCGTCAGAAAGTCAATTTCATACATACTTATGGTTATTTTAACCTTTCTATTTTCATTGAAATAACTGTTGTCTTTAGACACATTATCGCCTAATTAATGTTATTTGCAGTTGACAATATTCAGCTGATAGGTTATTCTAAATAGTTAAACCAAAGCTTTATTTGCCAAATGAATAAAAGTAGAATTAGGATCATTTTGTCGTCTATGGTTGCATACAAGCTAATTATGCATGCAAATACAATCGATTTTTAGTAATATTTTAATTTTATGCTATCAGATAATGTGTCACTTTGAACCTAGAATCCTTTCGTACATACCTACTACATAATTCAATAACTTAAAGTTTGACATGTTCGTCTGTCTGTCTGACTCAGTCAGTACGTCCGTCCTAGAATGGACTCCTAAATTATTGGTACTAGAGAGTTTTAATTTAGGATTAGTGTTAATCACACCGACAAATTATCTTACTTATTTCAATGTCACAAAGAAACACAAGGTTGATGATGATACTAGCTCAAAAAAATAAAGATTTAAAGAACAAATTCAAGGAATCGAAAAAATTACAACAAATCTAAAGAAGAAAACCACACTTAACGGAATTTCCCAAGTGAAGAAGAACAATATCTTAAAAACCCTTCAAAATATAATACCAGGCAATAGACTGTCTTTCTGGAGGAAGCTACCTATTTCAGAGTGATTTCTGACATCGATACGTATTTTCAAATGTTTTAATTTTTTAGTATGTATGTCTGAAGTACATTAAAGTTCTTTCTTATTGCATTTTTTTCCCGTTTTATTTCGTTTAGTAAGATTTTTAAGCATAATTGTAAATAACAAACATTTGTATGGAAACTCCTATGAACACACTTAAACAAAAAGCGGTTACTCATAATAAAAAAAACGTATTATGAAGCCTAATATCGGTATCTCAAAATAAGGTAAAAAAAACAGACTTTTTAATTTTTCAATTAATAAAAACTATTGGTTAGGCTGTCTAACATTTTGTTCGAGTAATTTTTTAAATACTTTCCTAATTTGACGCGAACTCAAAAAACCTAAAACATCAATTTTCTCGAAAGTCGTTTTTTTGAGATGACGCTTTTTGGCTTATGAGGGCAGAATACATCTTTTACAACTGTTTTAAATTTATCTAAAGGTAATGAAATTAAATTTTCAGGTAATTTATTAAAAAATGATATACATCTACCCATAAATGAGTGACCAACTTTATGAAGCCTAAAATGTGGAACGGCAAGCCTATTTTTTGTCTTGTGTTGAAGTTATGCAAATCGCTATTTTTAGGAAATAAGTGTAAGTTTTTTCGAATGTAAATTAGTTTTCGAAAATGTATTGCGAGTAAACTGTAAGTATTTTAACTTCTTTAAAAAAATCCCTAAGTGTTTCATTTGGTTTAAGTTTATAAATAGCCCGCACGGCTCGTTTCTGCAATACGAAAATTGTTTCTATATCTGCAGCTGAGCCCCATAGTAAGATGCCGTATGACATGATACTCGTATTGTGAAAAAAACTAAAATAAACTAGTCTTGCCGTTTTAACATCAGTCAGAAACCTTATCTTTCTTGCAGCGTATGCAGCGGAGCTTAGTCTCTTTGATAAGGTCACGATATGAGGACCCCACTGGAGCTCATCATCCAAAGTAATTCCCAAAAAAGTTGCAGTATTTGAAGTAACTAGCTGTTCATCCTTAACAACAACCTTTGTTGGAACTTGTCGGACATTGGGCATTGTAAACTTAATGCATTTAGTTTTGGTCGCGTTAAGCAATAAATTGTTAACGGTGAACCAATGAAGTACTTGCGAGAGTGTACCATTTACATCGTCAAACGATTCTTTACCACTTGGGGTTTTAAAAAGTAGTGAAGTATCATCAGCAAATAACACTATCTCACAAACACCGTCGACAAAGTATGGAAGGTCATTAATATATATCAGAAACAGTAACGGTCCCAATATCGAACCCTGGGGCACTCCCATAGTGAGAGGTGCTCCAGGAGACTCTGCTCCATTGATAGAAAACTTTTGTGTTCTCTCAGTGAGATATGATTTAAATAATTTACATGCATCAGTTGATACACCATAATGGCGTAGTTTTCTAGCAGTAGTTTTCTCAACATTTTTCGGTCGCTGCTCCAGTGGTTCCTAACTATTGGCTAAGGGTATGAACGAAAGATGAAAGAAATATCAATAGAGCTATTTTGGGAAATTCGTAAAAAAGCGTCCCCATGAAAGGCTAAAATTACCTCTATCTACCTAATGAAAATAAATGTTATTGTTATTGGAAGTAGAGGTACACCATATCATGCCAAGTTCTCATTTTCATTGCAAAATCACCCTTTTCACGTATGCATAAGATACAGCAGTGATAAATTTGACGTGTAGCCGTGCGTACTTACTCTCTCTTAAAAGTATACTTAGTTACCACAAGAGAAAAATCAAAACAGATAGTTAAGAACCAAATTTCTTCCAGATCCGCAACTCCCACCTGGCCCCCGACTACAGTCTGCTCTGCGACGACGGGACCCTCGCCCCTCTCACCCTGGACGCGTTGAACTCCCCCATTTCCCCCTGCTCGCTGGTGAAGCAGCCGTGGGGAGCTGTCGTGGCTAGGAAGTAAGTGCTCTGTATAATAGTAATAATAATACTTAGTCCTCCTGGCCGATTTCGACCACGGCGGTCAATCTCAACAGAGATCAGCCAACTACGCAAAAGATATTATAGTGCACAAGTGTAAGCGCAATACACAGGTGCACTCACTGTTCCGTCACCCTCAAAGTTCGGTGAGACGGCAATCCGACATAGCCGGAGAGAGATCAGGCGCAGGACCAACGGCCTAACGTGCTTTCCGAGGCACGGAGGTGTATCACCGCCAGCTTCCCGACTCCGAGCTGTTTTTGAGAAGTCATGACAGAAAATCTCAGAAACAATTTTGGCTCGACCTGGGATTTGAACCCAGGAACTCTCGGATGTAAAGCAGAAACTTTGCCAGTACACCAACGAGTCAGTCACAGAACAGTGTACTTTGTATACATGATAATTAGTCGCAAGACGTCAATTGGGGAACATGGGCCTCCTCCAATAATTCTCTGGCCTAAATGTTACCAGCGGCCTGCATCATACAGTTCTCAATTCTGTGATCTTAAGTAGCAGGGCCGTCAGCCGTGAAACCATGTTGTTGGTGGACACACCAACTATGTTTTTTACCATCACCTCTTCACGTTATGTGTCGTGTAAGGATAGCATTGTTTTCCACGAAGGCAATCAGATCATATAACAGGCGCAGAACCAACGGCTCAACGTGCTTTCCGAGGCACGGGTAACACCGCCAACAAGGCTAAAAATGTTATGGGAAATGTCAACCGAAATCGATCTGATGATGAGTCTCGAAGTAGACACTGCACTGTGTAAAGGATTTTCCTATGATTTGCTCAGACTAATTCGGGAAGTGCTACTTTAATTTTCAACAAAATTAATAAGCAATTGGGAAAAACCAAAACGTATTTTGCTAAGGATTATTTTCAAGTCAGCTTAGAGTAGCTGCAAACTCCTGATGGGGTGAGTTATTTTGTATGGACCATTGGCGTTTTTTTTCAGCGGCCAGAGATAATTTTAATACTGTTACACACACTGTTTGTGTTTACACAGCTGTTACTGTTTAACACTGCACATCGATTAAGAAATATGTAAAAGTAGTAAAAATTCCTCTCACTAATATCGGAGTGGATATATGTTTTTTTTAGTAATTATTTTTAATTTTATTGAAAAACTTCCACACAAACTTGTGTACAATGGCGGACTTAATGCCGGAGGCATTCCCTACCAGTCAAGCACAGGTCCAAGCAGAGCATTTTTAGCCTCGATATACTAAAATAATGTCAGGAAACTTTACCCAAACCCCTTTGACTAACCATCTCGATCTTCCCCCAGCGCTGTAGCCGCCACCGTGTCCTCCAACCTTCGGGCGTGGTGGCCTACTGGTACTTCCCTTGGCGGAACCATCTGGCAAGCCAACCTGTGGGCGCTGATCTCGCAGGGCGTCAACGCCGTGCTGGTGTATGAGGACAACTTGCCAACTGCTTTGAACTATACTAGAGCTAGTAAGTGAATCATCATATCAGCCTGTTGCAGTCCACTGCTGGACATAGGCCTCCCCCAAGGAGCGCCACAGCGCACGATCGCCCGCCCTTTGCATCCAGTCACTACCAGCTGCCTTCTTCAGGTCATCTGTCCATCTAGCCGGGGGGCGTCCCACACTACGTTAATCTAAGCGTGGTCTCCCTTCCATGGTTAGTAAGTGAATACTTGAAAAATAGTACAGGTCGGTACTGTTTCGTCTAAACTTCGAGCGCAGAGGCTAGGGACCTTCAACATTGCAGCATTTACACTTCAGCTGGAGTTACCAGAATTCACGGTTTATTTACTAGATTTGCAGAAATCCAACTCGGGTCAAGCACAATGCCGAAAATCAGTAATATAGTAATTAGAAACATTAATTGAAGTAGTGCTTATGGTGAAGATCATCTAATAACGAGAGGCGTGAAGGTAGACGCCTAAATTTGCAATTGGTATTGTTCTCGTAAATCAAGAGTGGTTATAATTTCCTTAGCGTTTAGTGGCCAGTCTCCGTTTACTGAAGCTTAAATAACTCAGTTTCAACTAAAAGCTCTGAGATTTCAGATTTTTCTATGAAAGTGTCGTTATCTATCTTTCAGTGAACGATAGGTAGAATATTTAACCGGCCATAGTTAATTTGCGAAAGATTTACTTTTTCTTTTTCTTCTTATCTTACTAATAATAAGTTTATTATTAGTTATGTATAATGATTAGATTAAAAGCTCAATCAACACCTGGCACCTTACCGTTGCATAACCCACATTACCATTCTTATACACTTTTGAAACTCTATGCTATTTTATAAGTTTAATCTTCCAGATAAAAATCTTATCACTATACCTAACTTCAAATCTTGATCGTCAATTACCGACACGTCTAAAATATTTTAGTTTAAATAAGATTAAATCTATGTTGTTAACTCAAGACTTGTAAAGACCTTTAGGATCAACAGGAGCTATGCGAAAGCGCTGGTAATCGTAATTTTGTTCTATTTTTTTTTAAAATAAGAACGCTGCCAGTAAATGGAAAGGAAAATCATAAAACGGCCCTTTATTATAAAGTTGGACGACCACTTTGGTGTAATGGTCAAGAAGTTGACTATTAACCAAGAGGTCGCGGGTTCAATCCCCGCACTGTACAAACATTTGTGTGCATCAACTTGTCTGTTTGTACTGGTCTGGGTGTTATATGTATTTATTGAAGTTTATTTGTAATACCACTGTTGATTCTTATATCTGTAACACAAGTGCTTAAGCTACTTACCACGGAGTCAGATCAATGTAATGTGATGTTGTTGTATATAATATTTATTTATATTAAACTATAAATTGTACTGTCCATCCACAGTCCGTTCAATCCCGACAATCGACAGCACCTCCTGCCTGCCCCCCCTCCGCTGGTGCACCATCTCCCCCCAAGAGCTGAACAAGTGTGCGTGGGTCAGAGCATCTGCCCACAGCTTGGGGCTCCAGCCAGCTATCACGTGCCAGCAAGCCAAGGGAGTCTTCGACTGTCTGGGTGACATCATGGAGGCGCGATCTGATCTGATGTCTGTTGACTCGCATTACGGATACTTGGCTAGACGGTGAGTGTGAAATTTTGCAGATGGTATACTTTCGTCTCTAGCAGCAATAGTCCTCCTGGCCGATTACGACCACGGCGGCCAATCTTAACAGAGATCAGGCAACTACGCAGGATATATTATAGTGCACAAGTGTGAGCGCAATACACAGGTGCACTCACAGTTCCATCACTCTCAAAGTTCGGTGAGATGGCAATCCGACATGACCGGAGAGAGACCAGGCGGCTAAACGTGCGCACCGAGGCACGGGGGTGTAAATCCGCCAACTTCCCGACTCCGAGCTGTTTTTGAGAAATTCATGACAGAAAAACTCAGAAACAAATTTGGTTCGACCTAAGATTCGAACCCAGGACCTCTCGGATGTAAGGCAGAACTTTGCCACAACACCAACGAGTCAGTTAGGGGTATAATGTGTGTTTAGTTCTAAATCCGAAAGTTTAGATTTAAAAATAAATGATTTTAAACCTAAACTTCCGCAGCCACTACAACCTCGGCCCAGTTAAGTTGGTGCAGAACCAGCGAGGATCCACCTCCAGGGTGGCTGCGCTGATCAAGGCGTCGGCCGCCGAGAACATCACCCGCTTCGAGAACTTGAGGGACAAGGTCGCTTGCTTCCCGGAGTATGGCAGCATCGGTAAGTTTGTTTTGCAGAAGAATTTAAGGTTCAGGGTGAATCTGCAACTTTCTGCCGCCGCTCGTTTATTGACTAGTGGACGTCCTGTGATTGAAAACACTAAGTGAACCCATGAAAAGAGTCTGAACTTATCGGTCAAGACCCTTAACTAGATAGAGTCTATTGGGATCTAGAGTCTTAGAGCCCATTTTTTTTTTTTTTTTTTTTTTTTCGCTGTGGAAATGCTTTTACGCATGCCCCCCACACGTCTGCAGGGGGGTATGTGGGACTCAACGGCTGGTGTGCAAGGCCGTAATACCCACTAAAACCACAGCGCATTCCGCCACTCCGCCATTGTGGGGCGCCATGGGGTCGCGTGAGCATTCACCACGGCACCCCGGCGGATAGCCCGAGGGCCACAAACTCCTTGGCGGCGGAGCAAGGTGTTGGGCTCCGCCACCAAAACTAACTCCCACACGGCCGCAGAGGATAGGGAGGACGGCAACGACACACCGCATCTCCTCTTCCTCTGCGGCCCCACCGCAGCGCCATCAAACGGTGCGCCCCCGTTTGGTCGCGGGAGATAGGCCGCACGGCAACGACACACCGAGACGTCTCTCCTCCCGCGACCGCACCCGACTGCGAGGGACAGCCAAAACCGTCCCCCACCCCCGCACCCTTGGACGCATCCTGCGCAGGCCTCCCCAAGCCCACGTGGAGCGTCCCCTCCCGGGATCCCGCTTAGCTTCACCGTGGGTGGCAAAGCCACGGTTACTGAGCCCCCCCACCACGACAAGGTGGAGATCCGACAGGGGGGAGAGTCTTAGAGCCCAGACCCAACCTGCGAATTTGTTGCCGCAACTCGCTTGTGGTAGCGTGTCAACCAATCGCCGCGCCTCAATCGCTGACAGTCTCGAGTCGAGGCGACAGTGTGCCGCGGGTGTGGCTTGAAGCTTAAATGAAAAGATAAAGATAGGAAGCGTTTATGCCTTGTAGCAAAATCGTAGCCCCCTCTTCAATAGTTCGTAAAAATAAAAAAAAAAGTTTATTTTCGGACAACTTTAATCCATTTGGGTGTAAGTACATGTATTAAAAAGCTAATAACTAGTATTAGTACTTAATAACTAAAAGTGAGCGAGTAACATTACATAAATTCTCAACAAGCGCACAGTCCAGACTGTCGGCGATGTCCTTATGGTAATCATTTGCCCGTATTTTTTCCGTACATAACGTATCAATCATCTTGAGCCTGCATTGGCGCGAATACATTTCCCAACCCTTGTATATATTTTCTAGAATCTCCTCTGTCTTCAATGTCAACGTCCTTTTTCCAAGGCTTTTATTGTTTTAGAGATTTTCAATTTATTTTTATTTGGGATATGTTGGCTCTTGACCCAAGAAACCCAACCAGGCAAAGACTGAGTCTACGATGGAGCGAGCTCACCTAGAAGATGACACCAAAGCGTAGATCCGGCCTTGAAACTAACACCAAATTTGACGACCACTTCGGTTTAATGGTCGAGAAGTTGATTATTAACCAAGAGGTCGCGGGTTCGATTCTCGCACTATTTTCACATTTGTGTGCATGAACATGACTGTTTTTACTGGTCTGGGTGTTATATGTATTTATTTAAGTTTATTTATAAATACTACTGTTGATTATGATATCTGTAACACAAGTGCTTAAGCTACTTACTACCACGGAGTCAGATCAATGTACCTATGTGATGTTGTTGAATATTTATTTATTTATTTACCAAATATTTTCGCATCCACAGCTTATGTAGCCTTCGTTCGCACGGCCCAAGACCGTGGAGTGATCAGCCCTACGCAGTGCAACTACCAGCGCGCGGTCGGCGAGTTCTTTAGTGGCGCGTGCGCACCCGGCGCGCTGCACCACAGCCACACCATCTCCGACTCTGACGTGAGTATAAGCGAGTAGCGGGGAAGCTAAAGGGAAGCGCTTCCTACCGACCGGGTGTTATGGTCGGGGACCGTGGTCCGGTACACATTTATTTGCCAACTAAGTGTTACATAACTAACTAACTAACTTAATGACTAACTTCACCAAGACAGATTTTGCCTCAACTTTTTTAACAACACATAGGATATATATATACAAGGATACAGGGTGTTATTCCTTTCCAGGACTTCAATGCGAACACCCTCTGCTCGGCATGCAGACCTAACTTCAACTTCTTCAATTCCACCGACGGCTCTAACTGTGAGTAATGTTTTTTTTATTTATTAAACAAACAACGTTTTACAGTGAAATGACAATAGTCCCACAAATCTATTTACATAGTTTGTCTGTGGGATCACGAGTCTCTAACATATCAAATCAAATCTTAAAGTCAGATTCATCTTAATATTTCTTAGTCATTCACGTATGTTGCAACCTTCTATCTTTTATTGTTGACGCCAGTCAAATACTTTTTGCAATGTCTGACTTCTTAAAAGAGGAAGTACACACGATAGAACCTGCGCTTAAGTGGCGGTGATAGGCAGTGAAGCCTAGACATCCGGGAAACCTTTTACCCCTAGGTAGACTAAATCTCCAAGTTCAGTATCTAGTGCAGAAATTCTGGAAGCCATGCCCTTATAACAAGATCTTTGGCGCAACAGATTTAGAGTTAGGAAGCTAAAGGGAAACACTTTCTACCGACCGAGTGTTATGGTCGGGGACCGAGGTCTGATAAACATCATCTTGATTTGTCTATCTATATTATTCAGAATCTAAATCTTATATGTCGCGGTTCATGTGCGGTACTAACAACGCCATCCAGCTTATGGAGCCGCATCAGCGCTCGCTGTCGTGCTTGCCACCGTTAGGCATGCGCTTATGGCGAACGGAAGAGGTCACTACATATCCGTGACCTTAAGCAAATAGTATTAGACTTCGCGTAAGCGATGCCGGAACCACATCCACACCGAAACCGCATGTTTACAGAGGCGGTCCGATGAGTGTGCGGTGTCGGTCCGGCTTTTCAGCGAGATATTTATTCGTATACGCGCGGTTTCGGTTCGGCGCCCCTGCGGCTCCGGCGTCCGTCGTCTTCACCAAGCCTTAAGTTGACAGACGGTTCTTATAGTGACCGGTGCGACAGCGACGCGAGACAGAGACTGTCTGTCTATCTGTTTGACTGACGCGTGACGTCACGTCCCGTTGAAGGCTACCTTCAAAATTGAGTCGCTTGAAGTCACGAGTCTCGGATTCTCGTCGCAGTCGGGCGGATGCTAGGAACCAGGAGTCACCTTTATACTTCTCTCTTATTTTGGATCAAATCTTTACATACCGTGTATTATTGTTCTAGTTACCTGCGCGTACAACAACTCAAACCTGTTCTTTGGGAACCAGGGCTCATTCAACTGCCTGACCAGCGACCACACAGATGTCGCTATTGTCGAGCTGCAAAATGTTACTGGTAAGTTTAGAAATACATCTGTTTCTTCGGTTTACGCGAACAGTAAACATTGAAATGACACATCTTCTCTATTAAAATTACGGTGTCACCCTAATGGTTGGAAAATTCCACCAGCTCGCGACCCTGTTTTAGCCAAGATTCAAGCTAGACCCCACACTGCAAGACCTCAAGAAACTGTTAGCTCATTTTGTGTAGATAGGAACGTAACTTAATATTTTTGAGTGATGGTAGTTTAATTTTTTTTTCAAAACTATGTTATGACAACTAACACCTTAGTCTACCATATTTTCTTGGAGTCTACCTGTGACCACGGACGGGTCCGAAACGTCAGGTTAAACATAATGTCAATATAGCACGAAATAATCCGTAAACAAATGTATCATTTCGAAATACATCTTATCTATATTCGTTTTTTTGTGTAAAAGATATTCCGCGGCTTAAAGTTGGCTTGATACGTTACCGATTATGTACCCAACACAACATACCTACATTAGCCCTCTGATAAAAATTAGTTATGGAAGATGTGTTACATACTAATTTAATTCCATACATACTAATGTATGACTACTTAAGCGAATCGACTGATAGAGCAGTGATGCAGAAGACCAAGCAACTTTTCTGCTTCCTAAGCATAGGCTTGTCTAGGACTGTTCCTTTGTTCTCGCTGCTTCTGCCTCGGTGCGCACGTTAAGCCGTTGGTCCTGCACCTGATCTCTCTCCGGTCATGTCGGATTGCCGTCTCACCGAACTTTGAGAGTGATGGAACAGTGAGTGACCTGTGTATTGCGCTCACACATGTGCATTTTAATATCTCCTGCGTAGTTGGCTGATCTCTCGTGAGATTGGCCGCCGTGGTCGAAATCGACCATTTCTGCTTTCAGTTACTATGGAGTCAGATATTTTGATGTGTACACATTATATTCATTTGTTTATCATCGTCTCCAGCACAACTCCGAGCCCTGAACCTCAATGGCAACGAGTTCAGAGCCCTCTGCGCGAACAACTCGCTGGCCATCAACAACGGAACAGACATCGAAGATAGCTGTCTTATCGCGCACGTGGTCGACGCTGAGGTGCTGACGAGAAGGTATGTCAACAACAGCCTATAGAGCCTCTTCGTCGTTTAGAAGGACCGTGCTGGGAGCTAACTCACCAGTCTGCAGAAGAAGCAAGCTGTATAATAGGTGCAGTGGATGGATCGATGTTCATTCAATGTCCCTGGCCAGGTTCAGGGCCACTATAGCCGTAGCCATTACCTAAAAAATTTGCTGTGTTTTTTTGTTGTGTTGTTTCTTTTGCTATTTTGTAATACTGTTTTTTTTTAATATCTCATTTCTTTCAAAATTATTTATTCTTATCTAAATTGTTTAAATTTTTATCATAATTTGTAACGCTCAAGTTATCAAGCATGTTGTGTACACCTTTAATTGATAGTGCAATTAGCAACAGTAAGGTTTCATGTAGACGACGCCGGACCGACACCGCATACTCATCGGGCCGCCTCTGTAAACATGCGGTTTCGTTCTGGCGCGACGACGACCGATTGGTGCAGTGGTCTTCATGTCAGACTTCTAAAACCTAGGGTCGCGGGTTCGATCCCCGCTCAGTACAAGCATGTGTGTGCATGTATGTGTGTTTGAACTGGTCTGGGTGTTTTCTATGTATAATATGTAATGATTTACCAAAAAAAGTATTTAAGTATGTTTTTCCGTTGTCTAGTACCCATAACACAAGCCTTGTAGCTTAATTTGGGACTAGAGCATTGGTGTGATTGTTGTGAAATATTTATTATTATTATACAACAACATCACATACATTGATCTGACTCCGTGGTAAGTAGCTTAAGCACTTGTGTTAAAGATTTCAGAATCAACAGTGGTATTATAAATAAACTTAAACAAATACATATAACACCCAAACCTGTACAAACAGACATGTTCATGCACACAAATGTATATGCAGTGCGGGGATCGAACCTGCGCCCTCTTGGTTAATAGTAAACTTCTTGACCATTACACCAAAGTGGTCGTCGGTTACACCATGAAGCTTAAGTCTTCTTCATCATTCTAGACCTAATCCAAATTACTTGGGGTCGGCGATTCTCGTCTCCAATCTCCATTTAGCACAGTTCTGTGTGTCGTCCTATTTGAGCGACATTAAGCCAAGTCGCGCCATATTAAAAGAGCGCTAGTTGACATAGAAGCAGTCGCTATTGTAGTGCCCGGTCCCAAGCCACCCATTCCCAATCAAACCCGTTTATTGTCTAGTGCGCAGGTGACCGTTAGCGTTCTGTTTAAATGGCGCGACTTATAGAAGACTTGAACTTCATTTTATTTAATTTCACTGCCGTGCACTTGCAACAATGCATGATCGGGATGCAATTTCATTGCAACATTTTTCTCTCTTCCAGAAACGACGCAATCTTCAACAGCATCAACGCCTTCCTCGATTCCATCGACCGGCAATTCGGCTACAACACCGACTCTGTCCAGCTGATCAACCTCCACATCTACTCACCGTTCGACGGAGTCAGCGACCTCTTGTTCAAAGACTCCACCATCGGCCTAACTGAGCCGTCAACCGACGAGTCAGTCACTCACCAGCCAGCCAGGAACTATATAGAGTTGTTCAAACACCTGGAGTCTTGCACCAGCAGTGCACCAACCACAGCGGCTCCAGGTGTTCCAAGCCTTCCTGGTTTTGCGAACCGCAACATCGTGTCGGTCATGACGATGGCATTTATGGGTTTGGTGGCACGTTTTGTTATGTATTAAGTCCGAATATTAATGCAGTAATCCAACATTTAAGTTCTGGAAACTTCTGGTTCTATAAAATGCTTAATGTGGTCCTTTGAATGGCGTAAAAATGTATTAGATTATTGCATTAGAATTTGGACGTTGGTATGTTTGCATTTAAGTAAACCTGTATTCTCATCAGCCAGAAGGCAAAGAAAAAAACCTTTGGGTTTGTGAATACGGGTGTGAATGTTTGTATCCTTAAGAAAACGTTGCTTTCAGCATAATATAAGTAGGTAGAGTCCCAGGTCCCCATTTGCGAATTGAGATATAAGAACTTCTTTAAACGATAACGATTGCCATCACAAAATATTTGTAAGAAGCTTTCGCATCCAGTAATATCAGGCAGTTGGCCAAAAAAATATGGCTTTAGCTCTGTCTAGAATAACGTCCTGATTCATTAACTAATTTATCTACCTTTGAATGACAGCTGTCAGTTTTATACAAACGGCTGTAACCTCAGGTAGGTTTTAGTATGAGCGTGAGAGGATCAATAAGTTGGTGACAACTTCTTATACCAAGCATGACAAACAAATTGAAAATAACTTTGTCATGTAAT
This sequence comes from Pyrausta despicata, assembly GCA_963921415.1. Classification (NCBI taxonomy): domain Eukaryota; kingdom Metazoa; phylum Arthropoda; class Insecta; order Lepidoptera; family Crambidae; genus Pyrausta; species Pyrausta despicata. The sequence goes on along the minus strand of OY992871.1, from coordinate 1,196,028 downwards.
AAAATTTTCCCATTATAAAATGTAATGTAAACTTTCTAGTACATAAGTATTGTATTGTGTGAACTTGTGCAGGTATCCTCCGTAGATAGAAAAGAGTACAATTTTTACTTTTGTGATTTAATTAATAAATAAAGTTTTGTATTTTCTTGTTTTACTATTTATATTCCCCTAAAACTTTTTCGTGAAATCAAAGACCTAATCTTTTTTTTTTTTTCAAGAAATAAAAATAATAATTAGTTCGTACATTTTTATTGGTACAATATTTATAAAATGCAACACTATGTTTACAATAAGTTACCAGTACACGTTTGAAATATACATATTTTCCCTATATCCCGTTCAACCTGCATAACTGTTTAACAATAATATTGAACTCCATCTTCTTCAATCAATTTATTAGATTTTGTATTAAAAAAAAATGCAAATTTGACAGCCAAATGACACAAAAAATGGCGAAAATAAAAATGGATATTAAATCATAGTCTATGGATTTTATAGTTAGATAAAAAGTAAACACAAACAATATTTTAGGTTGACTGATTGCGTAGTCATCAATAATGATTTCACGAATTAAAATGTATAAAAACTATAATTTGCGTATGAAGTTTACGCTTGGCTCCACAATGATAATCTTGAGCCAGTATTTCCGTTATTTACAATGAAAATTTGGTATTCACTTCATACAAATTCGTTCAATATTATGATATTAATAGGAACTAGTTTCCATAATGGTATAACACTAGCGTCTGTATGCAGAATTTTGTTGAACACATTATGCATTGTAGGGCCGTAAAAAATATTTAAAAAATATCTACAACAAAAAAAAATACCGGTCATAAAAACAATATACCTTATTTAACACAAATTACTGGTTATCGGGTCTAAACGCGATGTATTTTAATGAGTATTAGGTACTCACTGGTGCACGTTTCGGCTGGAGTGCACTGCGCCGTGGTCACTAGCTGACTGGTGGCTTGCGACGTCGTCTGCTCGGGGCGGCCGCAGTTTCCAGATCCACCCTCATATTTTCATTAAAAATTTGTTAGTACAGTCACCGCGACAAACTGTGACTGGTGGTGACTGTACAGCTGACCACGGCTGTGTGCAATCCAGCCGAAATGTCGAGCAGTGAGTACCTAATACTCATTGAAATTTAACGCGTTTAGACCATAACGATAAATTTTAATGATAACCAGTAATTATTGTTAAAATGCAACGCGAAAGTTTAAAATCATATATACCTTATTTGCTGATAATAAAATCTTATTATAGTCGTTAATTAGTCTATTGAATATCTTTTACTTCATCTAATTCTCTTGTAGATAAAACCCATAAGACATTTAAAAAAATAAAAGAAAATATTTCTCAGATGATTTTTCATATTCAAGTTTAGTAAAGTTAGGTGTTTAAATAAAAAAAGAAATTCTTGATTTGAAAAACGGTTTGAAACTTATGAAACCTTTTTTAAATAACATGTAGAGTATAGAGAGAAATTATAGATTCACTAAATAACTAAGAACCGTGTGCCTCTTTTATAAAAATACCTAGATAAATACAAAAGTCGTTTATTTGCCTATATTAACTATAGTTATTATTTATATAAAAAAACTTTATGTACAACTTATGCCAATGTTTTATGTCAATGTTTCCTTACATTCCATTCATGTTCTAACGTCACATTCAGACAGAGGGCCTAATTCAATGAACGGAACGAACGTCAGTTACGTCGTCTCTTAACCTGAAGGTCTATTACGAAAAACAAAATCCGTCAAAACGATAATCGTTTCGATTTTGCTAATTTTGATTTTGAATTATTTGTGAAAGTTTGGGGAAGATTTAAAAGATAAGAAAAGAACGAGCGAATACATCAGCCGAGTCCGCTCGTGACAAATACGACAGATTTCTAGGGATTAACAAGGAGAATTATCAAATGTTTTTTTGACGTGATACTAAAGTAACACTATATATTTAGGACGCTGACTCTTCTAGGTCAGTCGTAGGTCCCTGAGAGTTGCTAAGACTCGGCCCCGTTGGCTGGTGTGTGAGTTCGTCACTGGTGTATGGTGTGATGCGGCGTGAGCACGGCGCCGCCGGTGGGCAGCACGGACGTGATGACGGGCGCGGCGCCGCCCACGGACCCCACGTTGCCGCCGCAGAATATCACTTGCTGTACAATCATGATACAAGCTTTATTTTTATTTTGACGTGACAACGTCTTATAAATTGGTTTGCCGGGTGACACTTCAAGAAACTGCGTTACGCTGCTCGGCTCACGTTCCGCGCGAGAGAGACAGAGCGAGAGAGAGAGAGAGAGAGAGATAGGCATACACACCGGTTCATGTTATACGAATGAATATTCACATTAAAATTATTTTACCACTCAAAGTCGTTGTCACGTAAAACTTTCGCGCGTATACCGACTTTACAGGCCACCAATTTTTTCATTTAAGCTTCATTGCACAACAACAAAACTATGTACGAACGGTGGACTTAACGGCGTAAAGCATTCATACCTTTGGGCTGAGCAGAAATTATTAGTGGTCGGTGCGACAAAGGAAAACCTTTGATTTGAAAGTTGAAGAAGCATAAATTTTGAAAGCTAAGCGGTTTTTGCCAAAAACTTGGATTGCAAAGGATTAAATCACAAATCGGAGGCAGCTACGTACAAATTTCATTATTAGATACATGTAAAGTAATCTATTGCGTAAAAAAACATTGCCAACGTCTAGATCGTAGCGGGTTTCAATTTTCGACTTATCCTTTGAAATCCAAGTTTTCATCAAAAAACTGCTTAGCTGTAGTCTTTGACTCGTTGGGCTTAGTCTTGGGTCAAGAGCAAACCTATCCCAAATAAAATAAAAAATGGTGATATGATTTTGAAATATACAGGGTGTCCCAAAACTCATAATCTGATAGACCGGATGAAAGGTCAAGTTATACCAGTTCTGGAAAAAAAACCATATCACTCATTTCAGCGATAAAAGACATTTTTTTTATAAAAAAGTGATTTTTTTAATTTCATGATCTTCATTAACGATGCTTTTAATCGCAACTACAAATTAATGCAAAAAACATTGTTAATTTAATAAAATAAGTTAAGTTTTAGAGAGTCATGGTTCACCAAAATATTGTTAAACAACTTTGACACTTTATTTTGAAAAAAAAAAATGTACTACCCTACCCTTGGCAAGTTCTTTCAAAAGATGGCGCATTTAATCAAGATTTCAAAAAGGTGCAACACTTGCCACTTTTCATGCCATAAAAAAAATATTTCTTATTTTTTTTTCAAATTGAGCGCATTTTTTTTTAAAATTAACAGGTCGGGGTATCGAGTGTGTGTAATAAACAAAAGTGATAGAATGAGATAGATAGTGACGCTGTCAGTCTGTTTCACTCTACGTGAGACGGATTGACATTCTACTTTTAGGATGAGCGAGATGGATAGTGACGCTTGAGGGGTCCTCCATTCACAACATTTGGTACGCATCGTTTCTTCGTCTACTACGCATCTCTCTTGCTTTTGCTTGTGTTACTTTGGACTTGATACTGCAATCGTTCTGACGACTTTGGTTTTGCTTTTGCTTGTGTTACTTTGGACTTGATACTGCATTCGTTCTGACGACTTTGGTTTTGCTTTTGCTTGTGTTCTTTGGACTTGATACTGCATTCGTTCTGACGACTTTGGTTTTGCATTTGCTTGTGTTACTTTGGACTTGATACTGCATTCGTTCTGACGACTTTGGTTTTGCTTTTGCTTGTGTTACTTTGGACTGGATACTGCATTCGTTCTGACGACTTTGGTTTTGCTTTTGCTTGTGTTACTTTGGACTTGATACTGCATTCGTTCTGACGACTTTGGTTTTGCTTTTGCTTGTGTTCTTTGGACTTGATACTGCATTCGTTCTGACGACTTTGGTTTTGCATTTGCTTGTGTTACTTTGGACTTGATACTGAATTCGTTCTGACGACTTTGGTTTTGCTTTTGCTTGTGTTACTTTGGACTGGATACTGCATTCGTTCTGACGACTTTGGTTTTGCTTTTGCTTGTGTTACTTTGGACTTGATACTGCATTCGTTCTGACGACTTTGGTTTTGCTTGTGTTACTTTGGACTTGATACTGCATTCGTTCTGACGACTTTGGTTTTGTTTTCGCTTGTGTTACTTTGGACTTAATACTGCATTCGTTCTGACGACTTTGGTTTTGTTTTCGCTTGTGTTACTTTGGACTTAATACTGCAGTATTCGTGCCGGAGGAAAACAATGCGAACTTTAGTTTAAGGAGAATAATTTAAAAAGTAGTTTTACGATGGTTGTACGATTGCTCATTATTTTTTTTTCATTATTATTATTTTTTTAATTTTAACTGACTCAATTACCTCTTTACTAAAAAATAATTCTTTTATATCAGATCAAAAACAAAAAAAAATATGTTTAGATACTAAAATTCCTAATGTTCAGTTGTTCAATTGAGCTCAATTTAAAAAAAAACATGATATAAAAATTTTAGTGGCAAGAAAAGTGGCAAATGTAGCACATTTTTTAAATCTTGATTAAATGCTCTATCTTTTGAAATAACTTGCCAAAAGAAAAGTGTTAAAATTAACTAACAATATTTTTGTGAACCATGACTCAATAAAACTTAACTTATTTTATTAAATTAACAATGTTTTTTGCATTAATTCTAGTTGTAGAATTAGAAATTGTAGTTGCGATTAATAGCACGAAATAAAAAAATCACAGCGGAATTGTGACATTGGTGATCACAGTACTTGAAAGTGCGACCAAGGGTGTTGAATTTCAACTTTTTATTTGAAATGTCTTTTATCGCTGAAATGACTGACATGGATTCTTTATTTTATTTTCCCAGAACTGGTATACCTTGGCCTTTCATCCGGTCTCAGATTATCGTTGAGTTTTGTGACACCCTGTATAGATTTGGAAAATAACAGAGTTCGATTGCTACACTAGTTATGGGACAACAGAAATATATAATTGATAAACTTGACATAATTTTAGTATACTAAAAATAAGTTAATTTTTCTTTTACTTAAATTACAAACAAAAACGAAAACTAAACAAAAGCTGGTACAAATAATATGACATTTCGTTCATGAATAATATGGTAAAAGATAAGAAAATTTCACTTTGCTGGCTGGACAGATTTTAACCAGCTATAGCTAAAAGCACCATGATAAAATTATCACTCGAATCACAAAAAAAACCGCTTTGAAAACGGTCTAGCCGTTCGGAAGCTACGTTGTTAAAGACAGACACAAAAACGTGTAAGTTTGACTTATTTTTGTTGGAGGTTAAAAAATGAAATAAATATACAACAACATCACATACATTGATCTGACTCCGTGGTAAGTAGCTTAAGCGCTTGTGTTACACATACCAGAATCAACAGTGGTATTACAAATAAACTTAAATAAATACATAGATTTTTGTGGATTATTCTCCCCTAGGGGTATCTGAAAATACCTCATGTACCTATGTTTCGCGATTTTTTGTAGTTTTCGAGTTATTTTTTTTTGTTTTTTAATGTTTTCTGCCAGCAAGATTTAAAAAATTCATATCTTTTGATCTAGTAAGTATTTTGCACCAATTTTTTTTTGTGACATGATTGTATTAAATTTTGTAAAATAAAATGAAAAAAAAAACAGCTTCCTGAAATCACTTGAGATTTCTTAATTTTTTTGTCAGTAGTTGGACCACCCTGTATAACACCCAGACCAGTAAAAACATAAATTTTCATGCACACAAATGTTTGTACAGTGCGGGGATCGAACCCACGACCTCTTGGTTAATTGTCAACTTCTTAACCATTACACCAAAGTGGTCGCCAAAAGGTTTGTTTATGAATAAATTATATAACTTACCGGCGGCTGTCCGGGTGTTGCCAGTACGTACTGCTGTTGCCTTACACCGCCTACCTGACGAACACACAACACGATTTAATCACTGGTATTTTGTAAATTATGTACTAATACATGAAGTTTCTTTATTCATAGCATTAATAATGCACATTTCTTTACCATGTGAAATTGCAACACATTTAAAAGACTGCCACAGGGATGGACTACTTTCTCAAGCCGGGCGATTGCTAAAATGTAGGTAAAAAAATAATAATGAAAAACCGGCCAAGTGCGTGTCGTCATCATCATCTCCCTAGCCGTCAATGTCATCATTGTAGTTATTTTTATATTATTTATAATTTCGAAAGGATTCATCACAGGATACCCGAAATAATTTCAATTATGAGTTTCCGTGCCTGTTTCTTTACGTTTGAAGTTTATAGGGCCAAGATGTATAGAGAGGTACCCTTAAAAAGGGGTAATTTTAATTTTTCGTATTTTTAAAAATGAGATCTATATGTGAAGTTCACATATAGATCTCATTTTTAAAAAGGGATTTTTTTAAGTGTACATCAAATAACTTATCGTATATCAATTTATGTTCAACAATTAATCTTTTTTACATCAGTAAAATTATTGTACTGCAACTATACTAATTGTTTATGAATAATTGGAAAACATACATCATCAGCCTTTAATACAATTTCCTCAAGTGTGCACCTAAAAAACTGTTTGTGTTACAAAAATATTATTTTTACAGCCAAAATACTGATTGTACATCAAATTAACCTGGCCGTACATACGGAATACTTACAATGGTAACAAAACAACTATTTTTGCAACATATGTTCTATTTTGTATTTCAAAACTAGCCCAAACAAATAAATCCTTAAATTTCAGAGTACATGTTACGCAGATTATCCAAATGTCATAACAAAATAATGCTCTTTGTAGAGCAGTATTTCTTAAAATTGATCTAAAAAAAATCTATGACTATTCCTTTGCTTATTGGAAAGTTGTCTTGCCCGCTCTGAAACGTGCCTGGATGAATAACGAATGTACCTGCCCCGATTTTTCCAGAAACTATATATGCAAGCATATCATTAGGCTCGCGATTCGACTCAAATATGTAACACCACCCGCAGAGGCTAAAAATATACACATTGGCCAAAAAAGAAAACGTGGACGACCAGCGAAATCAAAACCAGCTCTAATAATCCAATATTTAGTATTAGTGCCTGATTTTCATTTATTTATTATGTAGACACAAAACAGGTTACAATCAGGTAAGCTTACTAATAATACTACAAGAAAAGTACATTCTACTATGTATTCGCTAGATTACAACCCAAAATATGTATCTGAGTTTGAAGCAAGATCATATTTTGTGTTTAACAGGTATTAGTAAAGACATTTTGACGTGACAACGTCTTATAAATTGGTTTGCCGGGTGACACTTCAAGAAACTGCGTTACGCTCCGCTCACGTTATGCGCTCACAATGAGAGCGAGTGAGAGGCACGCGTCCCTTCGACTCGGGCATGGTTAGCCCGCCTAAGAGCGAGTGAGACAGACATAAAAAGTGAAAGGCACGCGTCCCTTCCACTCGAGCACAGTTAGCCCGCCTAAGAGCGAGAGAGACAGAGCGAGAGAGAGAGAGTGAGAGAGATAGGCATACACACCGGTTCATGTTATACGAATGAATATTCACATTAAAATTATTTTACCACTCAAAGTCGTTGTCACGTAAAACTTTCGCCCGTATACCGACTTTACAGGCAACCAATTTTATTCAATAATTACCCAAGAATTATGAATACGTATAGATTCATTTTTTTTCCCAATAAAAGTCCTAAAGTTAACATGAAAAACTAAAAATTAAGATAAGCTTAAATATTATTATCACGGAGAACAGTTTTTAATTGTTTTTGAAGATACTTGGATTAGAAATAAACATGTCAATTTTTAATTGATGATCTCAGATAGTTGTGATTAATTAATAAATAATAAGTTTATTACGATACATAAAATGGTGTTTGCTTCAATAAATTGTAGTTTAAAATAATATAACGACATAATGTTTGTTGTGCACTAGTTATTATTTGATACGCATTGCCAGAGTTGCGTCTCATGTTGAACTTAAATGGTTGCCAAGATCACATTAATTTGAGTTGCCAATTATGATGTACAAAGAGTATTTTTGATTGAAAAAGGGATTTCTTTAATGCAAAAAACCCAAATTTTATGTCGTGTTCTGTTTGTTGTGTACTAGTTATTATTTGATATGCATTCATAAAAAAGCTTTACATTTGCTTTACATTTAGATAAATAGAGTTGCGTCATGTACTTAAATTGATGCCAAGATCAAATTAGTTTGAGTTGCAAATTTTGCTGTAGAATCAGTATTTTTGATGGAAAATTGGATTTTTTAAATGTAAAAATCACAAATTTTTTGATTGTCAGTTAAATACCACACTTTTAATAATACGAAACAGCATGGTGAAGTACCCTCGAACAAAGTTACATGCAAATCAGTCCATAAACGTAGAAGATATTCTGCTGTGACAGACTAGGACGGACTGAACGATCTTATAAGGGTTCCTTGCCGGACTACGGAAACTTAAAGAACACGATTTTGATGCTAACTAAAACAGAAAAAAATAATTTCTGAGGACAAAGAATTTGTATTACAGAAGCGAAAAAGCGTGGGGTGCACTTTGCCGTTTTCATAGTTTTATATTTGCCAATAATATAATGTTTTTTTTATATATACTATACCAGGCATCCCACGCTTTTCACTCTACTGTAATACAAATTCATTGTACTAAGAAATTATTTTCTCGTTTTTAGTTAGCATCAAAAGCGTGTTTTTTTGGTTTTTTGACTATTTTTATTTTTTTAGTAACTAAGGATAATAATCATAATCATTTAGTTCGTTCCAAATGGAACTTGAATGTATCTTACTCAATGGAATGAATGACTGAATAATACATTGCATCGGCAGCAATCGGATTGCCGACGCGAGTATTAATCAATCGGATTGCTTGATGGGATGACGACCACTTGGTGCAGTGGTCCACAGGTCGGACTTCTAAAACCAAGGGTCGCGGGTTCGATCCCCGCACAGTACAAACATAAGTGTGCATGAACATGTGTGTTTGTACTGGTCTGGGTGTTTTCTATGTATAATATGTATTTATTTACAAAAAAAAAGTATTTAAGTATGTTTATCCGTTGTCTAGTACCCATAACACAAGCCTCGTAGCTTAATTTGGGACTAGACAATTGGTGTGATTGTTGTGAAATATTTATTATTTATTTATTTACTTAATTGTGACTCGTGATATCTCTCTCTAAAACGAATCTGTCATTTGTGGAATCTGTCGTTTGTAGATTATTAGTAGGTAGGTAAATTTCGAGAATCAGTCAATTTTATTGTCAACTACGTAGGTACCACCTACCTACCTAGTCGTTTCGCTAATTAATTAGTCATTAGTCGACTAAACCACCACGTCGAGTAGGTAGGTAGGTAGGTACACACAGTTCGTAGGTGGTGCGCAGTCCATAAAAAGTAGACTTATAGGTATAATAGGTACTTAGGTATTATTTTGATAAAGTAACTGACCTATGTTTCACTGAAGGTATTACATTTTAATTCAATAAAGCCGAACCCCAATTTACCTGAATTTATCCAATTTACCTACGTAGGTACCACCTACTAATTTGTTTATTTTTATACTTTGTAAATAAATTACTAACTTACCTACCGGGTAATAATTACATTTTCTTCATTAGCTGGTAGACTAAAAAAAGAAAGCGTTTTATTTCTCTTAGTATTCGACCTACACCCATCAACAGCACATAAATTTCCACCACCAGAAGTCATTTTTCTTAAATAAAGCTAACGTTTAACAAGCACAGATTACTTATTTGGTTCGTATGAAAACTAAATTGAGCGGAAGCGTAACACGAATAATTAATTATAGTGCGTCGTGAGCGCGTCCGACGGTTGTTGGCAGCCCACTGAATTCGCACGGCCGGCGGTGCGGGCGAGAGTAGGCTATTACCGCGCGCAAGTACATCGAGTGAGAGAGGCCTGGTAATACCCCGACTTACTCTACCTCGACTTACGCGAATTTGGAGTTACGCGATTTAATTATATTTGTCTATAGTAAGAAATTGATATCGTGATTCTTTGGATCCAGTTTAATTAGAAGTTCAAATGACAGAAGCCCTCAGCTCGATTGAAAAAGGGTGAACAATTTTGGAAAGGATAGACTCCAATGAAGAGCGCATTTTTGTTGCAAAACATGGAATAAATAAAATAATTTTAATGTGAATATTCTTTCTTATAACATGAACCGGTGTGTATGCCTATCTCTCTCTCTCGCTCTGTCTCTCTCGCGCGAAACGTGAGCGGAGCAGCGTAACGCAGTTTCTTGAGGTGTCACCCGGCAAACCAATTTATAAGACGTTGTCACGTCAAAAAATACTAGGATGCTAGGAGTAGATATTAAGCAGAGGCAGACTTTGTTACAATTTATGAAACTTTCTACATCAAAATAACTTCGGATTGTATTTATATCACTTTATTAATATGTTTTAACATATTATTTAGAATTGGATATTAATTATTTCCTGAATTACTGTTTTATTTAGTCTCCAGTCCCAATTAAACATACTTTGTATGTGTTTATATGCAAAATTATACCCCGACTTACGCGGATAGCGAAAAATAGGCTTGCCGTTCCACATTTTAGGCTTCATAAAGTTGGTCACTCATTTATGGGTAGATGTGTAATATTTTTTAATAAATTACCTGAAAATTTAATTTCATTGCCTTTAGATAAATTTAAAACAGTTGTAAAAGATGTATTAATGTCGAAAGGATATTATAAAATTGATGATTATATAAATGACAAAGATATATGGAAATGTTTAAATGCAAACAATTACAATTATTGTAAATCAATTTTGAAAAGAGGCAATGACAATAGTGACTGAGTTTCTTGCGCTGCTTCTTCTCAGCACTGGCCCAAATTGTCCCGAAGCGGTGGTAGGGTCAATTTATATGTTGGGACGTGTAAAAGTGCTAATTTGTTAGCCTAACTACAGAAATAAATTGATTTTATTGATTTTATTTTATTAGCGCTCAATCCCACCTATCGCGTAAGTCTGTGGTATTATATATATGTATTTATGTATATGTATATGTATTTATATCGTGTGTTACCTGGTGTATCTGCTGCGGCTGCTGCTGCTGCATGTTCTGCCGGTGCTGCCCGTCAGCCTCTTGCACCACCACCTGCTCCATGAACGTGCTGTTCCCTGGATGTGACATTACACAATATTGTTATTTAAAATACAATAGAATTCCATTTATTAGGCACATAAAATAAAATGACACACAACACAAATAACAAATAAATAATAACAAAATACTTTGCTATTACTGTAATTGTTGATGCGCTGTGCCATCATACCCCACTACGCCAAAATTTCCTCGCTCAGTATACATCGTGACGGCAGATCTATCTATCTATGTTATCCTGTATATAAATCTTATTTACCGCGGTTCACGTGCGGTACTAGGCTACCAGCGCCATCTAGCCTACGGAGCCGTATCAGCGCGCGCTGTCGTGCGCCACCGGTAGGCGTGCGCGCGTGGTGGCGAACGGTAGAGGTCGCCACAACTACATAGTGTGTTATTCGCACAGATAAAACGAATAATTTAGCATGATTGCTGATTTGTACGGGGACGCATTTACATCAAATAATAAAAAATAATAAAAATATTTTACAACAATCACACCAATTCTCTAGTCCCAAATTAAGCTACGAGGTTTGTGTTATGGGTACTAGACAACGGATAAACATGCTTAAATACTTTTATTTTGTAAATAAATACATATTATACGTAGAAAACACCCAGACCAGTACAAACGCACATGTTCATGCACACATATGATTGTACTGTGCGGGGATCGAACCCGCGACCCTTGGTTATAGAAGTCCGACATGTAGACCACTGCACCAAGCGGTCGTCAAACATTGAGTAACGCTAAGACAAAACGTGGTTTTTCCCACTTCAACTCTACTGTGGTTATTCCCATGCAAATTGCTATAAAGAGAACCGGTTTGACAATTGATAAAAATACAGAACCCAGCAACCCAGCTGGATTCCACAAGTGCGGATCCGCAAACGTATCAGAGGGCCTATTACGAAATACAAAACCCATTAAAATGATAACGTGTATAGATAGACGAAAGCACATCAAGCAATGTATACATCGGCCTTATAATATTATAATAATATAGATATATTATAAAAAATAAAACCTTGGTCTTGCTCTTGAATCTTGAAAAAATCTTGAATGGCTGGACCGATTTCACTAATTATTTTTTTGTTGTATTTGTTATTATTAGGAGAAGGTTCTTACGGAAAAAATAATAAGAAAATCTCTCAGAAATATTGAAAAATATACATTTAATTTTGCATATTTTAAAAAACGCGCGTAACTAATGCCAATGTCATTCGATGACATTGCTCAATCATTGCAACGCTAAGGCGGTACGAAGTTCGCCGGGTCAGCTAGTTAATAATAAAGATAATCATTTATTTCGGATAGGTAGCAATGCATACAATTTTGTTTTCATCCCATCTATTCGAAAAAGACGATTTTGGTCGCCTTTAAGTGCGCCCAAAGGTGATGCTTCTAAGCGACATAGGTACTATTACTCTACTCTTTGCCACAGACTGTCCAGCGGGCAGAAATGAGATTTTGGTCCTCTTTATTGAAATAAGTGCGACCAAAAATTCTTTTGCTCGCACTTATTGAATTTGGAACATCTTAGAGTTTCCCGCCGAACGCAAGAGACTGGCTGGTTAGACGGCACGTCCGTCGACCATCGCCCCGCCGCCGCGCCGCCGCACAGTGGGTCGAAACAGTAATATGAGGGACATAGAGGTTTTTTTGACAAATCGTATTTTCTTGGATGCCGATCGATAGTCCTTTAGACACTCGTAAAGACATGTTCTATAACATTTTTCACTAAACCTAATAGTTTGGCCATAAAAAAATAATTTGTGTTTTTTTTGTATGAAACAAGACCTAAAGTACTAAATATCTCCCAGGAACTGCTTGATCGTGCCTTTTAATGACTTAGGTCGGCATAAGTGCATTGTGTACTAACATCCTAATCTATTTTTAGCTGCTCCAAACTGCAATTTTGCCTGATAACCAGTTCCAAAAAAATAATATTTTGACTAAACCTATTATGGGATTATAATTACAATTCTAAGAAAAAGCGTCGATTAGGGTACTAGGAACTAATTACGTAGTTAGTCTACATTGTTCTGTACTATCAGAATCTATTAAAGTCTTTTTTTGTTATCATCGGATGACTTTAAAGTCATAATGATGTCAGGTCATTAGGATATTAATAGTTATACGAATTAATAGACAATGGTTAGGGGTTGGGGGTAAGTAACCTGGAACTTTGTTATGTAATGAAGGTGTATTTATTTGAAAAATTAGTTTGTGCAGTGAAACATTACCAGTAACACTAAACTTGATTTGCGATCTATTTACTTACGATAACAATGGAGGCTATTGTGAATAATTTAGATTTATTCGTAATCCTCAGGGAAACGTTAGAATCTTTGACAGACAGTGAAAAGGTATATAATCATCTTATGCAAAAAATGGGACGGGAAGAAAACAGTGATACATTAAAAAAGTTTTGCCAGTGTTTTTGTGCTAATATTAAATATTTCTCAACAAGCACACCAAATCTCTAGTCCCAAAGTAAGCTACGAGGCTTGTGTTATGGGTACTACATAACGGATATACATACTTAAATACTTTTTTTTTTGTAAATAAATACATATTATAAATAGAAAACACCCAGACCAGTACAAACACACATGTTCATGCACACTTATGCTTGTACTGTGCGGGAATCGAACCCGCGACCCTTGGTTTAGAAGTCCAACATGCGGACCACTGCACCAAGCGTCGTCCAAAAAAAAATATTAATAGTAGGTGGACAAAATCCCATCGATCATTTCCCCAATTTTTAAGAAGGAACGGAGATTGGTTGGAAACCCCAATTAATTGGCCACAAATTATGAATGAAAAAAATATTGAGCACAATATTTATGTAGTAATTGAAAATGTGGAAGAAATACCGTTAAGTATAGAGGAAAATATAGAAAATCTGCCACCATTTACAGAGAATGCTTCCACTTCTTCTTTTACCCCGAGGAAACCGTTTGAAGAACTAAGCTCGAAGCAGAAAAGAAGACGTGTAGTGCGTATCAGCGAGTCTTATTCTCCAGAAGAATTAAACGCGGCTACAATACAATCATTGAAGACAAGTGGAAACGAAGAAATAAGTTTGATAATTAAGCATTTGACAGAACACCCAGAAGACATTGCAAAAGTGAGGAGTTGTTTAGATAGCAAAAAGGGTAAAGATACAACATATTCTCCCATGCAAGCATTGGCTATACTAGTTTCACTAAAATTATCAAAGTGGCAATATATTAGCTTGAGAGAATCTGCCAGTGAACAAGGAACGGAATTGTACCCATCATATCACAAAATAAAACTAGCTAAATTAGAATGTTACCCAGCAAAACAAGACATAATTTTAACCGATGAGGGGGCTTCTATCAAGTTGCAAGCCTTACTAAACTTAACCGCGATCAGACTTTTACATCATTTTTATTTTAAAGTCATCCAGTTCTAAAAAAGGGTTTTTAAAGATTCCGTTAATACAGAACAATGTAAACTAACTACTTAATTAGTTCCTGGTACCCTAATCGATGCTTTTTTTAACAGGAGCAGGTAAATCCACAATCCATTATCTCTTTATTCTCTTATTTAATATCCTAATGACCTGACATCATTATTACTTTAAAGTCATCCGATGATAACAAAAAAAGGTTTTAATAGATTCTGATAGTACAGAACAATGTAGACTAACTACGTAATTAGTTCCTAGCACCCTAATCGACGCTTTTTCTTAGAATTGTAATTATAATCCCATAATAGGTTTAGTCAAAATATTATTTTTTCCGAACTGGTTATCAGGCAAAATTGCAGTTTGGAGCAGCTAAAAATAGATTAGGATGTTAGTACACAATGCACTTATGCCGACCTAAGTCATTAAAAGGCACAATCAAGCAGTTCCTGGGAGATATTTAGTACTTTAGGTCTTGTTTCATACAAAAAAAACACAAATTATTTTTTTATGGCCAAACTATTAGGTTTAGTGAAAAATGTTATAGAACATGTCTTTACGAGTGTCTAAAGGACTATCGATCGGCATCCAAGAAAATACGATTTGTCAAAAAAACCTCTATGTCCCTCATATTACTGTTTCGACCCACTGTGCGCCGGCAACTGAGTAAAAAAAAAACGCGCGAACTACGGCCCGCGTTTTCTATTATTATTCAATAATTAAATTTTATTAAAACTGAGCCGCTTTTTATTTTCTCATAGAGGGTGATGAAAAGTAGAGTGTATCATTTGGACGCAAATATATTTTTGGCTCGGGCGACGTACTTTGAATCCCTCGCTTCGTTCAGGATTCTACTTTAGAATCCCTCGCTACGCTCGGGATTCTACTCTAGAATCCTTCACTTCGCTCTGGATTCAAAAAAGTGCCCTCACAAAACACAAAATTAAAACTTAAATATCAATGAATGTCTTATGAAATGCGCATAAAATGCTACAGTTTTTCCTTGACATTTCTGACACTTGTACGTGTGTACGTGTGTCAAAAAAAAAACGAAAAATCATTATCGCTTTCGTTTTTCGGAAGCAAGCACTCAGGTTTAATGATTTTCTCGATCCGGATGGATTTTAACCGGCCTTAGCTAAGAAATGCTGTGATTAAATTATCTTTCCAATATAGTATAGTATATAGTCCTCCTAGCCGATTTCGACCACGGCGGCCAATCTCAACAGAGATCGGCCAACTGCGCAGGAGATATTATAGTGCACAAGTGTGAGCGCAATACACAGGTGCACTCACTGTTCCATCACTCTCAAAGTTCGGTGAGACGGCAATCCGACATGACCGGAGAGAGATCAGGCGCAGGACCAACGGCTTAACGTGCGCAGCGAGGCACGGGGGTGTAACACCGACAACTTCCCGACTCCGAGCTGTTGCAGAGATATTCATAACAGAAAATCTCAGAAACAATCTTTTCAATAAATAAGTAAAAAACGTACCGCACTGAAATCGGTCCTTCCGTTCGGACAAAAACACGGTTTAAACTTATAAGACCCGTTATTTTCGTTTTTCTTCGGAGTTCAAACTATGCATTGTTTATTATTTACATGTATTCAAAATAAACTTCTTTACATTTTTAATTTAAAAAAACCGGTCAAGTGCGAGTTGGACTCGCGCACCGAGGGTTCCGTACAAAGCTGTAGGTATATAAGTAAGTTTTTTTTTTGACTTTAGTTTTATTTTGTCAAAAATATTTTTCAAAAATATTCTTTTTTATATGATGAAACTGAAAATTTACGGTTTTCGTAATTTTTCCTATATCTGTACTATAAGACGTGACTTCGTACTAAATTTCAAGATTTTAAGTTTACGGGAAGTACCCTGTAGGTTTTGATTCCCGTGCGAGTTTCGAAAATTTGCAGAAATTTCCGGCCTTCTTTTGATTGCGTTGGCTTAGAAGGTTGATTTTTCTACAGCTTCCAGGGACAGTAGACCTAAGTATCATATAGAAATTTCAGTTTGATACCTCCACGCGTTCCTGAGAAAAACGGTCTTGACAGACGGACGGACGGACGGACAACAAAGTGATCTTATAAGGGGTTCAGTTTTTTTCTTTTGAGGTACGGAACCCTAAAAAAAGAGTGGTTACTCAAATAGTTGTATGTACCTGTGTTATTGCTATTCGTGTTGTTGGAATTGTTGTCGCACCCAAACAGGCAATGTTGAACCGTCCACCGCGGCTCGAACGGTATGTGCGTTTTGACCTGAAACACAAGCAAATTCATTGTAAAATGTACATAGTATGACGTAATGACGACCGCTTGGTGCAGTGGTCCACAGGTCGGACTTCTAAAACCAAAGGTCGCGGGTTCGATCCCCGCACAGTACAAGCATAAGTGTGCATGAACATGTGTGTTTGTACTGGTCTGGGTGTTTTCTATGTATAATACGAGTATGTATTTATTTACAAAAAAAGTATTTAAGTATGTTTATCCGTTGTCTAGTACCCAAAACACAAGCCTCGTAGCTTAATTTGGGACTAGAGAATAAAAAAGATCCGCTAGGGGCAGCACTGGTGGGGGGGGGGGGGGGGTACATGCACTTACATGCACATCAAAATTAAAAGAATAGAATAAAGGCAAAAAAATTGGCTATAATCCAGACAGTATTTTAACTATTAGCTATCCCACCAAACGCAAACACCTAAAGAAATTAATTAAAGTTGAGCAATTAATAACAAATTTAACTCCAGTTGAACCTGGAGCAATCGAAATCGAAGTTGAACAACATAGTCCTGCGTGGTTAACTGAAAGACAGCTCAGAATAACAGCATCAGAGTGAAGTAAGAATTTCTTCAACCTTTCAACTAGGATATTTTTATAACCTGACACGGTTAAGCCACGACATGCAAGCCATCGTTTTAAGTCCCGGACAAGATGATATTGCACTTTTGCAAATTTCAATTTCGCTCCAGGTACATCATCTTCCGTTAATTCCATTATAAATCTATACGTTTGATGTTGTTGTCAATAGAGAATTCAAAACATATGTACCCCCCCCACCAGTGCTGCCCCTAGCGGATCTTTTTCAAATCTTCCCAGGAAAAAGGCTAATTGGTGTGATTGTTGTGAAATATTTATTTATTTATAGTATAAGCTCGAGATGAAGAACAAGTTTATACAGCATGTCCCAAAACGTCAGGTTAAAACAAAATCTAAATAAATCGCGAAATAATACGTAATAGTGTCTCATTTTAATGCGGGAGAGGCCACTAGAAAATTATAGTACATTATGGTACTAGTGTGTAACATTGGTGATTACCGCTGAAGCGCCATTGTCTTAAGAGAGTCGAGAACGGTAATCATCAATACACACGTGTATCATACGACGTTTTTCAACACACTTGTGAATAAAATAACAATAAAAACTCATTTTATTAGTAGATAAAAAGTTTATTTTCCGCGCATAGGGAACTATTCTGCCGCGTACAAAATGGGGACATTAAAGTTTTCTTTTTTTTAATCTATTACTCACTAGTGAGTTATAGCAATGAAAAAGTCACAGTTTGATTATTAGTCTAATTGCAGTGAAATTACAACCACTTTATGAGCAAGTGTGTTGAAAAATAAATATTCACCTTAAGCTCCGTGGTGAGCATGAGTATATGCCGACACGGCAGACGGAACACCTTGCTGAAGAGACACGAGCACTCCTGTGTCGAGGTGCCGTACATGCAGATCGCTTGGCTGCTCTGCCTTCTGCAATGGGAAACATACTCAAACTCAAACGTTTATTTGCTAAGAACACAGGTAGTAAAGATTACATTTCAAAGTTATTAGCGCATGTGTTCAATCTGCTCGCAGACGTGCAAAAATCCAATTAGGAAATTAACAATACAAATTCAATTACAATATATTAATGTCTTCAATCTGCTCGCAGACGTGCAAAAATCCAATTAGGAAATTAACAATACAAATTCAATTACAATATATTAATGTCAATTAAATTACATCAGTATAATTTTATTATTTACATACGAGCGGGTGAACAGATTTATTATCGTCACTCAACTTTAACACCTTGTATAGGTCGCGAAACCCAAACATATTTTCACTATAGATATAGGAACAACACCTCTTTTTTTTAACACGCTTTTATTAGATCGGGGTGTATGTATGTATGAATGTATGTAACGGATTTTTTGAGCTCAATTATCACCAACTTCCAGAAATCGGATTAATTTGAAACTTTGCACATGTATTAAATACCGATGACAATGCAATAATTTGACAAGAGTTTACCATTATCCTTATTAACTAAAAAATAAAAATAAAGAATAGTTTCAAAAACTAATAAAACACGCTTTTATTGCTAACTAAAAAAAAAACTAAAAAAACACGCTTTTATTGCTAACTAAAAAGAGAAAATAATTTCTGAGTACACGGAATTTATATTACAGTAGAGTAAAAGCGTGGGGTGCACTTTATGACGTTTTCATACTTCTCTTTTTATAGTTGCCAATAGTAGGATGATTTTCACATACTACTATACTAAGCACCCCACGCTTTTTACTCTACATTATAAATTCCGTGAACTCAGAAATCATTTTCTCTTTTTTAATTAGCAGCGTGCAGTAGTTAAAAGCGTGGTTTTTTAGTTTTTTTTTTTTAACTATTATTTAATCCCATTGTAAAGATGTGCCGTTCATACAACAAGTTGGCCCGCAGTGGTAGAGACGTTGATTGGTTTGATGAAAGTTTTCCCCGGTACAAAAAACTTGTTACTAACATATTTCAAAGTGATTTAATACCCTCGACCCTGCTCACACACATTTACATGGATTTTAGAAATCTTTCCGCTCTGGGTCTTGGTTGGTTCAACAGGTTTCAATAGCTATTCAACGTGGTAATGCTGCTAGCATAATGGGAACCTTTGGATCGGGCGGGGCGCAGAGTGGGAATCTATTGTGGTAGTGACAAAGTGTGTAGCGGCTTTTAAAATGTTTATAAGTTTTAGAAATAGTAAATTAGTACAAAAAATATTATTATAACTTTTCATATATTTTTATTATCCATATTAATAATTGATTGATATTTAGTTTTTGTATATTACAATATAATTTAATATTTACTTTTATTTATTGATATTATAATATTACATCTATATATTATTTTTATTACTTTTTTTGCGTTATTTACCACAATTTACCTTTATCATTTAATTTTCACTGCACCCATTGCCTTCTTTCTGTATGGCCTTGAGGTTGACCGGCAGAAAATGCTTTTAGCATTAAATTTCTTGTGCAATAAAGTTTTTTCTATAAATAAAATAAATCTTACCTCCCACTGCGATCGTCCAAGCACTTTTGAGCTAACTTCGTTTGGTGACTCATCAGGTTGTACGCATACTGCGTGATAGTGTCCGTTGGCGACTGTTTCAGCGTCTCTGTGTCCTGGAATTATGGACCACTGTTAGTGCTGGAACTGATATTGTGTGAAGATAAAGTGGCCGTAGCCATAAGAGTCATATTGTAAAATGTTTTTTTTTTTTTTATATAAATAAATAAATAAATATTTCTCAACAAGCACACCAATTCTCTAGTCCCAAAGTAAGCTACGAGGCTTGTGTTATGGGTACTAGATAACGGATATACATACTTTAATACTTTTTTTTTGTAAATAAATACATATTATAAATAGAAAACACCCAGACCAGCACAAACACACATGTTCATGCACACTTATGCTTGTACTGTGCGGGAATCGAACCCGCGACCCTTGGTTTAGAAGTCCGACATGCGGACCACAGCACCAAGCGGTCGTCTATGTTGACAGCGTAATTGAAAATCGGAAGCCACTATAAAGTAGAAAGTGATTTTTTTTCACTTGTAATTATCATGTAAATAGCCTAACAAAACGCTTAACTAACATACTTAGTACAAGGAAATCACGAGGGTTTGTAATAATTATACTGAGTGTTACAAATAAAATCAAGAATTGGATAAATAAGATAATAACATTTGGTTATTTATTAGATTAATTGGCTAGACGACACCACCAATCGTTGACATACTTTTTATTATCTGTCAAAACGGTCTGCCTCCATAGATTTCGTATGGGAATAAATGAACGTGACGTCACGGTCATGTATCAGAAATCGGAGTCAAATGACCGAATGTTTATTGAGTTTTGTGTGTTTAAAAATTGGTTTCGACAGCTTTTTGGAAATAAACTGGTTATAATTACTTCATAGGGGCTATGTTTTTTAAACATGGCATTTAATGTCATAATGCCAATTATAGTAATACGCATGATGACGCCTATCTTAAATATTTTCAAGACCATGGCGTTTAAAAAACATTGCCCCTATGAAGTTAATACAACCAGTATATTTCCAAAAAGCTGTAGAAACAATTTTTTTTATTTATATTTCGTCAATTGATTCCGATTTCTGGCTCCATTACCGTGACGTCACGATTTTGTATTCCCTTACAAAATCTATGGAGGCAGATCGTTTTGAAAGATGATAAGGAGTATGATCAAGGATTGGTGGTGTCACAAGCCTATTTTTCAATACTCAGCAATATACTTTAGTTTACAATAAATTGTTAATTACCGGACTGCCTCGTTGGTGTAGTGGCAAAGTTTCTGCCTTACATCCGAGAGGTCCCGGGTTCGAATCCCAGGTCGAGCCAAAATTGTTTCTGATATTTTCTGTTATGAATATCTCAAAAACAGCTCGGAGTCGGGAAGTTGTCGGTGTTACACCCCCGTGCCTCGGTGCGCACGTTAAGCCGTTGGTCCTGCGCCTGATCTCTCTCCGGTCATGTCGGATTGCCGTCTCACCGAACTTTGAGAGTGATGGAACAGTGAGTGCACCTGTGTATTGCGCTCACACTTGTGCACTATAATATCTCCTGCGCAGTTGGTCGATCTCTGTTGAGATTGGCCGCCGTGGTCGAAATCGGCTAGGAGGACTACTATAATTACCAAAAAGAGAACCAAGAAAGTGTAACTTAAGCTTTAATTTAACTATTTTTGATAGTTAAATTATCTTATTTACACACATTTTAAATAATTTATCCATGCACTTACACTGAATTTTGTTTTTTGCTTATCGTTCTGACATTGATAATCTTTTACGGAAATCAATTTCTTAATATAAGTTACGTGTTAATTCTGAGAAATGGGGTACTGAAATTTGATAACTCTTATTAGTGAAAAAATAATAATTTATGAGCACTCACTCTTAATCTATTGATCGCGAAATTCCTCCGTTCGTCTTCGAGCTGGTTGGCCACCGTGAAGAACAGCGACACAAACTCGTCCGGTTGCATCTGACTGCGCACGAGGCTCTGGAACTTGCTCACCAGACGCTCTAGACCCTGGAATTTGAATGACAAATGTTTGATTATAGATATAAATAAATAAATATTTCACAACAATCACACCAATTTGACGAACGCTTGGCGCAGTGGTCCGCGTGTCGAACTTCTAAAACTAAGGGTCGCGGGTTCGATCCCCGCACAGTATAAGCATATGTGTGCATGATCATGTGTGTTTGTACTGGTCTGGGTGTTTTCTATGTATAATATGTATATATTGGAAAAAAATTAAGTGTACATCAAATAACTTATCATATATCAATTTATGTTCAACAATTAATCTTTTTTTACATCAATTAAATTATTGTACTGCAACTATACTAATTGTTTATAAAAACTACAAATACAAATAATTGGAAAACATACATCAACAGCCTTTAATATAATTTCCTCAAATGTGCACCTAAAAAACTGTTTGCGTTACACCACTTTAACTGAACAATTTCAGCTAGACAATTATCTTTTTAAATTATTTCGATATATATTCGATATATAAGCAATGTAACTATGTGATACTATCCCTACTAATTTTTATTGTTTTCAATGAAAATGGTTTTTTAAATACATTAAATTATTGATAATAATGAAATGATAAAATAAATCACAAAGATATATGGAAATGTTTGATGTAAGCAATTACAATTATTTTAAATCAAATTTGAAACGAGGCAATGACAATAGTGACTGAGTTTCTTGCGCCGCTTCTTCTCAGAACTAGCCCAAATTGTCTCAAAGCGGTGGTAGGGTTCATTTGTATGAACAGGATGTGTAAAAGTGCTCATTGGTAGTCTATTTACAAAAATAAATTAATTTTACTATATGAGTTTTTGTTAAACGAATTTTATGAAATGAGTGCGTGCAATTAAAATATGTAATTCATGCACCTTACCACACTTATGTGGTATGTATGGACGTGTGGTAAGACGCATCAAAATCAATGCTCTCTGAGGATCGATAGATATTATTTAAAGTATTTATACCTCACCTTATGTAGTATATTAGTGTAGTTGTCGGCTTCCAACCATGTATCTAACTTGGCTATAGCCCCGTTGGGCCGCGTCAGCATATCCCATAGCCGTAGTGTGCCCGCTCCCGTGCCGATTATACCGCGTTTTAGTACCTGGAATCGGAAAATATTGGATTAATAATAATAATAAAATTCATTTATTCAAGTGACCATTTGACTCATTTTTGTTAGTAACAATACACTTATCCTATGTTAGTAATTCATAATTAATAAATTTATAATTATTTTCTTCTGCACAACTCCTGCAGAGGTTGTGCAACAATAATTCAAAATTCGACAGTCCAGTCTGCTCGCTATCACATCCAGGATCCTGTTGGGGCTGCTCTTCACCCCGCGCACCAGAGAGCCGCACCGTTTCCGCATGGTTGCGTAAAAGCAGTCTACCCTCGCTTTTGCAAACATCCCCGATGCGCTACAGTACCTGGGCAGACCCATCAGGATCCTGAAAGCGTTGTTCAACTGGACCCACAGAGCGCTATACAAAGAGCGCGAACAATTGGGATGATGACACCTATCTTAAATATTGTCAAGAACATGGTGTTTAAAAAACATAGCCCCTATGAAGTTAATACAACCAATATATTTCAAAAAAGCTGTAGAAACCAATTTTTAAACACACAAAACGCAATAAATATTCGGTCAATTGACTCCGATTTCTGACACATGACCGTGACGTCACAATCATTTATTACCATACGAAATCTATGGAGACAGACCGTTTTGACAGATAATAAAAAGTATGTCAACGATTGGTGGTGTCGTCTAGCCAATTAGCCCATGGGCTACACGTGTAAAAAGTAGTACAATACGCCCGGAAGAGCGTAGTTATTACGTTTAATGAACAACGTGAGAACCTACGAACTAACATGTTCGCCCTTACCGCCAGCGCTCTGCGTCATCATCAACATCATCATCATCCCTGAGGTCGGGTGTCAAGACATGGCCTAAATATTTAAATTTGGTCACCCGTTGTAACACAGCCATTTAAAAATACGTCTGGAAATATATACGGTCGCTTTTGTCGTTCCCCAAAGATCATGACCTGGCTCTTCAACACATTATTATTTCCCGATTATTTTCCGTTTTACGGATTATTTCCCGATTTATTTACATTTTATTTTAACCTGATGTTTCAGACCCTTTTCAGCGTCAGTGGTCACAGGTAGACTACCTATAGTTAGTCTGTATGTCAGTAGAATTCGTAAAAAGTGTCTCATTTTTATGGAAAAATATCATCATCATAAATAGATATCGAGACAACCACTGCTTAACTTAGACCACCTCTAAAGATAAGCAACCTGCATACTGTTCGGACTTGAGTTTTTTACTATTGTATAGCTTCTATCGCGGGCTTTGAGTGCGGCGACCGAATCAAGAAATTGCGTAACGAGAAAAATCTAACACATCGTCTAACGTCGTTTCTGTTCGGCAGAATTCGGCACTGTGTTTGTGTGCGTGCGACTAGGCGTATGCGTGTAGTCTTGCAATAGCTTTACCGCGGCAGTCCCCGAGTGCCACACGTCTTTTTTTATTCATATTGAGAAGAATATTAATATTATACGAATAAAACGCACAGCGCCGCGCATGCTAGACACACCGAGCACGTCACGTGCACGTGTGGCGACCTCTACCATTCGCCATCACAAGTGCATGCCTAACGGTAAGCACAACAGTGAGAGCTGATACGGCTCCATAGGCTAGATGGCGCTGTTATCCTAGTACCGCACATGAACCGCGGTATATAAGATTTCGATCCAGAATAATACAGATAGACAAATCAAGATGATGTCTACCGGACCTTGGTCCCCGACCATAACACCCGGTCGGTAGGAAGCGCTTCCCTTTAGCTTCCTAACTCGAAATCAGTTGCGCCAAACACGTGGCATACCTGTAGCTGCTGCGGCGCGTGCTCAGCCCTCAGCAGCGCGAGCGCGTAGGTCTTGGCGCGCGTGGCGATCTCCTCCAGCACCAGAGCGAGGTCGCAGCGCCTCGCGGTCTCCACGCACAGCGCCGCGCACGCGAGCGAGGCTTGCCACACCGAGCACGTCACGTGCGCGGACGGGAACGCTGTGCGGACCGACTGGGGAGAGAAAATATAAATATTTAAACCTTACACTAATAAAAAAAAAATGGAGAACATAAGATAGAAATTAAAACACACTTAAAGAAAAATATAGTCCTCCTGGCCGATTTCGACCACGGCGGCCAATCTCAACAGAGATCAGCCAACTACGCAGGAGATATTATAGTGCACAAGTGTGCGCGCAATACACAGGTGCACTCACTGTTCCATCACTCTCAAAGTTCGGTGAGACGGCAATCCGACATGACCGGAGAGAGATCAGGCGCAGGACCAACGGCTTAACGTGCTTTCCGAGGCACGGGGGTGTAACACCGCCAACTTCCCGACTCCGAGCTGTTTTTGAGAAATTCATGACAGAAAATCTCAGAAACTATTTTGGCTCGACCTGGGATTCGAACCCAGGACCTCTCGGATGTAAGGCAGAAACTTTGCCACTACACCAACGAGGCAGTCTTAGATTTCAGTACTTAAAGAAAAATGACTGCTCGAACCCGCACCTCTCGCAAGCCGGGCGATTGCTCAGAAAAACTGAAAAGGTGTTTCATTCGGGTGTTGTAGGTATCTAATCACAACATTGATGAATCATAGCTAGCTGCAGCCTACGGAGCACTTAAAAAATCGGACCGATGAGTAAGCGTCACGGTAGCTCAATTGGATGAGAGATTAATCTCCTCCTGGATTGCGAGAGTTGCGGATTCTAGTCTCGCCGGTGGCAATAAATTTTTCTTTAAGTGTTTTTTAATTTTACATTGTAAAGAAATTTGCATTGTTAATACTGAAAAATTAAGTAACTTTACATAAGATAGCACAAAAGGTCCGACATAATTTAGAATCTTTGAATTCTTGATTATTGTCTCGCTAACCCATTGTCCAACGCGTAATTTTGAGAAATAGGATTTTCGCGAATTCAAACACGTAATTTTTAACACCATAACCGAGTGACTATTTTTTATTATTAGCAATATTTAATTTGTAACTGATCAATAATTCATAAAAAGTACACCGATCGACGAATGTATGATGACCAGTGATAGGATAATCGGATGCATGTTAAAGTTGAGGTGTTGGCTAATATGGAATAGGCTTTTACATCGATCAAATCCCGGGAATACCGGATTGACAAATTTCGTTTTTTTTCTCTACAGAATCAACGGGTGTGGATATATTGACTTATTTTAAGATGTTTGCTTAAATGACGTAATTTTGGAACACAATTTTAAATCGGAAAAATCTCGGGATTGCAGAATCGTCAAATTTAGTGTTTTTACTATGAAATCAATGTTTTTGTAATTAAAAAGAGACAGCTCACGCGCAACGTTGTCAGATCTCTATAGCGCGGCACGGTAAAGACAATACAGTGGTACAAAAGAGAATGTTATAGTACTTGATAATAAGTGCGAGTGAGAAGGCAAATTGTATTCCTACTTGCGGGCAGGTACTCGAAAGAAGTCCCTATTGTTAATTTAAAGGCATTCGACTCTGTGCTTGGCATGTGTTCAGGTGCGTTTATTTTGTCTTATTCTCCAATTTCCTATGACTTGGCTATTCTACAACGGTTATTGGTGTGCATTGTGATACGGATTTTGGATACACTTGGAACAATGATATTTTAAGTAAATACACATTAAAAACTACGACCCGCTCCCGGGATCCACATGCTTACCATGATACATATAGTTTCGCAATCCCAAAATTAAAATGTTAAAAATGTTTAAAGAAGCCGTTGCCATAATATCTTAGCCAAAAATGAACTTTAGGTAAATATCCGAATATCCGATCTCTAATGATGACGTCCGCAAGCTAGTATAGCCATACAAAAACTATTGGCGTGTTAAATGACAAAAAGTACCTAAACGATTGATTTTTTTGTCTCTATTTAGGATAGCAAACAATTACATACTATATAGTAGTATAATAATTTAGGCTTATATTATCAACTAGCTAACCCGGCGAACTTCGTACCGCCTTAGCGTTGCAATGATTGAACAATGTCATCGAATGACATTGACAATAGTTACGCGCGTTTTTTAAAATATGCAAAATTAAATGTATATTTTTCAATATTTCTGAGAGATTTTCTTAATATTTATTTCCGTAAAAGGGTCTTACGGAATCTCCTAATAATAACAAATACAACAAAAAAAGAATTAGTGAAATCGGTCCAGCCATTCACGCGTGATGCCGTGACCAAGGAAAACGGGTTTCATTTTTATATATATATAAGATTATATAAAAATGAATCGCAAAATGAGTAGGTAAGCGCATAACTCAAGAACGCCTGGACCAATTTGGCCAATTCTTTTTTTATGATATGTCTTAAAGCACGGGGATGGTTAATACGAAGAAAAAATAACGGGAAGGACATCGTCTGTGGGGTCCGCTAGTCTTTTATATAAAAATGAATCGCTAAATGTGTTAGTAAGCGCATAACTTGAGAATGCCTGGACTATTTTTTTTAAGATATTCCTCAATGTAATGTATTAACGAAAATATGAACACCACACTCACAGAACAATAATTTTAATTAGCACAAACAGTTACAATAATAATCAGAAAATTCACACTTCGGCGTTCGGCAGCAAAATACACGGCAAACGACTCAGCAGCCAGTTTTATCCGCTCGACCCAGAAGCGCCATCTGTTTGACAACGTCAACTTCAGGCTTCTTCTTGACTTCCGGCAGAACTGACGTTATTAGCTACCGGATATTGTGATAAATAGGCTTGTTTCCACTATGGAAGAAATATTCAAAAACTGATTTTCTCTAAAATAATTCATAATTTCAGATGCCTTTACACTAATATTTTTCTGCAGTTCGTATTATTTGATTTTTAATTGGAATTCAAATGATAATTAGTCACTCAGACGGCATTGCACGCGGTGACGTCAAAGTGTGTTATTCCCATACAAGCTCTATGAAGAAAAGCGTTTTGACAGTTGATAAAAAGTACGTCAACGATTGGTGGTGTCAACTACCGTATTATCACGGTTGCCAACAAATGGAAATACAAATTAAAAATAACTAATCGGACGCGATGTGAACAACAGCCAACAAAAGTGGTAAAGTGCAGTCACCAGTAGTAAAATGTGTGGAACTACTATAAATTTGCTCATATTAATTAAATATATGTGCTTGATAAAATAATTTGATGTTAATATGAACATTATGATGACTTAGGTTAATGTTTAATGTAAAATATAATTAGAAGTAAACATATTATGTCA
Organism: Pyrausta despicata; assembly: GCA_963921415.1. Classification (NCBI taxonomy): domain Eukaryota; kingdom Metazoa; phylum Arthropoda; class Insecta; order Lepidoptera; family Crambidae; genus Pyrausta; species Pyrausta despicata. The sequence continues at coordinate 1,167,709 of OY992871.1, read as the reverse complement.
AAATATGTTTTTATCTTAGTATTATATATTAGTACGATAACTATAATATAATTAATAATTTGATAGTTAGTTAGCCCTCAAAATGTTGCTATGCCCTGTGCAGGGCGTCACATGTACCAATATCATTAAAACTTTTATCTAACTTGATGTAATGTGACATGCAATAAATGATTTGAATTTGAATTTAATGATGTTAATAATGTGTCAAATACCCAATTGAAATTTAACCAACTCTGATTTAAAAAAAGAGGCTTATGTGTTCATCTGCTCACCTGCAGACATTTCGTAGGATCGCACACGACACAGCGCACGTGCCTCCAAGCGGGATTACATGACTTGAATGTTTCGAGCAGCCACGTTAGATCGTCATCTATGAGGGTCGATATACCTGGTGGTGTAAAAAAAATACATGAACAACATTTCAGATGAACAGTCAGCGTCAGATTCAAGCTTCGTGGCGAGCTTCCTGCTGCCGCGATTAATGCTGAGTCGGGGACATTGTTGGCAATTTTAGTTAATGTTTTCGAAAAGACAACACTTAAAAAAAATTCTTTTCGGCTCCGGTCATCGGGGAGGAATCGAACCCCCGACCTTTGGAAGTCCGGTCCAATGCTCTGACCACTGAGCTACCGAGAACCTTAATGGAGTCGTTGAATTTTGTAAGTGCTTTTTAACGCTTTGAGCCAGCGTATGTTTCATCAATGATTGTAGGAGACACCGTCAAATCACCCGAGAGAAATATTTTTACAAATATTTAACAATCGGTTAAGATGAAACAGGCTATAATTTTATTTGTTAAGTATTTTCGGGGGTTCGATTCTTCCCCGATGACCAGAGCCGAAAATAATTTTTTAAGTGTTGTCTTTTCGAAATTCAAAAATAGCGTTGTAAACGCAAAAAATACTTAACAAATAGTTAATGTTTTATTTATTTATTATCAATTTTTCATTGCACCTCTATCAATAAAATCAGTGTAGAGCAGCACTCTAACAGAGCGGTTTGATTTATCAGATCACTCCCAAAACCCTTTTGGCGCAACAGATTTAGTGTTAGGAAGCTAAATAAATAATAATAAATAAAATGCATTTAATTCAGGTCATAATAACCCATAATTTGAAAGATACAATTATTACAATTAAATTCGAAACACATAACACTCATTATTAAATTCATTCATTTCAGGGAAATTCATTCATTAAAGGGAAGCGCTTCCCACCGACCAGGTATTATATGGTAAACCTAATGACTTGTCTATCTTTATTATTCTGGTTATATGCCGCGGTTCATGTGCGATACTAAGGTAACAGCGCCATCTAGCCCATGGAGCCGTATTAGCGCTCGCGGTCGTGCTTGTCACCGTTGGGCATGCGCTTGTGATGGCGAACGGTAGAGGCCACCACTCCCTCTTATCATATCATCCCCTAAAGTGTGAGTTACCCCCACATTTTATTTGGTCCTTCGAGCGTGTGAACCTAGTGTGTGCGGTATTGATTCACAACGCGGGACCTCGCTATTTTTGGCGAAATTAGTTCCGGTATCTCATAAAAATATCATTGAACATTTTATTAGACTATCAACTAAATATAGGGTACGAACTATTTTAACTACGTGTCAGTGAGCAGTGAAAAAAAAGAAAAAATAATTGGTTGCCTGTAAAGTCGGTATACGGGCGAAAGTTTTACGTGACAACGACTTTGAGTGGTAAAATAATTTTAATGTGTATGCCTATCTCTCTCACTCTCTCTCTCTCGCTCTGTCTCTCTCGCTCTTAGGCGGGCTAACTGTGCTCGAGTGGAAGGGACGCGTGCCTTTCACTTTTTATGTCTGTCTCACTCGCTCTTAGGCGGGCTAACCATGCCCGAGTCGAAGGGACGCGTGCCTCTCACTCGCTCTCATTGTGAGCGTGGAACGTGAGCGGAGCGTAACGCAGTTTCTTGAAGTGTCACCCGGCAAACCAATTTATAAGACGTTGTCACGTCAAAAGTGCGATAGTGGCTAGATGCCACGTGGACTATCATCGTCACATTGCTGCGTGTCTTCATTATCGTCACCCTGTCGGAGCGACGGGTGACTGAAAATCAAGTAAAATCCTATTATTTTTATCTTCATAATATTCTTATAAACTAAAAGAACTTATTGCACTGAAATGATACACATTTTTACGAATTACTTCGCGATTTATTAACATTTTATTTTAACCTGACGTTTCGAGATGTAGAAGAATGCAAAAAAAATTGGACCCGGCTTAAACCGGTGCGTTGCTGTTCAACCCTATGCCAATAGATACAAAGTTCATTATACTCAACACTCACCAGCGCTAACGATGACGGACTTCCCGTTCCCGTCCTCGGCCAGGAACAGCGTGACGTAGTGCTTGATGCTGGGGCTGCCCCCGCCGCCTACTGTAGGTATCGCGCTGTTGAACTCTATGCCTGTGGGGATAAGGTTGGTTTTACTGGTCGTGGATATTGAGTCCTTGAGCCGTTCGCTCGCACGGCCAAGCTTGTAACAGTGACAAGGATAATAGTCCTTCTGGCCGATTTCGACCACGGCGGCCATTCTCAACAGAGATCAGCCAACTGCGCAGGAGATATTATAGTGCACACGTGTGAGCGCAATACACAGGTGCACTCACTGTTCCATCACTCTCAAAGTTCGGTGAGACGGCAATCCGACATGACCGGAGAGAGATCAGGCGCAGGACCAACGGCTTAACGTGCGCAGCGAGGCACGGGGGTGTAACACAGCCAACTTCCCGACTCCGAGCTGTTGCAGAGAAATTCATGACAGAACAGAAAATCTCAGAAACAATTTTTGCTCGACCTGGGATTCGGACTCAGGACCTCTCGGATGTAAGTCAGAAACTTTGCCACTACACCAACGAGGCAGTCATATTGGACACATGCAGCTATTGGGGTAAACATACCAGTTTCTATGCACAAGAACTGCGGCACGGCGTTGAACGCCATCTGCATACTGGGCGTGGTGAGGTACACGCACTGTATGCAGCCGGACTGGGAGTGGAGCAGTTTCACGCCCGCGTCTGAAAATGTTAGACGAAAAAATTTTGGGTGAAAAACAGATAAAGTAAATTATTATTATTATTATTATTATTTATTTAAGATAGAAGATCACATTGATCCATTTTATGTTAGTATTTCTTAAAAACTATATTAGTAAAAGTAAAAATGAATTGAATTAATTTATGTATGCACGGTTAATTATTATTATTTAATGATAAAAAGTGTAACATTTCCTTCAGCCCCCGAGCACACATCGAGACATTATATTCCCTGCTTGATCAGGAGCTGAACGAAGTGTTTCATCATCGGGGAATCATGACTTTCTGCAACGGTCTTCAGGATGCTGTTTGAGCTCGCCCGTATTCGTTCCAGCAGTGAAGCAGTTTTCTTGCGTAACACGGCAAAGAAGCCGTCTGTATGCGACTGAGCAAACATTTCCGACGCACTGCAGAAACGAGGCAAGCCCAACAGCGCCCTGAACCCGTTGTTATATTGGACTCGTAGGACGCTAAGGAATTTTTGCGTGTATGCAATGTAATGCAAAAGCAAGTTTTACGAAAGAATTATGCAAAAAGCAAAATAAATTCTCTTTTTCAGCTTTAGTCATGGATTTCCGCAAAGTAACGATCCTGATTACATCGAATGATGAAAATTATGATTTATCATGCTTTTATTCCAACTCACCATAGTTCAACTGCAGCTTTCTCACCACAAAATCGTATTTCTGGTTCAGCCATCGTACAGCGAATGCACCTACCGCCACCAATTGTTCTTCAGTGGTGATCACTTGAGGCTCCGCTGGCCTGCTGGAAAATGTATTCAATTATTTCAGAACATGTGTGATTATTATAAGATATTTTATTCCTGGAAAAGATATTGTACTTTGGTGTAATGCTCAAGAAGTTGAGTATTAACCAAGAAGGTCTCGGGTTCGATCCCCGCACTGTACAAACATTAATTTGTGCTCGTGAAAATTTCTGTTTGTGTTTGTGTTTTTATGGTATTGTCGGGGTTTCACTGACTATCGCGTCGGAGTATAATTTACTAATGTCGGGATACTTGTACTCATATAGTGTTCTAAATCACATGCCCCGATCTAGACTCTCAGAAGGTGCTTATAGGTGCCTACTAAGTGTCACAAAATAAAAGTCACAAATTGTCTCACTGATGTCTCTATTTAAAGTCCACAATACTTGGCGTTATGAATACGACCTAACTTCAGGTGTTGCGGGGAACGACTGGCGACCGCCCCCGAGCGCGCTCCGCACACTGGCACAAAATGTTTATTCAGCAAAATGCATGCAACTACTGTGTCCCTACAGTATTTATTTAAGTTTATTTGTAATACCACTATTAATTCTGTGTGATATCTGTAACACAAGTACTATAGCTACTTACCAGAGTCAGATCAATGTAAGTATGTGATTTTTATTTTTATTTTTTATTAACCTATTTCATCCCACTGCTGGGCAAAGGTCTCCCCCAAACTCCTCCACTGTTCCCTATTGGCGGCTAAGGATTCCCAGTCTGTCAGAAAACTCGTGAAATCGTGCGAAAAAGAGAATTGTTGTGTTGTGCAATCAACGAATGAATGAAGAAGTGTGTGCAATTGTCATAATAATTTACTTATATGGTAGTTTCCAAATGTGACTGGAAGATAATTTTGAACGTACTGACTAAACTAGCGCTTCGGTCATGTTTGCCAACGCCGATGTTGATGATTTTTATACCATTATGCGTAAAAAGACTGCCGCTGTCTTGTTGCATATTCGTGGGAGCGGCAATAGGATCCTAAGGATGATTGAGGACAGAATGGACTCTGTTGTTCTCAATAGGTTCACTGCTTTGCATGTTACTAAATGTGCAAAGAGGTGAACCTATCTAGCCTATTTTCTTTCGTTAATTCTTTCTCGTACTAAGTTCACCTTACTAACATAGTTCTTAAGTTCATACATTGTTACTGTGGCGTACATCACAACAGCGAGAGCTGATACGGTTCCATAAGGCTAGATGGCGCTGTTAGCCTAGTACCGGCCAAATGATACCGGCCTAGTACCGCACATGAACCGCGGTATATAAGATTTCGATCCAAAAATAATATAGATAGACAAATCAAGATGATGTCTATCGGACCTTGGTCCCCGACCATAACACCCGGTCGGTAGGAAGCGCTTCCCTTTAGCTTCCTAACTCTGGATCTGTTGCGCCAAAGTGGTGACCCCGACGTGATCAACACCCTGGAGCCGCCCGTCATCATCATCGTCGCCCTCTCCTTCCTCTCGTCAACAGCACCCCGCCAGCAGTCTCAAGCAAGCCAGCACCAGCCTCAAGAGGACCATCCGCAGACCCGCACTGGATCTTCCTGGTACCTCCGGCAGCCTCATCCAGATCATCCCGACTCACCGTGGCCTCTGGACTCGTCCCCACACATCCTGGTCAGCAGCAACCGCCTCATCCCGACTCACCGTGGACAACAGGCGGGCCTCTTCCCGACTCACCGTGGAGTACAGGCCGCTTATCCCGACCATCGTGGACTTCCGCATGCTCATCCCGACTCACTGAGGACATCACGCATGCTCATCCCGACTCGCCGCGGACATCCTGTGTGCACATCCCGACTCACCGAGGACATCACGCACACTCATCCCGGCTCATCGTGGTGGACCCGAGAACACTGGCACTTGCAAGCTCAAGACGCACAGACTGCTGGCTCATCCTGGCTCAACCAACCTCCGGTTATTCGGAGGGGAGTGGAGTATAGGTGGTAATGGGTGGTAGGTATAAGTAAATGACTCCAACTTACGGTTTGATGATATATATATTGTCACAGTCCACACATTACACAGCATATAGTTTAGAAGGCACAATAAATAAGCGAAGAAATAGCACAAACACACGATAGATAGTTCAAGAAAGCACAGAGATAGTTTATAGCGAGAAATACATAAAGAAATAGCGAGTACATAAGCGAAAGCAAGATCGTATGCGTAAAAGCTGAGCAAGGCAAGCGTGCGCTCCGCGTCGTGGTTAAGTTTCGACTGGTCAGATCGGTGCGCGCGCGCTTCACGCGGTCACGCCTGCAGCTGTACATAGCCGTTCACATAAACATCGCGCGAGTCTAGGGATGTCGATGTGTCGATAACTATTGATACCGATACCAAAACCGATAACGGGTGCACACCACATACTATCAATATTGTTTGTTTATGTTGTAAATATAATAATTAAATAGGTTTAAGTAATTATAATGTTGTAAATAAATATTATTATATTAGCGAGTTAGGACTGTGAAATATATTTGTGTGTTATGTAAATAATTAGTTTTAAGGTTTGTGTAAATATAATATTAGGTTAATTAATATTAATATAGAAATGTAGGAAGTATCCCTACACAACCCCCCTCCAGAGACCGTCAAGGGCGATAAAAATCTGTAAATTTAACCCTTCGTCCAGAACGAGTAACATATTCTTTTTGAGGTTCTGGATCAGATTCTTCAATGTGGTCAGTCAGTACAAAGGCCGGTTTCAGGCGGTCAATTGATACTGTGACCTGTTTGTCCTTCAAAAGAATCTTGAAGATTTTATCCCCCCTAGATAAGACTTTGTGTGGCCCAGAATAAGCAGGTTGGAGTGAACCACGTGATGCGTCTTCTCGAAGGAAAACGTAATCACATGTGGCCAGTTCTTTATAAATGAACATCCTGGGCTTGTTATGGTGCGAAGCTGGAGTGGGCTTCAACCTTTGAGCGAAATTCCGAAGACGTGCAGTAAATTCGGATACGTCAGTGGTACCTCCTGTGCCAGTGTCGAAGAATTCGCCTGGTAAGCGTAACGGCTCGCCGTAGACCATCTCAGCGGAAGACGCCTGTAAGTCTTCTTTGAAGGATGATCTAATGCCTAGCAACACCCAAGGTAACGATTCTGTCCACCTATCGTTGGCGTGGCAAACTATTGCCGCTTTAAGTTGGCGATGAAATCGTTCTACGAGACCGTTGCAGGCCGGGTGGTAGGCTGTGGTCCGCTTGTGCTCGAATCCGACCATATTAGACAAGCATTGAAAAAGGCAAGACTCAAACTGTCGGCCTCGGTCCGTAGTTATGCTCGTCGGACAGCCAAATCGAGCTATCCAAGTTGACAGCAATGCCTTAGCTACTGTCTCGGCTGTCATGTCTACTAGCGGTACGGCTTCCGGCCATCGGGTGAACCGATCTACGGCCGTCAGGCAGTACCGGTAGCCTTCGGAAAGAGGAAGGGGTCCCACTAAGTCTATATGGACTTCTTTAAAGCGCGCTCGAGGCAGATTGAATGTGCTTAAAGGTGCACTCACATGCCGATTTACTTTTGCACGCTGGCACTGAACGCAGCTACGAGCCCAGTTCCTGCAGTCTTTTTGTATGCCCGGCCAGACGAAGCGTTCTGAAACTAACTTAGCAGACGCCTTACAACCAGGATGACTTAGGGAGTGCAGGCTATCAAAGACTCGTTTACGGAAGAATTTAGGAACAAATGGCCTGGAAGTCGGTGTACTGACGTCGCAATACAGGGGAACGCGACTTCCGGGTACTTTAAACTGTTCAAATTTTAAACATGAGCCTTCCGAAAGAAGTTTGGCCAGCTCTAGGTCAGTGGCTTGTCCTTGAGCGAGATGCTCGAGGTTTACTGGCGTTTCTAATTCCTCAATTCGCGACAAAGTGTCAGCCACCACATTATCTTTACCAGATATGTGACGGATGTCTGTCGTGAATTGAGAAATGAAGTCTAGATGTCTATACTGCCTGGGCGAACAATTTTTCTTCCTTTCGTGGAAGGCAAAACTGATGGGCTTATGGTCAGTATAGACAATGAAGTGCCGGGCCTCGAGCATGTGCCTAAAATACTTGACCGCTTCGTAGATCGCGAGAAGTTCTCGATCATACGGCGAGTACTTGGTCTGAGATGGACTCAACTTCCTAGAAAAGAAAGCTAGAGGTTGCCATGCGTCGTCTTTGAGCTGTTGCAGGACCGCGCCGATAGCTTTGTCCGAAGCGTCGGTTACTAAAGCGAGTGTGGCGTGGCAGTCAGGGTGAGCTAGTAAGGCGGCGTTGGCAAGGCTTTCCTTTGATGCTTCAAAGGCGTCCAAAGCTTTACCTGTGAGGTCGATGGGCTGTGTTCCCTTGAGCGTTCCCGTCAGCAAGGCATGAAGTGGAGCTTGTATTTCGGCTGCGCGAGGAAGAAATCTCCGGTAAAAGTTTATCATGCCGAGAAAAGCTCGTAACTGTCGCACGTTGGTGGGGCGAGGGAAATCCTTGATGGCCTGTACTTTCACGTCTAGAGGCCTTGTACCACTCTCAGAGATGCTGAAACCTAAAAAGTCTACCTTCGACACTCCGAAGACGCACTTAGAGGTGTTTATGACCATGCCATATTTTTTTAGCCTGGTGAAGATCTGGCGAAGGTGCTGCTCATGCTGGACTTCATCTCGCGAAAAAACTAAAAAATCGTCGAGATAGGTATAAACGAAATCAAGCCCTCTGGTTATTTCGTCCACAAACCTTTGGAATGTTTGGCTTGCATTCCTAAGTCCGAAAGGCATAAACGGCAATTCGAACAGGCCGAACGGTGTGGTGATGGCAGTTTTGGGAATGTCCTCTGCGCTGACAGGTATCTGATTGTAGGCTTTAACCAAATCCAGAGTGCTGAAGACTTTGCAGCTAGCTATACAATGGGCAAAGTCGTGGATGTGCCTTATCGGATACCTATCAGGTACAGTGCGAGCATTCAACATGCGGTAATCACCACACGGTCGCCACCCGTTGTCTTTCTTCGGTGCCAGATGTAACGGAGAAGACCAAGGGCTTTCCGAAGGTCTGGCTGTACCATCAGCTAGCATGGACTGAAACTCCTGCTTCGCAATTTTCAGTTTATCCGGAGCTAAATTGCGAGGGTTGGAAAAAACTGGAGGCCCTGGAGTCGTGCGGATGTGGTGTACCGTGTTGTGTGGTGTATTGCGGTGTGCACCGGCTGGTCGTGTTATCTCAGGAAATTCATCGAGTATTCTATGATATCGAGTCACGCCAGTCAAAACTTTTACAGAGTGCACATTACAATTAACTAATTCAGCTACGGCAGACACAGTAGTTAAGTTATCAACTAAGCGTTTGTTACGGCAATCTACTATGAGGCTATAAAAGTTAAGAAAGTCTACGCCAATAATTGGTTTCGTAACATCAGCCACTACAAAACGCCAAGGAAAGGTTCTACGTAAGCCTAGGTCTAAGTTTAAGTGTAAATAACCATATGTAGCTATTTTAGTGTCGTTGGCTGCACTCAGTTCATAGTTAGTTCGCGCACGACGGTCACGGAGCACTGATCGGGGGAAGACACACAAATCACTTCCAGTGTCGACAAGAAACTGTGTCTTCGAAACTCGATCCGTGACGAATAGGCGACCGGTTGGAGAAGCATGGCAATCGTCAGTCGCCATTACCGACTGCCGCTGGCGTTTCCCGACTTGAAGTCACAGGGGCGAATGCACTTCGTCGCTTTATCGCCGAATTTGCCATGGTACCAGCAGAGCGGGAACTTGCGGTAGTTCGACTGGGACCTCTGCCTGGACTTGGATCTGTCTCGATTACGCTGGCGGGACCTGCCACGGTTTTGCATGGACAGCTGTTGAACCTGCTTCCGAAGTACGGCAATTTCCCTGGTCAAGTCGCTAAGCACGGATCCGGGGACGGGTTGGCTTACGGCTGCGACTCGTGGCGTTGAGGCAGCAAGCTCGTTGACTCTGTCAGCCAAGTCAGCTAAGTCATCCAGGGTTGCAGATGAAGCTTGACCCGCGAGGACTGTCTGAATGGCATGCGGGAGACGACTTATCCAGATGGTCTTCAAAAAATCGTCATGGACTTCCAGGCCAGCGAGACTTTTTAGATGACGAAGAAAGCTGGACGGTTTCCTATCGCCGAGCTCCTCATGCATTAGTAGCTGTTTTAGTTTCTTCTCGTTGGATGCAGAGAGTCTCTTAATCAGCTCGGTCTTAAGTTTGTCATATTTGTTGTCAGCTGGCGGTTTTATAATAACATCTTTGACCTCCCTGGAGTATTGGTTATCCAACTGGCTGATGACGTAATTAAATTTCGTCGTGTCGTTGGTAATGCCCGCAATAGCGAATTGACCCTCGACTTGGGCAAACCATATCTCTGGTTCTTCCGGCCAGAATGGCGGAACCCGAGCGCTGACCTTATAAACATCGCCACGGTCTATCGATACTCGCACATCACTAGTGCCGCTTTGTGCGCCATGTGCTTCACCTTCGTCAGCCATCTTGTGCTCGTTGTCGGGTCACCAGTATAGGTGGTAATGGGTGGTAGGTATAAGTAAATGACTCCAACTTACGGTTTGATGATATATATATTGTCACAGTCCACACATTACACAGCATATAGTTTAGAAGGCACAATAAATAAGCGAAGAAATAGCACAAACACACGATAGATAGTTCAAGAAAGCACAGAGATAGTTTATAGCGAGAAATACATAAAGAAATAGCGAGTACATAAGCGAAAGCAAGATCGTATGCGTAAAAGCTGAGCAAGGCAAGCGTGCGCTCCGCGTCGTGGTTAAGTTTCGACTGGTCAGATCGGTGCGCGCGCGCTTCACGCGGTCACGCCTGCAGCTGTACATAGCCGTTCACATAAACATCGCGCGAGTCTAGGGATGTCGATGTGTCGATAACTATTGATACCGATACCAAAACCGATAACGGGTGCACACCACATACTATCAATATTGTTTGTTTATGTTGTAAATATAATAATTAAATAGGTTTAAGTAATTATAATGTTGTAAATAAATATTATTATATTAGCGAGTTAGGACTGTGAAATATATTTGTGTGTTATGTAAATAATTAGTTTTAAGGTTTGTGTAAATATAATATTAGGTTAATTAATATTAATATAGAAATGTAGGAAGTATCCCTACATTACTAACAAATAGACGTAATTTGTCTGAATTAAAAGATTTTTATTTTATTTAAACACTGCGGTATTTAATGCCCCTGTGATAAGGGCTATTTTGCACCAAAAGTTGGCAGCCTGATGTGCTAGCCACCTTACCTATCAGTGTTTTCCCCCGAGGGGTTCTCAAAGAAGGCCACCTCGCAATCGTGGGACGGCTACACCCGTACTAGAGGGTCAAACTTTTAATACCCTTCTTTTTCATCGGGGGTAAAAAAGTGTCACTTATGTTGATAATTGTGATATTTTTTAAATGCTACTGGGGGAGACAATAGGCATGATCTTTAATATTTTCAAGACCATGACGTTTAAAAAACATAGCCCCTATGAAATTAATAAAACCAGTTTATTTCCAAAAAGCTGTAGAAACCGATTTTTAAACACACAAAAGTCAATAAATATTCGGTCGATTGACTCCGATTTCTGAAACACAACCCAGACGTCACGATTCTGTATCCCCATACAAAATCTATGGAGGCAGACCGTTTTGTTAGATAATAAATAGTATGTCAACGATTGGTGGTGTCATCTAGCCTATTAATAATAATAATAAACAACAACATCACATACATTGATCTGACTCCGTGGCAAGTAGCTAAAGCACTTGCGTTACAGATATCAGAATCAACAGTGGTATTACAAATAAACTTAAATAAATACATATAACACCCAGACCAGTACAAACAGACATGTTCATGCACACAAATGTTTGTACAATGCGGGGATCGAACCCGCGACCTCTTGGTTAATAGTCAACCTCTTGATTAATACACCAAAGTGGTGGTCAAAATTATAATTGTCTTAAGCTGGAAAAGAGGATTATTTTGGTTTAAATTTCCACTAAACGACGCCAGCGCAGGAACCAAAATACATCCAACTGTAATCACCTGAAAAGCTAGAACTGGAAGTCGTAGAACTTGCAATATCTACAACTCACAACGTGACACAGAAGATGCAACCGGAATCACAACACTGACACCAACAAACACTCGACGCGTTTCGCCACTACACGTGGCATCCTCAGGAGATGTTTTCGCTTCGACAGACTGCGTCGCACGTGAGTCCTATTGTAAGTCCTACGACTTTCAGTTCTAGCCTTTTCAGGTGATTACAGTTGGATGTATTTTGGTTCCTGCGCTGGCGTCGTTTAGTGGAAATTTAAAGCAAAATAATCCTCTTTTCCAGCTTTAGTTATGGATTTCCGCAAAGTAACGCCTGATTCCATCAACTATAATTGTCTTGGTACCTTTCAGTATTCTCCTCCGAGGGGTTCTCGATAATGGCCACCTCGTACTCCTGCGTCGGCTCAACCTGCGCGTTGCTCAGCTCGTACTGCTGGTATGTGTTAGTCTGCTCCTCCACTTGGGGCTGGAAAGAGACAGAGGATTGATCTTTAATGTTAGCTGATTGTGGTAATTATGATTAGCTGACTATTTAAAAATAAATAAAACCATTTATTTCAGACACACATAGTCGATACAGCAAAAAATTAAAAAGTAAATTAGAGTCAGCACACACATAATACATTTTACACAAAAAAGAAATTGAAATGAGACACTTTTTACGGATTATTTAGCGATTTATTTACCTTACGTTTCGGACCCTTTTCAGCGTCCGTGGTCACAGGTAGACTCCTACAGTCAGTCAGACAGTCTACCTGTGACCACGGACGCTGAAAAGGGTCCGAAACGTCAGGTTAAAACAAAATGTAAATTATCGCTAAATAATCCGTAAAAAGTGTCTCATGTTCTAGTGTCTCATGTCTACTGTTCGCGTAAACCGAAGAAACAAATATAAAAAAAGAAAAAAATCAAAGATAAACTATTTAGCTATACTTTGATGCAGCCGAATCCACTGCAGGGGCAGTCTATCCGTCCTGCTACAACGCGCAGAATGTCAAAGGACAGACACACAGACACGGTTTAGCATCGAGGCTGCTTTCTTCCGGAGTATAGTGTGAAAGCCATCATAACTATTGTTAGCGATAGGTTTCATCGCTGGAAAGTGAAACTAGTATACTCCATGTATTATTTAAGCTGTGGAAACTTAATAATTAGTTTTGGTGTTATTTTAATTACTTATTTTGTTATGTAATGTTAAAACTGTATGTATCCCAAAAATCTTCTATTTGAATAAAAATAATTTTCTGTTCGTTGTCTCGCTAAAACTCGAGAACGGCTGAACCGATTTGAATAATTTTAGTCTCAATATATTTGTGGATGTCCAGCGATGGTTTAAATGATGAGAATATATGGAAAAAAATCGAAAACAGCGGGCAGGACAGCGTCTGCCAGGTCCTCTAGTTAATAATAATAATAATAAATCATTTTTTTTCAGGTAACAGACACAGAACAGTATACAGACCCATAATTTTGTTAGTAAAATATAAAAAATAATTAGAAGTTAGTAAGTTAAGTATCTAAACTATCTAAAAAACTCAAAAGTTGGACGGAAGGACTGTCCGATACTGAGTGTAGTTGAGCCTACCTCACAAACGATTGGAGGCAAATCCAGTGCTTCAGCAGCGTATAATACAAATAAAAAAAGTTTGTACTCACAGTGGTGTTAACCTCTGCGGTGTTCTGCACAAACGCGCCGGCGCTCTCCTCGTCCGGCTCGCCCTTGACGTCGTAAATGGTCTCCGCCATCACGATGCGGCCCGACTGGTCCATGGTCCACATGCCACCGAAGGCAAAGTTGGAGGGGTTGCCACTTTGCTCATACAGGATCACTGTGTTGGGACCTGAAAGGGGTAAGTAGAAAGATATTAGATACGCCATTTAGCATTGCCAACTAGGTCTTTTTGTTGTAATGCACACCTATGAGTCAATTGATAAAGAGTTACGCGCGTCTGACAGTAAGTACCCAGATCATCTTTGTACCATGAATTTGAAGCCAAAGGATCTTACAGGTACTATCAAAATTTTGAAATTATTATTCCAATTTTTTGGTAGAATTAAATGCTTGTTTATTAAGAATTTTACTAGTAAAACCGGCGATTCCGGGTGTTCGCGCGATTCAAGCGATTCCCAACGCCAACTAACGGTGAAGTTACGAACTAATTCAAACCTTGACTTGCTGAGAAATGAGAACTGATGATGTTGGAATTTACATATGTACAGAAGAAAATAGATAGAATAATAAGTATCTTGCTATTTAATGACAAGCGAGCAAATAAACAAACCATTTGGATGAACTCTAAGAAATAGCCAAATCCACAAAATCCAATACATGACTATTTGAAGGTTTTTTTTACACATGGGTGGTAGGGTACATGTGAAAACTAAAATATATGATTTCTGCATAATGAGCACACTCAATTCCAGATATAGTATATGATGAACAGGAAATCCTGCACTAGTTGAACGTATTGTCAAACTGTGTTTGTCTTGGAAATCAACTGGTAAAAAATTATGTAAGGTATATGGGGCTTCATGAAGTTGCAGCATACAACATAATGTTGTGACACTTTCAGTTTCCATTTTTTATATTAAATATGTCGCTAATTTTGTATTATTTGCTGCAAACAAAATAAATCATAAATTTATTCAAAGAACACACCAATTACCTAGTCCTAAACTAAGTGTTAGCTTGTGCTATGGTGACTAGAATAACACATAGGATTTGAACCTGGGACAGCCGGTTTTGTAGTCTGGACCTCAGACCACTAGGCCAGACCAAAGCTGTTGTCAAAAATAGCATGCAAACACATATAAAATAGAAGTGTCATGACCAAATGTCATTGTCTTCATGTTGCCTGCTAACAACTACCTCTTTGGTTGCCTATTAAATTTTCACAAGGAAAACAGACTGCTAGATGTCAAGAAAAAAACTATTGTAAGGGTAAAAAATGACAGTCACTTCTTCTTCTTCTTTTTTTTATCTTGGCAATCCATGCCTATCTTCAGCCTTCTTGACCGAGGATGACTTCTGCCATTTTCATCTTGGGGTACGATGGTGATGCAGGTTTTTGTAGTGGGATTTGGCGGGATTGGGTTGGTTTGTTTAATGGCAGTTAGGATATGGTTGTCGGGATAATATATTTAAAAGTATAATTAGACTCAAAAATGTTAAAGAATGTTACATAAATTTTTAGTATAATAGTTATAATATTTAGAGATAAAATACATGAAAGGTTATATGGGAGAGGAGCTTTGTTTTTGACTAGGATGATAGTTACTTCTTTAACTCATAAATAAAACACAAGTTAACTTTGTGTGTTTTTGCTGGTGTGTTGACTTTTGTGAAGCTAATGGTAAGATAATTAAAGCCGGACAATCCTTATTGTTTAAACTTTGCTAGACACAACAGTAAAAAGTGGGAAATCTGACAGATTTAATAATAAATTCAATGAATATGTAAGTCTTGTATCTTAGTTATTACCCAGAAAAAAAGGTTAAATCAAAGTTCTGTACTCCAGACACCAGATCTGTGCCAAGAACACAGAACTCATTCAGTGTGATGACAATGTACTATTGAAATACTAACCCAACTGGACAGGTTCCCCTTTCATGTTGACAAACACAGGCTGCTCAAAGTTCCCTTCCACCAGCTGGCCTGTATGAACTATTTGCTGGCCCTGTTCCACAGGTACCTCCACAACTTGGTTCACAACCTCAACCTTGTCTTTTTCTGCATCAGTCTTGGCTCTGTTCACCATGATCTTTGGTTTTTTTTCAGACTCCGCGGTCTCATCACTTTTCCTCTTTATAACCACTTTCTTCTTGTTTTTCTTGTCCATTTTTACACTTTACACCTGTGGGCACCACTAGAACGCGCGATTTATCCGCTGGGACGCGTTATTGCACAGATATTCACTAGGAAATACGTATCGCCCGTATAACGGCATTGTCCTAATTTCTCACTGCGGCCAAAATTTATTTCTAAAGAAATAGCCAGAAATTGAACTCCGATAGGTTTGTTTACTATTCGCAAACAACGTTTTTAGTAAAAACTGTTCACTTTGGGGTAAAATTTGAAAATATGCTTGCGCGAAAAGGACAGCTCACAGAGACGCCATTTTTGTTCAACTAAAGTTCCTATCTCTCTCTAACGCCTGTTTCCATTTCTTTCTTTTATGTATTTCCCTCCTTTTTCACTGTATAAAGCTGAGTATACCTCGCACAGATTTTTCTGAAACTAAAGTGGCGCTAGTTACGCGCTGTTATGTCAGCTTGGTAAAAAGAATACGAAATGAGCAATGATATAATATCATTGGAAATGAGGGCTTTGTTACTATGCATGTGGCTGCCCCATAATATTGTACTATGACTTAATTAATTTGTTACATTCTAAAAGCTTTTATTGACGTGACAACGTCTTATAAATTGGTTTGCCGGGTGACACTTCAAGAAACTGCGTTACGCTCCGCTCACGTTATGCGCTCACAATGAGAGCGAGTGAGAGGCACGCGTCCCTTCGACTCGGGCATGGTTAGCCCGCCTAAGAGCGAGTGAGACAGACATAAAAAGTGAAAGGCACGCGTCCCTTCCACTCGAGCACAGTTAGCCCGCCTAAGAGCGAGAGAGACAGAGCGAGAGAGAGAGAGTGAGAGAGATAGGCATACACACCGGTTCATGTTATTTATACGAATGAATATTCACATTAAAATTATTTTACCACTCAAAGTCGTTGTCACGTAAAACTTTCGCCCGTATACCGACTTTTTTCTCAGCGGCTGACGTGAACGACACGTGACATTGATTGACTGACTGCCATGACATTTGGATTTTCTTCGGATCGGACAGACGGTAAAATAATAACATTATCTTGTTATCGTGACAATTTTCCCGAAGTTTTTTTGTGCAAGTAATTGTAGTTCGAGTAATTAATTAGTCATTTTCATGCTCATTTTAAATACGCTTACAATACTCCTTCAAGTGGCATTCATAGTTTTTATGTCATTGGTGTCTATGAACATTCTTCGGTACTTCACTGGTCCTCTTCGAAAAATGTCTGTAATTGCTCCAGCGCTCTTCGTAAACCACGGTGGGGGCCCTCTACCCCTTCTTGGAGACAAGGACCATGCAGAATTAACGAAACACCTGCGTGATGATGTGAAAAAGTACCTAGATTTGTCTTCAGTGAGAGCGATCATTCTTGTCACTGCACACTGGGAAGAAGACTCCGTAACTATATCTGCAGGTAAAAAACACGACTTATACTTCGACTACTATGGTTTCCCAGCTGAATCCTACAAGTACAAGTACGACGCGCCCGGCGATCCCGAATTAGCAAGCCGTGTACACACGGCCTTACAACAATCGGGCATAAAGTCTAGACTTGATTCGCAAAGAGGTTGGGACCATGGAGTTTTCGTGCCAATGATGCTGATAAATCCAGCCGCAGACATTCCAATTGTTCAGGTCTCTGTTTTGAGCAATCAGGACCCTGAACAGCATTATAAATTAGGAGAGACATTGTACCAATTCAGAAAAGAAGGTGTGGCAGTCCTAGGCTCTGGTATGTCATATCATAACATGAGAGAGTTTAGGTATGGGCGTCATGGGAAAGTTGTTAATGCTGAATTTGATGAGTTCTTGAACAAAGTATGCACTGAAGAAGATGAAAGCAAGAGAAAAGAAGGCTTATTGGCTTGGAGACAGCAGCCAGGAGCTACCGATGCTCATCCGGTGAGGGCAGCTGAACATTTCATGCCATTAGTTGTAGTGGCTGGGGCTGGTGGCCCAAAGGGAGGTACACGAGTGTTTAAATGGGACATGAGTGGTACATTTCGGTTGAGTGGTTTTGTGTGGAAAGATTAAGAACAACACCTCTAATATCCACTAACCTGATGAACTAAATAATTATGTTTTTTTTTATATATTTTATTAAACACTATTTTATTGTTGGACCAGGAAAAATTGGAAGCTTGAATTTAGATTTAAGACTTTTAAGTTATACCTGTGGATTTTGCAAGAGGTTGATGCATATTAAAGTCGAAAAATGTTTGGGGGTGATCCTCTTTTTGGCAAATACCCATTCTTTACACAGAAAATAATCGGGAGTAACACCTTTCCCCTGTGATGCGGCATCAGCTCTTACACAGGAAGGCAGGAGCCAAAGTTGTCAGATTATAGCTCTACCAAACTAAGTGGCCATTGCATGCATTGATGCTCAATTAATTTTTTTTTTATGTGAACAAAAAATAATTAGAATGTGTGATTGCATTTCAATTGCCAACTGACAATTTTATTAATTAAATAAGGCAATTTGATTTTGTTATATTATCCAATGGTGGATTAGGGTGACGTTAATGGAGGTAAATGCACAATAAATTGTAAAAGCACTTTTTTATAAAAATCTGTTGTAGATCTTAATTATGTTGTATAATAATTATACATTCAAAAAGTACACACATGGACTTATACAAAAAATAGGGTAAGGTATTAAAAAAAGGGATTTAGGCTTATATCAAGGACCTACTCATTAAAAAAATATATTTTGTTAAACTATGTTCTAAGAGTTGGTTATTTTTAAGGAAGTAAGTAAATAAAATATTTTCACAATGCATAAGCACTATGTGTTTTCATTTAAATAACCCATTAAAGATTTTTTGGTAAATAAAATCAGTTAAAAGTAAACAAATGTTAAATTCAAAATGGATTTAATGGCACTCATACTTGTACAAAATAATTTGTAACATCGAAACAAAACTATTGTTACTATCACTAACTAATCTACATGAGGTCACTGGACACCTTTTTTTATAAATATTAATCAGTAGAGAGAGACGGTATTATTATTATATCTGTGGTACTCATAGAAGAGGTATAAAATCTTTTATGCAGTAGGTATGTACCTATCTTTATATAAATTCTGGCAAGAATTAGCCACTTTTATGCCTTAAGATATTAATTTATATTATTAGGCATCAGTATAGAGGGTAGCATACCACCAAAACATAAATCTTAATATGTAACTAATCTATTTATCCTAAGAATTGAGCAAATTAACTATAGCAATCCATCGACAAGACTTCTAACTATGTAATGCTTATATACCTATTCTTATCTAGAGGTGCTTGTGGCGCAGTGGTAGCAGCGCTTTAGTAGTGATACCAAAAGTTAAGCAACCTAAGGCGCGGTCTGCTTGGGATGGGTGACCATTCTGACCATTTAAGTGACGTTTATTTACAAGCATCTCCGTGCTTCAGAAGGCACGTTAAGCTGTTGGTCCCGGTTAATATCGATAGATATTAGTCGTTAAGTCTAGTCAGAAGTCCTCGGGCGGCTTAATAACATCTGACAGTAATAACTTATCTTAGAAACACTCCTCCACCAATCCGCACTGAGCGCGCGTGGTGGAATATGGCTCGGACCACCTCATCTCATAGTTGAGGTGAGGCCTGTGCCCAGCAGTGGGACGTATACAGGCTGATGAGATAAATATACCTACCTATCCAGTTAGTCAGCTCATAAGTCTTATCATACAATTAAAACTTTGTGGCTGAGCGATCGTAGTTTCCTCATCATAGTTTAACTATCGCGCTATACAATGAGAATTAAGATTGATGTTATACCTTTGTAAGACTATAGTTCCTAGACTTCCTAGCGACCGGCGTAACGTCATGACGTCAAGCGGCTAGGGTTACCAGATATCCGGTATTTAAGCGTACAGTCCGGTAATTTTGCGGAAAGTCGGTACTACAGGTCACAAGCGCCTATTTTTCGTGACTTACTTTTGCTGGTAGTGGTCGCGCAACTCGGTCGCGATGAACCAAATGCTAGCTTTTACTATTACTAAATAAACTCTTTAATAAAATGCTCGTGCTTAGAGATCTGGGTGAAAGTGGTCAGCCAGTTGACGTTACACAAATGGTCGTCATTAGGTGCCGTCGAGACGACGCCACGTAGGAAGTACCTGATGGTACCCTTGTCGGATTCGGGGAACGCTAGGCCTCCCCCGCTGTCGCCTTTGCATAAAGCCGTCCCTGGAAAAACGAATATAAAATATAAGTCAAACGTTGGTCAGTTTTGGCCAGGTTGGTTACTATTGGCCTCGTTGGTCAGCAGCAATTGATATAGTCACCATGAGCAATGTCAGTCACTTTTGGCCAGGTTTGTATCTGGTTGCCACGTGGGTCACCATTAACCACGTTGGTTACTATAAGCCAAGTTGGTCAGTCGCAGCCAAGTTGGTCACTTTTGGTCACGTTGGTCAGCAGCAATTTAGCTAGTCACTATGAGAAAAGTTGGTTTCTTTTGGCCATATTGGTCACTGGTAGCCATGATGGTCACTATTAAACACGTCGGTCACTATAAGCCAAGTTGGTCAGTCGCAGCCAAGTTAGTTACTAGTGCGCTCGTCTACTTTCATTCACGTTTAACACAGAGCAGTTGCACGGTCATTATATGTGAACGCGCCCTATGACTTTCCAAACGCTTACCATTCCGATAGCCAGCGCAGATCTTGTCCCCAGTGATGTAAGCTCTGAAGTCTGGGGGGGAGGAGGACTGGCACTCCTGGATCGATATGTAGGGTAGGTTCACCACCTTCAGAAACGGAGACTCCGCCCCGTCAGCACTAGTCAGCCCCCAGCCGGCTACCTGGAATGCAGTAATCATGGATTGAAAGACCTGGAAAAAATTAAATTTTAAACCACGGACGAAAAAGCCCCCTACGTACCACTTACTTTGACCTCTATGTACCAGGCCACTGCCTCGTTGGTGTAATGGCAAAGTTTCTGCCTTACATCCGAGAGGCCCTGGGTTAGAATCCCAGGTCGAGACAAAATTGTTTCTGAGATTTTCTGTCAAAAAACAACTCGGAGTCGGGAAATTGGCAGGGTTACACCCCCGTGCCTCGGAAAGCACGTTAAGCCGATGGTCCTGCGCTTGATCGCTCTCCGGTCATGTCGGATTGCCGTCTCACCGAACTTTGAGTGATGGAACGGTGAATTCACCTGTGTATTGCGCTCACACTTGTGCACCATAATATCTCCTGCGCAGTTGGCTGATCTCTGTTGAGATTGGCCGCCATGGTCCAAATCGGCCAGGAGGACTACTATTATTAGTTAGTCATTAGTGCGTTCGTTGGTCAGGCACTCACCTTTCCTAGGCTGTTTTCCCTTAGCTGTCGCTTCTCGAACACGACGGAGAAGTCGACGCACACAGGGCGGACCAGCGGCGAGTAGACTATGGACTCCACCAGCAGTACCAGCGCTATGTCGTCCTGGAAGTTGGTGGAGCCGCCGAGGAAGCGGGGGGGCAGCCTCAGTTCTGCCACCTGCGGGATAGA
Organism: Pyrausta despicata; assembly: GCA_963921415.1. NCBI lineage: Eukaryota > Metazoa > Arthropoda > Insecta > Lepidoptera > Crambidae > Pyrausta > Pyrausta despicata. Next base: position 1,146,450 of record OY992871.1, on the reverse strand, counting down.
TTATAATCTTAGTTTTATGTTTTACTAGCTGTCTCGGCAAACGTTGTTTTGCCATATAACTGTTAAGGGTGGACAACTCTTATCACTAAGTGGTATGAAAAATAGATGTTGGCCGATTCTCTATTCTCTTAGACCTACTTAATATACTCACGAAGTTTCATAAGAATCTGTCAAGCCGTTTCGGAGGAGTAGGAGAACGAACATTGTGACACGAGAATTTTATAAAAAGATTGTGACAAGCATTCACATTTCAAATGAAATCTAATTCGTTAGAAAAGCAGTTGCAAATTTTGAACCAATGTCTGGGGGCGGAGTGCTTTACGCACGTGACACGCGACCACCATGTATTGGCGCAGGTTCGGTCCAGGCCTTACACAGGTGAATTTTTATATATTATTTATGTACAGCACACTGCCTCGTTGGTGTAGTGGCAAAGTTTCTGCCTTACATCCGAGAGGTCCTGGGTTCGAATCCCAGGTCGAGCCAAAATTGTTTTTGAGATTTTCTGTCATGAATTTCTCTAAAACAGCTCGGAATCGGGAAGTTGGCGGTATTAAACCCCCGTGCCTCGGAAAAGCACGTTAAGCCGTTGGTCCTGCGCCTGATCTCTCTCCGGTCATGTCGTATTGTCGTAACCCAGTTTTTTTGGAACTGTCGCACTTGCTGTGCTGTACATAATAATAGTCCTCCTGGCCGATTTCGACCACGGCGGCCAATCTCAACAATGATCAGCCAACTACGCAGGAGATATTATAGTGCACAAGTGTGAGCGCAATACACAGGTGCACTCACTGTTCCATCTCTCTCAAAGTTCGGTGAGATGGCAACCCGACATGTCCGGAGGGAAATCAGGCGCAGGACCAACGGCCTAACAGGCACGGGGCAACGGGGGCAGCTTGGGGTTATGTGGGACTCCAGGCCTCAGAGAGAGAACCCGTCTACCCACTAAAAACCTGACGGTACTCTCCAGTGCTATGTGAGTCGGGGACGTGGCGGGTTCACCGTAGGCCGAGAGGCCACAGGCATAATATAATTATGCCTAGGTCGACACGATAAGAAGAAGGGACATTGGGGACTCACATCAGACTTCTGCACTCTCTTATCTTCTTCCAGCTTCCAAGGCCGGTAAAGCTTGCCGAGGGCCACGGCGTAGATTTGGGCCGGCAGCGGCTGGACATTCGTGTTGTTCCAGAAGCAGTGGGCAGCTGGAATGATACATTACATTACTGTAAGATAGGAAAAAATAATAGTTTGAAAAACTAAAAAAACACGCTTTTAATCTATAAAGCTAATAAGGGTAGTGGAAAACTCATATCAAATTATTGCATTATCATCAGTAGGTACTTGATACGTGTGCAAAGTTTCAAATTAATCCGATTGCAGGAAGTTGGTGAAAGTTGAGCTCAAAGATTCCGGTACATAGGTACATACAGTCCGAGCTTATAAAAGCGTGTTAAAAAGGTTATTTATTAATTTAAGTTCGGCACAAACATGAGTACAATGGTGGACTTGATGCTGAAGGAATTCTCTACCAGTCAACTATAGGTTCAAGCAGAGAAAACTCAGGCGGTGCACATAAAGTAAAAAGGAAAAACAAACGATAACTCCAAGTTTTTTACGTGCTAAGATATTTTTTTTTTCATCAACCTATATACGGTCCCACTGCTGGGCACAGGCCTCACAACTATAAGGTGGTCCGAGCCATACTCCACCACGCGGGCTCAGTGCGGATTGGTGGAGGGGTGTTTGTAAGGTAAGTGACCAAACTTACTGTCGGATGTTATTAAGCCGCCCGAGGACCTCTGACCAGGCTTAACGACTAATATCTGTATATCTGTCGATATTAACCGGGACCAACAGCTTAACGTGCCTTCCGAAGCACGGAGATGCTTGTATATAGACGTCACTTAAATGGTCAGAATGGTCACACATCCCAAACATGACCGCGCCTTAGGTTGCTTAACTTTAGGTATCACTACCAAAGCGCTGCAACCACTGCGTCACAAGCACCACAAGATAAATGTATAAACATACAAACTAATTACTTACATAAAATAAAATGAAAATACATAAAAAATCATAGACATTCATTATTGCGGTGCCTCAATCACGTCAAAGGATATAAACGACACGGATTCGTTAACCGACTCAGGGAGCATATATGTCGTTTCTTGCCTGGTGCCTCACCTGAAATAACAACTCTAGCGCTGACCAGCGACCCGCCACATATCTGCTTGTACGGCACGGTCGTCTTCCGGTAAATGCCGGCGTGCCAGGGTATCTCCGCCTTCTCGGCCGCTACGCCGCCAGATATCAGACCCTCGCCTGATGACACCACGCCGCATTCTGTAATGGACATGGTTTTTAATGGTGGTGCTTACGTTCGTCACAGCTCAGTTTCCAGAAGGCCCGTATAGTACACCTCTAATATGTAACATTGGTGTGTGGGATTCGCTGCAGTCGTGTATACAGGACGAAAGTCCTAGTTTAGAACGCAGAAGTACTTTAAATTTTTAGTACCTAATTTAATGTGTACCAAATTACGTAAACCATGTAAGCCTTTATTTATTATTCAGATTAACATGTTAGCGCACAGATCACTCCAAAGCGCATACGTGCATCACAATACCAAATACATAATCAAAAAACCATGTCATAGTACGTACACATCTTAATATATATAATCTTCTTAATATATATAAATCTCGTGTCACAATGTTTGTCCTCAATGGACTCCTAAACCACTTAACCGATTATAATAAAATTCGCACACCATGTGCAGTTCGATCCAACTTGAGAGATAGGATAGTTTAAAACTCAAATTATAGTCGCAATTTTAATTTATTGCTAATTATTTGTCTGTTATTATTTGACAGTCACAATTATCTGTTAACTCCAAATGATTCTAACAGATGTCGATACCTTTCGACTGGGTTGAGTAAGTAATCATTAGATGGCGCTGCTATGGTAAATCTACGAACGTGTCATATAAGCTACATTTTAACAGCATAATTACCACGTGTTGTTGACGCTATAAAATTAATTAAATTTATTTTGTAGTGAACGAAATACCATATAATTCAATTATTTCCACTTTTTAAATTTTTGGTGTTAGCATAGCCGGCCACGTGTCGTGTTACTTAGACTGAAGAGTGAATTGAATTCTAATCAATAGATGGCGCTGCTATGGTAAATCTACGAACGTGGCATATAAGCTACATTTTAACAGTATAATTACCACTTACTATAATGTAATATAACAAAAACTTTAGTTGACTTATATATTTTGCATATTTTAAAAAACGCGCGTAACTAATGTCAATGTCATTCGATGACATTGTTCAATCATTGCAACGCTAAGGCGGTACGAAGTTCGCCGGGTCAGCTAGTAGAAATATAAATACAAATTTACAGTCAACAAATGAGAAATAATAATAACAATACAATCAAATCAAAAACAATGTAGAAATACATTTTCGTTGTCGTCTTGGCAGCTTATGTTCTGTTTGCAGCAAATTGGGTTAGACATAATCCTGAATGAAATTACTTAAAGTCCGTCGCCAACTGTTTATAAAAATACAGATTTACAAACCTACATTAAGATACGCTCGTTCGTGCAAATGGGCTTTAGTAGGTAGCCGAATTTTTCTTTAATGAATAGAGAATAGTTATTTGTTATACAAGAGTGCAAAGTTGCTTTTTAACCGCGTGTTCAAATTTGATGACCGAGCAAGAGAAGGATTCTAAAATTGAATCACGAGCGCAGCGAGTGATTCAAAATTAGAATCCTGAGCGTTAGCGAGGGAATCAAAAGATCACGAGGTTAAAAATCTTTGCACTCGAGTGCAACACGTAACTTTTCATTCCACCTTACCGAGGAAATGACAAAATGCAAAAAAAACCGTTGACAATCACAAGACTTTTATTTCAGTTTAGGTATTAACTACTACATTATGACAGGTAAGTATTACAGAATAATCTTTAAATTATAACAAAATAATACTTAGGTATAATAAATCAAAATTGAAAGTAACGTTGCTACAGTTATTTAAATTGAGTGTAATATTTTTGTTGGGTACTGTAATATTGGTGTTAGTCACTTGTGTACTGTTTTTCGAGTGCTTGCTTTCTTGTTCTCGGATAATTCTATAAAATATGCCAGCAAAACGTTTTCTGAGAAAGTTTTGGCTCCTTTTGCTAGTCGCCACGTGTTGAGAATAACGTACTGTTTTAAATACTTCTCGCGTGTTTGTTGAGGGAGAAAGATCATTTGCGCATTATTAACAGTTTCAGTCAATTCTGTTGGCGTTAAACAAACTTCCTCGTCGCTAGAATCACTCATTTTAGTTTTTTAACTTGTTTTCAAGTTTCTTGTTTTTAAATAAGGTTCAACAATGACGTGAAAAAATGCCGCGTAAAGAACCGCCTACAAAGCAAATTGAAAAAAGAACACCAAGTAGGTTCCGAGTTTGAGTTTTTAACAAATTAAAAAAATGTTGTATGATATATTTGGCACCATAGAGGTAGCAAAAAATAGGTTTAATGATTTTTTTAATTCACAAACTTGGTGCACACCATGTTCTAAATTCAAATTTACTTTAACCTCTAGTGAATAAAAACGGCTTTTCCACTCAGATATTGAAGAGCAAAATGACTCTTTCCGAGATGGTGGGATGAAAAAAAAATTGTCAGCCTATGTGTGACAAATAATGGGGTAGTAATAATTAAAAAATTAAAGCTTCAAATGTTTATTTCCAATAAAAATGTTATTTAACTTTTATCCAACACAAAAACATCTCTTGAGATAAAGATATGTACTTACTGGAATGGTCTATCTATAATATTTTTCATATTTATCTAAGTATTAACTACATCTCCAACCATTTTTAGTAATTTATCATCATGATACTGACATATTTGATATATTGACTGCCTCGTTGGTTTTTGAGTTGGTTGGTCGAAGTTTTTGCCTTGCATACGAGAGGTTCTGGGTTCGAATCCTAGGTCGAGCCAAAATTAATTCTGAGATTTTCTGTTATGAATTTCTCAAAAACAGCTCGGAGTCGGGAAGCTTGCGGTGTTACACCCCCGTGTCTCGGAAAGCCAGTTAAGCCGTTGGTCCTTCGCCTGATCTCTCTTCGGTCATGTCGGATTGCCGTCTCACCGAACTTTGAGAGTGATGGAACAGTGAGTGCACCTGTGTATTGCGCTCACACTTGTGCACTATAATATCTCCTACACAATTGGCTGATCTCTTTTGAGATTGGCCGCCATGGTCGAAATCGGCCAGGAGGACTTTATTATTATCATCATCAACATCAGTCAGTTTCTGGTGTGACTGGTGTCACTTGACCATCCCAAATACTATAAACAGGAGATACTTGTTTTAAATTGTCAAAGTCAAACATCATTGCTTCGTTTATTTTAGTATCGCTAGCTTTTTGAGCATCAGAATCGCGCGGTATTGAAACCTCAATTTCTTTTGAAGAATCTATAAGTGTGCGCTTCCTTGCGGATACAATTAGTTCATCAGTAATATTAGCAACTCTGTTTCCATTAGAAGATGGCAATTTTTTCCTTCGATTACTTTTATTTTTATTTATCAGGTTACGAAGCAACTGCTTTAAAGGTGTTTTCTGTTCGTTAACATTTTTACCTGGCTTTGGCACATCATTATCTTTTTCAGATTTGACATTCAATACATTACTTTCTAAACAAACTTCTTTGTTAAATGCAACCTTATTTTTACTATTGCTATCTTTGTCATCCTTAACAGGTTGTTTTGTGCTCACATTCGTCACTTCAGTTGTATTAGAAGGAAGATATGTCACTTCATTTCTTGTAGTATTGTCATTTTTATCTACTTTACCATGTTTTGTGTGATCTGTATCACGATCATCATGTATACTGAATTCAAAACCGCTGATATGAATTTCAAACCTGTCATCTACAATAGCGACATCCAAACCTGCAAGACAGCGGGCGATGTAGTCCCAACTGCCGTCAATACACCGCATGTAGGGTAGTACACCGTTGTAATAGTAGTTCGGCTCTCGGCATTCGGGACGGACGATGGTTCCATCCGGTTCGTATTCGCCACAAGCTCGGGTGCCAATGTTGGCACCGGTGAGGACGCAGCGGTATTCTACGCTCTCGTCTTTGTTCAGCCTGCAGAATCCTGTAGCAAAAGAGGAAATATAAAAATAAATTATTTAATTATATCGACTTAGGGAGGTATGTAGATTGACTAAGATGTCGTTAAACTAAGCGAGAGATCCCAGGGCAACTAGTTAACATCCGACAGAGAGGTTTGTCACGAATCCGCACTATACTGTGGGGTCTGAATCACCTCATCGTTGAGGTGAGAATGTGTGTCCAGCAGTGGAACGTATGCATATAGGCTAAAATGATTCATCGCTTACATAAGCTGGTCCTTAAGGTAAACCATTTTATTTATTTTCAACACCTCGGTATCGATTAGAATCGTCTCATTAAAAAAAATGTATGAAAGAAAAAGGTCTAATATATGACCCTTGCGGTAGTCACACGAAAAAATAATGAAAGCTACTTACGCACGCAATCCCCAACATCTGGAGACCACACTCCGCTCAGACATAGCCTGTCTTTTATATCCCCAACCAGTCCGAAACCAGGGTAGCATGTGACATTGTAGCTGACACTGTCAAAGGCTTGACCGGGGACTGCGCTCGGCAATCCGGGAACTATGTAACTGCCGTGAGCTGGGAACGGTGGTAGGATGCAAGATGTGGCCGACGGCGTTCTGTAAAAGTAACATTAATTGTTCAATTTACTGTTCTAAGAGTCTTCATCATCAGACTATATACGTCCCACTGCTGGGCACAGGCCTCACCTCAACTATGGTGGTGCGAGCCATACCTCCAGCGGTGCGGTGGAGGGGTGTGTGTAAGGTAAGTAACCAACCTTACTGTCAGATGTTATTAAGCCGCACGAGGGCCTCCGACCAGGCTTAACGACTAATATCTATCAATTTTAACCGGGACCAACAGCTTAACGTGCCTTCCGAAGCACGGAGATGCTTGTAAATAGACGTCACTTGTATGGCCAGAATGGTCACCCATCCCAAACATGACCGCACCGTAGGTTGCTTAACTTTTGGTATCACTACCAAAGCGCTGCAACCACTGCGCCACAAGCACCTCTAGGCAAGTATAGGTATATTAGCATTAGTTAAAATTCTAATCTATTCTAAGAGTCTGATAAATCTATTTGGAGTATCCAGTTTCTTACGTACGCAGGTTTTGAAGTATCTATTCTGTTGCATAGCTCAGCCGATTCGTCAGAGCCGTCAGCGCAGTCTTTGACCTGTAAAACCGTTAGCATTAACGTTAATATAACATGACCATACCATTTAGGTACTCTTGATTAGAAGAAAAAGCAATTGGAGATTTTTACAACCCATGGACTAGAATTCTATAAACTGTTTGAATCACATGGTAGGATCATGATTCTTCTTAGGCGTATTAGCAGAGATGTGATTCATAGCATAAGACTTAGTAATTAAATCAAAACTTCAAATTGTCACATACATCTTTCTTGGAATCTTTGACGTAAATTCAAAACTATCATTTCTGGACCTTACTGTATTTCTGTTTTAGGATTATTATCTTATTTAAACATATCTTACTATTTAACAATATCAATTTCAGCTCAAGAATCTGCACATACCCCATCACAATCAGACCCTTGATCGACGCACGCGCCATAAGCGCATTGGAACAGGTGCGCGCTGCACACATTTCCTGCGCACGCGCGCACCGTCTCGTCGGAGCCGTCTCTGCAGTCCTCAGCGCCATCACAGAGAAGGTAGCTGGCTATGTCCTGGCCGTCTTGGCAACGGAACTTGCCTGCGCTGTGAGGAATGCACAATTTAAGGAATTGCATCGCCGCCGTGTTCCGTGACCTTTGATTAGTAGTGACCGCCAGTGTCTATATCCGAATGACTGAAAGTTACCGTATACTGTCAGCTTCTTACTAAAAGCTATCTGTGGTTTCAGTTTTTTTATAGTTGAAAACAAGAGAACGAGTGTTGGTTTTAGGTGCAAAATGGATTATTATTCTCTTTATTTAAACTGTGTCTTAGGGATGATTTTTCAATATAATTATAAGAGTAAAATATTAAAATTATACAAATCCTAAAAATATTATAAAAACCTAACCCTAGCGAGCTGCAAGCAGATGAGCGGGGCCGCGGGGCTCGAGCTACCGGCAGTTAAGGCTGCAGAGAGAAAACCTCTTTATCATTTTTATAACTGACCTTGATCGACTCTCGTTCCGGCACCTGGGCAGCAGTTCGTCGGAGTTGTCAGCGCACTCTTTCACGCCGTTGCACGGCGCCGTGCCGTCGACGCATGCGCCGTACGTGCACCGAAACCAGTTCGATTGGCAACTGAAATTATGCAGTAAGCATGAAGAATTACATTGATGAACAGCTGGAATTAGACTTTTGGTAAAGAAAATTATTACAATAGAATACAAATGGATGTAATACTACTAGATGGATAAGAGAGTGTGGAATGGTTGACGATTTTACTTGTACTGAGAGCTTAGGTAACTAACTCATATTGCGCGATTCAGGTTTGTATGTGCGCCATTTTTAGTTCGAAGCCGAGTTACAGATGGCCTATGAAGAAATGTTACATCGGTAGATGTCGCCATAATATACCCCGTAAGTTATGTGAATAAAACCTGGTTAAATGTGACATTAGAATTTACCAAGCAAGAAAACACTTACACGCTTTTCCTGCAAAGCGGGAAGGTTTCGTCACTACTATCAGGGCAGTCTGGGATCCCATCGCATTTCCCGTAGACGGCTATGCAGGTACCATCGCGGCAACGCCACTGGTTTTTTCTGAAAAACATATTTGATCAAGCTTGTTATATTTAAATCGATATAATCACTCAGTATCAGTATAGCATTGCACACAATGATGTAAAATTGTGTTTTTCCCATACAAGCTGTAGGGTAAAACCGGGATAGATGCCCCACTTTCCAAAATCGCTCTATAATCAAAACAATTTATTTATGAAACTTTTGTTTACAAATTTATGAAAAGTAAAAAACGTTGTCTTCGATTTATTTAAAGTATTAGGGACTTTTGCGGACCTAAGCATTTTGTGACATCTATCCCATACAGGTGATAGATGCCCGACCCATATTAATGCGTTTAGGATAGAAGACTCACCGGAAAAATGGGCATCTAGCCTCCAAAATCTTTGAATTCACTTTGGCATTGCATGCTGTCGCAACGAGACATACAACTGAGTCAATTGAGATAGAGTTAGAGATTATTTTGATAGATATGAAAAAAAGTTACCTATCTAATTTATCTGCAAAACTAATGTTATTATAATCGGGTCATCTATACCACTGGGGCATCTATCTCGGCTTTACTCTACTTATATAGAAAAGCGTTTTGACTGTTGATAAAAAGTACGTCAACGATTGGCGATGCAACACCCTATTCAATAACTTGTAACGGCCGCATCACTCGATTTAGACTCACCTGCATCCAATTTGTCTCTTCCATCTGTGTGAAACCAATTGCTGGCCAGCATCCCTTAAAACAAAATGATTTTATTACTAACTAGAGGACCCAGCAGACGTTGTCCTGCTCGCCATTTAAAAAAAAATACTTATTTTCTCATTGTTTAAACCTTCTCTGGACTGCCACAAATATTTCAAGACTAAAACTATTCAAATCGGTTCAGCCGTTCTCAAGCTTTAGCGAGACTAACGAACAGCATTCATTTTTATCCTACACTTCGCCAATGTTATCAACAAAATATGGATCACCAGCAAGAACTCTTGTTGTCAAGCTCTCAGCCAAACATAAGTTGGATCGCGCAACTCAGATTGGAGCATGGCAAGTGTAGGGTCAAAAGCTACAAATTCAAATCATTTATTGCATATCACATTACATCAAGTTGGTATAAAAGATTAAATGATATTGGTACATGTGACGCCCTGCACAGGGCATAGCAACATTCAAGGAGACCCTCAAAAGCGTAAGGAGAACGAGATAAAGGACCAATGAAAAGAATGCACAAGACTGCAACGATTGCTGTTACATTGCGAAAGTGAATACATGAATAATGATGGCATAGATTGCGAAAATGGCCTTTACCAGAGGTCGGAGTCAGGGTGAAGAACGATCTGAAAAAAAAAAGGATTATTTTGCTTTAAATTTCCATTAAACGACGCCAGCGCAGAAACCCAAATACATCCATCTGTAACCACCTGAAAAATCTAGATTCCTGGGTTTGAGTCTTTGGGTTCCTGCGCTGGCGTCGTTTAGATTTAAAGCAAAATAATCCTATTTTTCAGCTTATGTCATGGATTTCCGCAAAGTAACTAACGTCTGATACCATCAACTATGAAGAAGGAGCATATTTTGAAGCATACAGCTCAATCAATCATAGGCATAAGCAATGTCTGTCTAACTAGGTCTATTGAAAACTTACAGTGGCTTATCAGTTCCATTGAGACAGATTCTCATGTCCTCGTCAGAGCTGTCTACGCAATCCTGGACGCCGTTGCAGAGAGCTGTCCCATCGACACAAGCGCCGTAGCGACATTGGAAGGTGTGGGTGGCACATCTGGAAAAAAATGTTTTGGTGAGTTGCCTTACTTAGGTTTACCATTTACAACCAAAGACGCAAAAAATTGAAGTAACGTTTCTACCCAAAGGCACCACATCGGTACACCTACTGGTACCTTACCAATGTAACAACTCTTATCATTTCATAAATTTCTAGCTGACTCGGCAAACCTTGTTAATTATTGTGGACAACCCTTATCAGTAAGGTATATGAAAAATAGATGTTGGCCGATTCTAAGACCTACTCAATATGCTCACAAAATTTCATGAGAATCGGTCAAGCCGTTTCGGAGGAGTACGGGAACAAACATTGTGACACGAGAATTTTATATATAAGAAGATATAAAGAGACTATGCTTCACATAAGGTGACGTAACGAGCATAATATCCATGCTGGCTGAGCTGGTTTTGATTAAGATATACCAACCTACATGAAAGAATGATCAAAAAGCACGGAGTCACCCAGGATGCCGCATCGACTAACTTAACATAAAATTATACGAATGGCTTTTAAATAAAAACTTTTACAGCATTAAAGAATTTTTGAATTGAACTATTAAGTGTTATGTTGTGCTCTAATATTTCTGGACATATTATTTTGATTGGATTTATGACTTAATGTATTTATTCTAAACTAGCTTTCGCCCGCGGCTCCGCCCGCGTGGACTAATATTTTTCGTATCCCACGGGAACTGCATATTTTTCCGGGATAAAAAGTAGCCTATGTGTTATTCCAGACTATTATCTACCCCTGTGCCAAATTTCAACCAAATCCATTCAGTAGTTTTTACGTGAAAGAGTAACAAACATCCATACATACAAACTTTCGCCTTTATAATATTAGTAGGATTATCTAGTAGTTAGTAGTAGTTTAGTAGTAGTTAACACCATATTTACATGCCATGATTGTGGCGATACATGCCGTTCTATAAATGTAATGTAAATCTGTATATGTACCGTGTTTCGAAGTAAATAAATGGAATTTAATTGAATTGAATCGATAAATCCATTCACAGGTATAATTTCGTTTTTTTTCTTTGCAATCGACATGGATCTATGCACATCGTATAAATAAACAAATATACAACAAAATCACATACATTGATCTGACTCCGCGGTAAGTAGCTTAAGCACTTGTGTTACAGATATCAGAATCAACAGTGGTATTACAAAAAAACTTAAATAAATACATATATCACCCAGACCAGTACAAACAGACATGTTCATGAACACAAATGTTTGTACAGTGCGGGGATCGAACCCACGACCTCTTGGTTAATAGTCAACTTTTTGACCATTAGACTAGTGGTCGTCAAGTATGGTAACTATTTATACGTTAAGACGTATACTTAAAAAACATCTCCAGTAAAGGATAGCGTACCGACAGAAGGCCCGCAGTATTTGCTTTCGCGCGATAACAAAACTAAAACGTTTGCAGAAATGGCACGCAAAACCGGGCAGTGGGAACGTAATCCTCCAAGCCAAGAATGGATACTAGTTCAGAAGAAAAGACTACGTAATAGATTTATAGGTCAGAAGGGTAAGGCTGTAACTGAACCTGAAAACCGATTCAAAGCAGCTATTACAAAGGTACCTATTTTTGTAAACAACGTGCACAAGGATACCTCTGAATGCGACATTAAGGATTACATTTTGAGCAAAACAAAAGTAGATGTTGATCCAATTAAAATGAATAAGATAGAAAAAGAATACAATTCTTACAAAATACTTGTACCGGAACAAAAGTTAGATGTATTTTTGGATCACAGCCTCTGGCCCGAGGGAATATCCTTTAGAAAGTTTGTACACTTTAAGAGAACAATAAAAAAAAAAACCTATAATACCTATCTAAATGGATGAAAATATTACATCTTGCTCATTCGTCAGTTTCAACTGCAAAAATATCAAAACATCTTTTCAATGTGTAAATGAGTTGTGCCAGTCAAACGACATTATAGCACTCCAGGAGACCTGGCTCACTCCAGAAGACTTACAATTCTTAAGTGACATACATCAAGATTTTTCTTTTACGGGCAGATCAGCAATGGATACCGCGGCTGGAATTATTCGTGGTCGACCCTACGGAGGTGTCGCTCTATTGTGGCGAAGGAATCTATTCAGTACGGTATCTGTCATACAGTGTACTAGTGTTCGTCTATGCGCTATTAAAATAGCATTACGTGATAAGTGTTTCTTAGTGTTTTCGGTCTATATGCCCACGGATTGTGCGGATAATTTGGCAGAATTTACTGACTGCCTAAGTGAGATCAGTGCCATCATTCAAAGTTGTGACGTAGAATCTGCCTTCATCTTGGGAGATTTCAACGCACACCCAGGTACTATTTTTGGTAATGATTTACTAGATTTTTGTTCTGAACAAAAATGGAGATGTGTGGACTTAGAAAGACTAGGCGGGGTATCGCAATCATATACATTCGTTAGTGACATTTATGGCTCTCGACGATGGCTAGACCATTGCATTGTTACGGAAGCTGCATGGCAAATAATAACCGATGTCAGCATTTTATACGATGTGTATTGTTCTGATCATATGCCTCTGCGTTTAACATGTAATTTGAATACAATCAAAGCTAAAATTAGAATAAGTAGTCAATGCTCGAACAAAGTTTTATGGGGTGAAAGAACCGCGCAACAAATTGACAAATATAATGAAATTTGTAATACTGTTATATATTCGGTGCGTCACAGGTTGATCCTGAGAGCGGGCTGCGCCCCGCCTCGCCCCTCACGCCCCGCTAACTAGTTTACCGAGTGCAAAATAAAAGTCAGTGTGCAACGAACTAGCGAGTTTCATTGACGCGTCCCCGCGTCCCGCACCCCTCTGCTTCATACTTAACACGTGGCGACGAACGGATTCACAATTCACATCGGTGCACCATGGGGTCTACGGGAGTTTTGGTTGGCGTTTTGTCCTCTTTTGATCACCTGTCACAAGACTGGGGTGGTTACGAAGCGCGATTAAAGCAGTGGTTTATCGCAAACGACATAACCTCAACAACGGACAAAGGGGGCATCAAACAGCGGGCGATACTGTTATCTTCGCTCAGCGAAGCAACTTTTCAGCTAGTAAAAGACCTGGCACTACCGAACAAGGTGGAGGAATTAGAATTCGAGGCCATCACCAAGCTTCTTGATGATCATCTCACACCTAAAAGGTTCGGGTTTGCAGGAAAATCAGAGTTCTATTCTGCAACACAGAGGCCGGGAGAGAGCCACACTCAATGGGCGGCTAGGATTAGGGGTTTGTCAGCTCACTGCGGCTTCAAAAACTTGGAGGAAGCCTTGCAGGACAAGTTCATCATGGGAATGACGGCAGGACACGAACGCGACAAACTGTTTGCTCAAGATCAGCGAGACCTCACGCTTGCAAAGGCCATAGAAATGGCGGAAAGCGTACGCTGCGCACGCCAGGCGTCGTCAGCGGCGGCCGGCGGCGGCGGCGGCGGCGGACCCGGGGCAGCGGCGAGCGTGTTCAACATATCAAACAAAAAAGAGAAGTGCAGTGTGTGCGGGTTTAACAACCATAAAGCTAATCAGTGCCGTTACAAAAATTATAAGTGTAAACAGTGCGATACAAAGGGTCACTTGCGTAAAATGTGTCCTAATAACGGTAAAGTTAAATACGTAGACGAAGGTAACGAGGACAGAGGAGACGATGGTAAGTGTTTGTTTAACATACGTTGTCAAAAAGGGAAACCTATGACTGAGTACGTGTCGATCGGTGGGTTGTTTTTACAGTTTGAAATCGATAGCGGGTCTGCGGTAAGCGTTATCTCAGAAAATACTTACAAAACTAACTTTAAAAGGTTACCGTTGTCACTCTCCAAAAAGAGATTATTTAGTTATACTGGGGAGATTATAGAAACTAAGGGTGTAGTTTCTCTGCCTATATCATACAATGGGCGTACGCGATCGCTAAATGTGTATGTAGTGCGTGCAAGCGGGCCGCCGCTTTTAGGGCGCGACTTTATTCACGAATTCGAACTGCAACTGGCGCCGACTCCGGCCCTCGCGCCCGAGCCGACGCCGGCCGCTGCCCCGACGCCGAAGCCGGCGCTCGCACCGACGCCTAAGCCGGCGCCCGCACTGACACATAAGCCCGCACCGGTTATCGTACTGCCTAAGGATGACAACGATTTTTTAAGCCATCTTAAAACCTTGTTTCCGAAGGTGTTTTCGGGTGATTTAGGGTTATTCAATAAGTATAAGGTTAGCCTTAAGTTAAAGCCGGACAGTAAACCGGTCTTCTTCAAAGCGCGACCGGTGCCCTATGCTCTAAAAGATAAATTAGATAAAGAAATTGACAGGCTTTTATCTTTAGGTATTTTACAACCTGTGGAACACGCTGAATACGCCTCGCCCGTAGTCCCCGTCTTAAAAAAAGATGGCAGCATACGGTTATGTGCGGATTACTCTGCCACAATTAATAAACAGTTAGTAATTGATCATTACCCTTTGCCTACTGTACACGATTTACTAGCTAAATTACATGGGGGCGTGCAATTCAGTAAAATTGACCTCTCTATGGCCTACAACCAATTCTTATTAGATGATGAGTCGCAAAAAATTACGTGCATTAACACACATCGCGGACTTTTTAATTTCACGCGGCTAGTGTTCGGCTTATCGAGCGCGCCGTCAGTATTTCAACGCGCGATGGAATGTTTACTTTCCGGCATAGAGGGTATAATTTTTCTATTGGACGATATATTAATCACAGGTTCGACGCCGGAAAGTCACAAACAAAGGCTTATCGCAGTTTTACAATGCCTAGATAACGCGGGATTAACAGTCCAGATGAGTAAATGCGAATTTTTTAAACATGAAATATCTTATCTCGGCCATGTCATTGATAAGCATGGGGTTAGAAAGTGTCAAGACAAAGTGAATGCTATTTTGCAAGCCCCTAAGCCGTCTAATGTATCACAATTACAATCGTTCCTCGGACTCACTAACTATTATAGAAATTTCGTGCCGGATGCGTCGTCGATCTTGAGTCCTTTATATAATTTATTAAATAAAAAAACGCAGTGGGAATGGACTCAGGTTCATGACGATGCGTTTATTCGAATAAAAACGATTTTAGCTTCCGATAAAACTTTAGCTCATTTTAACCCAGCCGCAAAATTGATACTTACGGTGGACGCGTCACCGACTGGATTAGGAGCCGTACTCTCACAGGTGAACATAGACGGCATCGAAAGACCAATTTCGTACGCGTCACGAACGCTAACGGCGGCGGAAAAAAATTACGCACAAATTCAGAAAGAGGCAACCGCCATAGTTTTCGGTGTTCGGCGATTCCACCAATACTTGTACGGTCGGGCCGACCCCTTTGTGCTACGAACGGATCATAAGCCGCTTTTAACTATATTCGGTTCACACAAAGGCATACCGGAAGTGTCAGCTAACCGGCTCCAAAGATATGCTATATTTTTAAGTGCATATAATTACGTGATTGAGTATATAGGTAGTAAACAAAATAGCGCTGATTATTTATCGCGGGTTTGTTTTGACACGGGAACGTCAGATGAACTCGGCACAAGCGAGGATCGCGCCACCTACATCAATTTTGTGGTCGATGGCGACCTTCCGGTGACGCTGAATGACATTCGGCGCGAAACAGCTTCCGATACGCTCCTGTCCTCGGTGAAGCGCCTAGTAATGGATGGCTGGCCTCGTAAACTTCCCAATGCCGAATTAAGACCCTTTTTTAATTGTCGGCTACAGTTGTCATACGAAGACGGAATTTTAATGCGAGGGCATAAAGTCGTGATTCCTTTGGTTTTACGAGACACTGTGTGTAAGGAATTGCATAGCTCACACTTCGGTATTGTAAAAATGAAGGCGGAGGCACGCAGGCGGCTGTGGTTCCCCGGCGTGGACGCGGCGCTCGAGGCGCTGGCGGCGGCGTGCGCCGTGTGCGCCGCGCTGCGCCCGCGCCCGCCCCGCGCGCCGCTCGCCGCGTGGCCGCTGCCCCCGCATCCCTTCTACCGAGTGCACCTAGACCTTTTGGGACCGCTTAATAACTACATGTTTTTAGTAGTGGTTGACGCCTATAGTAAGTGGGTGGAATGTTACGATGTCTCATCGACTTATAATTCGAAAGCGGTTATCAGTAAATTATATGATATGATGTCACGTTTTGGGGTTCCGCATACTTTGGTTAGTGACAACGGTACCTCGTTCACGTCACTTGAATTTGAAAATTTTTGTAATGTGAACGGTATAAAACATGTATTTTCACCAGCCTACCATCCAGCTAGCAACGGCCAGGCTGAGAGCTTTGTTAAAATTGTTAAAAAAGGTCTTAAAAGCTTAATCTTACAAGGGTGTAATAAAAAGACCATCCATGATAAAATAGCAAAATTTTTATTTGACTACAGGAACTCTAAAAACAGCACCACCGACAAGTCACCGGCTGAAATAATATATGGACGCCAAATGCGATCCCGACTTGATTTGTTAAGTCCGATCACTCCCTTGTCATCTTTGTCCTCCGACCTTCGTCTAACAGTCGAACAAAACCAGTCCTTACAGGCTAAGTATTACAAGGGCACTCGTAGGCCAAACTTTAAGGAAGATGATCAGGTGTGGATAACTAAAAACATGAACAATAATAAATACTATTGGGTTGAAGGCATTATAAGGAAGAAAATAGGACTCGTCATGTATACTGTATATGTACCGCAGTTCAATGCGGAGGTGACTAGACACGTCGATCAAATCAGAGTGCGTTGTAATTCAACGACAAGCAACGGCCGGCACTGGGATCCAGACGTGGTGCCAGATGTGACACCACGGCCTACGGCGACCACCTCTGCAACGGGGGAAACACCGGGAGGGGACGAAGGCTCCGCGAGCGAAATAGAAACAGCGCCGTCGACATCCAGCCCACCCGCCACACCACCGCGCGCTATGGCACCTCGTCGCAGAGCGATAAGTCCTATTTTCTCAACCCCGACATAATTTAACGTCAACAGTATATAGGAAACTTATAGACAAGCCATATATTTTAATTAGACATTGTATGTACATTACTAGACTTAAGCAGTAAATGTTAGTAACGTGTGTAGCTTAAGAGGGAGGGATGTTATATATTCGGTGCGTCACAGGTTGATCCTGAGAGCGGGCTGCGCCCCGCCTCGCCCCTCACGCCCCGCTAACTAGTTTACCGAGTGCAAAATAAAAGTCAGTGTGCAACGAACTAGCGAGTTTCATTGACGCGTCCCCGCGTCCCGCACCCCTCTGCTTCATACTTAACATACACAGCTTAGAGAAATTGACTTCCCAGTTGAATTAATTTCTTGCAATAGCTATAAGTGCTGTGACGAAATGCATAAATCTATTATAAATAGATTGTACACTCAGATTATAAATGTGTTAAGAGATGCAGCTATAAAGACTTTTGAAAATAAATACGTTGGCAAGAAAAGACATGTTATTGGTTGGAATAAATATGTTAAGAGGGCGCACAGTGAGGCCAGGCTTTGTTTTCAATTGTGGATTTTACATGGCAAACCATCAGCTGGACCAATATACGTTAGAATGCAAGAATCTCGCAAAGTATTCAAGTCAAAACTTAAATGGTGCCAGAACAATGCTAATCAAATAAAAATGAATCAACTGGCATATCATCATAAACATAAAAACTTTTCTGACTTTTGGAAACTAACAAATAAACTTAATCCAAAGCCTGGAATCACTGTGAGCGTTGACGGTTTAAGTGAAGCAACACAGATTGCGAATTTGTTTAGACAGCACTTTCAGGTGTCTCCTATTGAGGTCAAGGCTGAGGGGCCCAACACTGAGCGCGTTGATAGAAAAAATAGTCAGATTATTTTTACTGCAAGGGACGTTGCGCGAATTCTTAAAAGTATGACGAGGGGCAAATCGCCAGGACACGACGCTCTCAGTGTTGAGCACCTCAGATACGCTGGTGTTAACCTTCCCAGAGTGCTGTCCTTGCTGTATAACCTGTGCATTGCACACTCATACCTTCCAGACGAATTGATGAAAACGATTGTAGTGCCTATTGTAAAAAATAAGAATGGGGATACCTCAGACAGGAATAACTACAGACCAATATCATTGGCTACGGTAACCGCTAAGGTGTTGGACGGTTTGCTTGACACTCAGTTGCGAAAACACCTGCATTTACACGACGCTCAATTCGGCTTTAGGCCTGGACTATCTACAGAGGCGGCAATCTTGTGTCTCAAGCAAACCGTACAATACTACACGACTAGGAAAACACCTGTATTCGCTTGCTTTTTGGATATGTCCAAAGCTTTTGATCTTGTTGCGTATAGTCCTCTGTGGTGGAAAATGAGATCAGAGACTACCCTGCCTGAGGGTCTTATCTCTATTTTTAAATTCTGGTACGAAGCTCAGATTAATTGTGTCAGGTGGGGAGGTGCTTTGTCAAAAGAATATAGGTTAAACTGTGGGGTGAGACAGGGGGGGGTAACTTCCCCTTCTATTTTCAACCTTTATGTAAACGGACTGATTGGGGAGCTTGGCAGAGCCAATGTCGGGTGCTCAATTGATGGCAAATGTATAAATAATATTAGTTATGCTGATGACATGGTTCTGTTAAGTCCTTCAATCAGAGGACTAAGAAAGCTTCTAAAAATTTGTGAGGACTACGCGGAAGCCCATGGGCTCAGGTACAACACTGTCAAAAGTGAGGTCATGATCTTTAGGTCTGGCACTAAAACATACCATATGCCAACCGTTACACTTGCTGGTGTCCCACTACCAAAGGTCAGTAAATTTAAATACCTGGGCCACTGGGTTACCGAGGATCTGAGTGACAATCTCGATATAGAGAGAGAACGTAGGGCATTGTCGGTGAGATGCAATATGCTGGCTCGTAGGTTTGCTAGGTGTACGCAGGAAGTCAAAGTTACTTTGTTTAAATCTTACTGCCAGTCATTTTACACCTGCAGCCTATGGACCTCATATACGCAGAGAGCCATCAATGCCTTGCGAGTGCAGTATAACAATGGTTTCAGGATGCTATTGGGGCTCCCTCGACACTGTAGTGCTTCAGGAATGTTCGCTACAGCTCGTGTTGATGGCTTTCATGCCATTATGCGCAAAAGAATCGGGTCCTTGATGCGCAGGGTGCGTGGGAGCGCCAATACCATCCTGAACACCATTGCATTAAGGGAGGATAGTCCCATATTAAGGCACTGGGTGGCAGAGCATTTGTCTCCCACCAAATTTAATTATGTATAAATTTCTCTTAAAAAAATAATACTAACGTAGTTTTAAGTCATCTGTCACTAACACTATATGGATTTATGGTCCGAAATAAAAGATTTTTAATTTAATTTAATTTAAAAAAAACGTGCTGGACAGCGCCGTGTGAACGAAGCCTTATTATATTTTCTGTAAGTCGATTTGAGTTAAATCTTAATTGTTTATTTTTTTAATTAAAAAAAATCTGTTGTCTGAGGCCGGGATCAAACCCGCGACCATGGGAAACCGGCTCGTGTACCTATGCTGCTATAGCAAACTTCAACAGGCTTTGCCTGGGTAGTCGAGTTGTTTAGGCATACGCCCCGGATTTCCATGGACGCAGGTTTGATCCTCGCTCCAAAGAGTTGGTTTTTTCTACTGCGAGAATACTATGTTAAGAAAAGACAACACTTAAAAAAATCTTTTCGGCTGCGGTCATCGGGAAGGATAAAAAATTCTTTTTTTTAAGTGTTGTCTTTTCTAAATTAAAAGTAGCGTTGTGAACGCAAAAAAAAAGTTAACAAATAAAATTTTAGCCTGTTTGATCTTAACCGATTGTCAAATATTTGTAAAAATGTTTCTCTCGGGTGATTTGAGGGTGTCTCCCACAATCATTGATGAAACATACGCTGGCTCAAATCGTTAAAAACTACTAACAAAATTCAACGACTCCACTAAGGTTCTCGATAGCTCAGTGGTCAGAGCATTGGACCGGACTTCCAAAGGTCGGGGGTTCGAATCCTTCCCGATGACCGGAGTCGAAAAGAATTTTTTAAGTGTTGTCTTTTCTAAATTAAAAATAGCGTTGTGAACGCAAAAAAAATAATTAACAAATAAAATACTATCTTAAGTTTATAGTGGGGTCCGAGGGTGTGGCCTGGTGACCAGTAGCACAGGCTTCTCCCCGAAGCCTATTTCAGGCGCCAGCCCTCACTGTCTTGACTACATCTTGCATTATGTTTTTTTTATGTTTTCACATTAATCAATAAGTGGCCATTTTTATATTTGGCCAATATTTCTGATTCTGATTTACGATAAATCATATTGACTGCCTCGTTGGTATAGTGGCAAAGTTTCTGCCTCACATCCGAGAGGTCCTGGGTTCGAATCCCAGGTCGAGTCAAAATTGTTTCTGAGATTTTCTTTCATTAATTTCTCTAAAACAGCTCGGAGTCGGGAAGTTGGCAGTGTTACACCCCCGTGCCTCGGTGCGCACGTTACGCCGTTGGTCCTGCGCCTGATCTCTCTCCGGTCATGTTAAATTGCCATCTCACCGGACTTGTGAGAGTGATGGAACAGTGAGTGCACCTGAGTATTGCGCTCACACTTGTGCACTATTATATCTCCTGCGTAGTTGGCTGATCTCTGTTGAGATTGGCCGCCGTGGTCGAAATCGGCCAGGAGGACTATTAATATGCTTAAATCATATATCTTACTTGTTATGCCCACACAGCTCAGCAGTCTCGTCGCTCGCATCGGGACAGTCTCTGATGCCGTCGCACTTTCCTCCAACACTGATGCAGGCTCCGTCAGAGCACCGCCATTCCTTTTGGCTGAAAATGTGAAAATTCAGCGTGAGTTATTATGCAGCATTTGTATTTGTCTCGTCAGCACAAATCGTTGTCTCCAAATGAAGGCAAGTATTGATTGTATTTGTATTGAAAATATCCTGACATCCTATCTATCTTACAATGAATTAATAATTGTTCTGTTTAAATACCAAATGAATCTTTGCATGCTATTTATTTTTATTTTAAACAAATATACAACAATACCACACACATTGATCAGACTCCGTGGTAAGTAGCATAAGAACTTGTGTTACAGATATCAGAATCAACAGTGGTATTACAAATAAACTTAAATAAATACATATAACAGTCAGACCAGTACAAACAGCCATGTTCATGCACACAAATATTTGTACAGTGTGGGAATCGAACCCGCGACCTCTTGGTTAATAGTCAACTTCATGACCATTACACCAAAGTAGTCGTCGAATTGAAGGTAAGACTTGAGGATCGTAAACACTATTCAAAAAACTAATTTTATTTCAATTTTCAATGTACCTAATGGTTTGCCACTTGGGTTTTTCAACCTGTTTTCCCCCAAAAGTGAGTTAGAAATCAGTTTCTTAGGTATTAAATGTCCACTTACCCACATAATGATCTCTTAGAACGCTGAGGTACAGACTCTTTGGTCAGTGGAGAATCCCTGAAAAAGAGAATTGGTAACCAACATTTTACAACCAACGTGGTTATGATTTCATTGATCAAAGATCATACCCTACAAACTAGCCGAAGTGTCAATCATCTTTGAAGACATTGATAGATATTACTTGCGGACCCCGCAGACGTTGCCCTGCTGACGGTGGAACACCTTTATTAATAAGGGGTATGAAAAATAGATGTTGGCCGATTCTCAGACCTACTCAATATGCTCACAAAATTTCATGAGAAGCCGTTTCGGAGGAGTACGGGAATCATTGTGACACGATAATAGTTTATATATATAAAAATAAATTGCTTTTCGTTAGTCTCGCTAAAACTCGAGAACGACTTAACCGATTTAAATAATTTTAGTCTTGAAATATTCGTGGAAGTCCAGGGAAGGTTTAAAAGATCTAAAATTAAAAAAAAGCAACGGGCAGGACAACGTCTGTCTGGTCAACTAGTCTTATATATAAAAATGAATTGCTGTTCGTTAGTCTCGCTAAAACTTGAGAACGGCTGAACCGATTTGAATAATTTTGGTCTTGAGATATTCGTGGAAGTCCAGGGAAGGTTTAAAAGATTTTAAAAATTTAAAAAAAAGCAACAGGCAGGACAACGTCTGCCGGGTCCGCTAGTGTTATATATATTGAGAAGAGAATATAAGTATATAATTAGTGATAAGTTGACAGCTCATAGGAGAGATTCTTTACCTATACTCGTAACAATTTTCTTTGAATAACAAAAAAAATCAATTTAAAATTGTACAGCCAGTGTATTTTTCACTTTAAAGTTTAACTCTAACTAACTTTACGACTTAATTTTGTCTCGCTGATAGCTTCGCTCATGTATGCTTGTTCCTAGACAAGGTGTTTTGTACTTTATCACCGCCACTTACGAGTCAGCATCGCACGCAGCCTCGTCGCCGGCGTCTGCGCAGTCGCGGCGGCCATCGCACACTGAGGTAATGTTGATGCAAGTACTGTCACTGCACTGGAACTCTGAGTAGCTGGAACTGAAGCAGTTTGAGGTTATCATGGGTTAATTGATTCAATTGCGGTGAATGCCTGTCGCCTCTCGGCCTACGGTGAACCCGCCACGTCCCCGACTCACATGGCACCGGAGGGTAACCTGGCGTTTTTAGTGGGTAGGCGGGTTCTCTCTCTGAGTCCTGGAGTCCCATATAACCCCTAGCTGCCCCTGCGGCTGGCGGGTATGCGTAACAGCATTTCCCTGACGTTAAAAAAGGGTTGATTGATTCAGAAATATAGAAATACGCAGCCAGGGGCGGCTCCACCTTATGTAGCGCTCGTGTGGAATGAAACCCTGGCCCGCCCTTGTATTGAGAGCCCTAACCCGACTTGTGTTTTAAGTTTTATGAATAATAATTCTTTATTTGCATCCAACATGGTTATTATTATGGTATGGACAACGAAATAGAAATATCTTTGTGTAAAATCTTACTGCTGTTCACAGAATACATCTACTTTCAAAGTTTCAATAGTTAGTTCTTAAAGTTTCGGAAAAAAGTTTCTTGGAATACGGACAGGCGGACATGACGAATGTGTAAGGATTTTTTGCTATTGGCTACGGTCGTTACTGGAGCCGACCCCGCCCATAAGGCGCTCGTGTTTGATATTGATCGCGGGTTCGAACCCCGCACAGTACAAGCATAAGTGTGCATGAACATGTGTGTTTGTACTGGTCTGGGTGTTTTCTTTGTATATTAAGTATTTATTTACAAAAAAAAGTATTTAAGTATGTTTCTCCGTTGCCTAGTACCAATAACACAAGCCTCGTAGCTTTATTTGGGACTAGAGAATTGGAGTGATTGTTGTAAAATATTTATTTATTTATTGATAACTTCCGTCACCGCACTGCTTCTGTCGTATACGTGTTGCACCATGGTGTCATATCATTAAAACACCAATTACTTAGACACGTGTATTGTCTAGTAATAATAATAGTCCTCCTGGCCGATTTCGACCACGGCGGCCAATCTCAACAGAGATTATCCAACTACGCAGGAGATATTATAGTGCACAAGTGTGAGCGCAATACACAGGTGCACTCACTGTTCCATCACTCTCAAAGTTCGGTGAGACGGCAATCCGACATGATCGGAGAGAGATCAGGCGCAGGACCAACGGCTTAACGTGCTTTCCAAGGCACGGGTGTGTAACACCGCCAACTTCCCGACTCCGAGCTGTTTTTGAGAAATTCATTACAGAAAATCTCAGAAACAATTTTTGGCTCGACCTGGGATTCGAACCCAGGACCTCTCGGATGTAAGGCAGAAACATTGCCACTACACCAACGAGGCAGTCTATTGTCTAGTACACAGGTGGTCACATTAGCCTTCTTAATATACGAGTATGACGTGACTTAGGCATTCTTACCCGCATGAGTTTTCTGGTCCATTCACAGTTAGTGAAACGACGGCTGAAGAAGCTGCAATGAAAAAACTTAGGTTAAGTCAGAATATAAAGTGGGTTGTAACACTGGTAACTCTTAATTGGCTAGACGACTCCACCAATCGTTGACGTACTTTTTATTATCTGTCAAAACGGTCTGCCTCCATAGATTTTGTATGGGATTACATGAACGTGACGTCACGGTCATATATTAGAAATCGGAGTCAATTGACCGAATATTTATTGAGTTTTGTGTGTTTAAAAATTGGTTTCGACAGCTTTTTAGAAATAAACTGGTTATAATTTCTTCATAGGTGCTATGTTTTTTAAACGCCATGGTCTTGAAAATATTGAAGATAGCTGTCATCATGCCAATTAATCATGGATGAATTTTGTTATACTGCTAATGGCTATCGCTCGAATTAAAGCAAATCAAAACTCGTACCCATAAAACAAAATTATGTTTTGATAACGATTTCTAAAACAGGAAAACGTTGTATTACTTCGAGTGTGGAGAATCGTTAGATTTTTAAGTCAGGTTCTCATTAATGACCAACCTTTTTTGCGTGGCAACTGGCCGGTCTACCTGAATCATTTTTTTTTAAATTTATTTACCATATAAAAGACACTACAAACATATGAACATAATAATAGCAACTAAAACCACTAAGGTACAAATTTACAAATAGTAATTTAATTACAAATAGTACAATAAATTACTCTGAAGTGAAACTAATACTTATCTTTCAATTACATATTTAAACAAAAGGTACAATTCAATACAATATTAACAACAAAAAATAATTTTAGGCTACAACGTTCCGAGAAAATATTATTTGAATTTAATTTTAATATTTTTCTGTGTGACATTTACTAGCTTAGTAGGAGGACTGTAATGTAAATATATACCTGCATCAATATATATTTTTTTTCTATCATTTCCTTAGCCGGCCATATTCGAAAAAAAATTAAAACATGTTAAAGTCGTCACCAAATAGGTGACTACAGACGGCTATTGCCGAAGAGGCAGACCCAAGAAACGATGGTGTGACGACTTGGTCAATACAACAAGGGACTGGGAAACGTTGGCAATAGACAGGGATAGGTGGAGAGATTTGGGGGAGGCCTGTGCTCAGCAGTGGGATGATATAGGATATAAAAATAAAAAAAGTAATGAATGAACCTATCCTTGCAAAGTAAAACCTAACCTTTCTTTGGTTATAGAAAAAAAACAAACTAGCTACGTACTCACCAAAAACAACAAACAAAAGACATAGATTAAACATTGTCACATTATTCACACACAGAATCGCACAACGCATCACAAAACCAGATAAAAAAAAACACTCACTAAAATTAGGTACTCAAAATATCCTACTTTATAAGTAAACAACCATGTTTTAAGCCGAATTATAAATACAAAATAATTATTAAACGCCAGATGACCGGTCCACACGGAATGTCCGTGTCCACTAAGCGGATACTACTGGTTTATTTTGTATTTTTTCCTCAAGACGTGTATTAACTTCGACCATATGAAAATGTTGCATTATGTAGCGTTTCGATAAAATTTTGCAATTAACCTTCTATCGGAATGACCCTATATTGCAGTAATAGAAAAGGTTAACGGTGACAATTAAGATAGATAGATTGAATAACTCTTTATTGCACTGTTGCACACCACATACTAACTTGTTAGTTATAAACCCCCGTAGGTATCAGCCGGGAAAACAACTGGTTAGCTTCGACGGCTGGACGAATTTTGACCAGTCATAGCTAAGGACTACCATAATTAAATTATCTTTCGGATAAAAAAAAACGCTTTGAAATCGGTCCATCATTCAAAACATACTCTCTTTGTACATGCCTCCGGAGTAGGGTTGCCAACCCTACTATATGTATACTGAAAAATATTTAGCAGCCTTAACTAAAGCCCGCTCTGGCCTGGCTGTGCTGTGTGCGATGTGTGTGCGTGCCGCGCGCGTGCCTAGATTTTTTTTTTCTGCCATCTACTATATGTATATTTAAACGCAAAATATGTACTTATACTATACTCGATAGAAAAACAGTTGGTAACCCTAACTGCATCATATGTATGATGTTGCTTACTTATTGAATTTTGTATCTTGTACCAACTAGCCATTCAGTAGATTTTGTATTACGGTTTTTTTTGAGCAGGCGGTTTTTTTAAAATTATAAATTAATTCATGTCTTACATGATAAACATAATTTATTTCCTTGTGCTGAACCCTTGAATTCGATACCCATATTTTGGTATTCGAATAATTACAAAAAAATATATATTTCACTTCGTACAATGGCGTCGCACAGCCGCCATGCTTATTTTTGTTTTAACATGACCCATCTAAGAACACTGGGGTACTAAATCAAATCTGCCGATACCTCAATTTTATTATGTAAATCGGTTCAATGATTCCAGAGACATCAGGTCATAAAGAATATTACATACATACGAGATACACGCGTAAAACATAACCTTTTTTATATAAATTTATTGTACAATATACCTCCTGGCCGATTTCGACCACGGCGGCCAATCTCAACAGAGATCAGCCAACTGCGCAGGAGATATTACAGTGCACAAGTGTAAGCGCAATACACAGGTGCACTCAGTGACTGTTCCGTCACTCTCAAAGTTCGGTGAGACGGCAATCCGATATGACCGGAGAGAGATCAGGCGCAGGACCAACGGCTTAACGTGCTTTCCAAGGCACGGGGGTGTAACACCGCCAACTTTCCGACTCCGAGCTGTTTATGAGAAATTCATGACAGAAAATCTAAGAAACAATTTTGGCTCGACCTGTGATTCGAACCCAGAACCTATCGGATGTAAGGCAGAAACTTTGCCAATACACCAACCGGGCAGTCAAAAAATGTATTGTTTACTAGCGGACTCTGCAGACGTCGTATTGCCCGCTATTTTCTCACCGTTTAAACCTTCCCTGAACTTCTCCGGATAATTCAAAAAGAAAATCATTCAAATCGGTTCAGCCGTTCTCGATTTTTAGCGAGACATAACGAACAGCAATTCATTTTTATATATAAGATTTTATTATATTTAAACTCATGTGTCTTATTCGTTTTATTAATTTTTGTGATTTCTGTTTTATTTATTCTGTCGCACCGCCCACTGATCATTTCTGCTTAGCCCAAAGGTATAAGTGGTAGAGAATGCCCTACGGCGTTAAGTGCACCTTTTGTAAATAGCTTTGTTGTGCAATAAAGCTTCAATTAATAAATACATCTTTACTTGGCAGTCAGATATAATCGTGGCTGAATAAATTATTCCTTCATTAACATTCTGATTTCTTCTATCATTTCCAACCAGATATACAGTTTTCGGGCTAGTTTTATTTTTTTGGAAAGCAACGACGAAGGCAGTGAAGGCACATTCATTGATTGATTGAATAATAAATTGCAAAACAGACTTCTGTCCGTGGCTGCTTCCATAAATATTTTCCATTTCGTATTAGTCTAGCTAGTCAGTCATGTCTATTGATCACGCCATAAGATAATTAGCTATTCATAGAAAAAATATGGTTTTCGTATCAATAGCTAAAACCTTTTTGTCTTTCTATGATACTGGAACCTGGCACAAAATAACTTCAGTAAATTAAAAATAATGCACATTTTTTTTTGGTTGCCTGTTAATTTTAAGCAAAAGGTGCCAGCATTTATTAAAAAAGCTGAAAATTAACAGGCAATTTATTAAAAAAAAATATGACGTTAGCGTTTTCTTTTTATAAAGAACTAGCGGACCTAGCGTTGTCTTGACCATTCCTTTTTTATATTTTTTATTCGTAATAACCATCGCCGTATTTACTTTAAGGAATTTCATAAAAAAAAACAATTGGTCAAATTGGTTTTAAGGCGTTCTTGAGTTATGCGCTTACCAACCCATTTTGTGATTCATTTTTATATTAAAGACGGTATTTTAACCCAGGACGATAAATATTTATGAAAAGCCCATTTGTTACTCTTATTTATTTTGGGATAACACCTACATAATTAACCAGCTTAATGAAGTTTGGAACGATTGTACACGAATTTTTAAACCATATTTTTAAGGAAAATGTAAAAAGCAATAAATAAAATCAAGTAACGGTACAAGATATGCGCGTAGATATTTACGAATGTAACTTTCCTATAATTTCAGTAAGCAAACGTTGTGTTTCAGAGTTTCAGTAGTCGTTCAGAAGCGATGCGGGGAGGGCGCGTCCGCTCCGCCCACGGAAAAAGGCGGGAAAAGTTTCGTAATATATAAGTGAGTTTTGTTGCGTTTCAATTTGTCTATGGCAATAAACTTTTTTTTTTCTTTATGGCTTTATCCCTAACGTAGCCATTATCAAGTAAAAAGGCAATAAACTTCTTCAAATATTGGTAAGTTAATTAGTACGTAGATGATTGTACAGAGGTTGATTGTATAATACGCAAGCAGCAGATGGACATGTGGGACGCTTTAAGCTTTAAAAAACCAACCAACTGAACTGCTTTTATACCAACTTAATGTAATGTGACATGCAATAAATGATTTGAATTTGAAAAAAAATCCTAAAAATAGCCTAAATAAAAAAGTGCTGTAAACGTTTTCTTGACGTGAAAAAGTTACAAATTCGTCAAACTAAAGTCCCATTAAAATAAAATACTCGCTGAGTAAGCAGCAAAAAGATGCTATCAGCTTTATGTAAAAGTTGTAGTAAACACTAAGACTGCTTTAAGAGCAACCAAAACGAGTATATTGGATATTTCGTTCAATAAACGCAATTGATTTGCTATTTTATATATAAAGTGTGCTATAATAGCAGCCAAATTGCTTTTATTCGCATAGTTTTTTAGTAGCCTTAGTTTGTAACATCAAATAGAATGCATTTGCTCGACGAATAAGTGCTGTAAAAGATTTTCCGGAGGTTTTTATATCAATATTAAATATACAACTTAATGAAATATAATATACAAATCATGAGTGCGAAATGCGTGTAGTGTTTTACAATCATATTTGTATGGTAAACCCAATTTCAAAAGTAATAATTTAGTTTTGAGCAATTCATGTTTTTATTTTAAATGTTCGTATAGATAAAAATAAATATACTTAAAAAAATAAACTTTGGAACCTGAAAGCTAGATTAAGTAAAATGTAACATAGATCAAAATTATTAACACCTTTTACATATAAATGAAAAAAAAAACAATAAAAAAATTGAATTTTGAATTTAGTATTTGAATACCAATGCATCATGTGCAACACGCTTTATTGATAAACCCAAAAGCATTTTTATATTAACAATCATGAGCTGCCCATTTTCATAAATTTATTATTAAATTAAATATACTTTAAAAAATATTTTTAATGAGTTGGCCATATTGACAATCTTGTTGCAGTTACAGTTAACTTATTCCATTCAAATTCGAATAAGAGTGCTGGTGACCACACTGGTTTACCGGGCCCCCTTTTGCCATCGGACCAACAGACGTACCGCGGGATACCATCCGTACCGTGTCGATGTTCCACTGATACGAACCAAGCGCTTCTCATCTACATTCCTGATGCGCACTGCAAAAGCGTGGAACTACCTGCGTCAGTGTTTCCCTGCAATTACAACCTAGGAATTTTCAAAGCTAGATTGAACAGGCATCTTCTAGGTGAGCGAGCTCCACCTTAGACACAGTATTTGCCTCCTTGGGCTTAGTCTTGGGTCAGGAGCGAACCTATCCCAAATAAAAAAATAAGTCCAGGACAATTATTAAAATAATATCAGAGACTACTTCGAGATTTGTTTCTTTATTTAAGCTTAATTGCACAAGACTTAATACAAAAGGTGGATTTAACTCCATATGACATTATCTACCAGTCATACCTGTGGACTAAGTAGAAATGATGGGGTACACCCATTTGCCAGAATTTCATTTGCCATAATTTCATCTGCTATAATGGTCAACAGACATAATATTAAAAAAAAAGTATTTAAGTATGTATATCCGTTATCTAGTACCCATAACACAAGCCTCTTAGCTTACTTTGGGACTAGAGAATTGGTGTGATTGTTGAGAAATATTCTCATAATTTCATATGTCATACTCATTGTTTACTATATTAGTCACGTGTTTCCCATAAAGTCAAATTCAATATTATCATTTGCTAGAATGATTGTAAGCCATATTATCATAAGCCATAACATCATTGGCCATCAAAACAACTTCTAGAAAAAGAACATAAATTCGATTCGATTAATTTCACTTACTTACTGTTGCTTTATCTATGGTTAATATTTGTATATAAAAACATATACACACATCAAAAGTGTCTGGGGATCAACATATATTTTTGCAATAACTTTTCTCCTGATTGATATTAATTAAAATTTTCTTTAAGGATTCATCAAATAAAGTGTTTTCGTTTGTCTACAGTAACGATAAACCAAGTCACCTTTGCATTAATAAATAAATTTGCCATTTTCCTAATAAAGGGATTTTTGACATTTGAACCACTAACATTAAAGTTCGAAAAAAAGACTGAAATAACAGTTTTCTTTAAAATTTTATTGGGTAACTTAAACAATTAATATTCCGTGTTTCTACCGCGAACACTAACAACACAAGAACATCGGTTTGGCATACTCAAAATGAGTTCATCCAAATCACGCTGTGGAATGGCCGCCCATGTTCGTTGCAACAACAAAAAAAGGTCTTCTTGCGACTGAATACCCTCCATATTCGGCAGAGCTCTTCTCTGTAGTAGCGCCAGACGGACCAGTAGGACGGTATCGCTGCACCACACGGAGACAAGACCGATACATTCAAATCACAACTCGAAGAGCTCCAACAATAACCGCCATGATGTTAGCCGTGAGGCTTCATCACTTTTCAGGGAACTTAATTAGCGACCAAACAGTCAGAAACCGCTTCATTCCCGAAGACCGCTAAGGGTACCACCTATAGCAGTGCACAATCGTAGGATTCGATATCAATGGGCTCTTGAACACAGAAATTGGGCAGAAGAACAATGGCGTTTCGTGTGATTTTCTGATGAGTCTCGTTTTGGTATGAGACCGGATACAAGACAACAGCGATTAAAATCCTGCCAGGAAGTCCATCCTTATAGTGGTGGAACCATCATGGTATGGGCGGGTATTTGGATCGGCGGAAGAACTGAGTTGATTTGGATCAGAGGCAACCTCAACGCTCAAATTTATGCTGAGACGATTGTATCAGACGTCATCGTTCCTCTACAAGTGCAAATCGGTCCCTTATTTCAGTTAATGCATGATAATGCACGACCGCACACCGCAAGAGTTGTAAGACAGACTCTCGCCGCAGCTAACATCAATGTCATGCCCTGGCCTGCTCAGTCGCCAGACTTGAACCCGATTGAGCATGCATGGGATATGCTACAGAGAAGAGCTCTGCCGAATATGGAGGGTTTCCAGTCGCAATAAGACCTTTTTTTGTTGTTGCAACGAACATGGGCGGCCATTCCACAGCGTGATTTGGATGAACTCATTTTGAGTACCTATGCCAAACCGATGTTCTTGTGTTGTTAGTGTTCGCGGTAGAAACACGGAATATTAATTGTTTAAGTTACCCAATAAAATGTTAAAGAAAACTGTTATTTCAGTCTTTTTTTCGAACATTAATGTTAGTGGTTCAAATGGCAAAAATCCCTTTATTAGGAAATAGGAAAATGGCAAATTTCTTTATTAATGCAAAGGTGACTTGGTTTATCGTTACTGTAGACAAACGAAAACACTTTATTTGATGAATCCTTAAAGAAAATTTTAATTAATATCAATCAGGAGAAAAGTTATTGCAAAAATATATGTTGATCCCTAGACACTTTTGATGTGTGTATTTAGAGAACAAATTGTGTTGTCCCCGACTCGCCGTGGTACTAGTCTGCCCGATACTAGAGTGTAATTCCAAAGCCGGAGGCGCGGAGGGAGAGCGGCCTCCGCCCGCTGTAACAAGGATCAGGCACTCGCGCGAGCTGGAGCGGCTGAGGCTGCAGCAGCAGGCCGAAGCTGCGGAAGCGAACTTGGGTGTCTGAGCCTTGTTACGCAAGGGCGGAGAGGCTGCACTTCCCGCAGCGCCGGAGACGAGAAAATCCAATTGCATGCATAAGTGCTTGCATGTTTCCATACTTGCTTATTGCATGCTAACGGCATGCTTGATACATGCTTGTTTATGTTCATTATTTGTAAGGCATTTAAATATTCGGTCGAATAATATTATTGCAATTAATAATATGGATAACAATACGTATGGCACTCGTACATTATGGCAATTATTTTTCGGGCGAAGAAGAGTACTCGTATGTCACAAGTATATTAAGGTTATCAAAACATTCGGGCAAATGAAATTTGGGCAAATGAAATTCTGGCATTTGAATTTTATGGCATATTATATTCTTCGGCTTTTTTCTTTATTAAAGCACTTTTTAAAGCAATGTTTGACGTAATCACTACATTGTTCTACGAAAACCCCAGTTGTCGCGTCCCCAGGGAACCGTGGCGTGGATCATTTGTTATTCATGAATTTCATGATGCACGCAGGCCGATGACCTCACGACACAATTGCACTGTTTACGTAAGTAAGTAGGTAGAAATGGGACTTATGTTTGTTTAGTGAAAAGGGTATGTGTGTGTACTCGTAAATGTTCTGTAAATAGTGAGTTTGGATCTAATTTTGGTTTAGGAGATTTTTCAGCTACGCAGGAGATATTATAGTGCACAAGTGTGAGCGCAATACACAGGTGCACTCACTGTTCCATTACTCTCAAAGTTTGGTGAGACGGCAATCCGACATAACCGGAGAGAGATCAGGCGCAGGACCAATGGCTTAACGAGCGCACCGAGGCATGGGGGTGTAACACCGCCAACTTCCCGACTCCGAGCTGTTTTTGAGAAATTCATGACAGAAAATCTCTGAAACAATTTTGGACCTGGTATTCGAACCCAGGACCTCTAGGATGTAAGAAGAAGTATTGCCACTACACCAACGAGGCAGTCAAAACAACGAGCGACAAAAGCGACCAGTGCGACGCGATTTTCAAATAACCCTTTGTCCTACGTGAGAAACAAACGCGAAAAGTGCTATGCGACAATATCAAATGTATATGTTAAAGGCCGTTATCTCAACTGTACGCAGTGTGCGGGGATGCGAACGAGAAATCAAACTGTAATCTTCCGGGACGGGCACTATTATTTATTGCAGTTCACAGCCATTGTTATCTATATGAGGTATATATAAAAATGAAACCCGTTTTCCTTGGTCACGGCATCACGCGTGAATGGCTGGACCGATTTCACTCATTCTTTTTTTTGTATTTGTTATTATTAGGAGAAGGTTCTTACGGAAAAAAAATATTAAGAAAATCTCTCAGAAATATTGAAAAATATACATTTAATATTGCATATTTAGAAAACGCGCGTAACTAATGTCAATGTCATTCGATGACATTGTTCAATCATTGCAACGCTAAGGCGGTACGAAGTTCGCCGGGTCAGCTAGTATTGAAATATACTTTGTACGTGTTTCGAATTCCAAGAAAACAAATTAACGTTATTTTAGTTGATCAGACGGGGTGGCCTAGCAAAACAGGAAGAGCGATAGGGATGCGTGAGTGAGATAACAAACCTGTCATGTAGAAACGACAAATAATTGTCACAATTTTATGGCATAGTATCAGGGCTTTTGCCTCTCTAACAGTATATAGGTAATATCTATAACAGTATCCTACGTAAAAATTGACACATTAGTAGGTTCTAGTAAATAATATAACTGCATCAAATGCATCCTAATGCCTTATGACTTTCTCTACCAATCAACCGAGTGGGAATGCAGAAAGGAAAATTTAAGGCTGATTCTTTAGCAGTCATTTATTTAGAAGTAATTTCCAAAGTACCTAATTTTAATGGAATTATCCAGTATTTCGTAGATAGCCATAACTTAAAACCTAAACATTAATAATAATTTTATAAGAGTAAAAATCTTCGTTGTCTTCAAAATCGTCCTTATTTTAATCTCACTTTCACTTCTCTTATCAGCCTATCTACGTCTCACTGCGCTGGGCACAGGCCTCACCTTAACCATGGGATGGTAAGAGCCACACTCTACCACCGAATTCAATGCGGATTGGTGGAGTGGTTCTTTGTACCAACCTTTAGTGTCAGATGTTATCCTTTGCCGTCAGTTGTTATTAAGCCGCCCGAGGGTCTCTGACCAGAGTCGACGACTAATATCTATTGATATTAACCGGGACCAACAGCTTAACCTGCCTTCCGAGCATAACTTATACAGGGTGTAAAAAAACCTTAACGAAGCCGAATACCACATATTCTACCAATTGTTACGATCATTTTTTTCCTTTACACCATACCTGGGAAGTTAACGGTTACTGAGATATTGATGGCTAAAGTTTGAAAAAAAAAATTTATGATTTTTACAGAAATGACTTCTGTCCGTTATAACTGAACTTATTTCCAAAGAAACATGATACAAATTTTCACTAGTTCTTTCATAAAAAGCCTCTAAATGACACACTCCGCAATGAACAGCGCACACACGAACCGAACCGCGTCGCGGCGGCGTAAAGCAACACGCCCCGCGGTGACTTTTCCGCGTGCGCGCTGTACATTGCGGGTTAGAATTAAATTATTTTATTTGATGTCAAAAAATAAAAGTTGTTTCCCAGCCAAAATTTTTTTTCATACGATTTGGTTTGATGTACTGAACGCGTGGTTGACGGCTTCGTTAAGGTTTTTTTTACACCCTGTATACCCATCTGAAACACGTCCGTGTGTAAGGTTGTTTAACTTTGGTATCCACTACCAAAGCGCTGCACTGCACCAACATCGCCGGAAGCGTTTAAAATAAAATAAATAAATAAAATATATTAATCAGTGTTGTGTTTCCAGGTGCATCTTCTGTGTCACATTGTAAGTTGTATTGTAAGTTCTGCAACTTCCAGCTCTAGTTTTTTCAAGTGGTTACAGTAGAATGTATTTGGGTTAGTCATGGATTTCCGCAAAGTAACGCCTGATTCCATCAACTATAACCCTAGCTGCATTGCACCCATTTCCTTTTACTTCCACTTTAACCTTTTGAAGGTTTGAAGGGTTAGAAAGAACCTTTAAATAACTGTATCGACTTATGCGGATAGGTGTTGACGGTTCATCCATTGTCACAATGATTGATTGTTAAAAGTAAATAATAACAAGCACATGTGGCCCAGATATGTCATGCAAGGTCAATAATATTTGGGTCATATTGTGTACTTACATTGGACAGGGTAACTTTTGTAGTATTTTCAGATTGAGAATACGCATTAGCATAACCTTGAGAACTTAGTATTAAGGCTCTTTGGCTGTTACATCTAATCTACTAGCAACGTTATACTCCGAGCTGTTTTTGAGAAATTCATGACAGAAAATCTCAGAAACAATTTTTGCACGACCTGGGATTCGAACCCAGGACCTGTCGGATGTAAGGCAGCCACTATGCCACAACATCAACGAGGCAGTCTTCTAAACTGTACATTCGAAACTAAGCAAATTAAAAAACCGGCCAAGTGCGTGTCGGACCACGCTTAAAGTAGAGTTTCGTAGTAAATTTTGGCACCGCGCTGTTTTGCATTTCTAGCATCATCATCATCTCCCTAGCCGTCAATGTCATCACATTGTAAAGTATATATTTTTATATTATTTACTAGCTGTCCCGGCAAACGTTGTTTTGCCATATAAATGTTTAAGGTGGACAACCCTTATCACTAAGGGGTATGAAAAATAGATGTTGGCCGATTCTCAGACCTACTCAATATGCTCACAAAATTTCATGAGAATCGGTCAAGCCGTTTCGGAGGAGTAAGGGAACAAACATTGTGACACGAGAATTTTATATATATAGAGATAATTTCGAAAGTATTCATTACAGGATACCCGAAACAATTTTAAATAAGAGTTTCCGTGCCTGTTTCTTTACGTGAGAGATTTGAAGTTTATAGGTCCAAGACTTTAGAAATTACAGGGGGGGGGGGACACCGTGTAAACGACTTTGGCGGGCTATAACTCGCAAATGGTAAAGCTGATAAAAAAGTGTTGTATGGAAACCCTATCTTATTTTCATAGTCCTTTTCAACGATACCATAACATACCCACATAAGGGGGTGCACTCAAAAAAAAATCCCCCCCCCCCCTTTACATGTATAGGGAGGTACCCTTAAAAAAGCGTAATTTTAATTTTTCGTATTTTTAAAAATGAGATCTATATGTGAAGTATCCTCGAAAATAGTTACATGTAAATCAGTTCATAAACGTAGAAGATATTTTGTTGTGTCAGACTAGGACGAACTGAACGATCTTATAAGGGTTCCTTGTCGGACTACGGTACCTTAAAAACACACGAAACATTGTACTTACCAAAAGCCTCGAAAACAAACTTTAATAAGCAACTAAATATGAGAAAACTTTTTATGATTCCATTAAAAACTTTTCCGTAAGCAAATAAATTAATAACAGGAAACTCGTGTTATTTTGAGTGACACACTTTTTTAATCGCAATTATTACATTCAGGGAAAGTTTAAAAAAACCTTCATCACATAATATACCTATCTCGTCTCTCTGTGGTATTAAAACTGGCACACATTTACTTCAGTGAATTAACACTTTAATGGACAGTAGACTGCTATAGCAGTTATTATAATAATAAAAACATCTATCGTGTCTGGCTTTCGTCCGTCAAAGTGTTAAAAAAACATAACGACCAACTTTTTCTTCTGGCTGCATGTCATTAATTTTAAGCTAAAGGGTTTTTACGCGGGAGGCTTTTTCGTGGCGTATTATTGTGATAGTGAGGTGGAATTATCATCATAATGTGTTACTGAAGGAAAACAATGGAGTAAATGTAGGAAATAGAGTAAGGTGCTCCGTACTGATCCGATCGATATTCCCGCGTAAAACTTCATTTCTTGAGAATTGAATTGTGAACCATCCCCGCATTAGGTTAGGTTTTTTGAAAGAAGTAGTTTTAAGAATTTAAATAAATGAAGATAAGGCTGTACTAATGTTACTACTACTTACCACTACTTAAAGCTAAAAGTGTCAGTATTTTCTAACATTCAGGTACTTACTAAGCATTTTTAAATAAGACCTCAAAATAGGAGAAAGGACTGACATTTATTTTGACGTGACAACGTCTTATAAATTGGTTTGCCGGGTGACACTTCAAGAAACTGCGTTACGCTGCTCCGCTCACGTTCCGCGCGAGAGAGACAGAGCGAGAGAGAGAGAGAGAGATCTTTCGCGCGTATACCGACTTTACAGGCAACCATTTTTTTTTAAATAAAATTATGACACTGACAGCATTTAAAGTTAAGTTAGGATTTCCTTTTTATAAAGAATAGTACTTATTTCAAGCAAGGACATTACATATTTATGAACACTGAAAAGGTTGACGTCCTTTAGTGTTTTTTAATTTATTCATATAAATAATCATAAACCTTTTTTTTCTCAGATTGAATGATGGGCGACAAAAGCAGTCGAACTTCGAAGGTTGCGGCAACCATTTTGATGGTCGTTAACTTGATTGCGATGGTAAGTCTTAGGTACTAGGAAACTCAGAAAATTTTGCGAAAAAAAAGTATTTCTGTATGACAGACTGGCTATAAATTTAAATCTTTTTAGAAGTTTAAGAGATCAGATTCGCCGGAAAGTAATTTTTCCCATAGGAATGCGTTATTTTCCCGCAGTCAAAAGTAACTCATGCCCTTTCTTAGTCTCAAACTAATTTTCAAACCAAATTTCATTTAGATCTGTTCAGTAGTTTAGGCATAAAAGCGAGCCCACTTGAATTTTCCTATGGGTATGCGTCATTTTTTCTGCGGTAAAAAGTACCCTATGTCCTTTCTCGGGTATCAAAATCTTTATACCAAATTTTATTACTAACTATTAGATATATTTTATTGTTACCCGTTGTCCTATTGGAGCGACAAACGGAACAAGGGCGACGCGATGCGAAAATATCAAATGTTCGTTTATGATAGCGTCCAACGAGACGAACATTAACATTGACACAAGAACTGGTCGCATCGCGTCACGTCCCACGTGTCGCGCACTCGTAGGACTACGCCTTAGCTCAGTCTGACTTATAGGAAATCATGAATTCTATAGGTTAGCTACCATAGAGTCTCTAATGGAATTAACTTATTTATTACATACCATTTCACTTATTTCGCGAGGTCAACTTCTGACATCGACTTCAGTGAGGCCTTGAGACGGTTCTTCAGAATCATAAATAGGCTTGATTCCAATAGAAATATTCAAAAACTTATTATTCCTCAAATAATTCATAATTTAAGATGCCGCCCTTTCATTACTATTTTACAGCAGTTCGTATTATTTGATTTTTAATCGAAATTCCAACGATAAATAGTCACTCAGTCGGCATTGCACGCGATGACGTCAAAGTGTGTTATTCCCATACAAACACTATGGAGAAAAGCGTTTTGACAGTTAATAAAAAGTATGACAACGATTGGTGGTGTCAACTACCGTATTCTATAGGTTAGCTCTCAGACACACACACACACACACACACACACACACACACACACAGACACACACAGACACACACAGACACACACACATAGAATAAGTCACCTTATGTAAGAGTATTAAAAGCATAAAAAATAAGTAAAGAAAGAAACATGTTCACCATACTGCCTTGTTAAAATAAAATATAGTTAAGGAAGAGCGGACCCCCAAACACAGGCTTAAATGGGGGCTCCAATGTACTAGTTTTAAGGCAACTTTATAAGGAAAAACATATTATATTATTATTATTATTAGCTACCATAGAGTAACAAGGTTTCTCTAATGAAAATAACTTATTTATTACATACCATTGTACTTACTTCGCGAGGTCAGCTTTTGACATTGACTTGAGTGAGGCCTTCAGACGGTTCTTAGCCTTGATTTAGAATAATCGATGTGTGAAGTTTCAAAAGTTCAAGTACATTTTATTAGGGATGGTAAACAAAATATGTTTGGTGATTAATCACTGATCCTCAACTTAGATTTACTGTTATGAATATCTCAAAAACAGCTCGGAGTCGGGAAGTTGGCGGTGTTACACCCCCGTGCCTCGGAAAGCACGTTAAGCCGTTGGTCCTGCGCCTGATCTCTCTCCGGTCATGTCGGATTGCCGTCTCACCGAACTTTGAGGGTAATGGAACAGTGAGTGCACCTGTGTATTGCGCTCACACTTGTGCACTATAATATCTCCTGCGCAGTTGGCTGATCTCTGTTGAGATTGGCCGCCGTGGTCGAAATCGGCTAGGAGGACTATTATTATTTGGGGTATAAATATAATATATATAAATAAATTCGTTTATTTCCAAAAGAACTTTTACATTATGTTGTTGAGTTTTCTGAATAACTCGTTTATATATATATATATATATATATATATATTAAATAAAATAACTAGCTGACCCGGCAAACGTTGTTTGGCCATATAAATTATTGTGGACAACTCCTAATCACTAAGGGATATGAAAAATAGTTGTTGGCCGATTCTCAGACCTACTCAATATGCCCACAAAATTTCATAAGAATCAGTCAAGTCGTGTCGGAGGAGTACGTACGGTAGCAAACATTGTGACACGAGAATTTTATATGTATAGAGATTTGAACCAAATTTCATTCAAATTGGTTTAAACGTTTAGGCGTAACGATCAGATTTACAAATTAGTGTTAATAAGATGACATCTACTGAAATATGTTTTTAACTCCATAACTAAATCCCTACGCGGTCGCATCCGCTGGATGGAAGCTAGTTAGATAAAAAAAAACACA
Organism: Pyrausta despicata; assembly: GCA_963921415.1. Classification (NCBI taxonomy): domain Eukaryota; kingdom Metazoa; phylum Arthropoda; class Insecta; order Lepidoptera; family Crambidae; genus Pyrausta; species Pyrausta despicata. The sequence continues at coordinate 1,106,052 of OY992871.1, read as the reverse complement.
CACTCAAATGAAAACCGTATCAAAACCCGTACAGCATTTATCTGTTTCAGGTGTTCTGCGCGTTCCTTTTCGCGTGTAGTCTATGGATGATCGCGTCACCGTCCACTATGTCTACAGCGATTCAGTTCTCTGGCAGCGCTACTTTAAAGGTGAGCTAGCTTGTAAACCAATTACCACGGCCAAACCCGTGACAGTAGCGAGTCGCAGCGACAATTGCTGCACGTTTGTTCTGGTCCTAAGCCACACACAAGTGTTTTCTAGGCCTTAGAAAAACAATTTTTGGTTAAGCCTTTTCCCGTAAAACTATACTCGTAGTTTATTGAAAAGGCTTTATTTTTTTACAATTTTATTTAATTATTTATTTAAAAATTTATTGCACAAGAAATGTACAAAAGTTGAACCTAATGCTAAAAGCATTTTTTGCCAGTCGACCTCAAGGTCACGCAGAGAGAAGGCAATGGGTGCAATGAAAATTAAATGAGGAAGATAAATTATTCAATCGCATATTCCCAAAGGCACATATATGCCTGTGCCCAGCAGTGGGACGTATATAGGCTGATGAGAAAAAAAAAACCTTTACCTTTGGGAATACCATCATCATCATCATCAGCCTTTATACGTCCGACTGCTGGGCACAGGCCTCCCCTCAACTATGAGGTGGTCCGAGCCATACTCCACTTATTAATTTAAGTTCGGCACAAACATGAGTACAATGGTGGACTTGATGCTGAAGGAATTCTCTACCAGTCAACTATAGGTTCAAGCAGAGAAAACTCAGGCGGTGCACATAAAGTAAAAAGGAAAAACAAACGATAACTCAAGTTTTTTACGTGCTAAGATATATATTTTTTTTCATCAACCTATATACGTCCCACTGCTGGGCACAGGCCTCACAACTATGAGGTGGTCCGAGCCATACTCCACCACGCGGGCTCAGTGCGGATTGGTGGAGGGGTGTTTGTAAGGTAAGTGACCAAGCTTACTGTCGGATGTTATTAAGCCGCCCGAGGGCCTCTGACCAGGCTTAACGACTAATATCTATCGATATTAACCGGGACCAACAGCTTAACGTGCCTTCCGAAGGACGGAGATGCTTGTAAATAGACGTCACTCATATGGTCAGAATGGTCACCTATCCCAAACTTGACCGCGCCTTCGTTGATTAACTTTAGGTATCACTACCAAAGCGGTAATGGTAAAGGTTTTAATTAAATAATTTTTTTTTTCTATCGGCTTATGATCAACCTAATAGAAGGCGTATCGTGTCTATCATGGCACACATCTTGCATTTTGTATGAGTTGTATGACACGCGCCGTGTCTGTTGCGTGAGGTGGTACATGGGTTATGCATTAGGAATTAGGTGAGTTCGTTGCATGGTGTTAATAAAGGTTTTGACGTGACAACGTCTTATAATTCTATGCAGCCGGCTGCACGCACCAAAACACATGACGCATTCGGCGTTACCTCGCTCTGAGGCGTTCCATTCAAGGATTGGTGTACAAGCGAGAGCGCGGAACGAGCGACAAAGAGGCAACGTGACAAAGACGTTGTCACGGTCAACTATCGTAAACTGACTTTACAGACAACCGATTTTTTTTGACAAGTCTTATGTTAATTCAGGCGGCTAATATCTTTTATAAGCAAGACCTTGATTCAGCGGAGTTTGGTCGCTGGACATTAGATGTCATTAGTCCTGCACCTGATGATTCGACGACCGCTTGGTGCAGTGGTCAACATGTCGGACTTCTAAAACCAAGGGTCGTGGGTTCGATCCCCACACAGTACAAGCATAAGTATGCATGAACATGTGTGTTTGTACTGGTCTGGGTGTTTTCTATGTATTTATTTAAATTTCCACTAAACGACGCCAGCGCAGGAACCAAAATACATCTTTTTCAGGTGATTACAATTGTATGTATTTTAGTTCCTGCGCTGGCGTTTAGTGGAAATTTAAAGCAAAATAATCCTCTTTTTCAGCTTTACCAAATAGTGACGTTCACAGGTCATTCACAAGGTTCACAGCATCCTTCCATAGATACTCCACTTGAAATTATCAGACCAAAACCCTGATGCCATATCATATACACTCTTTTGCAAAAAAAACGGGCACCTAAGGAAATTTACGTTCTAAGGTCGATTTGAGTTAATTAAATGAATTTTTTTTTTCTTTTTTTTTTAATAATAAATAAATATTTCACAACAATCACACCAATTCCCTAGTCCCAAAGTAAGCTACGAGGCTTGTGTTATGGGTACTAGATAACGGATATACATACTTAAATACTTTTATTTTTTTTATTTATTTCTTTGACGTAGTCTGTATACTTATAATCGTGTAAATTAATGCGCGTGAAGTGAGTTCGGGCAACTAAAAGAAAAAAAAACGATGGATTCTTTAAAACCGATGTACACGCCCAAACAATAAGAAGTGGTCGGCAATAAAGATAAGATTTTTTTTACTTTTTTTAATTAAATAAAGTTACAAATGTAAAAACCTAATACCGAATGTGACCTCCTCTTGCCAAAATCACAGCTTGAATCCTTCTGGGCATGCTTTCCACGATGTTTTTAATAACGTTTTGAGGAATTCGTTCCCACTCTTCTGCAATGACTCTTTTTAGCTCCCTGATGTTTTGTGGAGCAGGTTGCACTGATCTTACACGTCTCTTTAGAACATCCCAGACATCAATTGGATTGAGGTCAGGACTTCGAGCTGGCCAATCTAAACGACGGATCCCAACTTCTTGCATGTACGCTTCCACGTCGCCAGAACGGTGCGAGCGAGCATTGTCGTCCATAAAAATGGAATCTTCCCCAAGTGCAGTCAATGTGGGTTGTGCATATGGAATTAGGACTTCCATTATGTACCGATGTGCATTTAATGTTCCATTTTCTATGAAAACTAACTCCGTACGCTCCGTCGAATTAATTGCTGCCCAAAACATAACGGAGCCTCCGCCATAAGGAGTGATTTCTTCGAAACACACTTCCGCATAGCGTTCCCGTGGTCTTCGCAGCACTCGCCGGCGTCGGTCCTCTCCACACAAAGAGATTCTAGCTTCATCAGAAAACAATACTTTATTCCAGTCCTCCAGAGTCCATGAAGCACAGTTCCGAGCAAACTGAAGTCGAGCAACACGGTGCTCACGGAGTAATTTAGGGCCCCGAGCTGGGCGGTAACTCCTGATATTGGCAGCCAAAAGCCTCCTCCTGACCGTCCACAAGCTAACTTCTACTCCTCTTACTTCTTCAAGGCTCTTCTTCAGGTCCACACTTGACGCCTTACGATTCCGCAACGCCTGACTCACCAAAAAGCGGTCATCTCTTGGTTCTGTGCATCGTTTTCTTCCCGAACCGGGTCTTCTTTTGACCGAACCGGTCTCTTGATACCGTTGCCAAGTCCTCTGGACAGTTGAACGACTCACATTTAGCCGCTGAGACACGTAAGTTTGCGAACAACCTTCTTCAAGTAGGGCTATAATTTTACCGGCCCTTATCGCTTTATCACTCATATCAAAAAGTGGTATTTAATGTAAAAATAAAGATTAAATTGTTTAATTTGCAGAAAATGTCCAAAAAGTTTTAAAATATCGTAATCAGTTAAAAATCGTTTCAGCAATTCGCGCCATTAGTAAAGCAATTTTAGAATAATCCACAATAATCATTATTTTTCTTTTATTAATTTCAAATTTTAAATTTGGAACGTAAAGAATCATGCCAGGATGCTTCAAATAACATGCCAATACATCGTCAAATTAATAAAACCTATTTCTTGTTCTTCTTCATTAAAGTAGAGGAAAAAATCTAAAGTGCCCTTTTTTTTGCAAAAGAGTTTATATCATATATATCATACCTTGAGTAATTCGGCCAAACAGTAGTGAGTAGGGAGTTCTTACATCAAAATCCTTTAGCCTGGTGCATGTCACCCCTTGGCACCGCCGTGACCCGGTCACATGACGTCACGCGAGCGGTTCTATTGTTGGACTTGCAACTTTGCGAACCAGAAGGCCTAGTACGAGTTCCGATATCCGTCAAAACGATAACAGACGACACCACATGTCGCTACGAATTCCATGGCCCTTATTACATGCGCGTTAGGACGCGTTCACATACCTATAACGTCCTAACGTCCGTTTTACTGGTCAATTAAAACGTGTATGTTATTATTAATGTATTGACTGCCTCGTTGGTGTAGTAGCAAAGTTTCTGCCTTCCATCCGAGAGGTCCTTGGTTCGAATCCCAGGTCGAGCCACGAGATTTTCAGTCGAGAATTTCTCAAAAACAGCTCGGAGTCGGGAAGTTGTCGCTATTACACCCCGTGCCTCGGAAAGCACGTTAAACCGTTGGTCCTGCGCCTGATCTCTCTCCGGTCATGTCAGTTTGCCGTCGCACCGAACTTTGAGAGTGATGGAACAGTGAGTGCAGTGTTGGCTGATCTCTGTTGAGATTGGCCGCCGTGGTCGAAATTGCCACGAGGACTATTATTTGCGTATGTTGTTGTATAAACGAGTTCACACATACCTTCCAGTATATCGGATCCGGTTTATCGGATCTGGATCGAATCAGTACTGTGATGTTTTGGGGTTCTATCGATAGGATAAATAAATATAGCGGACTGTATTTAAAGGGGTGGTTTAATTCGCCCTCAAATATACAGACAATAAAATCTTGGATCAAAATCGCGAAAATAGTGCAAGTAGTCTGAGTGCTTGAAGGCGAATGTGAAGCAAACGTTCGGCTCGGCCGCGAGCTAGTCGAGCGCGATCGTGCAGGCTCGGGTGAGCTCGGTGCTCGCCGCCACTGAAGATGTCAACGATGTTGCACGAAGTCCCAATAGATGTGCGAATACTATATCCAGTAGCGACAAATCTGTTTAAACGGATCATATAAAATAGAAATTATATGTGAACTCGCCGTAAGATGCCACAGTTTTTACTTTGCTTGTGTCATAAAACGAAAAAACGAGTATCCTTTTGGCGGGTTTCGTTTTTCGTAGTAAAATGTTTGTTTTTTCAGTTACACTTCACTACCTATGAAGCAAAATCGCTTCGCGTGTCTGTTCCTATCACTGTATGTTTGTTTGCAGAGATCGGTTCAAGCGAAAAGACCGCCTAAATTGTATATCTTTCTTTGTTAAACTTGTCTGTAATTTTGTTTTGTGTTGTACAATAAAGTGTTAATGTATATTTCTATCTATCCTTTTAGATTATTAAAATAGGTATAATAATTTTTAGGTAATTTTATCTACATTAAAATTAGTCACGTAATTTCTACCGTTATGTAATAGCGTAACCTCCTGACACAAGCGTTCTGTAATGCCTAATAGGAGACTACATCATCATTGTTATTCTTAAGACGGTATTTGATTACGTAAATAAAGTTTTTTCTTTATATCTAACATCCTAGTCCACCTGTGACTAAGGATGCTTAAAAGTACCCGAAACGTAGTTTTAAATAATTCTTAAAGAATAAACCATTGTATTTGTTTTTTTTTAGTATAAATATTCAACAACATCACATACATTGATCTGACTTCGTGGTTAGAATTTAAAGCACTTGTGTTACATATATCAGAATCAACCGTGGTATTAAAAATAAACTTTAATAAATACATAAATAACACCCAGACCAGTACAAACAGACTTGCACATGCACAAGTGTTTGTACGGTGCGGGAATCGAACCCGCGACCTCTTAGTTAATAGTCAATTCCTTGACCATTACACCAAAGTGGTCGTTAAATAATCATCATCATCATCAGCCTATATACGTCCCACACTGCTGGGCACAGGCCTCACCTCAAATATGAGGTTGTGCGAGCCATACTCCACCACGCGGGCTCAGTGCGGATTGGTGGAGGGGTGTGTGTAAGGTAAGTGACCAACCTTACCGTCAGATGTTATTAAGCCGCCGGAGGGCCTCCGACCAGGCGTAACGACTAATACCTATCGATATTAACCCGGACCAACAGCTTAACGTGCCTTCCGAAGCACGGAGATGCTTGTAATTAGACGTCACTTGTATGGTCAGAATGGTCACCCATCCCAAACATGACCGCGCCGTAGGTTGCTTAACTTTTGGTATCACTACCAAAGCGGTGCAAACACTACGCCACAAGCACCTTGTCAAATAAAAAAATTGGTTGCCTGTAAAGTCGGTATACGCGCGAAAGTTTTACGTGACAACGACTCTGAGTGGTAAAATAATTTTAATGTGAATATTCATTCGTATAACATGAACCGGTGTGTATGCCTATCTCTCTCTCTCTCTCTCTCTCTCTCTCTCTCGCTCTGTCTCTCTCGCGCGAAACGTGAGCGGAGCAGCGTAACGCAGTTTCTTGAGGTGTCACCCGGCAAACCAATTTATAAGACGTTGTCACGTCAATAAATATAGTTTATAACGCTACCTTTCGTTTACCAGATATGACTGGGTGAAACGTCCCCACCAACCAGGTCAATGCATTGTTCCTCAAATGACCCGGATATCGAATAATAGCTGTAACATTATAACGGTATCGGTTACAGTATTTAGTTTCGTGTCATTACGATTTTAGGGTAATGTGTTATTTTGTAATGGATTTTCTATCTTTTGAGCGCATCAAGATATGTTTATTTTAATGTTAATAGGCTTGTTCAGTCTGTTGATAGTTTTCAAAGACTTTTGGACGTTTAGATTATAAGTAACATTAGCGTAGTCGATGCCAAAATTCGTATTAGTTATTTTTTTCACTAGTGCTGTATTTTGGTTACTTTCGGTATCCTTTAGTCACATTCATATCTTTTGGTGACTTTCGGTATCGTTTGTTCATATTTTGGTATCCTTTGGTAATTTTTGCTCTCATTTTCTCTGATATTAGCATAGTTGAATTCATAAAAGCCCTTAGACCAAGCCTGTTTAACAAAGAATTATATGAATGGTTTTTAAATAGAAACTTATAGTATTAAGGAATTTTTGAATTGATTTATTGTGTTATGTTGTGCTTTTACTATTATTTCTTGACATATTATTTTGATTTGATTTATGACGTATTTTTTTTTAATTTTATCTATCTACTAGTGGCCGCCCGCGACTTCGTCCGCGTGGAAAGCCTTTATCTTAAAAATTCTTTATGAATTGTAGCCTATATGTTATTCTGATGTATAAGCTATATTGTGGTAAAGTTTCATTCAAATCCATTCAGTAGTTTTTACGTGAAAGAGTAACAAACATCCATACATCCATACATCCATACTTACAAACTTTCGCCTTTATAATAGTAGTAGGATTTTTTTTTAATTTGATCTATCTATTTTATAGTATTAAAACCATATCTACATGCCATGATTGTGCCGAAACATGCAGTTCTATGTATATAATTAAATCTGTATATGTACCGTGTATATGTTCAAAGTAAAACAATCGGTTGCCTGTAAAGTCGGTTTACTGACGATAGTTGAACGTGACTACGTCTTTGTCACGTTGTCTCTTTGTCGCGCTCTCACTTGCACTTCAAGCCTTGAATGGAACGCCTCAGAGCAAGGTGACGCCGCATCCGTCATGTTTTTTGGTGCGTGCAGCCGGCTCCATCGAATTATAAGACGTTGTCACGTCAAAAATGGAATTGAAATGAATATTGCTGCTAAGTTAACTAACTCTATATTTCTTTAACAGGCACTCCTATCTCCTGAGGTATTGACGGTTCAGCTCGGAGTGGCGACAGCAGTTCTGTCCACATTCTTCTTCTTCATCGCGTTCATGGGTTTCCATGGTGCTGTGGGCAGATCACCCTTCTTGCTGTTCATGGTGAGTCTTTAGGTAGTTAACACGCTTTTATTAGATCGGGGTGTATGTATGTATGAATGTATGTAACAGAATTTTTGAGCTCAATTTTCACCAACTTCCAGAAATCGGATGGATTTGAAACTTTGCACACGTATATAGTGCCAATGACAGTGCAATAATTTCATAAGAGTTTTCCATTATCATTATTAACTAAAAAAATAGTTTAAAAAACTAAAAAAAACACGCTTTTATTGCTAACTAAAAAAGAGAAAATAATTTCTGAGTACACGGCATTTATATTACAGTAAAGTAAAAAGCGTGGGGTGCTTGGTATAGTAGTATGTGAAAATCATCCTATTATTGGCAACTATAAAAAGAGAAGTAAGAAAACGTCATAAAGTGCACCCCACGCTTTTTACTCTACTGTAATATGAATTCCGTGTACTCAGAAATTATTTTCTCTTTTTTTTAGTTAGCAATAAAAGCGTGTTTTTTAATTTTTTTAACTATTTTTTTTAACTAAGTTTAGGAAGGTACTAGTAGGCGTATAGGTAGGTGGTAGGTAGGAAGACGACGCCACATCAAGCCAAACTACCGAGATCAAAAGATGCCGCAGACTAACTTGACGTGAAGTCCTCTGTAAAGGTAACCCTAATTTTTGTCTGCCAAGGATTTTAACTTAGTATTTTGAGTGGTTTGGTAAAAGTTTGATTAACTTCGTATTTTAAAAGGTTTGGTAAAAGTTTGAATTCTTGATTTACGCAGTAATTGTTATGTAAAGTTAATTTTATTACATACAGTTCGTGGATAGTTAACAAATTTTTCATTTAAAAGAAACGGAATACTAAGAAAATAATTGGATTTCATCTTAGCTTAAATAAGTGGTCGATTAATATAAGAAGCTGTGTAAGCTCAGTATGTTATTTATAGTTATAAAAATATTTAATAATATACCTAAAAATTTAAAACCATTAAGACCTAGTCTGTTTCAAACAAAATTGCATGAATGGTTGCTAGAAAAAAGATTTTGCAGTTTAGATGAATTTATGAAATGAGAAATGAACTTTTTGACATATTATAATTTGTGCATTTGGTATTGAAATAATTGCATTTTTGGAATTTGACATTTGACAAAAAACGATACTATTTGAGGGAGCCAGGCTATTTAACGATTTACCAAACGACCTGAAGGAGTGTGAGAATTTTAATATTTTTAAAAATAAACTTAAGTTACATATAGCAGCAGCATGTACCGAAGCGTAACAATTAGTACCTACCTAATAAGTAATATAATTTATCTGTATCTCATTCTAAGTGAAATGTAAAATTTCTTATTAGAAATAAAAGTTCTATAAACCTAACCTATTATTTGTGATTTTATAATTTTGTGTCATGAGAAAATGTAACTAATTGATATATTATATAGTGATTGTAATTTTTGTGACAAATTATTGTATGCCTTATGACGTAGGACATAGAAGATCTGTATCACCTAAATTGTACCAACTAATGTAACCTATGTGCCACAATAAAGAAATTATCTTATCTTATAACTTACTTCATTATGTATTTTATAAGTGAGCAATCCGGCTCGAAGGACCAATGTTAAACAGATGCTTGGTTTCAGTATGCAACACTGGTGATACTGCTACTCTCACTGGAGTGTGCTTTGCTGTATTACTATTCATCTAGTCTTGTTGAGGTAGGTATTTACTTCAATATCTTTATTTTTTATTTATTTATTTATCTTAAGGAAACATACTGTTTCGTAATAGCACATAGTAATACTTAGTTATGTAACTTATATTGATATTGACCTCAGCTTATAAATGCCTGAGGAAAAAAAGGTAATTAAATATATATGATAAACTAGCGGACTCCGCAGACGTTGTTCTTTATTTTTTCTTTGTAAGAACAATCTTTGTACTTTAAGGAATTACATAAGAAAAGAATTGGCCAAATTGGTCCAGGCGTTCTTGAGTTATGCGCTTACCAACACATTTTGCGATTCATTTTTATGATATATAGATATCTGAAATTACTTGTGTTAAGTTTGTTCCTTTTTTTTCGTATTGCCCCCATTGTTTTTGTTTCTTTTATAAGCGTATGTTGATCTTGTATCTGTTTTTTAGTTTTCATTTCGTTCTGTGTATGTGTTGTCCTAAATCAATAAACGCTTTTCTTTCTTCTTTTCTTTCTATCCTATTCTCTTTTCTTTCATTCATTAGGTACCTAGCTCGGTGAAGATAGCTGTATAGAGAAATCTTTGACCAATGTTCTTTGACCAGTCCACTGTCCCGAAGCCGCGGTAGAGATTTATGGGACGTTTAAAAGTGCCCGTTCCAGAAATGAAATTTACAGAAAGACTTTCATGACTTTTAAACTTTCAGAAAGGCCTACAGGAAGCGGACGGGCAGTGGACGCACGCGATTCGGCTAGCTCTGTCTTGTTGCGAGCACAATTACACGTGAGTATCTAAATCCGTAAATACGTGAAGTAAAGACGTGAGTTTCCGGGGAGTCGCAGTGAATGCTTGTGGCCTCTCGGCCTACGGTGAACCCGCCACGTCCCCGACTCACATGGCACCGGAGGGCACCGTCAGCTTTTTAGTGGGTAGGCGGGTTCTCTCTCTGAGGCCTGGAGTCCCACATAACCTCCAGCTGTCCCCGCGGCTGGTGGGTATGCGTAGCAGCATTTGCCTGACATTAAAACAAAGGGTGTCTCTGCATTGAACCACAGCCATTTCTCAAAACTCATCATCATCATATCGTCCTTACCATATCCGTTCCATTAATTTTCCAAGTTCAATCTTTATTGAGATGGGCCCTGCTGTGACTGTCAAAACCAAACTTTGTCTTATAGACTTGGTTACAAGGTGCACATTACAGTTGGACAGTTGAATTGTATGTGTACTTGTATGAGATTATTGGCTTAGTGTTCCTTATTTGGCGTTTAGCATCGAGGTGTTCAACTCGCCTAGTCTCAAAACACTCCTGTGAATAGTTTGTCGCCATTCCGATCTACGATGCGCTCGATCCTCCCACGTATCGTTTGGATCACAGATATACGTTATCGTATATCTGTGGTTTGTATATACATACGCACGCCAGAAGGTTGCGTTTCAGCGTGTCTTCATATCGTAGACACTGTCCGCTACGCTTGCGTTTTCCATCAGCAAGTTCAGAATAAAAGATTGCTTTCGGCACCTAAATTGTTCGACCTCCCTATTTACAAAAATAACAAATCATTTTTCAACCCTATTTCTAGAATGTGCCGTTTGTATAATGAAACCCTCTCTAAACCTGCATATTTGGATATTTTTTCATGCAGTATGTACAAATTCAAAAAAGAAATTAATAAGATTCTCTCTTGTCGTGTCGATTAAATCACCATTTGTCTTTACTTGTGTATAATTAAGTAAGTTATTCACACCTGTTCTTGTTATTAGTTCCTTTTTACTATAATACTAACACAACTAATAATAGTTGATAGACTATATACGAGTATTTTCTGTATTTTTAAGTTTTAACCCTCTAACATTTCATTTAACTTAGAACAAATTATGCTTACATGTTAAGAGTTTCAGTCTAGCTCTGTATTCTGCCATAACTGATTCCATGATGCCATTCTGTAACATACCAAATTCGGTGCACATCAAAGCAACACGAGACCGAAAATTGAATCCAATTTCAAAATCAACCCACATAAGGAGCTAAGCAGATTGCTCCATCTCAGTTGGTGTTTGATAATATATCTCGAAACTACGACGTTGTCAAATTATGATTATGATGAATGAAAGAGAGGTACTAGTGCATCGGTCTTTCCCAGTAAATTGCGTGGCGATAGCGTGCGGGTGTCTGAGTGAGGAGAGTTTGAATAAAAAACATACTAAAAAGTTAGTTTTTTGCAACTTTCTTTGATATTTTGCTTTTTTTCCTTAAAATACTTTTGTATTTTTAATATTTACACTGTGTTGTACAGTTATACAGTAAGTAAGAGCACCAGTGTCTTAACGAGATTGGTTTGTCGGTAAAAATAGTTAAAACTTGGTGTGTCTCACATTGAGCCACTATAGGGCGGTACACATTTAGCCATGGTTCCTCTGTACACCCGGGTCGTAAAATAAGTTTTTTTTTTAAATTATTTTGATCTGTTGTAGACTTGTAGCGATCAGACAGCGGCAAACGCAGCGACCAATTTACCGCTGACCCTTACAAGTAAGCTTTTTCCGAAGCTAATCTTGAATTAAATTCACAAGTATCTATCTACCTAGGAACTTACGAACGGCCACACGTCAAGTTAATCTCTGCGGTATCTTATGTTTAACTAATAAGGGTGATTTTCCAACCAAAATAAGTAGCTTGATATGAAGCCGGGTGTACCTAACTAATGAATAATAATTTAATTTGCAGAACACCAGAACTAGTGGCGCCACCTTGGTCCTGCTGTGGTCCCGGCGCTTATCCCAGCAACTGTACTGTTGCTGCCGTCTACAAAATGGTAGAGTATTCGTTGTACCTACTTAGTTTTAAAACATGGGCGATAAGTCTTTGGGCCAACACATTGGCGCCAGTATTTGGATCCTCGATAATAGTCCTCCTAGCCGATTTCGCCCACGGCGGCCTTTCTCAACAGAGATCAGCCAATTCCGCAGGAGATATTATAGTGCACAAGTGTGAGCGCAATACACAGGTGCACTCACTGTTCCATCACTCTCAAAGTTCGGTGAGACGGCAATCCGACAAGACCGGAAAGAGATCAGGCGCAGGACCAACGGCTTAACGTGCGCACCGAGGCAAGGGGGTGTAGCATCGCCAACTTCCCGACTCCGAGCTTTTTTTTTGAGAAATTCATGACAGAAAATATCAGAATCAATTTTTGGCTTGACCTGGGATTCGAACCTTTTCGAAATTCGAACCTCTCGGATGTAAGGCAGAAAATTTGCTACCACACCAACGAGGCAGTCCGATACATCTTAGGTAACCAAGAAATGTGAGGGTCATGCAATCGCGTCACTTGTAACGTGGCATACCCGAGATAATATGTTTGATCTCAATTTCATATACCGCGGTTTATGTACGGTAACAGTCTAACAGCGCCATCTAGTCTATGAAGTCGAGTCAGCGCTAGCTGTTGAGAATGCCACTTCTAATGTAATGGCGAAAGGTATAGGTCGCCCCAATAGGCTAGATGACACCACCAATCGTTGACATACTCTTTATTATGTGTCAAAACGGTCTGCCTCCATAGATTTTGTATGGGAATACAAAATAGTGACGTCACGGTGGTGTATCAGAAATCGGAGTCAATTGACCGAATATTTATTGAATTTTGTGTGTTGAAATATTGGTTTCTACAGCTTTTTGGAAATATACTGGTTGTATTAACTTCATAGGGGCTATGTTTTTTAAACCCCATGGTCTTGAAAATATTTCAGATAGGTGTCATCATTCCTATTTCTTTATGTATTATTAAAACTCCACAGCACACCCTTGCTAGGTGCTATAAGGGCATCGCGCAGGAACTTTATGGGATATGCTAACAATAACTGTTCTTCTTCTAGAGCTGCCAAGAAGCAATATCTTCTTGGCTGCAGCGTTACCAGACTTCTGCGTACGCTCTCTTGGCAGCAACTCACCTGATACTGGCGTCCTGCTCTATCATACGGCGGCATCGCAGCGCGTCCCGCTCGTACAGCTAGCGATCGCAGCGCCGCGTTGGCGGCGGTAAGTTCTCATTTAAAATTAAAAAAAAAACATTTGTTTTAGAGATGATCCTAAGAGCCATATGAACAAAAATTTGACAGCGTCGCAGTTTTTTTGCCGAAAACTACCTGCCTCAGTTTTCCCTGCAATTACAAGCTAGAAATTTTCAAAACTATAGTGAACAGGCATCTTCTATGTGAGCTCGCTCCATCGTAGACTCAGTTTTTACCTCGCTGCGCTTAGTCTTGCGTCAAGAGCAAACCTATCCCAAAAAAAATCGGTTGTTTGCAAAGTCGGTTTACTCACGATAGTTGAACGCGACAACGTCTTTGTCACGTTGCTTCTTTGTCGATGGTTCCGCGCTCTCGCTTTCACTTCAAGCCTTGAATGGAACGCCTCAGAGCGAGGTAACGCCGCAGGCGTCATGTGTTTTGGTGAGTGCAGCCGACTCCATCGATTTATAAGACGTTGTCACGTCAAAAACTTGGTTTTCAAAGTATAAATCGGAAGTTGGAGGCCGCTATGAAGAAGGAAGTTTGTAATTACCTACACAAATATTAAGTGATCAATAGATTGAAAAATTGTCAGTGATACAGAAAGATGGGTCAAAGGAAAAAATATTTTAATCCACTGATAGTACATTGACTATGTTTTTACGCTATAGATGTCGTAATATGTACGTTTACGTAATTCCTACTTCATCGAAGCCTTCGATTTTCGATTTATCCGTCGAATTATCAAGTTTTCGTCAAAAAACTGCATTGATGTCAAAAGTTTGTGACATACCGCTTAATATATTTCCCGCATTCTCGACTCGTATCTTCTTACCAACTTAAATAAACTCCTTCTTTTTGACACCTTTTATAATCGGAAACTTTAGTTACCTACTTAATGCCATCTCTCTACATGACCTAAGGGTTTGATAAGGGTTTGACTAGTAAAAAATGCTTTTTAGCATTAAGTCCGTTATTTGTACAGTAACAGTTAGATAAATCTAATTGTCTCTACAGCTAAATATATCATACAGATATCAGAATCAACAGTGGTATTACACATAAACTTAAATAAATACATATAACACCCAGACCAGTACAAACAGACATGTTCATGCACACAAATGTTTGCACAGTGCGGGGACCGAACCCGCGACCTCTGGGTTAATAGTCAACTTCTTGACCATTACACCAAAGTGGTCGTGAACAACAACCTTTCATTGTGCAAAAAAGTGTTTAAATAAGTAAATTAATCCATTTTTCCTCCCACAGCGCCTCAAGAAAAGTCATCGTCTCCAAGGAAGAGATCCTGGCATTTATCTCGGATTTCTCCTGACAGTTCTGATGATGTACTTATGCTAGTTCTAGGGAGAGGTAGAATAGGGTGGGTAGAGCAGAAATCGTAGATGAATTAAAGAAAGAAGAATGAGATGGTTGAAATAAAACCAACTTCACATAAACTAAGAAGAGAACAAGTACAGAAGACCAGTGATTACTGTTTTCTATTCTCTTAAAAATACCTAAGAATAATACATCTAAATAATATAAATATACAACAACATCACATACATTGATCTGACTCCGTGGTAAGTAGCTAAAGCACTTGTGTTACAGAGATCAGAATCAACAGTGGTATTACAAATAAACTTAAACAAATACATATAACACCCAGACCAGTACAAACAGACATGTTCGTGCACACAAATGTTTGTATGCGGTGTGCGGGGATTGAATTCGCGATCTCTTGGTTGATAGTCAACTTCGTGACCATTACACCAAAGTGGTCTTCAAATATCAGAATGAATCGCTCTCTGTGGGGTCTGCTAGGCGTACGCAAATTAAAATTAATGGTCTCAATTTTGTTATTTAGGTGGTATTTATAGAAAGACACTAATGCTCACTTCTAGTCAAGGTTCAACCTTAAGTTTAGTTAGTAAACAAGGTGATTTTGTACCTGAAACACTGCCATTGTAAATAAACATTTCCTATGAAAGAGTGTTGTTTTATTTAAAACCGGCATAGATGCCCCACTTTTCGAATTCGGTCTATAAGTTCAATAATAAAATCAAAACAATTTATTTATGAAACAAATTTATTTTTTGGTAGTTTTGTCTATAAATTTATGAAAAGTAAAAAACGTTGTTTTCAATTTGGTAAAGTAGTAGAGACTTTTTCGGACCTCTAAATTTTGTGACATCCATTCCATACAGAGGATAGATGCCCGACCCATATAAATTGCGTTAAGGATAGATGATTCACTGGAAAAAAAGGCATCTATCCTTCAAAATCTTTGAATTCAATTTGGCATTGCATGCTGTCGCTACAAGCCATACAACTGAGTCAAGATTCTTTTGATAGATATGAAAAGCGTAAGTGAATTTATCTGCGAAACTTATGTTATTAAAATCGGGTCATCTATACCACTGGGGCATCTCAGCTTTCATCTCCACCAATCCGCACTGAGCCCGCGTGGTGAAGTATGGCTCGCACCACCTCATAGCTGAGGCGAGGCCTGTGCCCAGCAGTGGGACGTATATGTATAGGCTGATGATGATAATCTCGGCTTTGTTCTAGGCCATCAAAAATAAAATTGTTTGAGTTTCAATCTTTTTACTGAATGGCTGATAGTTACCCCCCTGAGCTAAAATAATATGCTGGAACCGGTATTTGGTAAAGTGCTCCCAAATAATAGCTTTTCGAAATTGGATTGCATAGATCACCAATAACACTATCAATTCCCGTAACTGAAATCGAAACGCGACATATCCATTAAAATTTGACCGCTGTCATGACACCGTGCTATCAGCTTATTATGTCATTAAAGTTTCATTTCACTCCCCTAAGCCACAGTAAAGATATTCACACAGTAAGGGAACTGAGATCAAAAAAACTTAAAACTACAAATGCACACAGACACTCGGCTCAACGAGGCTGCTTAGCGATAGCCACGGTACTGTCAGTAGCGCATGACGCGTTCGGAAAACATAGTTATAAAATCTCCGATGAAGCCAGAAATACAGCTGATAAGCTCTGGCCCCTAGCTATAGTACATACTACGATTATTTAAGGTAAATAATTTTGATTTGATTTGATTTTTATTTAGTGTTATTTTGTAAATATTTTTTAGTCTATTTTTTAAACTTCATACTTTTACCTTGTAAATAATAAATATTTTGATATTTTTTTTATTAGCTTCAACGATCAACCATTGTGATTTTTCTCTTTTGAAAAAAACCGCTTTAATATCGTTCTATCCGATCGGGCGCTACGAAGCAACAGACAGACACACACAATAATGATAATCATAATCATATTTATTTGCAATAAATAGGGTTTACACAGAGTCGGTCATAGAATTTGGAGTCACTTATGCCTATTAGCCGTAACACTACAGCATGCAAATGTGTGCGTCTTTTTAACCAGTATTATTAATATCAAATTTACACAATTCGTCATTATATATCAAATTATAATCCATGCATCTACAGCACAGAGTAATATGTACAAACTTATAACACCCCTTTTTTTCATCAGGTGTTATAAAGGCCAAGTTGCAAGACTGTATAGAAACATATAAGACTGTTCTACGCTCTCCCCATTTGATTCCTGTGGCATTCGGCAGTATAAGGGACCAAATAGGGCATTTTATGTCTTCGGAATAGGGGCGATTTTTACATGGATAATGTGCAGTCCAACATGCAGAAGGCATTAGTGAACACGCTATAGTATTGTTACAAAGTGGGTCATTGCATACAATCGATTGTAGGAATTGGGTTACTGCGAATATGACTTAAAGGCGCTAACGGTCTGTTTATGCTTGTTGGCTACAAATTTGCCTTGGTGGGCTGGCCATGTCTGTCGCAGAACCGACGAGAGGTGGAGCAGGAAGTTTCTGGAATGAAGACCACGCTTTGGTAAATGTATTGTGGGACGCCCCCCGGCTAGATGGACAGATGACCTGAAGAAGGCAGCTGGTAGCGACTGGATGCAAAGGGCGGGAGATCGTGCGCTGTGGCGCTCCTTGGGGAGGCCTATGTCCAGCAGCGGACTGCAACAGGCTGATATGATGACAAAGGCCTCATGCGTGAACAGATTGACGGAAGGCCGCGTGTTGCAGGCGTCGTCCCTCGGCGCGGTGGAGACCAGACCTCGGAGGTAGTGCTTGGTGACTCCTTGTTCTGAATGGTGGAAGGCGAGGATTCGCCTGACTTCGCTCGTTATTATAATGTCGAAATCTCAAAGAAAATTTGGACCTCCCGTACAAAATTGCCAATCAGCTGATCGATTTACTATGGCAGGGCCCAAATTTTTTTTGAGATTGCGACCTAGGTTTCTTTGGGAACGGAAGTTGTTCAGTTTAACGGACACAACCACACCTTTCGGCCATTATAGGTTTTTTGAAACACCCTGTATATTATCTAATATACTGAATTTATTATAAAATATGTTTCATTCTATTATCAGCTCAGTGAAGGTCGATTTAAGTTCGTATCTTCAACTATGAGGTTGACAACTCGGGTTGAAGCGAGTTAAATAAATAAATAAATATTTCACACCAATTCTCTAGTCCCAAAGTAAGCTTCGAGGCTTGTGTTATGGGTACTAGACAACGGATAAACATACTTAAATACTTATTTTTTGTAAATAAAGACATTATATATTATAATACATACATAGAAAACACCCAGACCAGTACGAACACACATGTTCATGCACACTTATGCTTGTACTGTGCAGTACACTTATACTTGAACAAATTCATTAACTGTATAAAAACATTTATCTACAAGCCATTGGTACATTTTTTTCTTAAATTGATTTAAAGGTAGATCAGTTATCAATGTTGGTAATTTATTATTATGGTGTTTTCTATGTATAATATGTATTTATTTAAAAAAAAGCATTTAAGTATCCATCTAGTACCCATAACACAAGCCTCGTAGCTTAATTTGGGACTAGAGAATTGGTGTGATTGTTGTGGAATATTTATTATTTATTTATTTATTATTAATTCTTATGGCCATAGGGTAACAATTCTTTCTAAACAATTCCGTTTTCATAATCGGAAATTTAATTATTTCAGGATGTCTTTGTAAAGAAATGAGGATGTTTTTTTAACAAACAATGCGACTTCGTAAATATACATATAGGCATGGTAGTGTCAATAAATTCAATTTAACAAACAGTGGTTTACATGAGTCTAAAGGGTATTTGCGTATTTGAGACTTCCTTTTATTTAAATAAACTCCTTTAAAAACGCCTCATGCCTCGAGACCTGCGTGAACAGATTGACCGAAGGCCGCGTGTTGCAAGCGTCGTCCCTCGGCGCGGTGGAGGCCAGACCTCGGAGGTAGTGCTTGGTGACTCCTTGTTCTGACAGAGGGAAGGTGAGGACAGCGCCACTGTCGCCTTTGCAGAGGCTTGTTCCTGTAAAAAAATAGAAGGTGGTGAAATTTTAACAAGGAATAAAAATAATAGTCCTCCTGACCGATTTCGACCACGGCGGCCAATCTCAACAGAGGCCAGCCAACTACGCAGGAGATATTATAGTGAACAAGTGTAAGCGCAAAACACAGGTGCACTTACCGGTCCATCACTCTCTAAGTTCGGCGAGACGGCAATCCGACCTGACCGGAGAGAGATCAAGCGCAGGACAAACGGTTTAACGTGCGCACCGAGGCACGGGGGTGTAACACTGCCAACTTTCCCGACTCCGAGCTGTTTTTGAAAAACTCATGACATAAAATCTCAGAAACAATATAGGCTCGACCTGGGATTCGAACCCAGGACATCTCGGGTGTAAGGCAGAAACTTTGCCACTACACCAACGAGACAGTCAAACGAAGGCGGTTTAACAAAGAACGAAGTGTCGAATACCTACAAGAAGTTAGAAGATATTTGATAGCCAGAAAAACTCTAGTACTTAAGGGTCAGGCCACACCTGCGGCATACAGGCGCCGCTTGGTAATTGTAATGCGTAAAACGGTGTATCATTTCAATGTCGCCTGTCGCGTAACCCGGAGAAACGAATACAGGACTCATCACCTGTAACGATGTCATGAACACGCCGAGACGAGCCTGCATCACCCCGTCACCCCGTCACATCACCATCATGAGCCACCCGGGCCCCTTTTTGTGCCTCCGTGAGGTTGTGCGGCACCCAGCGTGAAAATGGTTGTGTAAAATGCGACCGATTTTTTCTAATGCACCCCCTTATGTGGGGTATCGTTGAAAAGGACTATGAAAATAAGATAGGGTTTCCATACAACACTTTTTATCAGCTTTACTATTTGCGAGTTAAAGCCCGCCAAAGTCGTTTACACGGTGTCCGCCCCCCCCCACCCTGCAATTTCTAAAGTCTTGGACCTTTAAACTTCAAATCTCTCACGTAAAGAAACAGGCACGGAATCTCTAATTTAAAATTGTTGCGGGTATCCTGTGATGAATACTTTCGAAATTATAAATAATAGAAACATATATACTTTTTTTCCAAAAGAACAGTATAAACTTAAAAAAGTTTTTATTGTTAGGCCTGAATAAAGCTTAAAATTTAATTACTTTTTAACCTGATATTGAAAATTGACGGAACCCTACTTTATGTCAGACGACGACAATAGGGATGTGGACTGTACTCAAATAAGTATATAATTTTACCACGAAAGGGTAGTTTCTATAATACAAATCATAAAAAACACAAAATTTTCTTTAATAAACAAGGGAATATTTATTTATTTAATAAAATGTAATTAAATATTTCACTCTCAAGTCACGTGACAATGAACACCAATCAAAATTCGTGACGTCACCTGTTGCCAAACAAGAATTTTCACTGTCAATTACTATGGTGTTTGTTGATATTTGGATAATATTATTGTTGTGATTCCTGTGAAATTTCTTCGAAATTCGTTCAATTTTCTTATTGAATCGATTTTTAAAGGCTTTCCCATAATGGACAGCGGATTTATAAAGGCAGATAAGTTCAAATTTGCCAAGAATCGATTGCTTTACGGTGGCTAATTTCTTCGCAACAAATAGTAACTTCTGCTCTGCTGAATTTAGAAATGTGAAGACCTCCATGTAAGTAATATACTCAGGATACATTATAATAGCAATCGTAGGTATTTAAACTGGAAAAGTTATATTGATTAAATTAAATGATTGATGTATGATTTTGAGGTTATGTTTTATCTTTATAACAAATTGTTTCATTTCTTTTTAGCTCCTCGAGGCGGTCATAAGGAGACGAAGCTGTGGGATATGTCCAACTTCGTCGAGATTCAAAATTGTGCACTGTTAAGTGCAAAATTTGCCCGGAGCATAAAGTTCGTAGCAAACCATATTCAGCCACTATGGTTGTGGATGAAGAAAACGGTGAAATAGTAAGTGCCGAGTGTCATGATTGTGCTGCTTCTCAAGGAGGTTGCAAACATGCTGTGGCATTCATCATGTGGGTGCATCGCCGGAGTGAGGAACCTTCATGCACTTCTGTAGAATGCTACTGGAAAAAGTCACGTCTAGCAAAGGTTTAAAATTTGTAACATCAAAGGAGCTCTCTAAAGGGAATCCACGAAGTTACCTGCCAGATCCTAGTGTTTTATCTGAATTTTTAAAAGAGGGTAAGGAAAGAAAAATTAAGAATATTCAGTTGTTGAAACACCAGCCGGATTTTCACAAAGATGAAATTATAAAGTGTTCAATGCACCAACTGTGCTTGAAATACAAGGATGCTGACTATGAGAATTTTTTGGTAAATGCCAGCTCCTTAATTACTAAGCATACCATAATGGAAATTGAAAAACTCACAAGAGATCAATCCCAAAACAAATTATGGTTTGAGTTGCGATATGGACGCATAACTGCATCGAAAGCTTATTCGGTTAGTAAATGCAAAACCCCTGATGGAAGTTTAATTGCCCAAATTATGGGTGGCAAAATTCCTGATACACCTGCAATGAGCCGTGGGCGAAAATTAGAAGATGCTGTTCGCAAAATAGTAGAGATTAAACTTGGAGCAAAAATAGGAAAATGTGGATTAATGATTTCTTAAGAGTATTTGATGATCGCTGGTTCACCAGATGGTATAAGTGATGAATTTGTCATCGAAATTAAGTGCCCAACTAGTGCCAATAATTACAAGAACTATGTTCAGGAAGAACAACCTACAAAATTATATTATGCACAAGTGCAGTTACAAATGTTTTTGTCTGACAAGAAAAAGAGTTATTTTTGTGTAGCAGATAATAACTTTGAAACCAATGAATATGTAAATGTCATTTGTGTTCACTTGGATGTTGACTATGTTAATAATTTACTAGTTCAACTTTCAGCATTTTGGAAAGAGTATGTCTAACTATTGTTGAATAAAAGTGTACAATAAAAAATTAAACAATACTTTCCGTTAACCATGTTTTATTTTCAAACAGCCTTTCTTATATTTAAAATGATAGTTACTGTTTCACGGAAATTGTGAAATATTCAACAGTTACACTTAAATTTTATCTAGACTACTGAACCGATTTGAATGAAACAAAGCTCAGAACCATCTCGATTAAATTGGCTTCAAAATAAAGAAAACTGCATTAAAATTGGTCCAGCTATATGGGAACTACGGTGCCACAGGCAGACATACAAAAGTCTGTTTGTATGTCACACTTTTAATACTCTCCTTTTTGTAGAGGGTTAAAACATTACATAGTAAAACTTAAGTCTAAACCTATTAGATATGATTCTCATCATCCTATAGTATAAGTCCCACTGCTGGGCACAGGCCTCACCTCAACTATGAGGTGGTCCGAGTCACACTCCACCACGCGGGCTCAGTGCGGATTGGTGGACGGGTGGGTGTGTGTAAGGTAAGTGACCAATCTTACTGTCAGATGTTATTTAGCCGCGCAAGGGCCTCTGACTAGGCTAACGGCTAATATCTATCGATATTAACCGGGACCAACCGCTTAACGTGCCTTCCGAAGCACGGAAATACTTGTAAATAGACGTCACTTAAATGGTCAGAATGTTCACCCATCCCAGACATGACCGCGCCTTAGGTTGCTTAACTTTTGGTATCACTACCAAAGCGCTGCAACCACTGCGCCACAAGCACCTTATTAGGTGTGATGATTGTAATCAAACTAAACATGGTTGTTTTTGTACGTGGAACGTGAATAAATAGTTTTTTAGGTGTTTTAATAGTAGTACTTTCAAACTGCGGCACCGCACAATATTTATAAAATTTAGAATCCATCTTAGTAGCACAAAACTACGAAATAGCTTTCTTTTACATACAACTTCGACAACGTTTTGGAACAGGTGACGTCTCAGCGGTATTGACAGGTTCGTTCGTTCTGGCGCGAAATTTGTAATACAATTTTAAATAATAAATTTTAAAGGTATTTGTTGTATCAAAAAAATACACATACAATACACAACATGAATATGACAGAAGACGCTCTGTGCAGAGTGCAGATTCTGCCACACAGAGGAGGAAACGGCCATGCATATTCTCTGCTCATGCGGCCCGCTTATGAGCAAAAGAAGTATCCATCTCGGGCGGCACATCATGCGCCCGGATGAGATAACAGAAGTCACGCTCCAAAGAGTCTGGCAATTTATAGACTCAACGGGACTAAGCAGTGAACTGTAAATACAAAGGGCTGCCACAATAGATCAAACTTGGTCGAGTTGGCGATAAGAAGGCCCAAAAACCCAATAATAATAATAAAGGACATCAATGTATACTTACATTATGTCTCCTTAAGAATAAAGTTTTTAACCCCAATACTAATAAAATCGCCGAAAACTCCATCCACCTGGAAATATTTGGGGTGAAACTAACCATTCTTTAATCCACCGCATATTTTGTCAGCAGTAAGGAATGTTCTGTATTCCGGTGGGGACTCACGTAGACACACTTCAATGGGTACGTATGGCATTTCTAGGACTTTCAGGACTTCAGGTAGCTTGTGCTCTGGCCCTAGGGAACCCCATCCTGATACCTGAAATGAGTGAATTCGTTAGGTAAGGTTGTATTACTTTATACCTACAGTACTTGAAAATCAATAAAATAAATATTTCGCAACAATCACACCAATTCTCTAGTCCCAAATAAGCTACGAGGCTTGTGTTCTGGGTACTAGACAACGGATAAACATACTTAAATACTTTTTTTTGTAAACAAATACATATTATACATAGAAAACACCCAGAGCAGTACAAACACACATGTCCATGCACACATATGCTTGTACTGTGCGGGGATCGAACCCGCGACCCTTGGTTTTAGAAGTCCGACATGTAGACCACTGCACCAAGCTATCGTCAAGCGGACACTTGAACATTATCGTAACGTATTCTTATAGGCAAAACTTAGCGAAACTTAGGTTGAGTTGAGGCCTGTGCCCAGCAGTGGGACGTAATTGGCTGATTATGATGATGATTCTTATAGTCAAACTATCAGAAAATGACAGATTTTTTATACACATTGACAAGTTAACGATAGGCAAACGCTAATAATAGAGCTAAAAGAAGAGAGGTGCTTGTGGCGAAGTGGTTGCAGCGCTTTGGTAGTGATACCAAAAGTGAAGCAACCTACGGTGCGGTCATGTTTGGGATGGGTGATCATCCTGCCCATAAAATTGACGTCTACAAGCATCTCCGTGCTTCGGAAGGCACGTCGTTAAGCCTGGTCGGAGGCCCTCGGGCGGCTTTATAACATCTGACAGTAAGGTTGGTCACTTACCTTACACACACCCCTTTACCAATCCGCACTGAGCCCGCGTGGTGGAGTATGTGGCTCGCACCATCTCATAGTTTAGGTGAGGCCTGTGCCCAGCAGTGGGACGTATACAGGCTGATAATATAAAGGCTAAGAATACGTAACGATAGTTATTCGTGCTCACCCCAAGGACAATGCAGTGTGAATGAAGCCTTAAAAGTTATCTAGTAGGCAATAGTGGTAAGCGGAATTGTCTTTCTAAAATTATTATGACTATAAAAACAAGAAATTAACATAATAATAATTCACCTTTCCTGAAGAATTTTCCTGCAATTGCCGTTTTTCCAGTGTTGAATCGAAGTCCAAGCAAACTGGTCTCACGTAAGGAGTGAAAACCAGTTCGGACTTGAAGATGAGAACTGCTATATCCTCTTGGAAGTTTGTTGTTATGCCGAAAAAGCGAGGAGGTATTTTGATGTCCGACAGCTGGAAATACAAACGAAAATACATGACCCACAGTTAATGGCATTTGGTCTACCTTTTTTTAACGTCAGGAAAATGCTGCTACGCATACCCATCAACCGCGGGGGCAGCTGGGGGTTATGTGAGACTCCGGGCCTCAGAGAGAGAACCCGCCTACCCACTAAAAACCAACGGTGCCCTCCGGTGCCATGTGAGTCGGGGACGTGGCGGGTTCACGTAGGCCGAGAGGCCACAGGCAACATTTGGACTACCTGTTGCAGCCTAGCTAGCTCAGGTGTAGGTAAATATTAACAAAGGTTTCATAGGAACCTACTACGAAATGGTTTACTAATACTGATCAAGATGGTCTGATGATATCAATTACCGGACATTCTTAAAATTCTTAAAATTGACGACCGTTTGGTCCTGAAAAATGGACGACCTACATGTCGGACTTCTAAAACCAAGGGTCGCGGGTTCGATCCCCGCACAGTACAAGCATATGTGTGCATGGACATGTGTGTTTGTATACTGGTCTGGGTGTTTTCTATGTATAATATGTATTTGTTTACAAAAAAAAGTATTTAAGTATGTTTATCCGTTGTCTAGTACCCATAACACAAGCCTCGTAGCTTAATTTGGGAATAGACAATTGGTGTGATTGTTGTGAAATATTTATTATTTATTTATTAAAATACAAATGTATCACAAATAAACACACATACACACACGCACGTACATACACATACATACACTAAATAAATAAATAAAATTGCTTTATGAAGCGTTTGAGGAGGAGCCTTTCTCTCATAGCACAGGGAAACCCTATAAGAGAGCTGATCAGTATATCAGATATATATATTGTATACATATAAGAATGTTTTTGAATAAATACCATTTTCATTTTCATATCAAGATGGTCTGATTCTAAAAGATCAACAGTAGAAGGCAGTCTGTACCGAGCAGTCGATTCCGACCACGGCGGCCAATCTTAACAGACATCAGCCAACTGCGCAGGAGTTATTATAGTGCACAAGTGTGAGCGCAATACACAGGTGCACGGTGCACCTACTGTGCCTTAAATCTCAAAGTACGGTGTGACGGCAATCCGACATGACCGGAAAGAGGCGCAGGACCAACGGCTTAGCGTGCTTTCCGAGGCATGGGGGTGTAGTAGCATAGCCAACTGATGCCAAAATGGTTATACAATAAGTAATATTAATGTAAAACAGTTTGTAACCTGAATTGTACAATTGTTTATTGTCCTAAATAAATAAAAATAAATAATAAATCAACTTCCCGACTCAGAGCTGTTTTTGAGAAATTCATGACAGAAAATCTCAGAAGCAATTTTGGCTCGAACCCAGGACCTCTCGGATGTAAGGCAGAAACTTTGCCACTATACCAATGAGACACGCCTCATACGACAGGAATGGATGGAGAACCTTTTTGCGTGGTCGCAATCCTCAGCATTGAGAGAACAACCGAGAAGAAGAGAGCTTACATCAGACTTCTGTGCATGCTGGTCTTCAACAGCATCCCAAGCTCTGTGCACCTTGCCAACGGCAACTGCATAGCCGTCAGCAGATTGTAATTTGTTGTTGGTGTTGTCCCAGTAGCAATGAGCGACTGGAATTTAAGATAAACATGGACAATTTGCAGTTTATGCTGTGAAAACCGGGAGAAAGTGAAGTGATACTACGAATAATTTTAAGATAATAATAGTCCTCCTGGTCGATTTCGACCGCGGCGGCCAATCTCAATAGAGATCAGCCAACTACGCAGAAGATATTATAGTGTACAAGTGTGAGCACAATACACAGGTGCACTCACTGTTCACTCTCAAAGTTCGGAGAGACGGCAATCCGACATGACCGGAGAGAGATCAGGCGCAGGACCAACGGCTTAACGTGCTTTCCGAGGCAAGGAGGTGTAACACCGCCAACTTACCGACTCCGAGCTGTTTTTGAGAAATTCATGACAGAAAATCTCAGAAACAATTTTGACTCGACCAGGGATTCGAACCCAGGACCTCTCGGATGAAAGGCAGAAACTTTTTAAGATAAGATAAATATACAACAACATAACATACATTGATCTCACTCCGTGGTAGGTAAGTAGCTTAAACACTTGTGTTACAGATATCAGAATCAACAGTGGTATTACAAATAAACTTAAATAAATACATATAACACCCAATACAAAATCCGATAATAGAAAATGTGAAAAAAACGGGGAAAATTATTCATCCTTGAGAGCTTCCGTTGCGTGCGCTGCGAAAACGGTTCAAAATACCAAAAATATATGTATGAAATAATTATACCTATGATCTTGTCGGGGAAGTGTATATATAGTGTTCGCACTGTCTATATTAGCTACTGGTTACTAAATCACTTGCCCCGATCTAGACTCACAGAAGGTGCTATATGTACGGGTGCCTCTGGGTACGGTATAGCCAGCGGGCATATAGCAATCTGCGAGTACAGTACAACAATGCCTTGAGGGTGTTGTTGGGGTTGCCTTGGCGGTGTAGCGCGTCCGGAATGTTCGCGGAAGCGCGAACTGATGGCTTTGCCGCTATCATGAGAAAACGATGCGCTTCTGCGCTTGCTCGCCTGCGAGGTAGCACCAACACTATCCTCAGGGTATTTGTTGACCGGTGGGAGTCACCCCTCCTCCTTAGGTGGTTGACTATCCACACAATTAATTAATCAAACTCAATCTGTATTTACTAACATTAGTTTTTAAGAAGAAATGTTACTAACTTTATATGGGCTCCCCGCCTGAAATAAAATATTTGATTTGATTTGATTTGATAGGTGCCTACTAGGTGTCACAAAATAAAAGTCACACATTAACACTGGTCTATGTATCTATCTATCTAATATTTGGCGTTATAAATATGAGCTACTATAATTTAGAGTATACGACTTCGGGTGGTACAAGGAACGACTGACAACCGCCGCCGAGCGCGTTCCGCACACGGGTACATATAAATACATTTTGTATTCAGCAAAATGCATATAACTACAATCTAAATAATTGGTTGCCTGTAAAGTCGGTATACGGGCGAAAGTTTTACGTGACAACGACTTTGAGTGGTAAAATAATTTTAATGTGAATATTCATTCGTATAACATGAACCGGTGTGTATGCCTATCTCTCTCACTCTCTCTCTCTCGCTCTGTCTCTCTCGCTCTTAGGCGGGCTAACTGTGCTCGAGTGGAAGGGACGCGTGCCTTTCACTTTTTATGTCTGTCTCACTCGCTCTTAGGCGGGCTAACCATGCCCGAGTCGAAGGGACGCGTGCCTCTCACTCGCTCTCATTGTGAGCGCGGAACGTGAGCGGAGCGTAACGCAGTTTCTTGAAGTGTCACCCGGAAAACCAATTTATAAGACGTTGTCACGTCAAAAAATGTCTGCAACAGTATAAGTCATTGCTCAAAGTAACTATTGCACGCGAAAATGGTCGCGGGCACAGCTAGTTCTTTAATAAAAACAGATAAGGAAGTTAGTTCGTTCTTTACCCGACAAAGCAGCTTTCTTCGTTACAAGGGCTGCACTACATATTTGACTGTACGGCGTGTTCCTCTTAGTGTAAACGGTCACATGCCACGGAACCACGCTTGGTGGGGTGGAACGACGCCTGCGCAGTGGTTCCGCAGATGGTATGACGCCGCAGCCTGGAATTATAATTAAATTAAAGCAGAAAAAGAGGATTATTGTGCTTAAAATTTCCACTAAACGACGCCAGCGCAGGAACCCAAACACAACGAGCGAGTCGCTCATAGCCTGTCGAAGCGACAACAACTCCTGAGGATGCCACGTGTAGTGGCGAAACACGTCGAGTGTTTTGTGGTCAGAGACTGACACACATATATAAACACACATACAGAATAGGGGGCCAAACTTATATATAAGAAGCTGGGCAATGACAACGCTGGATTTATTCTAATAATGGCCACTTTATTGACTTATTAATAAACACGTACAGCACTTAGACTTATTTCATTCTTATTTTTCACAAACAGAATCCCCTAAACCGTTGAACTAACGCTTATAACCTCTTTCCCCCTCCCAGACTACAAATTCATACTAAAACTAAAAATCCTACTCATCCGTTTCCTATTTTAACATATTTTAAATAAATCATTTTTATATTACAGCATCCGTTTCCGCAATATTATTTTTAAAATAAATTTTGTAAGTTCCGGTAAAAAACTCATCACAACTCAGAAAATAAAAATTAATAACGTGGTTTCCGTTTCCTTTGAGAAAATATAAAATACAGTATTGTGAACTTCCGTTTCCACTGACATTTATTTTAGCATTAGTAAAGACACTTACTTTTAACCAGAACTTACGTAACAAATAGTAACAATTTATAAATATCTAACATATAACAGTCCTCTTTTTGGTCGTGTGTTAAAAATAAGTAAGTAATTTACCATTTTCGGCTTCACTAGTTGCGTACACACAGGACACGATTCCTGAAATAAATAAATGAAATTACGTAAAGTTTAAGTATAAAGCATATATAAATAAGTGGTAATTCAGTCCACGATATAATGAAAACCTGAACGGAGAATCAAGTTTTTAATATAATAGATTACCAAGTGTTGCTATGCACTTTGTTCAATTTAGCTTGCATATTATGCAAATTGTTGAAAGCTGAGCTTGCATAAAATGGCAGAAAATGCTTTTAGTTCATTAGAAAATTTATTGTGCAATAAAGTTTTAAATAAATAGATGAAATAAATAAATGGATCAATTTAAATACTTAAGGTTCCGTTTGCAATATATAATTTTAAACTCTAGCGTTGAATTGTAACTCTTATTACATGTTATTTATCGATATTTATCGATTATCAATATCGGAGTAGAATATCGGCTGGATTGCACACAGCCGTGGTCACGAGCTGACTAACTGACGAGCTGTGTGCAATCCAGCAGAAACGTCGAGCAGTGAGCACCTAATACTCATTAAAATATGTCGCGTTTAAAACCCGATAACCAGTAATTAGTGCTAAAATGTAGAGGCGTTACAAAAAAAAAAATCCGATGTAGGTATTCTACCAATAACATAATGTCTAATTCATATACTCATTACACACATTAGTAAAAAGTACAACTTACCCGAAATAAAGAAAGAAACGAAAACGATCTTCATTTTCCGTTTCTAAATTCCAAAAACACAATTGAAATCCTTTTGCATCAAAGTTCTACACAAGTTGCATTAAGGAAAAAGACTTTGCGCATCAGAAAAACCAATGAGACTGACCGTATTATCCTGTTGTTGGTTCATTTATAAGATTGACAAAACAACAATTTATTATCACTAGAGGAAGAACGAGTTTCTCTAACTGGTTATGTAGGAAAAGAGCTGGCATTGCTTAGGGTTTTCGTGGTCTCGCTAAAAAGCTCTGGGCACACATTCGGGATGCAGTGAGTCGCGGCGACAGAATCTCGCAGGTGTATCCTGAGCCTTATTCGTTTGGACAAAAGAATGCACCTAGTTTCTTACCTTACCTATCAGGAGGCCTTGCCATATAGGGAGGAAACGCTGCCAGCCTTTTGGGCACCATTACCCTATATAGTTTAAATTTATGTTAATTTTAAATATCACTATATGGAAAAAAAATTCACCCCCAGCGCTGCCATTGGGTATGGTGCCCAAATGTGGTAAGCTGCCAGCCCTATGGTCACCAGTGTGTTGAGCTAACCTCTTCTTCAGCTCTTTGAAGATGACAATAGCCTTGGAGCCCCAGGAGTACATGGTCTCCACACCGAAAGGCCCAAATATGTAGCTCTCCGAGTGGGCAGCATATTTGCGCATCTTCAGCGACTCGGCAGCGTCAGCCGCCGCACCAGCAACGGCAGAAGTTCGGCCTTTAGGCTAGTTATATCATATTATTTTAAGGTTTTCTCATAAATTAGTTATTTATTAATAGTGTACTATGATGTACACCAATGTTATAAACAAATATGTACATATCTAGTTTAGTACCTACGTGCTGAGATAATATTTTAAGTGTTTTAGATAAATAATAACGTCAGCTATCAAAAAGGCAATTAAAGTCAGCGTCGAGGCATTACATTTTTAATTGACTGAAACAAAGGTAAACTAACTAACTTTAATTTCTCACCTGTGTCTGGGTATGTCTACCTACTAATTAGGAATTTCCATTACTATGTACATACCTACCTACCTACAAGTATGTACATACCTACTTAATTTTGTATGAGCTGAGATAATATTTTATGTGTTTTAGATAAACAATAACGTCAGCTGTCAAAAAAGGCAATTAAAGTCAATGTCAAGGCTTTAACATTTTGAATTGACTCAAACAAAGGTATTTATTACAAGCTTTGATTTTTCACCTATGTCTGGGTCTATCTGTAATCAAATCTTGCTAAATATTACTTACTTTGAGGTGTCCGACATAGCTGAAACTTTTGTAGGTACTTAGATGTTTTGTTTCGATGATTAGGCGCAACAGATTTAGAGAAAGCTAAAGGGAAGTGCTTCCTACCGGGTGTAATATTCGGGGACCAAGGTCCGAAAGACATCATCTTGATTTGTCGATCTATATTATTCTGGATCTATATTTTATATACCGCGGTTCATGTGTGGTACTAGGCTAACAGCGCCATCTAGCCTATGGAGCAGTATCAGCGCTCGCTATCGTGCTTTCCACCGTTAGGCATGCGCTTGTGATGGCGAACGGTAGACGTGTCGCACACACATATTAATTATCTTCTATAGGTACTTATCATAAATCTGTAGAGTGAATGGTAATGTTGGGAAAACGGGAGAAGATACTCCATTTTTTAAACTTGCGTGTGCAACCTTAATGTTTAAAGCTACACAGAAATGTTTTCCTTAAAATATAAAAAATATCCTACGACAGCTTTGTCTATCTTTTATGGTTGACTCACAATAAAACGTGTAACTCCCGAATGTGATGTCGTAACTAGGTTAGGATAGGAGTGTAACTTTGGTTATCCGAAACTAAGGCGAACAATGTCGTGGGCGGCCGCTAGTAAAAAAATGCATCCGAAAGCCTGATTTGGTACTTACACCAACCGTGCATTCATGCGAATGGTCGCAGGTATGCTCAAGTATGGCCTGAACATAGACCTATTAAGAAATAATTTCTTTCATCCATGCTTGAGTTGATATCCTGGCTTGTACAATTCTTGACTCTTGGTTACATTAATCTGTAAATCTTGTACTCGTGGTCACACTAATCTATAAAACTTACACTCGTGGTCACACTCATCTATAAAACTTGCACTCGTGGTCCACTAATCTATAAAACTTGCACTCGTGATCACACTTATCTATAAAACAAACACCCGTGGTCACACTTATCTATAAAACAAACACCCGTAGTCACACTGATCTATAAAACTTGCACTCGTGGTCACACTTATCTATAAAACTTGCACTCGTGGGCACACTAAACTTACACTCGTGGTCACACTTATCTATAAAACTTGCACTCGTGGTCACAACGCGTGGTGACTACCAGGTTGATGATGACTAGTTACCCTGTGTAGATAACCAAAGTTCATCAGACAAAATTAACTGCAGAAAACGTTACCTTGCTCTTAACTTTTTTTAATTTACAGGTTGACAAGTAGACAACGCGGACCGGTACGCGCTGGCCACTCTATCCATCGGTTATTATCGTAAATGGGGGATACAAAAATATTTTGACGTGACAACGTCTTATAAATCGATGGAGCCGGCTGCATGCACCAAAAAACATGACGCATGCGGCGTTACCTCGCTCTGAGGAGTTCCATTTAAGGCTTGAAGTGCAAGCGAAAGCGCGGAACGAGCGACAAAGAGGCAACGTGACAAAGACGTAGTCAGGTTCAACTATCGTCAGTAAACAGACTTTACAAACAACCGATTTTTTAGGTGCGACAAGGGCGTAGCGAATGATAGTCGAAAAGGATTTTTATTTTATTTTATTTATTTAAGTCAGGCTATAGGCCCATATTATAAATAACCATTACCTTACTAACTAACATATATACAAAAATAATTTATAAAATACCCATTTGACATAACATAATCTTTTAATCTGTGGGGACAGAGACGATGTTAATAACTATAGGCCTATATCTGTTCTCCCTGCCATATCCAAAATACTGGAGAAGCTCCTTAATTCTCGCTTGTTGAAATATCTAGAAAAATACAATCTGCTATCCCCTTCGCAATTCGGATTTAGACAAAAAAAATCAACCGAAGATGCTGTTATTGGTCTTACGTCATTGATAACTGAAAAGCTTGATAAGAGTAACAAGTGTTTATGCGCATTCTTGGATCTTAAAAAGGCTTTTGACACCGTCTCTGTCCCAATCCTTCTGAAGAAGCTAGAAAGCATGGGAATAAGAGGAATTCCTCTAATGCTCTTCAGAGACTACCTATCTGATAGGACACAAAGTGTTAAATTGGGACAATTTATAAGTAGGGACGAGGAGATTACATGCGGAGTGCCTCAAGGTAGTGTTTTAGGGCCCACGTTATTCCTCATCTACATCAATGATTTATGTAGTATGAAAATAAATAATGCAAGAATTTTCTCCTATGCTGACGATACAGCTGTAGTCTTTTTTGGGAAGTCATGGGCCTCCGTTAGGACCATTGCTGAGACAGGAATGGCTCAAGTGGCGAAGTGGTTAAGGGGAAATTTACTAACGTTGAACACCTCTAAAACCAATTACATATGTTTTAGCATAGATAAACGTACCCAACCAGTTGGAGACTTAAACCTAAAAATACATGTCTGTGATGACGCACACAACATAAACTGCAATTGCACCAAAATTGATAAGGTATTACAGACGAAATATCTGGGAATCATGTTAGATCAAAGATTATCCTGGTACCAACATCTCGAAGAAGTGACTAGCAGGATGAGGAAATTGATCTGGATCTTTAGAACGTTGAGACATGTAGTTCCATCTAGATCATCCGTTAAAAAAGGGTCGTCAAAAAATCTTTTGAATGAAATATATGTGGCATTGGCCCAATCCGTTCTGTCGTATTGCATCTCAGCCTGGGGAGGAGCTGCTAAAACTAAGTTTAAAAATTTGGAGAGGGCACAGCGAGCACTTTTAAAAGTCATGCTATTTAAACGCAGAAGATTTTCAACGGAGATCTTATACCAAAATTGCAAATTGCTATCAGTGAGAAAGCTTTATATCAAACAAATTGTTTTGAAAAAGCACAAAAGTCTTACTTTTGACGTAGGTAAAGTGGCTAAAAGGCGTAATTGTAATGTGGCTGAAGTCCCTTTAACTAGAACAAAATTTGCAGATTCCCAATATGACAAACGTTCCGCCCAGTTATATAATAAAATAAATAAGATATTACATATATATAATAAGCAGTACAAGGAATGTAAAACTGTATTGGATCAGTGGCTAAAAACATTAAATTACGAAACGACAGAACAGTTGTTACAACAATTGTTTTAATAGCAAATACCTAACACACTCGCAAGCACTCAAATACAGACAGAATAACATACACATACACACAAAAACACACCCAAACACACACGCACACACACACACACACACACACACACAAACACAGAGAGACATGCACACACACACGTTTCTATGCTAATTGTTTATGATTTGTGGACAATATTTAAGTACTTCATTTAAATTTTTATTTTCTTTTATAAAAACATTGTAATCTTTATAGTTAAGTGTTTATTTGGCATTTACAACGCTATTTAATTTTGATATTGATAGCTATAGTTATGCAAGAGCGGAATCTCCTGGCACAAGCATTGTATGCTTAAAAGGAGTTTCCAATCCCTATCTTGTTTATGTAACCTTAGAAATGAAATAAACATTTATTATTATTATTATTATTATTTATTCGTATCACTTAACCCCAAACAAAACCGCTCAGCGCGAATTTATTCAAGAATGCGGACTGGTGCACCCTCCTCCCCGTCGAGTGTCCTCCTGCAGCGGCAGCCACTATCAGAGGCATGAAATGATCAGATTCCCCTTCAGGGTGAGCATCTAAAGCACCTGGAGCTGCTTGCCAGTTCAGAAGGTCTTCCCGAGTTTGTTCGTCACCTGTGCATACCTGGAACGGGGAAAAGAAGAAGTTTAAGAACTAAAACTTGTACTTCTAAAAAGTATGAAACAAGATTCTTATTGAAGTATTTGTTTTTTCGGTTTTCGCGAACAGTAGACATTGAAATGATACACTTTTTATTTCGCGATTTATTTTCATTTTAAGGTCCAAAACGTCAGGTGGCATCACAAGCTGTCAATGTGTTTCATTAATTGAGTGGTTTGGTATCAAAAACGGCCAAATCCCATCTTAGTAAAGTATCACAAAATGACAAAAACTGAATATTACACATGGCAACACTTTTAAAAATCAAGCTAATGGCGGTAAATTCAAATAAGTTTTTTATAACTTTTAATCCTATCATAAACCTTAGTCTCATACAATTACGTTCGAAAATTACAGTTTCAATTTTGGATTTAGCTGATTTTGAAAATGAAGGATGGATTTGACTGTTTTTGTTTTTCGCTGTTTCGGATTTGGCTTATTTTGAATGTAACAAATGGGATTTGTCTAACTTTGTTACTTAGGTCAGGGACAGTCAGGGGTCGTCAATCTTCAGTACACTAATAATTGATTTTTACTCCATACCTACTCACTATCCCATACTATATTAAATTATACAAGGTGATTTTTTTATCGTTCCGAAAAAATTCACTGTGGCTTTTACTCATGATACTGAACAATTTTCCCTAAGGAACACTTAGCCAATTCTCAAAAAAAATTTGGACTTTGTATTAAACTTGCGGCTAATCACTGATCGATCTCCATAAAAGGTTCAAATTTTTTTTGAGAATTGACTGGGTGCCTTATATAGGGAGACTTGTTCAGCATCATTAGTAGAAGCCACAGTGAAGTTTTTCGGAACGATAAAAAAGTAATTTTGCGGATATATATATTTTTTTGTATGGCTGTTATCTTTTGTAAATGAAACAACAATTAATCAAATAAAAGTTTTTTTTTGCATTTTTTTACATCAATTTATACAATTAAGTGTGGTGGGTCCGTCATTATTTCACATGGCTCTTCGTCATATTCATTCAAAATTTCCTGGGGTCTGGAAAAAACATCTTGAAAATATTTTAATTCGGAAAGTTCCTCCCATTTCTCTCCGAAATGAGTAGTCAATAGCTTTTTGACATCCCCCAACTTCGCATCTTTTATTTTTACATACTTGCTTACCGGTTCAGGAGTAATTTGGCTGGCACTCTTTCCTTTTTTGCATATATTTTTAAAGTCTCCTTGCTTGTTATGATAGCTTTCCTCTGCTCTAACTACGACATTTGTTTTTTGTTTGTTTCTTTTAACGAAGAATCTTTTGCACTTTTTGATTGAAAAATGCAAAGCACTGGTCGATTTCAAAATTTTGGAAGACGCTTCTTTCCATTGTACAGCTTCAACGTCGGTCCCCAAATGCAAAACAGTTGCATGTTGTTTGAAAACATCTTCATAACTCTCTGGGCTGGCCATAGTTTCTGTGTTTTTAATCTTTTTTTCAATTTGAGCAAACACTCTGTCTGGTGGCAAAAATGAATGTCCGACGATGGGAAACACAATCTCTATGGTTTTTATGTGTTCTGGAGCGTAATCCATAAGGTATTTAGAGACCATGCCGATTATGGACGAGTTCTTGTTCTGGCCACTACAACCGTCTGCAACTAGTCTGATAGTGGAAATGTTTTTATTCTTTGGCACTGTTTCATTCAAACAGTGGAACAAGGCACTTGCGATTTCGTTTGAAGCTTTGGGCAATACGTCTTCTGTCCAAGTATAAGCAAATACATTTTCAGGACTTAATTGAGATTTGGAATGGCCTACAACAATCGTGAAATTGTATATATACAATTGCCTAGAGTAGTAGCTTATTTGGTCTGGCACTTTAGGCATTGGCTGATTTTTCTGGCAATCGAAACTAAAGATCAGCAAGTCTTCTTTATTCTCTTTTAACAGATTATAGAACGCTTTCGCTCTTAAGCTGTGGACTCTTTTTTGGATCATTAAATCATTTTTCATCTTGGCATCCTTTTCGTATTTTATTTTTTCTTGAAGCTGAAGGCATGTAGAGCAAACATCCGTGCGAGGGCTGCCAAACCCGATATTGAAAGATATATTAAAAATCCTTCGGAAATATGACGCTTTGACAGTGCTTTTAAATGGTTCTTCTGCTTGTGCGATGTACATTTTGTATAATTTGGTGATGTTCAGTTCTGATGGAAGATATTGCCTTGATTTGATACTGCTTCTACAGTAATGTAACTCTAATGGCTGTAGAGTTTTTATAAACTTTTTTATGGATGCTCTTCGGCTGTCAAATTTCTTAGATTTGTGGTCTCCTCCTCTGCCCTCCGAAGCTGATGCACCACTTTTGAAATTTCGATTGATTACGCCAACAACTCTGCCTTTTTTCAGTCCTAAGATGTGTAAAAATGTCTTCCTGCATACTGGTATTACATTGTTCCTTCTTCGACAATAGTACACAATATTCATCTGCTTTTGATTACCGGTACCCGTTTTGGGTCGACGCCTTTGTACGTTCTGAGCCTTGGTATATTTTAGAACAAAATTATCTTGGTCTAATTTTGACTTTGTTTTGTAGAAGGCTGCATGAAATTTTACAATATCTTCTTTGCGTAATGATGAACATCTATATGCTTTCGAATAATGTTCACAAGGAAGTTTGATGTTTGGTGGGGCTTTTGGTGCATATCTGAAAACAAAGAATAGCAAAGCTATACGAGAATATTTTCATCATCATCATCATCATTTTACAACAAAAGCTTTACTAAATTAGAATAAATGGTCCAAGCCACCTTGGTCTACTCTCTCGCTAATGTCCTAGGTATATTTAACATGTGTTTTATTTGCTCAAATATGGTATGAGCTATTTTAATTTAACCAGAGTTACACTGACTATTACGCATTATAGAACTTCGCATACATACACACATACATTTTTTTCTTTAAGATTCTATTAGTGCTTTAGAGTGGATTTTCATTAAAATCTCGACATTGAATTTTTGCACCATTACAATACTCTCTTTCTACTACGTAGCTCGAGAGTAAAAATATTTGTATTTTAAATTAATACACGCATTTCCGATACAAAATATTTATTTGAAAGTAAATTATTATTTATTCTTATGTCATAAGTTTAATTTGAAAAGCACCCATGTTGAGTACCCCTGCCTGTCAAAAGTTTCTTACTGGACCGTATAAAGTACAGAAAACTTTACTCACCTATCAACTTTTTTCTGATTGCACTTCCATTTAGATTTTTGTTGTATCCTTTTTCTAGACATTTCAGGAGCAGTTTCCACTATTTTTTCAGCTTCTTCATCCATTTTTTATATTTATTTTCGCAAAAAACTATCCGAACAGTTTAGCACATCCAAGTCGGGCGAACGGAAAGAAAAACAAGATGGCCGCACCGCCATACAAAATACTTGAACCTGATTGGCTGCGATGGATTTGTCCGATTTCGATTTAAAATGTCAATGGATTTGATCAAATTTGATACCAATGTCGATTTTGTGCATTAATTTCCTAGAGAACTACGTGGATTTGACCGGTTGTGAAATGAAAAATATATTTTTTGGCTTGTATTAAAATTTAATGCATATTTCGTTCAGAAATTCTTATTTTTGGATTTGACCGTTTTTGATACCAACCTTCTCAATTACGATAGTTTTAATATAAGATTTATATAATTGCTGTACATCATAGCACTTATTAATAATTTAAAAAACGTCAAAAAAATCGTAAATAAATATAAATTTAAACGTCAAGTTAAATAAAATGTAAATAAATCGCGAAATAATCCGTAAAAAAGTGTATCATTTCAATACGGTAGTTGACACCACCAATCGTTGACGTACTTTTTATCAACTGTCAAAACGCTTTTCTTCATAGAGCTTGTATGGGAATAACACACTTTGACGTCATCGCGTGCAATGCCGACTGAGTGACTAATTATCATTTGAATTCCAATTAAAAATCAAATAATACGAACTGCAGAAAAATATTAGTGTAAAGGCATCTGAAATTATGAATTATTTTATAGAAAATCAGTTTTTGAATATTTCTTTCATAGTGGAAACAAGCCTATTCTTATTGATGTTCAGATGACAGCCGTTGTCGTTTTCTACTTTTCTGTTAACTTAAGTGCTGAAGTTTGTATTGGCGGAATACATAACCCTCCTTTTCGCTTCGCTTTAGTTGAATAGTGATGCAAAGTAGAGAAGAAAGTCTACGGAGATGTTTTGGCTTTTAATAAACAATGTTTTTATTTTCAAAACCTCACTTTTTCGTATTCATTATCTTTGTTGAACCTGTTTGATATTTTTTTTACTTTTTACAATAAAGAGTTAATATAATCTATGTAACTATGTCAAAAAGAACTCCTGAAATTATAAAATACATATGTAGGTAGCCCACATACGGCCGTTTAGAACTGCCTCGTTGGTGTATTGGCAAATTTTCTGCCTTATATCCGAGAGGTCCTGGGTTCGAATCCCAGGTCGAGCCAAAATTGTTTGTGTCATGAATTTCTCAAAAACAGCTCGGAGTCGGGAAGGTGTGCGGTGTTACACCCCCGTGCCTCAGTGCGCACGTTAAGGAGTTATTTCTGCGCCTGATCTTGTAAGGCTTATCTTTGTAAAAGAAAAAGTAAATATTTGTATTAGGTCCTTACATATGAAATTGGCGTTTTGTCGTACTGGCCACTTTGATCACAAATTTTTCCTATTTGGTTAGGAATTCGAAATTCAAATTTATACAGCTATTTCCACATGTAGTCGTGTTTCGTAAACCGTCATTCATTTGTTTTTTTACTTATCTTTTTTCTGTTTGCATCGCTCAATTTACAAAATGGAAAATTTGAAATATCGCGTTATATACGAGTACGAGTTCCACCGTGGCACCAGTGCTGCGGAAACGGCTCGAAGGGTTAATGATGTGTATGGCGGTTGTGTCGCAAAAGAAAACACAGTGCGTTTTTGGTTCCAACGTTTTCGTTCTGGAAATTTCGACCTGCAAAACAAGCCCCGTGGACGGCCGGAGACCCAAGTTGATAATGAAGAATTGAAGGCTATTGTGGAAGCGGATCCATCGCAAACCACGTCCGAGTTAGCTGCAGGCTTTGGCGTTAGTGATAAAACTGTTTTAATCCACTTGAAGCAAATTGGGAAGATTAAAAAACTTGAAAGGTGGGTTCCTCACGAATTGAGTGAAGCAAACCGGCAAACGCGCGTCAACTGCTGCGTTACATTACTTGACCGGCACAATAACGAAGGGATTTTAAATCGAATCATTACCTGTGATGAAAAGTGGATTCTCTACGATAATCGGAAGCGCTCATCGCAATGGCTGGACCCTGGCAAGCCAGCCAAAGCCTGCTCCAAGCGAATATTGACCAATAAAAAGTTACTTGTAAGCGTTTGGTGGACTAGCGCCGGTGTCGTTCATTACAGTTTTCTCAAATCTGGCCAGACGATTACGGCAGATATCTATTGTCAGCAATTGCAAACCATGATGGAAAAGCTAGTTGCTAAACAACCAAGGCTGGTCAATCGCTCTACGCCACTGCTGCTTCACGACAACGCTAGACCACACACTGCACAACAGACGGCTAGCAAATTAGAAGAACTTCAATTGGAATCTCTAAGGCATCCACCGTACTCCCCGGACCTTGCTCCAACAGATTACCATTTTTTTCGAAATTTGGATAACTTCTTGCAAGGGAAAAAGTTCAACTCAGATGGGGCAGTCCAAGTCGCCTTCAAAGATTTTATTGATTCCCGTTCGAATGGTTTTTTTAGTAAAGGGATCAATGAACTACCTATGAGATGGCAAAAGTGCATAGATTACAATGGCTCATACTTTGATTAAATAAATATGCTATATAAAAAAATTTCGACTTTTTGTTCCTCCCATACAAAACGCCAATTTCATAGGTAAGGACCTAATATTTGTATTTGTATCTATCTACGGTCATGTCGGATTGCCGTCTCACCGAACTTTGAGAGTGGGAACAGTAAGTGCACCTATGTATTGAGCTCACACTTGTGAACTATAATATCTCCTGCGTAGTTGGCTGATCTCTGTTGAGATTGGCCGCCGTGGTCGAAATTGGCCAGGAGGACTATTACTGCCGCTTAGACACACCTGACTGAGAGTTAGGTTAATTATCTCTACACAAATGCCTAAGAAAACTGGTGTAAGTATATGAAATAGGTACCTACTTTGTTCAAAAAGTCATCAAACTCCTTATTTTGAATGTCAATGGTATCGTCTTTCGGGTTTGTTCTTAACAGGCTCATGTTATGATACGAAAGTCCGGATCCAATGATCGCTATGCCATCCTTACGGAACTGATGGAGAATCTTTCCAATGCGATAATGATCTTTTGCATTTTGACTCTTCAATATAGACACTTGCACTATCGGAATATCAGCTTCTGGTCTGATCAGCATCATCGGAACAAACACTCCATGGTCCCAACCTCTTTTGTCGTCCAACCTCGATGGTACGCCCTCTTTTGACAGCGCCTCATGTATTTTTCGCGCCAAATCCGGATCGCCACGGCCGCCGTATTGGTACTCATAAGTTTCGGGCGGGAAATTGTAATAATCAAACAACAAATCGTGCTTTTCTCCACAGGAAATTGATACAATGTCCTCTTCCCAATGTGCGGTTACTAAAATTATTCCTTTCAGTTGGCTAAAATTCACGTGATTTCCCACTTCGCGCAAGGATTGCGCGATATCTAAGTTGTGTTTTTCGCCCATAACAGGAAATGGGCCTCCGCCATGGTTCACAAAAAGCGAAGGCGCGAAATACAATGCGTCCGTCATGACTAAATATTTTCAACTAATTGCACAATATTCGATAGTTATAATCAGTGCTCGTTTGACTAAAATAAGATAAGTATTATGTGCCTTTCCTGATAGGTATACGTTATTATCATAATAAAGCCAAACAGAATGGTAGTTAAAAGTAAATACATGATAATAACGTGATTCAGTGTACCGTAGGATAAATGATAAATGCTACTTTCAGAAGGCAAATAACTTGAATAAAAATGATGTTTATCGCTCAGTAGTAGTTTGGACCAATACTTAGATAGTTACACAAATTAATTGTTAACGAGTCTATATTTAAGTCGCGTTATAATTAAAAAGTATTAGGTCA
This sequence comes from Pyrausta despicata, assembly GCA_963921415.1. NCBI lineage: Eukaryota > Metazoa > Arthropoda > Insecta > Lepidoptera > Crambidae > Pyrausta > Pyrausta despicata. The sequence continues at coordinate 1,064,117 of OY992871.1, read as the reverse complement.
CTCACTGCTCGAAGTTCCGATTGGATTGAGCACAGCCGTGGTAGGCCTTATTTAGAACCGTTAACGAGTAATTGGCTAGACGACACCACCAATCGTTGACATACTTTTTATTATCTGTCAAAACGGTCTGCCTCCATAGATTTCGTATGGTAATAAATGATTGTGACGTCACGGTCATGTGTCAGAAATCGGAGTCAATTGACCGAATATTTATTGTATATATATATATATATATATATATATATATATATATATATATATATATATATACCGTTTTGTGTGTTTAAAAATTGGTTTCTACAGCTATTTTGAAATATATTGGTTGTATTAACTTCATAGGGGCTATGTTTTTTAAACACCATGTTCTTGACAATATTTAAGATAGGTGTCATCATCCCAATTAGTGTCTTTAGACATAAGGCATAGACACGGTAATATTACCATAGAGATAAGACACTATTGTAAGTTGAGATTATATCCTATCCTACCTTCCCATTTCCAAAAATCCTTTCAAGCCCTTTTCAAATGTAGTTATGTATATTTTTTAAGTAATAAGCGTCATTTAACGCGGAGCAATTAATAATGTATCCTTAACACAAAAAAAAAACAATCAAAAAAGGCACGGACCAAAGAGTCTAGTTGTAATTTTTACTAATAAAAAAGTAATTAGTGTAACAATAAAACGCGAAAGTTTACAATTTTTATACCTGTTCTCGTATTTGACTAGCTAGACCTTGGTTCTTGACATTGGTTCCTAATTTTTTTTTTTCATAAACTGTAAGACTTTGGAAATAGCTGACAAAAATAGCTGAAAATCCAAGACCTGTGTCGAGCTCTAATGAACAGTCAAAGCAAAATATTGTTAATTTTTGGCAGGACACAATCTTTGGTGAAATAAAATGCGGAAAATTTGTCCCAGATTACAATAGGCGTTCAAATATTAAGTAGTTGGCTATTGTTATAAAACGGGACACAATTTACAAGAGAGGTGACTTATAATCTGTACAAAATGACGAATTTGGAACGAAATATTTATTTTAAATGATCAATAGGTACCTATTTGCTTTCGATAACCCTAAAAACAGTGATGATAACTGTATTATTAGTAACAATAGTAACAATGACTGCCTCGTTGGTGTAGTGGCAAAGTTTCTGCCTTACATCCGAGAAGTCCTGGGTTCGAATTCCAGGTCGAGCCAAAAATTGTTTCTGAGATTTTCTGTAATGAATTTCTCAAAAACAGCTCGGAGTCGGGAAGTTGGCGGTGTTACACCCCCGTGCCTCGGAAAGCGCGTTAAGCCGTTGGTCCTGCGCCTGATCTCTCTCCGGTCATGTCGGATTGCCGTCTCACCGAACTTTGAGGGTGATGGAACAGTGAGTGCACCTGTGTATTGCGCTCACACTTGTGCACTATAATATCTCCTGCGTAGTTGGCTGATCTCTGTTGAGATTGGCCGCCGTGGTCGAAATCGGCCAGGAGGACTATTATTAGTAACAATTTAGCAATTCCTGTTGATAACATAATTTTAATAAACTTTAAACTACTACTTTAATCCATTGTTTTCATCCAATCATGACTTACGAAACGAATTATTTCGCGCTATCAATTTTCGTGAACCAAGGCTGTAGTCCGATCGTTACGTGATGATAGAAATTACTTAGACTTCATCTTACTGAAAGGAATAATTTTAGTGACAGCGCACAACAACACGATTTATTGTACGACTACTTGTACCAAAGACCTAAAAGTTACGAATACAAGTATGACCACAGATTACCTACTAAATAGTTACTGTATGACGCCCCAGGCGACATATTGGCGCGAAAAATACATCACGCGCTGTCAAAAGCGGGCGACACTTCAACGTTGAACGACAAAAGAAGTTGGGACCATTGAGTCTTTTAGTCCAATGATGCTGATACGACCAGGGCCAATATTCCGATAGTGCAAGTATCTGTTCAAAAAAAAACTAAGACGCGAAACAGCATTATGAGAAGGAAAATTACCAGGCAGAATGATGAAATCGAGCATTGGACAAGTATTTAAATGTGGTATGTCTAAGTATACGTTATAGTCCTAAGATAGGCTAATATATTTGAAGAAGACCATTGTAGTCTGAGGGGTTCAATTCCCATACACAAGAAAATGGTAAATAAGTTGCGCGCGAACCGCGGAGGTTCGTAACACGCCATAGTTGTTTGACAGTAAGAATTTAATGTTGAAAAGGAGAATTATTTTGCTTTAAATTTCCACTTAACTCGCGCGGCCAGCGCAGAAACCCAAATACATCCAACTGTAACCACTAGAAAAAACTGAAGCTGGAAGTCGCAGGACTTACAATACAACTCACAACGTGACACTGAAGATGCAGCCGGAAACACAACACTGACACAAACAAAACACTCGACAGTCGACGCGTTTCGCCTCTACACGTGGCATCCTCCGGAGATGTTGTATTGTAAGTCCTGCGACTTCCAGCTCTAGCTTTTTCAGGTGGTTACTAGACATGGGTAGTTCCTGAATGAATGACACAAAAGAAGTACTTCACCTATCTAGTCCACATATATCACTCACTCACTTACGTTCAAAGCAGTTCCTTTAGTTCCTTTAGTTCATTTAGTTCAATGTAGTTCCGTCCAATAACTCAGTGATATGAGAGTAAAACGTACGGATATATTTTGTTAGTACAGAGGAGTGAGACAGTTGCACGGCCCAGAGGCCGTACTCTGCTGTAAAATATATACGTACTTTCGACGCTTGTCATCTCACTCACACAGGCCCGCTTCCACCTTGAGCAAGAAAGACGATAAGACTCGAAAATACGGGCAAATTCCTGCCTAGTAGGGCTGAACCGAACCCAACTAATTAAAATAGCTGTTCACTTGTATCAATCCTTAGGTAAAAAATTACCAACTTAAACTAGCCGTGTAAAATAACACGACTGTTTTCAATGTTCATAAACTGTCAAAGTTTTGATACAAGTAATTGGCTATTTTAGTTGTTAGGATTATACGTCCAGTAAAAGATTCCATTTTCGCGCCTAATCAGACTCCTTAATGTTTTAGGCAATGTAAGCGTAAATATTCTTTAACATTTCTAGAATAAGACTTAGTATTGCTTGAGTACCTGCCAAGTATAGATGTTATTTTTCATTGACAATGATAGATGGTTTTTGGATGCTTTTTAATTTTGTTTTGAAATTTGCCAGTTGCATTTACATTTTAATCATTGTACATAGAAATTGATTTTTAAATACGCCAACCTAGTGTAATTAATCAATGTGACTAAATTCTAGGTTGACAGTCCTAAGCCTGTGATAAGTATGAAGGAAAATCAGTTTTCTATGTAACATTTACGGCTTTTTAATTAATACGTTTTATTATTTCAATTCTTTGCTGCCGGAATCTTATAAAAAACCAATAGTCCTTAGAATAGTCAAAAATCGTTCACAATATATAATTACGCAACGCAATTATATCACTACTTCATTATTTAGTTCAATGGAACGTAAGAAAAGCCCCTATAGATCTACTGAACTAAATGAACTAATTGAACTAGATGAGTGATACATATCCCTAGCTCCCACTGAACTATATCACTCCTTTCAGTTCAGTGAACGATTTTGCGCATGTCTAGTGGTTACATGTATTTGGGTTCCTGCACTGGCGTCGCTTATGAGCTGCGCGAGACCACGTCTGACGTCACGTGGTCTCGCGCAGCTGCGAAGCAATAGTGACTTTATACTCGGAGCTGTAGGTGCATTTTGTACGCGGCAGAAAAAGTTGCCTATTAACGCTGTAGGTATCGAAATTTTTCTATGGAGTGATTTATCTGTTACGTAGTAACTATTTAGTAATCTGTGCTATGGTCTCAGTTTTTTTTAAATAGCGTAATGTTATCTTTTACCGTTACTCTAGCCCGGACTATAAGACAGTAACGTTATTTTAACGATTTCTTTTGACGTGACAACGTCTTAAATTAGGTTGCGGCTCGGAGTCACTCATGAAAAAGTGTAACGCCCGGTAACGTAACGATGAGTCACCGAACGAGAGAGAGGCCAGCCGGACCGGCGAATGCCTTGCGTCTCTTTCCCACTCAAACATGATCGGAGTCACGTAAAATCTTCGCCCGTAAAACCGACTTTACAGGCAGCCGTTTTTTTTTTCGTTCCTTAGTCCTTGGTAGGTGGTAAAGTACCCGGAACGTGCAACGCCACTATTTTTACCGGGTACCGACTTGTCGGACCATAGTAAGGAAAAAAAAATCTTATGTTAGTAATGCCGAAAGTTTTCTTAAATGGAAGTAGAGAAGTAGAACATGCATTCATAACACCACTCAGAAACACAGACATAATGATTGAGTTGTCTAAACAGGCACAGATTACTAAATAGTTAGTAAACAGGTAAGTAACAGGCTAGATGACACCACCAATCGTTGACATACTTTTTATTATCTGTCAAAACGACCTGCCTCCATAGATTTTGTATGGGAATATAAGAACGTGAAGTCACGGTCATGTATTAGAAATCGCAGTCAATTGACCGAATATTTATTGAGTTTTGTGTGTTTAAAAATTGGTTTCTATAATTTTTTGGAAATAAACTGGTTGTATTAACTTGATAGGGGCTATGTTTTTTAAACGCTATGGTCTTGAAAATATTTAAAATATGTGTCATCATGCTTATTAGTACAACAAATAGGTTTTACTAACGACACTGTGAACCTATGGACAACTCCGTTAGAATGAATCGGCTAAGTACTTTCCTACATTAACAGAATAAAGCTCTGAGCATACAGCGATGCTTTCGGCTATAAAGTCAGTCAGTCAGTTTTAAGTAGTTAGCATATAACGGGGACGGTCCTAGGTCCTAGCACATTTTGTTACGAGTATTACTCGTATCAGCAAAATGTGCTAGGATGCTAGCAGCAACCGATTTGACAACTCAAATAATTATGGGGTGTATAAACCATTTCAGTAAAAAAAAATGGACGTAAATCCATGCTAACTTTTAAACTAAGAAGCTGACGATAAAACAAGGGTTTCCATTGCGAAGAACATTAAAAAATAACAATTCTCACTTTATAGGGTCAATATACCTATAAGAACGAAAAAGTTGTAAGCCAAAATGTAAAAAAAAAAATTTTTTGCTCGTCCTGTAAAGTTGGGTTTATGGTTTTTACAACCTTTCTACCCCAAGGTAGCGATATGACGACCACTTTGGTGTAATAAGACGACCACTTTGATGTATTGGTCCAGAAGTTGACTATTATTAACCAAGAGGTCGCGGGTTCGATCCTCGCACTTTAAAAACATTTGTGTGCATGAACATGTCAGTTAGTACTGGTCTGGGTGTTATATGTATTTATTTAAGTTTATTTGTAATACCACTGTTGATTCTGATATCTGTAACACAAGTGCTTGAGCTACTTACCACGGAATCAGATCAATGTTTGTGATGTTGTTGCGTGTTTATTTATTTATGTAAGGCCCAGGGCACACTTGCGCCTCACCTGTCATCGCGACTCGCGATCGCAACCGAAAGAGTGTCAACCAATGACCTTGGTCAAATCGCTGTGACTGTAACCGTAAGCCGTGGGCAGGTGTGAGCTAGAGGTTAACGAACTTTGTGTCCACCCTGTACCAAGGCATAAGAAGCAGTGAATATGGGTTTTAAACAACGATATTAAATATCGTATCGTCGATCGTATTTTTGTGGTTTAAGGTCAACTTTTGAATATTGAAATTAAAGTTATATTATTTTCGTTCTACACGTACCTCCAGCCGTTGCAACTACTTTCGGGACAGTTTTTGAAGGCGGTTTTCTATGCAATGTTGCTTCTAGGGTATATAAATTCGTTGGTTTTAAATTTGGGTGCGAAGATTTATTTACCATTGATAAAAATCCTTTTATTTTGGGAAATCACCTCGAAGGGTGAGCAGCGTCTTGGGTGAGCTACATCCACCAGAGAACACCCTAACTTCGTTGTGAAGCCAAACATCAACTTTGCGCCTGCCTGCGTTTTCGGAACTGTGTGCGGGACTAGCTAGACTGGCTACTTTTAGTAAAAGTAAGTAATGTACAATGGGTGGACTTAATGCTAAAAGCATTTTCTGCCAGTCAATCTCAAGTTCATGCAGAAAGAAGGCAATATTCATCAAAACATGATTTTTCTATTAAAATAGTCCAAAATAACAAAAAATACTAATTTGAAACTAATTACATTTACCGTAACAGTTATACTATATCACGATGTACCATGATTTTGACGTGACAACGTCTTAAATTAGGTTGTGGCTCGGAGTCACTCATGAAAAAGTGTAACGCCCGCTCACGTCTGTTACGATGAGTCACCGAATGAGAGAGAGCCCCGCCGGACCGGCGAATGCCTTGCGTCTCTCTCCCACTCAAACATGATCGCTGTCACGTAAAATCTTCGCCCGTAAAACCGACTTTACAGGCAAGCATTTTTGTTATAAAAATCTGATTTTTTTACACTGAAGGGTGTGAGGGTAAAATCGGTAAATATTTATTTATTTAATTTATTTTGGCATTATATTGCACAACAAAACTATAAACAAAACGTGGACTTAACGCTGTAGGACATTCTCTACCACTCATACCATTGGGCTAAGCAGAAATGATTAGTGGGCGCAGTGCGACAAAATAAATAAAAGAGAATACACAAAAATGTTAACACCTATCAGACACATGAGATTAAATATAAAATATACAATAAATTTATATAAGAATACATATTTATAAATACACAATACCTATATACTAATATAGATAAAATAAATATGACGAACTGTTTAAAATATTATAATTTCCATCATAAAATCGGATTTTTCCTCACCCTGGTTTCGACTTTGAAACATAAATTCTTTGCCTATAAGTTACTGTTCCGCCCGATTCTTAGACGTCAGTCGTCTTCGCAGTGAAAATGAATGTTATTTATTCAAAAGCACACTTATAAAATGTATACAATATTTGATCTGCTCTCGTATAAGGTTTCCCTGTGCTATGAGAGTCAGGCTTCTCCTCCCCCTGTCTTTTAATTGTCTGATACAAACTGTAACGGGTAAAACAATAAGAACAGCCGATATACAAATATGGTTTTCACAATACGCATCCCATTCACAGAAATACGGATACCTACATATTGCGTATATTACACTAGTGTAGGTATAATTCATCTTATTGTCGTAACCTCAAATAACCCGTTCAAGTTCTTTACCTCGGTGTTGCCAGGTTAAATATTTTACCCACATTTTAGGGAGTTTCTTTGAAATGAGGGTTAATGAAACGGTAATTAAGAAAAAAAAAATTGAACACTGCCAGTAATTTAACTATTTAAAATTACAACAACTCAATTTAAAAAAGTACCCACTTAGGTAGCTTGTCCTAATTTTATTTCTACCTAGCTGACTGCAATCACGTTGTCCTGCCCGTTGTTGTTTTTCTTTTCAATTTTTCCCTCATTAGAAATATCATCTTCGTACTTAAAAGGAACATTATCCAAAAATATTATCAAAATCGGTTTAGCAGTCTTGGGCTTAGCAACACATCGATTCAGTTTTATATCATAGATGTATTTGCCTATTATCTCAGTTATTATCACTTATTAAAACTAACATACCGATACTTCATTTAGGGGAGATGGGGGCAAGTTTGAACAGAGGCAGCTTTGAACATTTAAGTTTGCGAAGCTATATTAGAATAAAGTTTGCAGGGGCATTTGACGGGTGCAACATTGAACATTTTACTTCTTCTGCTAAAATGGATATTTCGGCAATAATTTGCATATTATTCGTCATATGATGTACAGCGATTTTAAAACCTAAAAGTCAGACTAAACATTGTGAAACAGTAAAAAAATCTAGAACTAGAGAATCTGAAGATATCACAGAAAAAGTTAAGTCTTCAAAGGTCTCCCCCCCCCCTCTCCTTGAAACAAGTCATGCACGTATTAAAAGGTTATCCATTAGAACGTAATGATAACAAAGAAATAGTTTCTTAACATCGAAAACGAGTTCTAAACAGCTTTATCGATTAAAAATAACTTTAACATCAATTGATGCAAGCAATTATTGAAAATATTAATGGAATTTTCCGTATTGATGCTTGTATCACCTTGCATGGGTCAGTATAGTTGGGATTTCCGATACGACCGGCCTCCTTGCAATAAAACTTATTTAAAATTTAGCTATAACTTATACGAAAAAAGTGTTGGATAGATGACGATGTGTGTAACTTAGTGAGATTCTAGTTAGTGATTTTAGTGACGTATTACGGGTAGAATTAGTGATCATGTTGACTGTGATCATTTTCGCTTGTTTCGGTAAGTTTAAATTATGTTTGTTAGATTAAAATTATTTAAAAAAAACATAGTCTTTAAGTGTAATACATTTTTTTTAAATGTGTCGATGAATATGATTAATTAGGCACATAACACTTGATGGCATTGAAGCACTTTTGACTTAAAGATGAATTAATATTTTTAGGATAGGAGATCCGTATTAGTCATAGGTACTTATATATTTTTTATATTTACCAACTTTATCGATCGATTTGTCTAGTCCATGGTCTTGATAAACTCTGAAGATGTGTGCTATTAGCCTTGCGAATAACTAAAATATTTAAAAAGTACATTATCATTGTTTATCGAAGTATGGGGTCAAAATGATAATACATACTAGTGTTCGTTGAGACAGCGTCAAAAGCATAGATGCTAATTTGTCTATATACTAGATTATTATATAGTAACACTTTTCTAAAACACATGGAAAAAGCTCTTCTAATTTTCTTTTTGGCGACAAATTAAGATGAAGTTGACACTAAATTCCGCCAATGACACGTGAGTACCTAGTTTAAACACGGCTTTAAAAAAAAGGATGCATATTTACAATACTAAGATTTGATTTGATTTATAGGGTACCTAAGTACAAAATAACATACACACACAGAACATTGACAAACTTCACAAAACAAACAGCACAAACAAAACATGTCATTTCATTCATACGCCACATCATTTTGACGTGACGTCTTATAAATTGGTTTGCCGGGTGACACTTCAAGAAACTGCGTTACGCTCCGCTCACGTTCCGCGCTCACAATGAGAGCGAGTGAGAGGCACGCGTCCCTTCGACTCGGGCATGGTTAGCCCGCCTAAGAGCGAGTGAGACAGACATAAAAAGTGAAAGGCACGCGTCCCTTCCACTCGAGCACAGTTAACCCGCCTAAGAGCGAGAGAGAGAGTGAGAGAGATAGGCATACACACCGGTTCATGTTATACGAATGAATATTCACATTAAAATTATTTTACCACTCAAAGTCGTTGTCACGTAAAACTTTCGCCCGTATACCGACTTTACAGGCAACCAATTTTTTTTTTGAAAAAGCTAAAAATGATATTTTGAAATGTGTACTAAAGAGTGACTTTTTATTTTTTTACGCTGAATTTTTGCACGTCACGTTTTTGTGAAACTTCAAACTACAGTCAAGGTTATCTTCATACTACGAGTATAATAAAAAAAGGTTGATAATGTTCAGCTAATTATTATCTTTGTTTTTTTTAGTAGGTAGGTAGATACGATTTGGTAAGGTCATGTAAATGCAGGGTGACCCAAACTATTAATGAGGTACTATCTGCCCTTTGATGTTAAGATAAAAACCGGCCAAGTGCGTGTCGGACCACGCATAATGTAGGGTTCCGTAGACAATTTTGGCACCGCGCTGTTTTGCATTTCTTGCATCATCATTATCTCCTTAGCCGTCAATGTCATCATTGTAAAGTATATATTTTTATATCCTACTAATATTATAAAGGCGAAAGTTTGTATGTATGGATGTTTGTTACTCTTTCACGTAAAAACTACTGAATGGATTTGGTTGAAATTTGGCACAGGGGTAGATAATAGTCTGGAATAACACATAGGCTACTTTTTATCCCGGAAAAATATGCAGTTCCCGTGGGATACGAAAAATATTAGTCCACGCGGGCGGAGCCGCGGGAGAAAGCTAGTTATTTATAATTTCGAAAGTATTCGTCACAGGATACCTAAAACAATTTTAAAAATGAGTTTCCGTGCCTGTTTCTTTACGTGAGAGATTTGAAGTTTATAGGTCCAAGCCAAGACTTTAGAAATTACAGGGGGGAAGGGGGCACCATGTAAACGACTTTGGCGGGCTATAACTCGCAAATGGTAAAGCTGATAAAAAATTGTTGTATGGAAACCCTATCTTATTTTCATGGTATTTTTCAACGATACCCCACACAAGGAGATGCACTCAAAAAATTATTCACCCCCCCCCCCCCTTTATATGTATAGGTAGCTTTAAAAAGGGCTAATTAAAATTTTTCCTATTTTTAAAAGTAAGATCGCTTGGTGTAGTGGTCCGCATGTCGGACTTCTAAACCAAGGGTCGCGGGTTCGATTCCCGCACAGTACAAGCATAAGTGTGCATGAACATGTGTGTTTGTACTGGTCTGGGTGTTTTGTATAATATGTATTTATTTACAAAAAAAAAATTGGTTGCCTGTAAAGTCGGTATACGGGCGAAAGTTTTACGTGACAACGACTTTGAGTGGTAAAATAATTTTAATGTGAATATTCATTCGTATAACATGAACCGGTGTGTATGCCTATCTCTCTCACTCTCTCTCTCTCGCTCTGTCTCTCTCGCTCTTAGGCGGGCTAACTGTGCTCGAGTGGAAGGGACGCGTGCCTTTCACTTTTTATGTCTGTCTCACTCGCTCTTAGGCGGGCTAACCATGCCCGAGTCGAAGGGACGCGTGCCTCTCACTCGCTCTCATTGTGAGCGCATAACGTGAGCGGAGCGTAACGCAGTTTCTTGAAGTGTCACCCGGCAAACCAATTTATAAGACGTTGTCACGTCAAAAGTATTTAAGTATGTATATCCGTTATCTAGTACCCACAACACAAGCCTCGTAGCTCACTTTGGGACTAGATAATTGGTGTGATTGTTGAGAAATATGTATTTATTTATTTTATTTTTTAATTATCCGTTCGGGAGCTACGATTCCACAGACAGAAACACATAAACACAAACAGAGTCAAACTCATAACACCCTTCTTTTTCATCGTGGGTTTAAAAAGGGAATAATGACAGTTTTGTACAGTCATGGCGGCTATCATTTACAGTTAGTTCAAAAGACATAAGTTTGTTTAATGAGGTTGGTTTAAGTTAGTTGACGTATCTCCTAATGGGGAATATTAATGTTTTTCTTTTTTGTCTTAAATTAATATAATATAATATATATAATATAAATATTAATGGTCTTCAGAATACTCTAGATATTTTAAAAAATGAAATTTAATTAAAAGAAGAAACTTTTAAAAAAATTAAGCAGTTCAAACGCCGCCATTTTCCGTCCAATGGGTGTTCACCTTCATGTTTACTGCGGACTTTTCAGTTACTTCGTAATATTTACAATACAATGTCGTGTCAGATGACGTCACATTTCGTTCGACCAATGGTGGCGCGTTTTGGATGTTTGAGTTTCGCTCCCTAATTTTTGCACTTTTAGAATATAATTTTAGGGGTTTAAATAATAAGTGTCATTATAATATTACGATAATAAGTATTCGAGAAAAAAATATTTTAGGCCATTTCAAATTTTATGCATATTCCCTACTAGCTGTGCCCGCGACTTCGTCCGCGTGGAATTTTAACTGTTACCGCCTTCACCGCGTGGAGGTACTCCCAGCCTATGCTACTGTTTAACATGACCCAAATGCAGGCATACCTGCGACTCTATAACAGGTACACACAATGAGTTCCCTTAGTTAGGTAGGGTGATTAATTCATCCCAAGTTTAGGCCAGTTAACACTTAGTCACTTGGCGTTATATTTCACTGTCTAGGTAAAACTCAATCAAATGAAAAAATCCCATCAAATTCAGTCCTGTAGTTTCTGATATTCAATTTCCTGCCTACACTCTTAGTCTATTGGCGTGATTATTGCAAGTGATGCTGAGTCAAATAAAAAAAGTCCCATTAAAATCGGCCCAGTAGTTTCCGAGATTCAATTTTCTGCCTACCCCCTTAGTCTATTGGCGTGATTATTTCTATCCTTCTTTACCTTCCAAGTAATGTTGAGTCAAATAAAAAAAAGTCCCATTAAAATCGGTTTAGTAGATTCTGAGATTCAATTTCCTTCCTAAATTTAAAATTTGCCCCCTAAGTTCATCGGCGTGATTATTTATATCCCAGTTTACTCTCCAGGTGATACTGAGTCAAATAAAAAAAGTCCCGTCAAAATCGGTCCAGTAGATTCTGAGATTAGCCCGGACAAACAGACAGACAGACAGACAAAAATTTTAAAAATTGTTGTTTTGGCTTCTATTACGGTAATTAAGACCCCCTGTAACAATTTTTCATAAAAATCTTCAATGTACAGAAATCGATCTTTTACTGTCTTATTATATGTATAGATTATATATATTCAAAGGATTCTTTTCGACGTCTTGACCGCAACTGACCAGTTCTAACAGTACAGTTTTTTGTGGTTAACGCATAATATTTACTTAAACACTGTTCGTTGTTGTGTTCTGTTCGATTTTGATCCTTATCATTGAACAATCAAGTGTCTGTTTAAAAATACCTGACGTTATGAATATAAATGACTTGTTAATAGCCAACACTATTAGGTATTATCTTTTTTATCATCAAGAAAGATGAGAAACTCGTTTTTGAATCAAAAACAACTGAGTGTTTACCAAAATCCAGGTAGAATACGATTAAGTTGGACCATTAATTGAAACTAGAAAAGTTTTAAGTCAGATAAAAAAAAATCGGTTGTCTGTAAAGTCGGTTTACTGACGATAGTTGAAAGTAACAACGTCTTTGTCACGTTGCCTCTTTGTCGCTCGTTCCGCGCTCTCGCTTGCACTTCAAGCTTTGAATGGAACGCCTCAGAGCGAGGTACGCACGCTCCAAAAAACATGACTCATGCGGCGTTACCTTGCTCTGAGGCGTTCCATTTAAGGCTTGAAGTGACAAAGAGGCACAATCTTATGACGTTGTCACGTACAACGATCGTCAGTAAGCCGACTTTACTGACACCTGATTTTTTTGCCTTAACAAATAGTGCAATGGAACCTCCATATAAGCAAACAATGCTTGTGTTTGGAGTCGCCGCCCTTCCACATTTATTTTTTGCAAATAAAGTACATTGGTTATTATAGGTACGAAAAAGAAAGTACATAGTATGAAAATAAAGTACAATTTATTTTTCTTTATTATTATATTTAAAAACATATTCATTCAACAAATAATTATACTTCGAAAGTATAATTATAATAGTACTTACGACTACGTGTGTGTGTGTGTGTATGTGTGTGTGTGTGTGTGTGTGTGTGTGTGTGTGTGTGTGTTTGTGTGTGTGTGTGTGTGTGTGTGTGTGTGTGTGTGTTTGTGTGTTTGTGTGTGTGTGTGCGTTTGTGTAGATTAAATCCGTGACATCCAAGGGATTGAAGAATTTTAAAATTTTACTCGACATCTAAGATTAGGCGTTTTCGAAATCGGCGGTTTTTTAACACCCGATGAAAATGAGGGTTGTAATGAGTTTGACCCCTATTCTTCTATTCTTTTTGTATATGTGTGTATATCTGTGGCATCATAGCTAAATAAAAGAACCGCACTGAAATCGGTCCATCCGTTTGGTTGCTACGATGCCGCACAAACGGACAGACAGACACACGCATATTATTCTAAACGCACACACAAACAGAATAGCGATCGAACTAACAACACCCCTCTTTTTCGTCAGGGGAAAAAAATTACGTAGAGAATTAAAATAACCTGCAAAACGGGGAAGGCCCTCGTTTACATCACCTCTCCTAATCTTACTATGAAATCGAACACAACAAAATGACAGCAACAGGCTAGATGACACCACCAATCGTTGACACACTCTTTATCATCTGTCAAAACGATCTGCCTTCATAGTTTTTGTAAGGGACTACTATAATTTGGCGTCATAATATAGAATCAGAAATTGAAGTCAATTGACTGAATATTTATTGAATTCTATGTAAATAAAAATTGTAGCTTTTTGGACATAAATTGGTTTTAGAAAGATCCATAGAGGTTATGTTTTTAGCAGACCACGGTCTTAAAAATATGTACGATAGGTGTCATCATGCCTATTGCAAATCACACCTTTGTTATAGCAAGTAGGTAATTGTTTTTATCCTCAAAATTAGGAATTTACGCAACAAAATTAATGATGCAGTTTAACTTCCGTAAGTTAAGTTTAGTTAATTCAATATTCATTTCTAAGAATTATCTAGCACTAGCTTTTACCCACGACTTCGTCCGCATTAGGTAGTTCTTTAAAATGAGTTGTTTTCTCGTAATACTAATCTTATCCAAATTAAATTCAAATCTTTGGTAATTTAGGAGTGAAGCGATCAGATTCCGCGGAACGTAATTTTTTCATGGGAATGCGTCGTTTTCCCGCGGTCAAAAGTAACTCATGCCCTTTCTTAAGTCTCAAACTATCTCCTTACAAAATTTCATTTAAATCTGTTAAAAGCGATCGACCATCGTCATCATCAAGCGAGCGTCATTTTCCCGCGGTAAAAAGTAGATATCCTTTCTCGGGTATCAAAATATCTCCCTACCAAATTTCATGCTAATTGGTTCAGTAGTTTAGGCGTGATTGAGTAACAGACAGACAGACAGAGTTACTTTCGCATTTAAAATATTAGTATGGATAGTTACTTGTATCGTTAAAACCTAGACTTGTGGTACGTTTGTCGTGGTATAATTACTTAATCAAAATCTGTACCATTTTCCTTGTTAGCTATCGTAAAACAATACCCCACACTTGCGTTATCTATCACGAGTGTGGGGTGATTACATGTTTGTTTATGTCAGTGACGCATTCTGTGCGGGACCGTCGGACCAGGTAACACGGAGCAGTGGAAGGGTCCGCCGCACCAATGTTGCTGGGATTGCGCCCAGAATTATGCCTTCCGGGTACCGCCGGGTGTGTGCGCTTGAAGCGGGAAGGTAGCAGCGGGGCGTGCCAAATAAAAGGCCAGAATTTCTTTCTTCAAATGCCGCTGGTGTGTGTTCACTAAGTGTTCCTTCCTTTCTGGATCTTGGAGCTTTTTCTTGGTTTAGCTGGAGCTGCTGGCTCGGACTGGACTGAATTCCGACGGCCAAATGCCGTTCTTATGTGCGGATCGAACGCACCCAATTAGTGACTAATGCGGTTTAGTGTTCTAGTTACGCCAGAAAGGGAGGTTTAGAGCGGGACGGAGATAGAGGCAGGCAAGGGCAACGACAAGGAGGCCGCGTTCTGTCTCCTTCCCTCCTATGTCCCGTAATGGGTTGTGTACCTATCAATAGTTTTTATTTTCCAACAAGAATCTTATAACTAAATACAATTCACTTATTCTATAAGATTACAATATTAGGCAAATAAAACAAATAAGACTATAAAATTAGGCACAATCAAGCAAAACACAAATAAAGGGGAACATAAAACGAGAAAGCAATATACAAATCATAAGTTAGCACTATACATAGATACAAATAACATAACTAACTTATCCTTATGTAAAATAACAAACTAACAAAATAACAAAATACACATTATTCAGCAGCGTCGGTTTCTCGTCCGGAACATTCTCCCGCCGTGCGTCGCGACGTAGCCTCGGAGTCCGACGCATCCCGATGTGCAGGTAGGACGACCGCTGCTGATGGTGCTGGCACAAGGGTCACCAGCTTTTTCGTAGGTCTTCTCAGGATGCCGTTTTTCGTCCGCACGTCCGCCGCTCTCGTCACGCCGTCGGGGCCAGGGTAAGTCGCAATAACGCGCCCTAGCGGCCAGGTGTTGCGAGGCAGGGTGTTGTCGGCGATGATGACGATGTCACCCAAGCTGAGCGGCGGGCCTCTTCCGTATGGCTCCCGCCGGTGATGGAGCTCCGGGAGGTACTCTCTTATCCAGCGCGCCCAGAATAAGTCGGCTAGGCGCTGGGAGGCTCGCCAGGTGTGTTTTCCCTGAAGGTCTTGCGGCGTGGTTTCGCCCATGGGTGGTTCATGAGCTGGCCCCAGCAGGATGAAGTGGTTAGGGGTCAGCGCTTCGGGTTCTTCAGGGTCGAGACTGACGTGAGTGAGGGGACGGCTGTTCACCGTCATCTCTACTTCGGCGAGCAGGGTGGCGAGGACCTCTTCTGATGTCGGCCTGTCCAGGACGGCTGCGAGGGCTGTCTTGACTGTCCTCACGAGGCGTTCCCAGGCCCCACCCATGAACGGCGCGCCCGGGGGAATGAACCGCCAAGTGATTCTTCTCCTCGCTGCTTCCTCTTCGGTAGCCGCATCAGCCGCTAGGCGGAGTTCTTTCTCTGCACCGTGGAGGTTGGTCCCATTGTCGGACCATATGGTGTGTGGGCATCCGCGTCGGGCGATGAATCGCCTCAACGCCATCACGGCGGAATCGGTCGATAGGGTGGCCGCCATCTCAAGGTGTACGGCTCTGGTGGTGAGGCAGGTGAAGAGGGCGACATAAGTCTTCTTGGTGGCCCTTCCCTGCGTGGTGAGCAGTGGACCAAAATAATCGATCCCAGTGTGTGTGAAGGGGCGTTGGTGATGCGCGAGCCGGTCTGGCGGTAGGTCGCCGGTCGGGGGCTCGGGTGGCGCCAGGCGTCTTCTTCGGCACGGGACACAGGCGTGAATGACCCCGCGCGCCGTCGTGCGGAGTCCGAGGATGTGGAACCTCTGGCGACACTGGTTGATAGTCGCTTCCACACCCTGGTGATGT
Organism: Pyrausta despicata; assembly: GCA_963921415.1. Lineage (NCBI taxonomy): Eukaryota > Metazoa > Arthropoda > Insecta > Lepidoptera > Crambidae > Pyrausta > Pyrausta despicata. Next base: position 1,047,314 of record OY992871.1, on the reverse strand, counting down.
CCGATGCAGTGGATGTGCTCGATGTACAGACGCGTCACATGTTGCTTCCCGTCTAGGATGGGGGGTCGCTTCATCTCCCGGGGGATGTCTCTCGCTGCTCCAATTCTTGTCTTCACCACGACCACTCCTTCTTCAATTTCCGTGGACAGCCGGTACAGTTTGCTGTCAGTCCGAACTCGCAGGCCTTTCATCAAGTTCTGGATGTCTTCTCCGAAACTGTCTTGCTGGCTCGCCTTGATGACCAGTTTCTCGGCTTCCAGGAGAAGTGCCGTCGGTATCTTCCTGAACTTGTCTTGCGTGTCCGTTTTCTTTTTGTTGCTTCCGGGCCTTGGCTTTAGGTTTTCCTTTCTTCGCCAGGTGGGGTCTTCCAATGTTCGGGCCCTTGTCCTCGAGTACATCACTAATGCTGGCTTTCTGCATATCGCCAAAAACTGGAGGACTCTGGCGGTAGCTCTGATGAGCTTCTCCCACCTAGAGAATCTGCAGGGGTCCGGAACTACTTCAAAAGCAGGCGGCTTCTTCTTGCTCATTGTCATCGTTTTCTCTTCCCCGGTGACCGGAGGGGAAGTCGCCGTCTCTGCTGGCCAAGTTGATGGGTCTTCAAGTAGGAAACTCGGGCCGCTGAACCATCTGTGTTGTTCATCAAATCCTTGAGGCACCTCCCGAGTCCCGTCGTCAGCCACATTCATCTTCGTGGGGACCCATCTCCATTCTTCAATCTTCGTATTTTCTTCAATTTCTGCGATTCTATGCGCGACGAACGGTTTGTAGGACCGCGCGCCGGTTCTCAACCAAGTTAGGACGGTCTTGCTGTCAGTCCAGAATGTTCTAGACGCCGGTTTTTCATCGTGTTCTTCTGCGACGCTGATGGCGAGCCTTGAACCCAAAAGTGCGGCTTGCAGCTCCAGGCGTGGGATGGAAGTGGTCTTCAAGGGGGCCACCTTGGCTTTGGCGAGCGCTAGGGATGTGTGCGCACGCCCGTCGATGTCGACCACGCGCCAGTATACTGCCGCTGCGTAGGCTGCCTCACTTGCGTCGACGAATATGTGGAGTTCTCTTCTATGGCCGTTGCTGTAGCCTGGGTAGCACCTTGGTATCTTCACATCCCGCAGAGCTTCGAGGTGCTGAGTCCATTTGACCCATTGTTCCGCCAGGTCTTCGTCCAGGGGGTCGTCCCACTTCGTGCTCCGTCTCCAGATCTCCTGCAGTATTTGCTTCGCCTTGATAGTCACCGGAGACACTAGTCCCAGGGGGTCGAAGAGTGACATGACTATCTGAAGGGCCTGTCTCTTGGTTGGTCGTTGATTCTGCAGGATGCCTTCGGGGAGTCTGGAGAGGTCTAGGTTGTAGCGCAGTGAGTCGCTCGATGTGTCCCAGACCATGCCGAGGATCTTCTCCGTCTTGGGGCCGATGCTAAGTTCTGTGGTTCCCTCTTTCTCTTCTAATGCCTTCAGAACTTGGCCGGAGTTCGATGCCCATTTCCTCAGCTCGAAGTGAGCCCGCCGGTGTATGTCGCGGACTTGACTCGCTATCTTGATGGCGGTTTCTTCGTCTTCGAAACTCTGGATGTAGTCGTCCATGTAGTGGTTCTTGTTGATGGCTGCTACCGCCGCTGGATGTTTTTCCCTGAAGTCTTCAGCGTTCTTGTTCTTCACGTAGATCGCCGTAGCCGGAGACGAAGTCGCACCGAATATAAGCGAAGTCATCCGGAATTCTTTCGGTTCGGTCGATCTGTCGCCACCCCTCCACAGGTAGCGGATGGCGTCTCTGTCTTCAGGCACTATCTTCACTTGCAGGAACATCTCGGCTATGTCGGCTGACACTGCTACTTGGTGTTGGCGCATTCTCATGAGTACGCCTGGCAGGGATTGGAGTAGATCCGGACCGGTGAGCAGAGCGTCATTGAGTGACACGCCCTGAGTTGTTGCTGCCGCGTCGTGTACCATGCGCACCTTGCCGGGCTTCATAGGATTAAGCACGGGAAAGCATGGTAGGTACCAGGTGCGGTGTGGGGTCTTCTCAGCAGGTGCTGGCTCGGCGTACCCTTTCTTCACGAGTTCTTCCATCTGTTCCAGCACCTTGGTCTTGAGCTCTGGGTCTTTCTCGATCTTCCTTTCAGTAGCTTCCAATCTTTTTATCGCATACTGCCGATTATCTGGTAGCTTGGTGTCTTCATTCTTCCACAGTAGGCCGGTTTGGAAACGACCGTCTTCCATTCTTGTAGTTTTCTTTTCCAAAATCTTCATCGCCTTTTCTTCAGGGTCGCTGGCAGGCCGTTTGGGTAACACGGCTAGAGCCTCCAGCGAGAAGAAGTGCTGAAGCTGCTCGTCAATGCGGCTTGCAGAGCCTTCCCCGTCCAAATAGTGTACTCGCTGGCCGAGGGTTCGTGTGCAGGCGCCATGTAACACCCAGCCCAAGGGTGTCTTTGATGCGACCGGTTGGTTCCTGCTGCCAATTCTCTTGTCCTCGGCGAGTAACAAAGGCCAATTGTCTTGACCGATGAGGATCTGGGGGCGCGCTTCCCTGTAGCGCGTGGTTGCTGGTAGATCTTGAAGATGCTTGCATTTCTTCAGGTCTCCAAGTTCGATGCTCTGTGGTGACAGCCTAAGATTTTTCATTGAGCGTGCTTCAATTCGATGTTGTGCGCCAGACCCGCTGATGAGGAGGGAGAGCCGTCGCGAAGCGGAAGTGTCCACTCTCGTCTCTCCAATGGCCTCTATGTGCAGGGGCTCCCTCCTTCCTCGCAGCCCAGCTCGATGTGCCAGATCTTCATCTATTAGGGTCACCGTAGACCCGTCGTCGAGCAGAGCGTATGTGGGTATTGTTCTGCGCGGTCCGATGATCTGGACTGGAACAATCTTCAATAGCGCATGCTTGCGCTCGCCAGTCCATGTTGAGCTGACCACTTCATTTTCTTTCTTCTCGGCGGGTTCGTGGTGCAGCATGATGTGGTGCCGATACTTGCACCCTTCCTTAGTGCATGGGCCGCCCCGGCAGTGGTGGTTCTGAGTCCTGAATCTCAGACAGCGGAAACAAAGTCGATTCTTCTTACAAATGTCCCACCTGGTTGGGACGCCGGCTGTCTTGAAATCCGTGCATGAGGTTATGCCATGTCCCTCCTTGCGGCACGCCGGGCAGCGCTGTATGCTTCTTTCTTCTTGCCGCTCGCCTTGACCGGACTCCAAAGTGTAGGTTTTCTGACTTCTTCCTACTCCTTCTGGCTGCGCGTACGGGCCACAAAGTTCCGCTTCCTTGTTTAAAAAGCGCGCCATCTTAACTATGTCCGGTTCCTCTTCCAGTTGCGTAGCGGCGTAGTCGTACCACCGGTACCTGACCGTCGGTGATAACTTCTCTATAGTTGTCTTCGTCAGCTCGGGGTTGCACAAGTATTGCTGTTTCCCGATGGCTCCCAGAGTAGCCACGACGTTGTTTATCTTGCTGGAGAATATACACATATCACGTGGGGCGTCAGTTAGGCGAGGCAGGCTTCGTATCTTCTCTAGTTCTGCCACGGCTATGGCGTCCGTTCTTCCAAAACGGTTCTCCAAGGTCTTCATGATGTCTCTGGGGTTTGAAGCGTAGATCAGCAATGATTCGACGGCTTCCCGGGCTTTTCCACGAAGGCTCTTCCGCAGGCGGGCTAGGTTCTCGAGATCGGTGAACCCGCTCTGCGACTCGTTATACGCGGCTCTGTAGGCCAGCCATTCTTGATAGTTTCCCGTGAAGATCGGCAGCTCATGAAATATCCTCGATGCGCTGTGCTGCCCTGATCTCGCTGCCTGTGTAATAGCGACGGCCAGCTCGCTGATGTCAATCCTATTGGCCGTTGCTGCTCCTTCAAGCGACTTTTCTCCCGCCGGTGCCGCTGCAGAGTCTCGGGTTGTCGGCGGCGGCGGCGGTGCTGGCTGGTTGTGGGGTTCGTTGGCTATGGCCAACGGTTGCACACTGTTGTTCAGCCATGTGTCGACTCTCTCCTCGGCGTCCTTATCTTCCACGACGGTGTCGATATCGTCCGCTTCTGAGTCCGATTCGGCTTCAATGGCCGCGATACGGGCGGCGGCCAGCTCGACTTTGAGGCGTAGTAACTCTTCGCGGGCCTTTATGAGTCGGGCGGCGCGTCGCGATGCCGACGTGGATGCCTTGGATGCGGGGCGCTCCGCAGTCTTCTTCCTTTCCAGCAGCTGTGCGACTACCGGAGGCGGCGCGATGTTAGCGCGCCGCTCGGGCTGCCAGGCGGATGTGGCCGCGGGCTGCGGGGGCTGCGGGGGGCACTCCGTCCTCGCGGATGGTTCTTCCATCCTCACTGTGGACGCGGTGACGCTTGATCCAGTTGCTTCTTCAGCTGCCGATGATGATTCGGTCTCAGTGCGCGTCTCTTCAGTTGACGCGGTCTGAGCCGACGACGATGCGGCAGGGGTAGATGTTTTCGATTTTCCCGACGTTGACCTTGTGACAGGCATGATGGCTTGAAATCTTCAGATGATTTCGTCTGGACGACAATCCGGCTCTTGAAGGACCAGAAAATGTGCGGGACCGTCGGACCAGGTAACACGGAGCAGTGGAAGGGTCCGCCGCACCAATGTTGCTGGGATTGCGCCCAGAATTATGCCTTCCGGGTACCGCCGGGTGTGTGCGCTTGAAGCGGGAAGGTAGCAGCGGGGCGTGCCAAATAAAAGGCCAGAATTTCTTTCTTCAAATGCCGCTGGTGTGTGTTCACTAAGTGTTCCTTCCTTTCTGGATCTTGGAGCTTTTTCTTGGTTTAGCTGGAGCTGCTGGCTCGGACTGGACTGAATTCCGACGGCCAAATGCCGTTCTTATGTGCGGATCGAACGCACCCAATTAGTGACTAATGCGGTTTAGTGTTCTAGTTGCGCCAGAAAGGGAGGTTTAGAGCGGGACGGAGATAGAGGCAGGCAAGGGCAACGACAAGGAGGCCGCGTTCTGTCTCCTTCCCTCCTATGTCCCGTAATGGGTTGTGTACCTATCAATAGTTTTTATTTTCCAACAAGAATCTTATAACTAAATACAATTCACTTATTCTATAAGATTACAATATTAGGCAAATAAAACAAATAAGACTATAAAATTAGGCACAATCAAGCAAAACACAAATAAAGGGGAACATAAAACGAGAAAGCAATATACAAATCATAAGTTAGCACTATACATAGATACAAATAACATAACTAACTTATCCTTATGTAAAATAACAAACTAACAAAATAACAAAATACACATTATTCAGCAGCGTCGGTTTCTCGTCCGGAACACATTCAATCATCGTAGCGTTTTAACTGATGGTTTTCTTAGCTTCCTTGTTACTAACCATCGGACCACCAGACGTACCGCGGGATACCATCCGTACCGTGTCGATGTTCCACTGATACGAACCAAGCGCTTCTCATCTCATCATTGCGCATTGCAAAATAGTGGAACTCACTACTACGTCAGTGTTTCCCTGCAATTACAACCTAGGAATTTGTCAAGGCTAGAGTGAACTGGCATCTGCTAGGTGAGCTCGCTCCATTGTAGACTCAGTCTTAGCCTCGTTGGGCTTAGTCTTGGGTCAAGAGCAACCTATCCCCAAATAATAATAAAAACCCATGGATCATGTAGTCCGAAATAAATAATTTTAATTTGAATATTAAGTGCTGAACAAACATACAACCTAAACACATATATCATTATATCAAGAAGTTGACTATTAACCAAGATCGCGTGTTCGATCCCCGCACTGTACAAACATTTTTGTGCACGAACATGTCTGTTTGTACTGGTTTGGGTGTTATATGTATTTATTTGTGATGCCACTGTTGATTCTGATATCTGTAACACAAGTGCTTTAGCTACTTACCACGGAGTCAGATCAATGTATGTAATGTTGTTGTATATTCATTATAATGTATTTATTTATACATACTTATAGTTAGTTTGTTTTGTTGGTGGTGCCATCTCCAAGCCTCAATGGTACTTACCTACAGATAACCAGCGCCACGGCAATAATGCTGAGAGGGGGCCAATTTGGCTATACCTACACTTTTCTTTTATTTTTGTTTTATAATAAACTTAGGCGTAGTCCTATGTCAACTTTGAACTGTAGTTTATAAGCCAATAAACATTTTTGACGTGACAACGTCTTATAAATTGGTTTGCCGGGTGACACTTCAAGAAACTGCGTTACGCTCCGCTCACGTTATGCGCTCACAATGAGAGCGAGTGGGAGGCACGCGTCCCTTCGACTCGGGCATGGTTAGCCCGCCTAAGAGCGAGTGAGATAGACATAAAAAGTGAAAGGCACGCGTCCCTTCCACTCGAGCACAGTTAGCCCGCCTAAGAGCGAGAGAGACAGAGCGAGAGAGAGAGAGTGAGAGAGATAGACACACCGGTTCATGTTATACGAATGAATATTCACATTAAAATTATTTTACCACTCAAAGTCGTTGTCACGTAAAACTTTCGCCCGTATACCGACTTTACAGGCAACCAATTTTTTTTTTCTTTCTATAATTTATTTAAGTACGAAATTAAGTTTAAGTTAAGGCCTTAACTTAAGGTAAAATTCGAGAAGGACCGCCAACCACGATTGGAATCATTGTGTAGCGATTTTAAGTTTTGAAGAATGTAAGTGAGTGCTATAGTTTTCCACCCAGACGGGATGTAATGTAATATAAGCGTTCTACTGCATCGGAATTCCACCATCGTCAGTCATCATCAATAATTATAGTGTTTTTATAGAAGACCCGGGCTAAGGCGATGATCACACTGCTGCGCGCTTCGGCGCGGTTCGCTGGGCTACAATTTTAATATTCGTTTTATTCAAATTCAAATCATTCATTTCGGACCAAGATTAATCCAAATTATGTGTTAGTAACAAAAAGGAGACTTATAAAATTAGTGTTAGTAAAACATAAAAATTAAATTAGGGTGCGGACAAACTTTTTTAAAATCGGAGAATAATGATTTTCCGCTACTGTTGGTTCTTAGAATGCTGTTGTGTGTGACTATCTCTCACTCTTCTGAGCAACGAAACTGTTTTCAGGTTTTATACCAGGCATATATATGAGGCATACACACCGGTTCATGTTATACGAATGAATATTCACATTAAAATTATTTTACCACTCAAAGTCGTTGTCACGTAAAACTTTCGCCCGTATACCGACTTTACAGGCAACCAATTTTTTTGGAAAAAAAATGCCGTGTCATCGCAGTCCCACTACAGGAATGAACTGGCTCTCCTGTCTCAGTGACACGGTTCTTACCATGTGTACCATCCTTATATATGTAATGATGTATGTCTATGATTTTTTATGTATTTTTATTTCATTTTATGTAAGTAATTAGTTTGTATCAATGGAGGCAGATCGTTTTGACAGATTATATAGAGTATTTAAACGATTGGTGGTGTCATCTAGCTTTTTCTCCGTTTCTTCGCTGTGGTGGATAAGACTCAGCAAGTCTGCGGTTATAATGAAAGTCAATGACTGCAAAACATTTCTTCCATGTTTTTCCTTGTGTGTATCTTAGTTTGACACTTGGTGTTCTTTGTTACAGTGACGACAGCCTTATCTGGTGTAGTGACGGAACCCAGTTTTGCATGCAGGTAAATAAAAATGATTTTATTTACTTAATGAAATAAATTTATTTATTCATATTACAATATTACATCTGTGTATTATATTCATTTCTTTTTTGCGTTGTGAACCACAATTTACCTTTCTCATTTAATTTTCACTGCACCCATTCCCTTTTTTCTGCATGACCTTGAGGTTGACTGGCAAAAAATGCTTATAGCATTAAGTGCACACTTTGTACATTTCTTGTGCAATAAAGTTTTAAATAAATAAGTAATAAATTATATCATCATAATCAGCTAGAAGATTCTTTGCTAAAATTAAAAGAGCGATAAGAACCGATATCGTGAAGAACCTGGGCCTGATGACCGACTCTTCGCTCGGCTGGACTGTTGAAAAGTTTTTTTAATGTTTTTGTAAACAGCGATGTGTATAATTATAATTACAACTCATGAAAGACAATTGCTAGACCTATTTAAAAAAAATTGCTTCATAATATAGAACACCGAGATGCTTGTGGCGCAGTGGTTGCAGCGCTTTGGTAGTGATACCAAAAGTTAAGCAACCTACGGCGCGGTCGTTTTTGGGATGGGTGACCATTCTGACCATAAAAGTGACGTCCATTCACAAGCATCTCCGTGCTTCGGAAGGCACGTTAAGCTGTTGTTCCCGGTTAATATCGATAGATATTAGTCGTTAAGCCTGGTCGGAGGCCCTCGGGCTGCTTAATACCATCTGACAGTAAGAAAGATGCATTAATGTCAAAAGAATATTATAAAATTGATGATTAAATAAATGACAAAGATATATGGATATGTTTGAATGTAAACAATTACAATTATTGTAAACCATATTTGAAAAGAGGCAATGAAAATAGTGACTGAGTTTCTTGCGCCGCTTCTTCTCAGCACTGGCCCAAATTGTCCCGAAGCGGTGGTAGGGTTAATTTACTATATGTATATGTTGGGACGTGTAAAAGTGATACTTGTTAGTCTATTTGCAAAATTAAATTGAGGTTATTGATTTATTTTCGTGCTTCGGAAGGCACGTTAAGCTGTTGGTCCCGGTTAATATATCGATATTAACTAATATCTATCGAGATATTAGTCGTTAAGCCTGGTCGGAGGCCCTCGGGCGGCTTAATAACGTCTGACATAAGGTTGGTCACTTACCTTACACACACCCCTCCACCAATCCGCACTGAGCCCGCGTGGTGGAGTATGGTTCGCACCACCTCGTTGTTGAGGTGTGGCTTGTGCTCAGCAGTGGGACATATATAGGCTGATGATGATGATGATTAAAAATCACTCAGTTATTTGTACGGACGCACAAAAACTCGCGGCCCGTCCCGTCTTCGAACGGGAGGAACAATTGTCCACCCGTGCTAAGTCTTGCTAAGTACATATTTCTCTTTTCCAGCGAATCAGAGACAAAATGCAGTGACGGCAGATGCATCAGCTCGCTGGCTGTCTGCGACGGAACACGTGACTGCATCGATGGGAGGGATGAAGAGGGGTGCGATGGATTGTAAGTATTCTTCTTCTGCACCTACCCTCCAACTCTCTAAGTAGCTCCAGTAGTAGTTCCAGTAGCCATTCATGTCTTACAAGCTTTGCCGCGTGAGCGAAGCTGTCTAGATCTAAAAATACGAAATGAAATGAAATAAAATATACAGGGTATAAAAAACCTTTCCGAAGCCGTCAACAACACGTTATGTACATCAAACCAAATCGTATGAAAAAGAAATTTTGGCTGGGAAAGAACTTTATTTTTGACATAAAAAAAACCATTTAATTCTAACCCGCAATGTACAGCGCGCACGCGGAGAAGTGACCGCGGGGCGTGTTGCTATACGCCGCCGCGACGCGGTTCGGTTCGAGTGTGCGCTGTTCATTGCGGAGTGTGCCCTTTAGAGGCTTTTTATGAAAGCACTAGTGGAATTTTTTAATAAGGTTCTTTGACAAGTTGCGCATAGTAGTTGTAGCATAACGGACAGAAGACATTTCTGTAAAAAACAATTTTTTTAAATGTCTTACGATAAAATATTCATCAATTAAAAATGTCAGTAACTTTGTTAAAATTCTTATCTTTGAGCCATTTTACAAGCTTCTTCTTAAATCATAATATTGGTAGCTGTTTTATGTCATTTGGAATAGCCTTGTATATCTTTACACACATAGCATCATATTGAAGTACGGATAACATCGCTGAGAGCAGGACTGCTCCTTATTTTAGGACGATCTCGGGATCTCCCTAGATATATGCTAGTTTTGACCATAGAGTTCAGAGTTTGCATTGTACTGCGAGCACTAGGTGCGGACGCGTTCAATAGTGCCCTCAACTCTAGGCTTCTTCTTCTTTTGTGTCGGCAAGACGGGCTAAATCTTACTTGCCCAGAAAGCGGCTACCGTGGTAGCCCTCTGGTTACCGACAAGTAAGTCCTCACGCGAGCAGGTGGTCGGGCACGCGGGATAGTTAATGAGGTGGGCCGTGGTTTGCAAGGGTTCTCCACATTCACAGCTGACGTCTGCGCTGCTTAAGTACCCCCACCGACTCAGGTATCTTTGCTTCGACCAACCAGGGTCCTCAGCCTATTTAGACTTCTCCAGGTTGGCAAAAGTTCCTTTAGGCTCTTACTGAGCCGTTATCCGTAGTTTCCCCGTCACTGACAAGCTGAACTCCGTGAGCAAACGAGGAGGGTAGACTCGAAAATACGAATGAAAGTTATGGAGTACCTTTGGTCTTTTTACGGATTATTTCGCGATTTATTTAAATTTTGCTATGTTTAAACCTGACGTTTCGGACCCTTTTCAGCGTCCGTGGTAGATTATCATTACATAAGGTGGACACAAGAAGGTGTTATCATAAAATAGTTTGAAATAATTGTAAACTAATTCAATAATATAAAGTTACGTTCCTATCCACACAAAAGGAGCTTCCAGTATCTTGAGGTCTTGCAGTGCGGGGTCGAGCTTGAGTCTTGGCTAAAACAGGATCCCAAGCTGATGGAATTTTCCAACCATCTTCTCTATTAAAATAAATCGCGAAATAATCCGTAAAAATGTAAGTGTCTCATTTCAATGTCTACTGTTCGCGTAAACCGAAGAAACAAATACCTTTGGTTTCCTTTTTTTATCCGCTATCCAGACATTTGTCCACAATCACATCCTAATGGTTAGTGAGGATGTGTCCGAGGGTGTATCATGAATGCTTAGTAACAGCCTGAAGAAGTGAAACTTTCACAAAAAAAAAATCGACTGTCTGTAAAGTCGGTTTACTGACGATTGTTGAACGTGACAACGTCTTTTCCACGTTGCCTCTTTGTCGCTCGTTCTGCGCTCTCGCTTGCACATGGAATAGAACGCTTCAGAGCGAGGTAACGCCGCATGCGTCATGTTTTTTGGTGCGTGCAGCCGGCTCCATCGAATTATAAGGCGTTGTCACGTCAAAAGATTTAAGTTATACTCTATAAGGGCCTAAACAGTATCTAGTTAGACAACTACTAGTACGACCAACTTTTGGATGTAGCCATTCTTACAAAGTGGCATGGCATATTATCCGCATAAACTGATTATTTTGCTTTCATTTTTCACTAAACTACGCCAGCACAGGAACCCAAATACATCCAACTGTAACCACTTGAAAAACCTAGAGCTGGAAGTCGCAGGACTTAGTACAATACAACTCACAGTGTAAACATCTCCTGAGGATGTCACGTGTAGTGGCGAAACGTGTCTCGAGTGTTTTGTTTGTGTCAGTGTTGTGTTTGCAGGTGCACCTTTTGTGTCACATTGTGAGTTGTATTGTAAGTCCTGCGACTTTCAGCCCTAGTTTTTACAGTAAGATGTATTTGGGTTCCTACGCTGGCGTCGTGGAAATTTAAAGTAAAATAATTCTCTTTTTCAGCTGTAGTCAAAGACTTCCGCAAAGCAACGCCCGATTCCATCAACTATATTTTATCCGCTATAATTTTCTATTCTTTTTCAGAGGTCTGAAACCTGATGAAGTGATAATACATCGAGAGAAAAGACAAGCTTCGCGCTCGCGCTGTCGGTAAGTGAACAAGGTTTTACCGCCAGGGCACACATGCGAAATATAGTCGCAGCGAGTCGCGAGTCTACAAATGGCCGCGACTAAATGGCTGACAGAAATAGAAATAGTTTATTTGCAAGAATACAAAGGTCTTAGAAATAAAAGTCATGTGTATTCAGCCTGCGTACAGGCATGCAAAGAGTAGACTTTACATTTTGATTATATTATGTTAATTATATTAAGTTATTAAATTAAATATCATAGTCATCAAATTATCATTACAATTAAAATATTCACTTAAAATATAAAAACATTTATTTTGCAGCCATTCATTTAATTTTTTCTTAAATATAATTCCTTCGAGTACTTTCAGTCTTTCTGGCAATTTATTAAATATATAGATTGACATATTATAAACATTTTTCTTATAAATATCTTTATGGCATGGGGGCCGATAAAGCAAGTTTTTACGGGGTACGCTTTTGTATGACCTCGGGGTATGATAGACTTGAGTGGCGGCCACAGTATACCACAAGTGTGCTATACTTACTTACTTACTAGGGTGACTCAACGACCCAAAGTGAGTCTTGGCCTCCGACACCAGATCACGCCATGCGTCTCGGTCTTGCGACAGTTCTTGCCAATCGCTATGGCCGAGGTTGAGCAGATCTTTAGCAACAGCGTCTTTCCAGTGGTACCTAGGACGTCCAACCGGGCGTTTCCCATTTGGTTGTCCCAGGTACGCTCGCTTCACGGCACGATCCTCTCCCATTCTCTCTCGGCGAGCCATCGAAGCCTGGCTGCTTTGGGCAGTGTGCTATGAGCCCTGTTATTTAATCTGGTCACCGGTCATGTATATGTTGCATAACTTCAACACAAGACAAAAAATAGGCTTGCCATTCCACATTATAGGCTTCATAAAGCTGGTCACTTATTAATGGGTATATGGTACCTATATATCATCTTTTAATAAATTGAACCTGAAAATTTAATTTCATTGTCTTGAGATAAATTTAAAACAGTTGTAAAATATGTATTAATGTCGAAAAGATATTATGAACTTGATGATTATATAAATTACAAAGATATATTTAAAAGTTTAAATGTGACCAATTAAAATTATTGTAAATCAAATTTGAAAAGAGGCAATGACAATAGTGACCGAGTTTCTTGCGCCGCTTCTTCTCAGCACTGGCCCAAATTGTCCCGAAGCGGTGGTAGGGTTAATTTATATGTTGGGACGTGTAAAAGTGCTACTTGTGAGTCTATTTACAAATATAAATTGATTTTATGATTTTATTGACTAACTAGATTCATGATGAATCGGACATGAAAAGAAAAAACGAAAGTCATAACCTTCAAATGTTTCAGGAAAGCTCAGTGGCAGTGTCGGGATGGCACCTGCATCGGTTTCGATGGGAAATGCGACGGGGTGGTGGACTGTCCCGACGGCAGTGACGAGACACACCCTCTCTGTAGGAAGAACCGGTGAGTACACCTTGGATTTGATATCCGTTCTGCAGGTTTCCAAGATCTTAATCCCCTGAAATGATTCCTTCGGACAACAGGCTCGGATTTTCCATGGCGTTCATTAATGAAGGAGTAGTGAATACTAAGTCAATTTTAGAGAGAGATTTAAATCCTACTACAGTTATTAAAACGTGTTCCTTTTCATTATTCACCTTGGCTTCATCAAGTTCCTTAATCCCCAGATTAAGTTTTTCTAAAAGATAAGACAGATTAGGACTCCTTATTACTGTCTTTCATTAATATATCTATCAAACATCAAAGAAATCGGTCCAACTAGACGAAAACTCATATTGGACACGTTCCATAATCTCAATAAGAATCTATGAGAGTAATATCACAGATTACTAAATAGTTACTACGTAACAGATAAATCACTCCATAGAAAAATTTCGATACCTACAGCGTTAATAGACTACTTTTTCTGCCGCGTACAATAATGCACCTGCAGCTCTGAGTATAAAGTCACTATTGCTTTGCAGCTGCGCGAGACCACGTGACGTGAGACCGAGTGACAATCGAACTAGGGTTGACACTTTCGGTAAAAATATTTCAACTACATTTTTCTAAAATGGTATTTGATTGACTGTTGTTGAAATAATATAACATTATTGAATAACAAATGTGAAATAAGAAATTCATCCTGTATAAGGTATAACAAGCGAATTATGAGCTACTTAATTGTGACTCTTGCTATCTCTTTCTAAACGAATCTGTCATTTGTGGAATCTGTCGTTCGTAGATTATTAGTAGGTACATTTCGAGAATCGGTCAATTTTATTGTCAACTACGTAGGTACCTACCTACCTACCTACCTTGTCATTTCGCTAATTAATTAGTCATTAGTCGACTAAACCACCACGTCGAGTAGGTAGGTAGGTAGGTTCGTAGATGGTGCGCAGCCCATAAAAAGTAGACTTATAGGTATAATAGGTACTTGGTATTATTTCGATAAAGTAACTGACCTATGTTTCACTGTAGGTATTACATTTTAATTCAATAAAGCCGAACCCCAATTTACCTGAATTTATCCAATTTACCTACGTAGGTACCACCCACTATTTGTTTATTTTTATACTTTGTAAATAAATTACTAACTTACCGGGTAATAATTACATTTTCTTCATTAGCTGGTAGACTAAAAAAAGAAAGCGTTTTATTTCTCTTAGTATTCGACCTACACCCATCAACAGCACATAAATTTCCACCACCAGAAGTCATTTTTCTTAAATAAAGCTAACGTTTAACAAGCACAGATTACTTATTTGGTTCGTATGAAAACTAAATTGATCGTAAGCGTAACACGAATAATTATAGTGCGTCGTGAGCGCGTCCGACGGTTGTTGGCAGCCCACTGAATTCGCACCGACGTCGGTGCGGGCGAGAGTAGGCTATTACCGCGCTCAAGTACATCGAGTGAGAGAGGCCTAGTAATATTGCGAAAACAAGCAGGTCCGTAGGGGGTTCATTCCATTTTGAAATACTTACTTTTCGTCGAATAATTCATCATCATTCATAAATTCATCGACGACAACAAGTCGATTATTTGTTTGTACGAAAAAAGACGTTACATCGATGGTTAATTCAAATATTACCCTGGGTCCCCTGGGACCAGAAATCGAATAAGCTGATGGAATAACATTTACTTAGTTTATTAATAATTTTTAAGAACTTGCATACTGAGAGTATCATTATGACAGTCACTTTCTTCCAGTTGCCAATCGAACTGGTTTCGGTGCACGTACGGCGCATGCGTCGACGGCACGGCGCCGTGCAACGGCGTGAAAGAGTGCGCTGACAACTCCGACGAACTGCTGCCCAGGTGCCGGAACGAGACTCAGGAGAAGTAAGTTCAGGACGTAGTGTAGAAACATCGTTACACGTACAAACTCTAGTTTGACAGGTCACAGTCGAGAGAATGCTAGGACGATTTGCTTAGATAAAAGCCAACTTTGCAGACAAGTGTATACTGTGACATTGTCAAAATACGGTACAGTAAATTACTTATACCTAACCTAAGAGCGGGTACATATCGGGTGCTTTCCCATACGCGCGTTTGGAGAACCAGGGGATCCTCGGATCTCGAAACTCGCCCAATGTGCACCCGCTCTAAGTCTCTTCAGTTCACCAATACTTAAAAGCATTGCACCTATTATTTTTTCCGAGACATAACTGGTCAACGACAAATTACTTCGTTTTCAGCTCGATACGTGAAGAACTGAAATCGATTGCACCATTTTTGGTACGTACGTACTCCACGTCTGGTAGTATTTACGACCACAAAGAGCACTATGCTATGAATTAAAATATATAGGTGCTTTGATTTGGAAAGATACCTAACCAGCTAAGTAACCAAAACAGAGAATTTCTAATAGAAACCAATCCACCCACTTTGGTGTAATGGTCAAGAAGTTGACTATTAACCAAGAAGTCGCGGGTTCGATCCCCGCACTGTACAAACATTTGTGTGCATGAACACGACTGTACTGATCTGTGTGTTATATGTATATATTTAAGTTTATTTGTAATACCACAGTTGATTCTGATATCTGTAACACAAGTGCTTAAGCTACTTACCACGGAGTCAGATCCAATGGATGAGTTATCAGACAGTAAAAGCGATCAATTTGACAAGTCAAAAATTATACAGAGTGCTGTGATTCTATGCTGCAGAACGAAAGAGAAGACCACTTTAAATATAGTTTTTTTACAGAGGCTTCTTCAAATGCCTAAGCGGCGAGAGCATCCAAGTCGACCAGCTCTGTGACGGCACGCCGGACTGTTCTGATGGATCTGATGAGACTGTCAGGTCCTGCGCGGGGAAGACCTGTCCTTCGTACCTCTTTCAGTGCGCGTATGGTGCCTGCGTGGACATGGGGTCTGACTGCAATGGGGTGAGTATTTTCGTTAATATTCCCGTTTTCTACGCTGATGGGTCGGCGAGACTGGAAGGTCAGCGCACATTATGCGGTATAAGGAGCCTGTCCATCGGTGTGGAGTGCGAGGCAGCGCAGCGGAGAAACAGAGCAATATTAACCAATACGATTGCACAAAATCTCCTCTTCAGTGTGAACAGAACATTGCGTTAAAAAAAACATACGAAACCGGTAAGCGGAACGGGGTAACGGACTGGGCAAGCGCCGCCTCGCTCCACTTTGGTGGAGTAAGCAACAGTTACACAGTAAGCAACTCCCTCACACCCTTGCCCCGCGCCGGTGGTCAGGCACAATAATAATAATAGTCCTCCTAGCCGATTTCAACCACGGCCGCCAATCTTAACAGAGATCATCCAACTGCGCAGAAGACACAAGTGTGAGCGCAATACACAGGTGCACTCACACGTCAGGAACTACCGTCGGTGCCGACACGAAATTTCCAGCGTGCGCGGCTAAAATTCTAAATTCTCTTCTCTAAATTCGCCATTTAGTCACTAACTTGTGAGTCACGGCAAAAGTATGCCGAACAAAGTGCACAAGCTTTGAACATCCTTATTTTAACAGATAAATATGTTAACTAACCTATCTGTATAAAGCTACCTAGACCTAAATAAGCTCTCATGCTTTCAGATACAAGAATGTGCGGATGGATCCGACGAATCAGATATCCTGTGCAACAGGACTACAATTGTCCCAACAACTCCAAAACCTGTAGTTACTAGCAAGTAAGTGGCATACATACACAAGTGTAAAGGTTCTTGAATGGCGACCGCATGCCGGGCGACGTCCGGTGAGCAGGCCCCGTACAAGGTTGACGGCCGACTGGTGAAGGTCTTATCGCGGGGGAGATCCTTGGGGAGACCTATGCTCAGCATTGGGCGAACGAACGGCTGATATGATGAAGTGGCAAACAATTTATATATATATATATATATATATATATATATATATATTTATTAAAGTTTTTATTTATTCATTAAGGTGCTTGATACAAAGCAGATTGATGAAACAGTACTGCTTTTTCAATTATTTGGCGTTGTTGAAGAGGACACACACTTAAAAAGATAGACCTGTCCTGATTTACATTTTTAGTTTGTCTATTTAGTTTAATTATAGACAAACTATCGATGGAAATAGATCCTAGTAATGCAGTAATATAATCACAAAAGTAGAAATGCTACACAACATTTCGAACGTATCCAAGCTACAGTAAATTTTTCATCCACAACTTTCCTTCTTATTTTCAGGCCAGTAGTAACAGACGGCGCGTGCGTGCTTCCACCGTTCCCAGCCCACGGTACTTACGTAGTGAACGGCGTACCCAACGCGGCTCCTGGTCAAGCGTATGACACTATTGGTCTGAACATCACATGCCATCCTGGTTACGGACTGATCAGCAAGAAGAAGGACAGGATATGTTTGTATGGCCAGTGGTCGGAAGAAGTTAGCGACTGCGTGCGTAAGTACCCCATTTAAGTTGTATGAAAATATAAGGTGTACTCCAAGGTTCCATTTTTGGTCCATAATGATACATCAATTACTTATTATAAGGTCTATTCCCTACATTAAATATTACGCGTCGAGTCCTGAATACAAAAAGAAAAGTATATTTGGGGATTTATCTCATATTAAGCTTTTGATTTAGGTAATTATTGTGGGCGAGATGTTAACAATTTTTTTACGACTGTGAATAATCTAAGACTTTTCTTCTAAATGCATTGCGGTTCTCTCACCAAATTCTATCTTCCAGGGTTCTGCCGCCTCAAAAAGGACCCTAGCGTAGAATACCGTTGCCGGCTCAACAACGCCGACGGCTACCGAGAATGCGAAGAGTACGAGCCAGACGGCACCGTCGTCAGACCGGAGTGCCAGACCCCCAACTACTATTACTCCGGCATCCTCTCCGACATGCGTTGCATCGACGGCAGCTGGGATTACATCGCACGCTGCTTCCCAGGTTTGGTCAAAAACGGGACTAACATCACCATTCTTATTAAGGATAAGGTAGAGATTTACATCAACAATTTCCAATATGCTACAAACAATTCCCAAGCAGCTCCTGTGAATGATGTTGACTATGATATTGAAGAGAATGATTGGAGAATGGGTCCTAGTACTGTGGAAACGAAACCAGCTGTTAGTTTTAATATCAATCATAGTAGTGTTGTAGTGAATTCTAAAGATAAAATTGTATTTAGAGATTGATGTAAAGTTGTTGCTATAATGTCCGTTTCACAGGTCCGTTCAAACGTAAGTAAGCGTATGTAATTGTTACAGCCAGATCACACATACAGTATATCGGATATCGAGTATACTAGATCTGTTTATCGAATCAGTACTGTGCTTTCCTGTGTGAATAGAATAGAATCTCCAGTAGCGTCGGCTCCGTTAAAACGGATCCTGTAAATGCTTTGTGAATACTATCTCCAGGAACGACGGATCCGTTAAAACGGATCCTGTAAATGCTTTGTGAATACTATCTCCAGTAGCAACGGATCCTGTAAATGCTGTGTGAATACTATCACCAGTAGCAACGAATCCTAGAAATGCTTTGTGAATACTATCTCCAGTAGCAACGGATCCTGTAAATGCTTTTTGAATACTATCGCCAGTAGCGTCGGATCCGTTAAACGGATCCTGTAAATGCTTTTTGAATACTATATCCAGTAGCGACGGTTCCTGTAAAAACAGACGTTAATGTGAACACACACCTTTAGGTGTGCTAGTTTTGTAGTTAGTAAAATAGATAAATGTATAAAACGAGACAAGGATCTTGATCGTTTTAAGTAAAATATCACATACCAGTGAGGTAATAAGTGAGATTTTAATAAGAGAGCTGTTAGAAACTTTCTTAAATTAATTATAAGTACTGAGTAAACCACAGTGTCCTAATGAGTGTGTGTATGTATTGTAGAAAGATATTTGATGGCTGTTAGGCACCATACTTCTTTAAATGAGACATTTTTTACTTATTTACTTTTTGGTTTAACCTAAAGTTTCGGACCCTATTCAGCGTCCGTAGTACATAGTTTTGAAAAAAATTGTTTACTGAAAAATTGTTTACCGTCACACAAAAATATTAAGTTACGTGTCTCATTTCTACTGCTCGCGTAAGCCGAAGAAACAAACACCATACTTTTTTCCTACACAGTTTCAAAGCTAGGTAGCTGTGTAAAACTTAAGATTTCTCTCTCTTTCGCTCAACTGACAATTGTCATTTCTGATGAATTACAAAATTGAAGTTCAAAATTGTAATGTTAGCAGGATGGATTGTGATAATTTAATAAAATACTTTGTTTTTTTATTCAATAGCTTTTTTATTTCTTCCTTACCCACCATCCATTCTACTAACATAACTTTATTTGAATTATTAGGTTAGCTATAAAGAATACGAATGGTGTAATGGTCAAGAAGTTGACTATTAACCAAGAGGTCGCGGGTTCGATCCCCGCACTGTACAAACATTTGTGTGCATGAACATGTCTGCCTGTACTGTTCTGGGTTTTATATGTTTAGTTAATTGTTATACCACTGATGATTCTGATATCTGTAACACAAGTGCTTAAGCTACTTACCACGGAGTCAGATCAATGTGATGTTGTTGTACATTTATTGTTGTTATTAATTTTGAGAGATGCTTGTGGCGCAGTGGTTGCAGCGCTTTGGTAGTGATATCCAAAGTTAAGCAACCTACGGCGCGGTCGTGTTTGGGATGGGTGACCATTCTGACCATTTAAGTGACGTCTATATACAAGCATCTCCGTGCTTCGGAAGGCACGTTAAGCTGTTGGTTCCGGTTAATATCGACAGATATTAGTCGTTAAGCGTGGTCAGAGACCCTCGGGCGGCTTAATAACATCTGACTGTAAGGTTGGTCACTTACCTTACAAACACCCCTCCACCAATCCGCACTGAGCCCGCGTGGTGGAGTATGGCTCGGACCACCTCATTGTTGAGGTGAGGCCTGTGCCCAGCAGTGGGACGTTATATAGGCTGATGAGAAGAGTAGGTACGATGCTCAGCACGTCACGGTTAACACTGCGGTACATTATTTGCTTGTGATACGGGTGATTTAACACAAAAAAAGGTTGCTGGATGTTTTGGCCACTGTACTTATTCATCAGTTAACTACCAACATACCTACTACTATTAAAATTGACACTTAGGTATTATATTCAGACAGAAAAGAAAATGTGCAAAGAATTTAGGTACTGTTATACAAGGTGTTACAAAAAACCCCGTAATAAGAAAGGGCGTTGTTGTTCCCGGAAAACTGAACAACATTTCCAAAGATACCTAGGTCAAAATCTAAAAAAATCGTACCTCTCATACAATATTGTCAATCAGCTGATCGATTTACTAAGGGAGAGCTAAATTTTTTTTTGAGATTTCGACCTAGGTTTCTTTGCGCAAGTAGTTCAGCTGTACGGGCACAACAACACCCTTCAATTATTACAGTTTTTTTGTAACACCTTGAAGAGATAATTTTTACTAGACACACTTGAAAAACTTCTAAACTGAAAGAGGATGAGAAACAAATTTATCACCTGGGTACAGCATAGTTAATAGAAACTGTTTACTGAATAGAAAAGGTCACATGGGTTTGTTGAAATTTCCATAAGCGAAACTAAAGTTTGAAGCCTATGAAAATCCTACAAGTTTCTTGGTATGGTAACAAAGCGCCACATATAAAGAACGCTAGAGGCGTAGCGGACACAGTAATCATATTACACACACACAGTAAGGATGCTCGAAATGCACACAGACGCATGTCACAACAAGAAAGATCAGCGATAATAGTGAAGGTACTACAGGCTACTAATACAGGTGCGTTTCGCACTCACACATGCACACTTAACGCATAGGTGTATGTTTCCCTAGAAGTGCTCGCGCGAAACGTCCTTTCCCTCCCCACTTCATACCACCAATTAGACCCATCATATCATGTAGTTCTCAGGATATTATTTGGCGCAGGTGACCAGTAGCGTTATTTTTATATAGCGAGACTCTTAGAACTGCAACATTATCACGAATACACTCGCGTTGCACACACTAATTCCACCACCAACACATGGTTCTATCTGCCTTGCGGATTTGCGATATACGAACTGCTGGATTCCCCTACGACGCTATTCTTTGCTCCCTAGAAATTCAGTTTCCCTCTCTTCTGTTGTTATACACCTCTCCCCCTTCTGGGGCGTGAAACTACATTAACATGACTTCGTATCGGACTGCTCTTATGAGTTTACCAAAACCAGTCCTGGCTTCCAGAATGCGGACTGGTAACTCCCAAAGGGGTGGAACTCGTCATCGGTGGACGACCAGCAGAGAGGGGTGAGCTGCCGTGGCACGCAGGGATCTATAGGAAGACCACAACTCCTTACATGCAGATCTGTGGTGGAACGCTGATTAACACTCAAGTTGTCATATCTGGTTAGTTTTTAATACATGTTTACTAGTGGGCAGTTCCCCTACAAGGGGTAACGACGTCTGGGGCCGTATGACTATAGCTTTTGGCTCATTGGCAGCTTCCTTATTTCAAATATTGAAGTCATGCTAAGAAGCGCTGGTCAAGATTGCGGGAAACCGCTGGATGCGGTAAGCCCAGGACCGCTCACGTTGGAAATCCTTAGGTATATGCACAGGAGTTGGCGTCGAAATGCCTATAATAGATAATGATAGTTTATCAAAACACCTTCTGCGGATCAATGGGTTTGTAGCACATTAAAGTAGGTACAGTCACGGTTAGAAAACGTTTACCACCATAAAGATCACAATAGCTTGCACACGTTTAAGTCATTGAGTTCTAAGGCTCAAGTTCACGGAGTTTAAAATGGCCGGTTAAGACTTAATCAGCCAATTTTTGACAGTGTCACTGTCAATATCTGTACTAAAATTTGACACAAACCGGCTGTTTACTAAAACGTTGGTTAAACTACCTAGGTGAAATCAGGGCTAAATGTCTATTTAATATTAATTTGATTGACCATAGATTAATGTTTTTTCCAAAGAGAATTAATCATTGATGTAGCAGTTCGACTGACACTGTCTACATAACTCATTTCCACAAATAACGAAATGAAGCTTTATCAAAAAGTGCACGAAAATCTTTTTTCTATTCTCGTTATGGAACTACTAGGAATGACTTCTGAGAAGTAACGGTTTCGCTACATTCTAAATTAAGTTACTTTAATTTAGAATGTAGCGAAATGTATGTGGTTAATGTTTTCTGATCGCGACCGCCCCTAAGAAGCTGTATTAAAAAGTCTACGCTGATGGACGATAGTGGTGATGGGAGAGCTGCCGTGGCATACAAGGATCTATAGGAAGACCACCACTCCTTTCATGCGGAACTGTGGAGGCACGCTGATTAACACTCAAGTTGTTAAATCTGGTAAGTTTCAAATGCCCTCAAATAGCAGGTAAATATCCATCTCTAGGCGGGACACATAGCGCGACGAACCGATGGCTGTTGGGACTGTGGGCGATGCGGTTCCTGAATGGCTCGCGTGCGCAGAACGACCCTCCGTGGTCAGGCCCCCTACTCGATGGATCGACGATCTGGTGAAGGTCACGGGAGCGCAGGACCGATCGCGGTGGAAATCCTTGGAGAAGACATAATATTCAGCAGTGGGCATCGAAATACTGGTATTATGATTTATTAAAACACCTTTGGATTAGCATTCAGGGTTAAAATATATGTTTATAGCTTCTAAATGTGGATCAAAGGCACAATAAAGTAGGTACCTAAGAAGCTGTACCAAAAAGTGTTGCTGGTGGAAGACCAGCAGAGAGGGCTGCCGCAGGGGTCTATATGAAAACCACCGATCTGTACAAGCAGATAAGAACTGGTGGAACGCTGATTAATGCTAAGGTTATAACGTGTGAGTTTCTGATTCTCTTCTGCGGACTGACTTTGGTAAAAATAACAGTCTTTCTAGGCTACCATATAGGGACTAACCTCCAGGGCATACCTGCGACTTTATTTGACCTCATCTTGCTTCTGGTGTGCGCTGAGCCTAAAGTTGAGCCTGAGTTGAGGACTCGGGTTGGGGTTAATTCAGAATCGATCGAAGAATAATGGGTCATTTATCTTTATAACCAAAATCTGACAACAGCGACTGCTCTATAATCTACAGTTATGTTATGAGCCAAAAACAACGAACAGTGAAAGATGAAGAGTGACCATTCCATAGTTATTTTTCTTATGAGTAAGATTTGTTTTCGAGCTGTTTCCGGATGGCTTTGAACTCTGGTCTTTAAGACCAGAACAGTAAATCACTTAGCGCCATACTCCCTTTTAGTGCTGGAAATTACCAAGTCTATTCGGTGATAGTACAAAAGGAACATGATTCGGACGACCACTTTGGTGTAATGGTCACGAAGTTGACTATTAACCAAGAGATCGCGGGTTCGATCCCCGCACTGTACAAACATTTGTGTGCATGAACATGTCTGTTTGTACTGGTCTGGACGTTATATGTATTTATTAATAGTTATTTGTTGTACAAGAGTGCAAAGTTGCTTTTTAACCGCGTGTTCAATTTTGATGACCGAGCAAGCGAAGGATTCTAAAATTGAATCACGAGCGTAGCCAGTGATCAAAATTAGAATCCTGAGCGTTAGCAAGGGAATTAGCTTTTATTATATCTGTGCTACCCGTATCGCAAAATTGAAGATACGTACGCAAGGTATGTGATAAGTGCCGTTTGCAGGTTTGTCACCTTCCTCATTTGGTTGAGGGCATAGGCAAATCTATAAATACGGTTACACAAAGTCTCTATGTGTAACTTCCAGTTTAGGTCTTGATCTATAACTACTCCAAGGAACTTGGTAGACTTAATTTCTTTTCTTTCATATCTGACTTTCAACTACCAAAACCTATTTTCCAGCTGCTCACTGCTTCTGGAACGACACAGCCAAGGCCCAGCCGGCGTCGAACTACGCAGTGGCTCTCGGCAAGCTATACCGCCCGTGGAACAGCGACAAGGACCTGGACGTGCAGAAGTCTGATGTAAGATGAACAGAATCCTAGACAGAGTCACAGAATCCCAGACTGTATTACAGGCCCCCAAGCCTAGTTCAGACTTCAGTTCTCTCACAATCATTTCAATTCCACCCATAAAATGTAAATTTGATGTACTGTGATTGTGATAGAAGTAATAAAAAATATTATTATTATTACAGAGAAACATTTAAAGTTGATGACGGAAAACGCGATCGCTATCTTTTGATAAATGTGTGGCTTAGCGAAGGCGAATGTCAGTTCTTAACATTTTGCAAGCGAAGTCGATAGTTTGTTTTTTATTAAAAGCTATGTAATGTAACTTTTTATAGGGGTCGGAAAGTTTTAGTGTAATTTGAGCTGTAAATTTTACGCCCTTAATTTTCTTCACTTTTTTGGAACACCGCTTATAAGCAGCCCTTTTTATGATCTTTTATTTTCTTGAAATAAAACTGGGGAACCTGCCGCATAAGCCATAGCAGTATCTAAGACAGTTGTATATAATTTGCAAGCAACAATCAGTGCAGGCAACTATCCTATGGACGGCCAGTTTCTCTTTCGTTCCCAAAAGACAACAATCAGCTTTGGCGCAACAGATTTTAGAAACAGAGACCGGAACACAACAGAGTTAGGAAGCGCTTCGACCGGGTGTTATGGTCGGGGACCGAGGTCCGATAGACATTATTTTGATTTGTCTTCTATATTATTCAGAATCTAAATCTATGCCGCGGTTCATGTGCGGTACTAGGCTAACAGCGCCATCTAGCCTATGGAGCCGTATCAGCGCTCGCTGTCCTGCTAGCCACCGTTAGGCATGCGCTTGAGATGGCGAACGGTAGTGGTCGCCACGCAGTAAACCAATAACTAACGGCCGTTTGTGACTTTGACCGTGTTCAAGTTCGAACAAATGTTAGAGTTTTGTCCCAGTCTGCTCGCTGAGATCTTTAAAACAGTATCTCAATCATATTTTTAGGCGCAAGCAACGCGACACAGGCTGGCGAGAAAGAAATGCTCTTGCACAAATAATATATAGACTTTCTGTCTCTTTCCACAGGTGGAAGCCATAAAGTTGCCAGACCGTTTCCTCGGTGGGACGACCAACTTCCAAGATGACATCGCCATCATGCGTCTGGTGACCACAATAGTGTATAAACCACACATCCGACCCGTGTGTGTGGATTTCAACGTTGTATTCGAGAATAGACAGCTGTATGCTGGCAACTTGGGAAAGGTAAGACGATTCTGGTAGCAATAAAATCAATAAAATCAATTTATTTCTGTAAGTAGGCTAACAATTAGCACTTTTACACGTCCCAACATATAAATTAATTCTACCACCGCTTCGGGACAATTTGGGTCAGTGCTGAGAAGAAACTCAGTTACTATTGTCATTGCCTCTTTTCAAAATTGATTTACAATAATTGTAATGTAAAATTGTTGATTTAAAAGAAATCACACCTTTGGAAAGTTAAGGTGTTGCTTTAATGTTGTTATGTTACAATAAAGTAATCACAGTGTTAATGAAAAGCAGAGGCTCCTGGCACAAGTAATTTGACCTGACAACGTCTTATAATTCGATGGAGCCGGCGGCACGCACCAAAAAACATGACGCATGCGGCGTTACCTCGCTCTGAGGCGTTCCATTCAAGGCTTGAAGTGCAAGCGAGAGCGCGGAACGAGCGACAAAGAGGCAACGTGACAAAGACGTTGTTACGTTCAACTATCGTCAGTAAACCGACTTTACAGACAACCGATTTTGCTTTGATCTAATACCGTAATGCAGTGAATTTCTTTGCCTTTAGATAAATTTAAAACAGTTGTAAAAGATGCATTAATGTCGAAAGAATATTATAAAATTTATGATTATATAAATGACAAAGATATATGGAAATGTTTGAATGTAAACAATTACAATTATTGTAAATTAAATTTGAAAAGAGGCAATGACAATAGTGACTGAGTTTCTTGCGCCGCTTCTTCTCAGCACTGGCCCAAATCGTCCCGAAGCGGTGATAGGATTAATTTACTATATATGTTGAGACGTGTAAATGTGCTACTTGTTAGTCAATTTGCAAAAATAAATTGATTTATTTATTGTTAAGAATACATGCTAAAATAGTCATCATTATCGGCTTAAACCAGGACATTGCGCCCCAGATTTTTTAGACAGGTCGTTCTTCATCAGGTGGCCGGCTGGGGTCTAGCAGCAGAGAACGGGCAGCCGTCCCAGGTGCTGAAGGTGGTGGAGCTGCCGTACATCTCGATCCAGGAGTGCCAGTCCGACTCGCCAGTTGACTTCCGATCCTACATCACCTCGGACAAGATCTGCGCGGGATTCAGGAATGGTATATATAGACTGCAAGAAGACTGCCTCGTTAGTGTAGTGGTAAAGTTTCTGCCTTACATCCGAGAGGTCCTGGGTTCGAATCCCAGGTCGAGCCAAAATTGTTTCTGAGATTTTCTGTCATGAATGCCTCAAAAACAGCTTGGACTCGGGAAGTTAGCGGTTATACACCCCCGTGCCTCGGAAAGCACGTTAAGCCGTTGGTCCTGCGCCTGATCTCTCTCCGGTCATGTCGGATGGCCGTCTCACCGAACTTTGAGAGTGATGGAACAGTGAGTGCACCTGTGTATTGCGCTCACACTTGTGCACTATAATATCTCCTGCGGAATTGGCTGATCTCTGTTGAGAAAGGCCGCCGTGGTCGAAATCGGCCAAGAGGACTATACGAGGGCCACACCGAAAAGATCGGGAATAGAAAAAAGTACAAAGATAATACAAAAAGTTAATTTTTATTGTTTTTCAAAGTATTCTCCCTGACAATCTATGCATTTTCATCAATCTGATCTCTGTTGAGATTGGCCATGCGTAGTATCTCTAGTTAGTCTGTGGATTGGCCGCCGTGGTCAAAATCGGCCAGGAGGATGATATATGTCTATGTTACAAAAATTTTTTTTTCAGGAACGGCGTTATGCAAAGGCGACAGCGGTGGCGGCCTAGCATTCCCGGAGTCAGATAAAGGCGTGATCCGGTACTATCTCCGAGGGATCGTGTCCACAGCGCCGAATAACGATAACCTATGCAACGCTTACTGGTTGACAACCTTTACTCAGATCTCGAGGCATGAGCGATTTATTAAGGAGTATCTGTAAGATTTAAGGATGATAGTTGGAGGAGTGAATATTCAAGATAGTAGATTATTTTAATTCAAACTGTATTATGTAATGTATGTAACCTGAGGATTTTGATTTTTGGAAGTTACTTTGGATAGTTTCACTTAACACACAGTAACAAAATTATGATTTAAAATCTTCTTTAAAATTAGTACTTTCTAATCAGAATTGTAGCTGATATTTAAAAAGTCGTGTCTTTACTCATATCTATCCATTAACCTAGTCAATACAAACTCATGCTTAGTTATGTATTAAGATTATAATCTAGGGGACGAGACGGTCTGAGAGACGTGGTGTGCCACTCGGGGACTGCCGCGGTAAAGCTATTGCAAGACTACACGCATACGCCTAGTCGCACGCACACAAACACAGTGACGAAGTCTGCCGAACTGAAACGACGTTAGACGATGTGTTAGGTTTTTTTCGTTACGGAATTTCTTGATTCGGTCGCCGCGCTCAAAGCCCGCGATAGAATCTTTGCAATAGCTTAAAAACAATCCTCAACAAGTGCCATAACCTTAATAATACAAATGAAGTAACTAAAAAACCTTAACGACTCATCGTTTAGTACAAAGGGTGGTTTCTGAATCGTAAGTGGTACAGGTGATGAACGATCTGGAATGCCTATATGTGTCGTTCGATATAGGATAGGTGCTAAAAAAATATATTATGTGAAACTCACTTTTACAATTATTTATCATAACAAAATTGTGAAACTAGCAATATCAATCTGTAAAAAAGTTACGGTTTAACTTAAACTTAATAATCTAACAATATAATGCCATTTTTCCGGTCAATCAGTTAGACAGAAATGAACCTCAAGTTAACAGATGTGACACTTTGCCATGTAACTTATAAGTATGTAGGTATTTCCACATTTTAAACAGAAACAATTGCTATTATATGTAAACTCTAATATTGCAGCCAAATTTTCAGTCTCATATAATTAATAATAATCAGAAGTAAAGATTAAAAAATGTCGACAGAATATACATCACTTCTGTCGACGAATCAATAGCCTGTAGTACTTTAAATAACTAGCTGACCCGGCGAACTTCGTACCGCCTTAGCGTGCAATGATTGAACAATGTCATCGAATGACATTGACATTAGTTACGCGCGTTTTTTAAAATATGCAAAATTAAATGTACATTTTTCAATGTTTCTGAGAGATTTTCTGTATAATTTATTCCGTAAGAACCTTCTTCTAATAATAACAAATACAAAAAAAAAGAGTTAGTGAAATCGGTTCAGCCATTCACGCGTGATGCCGTGACCAAGGAAAACGGGTTTCATTTTTATATAAATAGATAAGAATTAATTCGTATTTGTTATGTGGCAACCGAAATATCACCAAATCTTCACCTTGAGTCATTTAAATACGACTATTTTTTTCTTACTGGGGGTTTCGGAGTTATGTGACGTTTACGTGATGAAGGTGATCGTAACGGCATTTAAATAATATATTCTATTATTATTATTTGATACTTATACTAAAATATTTCTTTCTTAAGGTTGAGTTACATATAGTTTATCTCTTTCTGTACGAACTTACTCTTTGTGTTGCTTCCTTCCTTTCTTATCTTATATAGTTTTTTGTTCATTTTTTTGCCTCATCATTTTTTTTACTTTATTTCTTGTCCGTTAATAAATTCATTCTATAAAAGACCATTTCGTTGACAATCATCAGTTTTAGACACTAAACTTTGTACAGGTAACTGAAATAAAAAATTATGTCTCTTCTACAAAGTCACAGACAGGACAGTCATTCGATACGTACTTAAACCACTCCTCTATGTACACCAGGAATTAAAAAAATGTTTAAGTATTTTTTCATCGTTTTTGTTCACTCTTTTTGACAGATGTGACATCGAGACAAGTGACATTTTGAATCTAATCGAAGTAATGGCCTTAATTTTGAGGTCAGACTGTAAATCATAAATGGCATAGTAAATAATGTCACATTTCGACGAGGAAATGTGATTTAAATGTATTTATTTCGAAACCAACCATTTTATGTATCTTTTAGAAGTGACACTAGAAACTTTGAAAAACTTTAGAACCTCTTATACCTCAATAATAAATATCTGGAACATTATACTATCTGAAAGAACAATAAAGTCTCCGCATCATGACAAGACGGTTAAAATGTTGCTTTTAATAGGGAAAAAAGTAGCCAAAATAATATTTGTAACGCGGCGACGCACCGCCCGACCGAGCCCGCTAACCGGCTGCGCAGCGCAGCTCCACCGCGTCCCGCGCGATCTCACCCCGCCAAGCATACCAAAGGATATAAATAGCGCGCGCCCCATACAACGGTAGTCTGCGTTCGGAGCGTTTTGAGTGCACTGTCTCTGCACCGACTTAGGTCGGTCTCTGATTGCGCCTGATCCTCTCCGAGCATAGACTACTCAGCGCGTATATTATTGTTCCCGTGTTGCATTCGTTAGCGAACTGCACGACGATCTATAATATACGTAGCCCCACCGCGTCGTCCCCTGTTAGTTAGCTAGCTGTCACTTTTTCTTATATAGTTTTAGTTCGTATACCCCACTAATTAGTTATTTACTCTGTTTGTAAATCTTTTGTTTTCTAATATTATAATCATTTAAGTTTCAAACGTTTGTTTATATTTATCTCCATACACACACCCCCATCGGTTACAAATTGGCATCCCAACGCGGGGCTTTATTTATTAAATTATATTGTATGTGTATGTATATAAATATTATATTAGACTTATTTCATTTTTTTTCCCTCTTTTGTTATTGTTGAGTTTAGTTATAGCATTAGTCAGTTTTAGTTATAGTAGTAATCATTTTAATGCCCCTGTAGGTTCATAGTTTATTTATATATACCCACTAAATATTAGATATCTCGCCGCCGAGATTGATATTTATAGGATTTTACCCAGACGTAGTAAACGTCTTTTTGGGAATATGGCGAACGTTAGTTTCACGGACGACCAGTTTCGGGACCTCCTAGGAGTATTAGCAAGCAGGAATTCCGCTTCACCCCAGAAAACTGGTAGTTTCGCGTCATGCACAGCCCGTTTTGACGGAACCCGCGACTCATCACTGGTTGAGGCTTTTATATCAACCATAACCACCTTCAAGAAAATTGAGTCTATCGAAGATAGTGACGCCATTGAAGGCATAACTCTTCTACTCACCGGAGAGGCTTCAATATGGTGGTTAGGTGTGAAAGACGAAGTCCGCACATGGGCAGACGCAGTATCGCTTCTGCGTACTACATTCGCGCCTAAGAGGCCGGCTTATAAAATATACGAAGAGATTGTTTGCAACAAACAATCACAGCCAAGAAGTACAGAGCTATTCGTAGCAAAGAAGCGCGCGCTTATGGCCGAATTGCCTAAACCTGCTCTAAGTACTTCTCAATGTTTGGATCTATTGTACACCTCCTTGCACGTGGATATAAGAGATAAAATTCCCCGAGATAGCGTGACTAACTTTGATGACTTTCTGAAGAAAGCTCGCCAAATCGAAGAAGTGTTAGCCGAACGAGCTAAGAGTGCTGTTACTGAGACCTCGTCAGGAAAAAGAGTTCGTTGTACGTTTTGCCGTGCTTTTGGGCACACCGAAGATATCTGCCGTAGGAAAAGTGCGAACGACAAGCGAATACAGGCTCCTGTGAGTACATCATCAAGTCACAGACCAATTTCCAGCAAAATTACTTGTTACGGATGTGGCGAGCCTGGTGTTATAAGAAGTAAATGCCAGAAATGTAACGCACCTGCAAAATTAGGCGCTGTGGAAGTTGGGTTCTACGCACTAAGCCCTAGTCTCGCCTACATATCCCGTCTGCGTCCAACAGTAGATATTAAAATTGGCGGAGTCAGCGGACGAGCGCATATTGATTCTGGTGCTAAATTAAGCGTGGCTTCTCAAACTTTGTTCAAGGTTTTGAAAGGACAGAACTTCAAGTTTATTACTGAGTCGGCAACTATTACCTTAGCTGACGGACTGCGACGTCGGCAGCAAATAATGAGAACATCAGTGCCTGTAACAATTAACAACAGAACTATCATGACCAACTTCATCGTTTTGCCGGAGTCTCAAGACAACAGAACACTCTTGGGAGTGGATTTCATACAAGACGCAAATATAGTCCTCAATCTACCGCAACTCCTGTATCACTTCCTCGATGAACCTGGAAAGAAGTATGACCTTATAAACGAAGATGACGAGTCGTCTGCAGTGGCCATTATGAAGACAGAGACACCACCAGAATCCACTATCTCAAAATTAATTAAGATGACTGCATTAGAACCAATGTTGAGCCCAATGGAAATGACTCCATCTCAAGCTGCATCTTCCTCAGGAGAAGGAAACTCAGAAATTGTTTTTGGACCGCCTATCAAGATTGATTTCGCAACACCACCAACATCACCAACACATGAAAGCCCGATGCTGAAAGGCTATTCACCAAGATTTGTTGGTTCTCTTTTCAGAGATGCCCAGATGGCGATCAACACGACAGATATAGAACTTTCACCCGATAGTTACAACAAGTTTGGTCCCAATATTGACATCGCTATGGTGGCGGTTGAAGGTGTGAGGGATCTTGACCAAAAACAGGAATTGCAGCTGGCCACTATATTAGAACAGAATGCAACCGTGTTCCTGGCTAACGATAATCCGGCTAGTTTAGTGGAACATGCTATAGACACTGGCAACCATTCGCCAGTCGCTGTACCACCGTATCGAATGTCACCACTACGTAAAGAAATATTACGCAAAGAGATCAATA
Organism: Pyrausta despicata; assembly: GCA_963921415.1. Lineage (NCBI taxonomy): Eukaryota > Metazoa > Arthropoda > Insecta > Lepidoptera > Crambidae > Pyrausta > Pyrausta despicata. The sequence goes on along the minus strand of OY992871.1, from coordinate 1,015,296 downwards.
AAATGCTGGAAGAAGGTATCATTGCAGAGTCAAAATCACCATGGGCAGCGCCAGTAGTACTGGTACCCAAGAAGAACGGCGATGTAAGAGTTTGCATCGATTATCGGCAACTTAATAGCATCACTATACCAGATGCGTATCCACTGCCAAGATTGGATGACCTCCTGCACGAGGCTAAACCAACCCCTTTTATGACGTCATTAGATCTGAAATCAGGCTATTGGCAGATAAAGGTACGCCAGGAGGACCAGAAGAAGACAGCGTTTATCACACCGTTCGGGTTGTATGAATTCAGAAGAATGCCGTTTGGATTACGGAATGCCCCAGCTACCTTCCAAAGATTCATCGACCGATTGAGAATTCAAATAGACGCACAATTGCTGGCATATTTGGACGATTTGATCTTGCTGTCTCCCTCATTTGAGCGCCATATGCAAGACCTAGGTGAGCTGTTTCAAATCCTGAGGAAGAATAACGTCGTCGTGAATAAAGAAAAGTGTCGGTTTTGTCAAAACCAGGTCCCCTATCTAGGCCACATTATAACGAGAGACGGCCTGCAAACAGATCCTGCAAAAATCACAGCCATAATGGATATGCCTACACCAAGTAACGTTAAGCAAATTCAATCATTTTTGCAGACCTGCTCCTGGTATCGCCGATTCGTGCCGAGCTTTGCAAAATGTGCGCAACCGCTAACCAAGCTGACGAAGAAAGATGCTAAATGGGAGTGGGGGGCTTCACAACAAAATGCCTTCGACGAGTTAAAACGTTGCCTGACCAGCGCACCAATTTTGCGACAAGCGGACCTCACCAAACCGTACAAGATCAAAACGGATGCGAGTGATTACGCCATAGGTGCTGTACTACTGCAGGGGGAGGGAGCTGATGAACACCCAGTGGAGTATGCGAGTCGCTTATTAACAAGCGCTGAACGGAATTACTCGACAACAGAGCGCGAGGCACTGGCAGTAATATGGGCAGTATCGAAGTTCAGAGGTTATATAGAGGGGTCTTCGGTAGTAATTGCCACTGATCACCAAGCACTAAAGTGGCTGATGTCAATCAAGTCTCCTACTGGCCGCCTTGCAAGATGGGCGTTGCAACTACAGCCTTATAATTTAAAGATTAATTACATCCCAGGAAAGACAAACATAGTCGCAGATGGCCTTTCTAGACCGCCAATCAACGTCGACAATATTAGTCACGATATATGTGTAGTTTCTGTTGATTTACCACGGTGTTCTGGAGCTGAAATAAGGCAAGGACAAATAGCTGATCCTGAAATAAAGAAGATAATAGAAGCCCTGGAAAATCCTGTGAAAGATGAAGACGCAATCTACTGGTCAAACAAAGGCTACTTCATGAGCAGCGGGATGTTGTATCGGTACATAGAAGATAGCAGTGTTGATGCTGGACAGCTTGTTATACCGGAAAGCGAAAGATTGACTGTGCTTCAGCAATACCATGATGAACCATCTGCCGGACATTATGGGGCAGAGAAGACCTTCGAACGTATATCTAGACGATACTACTGGCAGGGTATGCGAAAAGATATTGAAAATTATACCAGGAATTGCCTAAAGTGTCAGCGTTATAAGCCTAGCAATTTGAAACCAGCAGGCTTGTTACAGACTACAGTGATGAATCAGAGGTTCGAAACTTTATCATTTGATTTATTCGGTCCTCTGCCCCCATCATTAAATAACCAAACATGGATATTTATAGTCGAAGACGTTGCGACAAGATGGGTCGAATTATTTGCCTTGGAACATGCAACAGCAGAAGCGTGTGCAGACGTCCTATTAAACGAAGTTTTCCTTCGGTATGGGGTCCCACGAAGAATAATCAGCGACAACGGAACGCAGTTTGTTAGTGCCATAATGCAGAAATTAACATATTGCCTTGACATACACCATGCATTTACTCCAGTGTATCATCCGGAAACAAATCCCGTCGAGAGGAAAAACCGCGACCTTAAAACCCAATTAGCCATTTTGGTGGGCGACGACCATCGATCTTGGATAGATAAATTGCCAAGTATTAGGTATGCAATGAATACATCAAAATGTGCCAGTACAAATTATACTCCTGCATACTTAATGTTTGGTAGAGAGTTGAGAACTTATGACGATGTCAAACATGACCTTAGACAAATAGCTTTGTCAGAAAATTTTATACCAGAAATCACACCTAAACTCATTCTGTTAGCAGAAACCATAAAGAAGGCCCAAGAAGTTCAAGAACATAAGGAAGAAGCAAGAAAGAAGATAGCTGACAAACATCGCCGGTCGGCTCCTGCATATCAACCTGGCGACCTCGTATTGGTGGCATCAAACACACTGAGTAACGCTTCCCGTCACCAAACAGCTAAGTTAAACCCACGCCGTGATGGCCCTTACGTTGTCCTCCGGCAGCATGGACCTTGCTCTTACGAAATAGCCAGTCCTACTCAACCAAATGTACCTCTTGGTACCTACCACTCCTCAGCTCTGACTCCATACAAAGGATCAGACTTATCTTTACCTAATCCCGAAAAACCTTTGCGCAGACGTGGAAGACCGAAGAAGACGACCACGAGTGCAGCCACTGGACTTCTCGCCGGGGCGTCTTCGAGTCCAGAGGGGGAGCCTGTAACGCGGCGACGCACCGCCCGAGCCCGCTAACCGGCTGCGCAGCGCAGCTCCACCGCGTCCCGCGCGATCTCACCCCGCCAAGCATACCAAAGGATATAAATAGCGCGCGCCCCATACAACGGTAGTCTGCGTTCGGAGCGTTTTGAGTGCACTGTCTCTGCACCGACTTAGGTCGGTCTCTGATTGCGCCTGATCCTCTCCGAGCATAGACTACTCAGCGCGTATATTATTGTTCCCGTGTTGCATTCGTTAGCGAACTGCACGACGATCTATAATATACGTAGCCCCACCGCGTCGTCCCCTGTTAGTTAGCTAGCTGTCACTTTTTCTTATATAGTTTTAGTTCGTATACCCCACTAATTAGTTATTTACTCTGTTTGTAAATCTTTTGTTTTCTAATATTATAATCATTTAAGTTTCAATCGTTTGTTTATATTTATCTCCATACACACACCCCCATCGGTTACATATTTATGTTATTTTTAGTAGGAACTTTAACAGTAGACAGATTTGATCAAAAATTTGTAACGCTCGTAAAATCATCTGTATTTCCTAATTTTCAGGTTGAAAGTAATTGATATCAAACAGAAGTACTCTTGTGGATGTATGATTTAGTAATCACGTTATAACAATGAACAGTATTTTTTCACAAGTGTACAAACATAAAAAACCGTCTTTATAATAACAGTCGACAGAACGTGACATGTCACATACTGTCGGCTGGAAAAATCAAACAAATTAAATATTTAATATGTTTAAAGGCATTTTTAGAAAGTTATGACTATGTTTCAGCCTATAGGCGTTAATAAAATCAACGAGTACGTACTACTTATTTTAAGGTATATTTTACTTGAACAAAAAAATTGCCGCATCGTAGAATGACCTTTACTACTAGTATATTCCTTACTAAAAGGTCCTAGTGTAGTTTTCTCCTTGCTCAATTAAAAGGTTGTGATCTCTTACATGTAAAAATCACGCGGTCGATATGTCAAAGATCGAATTTGTGTGTATTGTAATGAACAAAGTAATATTTTAATGAGTTTAATGATTGTGTTCTCGCTTCTTACTGAACACCTATGTATATTACCAATATTTTTTGCTTAATACGGCTGGAAATGATAAAATTCCTTAAGTCCATATGTAAAGAGACTAAAGAATTTTGAGAGCCTTATCTAAACAGAATGTAAAATTAATAATCATGACTTTACATAAATAAATATGTTGCTTTTCTAGTCTTCTTACTTTGATTGTTTAGTTTACACGTACCCTTCCATAAACACATCTGATAACAAGAATACATACCTACTTCTCTCGAAATCCCTAAGCACTGATTGACACACTTGCTATCCTGTACGAGTATAACTGCACAACACCTACAATAAGGCGGATCAAAATCATTGTCGCCAGACAGGCAAAGAACAATCCTATTACTATCCTAACTATTGAATTAGGTAACTCCACTGGGTTTCGAACCCGGGACCGCTGGGTTGAAAAATCGGTGGCAGTGTACAGTGTACATGTTTAATTACGCCCAAATCACTCCATCAGCAATTCAACAGTGTACAATCCATATTTCCACTCAATTAGTCAGTGCATACATCGCATTCACACATCAACTATAGCATTAGGTACCAAAAGTTCTGTAATTTACAATAAACTTCACATTACCTCAATCTCTAGCATTTCATTATGCAATTCTTTGGAATTATGGTTTACCCCGTACAGGCAGTTTTGGTCAACCAGCCAATCACAATATTATAACCTGTGCTCAGTCACAAATAGATGTGTCCAAAACAAGATCTTCACTAAAAAAAAATGTGTCAGTGTCAGTGTCCCAGCAACAACTGTCAAATTAGTTTTCGCAAGTGGTTAGATGGTGGAATTTGTTTTTAAAATTCGGTAAAATTAATAAATTCTCAAAGAAATGTTTAGTGAAAGATGCGAATAAATAGTTTGTAACTTCTATTTGTAATAAACACATCGACGACATGACTGACACCGTGACTGAGGAGAAAGTCAGCAATGAAAATACTGAAATTAAAATCGCTGATATACCGAAGAAAAATTGGCCGAGAAACATTTTTCTCTTATCTCTTGGTAAGTTATTATAATGCTAATTAAAAATTAGATGAACTAGACACATTTTGGTACTCGCCCCTTTGTTTTGCGACAAACTGTTGCGCATTAAAGCGACCGTAATTAATTCAGTGAACGAATCTCAATGTAACGAACATTGCGTAGTTTTTTTAATTATTACGGCCTCATGCTATCTAGGATATAACAATTAGGTCACATATGTCCGCGATGCTTTCTTTCACAACACCTGTACAAGAAAAATTGATAATTTTGACAAAAAATCTTATTTACTAAACCAGTCAAGAAATAGAACGAATCTGTTAGTTTACCCTAGATTACTTTATTTTTACGTTATTTACAGAGCTGATATTTATTTAGTACGAACGTTTATTACTCCTGATTTTAATAAATTTAATTGGGACTAGATTCATTAAGATATTTAATGAGGCGGTTAAGTAAACTAATTTATAATTGGCTCTCCTATTACTATTACTATTTAGCCTACCACTTTTATTACAACAGTAGGTATAAATTGGGGTACCTGGATCACAAGAGATCCAGGTACCACCAATTTATACCACACTTTTCATCTATTCAATTTTTTTTCATCTATTCAAGTATGTTTTCATTCCATTTATACCACACTTTTCATCTATTCATATTATTATTTTTTTCATCTATTCAAGTATGTTTTCATTCAATTTATACCACACTTTTCATCTATTCATATTAATCTATTAATTTCTTTTCATTAATTCAAGTATGTTTTCATTTATGGAAAACTAAAAATTTACTATTCATTTATTCACCTAATAATTATAAAAGTATTGGTCACAGTCGACAATTTTGTTTAAGTCATTGTTTATGTACTGCAGTTGTTTTAGTTTTCAGTTTGATTATGATTTATAATAAAAACATGTTTTTTTCAAAAATACATTTATATCATTTGTTTATATCGACTTACAAAATGTTATTTTCTTTACACCATTTATTTAGTAAAAATACATTTTTCAAAGCACATATATTATCATGAAATATACAACTTATGTTATCAGTTGAATCAACATACTTATCATATAATGTTACTAAACTAGGACAATTTTTGTCTTCTAAATTAAAAATATAGTTACAATTAAATATTTCTCTTAACCAAATTACCTTTTCACAACCTTTCACAAATATACACTTATTCTTAAAAAAATTACCAATGACATTCTGATAGTTTGCATATGGTATGAAACCTTCATTCCAGTGAATACCTCTATTTTTTTCTATCCATGTTACTTGTTTTCTTTCTTTTTTAGTCAAGTAATAAAATGGGTATGGTGATTTTATATGCATTACAAAAACTTGTTTATTGCATAAGATCGCAATTTCCTTAGGAATAAAATGATTTTGCTCATTCTTGAATCCTTGAACATCTACTATAATATTCATGATAGTTTTCTTACAATGTTGCTCAAGGGTCTATATTCAAAGACATGGTCGTTTATAATCAGGCAGTAAGCTGTTGTATTATTTGGTATCTCTTCAGAGGATTCAATTTCTAATCGTACATCTACTGGACCTGTTTTTATGGAATCATTTTGTCGAGAACAGTCGATTACAAATAACGGAGCTTTATCTTTAAATTGTTTTAGACTGAGCAAGGGCTCGATAGCACTACTGTAATACGACTGACGAAAGTTTGTATACATATCATATAATATAGTATATTTACCTTCATCAAAATTCAAATTAAGCGAGTCATATGGATAATATTGAGAATTTAAAAATAACTTAATGTTGGTTACTTTACAATGGTCAAACATAGACGAACTTAGGCCTGTATCATGTTTTCTATTTGTTTGTAAGCCGAAAATTACAAATCTAGGCTTTTCCAAATGAGAGGCAGTTTTGATTGACCATGAGTGCTTAGTAGTTTTTGGCAGTAGTGGATACTCATACAAATCCCAATTTCTGAATGCTAATTGCAGTGCACGATCTTTTTCCAGTTGTTTAAGTAATAACAATTTAGTACGATCTGAAACTTTTATATGAGGCATACGCCACTGGACTTTTCGAATCTCTATTTCCATATGATCATTCTTTTCTAAGATAACACAGTTTACAGCAGAACTGCTTCTATGTAATATAAGTTCATGTCTACAATTAATAATAATTTTATTATAATCTTCAGCAAATCCTAACAGTTTGTTCAATGGTATAATTGCATTGAAATAGCCTTTTTTTAACGTCAAACCATTCAAATTCCATCCCCAAACTGCTGCAGCTTTGTTTTCACCATCATTCATAGATATATAAGATTTTATCGATGTAGTTATTCCAGCATTTTTAATACGATCTATTTCTACACCATTTAATTCATATCGTATATCTTGAAACAAAAATGTTATTGGATTATTTATGAAATTAATATCCTTTTCCACTATTTTTCCACTCAGATCTTTTGAATACACTTTAACACAGCCTTCTATGTAGACAGAACTACCTGAAGGTAGCACATAAATATCTTGCTGATGGATTGGTATTCTAATTTCATCACCATCCTTATAGCTGTTATTGTAAGGATTATAGCTATGAATTTCATAGCTCTCTATAGTATTATCATTATACGGGATGTCGGTTATTTGCAACATTTTTCAATTTTAATCCAAGTTCTTTTAAGAATTTTTTATTTTCCTTGCTGATTGTTTTGGTTTTTGCGAACCTCATACGTCCATTCTCTTTCACTTTAGGAACAGAAATATTGTGCTTGCTATTACAATGCGCACTTTTATTATACACAATCATGATTAAAGAGTAAACAAAAAATACTATTTATTTATTTTGAATGTGACTTTTATTATGCTTAGCTTATAACCGTGTACTGTAACTTATTTATAATGAGTAATATTTATGATTAAAGTCAGAGGTAAAATGACGACAATACGCTTTTTTATTATATTATATACTCGCTTCAACAAGAATTGATGTTATACATGTTATGCATTCTTATTTTAAATTCCGTAATTATTTTCTACTTTATTTTTCTTCCAAAATGATTTAAGAAAACTTAAACATAAATGACCGCAGTTATATAAGTGTTTTTTTTGTAAATTAACATAATTATAATAAACATTTGTACCGATGTATCTTAAAAATTCTTTGGGTGGTTTCAAATTACCATAACTGTCGAAATATTCAATGTAATCGTATATTTTGCCATAGGCTACCCAATGTGTACCCAAGTTTTCTGCAGTGTCGAGATTTATTATACCACATTCTAACGGGAAAGCTGTGCACGGTAATTGATCTCTCATAAATACACCTCGAAAAAATGGGATGTTTTTTGAATGCTTTATTATATCGATATTAGTTAAAGCTCTATTAGGTAGCCGAGAACTTAGTTTTTTGGCTTTGTAACATAAATACCAAGACCATTTTTATAGGGTTTTAGGTGCAATCCTCTGCCAATACACACTGCTTCCATTTGTTTATTATGCCTTTCTAATTCTGACAGTTGTTTTTTCGCTGCTTTGTATTCATTTATTGCTTTTGTGATACCTGCAGCACCACCAACTAAACTTCCGGCTGCAGATAAACCAGCAAATATCGGTATTAATGGAAGAAAACCTCCAGTTTTAGGTACGGGTATAATTCGAGGTAATTTAATTGGTATGCCTGATGCCAACTCTTGAGCAGTGGCATACGCTAATTTCATTAAACTTTTTTTACATTTCGGTTTTAACTTTTTGATATGTTTTTTAGTACTTGAAACGATGGTTCTAAAAGTTTTTTTTAAACCTTCTCCTTTATTCAATTTGTTCTCTCTCTTCAATTTGTTCTTTCTGATTAAATGTCTTCTTTCTATACTTTTCTCAATGAAATTTGTTTTTTGTTGCTTCATTTTAATTATTGCTTGACGTTTTTCCTAATCGATCGACTATTATTTTTAAAGCAATTATGTAGCAGCGAATAGTCTTTATTGTATGAATTATTGTTTACAAATGATGCTTCATTGGTTGTAAGCTTATATTTATAGAAAAAATGCTGAATTATTTGTCCAGTACTTCGGTTTTATTTATCCAACTATTTTCATTTGTTGGTAAACCCAGCCATTTGACGTAAAGACGTTTACCTTTTCGTTTTAAAACTTTTTCAATTAAATATACATTATGATGTTTAGTTTTTTGAAGTTCTTGAGTGTAAAAAGCGCCCAATATTGGACGACCTTTAACATCTTCTATTAAATAAGATGGAGGATTCGTTCTAAGTATTTCAATAACTTTAAATATTTCTGCCGACCAATTAGGGGTATAACTTTTATCAAAGCATGCCTTGTATTTACTTATTCTTACGTAATCTCCAATTTTAAATTTTATTTTGTTTTTTTTTCTGGAGCTAAACATTTTGATATACTTTTGCAATATACACGATTTGTTTTTATGATTTACCGAAACTGGAGTCTGACCTATTGTCCTGTGAACGGTATTGTTGTATTCATATATTTTGTTATATAGAACTTTATTTTTCCACTGATAACTTCCATTTAAGCTAAATTCTTTGTATAATTTATTTTTCAAAGTTCTAATAAATCTTTCTACAATAGAAGCTTTTTTAGTGGAGTATGTAGAATAATGGTTTATATTATACTTTTCAACAATAGCCTTAAATTTATCATTGTAAAATTCTTTTCCACAGTCAGTCTGTAAGTTTTTTGGTACACGCCCATTATTTAATATTCCTTCAAATGCTTTAGAAACACTCTCTTTGGTTTTTTGTTTCAGTGCAACAACCCAAGCAAATTTAGAGAAACAATCTATAATTGCGAGAATATACTTATAACCATTATTTTTGTTAGACATTGATTGCATATCTATTAAATCTGCTTGCCATAAATCATCTATATCTTTCAAAATTACATTTCTTCTGAGAAAATTTACACGAGCACTTTTATGAAGTTCGTTTACTACATCTGCTTTGCTCATAATGCTTGTTTAGGTGTCCTGCTAATTCTCTTAAATTAGCACTTTCTTCAAGTTTTTTAATTCGATTGCATAAATTTTGGATCAATTTACTAATGCTCAATACTTGTTCTAAAAGTTCATTTAGCATGATGGCCTCACGCTGTTTTATTGTTGTAATTTCACATCGTTTTGAGTGTAACACATTGTAATTTTTACATTTCGCAGCAGCATGACTATTACATTTAAAGTCATTCATGCTTGACAGACTGTTATGAAATGACTGAGATTAATTCCTTTTTATGTTTTTATAATACCAGCCTCCTTCAACTCCTCAATTATTGATATTATTTCATTATCATGATTAGTATTTCCGGCACTTTGGGAAGCAATGAGTAACTTGAGCCTTTCGATCAATTCGTTGGGGTCATCCCAATATATGTAATCAGTGTTACTTTTATACTTTTTATGTATCGGGATATAACCACCACTTTTTTCATTCGGTGGCAGATCAGCAATTTCTTCACTGTCATGATGTTGATCAAATAATAGTGGTCTGATAATATGGCGATATTTTACTCCTTTGTCACCTTTTATTTGCCCTGCTGCTTTAAAATTTCGCTTATGAACGTTTGTTTCATTGAGTATATCTTTATACACTATTTTATCTTGTTCTGTAATAACACTGAGATCAGGCTTATTCCGCATGAGAAGTTCTTTTAGGCCAGGAGTAAATTTATAAGGTTTATCATTGATTGTGATCACATATTTGTTATTTGAGTTCTGTAAATCATCTACAAGAGAAAAAGACACTTTGGAGTTGCCTATTAATAAGTTTTTGTTTTCTTTTCGGATGCCAAATGGAACGTTTATATCATTATCATAAATATCGAGTATATCTTCTTTTTTCAATGATGTTAACGTATTATCAAAGCTTTGGAAGCTTTTTTCATTTTCAACATCATCATCATCATCATCTTCACAATAGTCATAATAATCTGAACTATTGTTTAAATCTGTAGTCATTATTTCTGCTAAATCATTGTTATCTTTAGTTTCGTTTTTAGACAAATCTATGGACACATTTAATGTTCGTTTATCGTCACTATCGCTCCCTTTTATAAGGGTGTCTAAATTATCGGTCACAGGTTTGAATATCTTTTTGAATTTCAAATTAGTAGCATCTTCTTCATTTTTTATTTTTTTTATTTTATTTTTAATAGTATCCACCGATTTAATAAGCTGTGTTTTTATTTCATAATCCATATTTATTTCAATATTTAAATAATATAAAATTCTTTAGTATATAATTTTCGATTGGTGTGTACAATTACTGGAATTGTAATGTCATTTTTCATTCAACTTATTGCTTATATAGATAGATATTCGATGATTTTTCAACAATATTTAACATGTTCTCTTCTATAACTGGATAAAAGTATCAAAACCTTTTCTGTACCTTCCTTTATTCATATCACAATCTTTATTTATCAACAAAAAACTAAATTTATCTTTCCATAGTGTTGAACAGAGTTTTTTGAATTTAAACCAGTCAATATCTGTTGTTACGTGTTCATTATGAATGTGTTTTAAATTGGCCTCATCTTGCTTAAATATTATCAGGAGATTAGCATTGTCTCGAATCAATTGTTTGGGAATCTTTGAATATGTCTGCGATAAGTAAAAACAATCTATTTGGTTATGTCTTCCCATAGTAAAATAATTACGAATATTATTCTGATTTTCACATATTACATCATCAAATATCATTATTGTATTTCGCAAGGCCTTACTTGGTGGTATTACGTCTTCGTTATCATTGAAAACAAAAAACTTTGCATCTGGAACTCGCTTCATAACTTGTTTTAAGAAACAATATTTAGGTTGAAAAGCTGTTTTGGAATACAGGTAAATATTTTTGAATTTAAGACCATTTTCATGTAGTAACAAATTAAGCATTACATTTGTTTTACCACAATTCGAAGGACCACACATTATACACCGAATAGTATCAGGCAGTAGTGTGCTATGTTTTGCTCTTTGCTCAACATTTTCGGTTTTTATATTACGCACTTCTAAAGTATCACGTTGTTTAATGAGTTTCATTTTGAAAGTGTTACGAAAGAAACCTTACCCAGCTTTATATACCTAATAGCTTGAGACCAGCCTTGATAAAATAAAACCAACACACTTTTAAATAAATATTTTATTATTATAATTCCTTTTTTTACATTTTTAAATAAACATTTTGTTATTATAAGTTAGGATACAAAAAAATTTCAAATACATTTATTTAAGACTAGTACAATAATAAAATGTACAAATATATTGTCATTTATCGCTTTCTTTTATTATCTTAGTGCATAGTATTATAATGAATACAGATATCATTAAGTAAATCAGAATATTGTATCACAATGACCCCATGGTAAGGTATGAATTTTATCTCGCTGAATTTGTCTTTTATCATCTTTTCCATCGAGAAGCTTCTTATTCACCTGTTGTGTGTATAACTCATGCTTAATAGATCTTATCAATTTCATGTTACATCTAGTATATGTGTTATTAAAAAGTGTTTCTTTGTAATCCTTAAATTTCAAATTATTAGTAACTACTTTAGTTATACCTTTTGCTTTTTTAATATTTGATTTCTCACCTTGAATACTATATAATTTAGCTCTAAGACCAACAAACTCATAAATTATGTTGCCAGCCATTTCATCTTTAAATAATCCTGGTACTTTTTCATTTATCTTTGGTATTTTATACTCATTTTGAAAATCAAAATTACTTGTATCAAATTGTGAGATATCGTCACGCATATCTTTATAAAAATCATCTGTAAATATTAAATATAATAAACTATCAGTATCTGTGTAACAAAGCTGAGCTTGATCTTTATATTTTTCTTTAATGAAATCATAATGAAATTTATACATATGTTGCTTAGCAAACTCTAGAACTGAAAATCCAATGTAGATTGGTTTGTCCATTACACATTTCTCATGATTGAGCTGGATAGCCACAAAATCCTCTGAAAAAATACTTATGCTGTTCAGATTTGGTTTTGTGAGTAACTTTTCAGCTGTAAGATGCTTATTTGTTTTATTCTCAGTATCAACCCATCTAGTTACCAACTTAACTTCAACTTGTTTTCGTTTATTTTCAATTGTTTTTCCAAAAATAGAGTTATTAAGCAATTTAAAGAAATCTTTTTCAAATGCTGTGGTGGATAATTGTCGAAGAGAGGTGTTAAGATCGATGTACGGTTTTAAAAAGTTTTCTTGTTTAAAACACAGTATACGATGTATCTGCATTAAAACAAGTCCATGTTTTAAGCATTGCTTCAGGTATACATAATGAATAACATAATTGAACTTATCATAAAGGTTTGCGATTAATTTTTCACTTTTTCCTCCAGGAGGTTTCATTTTTTCCATAGCAAAAGGAAGGTCTTGATGATTTTTATGCAAATGATCTGGATATAATAAATCAACTTCTAAAATATAACCAAAGTCACTGTCATCAGAAATATTCATCACATTAAAGTTTCTGATTTCTTCAGCTGATAAAAATTTAAATTCAGAGACAGGATATTTTTTTGTCATTGCATAGCCATACAAATTATTGCAGTCTAAATAAATCAAAAATGATGACGGTTGAGATTTATCATAGTTTGGTAGATATTTATTAGATGCTTTAGCATATCGTAGAGAACATTGCGCAAGGCCTCCACGTATACCCTTTTCAAGCATCTGATACATTTCAATATCATGAATCAGCTCTAATTGAACATTAGTGTAAAAAAGCATTGCATCCCAACTCAAACTAGGTGATGTTATATAGTATGCAGGATCGAGTTTATAGTGTAAAAGACTAACTTTTCTAAATTTTTCAAATATATCACATAATAGTAAAACATCCGACTTTACATATAAATCAGTATATTCACCAAGGTTTTTGATATTAAAGCATTTCCATACTGTGCAAGCATGTTCATATTCAGAATCGGATATATGAGATTCATTCAAAGAATTAAAAAAACTAGATTTTGAAGGAAGTTGAGTTTCCTCAAATTTTGACCACTTGTCAATGTAGTCATATGGATAGATACCTTTTCTTTGGAGTAATTTGTACTGTTCCTGATTATTAAACTCATTTGATAAATGTTCAAAGTCATTCGTACTTAAACTATCACTCAACTTATCAAGGCTTGAACTTAAAAATTGGTAAGAATCGATAAACTTGAGCTCAATAGGTCGTTCATTTTTTGATGAGTCAATAATTTTTGTTACAGATAAATACTTTTCTTTTGATTTAGGAATTATTTTGACAGCACCCTTATATTTCATTAATTCTTCAATAAACAAGTGTAAATCGTACCCAACCAGGTTATGAAATACTACTGGTATGAATGGGCATACTCTGTACATCAAATTACAATGTGAATGAGCTGCTCCTCTAAACTCGCCAGTTACATGATCATGATCTCGTACTTTATCATCGAGAAGTACTTCATTACAGATGTGACAAACAGTTGCTTTTTTATATTTATATTCTTGATCACGAGTCAGAGGTAACATTGGTTTTTTATCTGATAATATACCGTTAATAATTTCAGCATCTTTAATTAGTGATTTGATGAATACTTCAACACAATCAATACCTCTGTATGAAATATATTTGTTTAAATTTCGATCATGGGAGCAACAAATATAATAACCGAAACTACATGGTTGATGTTTTTTCAATGTTTCAATGTATTGAGATTTTTGTTCTCTGTAATCTGATAAAAGACATTCAAAGTCTGCATAAATTACAAAGTTGATTTTTTGCTGTCTTTCATAATGCATAAATTTTAAAATAGAACCTTTTTTAGGTAAAATAGTTAAAACTTTATTGCACTCATGCAATCGAAACTTTGATTTACTTGAAAAGAACTGTAAACATGATTCACATAAAAAAAATTTGTCTTTATGTGATGTAATCTGATGTTTCACTAATCGGCTAAGATCTTTGATCAAGCAGTAATGTCCTTTATTTTCACGCTCGATATATAATAAATTAAAATGATCGATTTTTCTGTTTTTCGTCAGGTATAAAGGGCCAGTAATATGACATCTGTTATCTAAACCATAAATATTGATGCTTATATCAGGGTTATTGCTTTCAAATAATCTGATATCTGCAAACGTAGGTGGGAAATTCATTTCATTGACATTAAGAATAGAAGAATAATGTGGATATGAGTTTACTCTGCACACATTATTCTTTGCAGGAAAAAGTCCAGCAATGATACTCCAAAGAAAACAATGATCATCCATGTTCTGTACATTAATACAACTTTTTGTTACTTTGATTGATTTTGGTAGATCAATAAATGTACCGCCTCTCATAGGGCTGTATTTATTTATATTTATTTCTAAATGACTAATGTGTGCAAAACTCCAACCAGATTCACAATGCTCGAATTCAGCTAATTTGGTTTTAAACTTTTCAACAAAATTCGTGAATAGTTCATCTAATTCAGTGGATTGATAAACTGTTTCAAACTTTGTATTAAAGGATTTCAGTTGCTGCTCGTTTGATTTTGGTAAAATAAAATAAGCAAATAATTCAAAGTTTAATCTAATACACCCATGCTTTTTCAGATATATTTTTATTAATTTAGTAATATTATTTTGATTGTCTCTCAGAAACGCCTCAGGTGTGAGGTACTCGACTTTCTGAGAGGAATTTATTCTATCGCCTCTCAGAAACGCCTCAGGTGTGAGGTACTCGACTTTCTGAGAGGAATTTATTCTATCGCCTCTCAGAAACGCCTCAGGTGTGAGGTACTCGACTTTCTGAGAGGGGTTTAAACGATAAGTCACTATCCGATTTTTAAATGCAGTAGCGACTATATCAATGTTATCAAATTCAGTTTTTATTAAACTCTTAGATTTATGTGAATTAGTTTTCAAATGATATCTGTATTCATTTCGTGGCATTTTTATTCGACATTTGTCACATTCAATGTTTGGATCCCCTTTCTTGTTTTGCCGGGAGACCGAGGTAGAACGCAACAAAGCTGGGGAAAGAAATAAAAAACCATATAATATACTATTACTTTATATTATTATTAGAGTAAGTTTTGAAAATAACATAATTTGGTTACATTTCTTTTTTATAAGAATAAGCTTAAGCTTATTAAGCCTTAAGCTAAGGATTTATCAAAAAAGTTATTACAAGTAATTAAACATGTTAAAAAAAAATATATGAGGAATGTAACTTTGACAAGTTAGTATGTGGAATAACCACTAATAATGTCTGGGCGACAATTTTTGAATTCATGTCTTGTAGCTTTAATGAATTGAGTAAGATGCGTCCATGCTTCTGTATCCGAATCAGATTGGTTTTTTATTGTTATTATAGCATGGCGCCATCTATTCATTGGTTGGACATTTCGAATTTCATCACATCGATAAACTTTCAATTCTATATAGTGCGAACCATCTTTGTTTGGGTTGCTTTGTCGCGAAACCCCCTGTGGTATCCTTTTAGTAAAATAAGATGTTATTTTGGCTGGTATTTTACCCGGTTTGCTTACAGCTTGTTCAAACTGTTCGTCGTCACTATCACTCCCGAAAACATCCTTTGCAGAGGCTTTAACGATAGGTTCTTGAACGACTCTGGATGCAGGCTTACTGTTGTTCTTACTCCTCCCTCTTTTCTCAGCTTTCATTTTTTTCACTTCTCCTTTATTGCTGCTGGCTGGGCGTAACTTTTTCAATGCTGGTACCGTATCTTGAAAAGAATAATAAAATGTTGGATTGTATTCAAAAAATAGCACACATTGTTTTATTTGTCGTTTAGATGCTTGGATAAATTTCATAAGATGCATCCATGCATCTGTATCACAATTAGTCATATTTTTTATTATAAGGTCTGTTAGTCTTCTAAGTTTTAATTGCTCTTGACTTCCTTTTTTATCTACGTTGAAAGTTACTTTTAGAGTAATGTAATATTCTCCAATTTTTGATTTATTTATCTGCTGGCTGTACACTTTCAGATATTTTTGTATAAAGTAAGAAAACAAATTATTGTAATATTTTTTACCTTCATAGGTAGATTTATCTTCATCGCTTTCATCTTCACTATCTGTTCCGAAAAGTTCATAGTTTGAATATTTGCGAGTGGTGGCTGGAGCAACAGCTACATGTCTACGCTTTTTCGCCGCTTTCAATCCTGAGGCGAGAGGTGTGTGGGTCTTGTTGGCATGATGTGAAGTTGAGGGCTGGGCAACCTCATCTTCAGAATGATCTGTACCATGAGCAGACCTGAAATAATGAATAGTTATATTTTAATAAAATATGACTATTAAACATACGTAAGATGTAATATTTAGTAAGTATTGAATGACTAAATTGATGCACTACGTCTTTATTAATTATAATATTAATTAGCAACATAAAACAGAATGATTGAACGACCGCTTGGTGCAGTGGTCCGCATGTCGGACTTCTAAACCAAGGGTCGCGGGTTCGATTCCCGCACAGTACAAGCATATGTGTGCATGAACATGTGTGTTTGTACTGGTCTGGGTGTTTTCTATTTATAATATGTATTTATTTACAAAAAAAAAGTATTTAAGTATGTATATCCGTTATCTAGTACCCATAACACAAGCCTCGTAGCTTACTTCGGGACTAGAGAATCGGTGTGATTGTTGTGAAATATTTATTTATTATTTATTCATTATTATTTATTTATTTATTTATAGTTGAATACTTGAATAGTTGATTAATGAATGATTCTTACATTAAATGACAAAAACAACAATAGAATTGAATAGATGCTTAAAATGTAGGTACTTACATTTTGTTGATATTAATGTTTGATGATGACGATTTCCTGAGGACGTAAATGCACTTCCCGAACTGGACTGTGACATTTCCAACCAAATCTCAGCTTAAATACATGCAGGATCACATGGGATACTTCCCATATTTGTAAACAACCAACGTGACTAAACATCATTCTTAACTGCAAAAATGCAGTGTCAACAATCCCTTTTTTGGTAATTAGCCCACCCAATGTGATGATAATGCTTATGTTATTTTAGGAGTGAAACAACGCTATACAAAGTATATAAGATTCCATCCCATTCGCACATACTATCTGTCCTGGTATAACCGTATTAACATCTAAAAGTTTGTAAAGGGTCGGTTTCACTATACCAAACTGGCTGATTCTTGTAAAATGAAAGCTATCTGATTTCGACAGCTATACATATAGCTGTTTAGAACTAGTAGTATTGCTGTATTTTATTTCAAACGGGGCGACTCCCGAATCCATTGAGGTTGAGGTACCAGTTTTTTTTACTAGATCAATTCTAAGCGGAATAATGTATAGGTAGAGTGAGCATGGAACTTAAGGTAACGTTGTCCGTATTCTGTTCGACATCCGTATTCTGTATTTATTTCACATAACTTCTAAATTACTAATTTACTTACGTGTAAAATCGTTTGCACACATTATGCTTTAAGAAATGATTTCATAGAAGGTAATTTTATTTGTATGCATAAACAAAAAAAAATGTGTATAAAAAGATGGTTGATCAAATAAAAACTAATATAAAATTGACCGTCAACTTGTACACACCTCCAAAAAAAACTCCTACAATGACGGTAAGTGAATTCCTACTTAACTATTTCAGTAATGTGTTTGTAATATTACAATGCTTCTGCACGTGAAATAAATTTGAGAAGCTAGGATCTATTGACTTGTTTTAAAATATAAATACTTTCTTTACAGACATCACCTGTTTTTGACTACTCACCAATCCCTGCAGATCAACTGCTTCGACAGAATGTTATGAATTACTTTGAACGCGAACGACCGCTTCAAATAGATGATCGGCAAAATGAGACCAACTCTACTCGAAATAATGATAGTACAAGAAAAAGAAAAGCAAACGATATTATTTATTCATATGTAAAGAAACCGAGCAAAGGACTGAAATCTAAGATGATAAGACTTCAAATATTCGATGCGGATGAATTGAAAAATCCTGAAAATTTAAAGTGTAGATGCGAAGCTAGTATTTGTGCACAACATGTAGTTGACTATACATATTCCGATGAAGTCTATGAATGTGCTAAAGACTTACTCAATAAAATTAAATCGAAAATTGTTTCATAATATTAACGTTATAATTGTAAAAAGTTCAAATTTTTAAAATATAAAATTAAAATAATATTTTGTATTATTTTCTTTCTATCCTAATACCTGCCCTTTAACCATCAATATAAGTAAATGTTTAAAATTACATAAATAGACGTTTAGCGTAAATACTTAATGTTCAAATGTAATGTTCAGTTGAATATGAAAATATGTTTTAATCCATAATGATAAACCAAGTTTTCAGCCATCGCGCACAACTTATTCACACTTAGGTAAATTAGTTATGTTTATATAAGACTAAAAGTTAATTAAGTTTAAAGTAGATTTCAAGATTTTTATTTTAAATTTTGTGTATGAAAGAACGCCAATCATTTGAATGACTGTACCTAATACCAGAATCTGAGCCGATGTTCTTATATTACAATAGCTTCCCATTTAGGGATTCGATGTGTAAAATGAAATCGAAAGGAAACGATTACTAATTAAACTAAAAAAAATTGCTTTGGTATTTGAGCTGTTGTGAGTAGGTAGGTACGCAATTATCGTTTAAAAGTTATCTGAGAAATATTGTAACGTCTTATTAACTGATTTCAGATTGAAAACATGAAAAGAAAAGCATTATTAAATAAATGAATTAAAATATAATACGAAAAAGTATAAACTTTGCTGTAATTCCTAGATTTATAGTAATTTAAACATATATAATTTTTGAATAAATGAAAACTTTAACAGACGAATATGAATAGCTGAAAAGTATGAAAAATTGAATAGATGAATATGAATAGATGAAAAGTGAGGTATAAATTGGTGGTACCTGGATCTCTTGTGATCCAGGTACCCCAATTTATACCTACTTACAACTACTAGCATGGAAGTAGGCCCTAGAGATAATGTTGGATAAAAGTGAGATATTTATGAATAAAAAGATAAGAATCAGATAAATCAATCTTGCATATTTATCAGATTGTATTGAAAGACATAAAATCACTATA
Source organism: Pyrausta despicata (assembly GCA_963921415.1). Lineage (NCBI taxonomy): Eukaryota > Metazoa > Arthropoda > Insecta > Lepidoptera > Crambidae > Pyrausta > Pyrausta despicata. Next base: position 995,484 of record OY992871.1, on the reverse strand, counting down.
GAGTATTGGTATTGCAAAAAAAATATGGAAACAAACTCAGCCAAAAAAAAGAGAATTTTTAAAGCCAGCCAAATATCATTGCAAATCATTGCAACTTGTGAACAACAAGAAATCACTATACATATATGTTCCTTCCGATCGAATTTGATCACGGCGACTGCTTCAACTCCTTTGTTGGCGGTCGTGTGAACGCATGTGGCTAATGTAGCTAATCTTTTTTCTAAATGTCCTTGCGCACTGCGGGCATGTGAGCACACTGTTTACATAGTTGTAATTGATTGCCGCTGGTGGTCGGGCTTTCAGGGGTTGAATAAATAAATATGGTACTCAGCTATCACCCCACACCGGCTTGACACCTTAAAAGAAACACTGTATGTAAACCTTCGTCTTGAATCACTCTATCCCTATGTTTACTAATTTTAAAGATATAAGTATACAAGCATAGGGACAAACGCAGCAAGCGACTTTGCTTCAAACTATGTAACGATGACTTTTCTGTTACATAAAATTTTCTTTTCCAGCCCTTACATTTGGCTACATCCATTACAAATATGTTGCTACACTCTTCGATAACGACAGAAACTTCACCTACCTCTCTGATCTTGAACGAGAAATGTCACTACGGACAGAGATGGGATTCTACTATTCATACTTCAAAACTGTTGTGGAAGAGAGACCATTTGTGGCCGGCATAACTAAGCTAATGTATGACAAGCTTGTGGAGTTTCCTAAAGAAGTCAATGCGTTGAATCGGTTTAATATACACCCTGAGGTAAGTAATATGCTGCAATGTTGATACAAAGTGGTGTACCGTTTTCATGGTGCCACTATATTGGAGATACTGGGTTCGATCCCCCAAATGGAGACTAGGTTTGACACCAATTGTTTGGGTTGTCGTGGTTCCAGGCTTTGGTAGTATATTTGCTAATTCTGATTTTCATATCAAGTGCTTCAGCTGTTGTTTATTTTATTTTATTTATTTAAAACTTTATTGCACACTAAATGTACAAAGGGTCGACTTAATGCTAAAAGCATTTTCTGCCAGTCAACCTCAAGGTAATGCAGAAAGAAGGCTGTTAGTGTGTTATGGACATCAGCCCCCTACTCTTTAAGCCGTTGCCCGTAATTTCGGATATAGCCATCCCTTTCACACTTACAGGCTTGAGCGTGCGGGCTGGCTAGATCCGAAATTACAAACGAAACGTACTGCCTCAGAAACAGCGAAAGTAGTGTGAACAGTGGCTAGCAGATCAGGCTAACCATTTTTGTTGCAAAATCACGTGTATCACAAACGTATAAGATTCCGCTGTTCTTACCGTGACGTGCTGTCCACTGTAATACAAACAGCTAGCTATACATAGAACATAGACAACATAGAACATTGGTTTTCTACCTTGTTTGTGTCTGGCGATCCGGGACCTCAAAGATGGCGAAACTTGAGACCGGTGCACACGCCTCTACACCACAGAGGTTGTCAAGGTCTTAGCCTTATTGTTTTTTTTTTAATTAATATACAACATCACATACATTGATCTGACTCCGTGGCCAGTAGCGCTTAAGCACTTGTGTTACAGATATCAGAATCAACAGTGGTATTACAAATAAACTTAAATAAATACATATAACACCCAGACCAGTACAAACAGACATGATGAACTGTACAGTGCAGAGATCAAACCCGCAACCTCTTGGTTATTAGTCAACTTCTTGACCATTACACCAAAGTGGTCGTCGTTTAAACCTTCAAAATAAATATTTATCATGCAGGTGTTACTAGGAGCAATCTACAGATATTTAGAGCCTCGCCTGAACTCCTCATACGTGGAGTGTCTCACAGTAGACCGTGGGGACTCTTTAGACCCCGTGGAGTCATGTACAGGTCTCGGAGTGCCTATGATGTTCTACCTCGAAGCCATCTGGTGGCTGGCAGGAGCAGCCGTAGCAGCTGTGTTCTTACATGCCACTTTGATTAGGTAAGGAATGTAGTTGGTAATTTCACCCAGACTTTAAGAGGGGCGTGTGGCGCAGCGGGGCCAGTGATTTGGTAGTGATATCAAATGTTAAGCAACGCACGGCGTGGTTGCGTTTGGATGGGTGACCCCGTTCCAAACTTATATTCTATCTGTCATCACAAGTATCTCGAGATTTTGGATAGTATATTTAGCTAGTGGTTTTGGCTATAGCTTGATGATATTATTAAAGCACGTTAAGCCGTTGGTCCTGCGCTTGATCTCTGTTCATGTCGGATTGCCATCTCACCGAACTTTGAGAGTGGTGGAACAGTGAGTGCACATGTGTATTGCGCTCACACTTGTGCACTATAATATCTCCTGCGTAGTGTACCTGATCTCTGTTGAGATTGGCCGCCGTGGTCAAAATCGGCCAGGAGGACTATTATTATTATTAATTGTCAAGCCCGATCAAAGGACCCGCAGAGAGAAAAGAGAGAGAATGCTTCATTGTGATGGATATATAGATCTAGATTAGGTCACAGATGTGCGCGTGCCGCAATATTGGCAGTACTTTCGTCTCATCACCAGTATTAAGCAACCGAGAGTGTGGTTGTGTTTGGATGGGTGACCGTTTCATGTGTATTGACTGACTATCATAACAAGCGTGAAAGTTGTAGCTAGTATGGCAGGGAACATCATGACAGGCCTGTAGCTTTAGTCAATAACATGAGTGCTCCACTATCAAAAGTCATGAATAGTTCAAAATTCTTATTAACTAAAAAGTTAGAGCCCAGTCATAATATTCCCTGCTATTAGGTCTCATGCGACTTGTTTTGATTCTAAAACTATATCTATGCTGAGAATCGTAGACGAGGTAAAAATACTTACCTCATTCTAAAATTTCCAGCGAAAGCGTCCTAGGCGGGTGCCTGGCGGTGACGCAGTTCTTCGCGAACCACGCTGAGCTGAGCCGCGTGCAGTGGGCCCCGAACGAGAGGGAAAACTTCGCGTGGCCCCTACTGCTTGCTCAGGCGTGGCTGGTGAGCTTGCAAGCTCGCGGACGAGGGCAGAGGACCAGCTTCCAACTTCAAGTAAGGACATTTTTTTCCGAGAGGTCCTGGGTTCGTATCCCAGATCGAGCCAAATTTGTGTCTGAGATTCTCTGTCATGAATTTCTCTGCAACAGCTCGGAGTCGGGAAGTTGTAGATGTTCCACTCCCGTGCCTCGGTGCGCACGTTAAGCCGTTGGTCCTACTGCTGGCTGAGGTGTGGCCGGTTAGCTTTCAAGCACGCTTACGAGAGCAAAAGACTAGTTTTCATTATCAGGTTAGACACAAGAACATCTTTGAGCTGAAATACATAACACTTAAAAAATCTTTTTCGGCTCCGGTCATCGGGGAGGACTCGAACCCCCGATCTTTGGAAGTCCGGTCCAATGCTCTGACCACTGAGCTACCGAGGACCTTAATGGAGTCGTTGAAGTTTGGTAGTGCTTCTTCGAGCTACAAGTAAGGAAATTATTTATGTGGGAATGGTCTAGTTGATATCACATATGCGGAGAACTTCGCTTGGCCCCTACTGCTGGCTCCTCAGGCGTGGCTGGTTCCGAGGGCAGAGGATCTGCCATCTTCAAGTGAGACATACGAACATCTCTGAGCTGCTCTTCCTAGCTGCCTTCAAGCAAACTACAGCTGTCGTCAATTCCTAGAACCAGCTTCCAGCTCCAGTTCGGGACTCTAGCAGAAGTAGCCAGACGGCTAAGGAAATAAAATAGATGAAAATGAAATGAAAAATCTTTTATTCCTTGCGAAGTAATATAACGACAATATTAGATGTGGACTCGATCCTGTGCCAGAAGGAGTCGCTCTTCCTTAGCAATAGAAATCTTAATTATAAAATAAACAACAAATACAAAACAAAACAAAAATCTTATAGCCAACAATCACAAAACGCATGTGTGAGTACGTGGTGTGTGTGTGTGTAGTAGATGTGTCGAACGAGAGGGATAACATGCGTGCTCATTCCTGATGGCTCAGATGTGGCTGGTGAGCTTGCGCGGACGAGAGCAGAAGACTTGTTTCCAGTGAGGTGTTCACGAACATTATCGTCACGTATTCGTGTCGTCCAAACGTCAGAAAATGAAAGTTTGCCCATACAAATTGACAAGTTAACGATAGGTGAACGCTACGAATGCGTTACGATAGTTGTTCGTGTTAGCTACAGGTAAGTTTCGAGGGCACACAGACTCAGACCAAAAAACTATAAATAATAGCTGTCCCAGCAACCGTTGTTTTGCCATTTAATTTTTTTTTATCACTTAGAGGTATGAAAAATAGATGTTGGCCTATTCTCAGACCTACTCAATATGCTCACAAAATTTCATGAGAATCGGTCAAGCCGTTTCGGAGGAGTATGGAACGAAAACTGTGACACGAGAATTTTATATATTAGATTTAATGTGTCATATCGCCGAACGCTCATAAACTTGGTTATATTTTATTATATTTTTTGTTTCTATTTAGTATCTTGTTTTTCTTATAACTAATTGATGTCTACGACTTCGTTCGCCTAATTTAAGATATTAAATAAGTTATAGCTGTAACCTATATGTAAGCGAGGACTATATATATATTAAATATTGATAAAATATTTATTGTACTAATGGACCCGGCGGACGCTGTCCTGCTCGCTGTATTGGCAATTTATCAAATTTTTCTTATCATTCGTACCTTCCCTGGACTTCCACAAATATTTCGAGGACAAAATTATTGAAATCAATGCAACCGTTCTCGAGTTTAACGAACAGCAATTCATTTTTATATAATTATATACAAAAACTATCGGCCCACTTAAATTTTCCCATGGGAATGCGTCATTTTCCCACGGTAAAAAGTAGCCTATGTCCTTTCTCGGGTATCAAAATATCTCCATACCAAATTTCATGCAAATTGGTTCAGTAGTTTAAGCGTGATTGAGTAACAGACAGACAGACAGAGTTAATTCGAATTTGGCATACTTGTATGGAAACCCCAGAAGTTTATTTTTTCGAGGTTTTCATTAAATGTTCGCAATTGACCTCCTCTACTTTAACAGAAACATCATTAACAAAACCAGCCCCAACGCAGTCCTGGCGATGATCGCCAGTAGGCTCGACTGCGTCCACATAGGGCACTGTGGTGGCAGACATGCTCCCGTGCAACCTTTTGTGCGAGAGTTTCTATTTTTTTTGTATTCCGTTTCATTTTTATCATTATTTTATTTTCTTTTGTGTTAATTTTTTTTTGATATGATATTTTATTTTTTAATTTTTATGTAATTTTTAATATAGATTTTCCTTGTTTTTTAATTATTCACTGTTATTGTTTAATTTAATTGTGCAAATTTGGTTATTTTGTATGGTTTTTCACTGTTTTGGGTTGAAATTAATGAATTTTATTTTAAAAACTTTTTTTGTTTTAGGTGGCAATATTCTTCCTGAACTGCACTGCGCTACTGTTCTGGCAGTTCACCCAGTTTGTCTTTCTCACACAAATAGCCATATTCTTTATCATGGAGCAACTAAGAATAATCGACATGAAAACCTTTTGTATATTCCTGCATTCACATTTCTGCGGTTTGCACATGGCCGTGTTACTCCTTCAAGGGAACGATATGCTAAAATCGTCATTATACGTCTCTTTCTTCATAGCAGTTTCGATATACTGTCTGTTCTTCAGTTCGTTGAGAATTAAGGTCCAAAATAGCTTGGATCTATTAGTCGAGGCGTGGCTCATTTTTTTAAGGACTGGCATTATAATATGCGCTTCGATTTATTTCAAGAAAGTGATCAGTGAATTTCTTGAAGTCCAAGAAGACACACATATATGGGAGCTGTTGTATTCAAAATTCAGTGACTATAAAAGTTTTCATACCTTACTTTATACCTGCTCAGAAGTGTACGATTTCTTGCCTTGGTCAACCGTGGGTAGTTTACTAAAATCATTTCTCATACCTTTCGCTGTGTTCAACACGCTAAATGTTATCAACTATTGGTACCAAACTGCTTGGGATACCATAGACAATGAGAATGAGATAGAACAAGAAGTCCCCATTCAAGATGACGAGGATAGCGGCATAGAGAATAACGCAAACACCACAGACAATAAAATTAAGAAGCGTAGAAAAAGCAAAGACTCAAAAGAAGAGTGTAAAGACTTTTTAGTGAAATTTGTGACGAGAATAGACGTAGAGCCTCATGTGTTCTATGGTATAGCGCAGATGTTTGTCTATGGTGTCATGGCGGCGTTGGTGATGAGGCTGAAGCTGTTATTTGTGACACAGATGTGTATAGTTTCTGGTCTGCTCATGAATACGAAGTATTTGAGTTTTGTGTGAGTATCATTTAATTAAATGTACGAGTATAAGTTTATGACATTCATGTTTTCTCAAAATAATGTAATTAACTAATTAATACAATTATGTTATCTCTTTACAGATTGCCAAATAAGAAATACATGAAATACATTCCAATTGTGTGGGGCATATTTTTGGTGCCTGTGTGTATAGCGCTTTTAGAAAACGTAGCCAAAGAAACCTCATTTATAGGTGAGTATTTTTCCTACTTTTGCTTGTGGCGCAGTGGTTGCAACACGTTGGTAGTGATACCGAAAGATAAGCAACCCAATGCGCGGTCGTATTTTGGGTGGGTGACCATTCCGACCTTTTAAGTGACGTCTATTTACAAGCATCTTCGCGCTTTGGAAGGCACGTTAAGCCTGTTCAGAGCTTATCATCTTAAAATAAAACCACTGTAGGATACCTATTTAAATATAAATATTAAATTTACTTATCCTACTATGTTTATAATTGAAGTTAGTTACAATAATAAATATAATTTTCATACCTATATAATAAATAGGCTATATTTATCTACACCTTAATATTAACTACTATAATACATTTACTAACTAATAGGAAATATGCATAAAATTTGAAATGGCCTAAATTTTTTTTTCTCGAATACTTATTATCGTAATATTATAAATTATAATGAAAAGATTTTTTTTATTTACTTGCTATTTAAACCCCTAAAATAATATTCAAAAAGTGCAAAATAAGGGAGCGAAATTCAAACTTCCAAAACGCGCCACCATAGGTCGAACGAAATGTGACGTCATCTGACACGACATTGTATAATATTGTCCTTACCTACTTTGGGACTAGAGAATTGGTGTGATTGTTGAGAAATATTTATTTATTTTATTTATTTATTGTATTGTAAAAATTACGAAGTAACTGAAAAGTCCAGTAAACACTAAGGTAAACACCCACTGGACGTGTCATGTGAAGTCACGCAAAGCGCGCGCAAAATGGCGGCGTTTGAACTGCTTAAATTTTTTAAAAGTCTTAAATTTCATTTTTTTAAATATCTAGAGTATTTTGAAGCCCATTAATATTTTTTTCTATGTTATTAAATAGTAAACTATGAATTTAAGACAAAAAAGAAAAACATGAATATTCCCTATTACACTACACTTACACACTAGTTAATAAAAGTCAGTAAGTCGAATCAAATAGCTTCATTCATTATCGCGCGTAAATAGCTATCGCCGCGCGATGCATTGGAGCGGTCGCCGAATGCAATAGTCGTGACGTCACAGAGGCGGCCTAAGCTAGACACACCGTCCGGACGACATTGAATTATATCCGAGCGCTCGCGACGCTCGCGTTCAGCGCGAGCCAGTGCGAACACAGATACGACGCGGAGCGCACGTCGCTCGCCTGCCCGCTATACCTATCGGCTCACGCGTCTTTTACATTCGGAAACTTTATGTTGTCATTTACTTCTCTAGCACCTTCTGCAATTCAACTAGGCGGCATCCTCTGCCCCTAAACCACTATGTTCGCGAACTTTTGCGCACCGCACTTTTGCATCTGTTCCACGTAGTTATATATCAATACAAGCTTTTACCTGCGACTTTGTCCGCTTTAGGAAGTTTTTGTAGAAAACGTTGTTTTCCCGTAATACCAATCTTTTTTTTTTTAATTTATTTATTCAAGTATTACATCACTTAACACAAATAAGAATCTGCCAAACTGCGCAAGCAGTTTGTCGGCTTATCCAAATATAATTCAAATCTTTGGTAATTTAGGAGTGAAAGCGATCAGATTCCCCGGAAAGTGATTTTTCCCATGGGAATGCGTTGTTTTCCCGCGGTCAAAAGTAACTCAAGTCCATTCTTAAGTCTCAAACTATCTCCTTACCAAACTTAATTTAAATCTGTTCAGTAGTTTATGGGTAAAATAAAGTTTAAAAACTAACCACCGACTACTTAAAAACACGCTCTAAAAAGTACGAAACAAGAAAACACTCTCCAATGAAATTACTTAGTATGTACAAACTATTAAATATTTACCGTTATTAAATAAACTAACTTACACATATTATTATATTTTAATATATTTTCAATTTATAATATTGATAGAGAAATGTTTTAAGGATAAAGCTGTGGTCGTATACCACTTTTTTTAATTTATTATTCTTATGGCATACGACCACGGCTTTATCCTTAAAACATTTCTCTATCAATATTATAAATTGAAAATATATTAAATATAATAATATGTGTAAGTTAGTTTATTTAATAACGGTAAATATTTAATAGTTTGTACATACTAAGTAATTTCATTGGAGAGTGTTTTCTTGTTTCGTACTTTTTAGAGCGTGTTTTTAAGTAGTCGGGTGTTAGTTTTTAAACTTTATTTTTATTTAACATATTTTGGAGTTCTAAATAGGTTAATCTTGGGTTCATTGATTTCTCAATCTTTCCAACTCCTCGAACGATCTTTGGTCATGTGGATTCTTTAGTAATTTGCTAGATTCCAGTGAACTAATCCATAATCCATCTATGGATCTTACTCTGCTAAGAGCCACATATATAGTCGGGTAAAAAAGATGTGAATTATATACAATCAGCCCATGAATACAGGTAAAGTCACAAGCAAATGCTAGTAATATATATATATATATATATATATATATATATATATTCAAAATGTACAAGTAAAGCGCTTTCAAATGATACCAAACACGGCATATTTATCGTAACTTTATTTTTTTACTTCGTATGTTTTGTCCGCCAGAGGGCGCCACATTAAATTTTGTGAAATCCCATATAGCCTATAACCAGCGGACAATTAAGACGCTTCTAATGATATGTCATTTGTCGAATTCTTATTAGTAGTTTAGAAGTTACGAGGGAACAGATGAACATCCATACCCACATACATACATACATACATACAGGTCAAAATCATAACCCTCCTTTTGCTTCGCCGTAGTCGGGTAAAAAGTGATCGGCGCACTTGAATTTTCCCATGGGAATGCATCATTTTCCCACAGTAAAAAATAGCCTATGTCGGGTATAAAAATATCTCCTTACCACATATGCAAATTGGTTCAGTAGTTTAGGCGTGATTGAGTAAGAAACAGACAGGGTTACTTTCAAATTCAAATTTCTTTATTTGCTTATAAATAGATTACATTATATAAAAATGTGTTTGTAAATACATAAAATAGAGCTTTGACCTATTTAGCCATATAAAATAGCATGCAAATGTTTAAATAATACATGTATGGAAAAAATTCTTGATTAATTAAAAATAAAATAATAAAAAATTGAAAAAGTATAAATTATATTTAACGTCAATTCTCTCACAAAATTATTATCAAATAAGATTTTATTAAAGTAGCATTTTCGCATGTATGATATTAGAATGGATGTAAATTCCCTTGTATGACATTACTGTCTGTAACCCTGTTTTGTGTACAAAATAAATATATATATTTCTTTAATCTAATAGGTCAGTTCAGTGATCCTCAGCTAGAAGAACTACTTCAGTGGATCGCTGATCACACGGAACCCTCATCAGCGTTTGCTGGCAGCATGCCACTCATGGCATCTGTGATGCTGAGCACTAAAAGACCAATAGTCACACATCCCCACTACGAAAATTATGACGCTAGGTAAGCTATCGTTATCATTCTTCTTTTATGGTTTGTGTTGGTAATTTAATTTAATTTATAAATATTCTGAATAGTAATTTCCCAGTGTAACAATTTGTCTTGATGTAATAATCTAATTTAATTTTAAATATTTGAACTCTATTTGCATGTCGTGTACACTTGCCTTTGGAGCTGAAATCAAATCTGTATATCTAACTGGTTTTATGTTAATTATTACGATTGTGTCTCTGTTATGTGTACCTAACAAAATAAATAGATAAATTCTAATCCGATTGATCTTGAGAAAATAAATTCAATTTGACGTACGCGTTCGATGGGTGTTGTTAAAAGACTGAGTACATTCGCCAACGTGTAGACGGCTCGCGAATCTTTGAAAATAACGACACGGTAGGGCGAACAACAGCGTGCGTTGGAATAGCCTAAAATCCTCATCCACACGTTGGGCGAGAAGCGTTGGATCCAACTGTTCGGCCAACGTGTGGATCCGGGGTAAATACAGGTAAAAAAAATGGTGTGTAGGAAAAAAAATATCGTTACAATTAATACAATATGTGGTATTCGGCTTCGGTATGGTTTTTTTTACACCCTGTATAAAGTTAAGAAAACACGCACGGAAGTCCGTTAAAAATTAAGACACAAAGGGACTTGTTTGTTTCTGCGGTTTACGCGAGCAGTAGACATTGAAATGAGACACTTTTTACAGATTAAATCGCGAAATAATCTGTAAAAAGTGTCTCATTTCTTCTATTTCTTTCTCAAAAAAAGGAAATTCGCCAAATGTTTTCCCTTATCTTCTATTTCAGACAGCGTACGTACGCAGTTTACAAAATGTACGGGCGGTTCACGTCGGAGGAACTTTACGAGGAGCTGACGAAGCTCAAGGCTACTTATCTGGTGGTCGAGTGGCAGTACTGCTACGGGAAGAGCAAGTGAGTTGAATAATAATAATAGTCCTCCTGGCCGATTTCAACTACGGCGGCCAATCTCAACTGAGATCAGCCAACTACGCAGGAGATAATTTAGTGCACAAGTGTGAGCGCAATACACAGGTGCACTCACTGTTCCATCACTCTCAAAGTTCGGTGAGACGGCAATCCGACATTACCGGAGAGAGATCAGTCGCAGGACCAACGGCTTAACGTGCGCACCGAGGCACGGGGGTGTAACACCGACAACTTCCCGACTCCGAGCTGTTGCAGAGAAATTCATGACAGAAAAACTCGGAAATAATTTTGGCTCGACCAGGGATTCGAACCCTTCGAAACTTTAGTAGTGAAGGAACAGTGAGTGCACCTGTGTATTGCGCACACACTTGTGTACTATAGTACGTACGCAGTTTACAAAATGTACGGGCGGTTCACCGCTGAGGAACTGTACGAGGAGTTGACGAAGCTCAAGGCTACTTATCTGGTGGTGGAATGGCAGTACTGCTACGGGAAGAGCAAGTTAGTTGAATGTGAAATTAAAACACAAAGAAAAAAAAAATCTGTTGTCTGTAAAGTCGGTTTACTGACGATAGTTGAACGTGACAACGTCTTTGTCTCGTTGCCTCTTTGTCGCTCGTTCCGCGCTCTCGCTTGCACTTCAAACCTTGAGTGGAACGCCTCAGAGCGAGATAACGCCGCATGCGTCATGTTTTTTGGTGCGTGCAGCCGGCTCCATCGAATTATAAGACGTCACGTCAAAAATCGGACTGTTACAGGCGGGCCACACCTCTCGCATCCTTTATTATACACTTATTACACCCCGGCTTTTCATTGGAGGCTTATGAGGAAGGATATGGCGCTGTTAGAGTCAAACCGGCAAAATCATGGTTAATACATGCGAAATCTCAATTCCTAGCCGCTGTAAGAACTTAAGCATTTTATTAAGAGGCATTGACGGTGTTCACTGAGTTCCTTGCACAGCTCCTTCTCGGCACTCGATAGGGTTTTATGGGACATGTAAAAGTGCCCCCTGTGGGTCTTTTTACATTGATCTGACTCCGTGGTAAGTAGCTAAAACACTTGTGTTACGAGTATCAGAATCAACCGTGGTATTACAAATAAACTTAACTAAATACATATAACACCCAGACCAGTACAAACAGACATGTTCATGCACACACATGTTTGTACAGTGCGGGGATCGAACCCGCGACACCTTATATATTACACCAAAGTGGTCGTCAAAATGACTTGTATAACAACTTATTTTCTAGTAACAACTGCACTTTCGAAGCGATATGGGATGCGGAAGCGCCTCACCTTGCCGACCGCCCACCGCTATGCCGCTTGCTGTTGTCAAGCTCCCAGAAACATTTCTATCCAGTATTCAGAAATGCGAGATACACTGTGCATAGACTTCATGAACTTAGCCTAAGGTAAGTATTTTAGCTCGCTTGGCTCGCGAAATAGTCCCTACTAGCTGTCCTAGCATTTTTAGCTCGCTTTCTGTCGCTTGCTGTAGCTCTCGCAGCTATGCCTTTCTCTTGTACAGACAACATTCATTTTTGTTACAAAAACACCCTCGGTACAAGTGTATGGTAAGATAGTTAGAAGCTCGGATATTGTGATATATTCCGTAAAAAATATTTGGTAGGTACTCATCAACGTCATCTAACTCCCCTCACCCGTATCCTAGCATAGCTGGTCCAAACTTCCAAACTCGCCTGGCTGATTTAGTCTGTTGCAAAGTAGAGCCAGGCATTAATTTCAAATGGAGCAGCTCCACAAGCAACGAAACTTAGGCAAGCTAGCTTTTACAAATTAGCTTACCTTGCTCGCGCCACTGCAAGTTTCTTAGGCGATATAGTTATAAATTAAAGATTCATTATTTAAAACGTAATTTTGAACAGTCAAAATATCATTACAGATACATGCCGCGAAGTTTCGACACCTGACATATGGCGCACGAGGGGCAGCTTCACTTGCAGCCAGCCTGACTGAAACACTCTCAATATCTATATATATAAAATTCTCGTGTCACAATGTTCGTTCCCGTACTCCTCCGAAACGACTTGACTGATGCTTATGAAATTTTGTGAGCATATTGAGTAGGTCTGAGAATCTGCCAACATCTATTTTTTAAATCTCTTAGTGATAAGGGTTGTCCACAATAATTTATATGGCAAAATAACGTTTGCCGGGTCAGCTAGTAATTATAATAAATATCTCTTTAAGTCGCGCCAAATAAAAAGAACGCTGTCGGTCAGCGCACTAGTAGATATACGGGTCTTATTGGTGTAACTGCGTTAGAGGGAGCCAGCATCTCGCTCGCGCCGCTGTGAGCGAGCGAGATAGCACCTTCTCCCATGCACAAGCTCCTCCCCTCTGGCGTTCTATTTGTTTGGCGCGACTTATACTACGTAGTATTATAACGCGTAACGTTCGGAAGCGACCGTCCTGCGGGGCGACATACGTTGGCGACGACGAGGTATTCTAGATGTAAAAGGTTAAGATACCCCAGACAAAGAGACATTGCATAGTCGATGGCGAAGCGAGATGTCAAAAAATTATTGAAATTGAAAATATATATTACCTTACGCCCTCATGTTCCTTGTTCAGGTTTATTTGCATGCTCAGGGAACTAAAAACCTGTTTTTTAAATAAATAATTTTAATAAATGAAATAAATTGATCTAGTTAAATGTAATTTACTAACATTGATATTTAAGTTTTTATTTTTTGACGTGACAACGTCTTAAATTAGGTTGCGGCTCGGAGTCACTCATGAAAAAGTGTAACGCCCGGTAACGTAACGATGAGTCACCGAACGAGAGAGAGGCCCGCCGGACCGGCGAATGCCTTGCGTCTCTCTCCCACTCAAACATGATCGGTGTCACGTAAAATCTTCGCCTGTAAAACCGACTTTACAGGCAACCGTTTTTTTATTACTAACAAAATTGTATGGATTGCTATCTATCTGAAATGAATGATGATTATTATTATTATCCCATAGACTGAGCGCCATCGTCTGTGCATTGTGTCTTTGTCAGTGCAATGGAGCGATCTCGTGCTACCTCGCCCCCCGGGCGGCTGTCGCCCCGCTTTTCGGCAGGGACGGTCGCATACGAAGTCGTCAGACTATAGATAGGCGCACTAGTTGCAATTCCATTTAAAAAATACGTATTTTTGAAAACCGTATTCGTGGTTCAGCTAATAATGTGTCCTATTTAGGATGTAGCCTATATTATAAGCTCCTTGTACTTATAAATAAATAAATTATAATTTTAAGTAAAACCATTAAACAATCTTTAGAAAGGTTGAAAACATGTAATAATGTTATATATGATGATAATAATTTCATACTTTTAGTAGGTATATCATGTATATTTCTTAGCAAGTTCTAGCAAGTTCATGTTCAAGAAAAATTAAAAGAGATATTTTTAGTATATGGGATATTACATGTTTAGAATATTAAGCTAACTTTCTTAATGGTTTGGTTGGAAACTCTTTTCATTAGTTTTTTTATTTTTCATTTTTCAAACATTTATATATTTAGAGAAGTGAATTCTTGTGAATGCTAGTCCTAACCTAACGCATTTATTTAATAACTACTTTATTTTTGCATCAATACGAGTATTATCAATACCGAAGGCCTACTACGAAATCCGTCAAAATGATAATCGTTCTTTAGTCGTACAGACGATGATGGTTGGCACATCAATTTTATTAACTATGAAATTTCTATCAAAATCGGCCTTATTACATGCGCTAAAGTTTAAATTAGTTAGTAACAATCAAAACTTATGACCCATGTTAGTAGACATAATGCTTTTTAGGCAGTGGTGCATGCGATGACGTCCAGTGCCTCATAAATTGTGCCGTCAGTCCGTGCTGCGACAACAGCTAAGAGGCTGTTGCAGCTACCCCGTGTCCGCCGCGTCATCGAGGCAAGTCGCTTGCGTAATGTGGCTAGAAATAAATAAATATACAACAACATCACATACATTGATGCGACTCCGTGGTAAGTAGCTTAAGCACTTGTGTTACAGATATCAGAATCAACAGTGGTATTACAAATAAACTTAAATAAATACATATAACATCCAGACCAGTACAAACAGGCATGTTCATGCACACAAATGTTTGTACAGTGCGAGGATAGAACCCGCGACCTCTTGGTTAATAGTCAACTTCTTAAACAGTACACCAAAGTCGTCGTTAAGATAAAGCCGTCAACTTGCGCTTCAGATAACATCTCCGAAGCGTTGCGTTAGAAGAAGAACGTGCAAATCTGCGGATTGACGTCAATGATCCGAACATACTACGTCATCTTTGACATAGGAAGGTACTCTATCCACCAGGACCTCTCGGATGTAAGGCAGAAACTTTGCCACTACACTAACGAGGCAGTACGAGGTTCGAATCCCAGTTCAAGCCAAAATTGTTTCTGAGACTTTCTGTCATGAATATCTCAAAAACAGCTCGGAGTCGGGAAGTTGGCGGTGTTACACCCCCGTGCCTCGGTGTGCACGTTAAGCCGTTGGTCCTGCGCCTGATCTCTCACCGATCATGTCGGATTGCCGTCTCACCGAACTTTGAGCGTGATGGAACAGTGGATGCACCTGTGTATTGCGCTCACACTTGTGCACTATAATATCTCCTGCGTAGTTGGCTCATCTTTGTTGAGATTGGCCGCCGTGGTCGAAATCGGCCAGGAGGACTATTACTCTATCCACCAAGCAGAGCCGATTTCGTTACAAAGCAATGGTCCAACTATCTGGTTCATCCATGAGCGTCACTGCCACAAACTTATTTTATTATATTTTTGACGGGTTTCGTTTGTCGAAGTAGACATGTTCTGTCGGCCGGTATTTTATGTTGTGATTGTTATTATTATTTTATTAGCTAAGCTACGGAACGACTATTTTTAGGCCCTAAATTTTAACACCATGTATTTATTAATTTTTAAGCTATTGCATAATCCGAATCAAGAAGTTCCGTAACAAAAAAACCTAACACATCGTCTAACGTCGTTTCAGTTCGGCAGACTTCGTCACTGTGCGACTAAGCGTATGCGTGTAGTCTTGCAATAGCTTAACCGCGGCAGTCCCCCGAGTGCCACACGTCTTTTTTATTTTTTTGTTGTCTCATATCTGTGATAAGTGATATTTTTCAAGGGTGTAGTGAGACCGCGTTCTTAATCATTTTGTTGGTTGTTTTTACTTCAGATCCACATACTGGCCGAATCGTTGGCTCAAAAATTAGTGGTTCTTAAAAATTTTAGCTTTGTGGCCTCAACGTTGGTTGGTGCAATTTCGACGGGCTAACTTTTTGGACCAACTATTCGGCCAACGTGTGAATCACTCTTTTAGCGTACCTCTTGCGGCCAAGCGTGTCACCTTACAGCCATACAACAAATAAATAAGACCGTGTTAAAAGTTTGTCTAAATTAGATCCTTGTTCTTAAATTCAAGAGTCTTATCGAAGAGCATTCGCCGCTGTGTTTATTTGTTAATTAGATCGTATGTTATACATTTATACATACATTTCAAATATTTACTTCAAACTTGTATTAGTTTGAAATGTATGTCTCTGTTAGGTACTGTTGTTTAATTGCCCACTGTCCTTTTTGAAACAAGACTTTTTACACACCTATTTATTTGTGGTACAGCTGTTAGTGTAAAAGATGTACAAAATATATTTTTGGTATGTGTAATTAAGTAGTCATGTAATAATAGTGAGATAATTGTAATTAAATTATAAAAATATGTATTTCTTTGTTTAGAAGTATAAGTATCGATAAATTATTTAAATTTTCCACAGAGGTTTTGGAGTAATAAACCTGAATAAGAGGTAATATGTAGGTTCTCTCATATTATTTAGATTTAGCTGTAAAAGTTTGTTCTGTCTTTCAAAAAAAACGTAGGAGATTCAAAACTAAAATACATAATCAATATATAATTATCGAAGCAATTTGGACTTTTTATTATACCTATATAATTTTAAACTTTCGCGTTGCATTGAAACACTAATTACTTATTTTCGGGTCTGAACGCGATATATTTAATGAGTATAAGATAGTCAAATACAAATACAAAATACAAAATATTTATTTTTCTTTTACAAAGATAAGCCTTACAAGATGTGGCCAGTATCTCCTTTTAAGCTTGATAAAGCCTGTGCCAGGAGTTACTGCTCTTCCTTAAAAAGATAGAACTATCTAAGTAACATTAAATAAAATTTAAAAATAAACAATGTGCCTGAGAGTGAGTGTGTGTGTGTTACTGTTTGTGTGTGTGTGTGTGTCTGTTTGTGTGTGTTGTTTTTTTTCTGCTCAACGTTCAACTGGAATGCACACAGCCGTGGTCACGAGCTGACAAAATGACGCATTTAAACGCGTAAACAAGTACTTTTTATTACCTGCTGATTGATGTAAAACATGTTTATTTGACACAAAAAATGTATTAAACTAGAAATAACGGACTAACCTCGTGTGGCTTAAAAAGCATATAGTCTGTTTGCAACAAAAAATTTTCAAAAACAATTTTGACATTAAGATTTTATGTGTGGAGCTTTGCCCATTGCATTGCATTTACAATAATCTGATAATGTGACAAGAAAAACTATACTCCTAATTAATCATTAATCTAAATAAACTTAATAATAAATGGAAATGTGATATATAACATGGAAGTCTAAACTTAACATAGTATCACTGCATCTTCTTCATAACATAGAGAGCAACATAACATAAATTGTGTGAAACTTAGGCATAATTATATTCTATAGGATCGCACAACTCATACTTTTCAAGGCACTCAATCAGCCATCCAATAGGCAATGCTTTTAAATGCTGCATATTATACATTGGCTCGTAGATATCCTTAAAAATAATGTAATGAGAACAATTTACCAGTTTCCCATCTTTCTTAGCATGATATGGAACGAGTTTCTCCGAATCTGGTATTGATTCAGGGTTTGGTACTCTTCGTAGAACTATTCCACCGGCATCTATTATAAGCTTGGTAAGTAATGCTTTTGTTACAACAATGTTCTTTGTGATCTCATATTTAGTATTAAAGTTGTGCAAGTAGAAATGACAGCCATCAAATAATCCAGGTAACTGCTTATATTTATTGTATCTAGCCGTTTTAGGTCCATTGTAAGATTTTGTACCCACTCCAGTCACTTCGTAGCTTTCAAACGGCTCTAGTTTGGTTTCTGTTGATTTTGTTATCCAGTCTCTTGTTAAAATCCACACTCCAAATGCAATGCCTTGTAGAACATCTAAGCTAGATGTGCAAACTCTGTTATCATCAGTATCAACTATTAAATGAGTAACTTTTTTGGTGAACTTTGTTTCAAGCTTTAAATTATCATGATGCTTCATTAAAGTTTTCAATTTATTTTGAACTGTACGATACTGAGAATTGCAGTACACTCTAATATCGTCAAAATCTAACTCGGAATGTAAATTCGAAATCAATGTGATGTTGACCGTCTGTGTCTGAATAATATCTTCTGATGCTGAAATCAGTTTTTCCTTCATAGCTCCTTTGGCCAGCTGTAAGGGTGTCTCTCCTTTGCAATTTCTTGAGTTTATATCAGCACCATTTCTCACCAGCTCCTCAGCAATATCAATGTGGCCATACCTTACTGCTTCATGCAGTGGTGTCTCATTTCCCAGGCCTGGGATGTTAATGAGAGTGTTATACTGTAACAACAGCTTAACTAAATCTAACCTACCATTTTGCACAACTTCATGCAGTGGTGTCCAACCGGCGTTATCTTTTGTGTTGGGATTTGCACCTTGGTTGAGTAATTCCTCAATTTTATCAATTTTACCAAGTCTACAGGATATATGAAGCATTGTCTCACCTTTGTTATTGCGTTTTTCGATCGCTTTGTTTGCTTTAGAACTGCTAGCGGTAGAAATAAGAGAAGTATTCACATCCTGATTTTTCAACTTGTTTGTCTTGTCAGAAAGTGTTTTCGTCTCTTTCTGTGGCTTATCTTCGCTCTGTTTATCGTTTGTGTTAGTTTTAATACGCTTTTTTGAAGCCTTCGGAGTGCTTGTCACACCTTTTTTAGGTTGTTCATCTTTAGGTCGAAAACTTGCGAATATCTTGTCTAATTCTTTTGCAGACTCCACGCAGGTGCCTAGACGGTCATCAGTGAAGATGGTACAGCCTTCTAATGATACGTTGCAGGTCGGACAAGTCTTCAAAGACTCGAAATGTTCGGCGCAAATCAGATGAAAACATTTACTCAAAGTAACAGGATTCTTACACATCTTAGAGCAAACGGGGCAAGTATAATCCTGTTTCACAGTGTCAAGAGCCTTGAGGAAGTTATTCAGATCTGTTGTAGACATTTTTAAATGATTCTTTTAAAGTATTTAACTGATTTTTCCGGGCAAAAAATTTAAGCTCGCGGGTTGCGGGAAACTTTTGTTTTTATTTGACATTTAATGACATATATGGTGCGAATGGCATTGACATTTGTTATTTTCTTTCCGTTCTGGAAAAGGCAAAGGATTTTATCCATACAGCCTGGACTTGACGATGGGATTGACAGTAGGTAGTTCTTTAGTTGTAATTGGGTTGTAACAGTGTCCCCAAAGAGGAAGGCAACGGTCAGACTCATACAGCCTAATCTTCGTTTATTACAATGCTTAAAACTACTGGATACTTATAAACTAACTTAACTAGAGCCCTAATCTTACTCATTGAAGTTCGAGGATGGTTCACATTTTTAATGCTCAAGAAATTAAGTATCACGCAGGAATATCGATCGGATCAGTACAGATTACATTATCCTATTTCTTACATTTACTCCGTTGTTTTACTTCAGTAGGTAACATTATGACGATAATTCCACATCACTATAACAATGATACGCCACGCCGAGAAAAATCAATTTAGAAAATTAAAAAACAGAGCCTATCTTACTTCTTTCGTTTCCCGCGTAAAGACTTAAAGCCCAGTTTGAAGGCAAATAAAACAACAAAATTAATTAATAACTATTTATTATCTAATGATATTCAAACGTATCTAATAATATAAAAGAACTACCTTCTAGTTCTTCAAAATTAACTTAATAAATAAACGACTAGAGAGACCATGATTACGAAAAACCCGGGCTGGATTTTAGCGCCAAAATTAATGAAGTCTTTCGCTTGACAGCTATCAGTTGAGTTCAACAGACTCCGTTCGAAACTCATTGGAATCCTGCTGTACGGGTGCGAATTTAAACCATCGTCTGTGATCAAACTCTTTGTACTGTTATGGAAAAGGATGTCTATTCTGTGATTGAAAAGGCCGTACATTGAGAACATTGCATTATGGAATGGGTAATGTTTGCCGAATAGTTGATCCAGCTTGGTGAATACGTTGACGATCTCTTGATGGCGCATTTTGGAGATGTTCTTCGGTGCGAATATGTGGCCAACGTTTGACCAGCTGATGAAGCAGTATTTGGTGTTGTCTTCGGGGCAGATGGGGCGCAGTCGCTGTGGGGTTTCGCTCCAGTCCGGTGGGATGTTAGCTGGGAAAGAGAAGACACTATGAACATTGTTATTTGTGAATCTATTCTATTGCAACTTTATTTGGCGTAATTTTCCTATGATTTGACAAATTTCGTAAGTACTTCAAAAAATTCTGCTTGGTTCATAGGTATGACTGGTAGAGCATGCCCTACGGCGTTAAGTACAACTTTTGTACATAGTTTTGTTGTGCGATAAAGCTTACGGGAGCGTCGTTGACAGGTCATTTACCCCGACGCGCCACTTGATGACATAAATAAATAAATAACTCACCTTGATACTCATTAAACAGTTCCATAGTTAAGAACGCCACGTCACTCGTACCCTGCACCAAAGACACCAATGGCTGAAGTTCCTTCTTTCTTCCCTCCGAAATACAACTACTCGTGAACACGCTCGCTTTCTCCGTCACATTACTACTAACTCCTGGAGCGCAGATCTCCGAAAAATAGTCCTTCAGGTCTCCACAAGAAAGATGGTTATGGCTTTTGAGGTACCGGAACACAGAATGCCAAGCAACGCCGTCGTATTCCGGGAACGCGGCTTTTTTCCCGCGCAAGTCCGCCATTTTGTGTATGTCAGAATCTTCTCGAACGTACGCGACGACCGTGTGTGATTTTTCCACGATTGGCGTCGCTTCGTGCAGTACTGGAACCAAGTTGTAGTCTCTGAAAAAAGAAAAATAATGTTAGCCCATACGTATACGTTCTACTGCTGTCCCCTTGTACCCATTTGCTGTCTCCTTCTAACCGTGGGATACTATCACTGACACTGGATCCACAACTTACTTCTCATCAACATGTTGGCCCGAATTTTAATTTCCAAACGAGTGGGCTCAGGAAACGGCCTTGGCCCAACGTTGGCAGTTTAGATTTCTATATCTACATGTTGAGGCAATGTTGGCGCCAATTATGGTTCAAACACTGTGCAGTTTTGTAGGTTCACATGGTGGGTTAAGTGCTGGGGCCAAGGATTACAACAATATTGGTGTTTCATCCGTGTTTAACCTTCTAAAGCTTACCTTTCAGCCTTGACTAAGAAGTTACTATCTCCCTGCACCACATGGCAATCCCCATCGGCCACCGCTTTCATACAGGCGTCCGTGCTATTTCTCATGGCGCACTGAATGGACGGCGCCACCCCGTACACTGATCCAGCTTCGCTCAGCCATTCGCATTTGTTATTTTCAAGGAGTGAGGTTGTGCAAAAGGTTATGTGCCTGGAAAACATAATCAGAGGTTATTTAATACACGGAGCAATTAGCAAGCGAGATTGTGCGCGATGTCCAAATGATTTTCGCCTTAACGGTGTTCCTGCGGCGCTGACCGCGATAGTACATGAACTGCCCTAAGCAGCTAAGCATTCTATCCCAACAGTCACGACACGACACGAATTTGAATCATCAATAAAAAAAACTAACTTTCCAGTTTAAAAATACCCCGAATGAGACAGAAACACAGCGGTGTGCTTCAACGACTAGACCAGTCATAGCATAAGTGATTAAAATCTTTCAAATGAAAAAACCACCTGTTCGGTAGCTGTACAGACACACACAAAAACACAACAACACACAAACAGACAGTGGTCAAACTTATAACACTTGTCTTTTTCATCGGATTAAAAGTGATTAACTTACCTAGAAGGCACACACCCAGTCTGACTATAAGCCTCTCTGAAGCCCTTTGCTCGTGCCAAATAATCAAATGGCGTCACCGGAGGTTGCAACGGCTCCGGCTGCGCCTCGCGGATTTCCAGCAGGGCTGCCAGGGCTCCATGCCAATGCGGGTCCACCGTGACGGTGCGGTTGTGCAGCGAGAGCGCTAGGTTGGCGACCGCTTCAGATGCTTTCCTGGTGAAGAAAAAAAAATCGGTTGTCTGTAAAGTCGGTTTACTGACGATAGTTGTTCGTGACAACGTCACGTTGCCTCTTTGTCGCTCGTTCCGCGCTCTCGCTTGCACTTCAAGCCTTGAATGGAACGCCTCAGAGCGAAGTAACACCGCATGAGTCATGTTTTTGGTGCGTGCAGCCGGTTCCATCGAATTATACGACGTTGTCACGTCAAAAACCCCCGATTGAGCCAGGTAAACCTCTGATGAGCCATAGCCAAGAACCACCGTGGTCAGTAATTAAATTGTCTTTCTATTAAAAACGCTTTAAAATCGTCCATCCGTTCGGGAGCTACGATGCCACAGATAGAACACACACAAATACACAAACACATTACACACACACCAACAGACATAGGGTTCAAACTTTTAATACTTCTCTACATGGTCGGAGGTTAAAAAAGTGGTAAATTAACCTTCAATGTCCAGGGGCAGCCAGCTGCCATCCCGGAGTGTTAAGGCCAACATTTGCTCAAACACTTTTTGCCAAAGCTAAACGATGGCAGTAGATTTTTGAATCACGTTTTGCGCGAATAGTGTTGGTGCAAACGTTTGGACCAAGGTTTGAGCCAATTTTGGCACCTAGTCTTGTTGCGTCCCTGGTAGGCAAACTGCCATTGTAACTGACCTCTTAGCAACGATGACAGGCCAAGGCCTTTGCATCCACACGCAGAACTCCGGCGTGTCCAGGGGCAGCCAGCTGCCGTCGCGACAGAGGAACGCGAACCTCTCCTGATGATGAGCTAATTAATATACATATATATATATATAGCTTATTACTATGTAGTGTTGGGGCAAACGTTTGGACTAAGGTTTGACCCAATTGTGGCGCCTGTCATCAGTCTCGTCGCGCCACAGGTAGGCAAACTTCCATTCCAACTGACCTCTTAGCAACAATGACAGGCCAGGGCCTCTGCAGCCAGACGCAGGGCTCCGGCGTGTCCAGGGGCCATTCAGCAGTGTTGGGGCAAACGTTTGGACCAAGGTTTGAGCCAATTTTGGCGCCTATCATCAGTCTCGCCGCGCCACAGGTGGGCAAACTTCTCAAGTGCTAAGTTCCTATTCCAACTGACCTCTTAGCAACAATGACAGGCCAGGGCCTCTGCAACCACACGCAGGGCTCCGGAGTGTCCAGGGGCAGCCAGCTGCCGTCGCGGCAGAGGAACGCGAACCGCTCCTGCGCGGGGTAGGGGCCGTTGGATGAGGTGTTCTTGAGCTGTGAATGGAGGTAAAGTTATTATATTATTATGTGTCATACATAATCTATAATTTTGTTTACGTATTGCCTGTTAAAACTGTGTATATGTCGCAGTAAGATAGATAAAGCCGTAATATAGTTATATCCCTAGTGATATAATTATATACCGGACAATAGTTATACGAAAGCGATTCATTACTATCTCACTAGAAATATAGTTAGAAACGGTCCCAGTTTAGTGATATACATATATTACTAGATTAAGTTTAGTGAAATAGCTTTCGGCAAGCAATACAGCTTTCAAACATTACATTGGATGATCCTATACCAAATACACGTTTTAAGGTTGCAATCTACTAGTTCGCTAGGTACTTAAGTTAATTACAAGCTTGATAGTGTTGATTGTTACCTGTTGTGTATGCCAATAAAGTTAAATAAATAAATAAATAAAATAAAAAGTATTTATCTCGGACAAATGCGATCCAGAGTGTTAGTATAATGGAATGACTTAATGACTATGTTAGTAATTAATTTTGTGAATGGAGCAAGTTGTTTGGATCATGTGACCAATCAGTGGACAATCCCCACTATCCGCCATCTCCTTCAGAACGCTCTACACGGAAACTTCGGAACGAGGTCATACGACATTAGACTAAGGTAACTGATGTTGTCCAAAAATGTAGCAAGCTAAAGTGGCAGTGGGCTGGCCATGTCTGTCGCAGAACCGACGAGAGGTGGAGCAGGAAGGTTCTCGAATGGAGACCACGCTTAGGTTAACGTAGTGTGGGACGCCCCCCGGCTAGATGGACAGATGACCTGAAGAAGGCAGCTGGTAGTGACTGGATGCAAAGGGCGGGAGATCGTGCGCTGTGGCGCTCCTTGGGGGAGGCCTATGTCCAGCAGTGGACTGTAACAGGCTGATAATGAATGAATGAAACAACAGATTCTATGAAACTGATTATTATTTAAATAACAGTCAAATGTGAATAGAATATTTAAATCGGCCGTTAAAAAAACAAGATGTAAAATTTGGATGCTCAAACGGCAATAGCGAGACTAAAACAACAATGGACATGAATGGAGACATAACAGGCTGATATGATGATTCGGCAACTAAACTAACCTCAAAAGCGAAATATCTTACCCCGAAATGTGTCTTGACATCGACCAGCTCAGCCCAAGCTACGTCGCCGACTTCCACGAGGCAGTTGAGAGATCCCGAGCTGCCCCAGTAACGGTCGTTTGCGTTGCACGAGCGAGACCCGCAAGCGGAACAGAGAGAGGAGTACTTCTGCTCTGGAAGGATGGAAAGGAATCATTAATAACAAATAAATGGACACAACATCACATGCATTGCTCTGATTTCCTCAGAGCTTCTACAGAGCTCCTACAGAGCTCCTACAGAACTTCTACGGAGCTTCTACAGTGCTTCTACAGAGCTTCTTCAGAGCTTCTACAGAGCTTCTACCGAGCTTCTACAGAGCTTCTACCGAGCTTCTACAGAGCTTCCACAGGGCTTCTACCGAGCTTCAAAAGATCTTCTACAAAGTTCCTACAGAGCTTCTACTTAATACCTGCTTAAAACTATAATAGCCGCTTGGAAAGGTAGAAGTTGGAAGGAAACACAACGCTGGGCAGGGGACCTGTCGTTGGCAGCTATCTTTCGGAGGACGGCGACCTGCGAGTAAGCGTGGCAGTCGGTGCTCACCTTCTGTGAGACCAGTGTCATCTCACAGAAGGAAGCAGCGGAGAGGGAGCGAGAGGGCTCAGCTGACGTCGAGAGCGCACCTACACATAGTGCGTAATTAGAAACAATTATGAACTCTCGGGTTATTATCTGTGTTCACTTACTAAGCTGCATGTCCCGGTTCTTGTCCACGACCCAGGGGCCGGCCTTGCAGGATCGGCCGAAGAAGTCGGCCAGCGCCTTTATCCGGTTCTCAGCTAGGGACAGCTTGTCCAAGCAGTCCCGGGAGAGAACTTGGAACTCCAGGTACTGGAAATGAGGTTGGGTTTTGAATTAAGTCGATAACGGTGCGGACCTTGGTGAGGTAAATAGCATGACAAAATGTGTAGTTAAGTTGTATCTATAAAGTAGTTTTCAGTCAGACTTTCAATAATATTACAAGGTTCGGGCTCTCAAACGTCTCTTCCAGAAACAAGGTGGCTGACGCTCATGGGGCGAGGCAGTGAACCGGATGCAGTCCGCTTCTCTCACTTTCCTATCAACCTATACACGTCCCTTTGCTGGGCACAGGCCTCACCTCAACAGTGACTGAGTTTCTTGCGCCGCTTCTTCTCGGCACTGGCCCAAATTGTCCCGAAGCAGTGGTAGGGTTCATTTATATGTTGGGACGTGTAAAAGTGCTACTTAATTGTGAGTCAATTTACAAAAATACATTGATTTTATGAAATGGTACAAGCCGTACTTCACCACTCGAGTTCAGTGCGAAGCGGTGGAGGTTTCGTTTGTAAGGTAAGCGATCAATTACTGTCAGATGTTATTAAGCTGTTCAAGGGCCTCTAACCAGGCTGAACGACTAATGTATAATCGATAATAACCAGGACCATCAGCTCATGCCTTCCGATCGAACTTACGTGCGCTCGAATACTAAATCTATTGGGAAGGAGTATGGTCAGCTATTTCCTTTTCGTCTAATTATGATAAGTGGATATAGAAACTCACAGCAGAGAGAGTGTCGCTAAGAGGCCTCAGGTCCTCGACGTCAGCTCCGGGATGGCACAGGGTCCTGTTCCTCAGCACCTCGCGCATCGGCATCGGCTGGTCTGACAGGATCCGTCGGTTCACTACGGCCACTACGGAGCGCTCGAACGGTTCTGAGGGTTGAGAGGTGACAATGGTCAAAAATATGTGGACAGAATCACAGATTCATGAACGGGGAAACGACGAATGATTTCTGCCTCTGTGACTGTAAAAAATACTCGATATTTATATTTGTAAGTCCGGGGCTTTACCGCAGATTGTTACGATGTGTGACACTTATTGAATGATAAATATTTTCTACTGCTGGTACCTCTCAAGAGAGATGTTGCAGTTCTTAGGTTACAGTAAAATCAGTTACGGGCACAGCTTACGATTTAGCTTATTTTTTTATTTATTATTATCGTCAAGGAAATGCTGTTACGCATACCCGCCAGCCGCGGGGGCAGCTGGGGGTCATTTGGGACTCCAGGCCTCAGAGAGAGAACCCGCCTACCCACTAAAAACGTGACGGTGCCCTCCGGTGCCATGTGAGTCGGGGACGTGGCGGGTTCACCGTAGGCCGAGAGGCCATTGCACAGGCATTCACCGCCTATGACCCAAGTTTAAGAAGCCTTCTTATCATAAGACAGCAGCAAGCTAATTCTCTGATTTGGTGCATATCAGAGCAAACTGAGAGAAATTTTTCAAACGTAAAAATTCATAAGCACACTTATTATTTAGCCTTTAATTTGCAAATTACCAAGTTTATAGATAATTGCACCGACTGATTTTGAACTTACAGGCTTCTGAAATAAAGGGAATGATGGTAATGAATTATAATATGTTGCATCGAGTTTAGTGTCATCTGCACTAACTTGCATCTGAATAATTGCTTCTTCTCGGCACCAGCCCACAAATTGTCCCGATGGAATAGACCCTACCAGGCCCTATTAGACCCTACAGGGTCTAATAGGACGTGTAAATGTACGCTATACAGAAATAAATGACGTTTATGGCTCTCATATCCGAATAGTGGCTAAATCATGTATCAACTAGCGGCCTCCTTCGTCTCCGTGAACTTTAGTTTTTGCAAGCCCTATTTTATCCCCTTGGGAGTAGAATTTATCAAAATCCTTTCTTAGCGGATGCCTATCTATGTCATGAAATTGACGTGAATGCCAAATATCCGCCCGATCCGTCCAGTGGTTTGGGCTGTGCGTTGATTGATCAGACATCAGCCAGTCAGTCAGTCACCTTTGAGTTTTACAACTTCTTCTGATCTCAGTAAAAAGTATATTTATTTATTTTACTTTATTGAAATACACAACAGGTAACAATCAACAGTATCAAGCATGTAACTAACTTAAGTAGCGAACTAGATTGCAACCTAAAAACGTGTATATGTTACGGCTAATAGCCGAAGTGCGGCTACACCTAGTTTTAGCCGGCTACAACTAGGTGCAGCCCACCACATGCGGTTAATCTTAGGTGTATCCTACTTATCTTCGGTTACAACTAGGTTTAGCCTTCAATATATCGGCTAGAACTAGGTACAGCCGCACACTGGTGGTTGAACTTAGGTGCATCCTATTTATTATCGGCTAGAACTAGGTTTTCAGTATTTTATTCGCGGAGCATTTTTTAAAACTGTGATATCTTTTAAGATAAGAATCAAAACGCGTGTGAATAATATGAACATATTATATATAACGATCCCCCGCAACTTCGTCCGCGCTTTTTGATTTAACTGCTTCCCCGTTGATTTCTAGGTAGGTATCATGCATTTCATAGCTCGTGCAAAGCATTCCCTGAGGAATAAGCTATCTAACATAAAATATATTTTTTTTAAATCGGCTCAGCAGTTTTTGAGATACGCATGTTTAAACAAAAAAAATATTCTTCCGTTTTAGCCTTGTTCTAGCCGATTTTAAATAGGATACACCTAAGTTTGACCACCAGTATGCGGCTGTACCTAGTTCTAGCCGCTGTAATGAAGGCTAAACCTAGTTGTAACCGAAGATAAGTCGGATACACCTAAAATTAACCGCATGTGTCGGGCTGCACCTAGTTGTAGCCGGCTAAAACTAGGTGTAGCCGCACTTCGGCTATTAGCCGTAACATATACACAGCATTAACAGGCAATACGTAAACAAAACACTACATAGCAATTAGTTTACAAAGATAAAAATGATTTATGTTGAATAAACAGACAAACATAAAGAATAGATAATAGTAATAATTGCAATGCTGCTTAAAATCAATACATATTGTTTTAAATAGAAATATATAAAGCAGGAAGCAGGTAGCTCAGTGGAGGATACGTCTGACGTTTTATCTAAATGTAACATATTTGGAATTAAAAATATCAAGATTGTCACTCTGTAGCAATTCGTTGTAACGACGACACATCCGCACCACGGGATTATAATAAGATACATAAGATATATTACTTACTATCACGAGACCTAAGCTCGTTGGTAACCAGAACATCAATACTGGCCCACTGCGCTGCCATCAAATCCTCAGGACTGAAGGCTCCGAAGTCCACTGTTCCCTTGCTGATGCGCCGGAGACAGTCCAGTCTGGAATTGATGGAATAGAGACATGTAATAAACAAATGGAGACAGCATCACATAGTATTTCTTTAGCGCTATTGGATGATGAAAAGGAAAAGAGAAACGCTTTCTACCGATCGAGGTGGTATGGTCGAGGACCTTGGTCCGATGGGTCACCGTCTTCGTTTGTTCTTATATGCTGAGCGGTCTCAGCTGTAACTCGTATTGCGCGATTCAGGTTTTGTTTATGTGCCATTTGTAGTTGGGAGTGTCAGATTGGCATCGGTAGATGACGACCACATTGACGACAACTTTGGTGTAATGGTTAAGAAGTTGTCTATTAACCAAGAGGTCGCGGGTTCGATCCCCGCACTCTACAAACATTTGTGTGCATGACCATGTCTATTTGTACTGGTCTGGGTATTATATGTATTTAAGTTTATTTGTAATACCACTGTTGATTCTGATATCTGTAACACAAGTGCTTTAGCTACTTACCACGAAGCCAGATCAATGTATGTGATGTTGTTGTATATTTATGTTCTTTTATATATATACATTACTCTGGCTCCAAAGTAGCAGAAGAAAGCATGTGGATTATAGAAACAACGAAGGTACCACAAACACCCGTGACAACATTATATAGGCTAGGATTAAGTTCACGGGGTTTAAAATGGCCGGTTAAGACTTAATCAGCCAATTTTTGACAGTGTCAGTGTCAATATCTATACTAAAATTTGACAAAATCCGGCTGTTTCCTAAACCGTTGGTTAAATTACCTTGGTGAAATCAGGGCTAAAAATTGGTTTCTAAAATTGTCTTACCGAAAGGTCACGGGCACGATTCCACAAGATTTTTTACTTAGGGCTAATATTTCAATAGTCAGATAAATAGTAGTCGGACTGTTATAAAATCAATTTATTTTTGTAAATAGACTCACAAGTAGCACTTTTACACGTCCCAACATATAAATTAACCCTACCACCGCTTCGGGACAATTTGAGCCAGTGCTGAGAAGAGTTATAATAAGCTGACCGAATTTATATTGAATAAAAAAACTAAAAAACACGCTAACTAAAAAAGAGAAAATCATTTCTGAGTACAACGAATTTATACTACAGCAGAGTAAAAAGCGTGGGGTGCACTTTATGACGTTTTCGTACTTCTCTTTTTATATCTGCCAATAATAGGATGATTTTCACATACTTACAACTACTATACGAAGCACCCCACGCTTTTTACTCTACTGTAATTTAAATTCCGTGTACTCAGAAATTATTTTCTCTTTTTAACACGCTTTTATTAGCTTGACCTGTATGTAACTATGTATGTATGTAACGGAATCTTTGCACTTCATTTTCACCTACTTCTAGGAGTCTGATTAACATGGAAATTTGCACAGGGGTCAAGGACCGATGACAATGCAATAATTTGATAAGAGTTTTTGATTATCCTTATTAACTAAAAAAATAAAATTAATTTTAATATTGCTGAAATCGCCTTCTTACATTTTCCGCACGGCGCCATCTCTTTCACAAATATTACGAAAGTATCTAGTAGCGTTCGCTTAGCTAGTTAGTTTCGATAGCAATCATTAGATGTCGCTGCTAATGCTATGCAGTTTTAACTGATGCAATTGATTTGCACTAGAAGCTCTGTATTTTGCCAATAGATGTCACTATTAACTAACACATTAAGTGTAGTAACTATTTAGTAATCTGTGATTAAGTACCAATGAAAATGCAATAATTTGGAGATTTAACTAAAAAAAATAAAATAAAAAGCGAGTCGGACTCGCGCACCGAGGGTTCCGTACAAACCTGCAAGGTTTACAAAGTTCGTTCATTCGAACAATCGAGTCATAACTATGGTATTTTTATTGCAAAATGAAATTCATAACATTACAATGCAACGATATTAAATACCCTAGATACACTGACAGCGCTCGAAAAATGTCTCGCAAAACGAGTGCTTAAACACGCCTTAAGCACTCGTTGGCTTGTAGTCGCGCGCGGACCGTGCTAGCGTCAGTATGCCGAAGTGCTCCGTGAAAAAGTGCAAAAACAATACTTTAACCACTCGAAAAAGGATGGAGTTTCGTATTTCCGGTAAGGTATTAATCCATCTTTGATAAGAGAATGCATTAGTGGTGCAAAGTTATCTTTAAACGTGCTAAAATTGTAATTTTATAAAAAAATCTGAAGAAATCAAACGCGCGACTGGCTTTATAGTTGTCCCTTTCCCACGCGCTGCGGTCTAAATGCTTCTAACGCATTCACACAGAGTAATATTTGGAACATAGTAATGGAGTCGCGTTGTACTAAAGATTATTATGGTAATTTTGGAGGAAAAGGAATGTAAATATTGTTTACAATATTCGACAAGAAATTTTATTACTAGTGGATATCGTTATAAAATATTATCTGTATCATTTCAGATTTCCGAAAAATGAAATAAAAAGAGAAAAGTGGCGAAACTATTGTCTAATCAAGACAATTTATTTTCAGATCGATCAAACAACATCAC
This sequence comes from Pyrausta despicata, assembly GCA_963921415.1. NCBI lineage: Eukaryota > Metazoa > Arthropoda > Insecta > Lepidoptera > Crambidae > Pyrausta > Pyrausta despicata. Next base: position 964,188 of record OY992871.1, on the reverse strand, counting down.
CCGGAAATGCTGTACTGTCAACACCAAACATAGAAAGTTCAATGAGTTCGCTATCGAGCACATCCAGTACCAGCATACTTAAAGCACAGTCAATAGATTCACAGCTAGTCCACGCAGGCTAAGCCGCTGGCGGAAAGCTAGTTAATAATAGAACTAGTTAGTCATAAACAAGTAAAGGTTTTTGGAGTTTACTGTTTAATAATCGATTTTATAAGGCCGAGGTATGAAAATACGTAAAATCAAATTCTCAACAACAAAATCTAAAAAAAATCCGATGTCACGCGATGTTACACGAAAATGTCACAGCGCGACCGGCGATGTCACACGATGTGACCCGAAGACGCATCGGTCATTTTCTGACACATTCAACCGAGTATTGTAAAGGTGTATTGTAGTATGTATGTATTATGGAGACTATTGTTTATATTTCTATGGTTTTGTTATGTATTTCAACAGATTCATTGTATAATTAATAAAAATTAATGTATCATACATGCCTTTAGTATCATAAAAAATACATTCATTTATCCTTATTCCCTAATCTATTAAATTTTTATAACCGTTCTTAAGGAGTAAACTCCAGTCGTGCGTCGGAGCTGACACACACACTTTAAATTATTTTACTCAAATACATTTTATTTACACCGACGACGACTCTTCTTACTCTGTTCTAGATCAAAAAATTCTATGATTTCCAAACAGCGCAGGCAGAACTAAACCTTATATCTTTTGTTTTACAGGCTACATTCGTCTTTACAGCAATAAAGCAATAAAATTTTATGAGCTTGTTGCCTGCGTACATTCAAAAATGTCATAACTCTGGGATGAGTACATTTAAAGTGAGATCGTATTTTAGTGATTTAAGGTCAACTTTTGAATATTAAAATTAAAGTTGATATTATTTTTGTTCCACAAGTCCCTCCCGCCGTTGCAACTACTTTCGGGACAGTTTTTGAAGGCGGTTTTCTATGCAATGTTGCTTCTAGGGTATTTAAATTCGTTGTTACAATGGGGAAAGATGGAGGAGCATAAGACAAAGATCTCTTTATCGTTTAAGTAATCCTTTATTTTATATTAACACATATCATATAACTATAATATTACTGAAACACTTATAACCAACAATAAGAAATATAATAATGTCATAAATTTTAAGCTAATCGGAATTTTGCTGTAAGCTATTGCTTCTTACCAAATTTCGAGATTCTATGTCAACGGGAAGTGGTCTTTAGGTTTTAATTCCCTTGCGTGTAGTTGCGAGTTTCAAAATATGCGGTATCAATGGTTGTACTTTTGCGTTTTGCGTTGACTTAGAATTTTTTTTTTCACGGGTTAAAGGCAATTAGATCTAAGTATTTGATATGAATTTCAACTTGATAGCTCTACGCGTTCATGAGGAAAAAAGTAATAAGTTTATATTTATTAAAAAATATATATATTGTAATGTAACTAAAAATTTAAGGTTTTCGGAATTTTTCCTTTATGTGTGCTATAAAACGTTGCTTCATGCCAAATTTCAAGATTCTAGGTCGACTGGAAGTACCCTTTAGGTTTTGATTCCCTTGCGAGTACTTGCGAGTTTCAAAATATGCAGCTTAAATTGCTGTTTCTTTTAATTGCGTTGACATAGAAGTTTGATTTTGTTACAGCTTAAAGGTATTATAGACCTGAGTATTTGGTATGAATTTCAATTTAATACCTCTACTACGCGTTTATGAGGAAATGGGTAGTAAGTTTAAAATGATTAAAAAAAAAAATATTATGTGATGTAACTAAAAATTTATGGTTTTCGTAATTTTTCCTTTATCTATGCTATAAGACGTTGCTTCGTACCAAATTTCAAGATTCTGAGTTCACGGGAAGCACCCTGTAGGTTTTGATTCCCTTGCAAGTGTCGAAAATTTGCGGCATAAACGGCTGTATCTTTTGATTGCGTTGGTTTAGAAGTTTGATTTTTTCACAGCTTCAAGGGACAGTAGAGCTGAGTAATTGATATAAATTTCAGCTTCATACCTCCACGCGTTCCTGAGAAAAAGGGTCTTGACAGACGGACGGACGGACAGACGGACAACAAAGTGATCCTATAAGGGTTCCGTTTTTTCCTTTTGAGGTACGGAACCCTAAAAACTAAAAAAACACGCTTTTATTGCTAACTAAAAAAGAGAAAATAATTTCTGAGTACACGGAATTTATATTACAGTAGAGTAAAAAGCGTGGGGTGCTTCGTATAGTAGTATGTGAAAATCATCCTATTATTGGCACGTATAAAAGTATGAAAACGTCATAAAGTGCACCCCACGCTTTTTACTCTACTGTATTTAGTTAGCAATAAAAGCGTGTTTTTTAGTTTTTAAACTTTTATTTATTTTTATTTTTTAGTTAATAAGGATAACGGAAAACTCTTATCAAATTATTGCATTGTCATCGGTACTTAATACGTGTGCAAAGTTTCAAATTAATCCGATTTCTGGAAGTTGGTTACATACATTCATACATACACCCCGATCTAATAAAAGCGTGTTAAAAATTAATTAGGCTCTAAAAAGATAGGTTATTTGTTTGTTATTATACCTGTCTGTGCCCAGCACACATTCCACCCCGCTTTTTTCCTTGTCCAGCACTGGGCAGTACTTCAGGGTTCTCTTGTAGGACCCTCTGCCTTCCACCACGCACAGGCGAACTGAAAAAAAAACAAGAAAAACGGCCACTTTAAAAAACTTTTTTTTCCTCTTTCTTATCATGTAAATAACCGTTACATTACAAAACACTTAACTAACTTAGTTAGTACAAGTAAACCACGAGGGTTTGTAAAAAATATACTAAGGGTTACAAATATTTATTTTTTTAAAAATTGGTTGCCTGTAAAGTCGGTATACGGGCGAAAGTTTTACGTGACAACGACTTTGAGTGGTAAAATAATTTTAATGTGAATATTCATTCGTATAACATGAACCGGTGTGTATGCCTATCTCTCTCACTCTCTCTCTCTCTCTCGCTCTGTCTCTCTCGCTCTTAGGCGGGTTAACTGTGCTCGAGTGGAAGGGACGCGTGCCATTCTCGTTATACGTGAACGACATTCCGAAAACTCCTGGCACAGAGCTAGCACTATTCGCGGACGATACCGCCCTCTATATCTCCGGTCGTAACCGGAATTACGTAATCATCGCGCTCCAGCGTGCAGTCGTCTCCCTCGGCGAATGGTTCAGGAGGTGGCGCATCGAGGTGAACCCCGAGAAAAGTGCAGCAGTGTACTTCTCTCGCGGTACATTCGCGGCGCGGCCTCCTCCCAAGCGTCGAGGAGTCCTCACTCACGTCTCGCTATTTGGCCAGCAGATCCCCTGGGTGAAGCAAGCCAAATATCTAGGCGTGACGCTCGATCGTCGCTTATCATTTCGGCCGCACATAACTCGTGTGCTCGGTCGAGCCAAGTTCTACCTCTCTCGTCTTTACTATCTTGTGAATAGTAAAAGTAAATTGTCGCTTAGAAACAAGTTGACTCTTTACAAAACCTGCATTCGGCCGGTACTGACTTACGCCAGTCCGGTCTTCGCCCACGCGGCACCAACATCAATCTCGAGGCCCCAAAAGCTTCAAAACTTATTCCTTCGTCGAGCTGCGGACGCCCCATGGTTCGTTCGCAACTCTGACTTACACCACGACTTCGACCTGCCATCTATTACCAAATTCATGAAGGATGCGTCTAAACGCTTCTTCGATAAGGCAGTTGTTCACAAAAATCCGCTTATTGTGAAAGCGGCTTCCTACTCTCCTCAAAAGGATGTTCATTCTCGGTTCCGTCGTCCCAGGCATGTCCTGGACGACGCAGACGACTCTATCACTCTACTCAATTCCACACTTGCCTTAAGCAGTCGAAATTCAGTACAACATATTAGCTCTGTCCGCCGCACCCGCCATAGGGTGCGGGGACCCTCATCACACTTTGGCAATCACAGACATGTGGTTGGCCGCTTCTCACCCGTGAGCCATGCGGATGTTGGTTCAAGCCGAGGTCCGAACCTACTTGAGGTGCCCTTGAGCCCAAGTCCGTTTCCCCGATCGGGCCCGCCAGCAAGGAGCCCGACAGTGATCCGACCTGCATCATGCAGCGAGGTTCCTGCGGTGCCACCTCTGACGGGTTCGCCAATTGGTAGAGTGCCTTCTGCACTCTACTCGGCCCGATCAAGTCCTCCAGTAAGGGACACGTCGCGGACGAGTCTGAGTCCCCCGAGCACGGGGGGTTCCTCAGGCCCGGCCACGGCGTCGTAACCGCTGGAGCGACTTTCATCGGCGGTTGCGCCTTAAGCGCCCGCCTTCTGCCCGGTTAAGCTGATAAAGCCTTCCTCCAAGGCTTCAGCGACAGTCCATTCAAAAAAAAAAAAAAAAAAAAAAAAGGACGCGTGCCTTTCACTTTTTATGTCTGTCTCACTCGCTCTTAGGCGGGCTAACCATGCACGAGTCGAAGGGACGCATGCCTCTCACTCGCTCTCATTGTGAGCGCATAACGTGAGCGGAGCGTAACGCAGTTTCTTGAAGTGTCACCCGGCAAACCAATTTATAAGACGTTGTCACGTCAATAAAAACAAGAATTGGACAAATAATATAAGCCGTTTGGTTAATAGATTAATAATGTAATTATTGCTTATTACCGGAAAGAGAACCTTAGAGAATTAGAGAGAGACAGTTTAATTAATCAGTTATTTAGAGACCTAGGCATAGGGTATGCGCTAATAACACTGCACACTCTGTTAGACTAAAAGTAGTTATAGTTACTAGCTCCATGTAAGGCATGCCAAAATACATAACGAACCTACGGATATATTATTATATTACATATATACACAGATATTTTATGTAGGTACCATACGATCAGATTCTGATTTAACTAAAAAATCGGGTGTCAGTAAAGTCGGCTTACTGACGATAGTTGAACGTGACAACGTCATAAGATTGTGACTCTTTGTCGCTTATTTCGCGCTCTCGCTTGCACTTCAAGCCTTAAATGGAACGCCTCAGAGCAAGGTAACGCCGCATGAGTCATGTTTTTTGGTGCGTGCAGCCGGCTTCATCGAATAATAAGACGTTGTCACGTCAAAATCTTAACAAACAAATAGTATAATACGACCACTATTGTCCACCATTTTATACAGCCTTGTAGGACTGAGGCTGAACTTAAAGTCTTAAATCTTAAGTCTTAAAACTTATAGTCTTGAGTCCTTTCAGTTTAGTTTGGTTGTAATTTGACGCTATGAAACTGAAAGTATATGTAATAGTAGGATAGCAAGACTCGAACAGAAGTAATTGGTGCCTGCAAAAAATCGCATCCTGTCCGAAATCATTGACCGAAACTAATTTAAAAATAAAATCAAAAAATAAACGATCAAATAAATTATTTTACTGTGTATCAAACCTTGAATCAAAAGGTCAAAGTGAAGAATGTAGGTTTAACACGACTCATTTTATTACCAGTAGGTTAATTTATTACGAAAACGATTGTTTGAATGTTTTGACAGTAAGTAAACCTACGCAAACTTAGCTGTCTGGGTTCGTGACCTTAAAAGCTAATGGGGATCTGTTTCATAGGTACTTTATACCTTTATTAAAACCTCTTATGTTATGTACCCACTTATGTACTACTTATAATCCTTGAAATAAAAAGACACTATTAGTTAGGTACTGAGATATTCAGTTATGTAATGATTGTCATTTTAAAATGTCAAAATCCGCATCTGTACGTGGGCCAAACTGAAAGTTTTGCGTAACTCATAAATAAAACAATTAATTTGTATCATATTATATTTACTGCTTTTCAAAGTATTCTCCGTTGCATTTTAAACACTTTTTCATCCGTTCAAACCATTTTTGGAAACACGAGGACCATTGGTCTGAGGGTATGTTTTCTACGTGCTGGTTGAACGCAATCACTGCCTCTTCTGGCCCCGTAAATGTCGAACCTCTCATTAAATCTTTGATTTTTGGGAAAATGAAGAAATCGCAAGGTGCTAGGTCTGGACTGTGTGCGGGATGGGTCACGAGCTCTATGTTTTCAGAAGCCAAAAATGACTTTGTTTTTTTCGCGGTGTGCGCCGAAGCATTGTCGTGGTGCAACAAAATGCGACTTCTAGGTCGTTTTTCCCTTACTTTTTCTGAGACATTGGGTAAACACATAGTGGTGTACCATTCAGCATTAACGGTTTTTTGTTGCTCAAGTGGGATCGTGCAGACAGGACCCGTCTTGGAGAAAAAAAACGCAATCATTTGTTTGCCCACGCTTCTCGTTTGCCTCAATTTTGTTGGTTTGCTCTCACCTTCAAACACCCACACAGAAGATTGTTGCTTTTTTTCTGGAGTATAACAATATATCCATGTTTCATCACCTGTTACGATGTCATACACAGCATTAGAATGTCCGTGATTGTACTTTAATAGCATTTCTTTACACCAATCCACACGATTCCGTTTTTGTTCTGGAGTGAGTTCGTGAGGAATCCATCGGCAACAAAGTTTCCTAACTTTTAAATGATCATGTAAAATTTTCTGAATTTGGCTCATACCAATCCCCAAATGTCCTCGAATCTCCTCATAAGTGATACGCCGAATTTCTTCAATTAGTCGTCTGACTGTAGCCACATTTTCCTCCGTGATCGCAGTTGAGGGTCGACCTTCACGAATTTCATCATGGAGAGAAACACGGCCGCGATCAAATTCAGCATACCAACGCCTTACAGTGCTCAGATGTGGTGCTTCTCTCCCAAAAGCATTTTGAAGACGAGCAGCGCAATCTTGCGGAGAAAGCGAACTTTTAAAATCATAAAAAATCATCGCCCTAAAATCTTTTCGTGTTAGTTCCATTTTTGCGACGGACAACGAACTTCAATTTGAGATAAAAAACAATTGACAAGTGACATCCCGCCAGAATTTATTTTCATTAACTAATGAGATTTCATGTTTTAAAAAAATATAACATTCGAAATTCAAACATTTACGGGTGGCCAGCTACGCAAAACTTTTAGTGTGAACTAGGTACCTATCTGGTGCCCGCGGCTGGCTTCATTAACACGCTTTTATTAGATCGGGGTGTATGTATGTATGAATGTATGTAACGGAATTTTTTTAAGATCAATTTTCACCAATTTCCAGAAATCGGATTAATTTGAAACTTTGCACACGTATTAAGTACCGATGACAATGCAATAATTTGATAAGAGTATTCCATTATCCTCCTCCATATGTTATTTAGGTTAAAATCAGGGTTGTTAAGGATGCAAAAATAAGAATTTTCCATTATCCTTATTAACAAAAAAAATTAGTTTAAACAAAAAACACGCTTTTATTGCTAACTAAAAAAGAGTTTACGGAATTTATATTACAGTAGAGTAAGAAGCGTGGGGTGCTTGGTATAGTAGTATGTGAAAATCATCCTATTATTGGCAACTATAAAAAGAGAAGTATTAAAACGTCATAAAGTGCACCCCACGCTTTTTACTTAACTTAATTTTGATTTTAAATTTTACTAAGTTGCTGTGCCCTAGCCGGGCGTCACTGTGCTAAGTACGAGTAGTTTACTCATAGGTACATAAGACTGTAACACCTTACTGTAACGTGTGACTTGCAATAAATATTATGATTATGAACCTTTTCTTTTTTGTAATACCCTAAATACCTACCTAGTTGACATTTAAAATTCATCAAACACAAGGATATCCCGAGCAAAACCGACAACGCGGCAAATAACTTAGTCAAATTGTCATCATCACGTATTGAAATTACATATTAATTATTAAAGCACGGTTCGTCTCTGCGTCATTCAAGGATGTTTCCATAATAATCATAATTAAAATTTTATTAGACCTTTCTTTGCAAAATAATTTACTGGATTTTACCGTGACGTGACTTCATTTCATGAGATTGATAAACCATATTTAGTGTGCTATGAAAATATGTATGTCTCATCATTAAATACGAGTACATGTTACTTTATGATGAGACATATTTTCATGACACGCTAAATATAATTTTATCAATCTCATGAAATGAAGTCACGTCATGGTAAAATCCAATATTTTTTTAATAATAATACTTAATACATAATTAATATTGATTAATAAATGGAGACACCACAACACATAAGGACACTCTGATGCTACCGAAGTGAGTTACCTTAGTTTTTTGAGATTTTCTGTCATGAATTTCTCAAAAACAGCTCGGAGTCGGGAAGTTGGCGGTGTGACACCCCCGTTCCTCGGTGCGCACTTTAAGGAGTTGGTCCTGCACCTGATCTCTCTCCGGTCATGTCGGATTGCCGTCTCACCGAACTTTGAGAGTGATAGAACAGTGAGTGCACCTGTGTATTGCGCTCACACTTGTGCACTATAATATATCCTGCGTAGTTGGCTGATCTCTGTTCAGATTGGCCACCGTGGTCGAAGTCGGCCAGGAGGATATTAGATAGCTTAAACACTTGTGTTCTGGATATCTATCAGAACGATGATACCACAAACACCTAGATCCGGGACTACATAGAAAAATAGTTTTTTACTCGGTCTCGGTCCGGGTATCGAACCCAGAACCTCAGAGATGGTGGCACCTTGAGACCGATGCGGTATTACGTACGAAATTTAACTAAATCGTACGGTCAGATTTAGTTGCAGTAAGTTCCAAAAAATATATATTTATTTAGATTACCTAGGTACTTACCTCGTTGGTGTAGTGGCAAAGTTTCTGCCTTACATCCGAGAGGTCCTGGGTTCGAATCCCAGGTCGAGCCAAAATAGTTTCTGAGATTTTCTGTCATGAATTTCTCAAAAACAGCTCGGAGTCGGGAAGTTGGCGGTGTTACACTCCCGTGCCTCGGAAAGCACGTTAAGCCGTTGGTCCTGCGCCTGATCTCTCTCCGGTCATGTCGGATTGCCGTCTCACCGAACTTTGAGAGTGATGGAACAGTGAGTGCACCTGTGTATTGCGCGCACACTTGTGCACTATAATATCTCCTGCGTAGTTGGCTGATCTCTGTTGAGATTGGCCGCCGTGGTCGAAATCGGCCAGGAGGACTATATATAAGGTACCTAATACTATGTTAACATGCTTCTCCGATAAGAATAAGTACCTAAACAGGTTTAATCGATATAATACGTCTTCGATATAATTTAATTAAGCAACACATTAACGACAAAAGACTTGACCGATAAGGATGTGACTAACTTTACCGGTTTCTTATGCGTAGGGCTTATTAAAAAACCTTTTGTTTAATCTTGTAGGCAGGTACCTACTGAAGGCGTAGAGTAGTTGTTATCGTGTTTCTTTTGTTTTCTTTTTCATTTAATATCTTTTAAAATATTACGTAAAGTTTAGTTTGTCAGACCATATTATTAAACTGCTATGGTTTGCGATAGTGCTGCCTTTAATCTCTTTTATATAAAAATGAATTGCTGTTCGTTAGTCTCGCTAAAACTAAAGAACGGCTGAACCGATATGACAATAGTCTCTAAATTTTCGCGGAAGTCCAGGGAAGGTTTAAAAGATCAGAAAATTATAAAAAAAACAACGTGGGGAAAAGGACAACGTCTGCCTGGTCCGCTAGTATTAGATACAATCCATACTAATACAAATTATAAATGCGAAAGTAACTCTGTCTGTCTGTCTGTTACTCAATCACGCCTACACTACTGAACAGATTTAAATAAAATTGGGTAAGGAGATAGCTTGAGATTTCAGAAAGGACATGAGTTACTTTTTTACGCATTCCCATGCGTTGTTTTCCCGCGGTCAAAAGTTGGGAAAATTTAATTTTCGGGGAATCTGATCGCTTTCACTCCTAATAACCAAAGATTTGGAATTATACATACAATTTGGAATTATATTTGAATAAAATTGGTATTACGTGGGTATATATTCGAATGTCCTGGACATTCGAATATAGAAGGAAACGAAGTAGCTGATAACCTCGCCAGAGAGGGCGCCGATAACCCTCAAATCGGCGTAAAACCGTTTTGTGGCATCACCAAGCAACGAGCCACTACGCTACTAACCATTCTCTATAAACAAGAGGCAATTAAGTGGTGGAAGTCTACTTCAGGACAAGAACACTCAAAAGCACTCATTCAGGGATACAGCAACAAAGTAACTAAAGAGCTGTTAAAGTTCAAAAGATACAAAGCTTGTGCTTTGACCAGAATACTAACAGGTCACTGCAAACTAAACAAACACATGGCAAACATGAATATGACAGAAGACGCTCTGTGCAGATTCTGCCACACAGAGGAGGAAACGGCCATGCATATTCTCTGCTCATGCGGCCCGCTTATGAGCAAAAGAAGTATCCATCTCGGGCGGCACATCATGCGCCCGGATGAGATAACAGAAGTCACGCTCCAAAGAGTCTGGCAATTTATAGACTCAACGGGACTAAGCAGTGAACTGTAAATACAAAGGGCTGCCACAATAGATCAAACTTGGTCGAGTTGGCGATAAGAAGGCCCATAAACCCAATAATAATAATATTACGGGAAAACAACGCATTCCAAAAACCGGCCAAGTGCGTGTCGGACCACGCATAAAGTAGGGTTCCGTATTCCGTTCAATTTGGCACCGCGCTGTTTTGCATTTCTTGCATCATCATCATCTCCCTAGCCGTCAATGTCATTATTGTAAAGTATATATTTTTATGTAATTTATAATTTCGAAAATATTCATCACAGGATACCCGAAACAATTTTAAAAAGAGTTTTCGTGTCTGTTTCTTTACGTGAGAGATTTGAAGTTTATAGGTCTTAAGAAGATAAGACAAGAAATTACAGGGGGGGAGGGGGACACCGTGTAAACGACTTGGGCGGGCTATAACTCGCAAATGGTAAAGCTGATAAACGATACCCCACACAAGGGGGTGCACTCAAAAAAATAATTCACCCCCCCCTCCCTTTATATGTATAGGGAGGTACCCTTAAAAAGGGGTAATTTAAATTTTTCGTATTTTTAAAAATGAGATCTAACTAGGACGGACTGAACGATCTTAAGACGGTCCCTTGTTGGACTACGGACCCTAAAAACCACCTAATGCGAACGAAGTCGCGGGTAAAAGCTAGTATTACATAAAGTATGGATTGTAAGAGCATAATATTCAACCGCTATGGATTGCAGTTGTGCTGCCTTTTATGGTGTGTGACGCGTCCCCCATAACTTGCCTGTTATATACAGGTGTCTCAAAAAGAGCGTGCCAAACTTAAAGAGACGATAGACTAATAGTTGGCCATATCTGTATATAGAAAAGAAAGTGGTGTTAGTTACACTATTTATAACTCAAGAACGGATGAACCGATTTGGCTGAAAATTGGTGGAGAGGTAGCCTAGAACCAGGAAACGGACATAGGATAATTTTTATTCCGTTCGACCGCGATCTCGAAAACAAAGGGATTCCACGCGGACGAAGTCGCGGGGAGTCCACTAGTTTTATTTAAAAAAAAACCATAATTAGGCCTCCTGCACACGATGCCGTCACCGTGCCGACGCCGCGCCGACGCCGCACAATTACACTGTAGATACGAGTCGCGCGAAGCTCGCCACCGCGCCGCCGCCGCGCCGCCACCGCGCCGACGCCGCAACCGCGCGCGTTCCCCTCCCTCCGTCTTCATTCCTTTTCCGACCGCTTACGAAAGTGCACGCCGCGAGATCGCACGTAACGCAAACATGTCTAATATAATGAAAAAAAAGAAGTTTGTGCTTGCTTACTATATGTATAGAAAATGGCAAAAAGAACGTCGAGTTAAAAAGTTGTGGGTTCATCCTATGCTGTTGGCACGGGAGCAATATGGTGAATTTCATACACTTTACGAAGATCTCCGAAAAGACGAGGTCAAGTTTTGTGATTATTTTCGAATGAATTACAAGACATTTGATAAATTATTAGATTTATTAAAGAACAAACTGCAACACACAAATACAAATATGCGAGCAAGTATATCTGCTAAGGAGAGATTGGTTGTTACATTAAGGTATAGTAATTATTCTTAATTATTCTTAGTAATTATTTAATCATTCTGATGTAATGTAGAAAAATCTAAATCAATCAAGCTTGAAGTAGATGGACTTGGGATGCTTTGTAATGAATCGTTTTCAATGCTATAACTCGAAGCCTGTGATTGAACTCTTGTACTGGGTCCAGCAGCTGTATTGTAACCGTAGTGTGCCGGGGTGTCCATTGCATCTGCTGTGCGTGAATGATGTGGAGCGCTATAACTATTTTTAAATTGAATATTTCTTATAATATTCAATACTTGATACTGGAATTCAACAATGTCTTCGTCTTTGAAGCGTTCCACGGTAGGAGCTATACCTTTAAAAAAAGACATCATTCTACTATCGTCATCTTTTTCTAACGATTCCATAAACATAATCATTTTCTTATCTACAGGATTTATTTCTTCGTTTTTCTTTCTTTTGTTGACATTAGCAACTTCAGAATTTTTTTCTTCCGGCATGTTTGATGGGCGGAGATCTTCTAAGCGTCGTTCCAGGGATGTTGAAATGATATAAAACGCCGACTTGCTTGATGAACGTATAATGAATATGAAATTTACAGAGCAATGGTAAGTGTACGTGTGTCGTGCGCGGCGTTTGAGCGAGAACCAAAACAAGGAGGGGCGCGAGCGGCGGACTGGTTTAGTGAGGCGCCGTAATCTTGCGTTGACAGGCTCCCCGGGTTGGAACGCCTCGTTCCAAGAAGTCTTCTTCATTGGGCAGCCGGCAGAGCCTATTATAAGCTCTTCGAAGCACTCCAGTTGCAGTGGTGACGTCTGCGACGCGGGTGATACCATCGCAGCCGGGGTGCAGGCAGGAGACACGCCCGAGCAGCCAGCGGTTGGGCGGAAGACGGTCATCTTTGATCACTACCAGGTCTCCAATGCGCAATTCTTCACCAATGGTGCGCTTCCACTTTGTTCGTTTCTGCAAATCTGAAATGTACTCTCTATAATAACGATTCCAGAAATGCTTAGTCAAGACCTGTGCCCTTTCATAACGTGGTAATGTGCAGATCCGGGGTGTTTCCTCCACATCAATCTGCGAATTAGGTAACATTGTGAGTGTTCGTCCTATAAGAAAATGAGATGGGGTCAATGGAGTTAGATCGTTTGGATCTGATGAAAGAGGTGTCAATGGACGTGAATTCAGAATTCCTTCGATACAAATAAGAGTAGTGTTCATTTCTTCATACGTTAAGTTGGCTAGGGATAGAACTCTTTTTAAATGATGCTTAACTGACTTCACAGAGCCTTCAGCTAGGCCATTGAAATGTGGACTATAGGCAGGACTGAATTTGAAATCTATAGACTGCTCCGCCGTTTTCGAACTTATATCATCACAATTTGTTTTCAAAAATTTGGAAAGTTCATTAGCGGCACCTACGAAAGTAGTACCGTTATCTGAGTAAATGTAAGCAGGCTTACCTCTGCGAGCCACAAATCTGTTTAGGGCAGCTAAAAACGTCTCAGTACTGAGATCTGTAACCAGTTCCAAATGTACTGCCCTTACAGCTAAGCAGACAAACACACAAATGTAAGATTTAATTAATCGACAACCTCTACCTTTCCTGTCGGCTATCAAAATCGGACCAGCATAATCGACAGCAGTGTTAAAGAAAGGAAATTGGCTATGTAGTCGTTCTTGCGGCAGGTTCGCCATTATAGGTTGAATAGACCTTCCCGCAAACCTGCAACATGCATGACATTCGTGTGTTATATCTTTCTGGCTAGATTGCGACCGCCTAGTATCCAGAATTTGTGTCTTAAAATGGACAGCATTAACTGAGGGCCTGCATGCATAAGTAGAACGTGATAATGTCTAAACAATAATTTAGTTATATGGTGTGATGCATGAAGTAGTATTGGATGCTTTGTGTCGTAGTCTAAATTTGAATTAGATAGTCTGCCGCCAACACGAATTAAATTTTCCTTTGACATAAAGGGGTTAAATTTAATAATTTTGATTTGACTGGTATTTGTTTATTTTTATATAAGTAAGAATATTCGGTTTTGAATGTATCTAACTGTACCACTTTACATAATGCATATGTAGCAGAATTCAACTCTTTAATCTTTAGATGACCGCAAAATTTGTTACTAGGTTTCCTACAATTATGTATGAATCGCAATACGTACGCGGTCACTCTATTTAGTTTAGCAAAGTTTGAATAATTATGAAAATAGTTATTATTTTGTTCGGTCACAAAATTGCACTCAACTTTCGTCTCGGGTAAAGAGGTAGGTTCATAGCCAGACTGAGCCGGCCATTGAGATTCTGATTCGAAAAATCTGTCTAGTTTGTTTTGTAACTCAACATCATTCAAAAAATGGCAGTGGACTGTACTTTTATTAGAGTGTTTACTATTTGTATTTTGTGATTGCATTAAACCTGACACTAACCAGCCGAATTTAGTTTTACTCATGATCGGTTTATTTTTACCTAAAGAAATACGCTCATCACCCAGTACATTCCAAAATACGTCAGCGTTGAGTAGTAAGTCAATGTCTGGAGGGTATGTTAAATGTAGGATCAGCTAACTTTATGTGTTTTGGAATATTTAACTGTGCGATGTCAAAGTAAGTGGCAGGCAACATTTTAGTTATGTGTGGTATGATAAAACAATCAATATTGGTTGTGTATTTTTCAGTTTTAGAAGATATTGTAACCTTAGAACGCGCGTTGATGCGAAAAGACTCGCGACTTATCCCTTCGACTTCTGTCGAAGTTGTGTAAAGAGGCAATTTTAATTTTCTACTTAATTTTTCAGAAATGAAACAAGAAGTGCTACCGTTATCTAATAAGGCGCGGACGGTGTGGTGAATGCCATCACTGCCGACCACGTCAATAAGTGCTGTGGACAGAAGTACACAGCTGTTGTGAGTGGATGACAAGACAACCTCTGTTTGTTCTGTGGTGTCGTCATCCAAAGACTGTGCCTCGTCATCGTAAGGCTCGGCATCAATGATCGGCTGCGTTGTGAGCATAACGCGCTTTTTGTCTGAGGAAGACGCGTCAGTCGACTCTTTGGGCATAACGTTAGATGTCCTGTCGCGATGCAAAAGTGTATTGTGCCGGTTACCACAGATTTTACACGGTCCTAATCTACATTTGTTTGGCTCATGCCCATGACGCAAGCAGTTAAGGCAAAGGTTTAGTTGTTTCGCCCTGCTTATTTTATTTGAAACTGATAAGGCCTTAAACTTAGGGCACTGGTAAATAGGATGGTTTTTTTTACATAAGTAACATAAGTAAAAAGTGTGTTGCGTCTGTGTGTTACTGTCTGCAATAAAAGTGCGTGATCGTGTGGTTGCTGGTTCACTGTGCCTACGTTTGATCTGGGTCAGACTTATTGTTTCAAGCAAACCCGCACGATCTTTAATGAATTTAGTGAATTTATCTAAGTCAGGCCATGTTTCGAGTTTATTAATGTATTCCTTCCAATGTCTATTGGTTGTATTGTCTAGTTTACTGGATACCATATGGATTATGAGTGTATCCCAGTTACTCGTGTTAATATTGAGATTTTCAAGAGCTCTGAGATGTTTATTCAAAGAATCAATTAAGTTTCTTAATTCAACAGATGATTCCTTTGTGATTGGTTCTATATCAAATAACGCTTGAATGTGGTTGTTAATAAGAACCTTATTGTTGTGATAACGTTCACACAATAGGTGCCACGCAATGTCATAATTCTTTGCGGAAAAGTCTATTGAATCCATAATGTTTGCAGCTTTGCCCTTTAATGATGACTGCAAATAATGGAACTTGTTGATTTTAGGAATACTATCATTGGAATGTATAAGTGACGTGAAAGTATCATGAAATCTAAGCCAATCCTCAAAGTCCCCAGAAAAGGTAGGTAGTTGAATGATAGGTAAGTTTAAAGTTGGTGTACCTGCTGTAAGGACAGTACCTGCCGCCGATGAGGTGGACGTGTCGTCCTTGCCGGGCTGCGCAGAGCTGAACCTGCTTACCAACTCGCGAGCACCTCCGACGGTCGCGTAGTAGTCGGTCTCGAACTGCTCTCGATACAGGAACTCCTTCTCGGAGTCGTTTTCTGAAATGTCCATACAACTTTCGATTTCAATCTGTAAAGCATCAAATTCCCCATACCACTCTTCAATTTTAGTTAATCTAAGGTTTAACTCACTAAGCTGTGCTGGGCTAGGCTTATCGCAAGAAGAAAGAAGTGAGAGGTATGATTTAAACTGGGTAAGCTTAGATTTGTATGAAACACGCTTTCTTTTTAATTCAAGTAAAGTAGCCATAATGATTAAATGAAGTGAGTGGAATAGGTGATGAAAATTGAAAGAAGTTTATTTTTTAAGCGTATGTAAACCTGTAAATTAAAACGATTATAGCTTTCCAAATTAAAGATCACAAAATGTAATGAAAAAGAACGAATACTTAAAGGCGTATGTGCAGTGAAGCGAAAGCGTGAATAACAATCAGCTGACGGGCCGCAAGCATAGGTGGGCAGAAAGCAAGCCAGCAGCTATGCAGCGTAGGCAAATAACGGGACGGCCTGCACCTGCGCGCGCTCCGTCCGTAGGTACTGGAATGCGATAATAAAATCACTTGAATAGATTGAAATAACTTTTGCTACACGTAATTAAAATCCGTGTAGATATGGAAAGGTCAAATGGTCACTTTACAAAAAGGGGGTAGATTTTAATAAAAGGATTAACGGAATTTTACGAAATTGAATCACTAGAATTTATAATAATGGGATTATATACTGGAACTTTTAAATGCTATGAAGGGTGCAAGGGACAGAATAAAGAAACGTTATGGAACGAACTCACAATAATGCCTTATCCAGGATGATGTTCAGTCCACGACGTCTGGCCCTGACCGTCTTGGTTTGTTGGTTTTTCAGTTGTAAATTCTCAGCCGTTTAAGGTGACTGAGACGGCATTCGAAGGCGTTGCGGGCATATAACGCTGGTAATATAACGCTGCGCCTCTAAAGCGTGAAGAACAGGATACCAGGATGCTCCGATGCTTGCGATTACCGTAGATCACGACGATGGTGATGGTTCCCTTGTTTGTAAGGAAGCTGTACGTTTCTTCAATCGCCTGGAACTAGGTACGCGTCGAGTAACTTCTCCGAAGTCCAAAGGTCGCTCGGTTGACCGTTGCGATTTTCAAAAATGGCTTGATAATGTATCCGGTATGAAGGTCCAAAACTGGGCGGAGATCTTCTAAGCGTCGTTCCAGGGATGTTGAAATGATATAAAACGCCGACTTGCTTGATGAACGTATAATGAATATGAAATTTACAGAGCAATGGTAAGTGTACTAGAGGTGTGTAGGTACTGCCAGTAATGCATTACGCGTAATATAACACGACCGCGTACTGTAACAGTACCTATTACCCGGCAAAATTTAGCATGACACATGACACTAGACATAACCTCAGCCCGCTCGCTCGCTCGCTCGGTGCCGCCGCCGGCCACCACCGCCGGCCGCGGTCGGCACAGTTCGGTCGGGATCGGGGCTCGGGGACTCTTGACGACAGAGACAGAATTTGTCTCGGTGAGTCACGCCGGTATTGCGTTATACGTTAATACGTTCTGTTTAAGGTTTACATTTCTTTGACCGCCCCGTAAGTCGTAAAATATATCATAACATTCGAGTTCGCGCGCTTTCTTTCGTTTTACTTGAATTTCATATGCTGTTTTTTCTACATTTATTAGTCAACAGTTTTTGACCTTTTTATTTAAAAGTTTAATATTAAAATATAATGCCTTGTTAAATAAAATCGTTACTGATGGCTTATAAACTTTATACGTAACTATGCGTGGTGAATGGTTCAATATTTATACGATCTTTATAATTATAACGCATGTCGTCACTCGTACAAGTGTAATAAAAGGTCATAAAACTATATATTACTATCACATTACACCTGAAAATTCAGTACAATAACACATAATAACATAAGTGATAGCAGGATATGCTATGCTATGTAGGCATAATGGGGAATCCTCTCCCAGGTAGGCAGGTAGGACGTATAGCGTACTGCGTACTGAGTAATGCTATGTTGCCATATTACGCGGAACGAAATGTTATGCCATATGGCATTACATCATAGAGTACTATTTTGTGCATGTCTAAAGTGTACGTGTGTCGTGCGCGGCGTTTGAGCGAGAACCAAAACAAGGAGGGGCGCGAGCGGCGGACTGGTTTAGTGAGGCGCCGTAATCTTGCGTTGACATTTGATCCAGATTGGGGTGGCCGTGTGGTAATTTTTTTCAAAAATTGTAAATTATCATAATATTGGTATTTATGTATTGGTTTTGCACCTGATCCAGATTTCGATTCACGCATCTTTTTGTCGCATTTCATCCACGCATCTCTTATATTCTTCCATTTTTGAGATATTATTTTACCTGAAATAATTAATATTAATAATCAATTTAATTTTTTTTATAATGTTTTTTCAATTGCAGGTATTTAGCAACCGGAACTTCATTAGCCGATCTTGAATATCGTTTTAGAATGGGAAAATCAACTTTAAGCGTAATCATACGAGAAGTGTGTTCTCTAATATGGTCTGAACTTTACCCAAAATATATGAAAATGCCATGTACGAAAGATTGGCTAGAAATAGCAAATAAATTTGAAGTTTCTGCTAATTTCCCTCATTGTGTCGGTGCTGTAGATGGAAAGCACATCAGAGTAATTAAACCAAATAAAACTGGATCGATGTTTTTGAACTACAAACATTACTTCTCGATTGTATTGATGGCAGTCGCCGATTGTGACTACAATTTTATTTATATCAACGTCGGTGCTTATGGAAAGGATTGTGATTCAGGTGTTTTTAAAGATACAGCTTTCTGGCACAACATGATTAATAATACTTTCAACTTGCCAGGACCTGCTTCCTTACCTAATACAAACATTGTCATGCCATATGTATTCGTAGGCGATGAAGCATTTGCACTACATCAGAATTTACTGCGCCCATATAGTAATCAACAGCTAGATGCAGAAAAGTCTGTTTTCAATTATCGGTTAACAAGAGCGAGACGATATGTAGAATGTACCTTTGGGATACTGGCTAATAAGTGGCGAATTTTTCATCGACCTTTAAATGTATCATTGGATTTGGCTGTTAATGTTGTGAAAGCTTGTTGTTTATTGCAAAATATTATACACAAAGAGGAGGGCGTAAAAAGGGTGCAAGAAACTCTAAACGGGTGTGAATTAGAGGAGCTTTTACCATTTGATTCAACAGAAATGGTTCCTACAACAGCAAATGATATACGTGACAAATATAAAGAGTATTTCAATTCTGAATATGGCAGTGTATCATGGCAAAATAAATATTGTTAATATGTAGCACGAAACGTGTTTCTATCTAGCGGGAACACTCAAGCTACTACTGGTAGCAAGTGATTGCTTGTTTAATGTATATACCTACCACACAAAAATACTCTCCACACACTATATAATAATATATAGATGTACCCTCTGTTGCATCACGATTTAAATAAAAAACATACCTACTGATCGTGTCTTGTCCCAATGTTCCTTTAAGTCAGCTACTTACGTATATATTTTTTCGATTGGCCCCACTGCATAGAAACACATTAACAAGAAATAAATTTTATAAAAAGATACTTACCGTATTTATTTTTCTCCGTATCAGATAGCTCTGCAAAGTTCTCATTCATTATATGGCAGATCTCAAACCAAGCTTTTATACTTTTACGCTTGTCTTTATATATTTCCAAAGTTTTGTCCCATAATACTTCTCTGTCTTCCACTAAACTTATAAACGTATCGTAATCAAAACTTTCCATGGTAATTTTTTAAAAGTCACGCACGTGCACTTGCGTAAGCGGTCGGAAAAGGAATGAAGACGGAGGGAGGGGAACGCGCGCGGTGGCGGCGCGGCGGCGGCGCGGTGGCGAGCTTCGCGCGACTCGTATCTACAGTGTAATTGTGCGGCGTCTGCGCGGCGTCGGCACGGTGACGGCATCGTGTGCAGGAGGCCTTAAAGTATCATCTTTCATTTTTATTTTTAAATCACCAATTTCGAGCCTACCTCTTGTTGCTGTGTGTGCAAATGAGCAGTTATTTATCTTAATTCTTCCTGTTAAATATTCTCGAAAATTTTATCTATCTCAGAAAAGTATATACACTCAGAATCGACTACAGAACACATTTACTTTTTAGAATTTGTGTCTGTTTATACGTCTTTTTATTTGTACGCGCATCAACTAAAAATGGGTGAACGGATTTAAACCAATCTGTCAAGAAAATTCCCTCTATCTGTTTATTAAGTATTTTTTTGCGTTCACAACGCTAAAAATCTTTTCGGCTCCGGTCATCAGGGAGGATTCCCTCTTTCTGTCAAAAAAAAATTGGTTGCCTGTAAAGTCGGTATACGGGCGAAAGTTTTACGTGACAACGACTTTGAGTGGTAAAATAATTTTAATGTGAATATTCATTCGTATAACATGAACCGGTGTGTATGCCTATCTCTCTCACTCTCTCTCTCTCGCTCTGTCTCTCTCGCTCTTAGGCGGGTTAACTGTGCTCGAGTGGAAGGGACGCGTGCCTTTCACTTTTTATGTCTGTCTCACTCGCTCTTAGGCGGGCTAACCATGCCCGAGTCGAAGGGACGCGTGCCTCTCACTCGCTCTCATTGTGAGCGCGGAACGTGAGCGGAGCGTAACGCAGTTTCTTGAAGTGTCACCCGGCAAACCAATTTATAAGACGTTGTCACGTCAAAATAATATGTAGGTAGGTACTTTATATTATTTCGTACTAGTTACCCAACTAACGTAGAAGTTACTTTTAATGGCGTACGTCATTTCGCTACACTTTAGTGTTAATAGGCTCAATTTGATTAAATTCTGAATGACATACTAAGTATACCTAATCGATTATCGATAACTTTGCGTATAGGAACGCATGTAAAAATCTTAGCTCTTACATCTATAGGTTCTTACATACTTTATTATGACATACTAGTGGCCGCCCGCGACTTCGTCCGCGTGGAAAGCCTTTATCTTAAAAATTCTTTATGAATTGTAGCCTGTATGTTATTCTGATGTATAAGCTATATTGTGGTAAAGTTTCATTCAAATCCATTCAGTAGTTTTTACGTGAAAGAGTAACAAACATCCATACATCCATCCTACTACTATTATAAAGGCGAAAGTTTGTAAGTATGGATGTATGTTCCACGCGGACGAAGTCGCGGGCGGCCACTAGTACATCCATACTTACAAACTTTCGCCTTTATAATAGTAGTAGGATTGTACGTACAGTACGTGCAGGATGCACCCGGAAAGATGGGCTCAAATCGTCACAGCCCACAGACACACAAATGGATACCAGCAGATGGCTATCGCCGTATAGGTAGACCCAAAAACAGATGGTGTGACGATTTGACGAGTTTTCTAACAGATTTCGAATCCTTAGCCGCCAATAGGGAACAGTGGAGAAGTTTGGGGGAGACCTTTGCCCAGCAGTGGGATGACTTAGGTTATTAAAAAAAAATGTACGTACACATTTATTATTATTGGGTTTATGGGCCTTCTTATTGCCAACTCGACCAATTTGATCTATTGTGGCAGCCCTTTGTATTTACAGTTCACTGCTTAGTCCCGTTGAGTCTATAAATTGTCAGACTCTTTGGAGCGTGACTTCTGTTATCTCATCCGGGCGCATGATGTGCCGCCCGAGATGGATACTTCTTTTGCTCATAAGCGGGCCGCATGAGCAGAGAATATGCATGGCCGTTTCCTCCTCTGTGTGGCAGAATCTGCACAGAACGTCTTCTGTCATATTCATGTTTGCCATGTGTTTGTTTAGTTTGCAGTGACCTGTTAGTATTCTGGTCAAAGCACAAGCTTTGTATCTTTTGAACTTTAACAGCTCTTTAGTTACTTTGTTGCTGTATCCCTGAATGAGTGCTTTTGAGTGTTCTTGTCTTGAAGTAGACTTCCACCACTCAATTGCCTCTTGTTTATAGAGAATGGTTAGTAGCGTAGTGGCTCGTTGCTTGGTGATGCCACAAAACGGTTCTACGCCGATTTGAGGGTTATCGGCGCCCTCTCTGGCGAGGTTATCAGCTACTTCGTTTCCTTCTATATTCGAATGTCCTGGTACCCACGTGAGTATGACTTTGTTGGTATTTCCCAGTACATTTAGTGTTTCAGTGCACGTTTGCACCAGTTTTGATGAATGTTCGAAGGATTTTAAAGCCAGCAGTGCTGCTTGGCTGTCTGAGTTGATGTAGATGTGTTGGTTCCGGAGTTTCTTCTCTAGGTTTATCTCTGCACATTTGTTTATGGCAAAGACCTCGGATTGGAAGATTGAAGCTTCAGTCCCCATGTTAATGCTAACTTTGAGCCTAGGCTTCTCTCCGTAGATCCCACAGCCCACATCATTTCCCTTTTTGGAACCGTCCGTATACCAGACGTGACTACCTTTCTTAAATGACATTTGACCTTCTAGCCATTTGTCTCTAGGAGGTAGTACGGAGTATAACTTCGAAAAGTTGCATTCCGTATGCATGTCGTCACTAGGCATGCTTAGAAGTTTGTTTTCAAATACTGATTCCTTGAGTCTTATCAGAATTTGAGAAGCCCATCTGACTTTCGAGCGGGTGAAGATTCTGTATATGCTCTGCTTGGCTTCTTTTTCCACGTGCATATGCAGTGGTATAAGATCCAACAAGGCATTTAGTGCGGCTCCTGGTGTCGTTGATAGTGCTCCGGTTGCTGTGATGCAGGCTAGCCGCTGTAGGCTGCTCAGTTTCTGTATTGTTGTCGCTTGGTTGACCTTGCTGCACCAGACGGCGGAGGCATAAGATACTATAGGTCTCACGACCGCTGTGTACAGCCATAGGGCAATTTTGGGTTTGAGTCCCCATCTTGACCCCGCCATTCGACAACAGCTCCACAGAGCCATTTTGGCTTTTTGAATGATATTGTCTACGTACACATACCTAGATTGTTATCTTATACCCGACGAAAAAGAGGGGAGTTATATGTTTTGTACTAGCGGGAGCGTAGGTACCAATGAAATGGATGTCGTGACAAAAAACCGCTTCGAAATCGGACCATCCGTTCGGGAGTTCCACACACACACACACACACACACACAAACAAACAGAGTTTTTTAAGGACAGTAATAAATCAATATAATTATTGGATGACGGACGTTCAACATTTAAAATATAAATAAATAAATATACAACAACATCACATATAGTTCTTTCAAATCACGAAGTCGAGCAGAATTTACTTGTGGTAAATATGTGTCCGTATATGTGTCGATGTGTGCGTGAAAACGAAAGCGGGTATGTTTAGCATAAAAATAATACCAATATTTTTGTATGTTCAATTGATAATAAAATAAAACAACAAAACTTTTAAACTAAAATGTTTATTATTTAAAATAAATAATAAATAAGGGAATGTATTAAAATAAAATTATGTTCTTCTACATTTGGGTTTAAGTTTTAATTTAAGCGAAACATAAGACTTAAATAAGGATATACAATTGAACTCAAGATATGGCAAAATTATGAAAATAAGGCTAGGCTGGAACTATTTAATAACAAATTTCTATCTATTTTTACGTATGTGAAAAATGTGTCGCCTTAATCTTCTTCGGAAAAACTGTTGCTTTCGTTAGTTTCAAAGTCAGTCGTGCTGCTATCACTTGATTCACCCACATTAATTACAAATTCAAAGTCATAATCAAAATATTTCATATACTCCTTTTCAATTTTTTCGACATGCTTGCATGTATTAAGCCAGATGTTGTTATCGATACTGTTTAAACCTTCAGCTATTAAATTTTGAACTTCTGTCATATTTTGACCAATATTTTTCGAGGCAATCTTATTTTTCAGAATACCCCAGATGTTTTCAATGGCATTTAATTCGGGGTGATATGGTGGCAGTCGTAGTATTTCGAAACCTTTGCTTTTTATTATCTCGTCAATTCTATATGAAATAAAACGCTGCTTATTTCTGATTATTAAATCATACAATTCTACATTGCGGGACAGTGCATTGAAAGGAATACCGTGTTCCGTCAGCCACTTTTGCATGTCGCTCTTGCGCGAATTTGACGTAGGTATACTACTACTTCGAGTATTATGGTAGGATGCGTTGTCCATCACTATAACAGATTTATCTGGTAAATTTGGCAGCAGCTTTTCATTCAGCCATTTGCTATAATTATTGAAATTCATATTTGAGTGATAGTCTCCAGTTGTGGATGATGCTTTGTATATTAACGAAGCATCTTTAATAAATCCACTACTGCTACTCGCATGCACTATAATAAAACGAGCACCGGTACTCAATTTTTTTAAAAATGACTTGTCTTTTGTCTTAGTATCTAGTTTTTTTTAAATTCCACGTGTTTTGACGTACGTGCGAAGTTAGCACATATGTTTCGTCTGTATATATAATGGGACGGCCTTCTTCACGGTATTCATGAATTTTTTTCAAAAAATTAAATCTCCACAATTGTATTTCATGCCTTTCTTGTAAAGATTTACGATTGTTTTCAATTTTGTTCCATTCGTAGCCCATTTTATAAGCAACGAACGTAATGTGCTCAAACATCCGTCAAAACCAATTTTTTCTCTTAATGCTGACTGAAGTTTTGCCAAAGTTGGAAGTTCATTGTGTTCTATATGAAAATTTTGAATTGTAGTTCGAATAATTTCTCGATTCATATTATCTAAATTAAATTTACCGTCTCTTTTTCGTCGCTTTTTCATGGGTGAAGTAAACTTGGTTGATGAAGATGGCAACTCTTTCTCTTCTTTTAAAATCCTACTTACTGTGCGTTCACTGACGCCTGTTGCTTGGGCAGTTCGTTCTAATATGTTTGCTAATGGACTTAGGTCACATCCATCAGTGTTATTTGCTTTCATAAAATTATATTCATCTTTTAGAAAGTGAAAGACTTTAGCAATGATTGCTCGACCCTAAAAACAATAAAATATACAATTGAATAAGTATCAAAAGACAAAACTAAACTATTACTTAAATTAAAAAATAATCATTTTTATTTAATGTCAAAACTAGAAAAAAAATATTTACCTCGCTATGGATAACTTTGCGCTTTGACATGCTGACAGTACTTCACGGCAATTAGCGTCCGGAAACAATAAACACAACTAACCTGAGCGACAGCGCGCTCGCGACTGACCGCGTCGTCATACACGCACACTATTGCATTATGCATGTACACGTTTAAAAACAAATAAAGACTACTCGCCTTCGTGAAATGCAAGAACTGTACCTACATTGATCTGACACCCTGGTAAGTAGCTTAAGCACTTTTGTTACAGATATCAGAATCAACAGTGGTATTACAAATAAACTTAAATAAATACAAAACATCCAGACCAATTCAAATAGACAAGATCATGCACACAAATGTTTGTACAGTGCGGGGATCGAACCCGCGTTCTCGATTACTAGTTCACTTTTTGACTATTACAACAAAGTGGTCAAATAAAATAAATTCCAGCCAGGTATTTACTAATAGTTAATTTTATAAATATTAAAGTAAATTTATTATTTTTATAAATTTTATTACTAAATTTTATAAACCTTTAAAATCGTGCGTAAAAATATACTTAAGTACTAAGCATTTCTAAATTGGCAATGTTTTTGTATGGACTGCTACAAACATAACGAGTTTCAATGGGTTTTTTGTGGCTCTGTAAAGCAAATACTCGCTAGAACATCTTGTGGTCAATGTCTTGCTACGGTTGTCAACACACATTTCTTAAAAATACATACTAATATTATAATAAATGCGAAAGTAACAATGTCTGTCTGTCTGTTACTCAATCACGCCTAAACTACTGAACCAATTTGCATGAAATTTGGTATGAAGATATTTTGATACCATAGGCTACTTTTTACCGCGGGAAAATGACGCATTCCCATAGGAGAATTCAGGTGCGCCGATTGCTTTTACGCCTAAACTACTGAACAGATTTAAATTAAATTTGGTAATGTGATAGCTTGTGACTTACGAAAGGACATGAGTTACTTTTGACCGCGGCTAAACAACGCATTCCGATGGGGAAAATTACTTTCCGGGGAATCTGATCGCTTTCACTCCTAAATTACCAAAGATTTAAATTCAGTGTCATATTTGGATAAAATTGGTATTACGGGAAAACAACCCATACAAAAAAAACTACCTCACGCATATTACTAAACCGGAGGTGCTCGACACAAAGGAATTACCTTTGCCTCGCAAATGGTGTGAAAAGTAGAGTCGAATCTTAGGTCGAGCAAAATTGTTTCTGAGATTTTCTGTCATGAATTTCTCAGTAACAGCTCGGAGTCGGGAAGTTGGCAGTTTGACACCCCCGTGCCTTCTGCGCCTGATCTCTCTCCGGTCATGTCGAATTGCCGTCTCACCTAACTTTGAGAGTGGTGGAACAGTGAGAACCTATTATGTATTGCGCTCACACGTGTGCACTATAATATCTCCTGCGTAGTTGGCTGACCTCTGTTGAGATTGGCCGCCGTGGTTGAAATGGGCCAGGAGGACTATTATTATTATTATTCACCTCTGGAGTAAAAGACTGTCGTAGTCTTCGGCTGATTGAATCCCTCGCTACGCTCAGGATTCAACGCCTGTAACGTGACACAGTCCTCTGCGCCCTCGGTGCATAATTCACTAATAAAATACCTACTGTTTTTGTTTTTCTACCAATTAGGCAGAGTTTGGTTGTGCGTAATAGAGATTAAATAAATAAATATAAATTAATAAATATACAACAACATCACAAACATTGATCTGACTCCGTGGTAATTAGCTTACGCACTTGTGTTACAGATATCAGAATCAACAGTGGTATTACAAATAAACTTAATAAATACATATAACACCCAGACCAGTACAAACAGACATGTTTGTACAGTGCGGGGATCGAACCCGCGACCTCTTGGTTAAAAGTCAACTTCTTGACCATTACACCAAAGTGGTCGTTAAAATTAAATGTGACCGATATTATTTTTTGGGGTGTACAAAAAAAGAGTTATTTTATCTATCGCTAGGCAACCCTAGACAGGGGCAAGCGGTCTGAGCCAAGGTCGCTGGACCGGTCGCGAACGTTTTAGTTATTTTCTTTGTTCTATACGAATACAGGGTGTTTCTTTTAGGGTGTCAAGCCGGTGCTGGGTGATAGCTGAGCACCATACCTATTGATGTAACCCCCATGTATGTTCTGTGTTTTTTTTAGTTTTCGAGTTATAATTAAATTATATATTTAATAATATTTCATATAATTAAATTAAAAAGCTACTTATGAAAAGTCTTTTTTAAATTTATTTTTACACTTGAAGATTCCATTCGTTCCCATTTTTTTCAATATCGATGTTTTTTTGTATCTTGTTGTAAAGTAAGGAAGGAGATTATTTCATTCATTAAACTACAATTTATAGGCATTGTGTTGCAATAAAAATTACTAAAAAAAATCAGCTTAAGAGATAAAAAAAATTAAAGCCGACCAAAAATAAAATCTTGAATAACATGAAAAATAATTAGGTATAACTCGAAAAATACCAAAACCACAATACATTAAATCAATAGGCATGGTAAGTACTCCACCCCGCACCGACTCGACACCTTAAAAGAAACACCCTGTACAGACTACTAAGTATTTACCTAGGTCCTCTTTAGGTAACCTGCCTTGATGTAATCATTTGCATCCGAAATTTAATTCTCCTAATAATTCTACGACAAGCTGTCAAACGCCAGTACTGACAACAGACAGGTGTGCAGGTTTGTGTTGCGAATATCCAAAAAAATCACCACAAAATTAGCTCTGTAAACTCAAATGTTCAAAGTTGCCCCTGTTTAAAGGTGCCCCCTTCTCCTTATTTTAAAAAATCTCATGAACCAGCTGTTCACTTAAATAACTTTTCTGAAAACCGGACTATAGTTAAAAAAACATAAAACGTCTTATAAGTTTGTAATGAGGGAATTACCAGACAAGGCGAGGCAACAGGAAAGTCTGAATATGACTCAACGTGTAAATCTCATTGAGGAAATCTCAAACTGAATTTAAATTCTCAGAATTGTTTTTTTTTTTTTTATTAAAACTCATGGGTGCATTAATAGCTAGATCATGGTACAAAAAATAAAGTTTTTATATCCGCATTAGAGAAAAAAACGTAGTTTTTGTCTAGAGTTCTGCGCTAAAATTAAACTTATTGGTTATTTTTAAGTGTACGAAATAGTAAATGGGTACTTATTAGAAATAAGAGTTATGTTTCGCCATATCCTTTTTAGGTCTGTCTGTATATCCTTCCAAATTTTAACACTAGCTACCTAGAATTGAAAATAATATCCTTTACGATTGTTTCAATGAAAACCACTTTAATATTAAGAATAAAAAAGTTAATGAAAAGCCCCAAAGTTTCAAGCTTAAAATAGTCACAGATATAATAAAACATAGTTAAACGCCTCTCTCTACAATAAACGTACAAATTGATTCCGGATACATCTTTAAATTAGGTACCTACATGGATAGATCGTTTTTTTTAGTCTAAGTAATTTAATAATTAACTAAGTTATCCTTATCGTTAATGGAATAACGATACGAAGTATACGAACACATAAACCCTTAAAGTGCATGATACATTTTGGATGGTGATGATAACAAACTCACCCTGTATAAATTCAAATAAATTATTACAAAGTTATTATTTACATAATACTTACGATTCCCATGCCATCCAGATCCGGATCCATATAACTGAGCATTACTTACAAACACAAATAATAATAATATCACAGTAACTTTTTTCATTTTGACTAATTTAAAATGTCATCGATAAAAAACCTATTTTCCCCGCCAACGTTATGGACACTTATTTTTTTAAATTGGTTTATTTTTTATCGTTTACGCAATGGCATCGCGAATTAACATCCGCAGCGCCTCGAATACGTCTTGCAAAAGTATCGCATAAGCGCGTACTGAACTTGATTGAAGGCTTAACATTTGTTTTTTAAAACTAAATAATTAAACCCAACCGGTTTTAAAGGTTGCGATCATCAATGTTAATTTCATTGACGACCCGTTCGGTTGGACAATATTTGTTGTGCAAGTTATTTTGATGGCATAATATCATTGCCTTTAATGGCTGATGCGATGACGCGACGTGTACCGATACATAATGAGTATAAAAGTATAGCCTATTTCCTTTGCTTTAAAATTATAGCTACTTATGCGTTTGTTAGATTATATCATACAAGGTTGTTTCCTCTCCAAAAGTCGCCTACGTACGGGTATGGTTTGTTTAGTTAGTAGGTACCTAAATTGATGTTCAAGATTATTTATCTGTGAAATAAGGCACACCTTTACTTCTTTACAGACATCTAAGTACTTACCCGGGTAGGTAGGTACCTAGTACACCTTTCTGTGCAATTTATTGCGTAGTTATAATAATAATAATATACACCAACATCACATTGACCTGACTCCGTGGTAAGTAGCTTAAGCACTTGTGTTACAGATATTAGCAGTGGTATTACTGGGTATTACAAATAAATACATATAAGACCCAGACAAACAGTCATGTTCATGCACAAAAATTTTTGTACAGTGTGAGGATCGAACCCGCGACCTCTTGGTTAATAGTCAACTTCTTGGCCATTACACCAAAGTGGTAGTTCTAAGCATTGTGTAATAAACATAATCAGTAGTTAATAATGATTAAAACTAAAACAAGTCGATTATTTATGGGCTATTGCCATTGCATATATTGCTATGCCTATGTTTATTTGTGAGTACCTAAGTGAGGACGACGATTATTGACGCGATCAGGGCAAAGCATTTCTGCTAATATGCCGCTTAGTGCGTCGCGCTACGCATTAGTTAGAAAAACCCTTAATTACGTCAAATGTGACTTGTAACGTGAAATAGCATTTCTGAGAAGAGACAGCTATAAAAAAACCGTTAATATTCGCACCCCTCCGCGTCTTTCCTACCTCAGGCGTATCACGCAAAAGATGCTACAATGCTGCACTTCACGAGCCTGCTAGCCTCTTCAATGAAACAGATAAAGCAACTTTAAAACTTTAAAAACGCAATTAATTTATTTCAAGACGCATTCACCACATAGGTTAATTCGAAACCATTGGCTCATCTTCCAGACTTGCATAGCTGTGGTAGCTACTCACTGAAGGGTCTGTATCTGGATTATCCCTTTTGGAGGATTCTTTGGAGTACTGGCTTAACTGGCTAGTGTTCGACTGGTCTTTTTTCTCTGTGTGAACTTTTAAGTCCAAATCATTACACTTTAAAGTATCCGCCGCCATTTTCCGCGACTGCAGTTCCAAATTCAAAGGTATATCAGTGGTCCCGCTCTTTTTGTCTCTGGCCAGGTGGTAGGTTGAGCATTGACAACCTCTATTTGTTCTTATTTTGGATAATCTGTAGAAACGGCTAGGGGATCGTCGCGTTCGCTGCCTTGATTTTGGTTTGGTGACGCGAGCACACCCTTGTCTGAGCCTGGTCCTTGTCTTATTGTCTTTGGTATATTTGGAGAGAAAATTCGTCCTTTTCGTCTCGGCCCTTTTCTTGTTTTTAATGCAGACGTTGCAGCGGTTGTAAGCGGCTTGCTGGAATGCACCGTCGCGCCGTGCATTCATCATTGTGACCTGCAAGTGCAAAATAGACAAAATAGAGACTTCATTTAATGTTAATACGTTCATAGAAATTATGGATGAGATATCTGTAATTCTGTAACATCCATAAAATTACAAACCTGTCAATGACGCTGATGCTTGCTTAACTTGCTCTAGTAGTTATATTAAGTATTAGCCACGCAGATACGTTATGTTGTGCGATTTGTTAGTTAGAATTAAAATTAGAGTTAAAACATTCAAGATACGTTCGAGCTCTTATTTACTGCCGGATGCGGTCTTAAGGGGAATGAAACTTCAATTTACTAAAAATAATCGCCAACCCTAGTTCCTTAGTAAATAAAATAAAATAAAACATCTGAAAGAGCGTCGTGCATGAGTGACATAACCAGCAAATAATGTTCTTAACGTTGCTTAGGCATTTGGTATTTGGGTCCCAGTTCCTATACCTACCAGTGTCATAGTTTACATAGTGCCAAAGTTTCGAATCCCAGGTCGAGCCGAAATTGTTTCTGAGATTTTCTGTCATAAATATGAGCACGAAAGATTTTATTTTGTCTCGCTCGAATCGGATTATGTTATATCTCTGCCTGCCTCGTTGGTGTAGTGGCAAAGTATCTGCCTTACAACCAAGAGGTTCTGGGTTCGAATCCCAGGTCGAGCCGAAATTGATTCTGAGATTTTCTGTCCTGAAATTCTCAAAAACAGCTCGGAGTCGGGAAGTTGGCGGTGTTACACCCCCGTGCCTAGGAATGGTTCTGCGCCGGATCTCTCTCCGGTCATTTCGGATTGCCATCTCACCGAACTTTGAGAGTGAAGGAACAGTGAGTGCACCTGTGTGTTGCGCTCACACTTGTGCACTATAATATCTCCTGCGTAGTTGGCTGATCTCTGTGGAGATTGGCCGCCGTGGTCGAAATCGGCCAGGAGGACTATTATTATTACTATTAGTACCAAAGTAACATTCGGTTCGGTTGTGACCGAATCGGTCACAATGAACCGCGCGACCCGGTCTGGTTCGGTTCAACTCCTCGTGCATTTCGGTAACGTCGCGTGAGCCTGTTGACCGCTTGGACTCGGTCGCGGATGCCGCTTGCTGTTGGTCCGCATAGTGGCATAGTTTTGTTAAGCAAGCTACCGTACCCCAATACAAGACAGACCGTAAAAGAGAGAGTGCAATGTGGTCCTGGAGAAGGACGCTTAATAGGATGCTATGGACGGCGCGACGCACCAATTCTCCTTAAAATTAAAGAACGGCTCTCGACGGTCGTTCATTCGAGACGCCATGGAGAGACTTGTTCTGCAGGTCCTAGTAAACTCCACGGTGCGTTGGACCAAGTTAAAACCCTCACCGAATCACCACTGAGTCAGTGTTTGCTCAATGCCTCAGCGAGAGCGTAGTGAAGCTGAAAAAGAGGATATTGCTTTAAATTTCCACTAAACGACGCCTGAAAGTTACAGTCGCTCGAAGTCTGTCGAAGCGACAACATCTCCTGAGGATGCCACGTGTAGTTGCGAAACGCGTCGAGTGTTTTGTTGGTGTCAGTGTTGTGATTCCAGGTGCATCTTCTCTGCACGTTGTAGGTATTGTAAGTCCCGCGACTTTCAGCTCTAGCTTTTTCAGGTGATTACAGTTGGATGTATGTTGTCATTATAGATCTTCCTTTAACAGTTCGTCAAATTTATTTATTTATATTTGTATATATTATGTGTATATTAAATATGTAATCATATATATATATATATATATATATATATGATATTTACATATATTTATGTATATTGTATATTTTATATTTAATCTTATGTGTCATATTATTCTTATTTTTTGTTTGTTTTCTCTTTTATTTATTTTGTCGCACCGCCCACTAATCATTTCTGCTTAGCCCAAACGTATGACTGGTAGAGAATGCCCTACGGCGTTAAGTCCACCTTTTGTACAAAGTATTGTTGTGCAATAAAGCTTAAATAAATAAATAAATGTATTTTGGTTCCTGCGCGACGTCATTTTGTCGAAATATAAAGCAAAATAATCTTCTTTTTCAGCTTTAGTCATGGATTTCCGCAA
Organism: Pyrausta despicata; assembly: GCA_963921415.1. Classification (NCBI taxonomy): domain Eukaryota; kingdom Metazoa; phylum Arthropoda; class Insecta; order Lepidoptera; family Crambidae; genus Pyrausta; species Pyrausta despicata. The sequence goes on along the minus strand of OY992871.1, from coordinate 931,437 downwards.
AGTAACGCCTGATTTCATTAAATATATCAAGAGAGATATCGTTGATGAGACGGTGAGCCACGCGCATTTAAAAAAGGCTACCACGATCACGTCTGCTCTGCCAAAAGCAACCAACAACTAAGAATAAGAAGTACCTACCTTGGCTGTAGACCGTTTGCGATTCAATTCGTCGTGCATCTTCGGATAAGCCGCGTTGTGCCTGTTGACTGCTTGGACGCGGTCGCGGCTGCCACGCGCTCGGTCCTCGTACGCGCGCTGGTGGTCTGAGTGGAACTGCTCGGCTGCATTGGGGTTCTTCTGCGAAGGAAAAAGGGTTGAAAAACTTTTAGAACTATGAGCACGAGAGATTTTCTTTTGTCTCGCTCGAACCGGATTATGTTATATCTCTGCCTGCCTCGTTGGTGTAGTGGCAAAGTTTCTGCGTCACATCCGAGAAGTCCTGGGTTCGAATCCCAGGTCGAGCCAAAATTGTTTCGGAAATTTTCTGTCCTGAATTTCTCAAAACAGCTCGGAGTCGGGAAGTTGGCGGTGTTGCACCCCCGTGCCTCGGAATTGCCCTGCGCCTTATCATTCTCCGGTCATGTCGGATTGCCGTCACACCGAACTTTGAGAGTGATGGAACAGAGAGTGCGCCTGTGTATTGCGCTCACACTTGTGCACTATAATATTTCCTGCGTAGTTGGCTGATATCTGTTGAGATTGGCCGCCGTGGTCGAAATCGGCCTGGAGGACTATTACTATTAGAACCATGGTGGAGGGTTATTTGCCGCTGCGATACTATGATGATGGTGTCGTACCGTAGTCGAAATCGTACGCATCCGCCATCTTGTGCCCACCGGCCGCCATGTTGTCTGTTCTGTCAGGTTGACCAAACTCTCCTTTCTATTCAAGGTCATTTGGAGCCTACATAAGGAAATGTGGTTGCCTGTGCGAACTACCAGCACTTATGCCCGTGCAGCCGTTGCAGATATTTATTTAGGAGGTAGGTACTTATCTACACTTGTGCACTATGATATCTCGTGTTATTATATGATATAGTTGGCTGATTTCTGTTCGAATTGGCTGTCGTGGTCGAAATTGGCTAGGGGACCGTCATGATCATCAAATCATCACTTTAGCTTGTCCGCATCGGCAAATGCAACCAGAATCTTAACGAGGTTCGGAGATTGAGGTATGAACAAGTGGCTTGCTTTGGACACTTGTGACTTAATGCTAGCCAGCAATGGCGTGTTGCGCGCACAAGGAATAAAGTAACTTAAAGTAATTCCGCCTATTTGAATTAATGTTTGCACACCTGCATGCAGGTTGAATACTTGTACTAACTTATAATAACATTAATATCTTTAAAACCTGTGTTCTTGCAAATAAACGAATTTCATTTCATTTCAACCGTTATGTGGCGCACTGAAGTGTCTACCCGCATTACGCTCACACCACCGCTTTCTTATTGCTGAAGTCTTTACATATGTCAGTTACATACACTGAACTCATGTACCTGCGCAGGCCTGCAGTTCCGCATCGGACGCGGCCCGTCGTCCTCCATGATGCGGCAGACGACGTCCACAATGTGGTCGCCGCGCTGCGCCTCGTCCGGCGGTGCGTACGCATCCGCCATTTTGTCGTCCGCTTGCCCGTTGAAGTGTTTCGATTTTGACATTCTGTGGTGAATGTAAGTCAGTTTAATGATGGCCACACACCATACTTCCTGTTGTCCAATTGGTATGACGCAGTCGATTGGATCAGTTAGAACTGATCGTGTGTAGGCGTCGATTTGTGATGCTGGTCAAACACCATACTATCTATCGTTATTATAACAGCACCTCAAGTCAAATGGCAAACGCTAATCGAATCGCTTAATTAAATGTATGGAAAAAAATAGTCGAACGAAAATGTCACGTGACCTGGTTGTAGCGAATTTTAGATTGGTAGACAAATGTACTTAAATTTTCTATTCTATTATACGTGTTCCGGACGGCTAACTGAAAATAGATTTTGTAAATAGTTTAATAGTATTAAGATAGTTAAGTTTCCTTTGTTTGTAGATTTTTGTATAGATTAATTGTTTTGTTTGTATAAGTCTGATTGTATTGTAATTTTTTATAATAAAGAATGGCAATCAGGTTGTTTAATTACACACCCTCAACGAGGACTTAGGTACACACCCTCTTTAGTAAGGGGACTAGGAAATAGAAAAATATAGATCTCTCGTTACGGCTCTAATAGGCTCTCATTACGGTATTGCCGGACAGACCCACCCCCGCTATACCCATCTCGCTCGGTGGCTCTCTGTCGCACATCGCTATAGCGCATTAGTCGCTAACTGAGACCGACTTGGGAGCTTATTAATAGCGCGTTTTCTAGCCTGAGCATTCAGTTCGCTCCAGGCAGCAGTACAAGAAACAAGGAAACATCGGAACACTCAAGCACTCAGAACAGCAGAAATAGGAGTACTTCAAGATTGCCAAGTACATCGAAATAGTGGCGTTTTTATTGAAGAACACCCCTCCCCGGTAGTGTCTTCGACTTCGAGATTCGGTCGAGTCGATCTGCGGGCATCGAGTCTTCGGCGCAATCCAGCGATAGGTGCACAAGGGACTATAGTCTGAAAAGTCCCGCACATTTTTTGGTCCTTCGAGCCGGATCTTCGCTGAACAAATAGAAGAATGCCTGTTACAAGATCACAATCGGGAAGATCAAAGACAACTACGTCGAGAGAAGAGACGTCGACAGAAGAAACTTCGACAGGGACGGAGTACACCGCAACCACGGCGACAGATACTTCGCGCACTAGTCGCGAAACGACATCTACGATGCAAGTGACCGCGTCCCCGCCCCGGGGGGAGCACCCCCCGCAGCCGTCGACGTCAGTACAGTCACGGCCGGAACAGCTAATAGACATCGAGCAGCCGTCGTTATTATCTTCGAAGCCTCAACAGCCGCCCCGTATAGCAGCGCCCCCCAAGTCAAGGGCGTCCACGACGGCCTCAAAACGGGCAGCCAGGCTTAGGAAAGCCAAAGAAGAATTGCTGCGACTCCAAGTAGACCTAGCTGCCGCCAAGATAGCTGCAATAGAAGCTGAGTCTGATTCCGAGGAAGACCTGGAAACTGTCATGCAAGATGAAGAGCAACATAGAAGAGTGGACACCTGGTTGAATGATAGTCTACAGCCGTTGGCCATCACCAATGAGCCACATAATCAGCCAGAACAGCAAGCCCTGCCGTTACCACAGAAGCAAATAGAAGATAGAAGGCCTCAAGCCACAGAAGCTCCTGGTGTACCGGCGGGAGTCCACCCAATAGCAGCAGCAGCAGCACCGAAGAACCAAATAGACTTAACTGAGCTAGCTGCTGCCATCGCTCAAGCCGCAAGATCTGGTCAGCACACGTCGAGAATATTCAACGAGCTGCCGTACTTCGGAGGGTCACATCATGAATGGCTTTCCTTTAGAGCCGCATACAACGAATCACAGAGTGGCTTCACCGATATTGAGAATTTAGCACGCCTTCGCAGAAGCCTGAAAGGAAAGGCCAAAGAAGCCGTCGAGAGTCTCCTCATCTATAGTTCGAATCCACGTGACATTATGAAGACACTGGAAGCGAGATTTGGAAGACCAGACGCGATAGCCATAGCCGAAATAGAGAAGTTACGAAGCTTACCTCGTTTAACAGACGCTCCCAGGGACTTATGCATATTTGCGAGCAAAGTCTCCAATATAGTTGCAACCTTGAGAGCCATCGGGAAGCATCAATACCTCTACAACCCGGAGATGAGCAAGCTCACCATAGAAAAGTTACCACCAACCCTCAAGTATCGATGGTACGATTTCGCCGCGGGACAGCCAACAGAAGAAGCCGACATAGAGAAACTGATGTGTTTCCTGAACAGAGAAGCAGAAATTTGTGGGCCATACGCACAGCCAGAAGGGGTACAGGAAGTCACCACTAATAGAAGAACACAGAAGACTTTCAATACTCAAGAGTCCACACAACAGCAGGAAGCACAGCAGACCAAGGACCCAGTATGCCCAGTTTGTGGAAGAACAGGACATAATGCGACGGGTTGCGAAGAATTTACCAACGCAGACTCCTCAGCAAGATGGGACATAGCAAAACAGAAGAGGCTCTGCTTTCGTTGTCTTCGCTACCGAAATAGAACACACAGCTGCCGGGGAACCAAATGCAACACTGAAGGATGCAGCAGTTGGCACCATAGAATGCTTCACTTCAAGAAAGAAGGGAAAAATGAAGTAGTCAGCTCAACGTGGACGGGGAAAAACACGCAAGCGTTCCTGAAAATAGTACCGATACAGATTATTGGCCCCAAGAAGAAGATAGACACGTACGCGCTGCTGGACGACGGATCAACCGTTACCTTGATCGATGAAGACTTAGCACAGCGAGCTGGTCTGCGTGGACCCAGAGAGCCACTCCGCATAGAAGCAATCGGCGATACGCAGGTGGACACCTCATCATCAAGAAGGTTGAACGTCCTACTCAGCGGGTCAGGCCAGGAGTATAGAATACAAGCAAGGTCAATCAAGAACTTGAAGCTGTCACCGCAGTCTGTTAAACCAGAGGACATAGAAGGGTGTGAACATCTTCAAGACATCGCAAGAGCCATCGAGTACAAGGAAGCTAGACCTCGAGTCCTGATAGGCCAAGACAATTGGCAACTACTGCTCGCGAAAGACAGCAAAATAGGAAAGAAGAACCAACCCATCGCGTCGTTAACTCCGCTTGGCTGGGTTCTACATGGAGCCTGCTCACGTACCGTAGGACACAGGGTACACTTCATACAGCAAACAGAAGACAGTTACAACCTAGACTCAGAACTCAAGAACTTCTTCTCGTTGGAGGCCCTGTCAATAGCAACGAAATTGCCTCGCAATGATCCAGAAGCCCAAGCTCTGAAGATATTAGAAGAAAAGACATCTAGACTGGAAGATGGAAGATTTCAGACAGCTCTCCTGTGGAAAAGTGAAGATGTGAAGATGCCAAACAACAAAGAATACGCCTTGAAGAGGCTGGAAGCCACAGAAAAGAAGATAGAAAAGAATCCAGAACTGAAGGCCAAAGTGAAAGAACAGATGAACGCACTGATAGAAAAAGGATATGCCGAGCCAGCGCCAGAAGATAGCAAGGAAGATAGAACCTGGTACCTACCGTGTTTCCCGGTTGTCAATCCTATGAAACCGGAGAAAGTGCGAATGGTACACGACGCAGCGGCAACCTCTAAGGGCGTATCTCTGAACAGCGTCCTACTCACCGGTCCGGATCTCCTTCAATCACTTCCCGGCGTACTCATGAGAATGAGGCAACATCAGATCGCGATCTCAGCAGACATCGCGGAGATGTTCTTGCAAATCAAGATAGCCCCAGAGGACAGAGACGCGATAAGATACCTCTGGCGAGATTGTGACAGCACAGCACAACCAAAGGAGTACAGGATGACATCATTGATTTTCGGCGCTACGGCAATATACGTCAAGGATAGAAACGCTCAAGACTTCGAGAAGCAGTATCCAGCAGCAACTTTGGCCATAAAGCGAAACCATTACATGGATGACTATATACAGAGCTTTGAAGAAGAGGATGCTGCCATCGAAACAGCGCGCCAAGTTCGACTCATTCATAGCAAGGCGCATTTCGAGTTACGGAAGTGGGCATCAAACTCGACGAGGGTTCTAGGCGAACTAGCAGAAGAAACAGAAACAACGGAACTCTCCTTCGGCCCCAAGTCAGAGAAGATTCTAGGAATGATTTGGCAGACTTCGTCAGACACCCTTCAGTACAACCTCGACCTCTCAAGACTACCAGAAGACATCCTACAACAGAAGCCCACGAAAAGACAGGCCCTGCGGATTGTGATGTCACTTTTCGATCCGCTGGGGCTTGTTTCTCCAGTGACAGTGCGGGCCAAACAGATTCTGCAGGAGATCTGGAGGAGGAGCACAGGCTGGGACGAATATCTGGACGAAGATCTGGCAGAACAGTGGGCGCAATGGACAAAGCAATTGGAAGCTCTCAAGAACATAGCAATCCCGAGAAGTTACTCAAGCTATAGTCAAGGCAAGAACCTGCAACTCCACGTGTTTGTGGATGCAAGTGAAGGCGCTTACGCCGCAGCTCTCTACTGGCGCGTCGAGGATAAAGGTGGAGAAGTGCACGTATCTCTGGTCCTAGCCAAGGCCAGGGTAGCACCACTGAAAACCACGTCGATTCCACGCCTAGAACTGCAGGCTGCAGTCATGGGCAGCAGGATGGCCAGCTGCGTCATAGAAGAACATGACAGAAAACCAGAGTCACGAGTATTTTGGACAGATAGCAGAACAGTGTTAACCTGGTTGAAGACGGGCTCGCGATCCTACAAACCATTCGTAGCTCACAGAATAGCAGAACTAGAAGAGAACACGAAGACCGAAGAATGGCGTTGGGTCCCCACAAGGATGAACGTGGCTGATGATGGAACACGAGACACTCCTAAGAACTTCGACGAGACACATCGCTGGTTCACCGGTCCGAGTTTTCTCAAAGAAGATCCAGCCATCTGGCCTACAGAAATAGTTAAGTCAAATCAAGCCACTGGAGAAGAGAAAACAATGAAAATAGAAGAAAAGAAGCCGTCAATCTTGTCAGCGATTCCGGACTTTAACAGATTCTCCAGATGGGAACGACTTGTGAGAACCACAGCTCGAATTCTACAATTCATACAAATATGCAAGCCGAATAAGAACCAGACCGCATACGCAAGAACGAAGGCAAATAACACAGAAGATCCTACTTGGGGAAAACGACAGCAAAAGAAGCCTGGGAAGGACAAGAAAATAGAACAAAAAGAAGATAGATACAGAAAATTAACAGCTGAACTGCTCCTCCAGGCTGAAGACGTCATTATAAGGGCAAGCCAAGAAGATAATTTCCCAGAAGAAATAGAAAACTTGTCAAGAAACAGACAAGTCAACAACAGTAGCAAGCTAAGGAAAATAGCTACAGAGCTTGTCAACGGAATGCTGGTTGTGAAATCCAGAATAGAAAAGGCAGCAGGCATCCCAGAAGCTGTGAAGAGACCGATCATACTGGATGGACGTCATCACATTACACAGTTGTACATAGCCCACATCCATCAAGCAGGCCATCACCAGGGGGTGGAGTCCACCATAGCACAGTGCCGCCAGAGGTTCCACATTCTGGGACTTAGAACCACAGCGCGCGGCATCATTCATCGGTGCATGCCCTGCAAAAGAAGGAAATTGACGCCTCCAGAACCACCGACCGGCAATCATCCAGCCAGCCGGCTAGCTCACCATCAGCGGGCCTTCACATATACAGGCGTAGACTACTTCGGGCCGCTGCTGACCACAGTAGGAAGATCAACGAAGAAAACCTACGTAGCACTATTCACCTGCCTCACCACGAGGGCGGTGCACCTGGAACTAGCAGCATCCCTGACAACAGACTCCGCAATCATGGCACTAAGAAGATTCATCGCCCGGCGCGGGTGTCCCAAGACAATCTGGTCCGATAACGGGACGAACCTGCATGGCGCTGAAAAGGAACTTCGACGGGCCATCGACGCGGCAACAGAAACAGAAGCGGCAAAGAGAAGAATCACGTGGCGCTTCATACCACCCGGGGCTCCCTTCATGGGAGGAGCGTGGGAACGCCTCGTCAAAACGGTGAAAACAGCACTCACCGCCGTAATGGATAACAGACCGACATCCGAAGAAGTCCTCACCACACTATTAGCCGAGGTGGAAATGACCGTCAACAGTCGCCCGCTCACCCACGTGTCCGTCGACCCCGAAGATCCCGAGACGCTCACCCCTAATCATTTCTTATTGCTGGGACCAGCTTACGAACCTCCGATGGGCGAGTTCACCCCTAAGGATCTGCTGGGGAGACAACATTGGCGGACAGCACAGAGACTAGCGGATATGTTCTGGGCAAGATGGCTGAAGGAATATTTGCCAGAATTGCAAAACCGGCGGGAGCCCCACGGCAGAGGACCTTCGCTCAAACTCGGAGACGTCGTCGTGATAGCCGATAATTCGCTGCCTCGCAACACCTGGCCCCTGGGAAGAATCATAGCAGTATACCCGGGACCTGATGGCATAGTGCGAGCAGCAGATGTCCTCACCAAAGGCGGCATACTTCGAAGACCAACCAAGAAGCTGGTAATCCTGCAGGCAGCGGAACCAGAGATAGCCGTCCTCCCCACGGAGTAATGCGTCGAGAGCTACATTTCGTCTCGACGCACGGCGGGAGAATGTTCCGGACGGCTAACTGAAAATAGATTTTGTAAATAGTTTAATAGTATTAAGATAGTTAAGTTTCCTTTGTTTGTAGATTTTTGTATAGATTAATTGTTTTGTTTGTATAAGTCTGATTGTATTGTAATTTTTTATAATAAAGAATGGCAATCAGGTTGTTTAATTACACACCCTCAACGAGGACTTAGGTACACACCCTCTTTAGTAAGGGGACTAGGAAATAGAAAAATATAGATCTCTCGTTACGGCTCTAATAGGCTCTCATTACGGTATTGCCGGACAGACCCACCCCCGCTATACCCATCTCGCTCGGTGGCTCTCTGTCGCACATCGCTATAGCGCATTAGTCGCTAACTGAGACCGACTTGGGAGCTTATTAATAGCGCGTTTTCTAGCCTGAGCATTCAGTTCGCTCCAGGCAGCAGTACAAGAAACAAGGAAACATCGGAACACTCAAGCACTCAGAACAGCAGAAATAGGAGTACTTCAAGATTGCCAAGTACATCGAAATAGTGGCGTTTTTATTGAAGAACACCCCTCCCCGGTAGTGTCTTCGACTTCGAGATTCGGTCGAGTCGATCTGCGGGCATCGAGTCTTCGGCGCAATCCAGCGATAGGTGCACAAGGGACTATAGTCTGAAAAGTCCCGCACAATACGAAACTGTAGTCGTTCGCTAAATTCAGCCAAGTGGCACTTTTTGACAAGCAATTACGCTCTGTGAGCGTACAACCGCTTCGACAGTAAGCGAACGCTAGACCCTTGACGTTAGGCGTATCGCAAATTTGACGACCGCTTGGTGCAGTGGTCCGCATGTCGGACTTCTAAACCAAGGGTCGCGGGTTCGATTCCCGCACAGTACAAGCATAAGTGTGCATGAACATGTGTGTTTGTACTGGTCTGGGTGTTTTCTATTTATAATATGTATTTATTTACAAAAAAAAAAGTATTTAAGTATGTATATCCGTTATCTAGTACCCATAACACAAGCCTCGTAGCTTACTTTGGGACTAGAGAATTGGTGTGCTTGTTGAGAAATATTTATTTATTTATTTATTTATTTATTATTCGCTACCTAGCGTTTGCTATTTGGCTTAAGGTGCAGAACAGTTCGTAGCGTTAATTTAGTTAGAACTGATCCAAACGGTTGCGTCATGCCAATTGGACGATATGAAGTATGGTGTGAGGCCAGCATTACCTACAGCTGCTCTCCTGAAAAGCTCCACCTCTGGTTATTTACAGTACCAAGACACTGACGTCGCATTCACACGGGATGCATCATTGAAGATTGTTTTTAAAAACACTATACGTCATTTTGGTCATGGCGGATGAACGTTCATATTCCTTAAGTACAAATTGTGTTTTACCATGATTCGTCAAAATGTCTGAGTTGATGTTCTCAATTTTTTCTTAAAATAATAAATATACAACAACATCACATACATTGATCTGACTCCGTGGTAAGTAGCTTAAGCACTTGTGTTACAGATATCAGAATCAACAGTGCAATGGTATTAAACTTAAAAATACATATAACACCCAGACCAGTACAAACAGACATGTTCATGCACACAAATGTTTGTACAGTGCGGGGATCGAACCCGCGACCTCTTGGTTAACAGTCAAATTCTTGACCATTTCACCAAAGTGGTCGTCAAATCAAACCGTCAAAGTTTTGCTTCGTGATTCGCAACAATGCAGTGTCCAGATTAAAAACCGTCACAATTCGTGATTTTTAGCAAATTGTGATTTTTAAAAGACAAACCGTGATTTGAGACGTATCCGTCTTTTTTCACGATTCGCAAACCCTTGTGAACATGGGTTAACGACAAAATATAACGAATCTTGAAAAAACACAATTCGCCGACGTGTGGTTGCGCCAAGTGGGGTGAGCACGAACAACTATTGTAGGTAACGTATTCCTAGCGTTTGCCTTGCCTTAACTTGTCAATTTATATCGGAAAACTGTCAGTTTCTGACGTTTGTACGACACGAATACGTTACGATAGTATTCATGCTCACCCCACTGCCTGCCCGACTTACTCGTTCGAAGAATGCCTGATCGTAATTAGTACCTATTCAAATGCGTGCGAGTGACTATTTGCTATTTAGTTTTATCAGGACCATTAGTCAAAACCCTCCGATATGAGTTAGGATACAGCTGGTGAGGTTCAACAGCTGGACGAATTTTCACTACCCAGTCAAAATTGTCCAGGGTTACCTGTTAATGCCCGTGGGGCCAAATGCCCGTGGCTAAGTTTACTTAAAGACGCCTTATATCCAATCCTCTAAGTCTTTCACCCAAAAAAAGGTTTTCTATGTAAATTTAGCCCTTAGCAAAGTTAAGTTTTTTGATCCCACAAGCATTTGGATTTGCACGGGTATTCGACGCTACGGGGCACAGGCTACGGGTTAACCGGAAAATGTCGACACTACGTCCCTCGCACAAACGGCTTGCGACTCTTACGTAGGTAACCCATTTCGACCAGCCATAGCTAAGAACCGTCGTGATTAAACACTTTTGGATAAAAAAACCGCACTGTAATCGGTCCATTCGTTCATGAGTTTCGAACCTAGCAAGCGATAGGACCGCCTAAATTGTGCGTTTTTCTGTGTATTTTGAATTTTGTATTAATTTTAGTGGTGTGCAAGTGTTATCTATCAAACTATCTATATACGATGCCAAAAATAGAATCACAAACGTACACAATTATGTATGTGTCTCTGTCTGTGAAATCGTTGCAATAAAATCAATTTATTTTTGTAAATAGACTCACAAGGAGCGCTTTAAACGTCCGAACATATAAATTTACCCTACCACCGCTTCGGGACAATTTGGGCCAGTGCTGAGAAGAAGCGGCGCAAGAAACTCAGTCACTATTGTCATTGCTTCTTTTGAAATTTGATTTACAATAATTGTAATTGTTTACATTGTTTAACTTCCGAACGGGTAATTTGATTGCGTTGGTTTAGCTATGGCTGGTCAAATTCTATCCAGCCGTTTGAACTTCACCAGCTGTTTCTTGGTTAACGAATGCCACTGCAAGCATTCACCTTGTAATGTATTATCCATACATTTGTAATCAATTTTGGCAACGCGACTGATATGACTGACGCGCCCCACCTACCAGTGTCCAAGTGATGGCTTATAATGAAGGTCATGTCAGATTGCAGTCTAACCGAACTTTGAGAGTGATGGAACAGTGAGTGCACCTGTGTATTGCGCTCACACTTGTGCACTATAATATCTCTTGCGTAGTTGGCTGATCTCTGTTGAGATTGGCCGCCGTGGTAGAAATCGGCCAGGAGGACTATTATTATAATTAAGGTCCTAATTTTTTTATGTATCTAGGTGTATTTTCAGATACTACAAAAAGAGTGCTTACCTTTTTTGGCCTTTTATCGTCACTTTGTAATTTTGATCTATTTTTTTGCAACTTTTCAAAATTTCTCAAATCACCTGACTGCCTGGCATGGTGACAAATTGTGTCATATTGACAGATAGAGTTTTTGATTTTAGATTGATATCTAGCGGTCCGCCCGCGACAACATTTTCCCAAGGGAGCATTTAGTCGGGATGGGTTACCTACGTGGAGTCGAAAGGTCGTGGGTGCGAAGGACGAAGCATCGATTTATTTTTCGCCTGCTCCGTAGCGTCGAATGCCCGTGGGATCAAAAACCTAAATTTTTTAAGGGCTAAATTTACATTGAAAACCTTTTTTTAGGACAAACTCATTTTTATGGGGAAGAGAGTTGGACCCAAAGGCATGTTCCAGTAAAATTTCAGCATACGAGATTTCATAGGTTTTTCAGGAAAACGAATTTGAAGTTTCCTTCATACTTCTCATTCTATTCTTCTTTCTTAATCACTTAAGTCAGCTCAAACCCTGTCTGTATACAAGTACCAAATTTTATCAAAATCCTTTCAGTAGTTTCAGCGTGATTGACGGACACACAAATAAATAGTTTCACATTTATACTAGTGTGCAGCTTTCATAAAAGCAGGTTTAAAATCAGTGGCTGGACGGCAGGGCTCATAGAAAAAAAACTAATTAGTATAAACAAGTCTACTAAGTATAAACTAATTACCTACATAAAAAATTGGACTGGACTGTTCTAATTCTGGCTTTAGCTTTGAATAAGTTCCATGAAGGATTAACACAGACACTAAAAGTGATTACTTGCTCAGTGCACTAAATAGCTATGTATAGCCTGTTTAAATGTTCTATTATTATTATGCCTGGTATACTGCCCTAATTTTATTTTTATCTTTTAACTCCTTAATCCATACTACAAGTAATATTATAAATGTGTAAGTAACTGTCTGTCTGTAACTCAATCACGCCTAAACTACTGAACTGATTTGCATGAAATTTGGTATAGATATATTGTGATACCTAAGAAGGGACATAGCCTACTTTTTACTGCATGAAAAGACACTTTCTCATGGGAAAAATTACTTTCCAGGGAATCTGATTGCTTTAATTTCTGAATTACCAAAGAATTTAATTTTAATTGGTTAAAATTGGTATTTAGGAAAAAAAACACATTTAAAAAAAACTACCTAATGCGGACAAAGACGCAGGTATAACCTAGTAGGAAACATGATAAAAAAGAAAAGAAACTCTTGAGAGCATATTAAATTTATTCCTAATACAAAATTGATGAACGGGGAATTAGGACTTCTCGGTTTTTATAATTGAAATGAGGAGAATGCATACTAACATACAAAAAGGCACTGTTTGTATGGCAGTGAAAAATTACAGTCATTCTCCTCATAGCATAGACTAGGAAATTATAAGATTTTAATGTTCAGTAATCCAAAAAAACATAACCCTTCCTTGGCAGTCGGGTAAAAAATCGAAACAAATGATTTTATCAATAGTGCTCATTAATAATAAAATTATAAGACAGCACTAATTTTAACTTCAATCTTTTGCATCATGTTACTAAACCATTACAATGTTGGAATGACCTCAACATCCAAAAATAATTTCATGAGAATCCATATCTAGATTAAATAATTGGAATACTACAATTTTGCTAATTAGGTTTGCAGATTCTCAGTATGACATAAAAGACATCAAGTCAAACAAACTTAGCAGAAACAAAAAGTTGGATTCACAAAATGAAACAATATAACCTCTTATACTTAATGTAATCACAAAACTTAGACTGGTATTGAGACTTAAACACTAGAAACACTTTATCGACGACCACGACCGCGTCCGCCCCGGCCTCCGCGGGGTCCTCCGCGACCGCCACGGCCTCTGCCTCGGCCTCCTCTCGCGCCACCTCTTTGGAAACCTTCACGCTTTCCACGGCCTTTAGGAGCGTCGTCGATCAGTAACGTCTCCAATGGCAAGCTGTCTGGCAGCAGGAAATACCGAATATTATTCCCACGTATGCTCAAAGTCTCCAACTGTAGTTCCTCTTTGTTTTTCAACGTTACTTTGACCGCCTTCAAATGAGTGTTCATAGCAACATCGACACCGGTGATTGTGCCGTGCACAACACTGCCGTTTTTTAGCTCTATTGTAACTGTCTCGTGACTGAGCTTCATCAAAAATCTAACTAGCTTCATGTTTTTTTGGTTTTGATGGTAATTTTTCGTAAAAACAACAGCGGCGTCGGTTTCCTAATATAACCTCAAATTTGACAAACAAAAATATGGCGGATTGGTTGGTGACATCCAGGGTTGTCAGTAATAAATTTTAAATTAAACCATACCTTTTTAAATTGTATATCTATGTACCTATATTTGCGTATAGATACATAAATAATATTAAGTATTAAAACTACCACAATAAATTGTTACGGCAAAGTATTCCGTAATAGTGTAGATGGTGCGGTTTATGTAGAGCGGTTTGCAATGAAAATTGTAATCTTACCCACGATTAAATACTATACTGGCTGAGATTGATTTGATTCTCAATGGGTATATTTGTCATTTGTGTTGACATCAGTTGACTTTCTGACATCGTTTTTCATAGCAAGAGAATAATACATCAAAATTAAGCTTCAAGCAACAGCTTCAAGACTATTTTCAAATACTGTATCCTCAATATCTGAGTTTTTGTTTATTTGTAATAAAATATTATGAATCCCGCTGAAGACTTAGCAGAGCGCGAAGCAGAAGCCGAAGTTATCGAACAAGAAGAGAAGGAAAAAACCGTTTGCGCTCGACTAGTCCTTACTGTAGAACAGGTATGATAACAAAGATATTTTGCTCAAAAGAATCTTTGTTTTTGCGAGCGAGACTCATATTTTGTGAGCCGCTCTCCTCGTATGGCAGTGACAATCAATCAGTGTCAGTGTTCAATCACACCAACACGGCTTCACTATTCTAGATTTATCATTTTATTTATTTATCATTCTCTGACTGCACTATGGTCAACTAAACGATCAAATAAATCGATTAAAGACTGTCTGACCACCAAGTATCTCATTTGAGTCTACTTACTTTACTAGGCAAGACAAAACGCTTATAATACTTTAAATAATAGAATAACCCTTTCCACACACAATCAGCAACACTGATGCCTACTACGGCTGTGTTGGAAATAAATGATAGCGCTACGGGCGAAAACTGTGTCGTTTACATGGCAACATCTGCATACCAGAACTAAAAAAAATGATGTATCTGTTTTTAAGCACATAATTAGTGCAAACAAATATGCAATTTAAAACTAAAATCAATATTAGATAGTTGAACCTTACCCTTATCTTAATTGGAAAATAAAAGACCTTAGTATAATAGCAAAAAATGAATATTTAGTCAATTATAAATCCTAAAATAGCTTCCCAAACACTATTCAAGACACAATTCTTCACTATTTGAGTCACCGTCACCGTGTCTCTTCCTCCACAATATCAAAACACTAGTCCGTCTTATTTTCATAGGTTCTCTCAGTCTAAATATTATTTTCCTTTCATTTCATGTTTTAATGCACGTTTTAAGGGAATTGAATGAAGAACTATGAAGCGTCCGACGTTATTTTTTAGTTATCCTGTAATAATTATATTTTATTAAGTAAACTACGTACAAAAGGCAAAAATGGAGCGTATGAAACTGGTATAGCGCAAAACGTTTGTTCAGGATTGTCTGATTCTGTTCTGAAGTTTACCGGCATGATACTCCGCCAAACATCATTGAAAAACAACACAAATACTTTACTAGGGCCATCATTAACTGTTTTATCCACCATGTCCGTTTCAAATGTTTTGAGCTAATAAACAATGAAAAACACAACAAATACGAAAATGTTTCATAGTTTTGGCAACTTGACTGACGATTGATACTTGTGGTAGGAGGGTTGCCATAATGATGAAGAACTCTGGTCAAGCCGTACTTTACAACCAACGCGAGTGGCTGTTGGATCGATATACCAACAACCACTTGACAACGCTTGCAAACATAGAAAAATATTGCTTAATATTTTCAAGATTGAAATCACATCATGGAGATCCACCCAGACATGTCTACAGTTACAGGAACATCTGGAATTACAACTATGTTTTCCGGAAAAGAAAATGAAGATTACTTGAAACCTCCAGAGTTTGAAGAAGTCGGTGCAAAATTTTCTTTTACAGATGAGCAGGTAGCCAAAGAATAGAAAGAAACAACACGTCTGTGACTGGACGGAGAGCAATACAAAATGTATAATTTTGCCGTTTTTGAATTACAGGAAAATGACCTGCGTGAAGCTTTCAACCTACTCGATTATACTGGTGAAGGGAAAATAAAAGCTGAAGACTTTCGCGTTGCCATCAAAGCTCTAGGTTAGTATACCAATATAAAAACGTGCTATTTAAATCTCTATTTGTAATCGTCACATATTTTTGTTTGCATTAGTTAGTTTCAGCTAATGTAGATAAGTTGAGTCATTAACACTGAATTCTACTAAGAATTCAGTGTTAATGACTTACTGAATGACTAGGCTTCTGTCAAGCTTTCTTTTATTTTTATTAGGCTATGAACCAACTAAAGAAGAACTGCAGCACATGGTTCAAGGTGTGGACAAGGGAGACACTGGAAAACTAAGTTTTGAGAATTTTGAAACAGCCATTATGAGGAAAATTATGTCTCAAGACAGTGACGGAGATATAATGAAAAGTTTCCGGTTGTTTGATATGGATGACAGTGGTAAGGGTATCTCTTTGTGTGAAGTTAAATTCCAACAATTTAATAAGGCACAACACTTTTTTAAAGTAGGTACTCAATATTCTGAGTTTGCTACATACATCAGAGGTATGCATATTTATATTGAACGTTCATTTCAGGTTATATAAGTTTCGATAATGTAAAAAAAGTTACCCAAATTCTTGGCACTTATTTAACCGATGAAGAAATTGAAGAGATGGTAGATGACGCTGATAAAGATTTCGATGGCCTTGTAAGTTAAAATCATCTGCTTTTGGCTTTTTTGTCGTAAAAAAAAATAACTGCCCAAGTGTAGCCATTTATTTCGTTTAATTTAATAATAGTATTTTATTTCGTTTTAAACTACTTAATTCCTAATTACATAGTTGATTGAGGTCTCCATTTAATGTTTATTTTGGAATACCTTATTTCTTTCATTGAATTTGA
Organism: Pyrausta despicata; assembly: GCA_963921415.1. Classification (NCBI taxonomy): domain Eukaryota; kingdom Metazoa; phylum Arthropoda; class Insecta; order Lepidoptera; family Crambidae; genus Pyrausta; species Pyrausta despicata. The sequence continues at coordinate 914,579 of OY992871.1, read as the reverse complement.
GCACGAGTATTGTTTTAATTATTTCAGATTTCCGTAGCTGAGTTTATGAGAATGATCAAGAACTGCGTTCATATTGTAACTCCATAATATTATTACTCTAGAAATAATTTAAACAATTATGACACCATGTCGCGTATTGCTAGCAACACTATAGTGTAAATGGGTTTTCTACACTTGAAACTTGATTTAACTGAAATAAATTTACGTAGTAAAAATCGCGTTGGATTAATTTTTACTTGTTTGCTTTGTTCATAATATTTTGAGTTGTTAGAGGATCAGTCCATTTAAAATCAGAATTGCACCAATAAGGCTTATTTTATTTCTTAAAGAAGCTGTGGTGATAGATACTTAAAAAAATAAAAACTACCTTTTGACATTATCAGCTACGTTGACACTTATAGGGGTTTACGCGGAAAACGAAAAGAGTAAGATCGGCTCTATGTCTTTATTTTCTACATTGATTTGTCGCGACGTATTCTTTTACAATACACATTATTGTAACATTAAGAAATATGAACCATCCTCACAATTCAAAGAGTTAGATTAGGGCTTAGGTTAAAATAAGTAAAGTGTAAGACAGAAGTTATAAGTATTAGACGGGCTAGCACAGGTCTACTGACTAGTCTATCTTTCAAGAGGGAAAAAGCCTTATCTTGCAAATCAGACCATTCCCACGACTTATCCTTTTTGAGTAAAGTGGTCAATGGTCGAGCAACCTCGCCATAACCTTTAATGAATTTCCGGAAGTATCCGGTGAGTCCAAGAAATTGTCGTACCTCATGGACGTTTTGAGGGGTTGGGAATTCCATGACGGCTAGTGTTTTGGCTTCACTAGGCCGTATGCCTTCGGAGGAGATATCATAGCCAAGATAGCTCACAGTGGTGTCGAAAAATCGGCACTTTGAAAGTTTCAGCGTGAGGCCATGCTCTCGAAATAGTACCAATATCTCTTCGAGCCTTTGGAACATTTCTTCAAGGTCTCGGGCTGGTATAAGTACATCATCAAGATAGGCCAACGCGTATTCAAAACGCCTATTCCCGAGAACTTTGTTAATCATTCTCTGATCTTCTAACTAATTAGAAGAGTTTTATTGAAGTCTAGGCTGTATAGTATTAACCTTTGCCTTTTTCACACATGCAAGAGGAAAGAAGTGCACCAAAAAAAATTGACACTGACACTTTGACAGTTATGACAGACAGTGGCCACCAAAGAGTAAAATATACTAGGGAAAAGAGTAAAATATACAGGTGGCCACTGGCCATATTTTAAAAGCCATTTTTCCGTTGGGTTGTAATTTTAATTTTAATCAGTTTGTTTGTTATTATTTTTCTTTACGCTTTAACTTAAATTTTTCTGAGTTTAGCATATTAGAAATAGTCTTAACACGAAAAGGACAACAAAACGCATAGGGCTGAGGGCTAAACAATACAGAATCTTCGAAATGGGTACGTTTAATTTACGTTCCGGACTTACTACAACATAAAAATAAACTTTCTGTTAACCCATGTTAAAAATTTCCCAGACGATTTATCCATGGAAGAAAAGTGCGAAAACCTCATGAATATCGTAGTAGAATCTCGTAAGCGGTTCGGCAAAATGTGTGTTGATTATGAGCAGAAAACATCACTGATGGAGAACAAAATTTTGAATTTGCAACTTGAAACGATATCCAGTTACCGCTTCAAGCCGAAGAATACTGCAGCCCATATCGAAGTTGATGATATGAACAATGATGCCGAGGAGTTTGCGCTCGAAATCAAATCCAGGCAAAACAGAATTATTGAATTGAAAAACAGGTTACGAAGCACACAAGACATTGTTTTGCAGTTGAAATCAGACAACATTGGAAGGAAATTGAGACAGCCACTTACTGCGGAAGCTTTGTTGACCAAAGCTAAAAGCAAAGTGGCCTCTTGATGGCAAGTTTTTGTAAAATAAAAAAAGTTTATTCACAACAACATCACATACATTGATTTGAATTTGATTGTCATACCAGCTTACACAAAAAAAAAATTGCAAAATTACAGAGGTACTTTGGGTTGTCCCAGGGTATTCCAATCTTTTACAGCTTGTGGTACATTTTCAATGTTATTTTTTTGTGATGGCATATTATCAATTATCTAGGCAGAGTGCTACCTAGATAATTTAGATATTTTTTAAAATAGTTAAGAGATAAAATTTTCTATGATATACTTGTGAAATTTTATTGTATGGATAAACTCGTGGTGCCTCTCTGTACCTTCTATGGTGCACCAGAGTGCCGTTGCACACAGCTTTGAGCCCTGTAAGGATAAATCTGGACTTCTGGAGTGCCACTATGTAGCTTTGACTACAATGTGTGATACAAGAACAGATTGGTTTTAGGCATAAAAATGATTGCATATGCAATTCATGGTGATTCATAGAGTTTTCTGCACCCTGAAATGATTGTATTTGCACAATGATTTGTATTTGAAAGAGGTTTTGAACGTTGCAGCTTATACTCATGATGAGTCAATGATGATTTTTGAATGATACACTTTTTTAACTGATTATTTCATGATCTATTTACATTTTATTTTAACCTGATGATTTTGGACCCTTTTCACCCCTTTTCACATGGTCACAGATAGACACCTGCCTGTGTAAAGAAAAAGTGTATTATTTCAATGTCTACTGTTTGCATAAACCGAAGAAACTATGATGATTAAGTTTGATTTGCATTTGATTTGGTTGTAGTTTAAATATTGAGTTAGCGCGTTAATGAATTAACACACAATAAAATTAATGAGGTAAATTATGCCTGGAAGTTATTGCTCTAAACTATAAGACAGCCTAAATTGTACATCTTTCTTGGTTGAGCTTGTCTTTAACTTTGTTTTGTTGTAGATACAATAAAGAGTTGAGCTATCTAAATCCTTTTTGTACCTTTATTTTAAAGTATACAATGTATGAAATGTACTAAATAAGGTTTCTTAAATATTTAGCTGATAAGTGGTCACTACTACATACTTGTGAGGACAAATAAATTTAAAATTAAGTAAATAAAGTTTTATATAAATAAAAAGCGTTTGTTATCATTTTTTTGTGTAAATATTTTTAATAACTTGAATAATCTTTCTTTGTTAGGTACAAATTGTTTTCACATAACAAATTACTGAACTGAACTGTAAACTCCAGGCCTTCCTGGCTTGGAGGCGCAAAAAAGTCACCGGCTCGAGTTCTTTCTATTTTTTATTTATTTAACATTTTTATTGCAAATATACATATAGCAGACTAATAATAGTACAGCATATTTGTGTATACACCCAGCAGGGCACAGCAAAATAAGGTAGGTAATTTACACTTATGTTTATAAACAAGTAATTACTTGTTGCTAAGTAATTTCTTAATTAAGTCATTATTTGAAGTTAGAATTCTTAAATACAAAATCATATTCGATAGTTAAGAAATTCTCGTTACTTACTTAAGCAATTACCTACATAAGATAATGCATAAATAAGTAAAAGAAGCCTGAGTAAAGCCTCTACCTGTCGTTTCTGCCTGGCAACATTGCATTCATGCGTTTCGTTACAAATTACGGCAAGATGCTTTGGGTTTAATATTAACAGAACTTTGCTATTATTTCTGACGCCCGTTTGGTGCAGTGGTCTACATGTCGGACTTTAAAACCAAGGGTCGCGGGTTCGATCCCCGCACAGTACAAGCATATGTGTGCATGAACATGTGTGTTTGTACTGGTCTGGGTGTTTTCTATGTATAATATGTATTTATTTACAAAAAAAAAAGTATTTAAGTATGTTTATCCGTTGTCTAGTACCCATAACACAAGCCTCGTAGCTTAATTTGGGACTAGAGAATTGGTGTGATTGTTGTACAATATTTATTATTATTTATTATTATTTATTTCTCAAAATATCAATATTATTATTTTACATCAAAGTTCCTTCAAAAATATCTCTTATAACACAAATAAAATTTATTTAGGGTACTTATTTAATCAAAAATATTCACTGATTTAAAGGTCTCACTGTATTTATATTTTCTTGGGTCGAAGTTTCTAAGGGGATAAAAAGTATCCTATGTCCTTCTCCTGGCTCTAAACTACCTCCCTGCTAATTTTTAGCTAAATCGGTTCAGTCGTTCTTGAGTTATAAGTGGAGTAACTAACACGACTTTCTTTTATATATATAGATTTAGTTATGTACGGTATTGACTGTAAGTACAGTTAAGGTAGCTTCGATGGATACCTTCCTAAATGTCGTATTCTGAGCTATTGAGTTTATGTACCCATTTTTTGTAAAATTAAAATGATTTGCTGATGTAAATTTTAATGCTTACTATTTTTACCTAAATAGTATCTATCTAGTGTTTAGATCTATATGATTGTTTCAAGCTGTCTCAAATGACCAAGAAACAATTAATAGTATCTAGAGTCTACGACCTGAATAAATTTGATTATGTTCTATTATGGTTTTTTGTTTATCTCTATAGAACTCCTACGCTCTATGTTTTTATTTAATGTTTTTAATTATCTTTCATTAAAAAGTAATTTAAACAAAATTTAACGAACTTCAAAACACAAACGAAATAACTGAAAAGGGATAAATAATAACTTAGATACATAAATATTCAAATTCATAAAGCGTGGGTTTCTTCATAATCGGATATGAACAATGTTTCTTTTGAGGTCGATGCCAACCACAACATTAGGAAGAAAGGACTCGGTAATGAGGGTTGATTCTAGTCCAGCCGGAATTGAAATACTGACTCGAGTCCAGCCGGAATTGAAATACCGACTCGAGTCCAGCCGGACTCGAATCAGTATTCGAATACCAAACATAGAATTCGAGTCGAGGGAATCGAGTCATGATTCGAACACCGTGTAAACTGACTCGAGTCAACTCGATCCACCAAAACGACGACTCGGCACATCACTACTCACTTCCGGCTTACCATAGATAAAGTAGAATAAAGCATGTTATACACTAAAATAACGTATACCGGTACAAACTAACGCTTATTTTGAAAAAAAAATCAAGTTTCTAGAATCGAGATAATTTTATCTAAGAATACCTAAATTATAAATCCAAACAAATGTTGTGTTCGCAGAGTGGAAAACAGATGAGATTTTCTAAGAGACTGGTTAAATATTATCTAGAGTTGCTAGGCACTTGTTTGGCATGTTTTAGTGTCACCGTGACACATTAACTTTCGGGAAAAAATATATTTGATCGATAGGTATTTTGTTGTGATTTTTTGTACCAAGGCGAGCTCGTGTTACTTTTAATACCTATAGCAAAATATAGTTGAAGCCATGTCGGTTCAAACGTTTTTCAAGAAAGAATGCATTGTTCCTGATGTACTCACAACTGCTCCATCTGAATTATTAGATGTTCAGTATTCAAGCGGTGTGCGTGTGGACATGGGCAAGGAACTTACTCCAACGCAAGTACAAGATAAACCTGTTGTGAAATGGACTTCGAAAGAGTCCGAATATTATACTTTAGCTATGGTGGATCCCGATGCTCCAAGCCGTGAAAATCCAAAGTTTAGAGAATGGCACCATTGGCTAGTTGGGAATATTTTTGGGGGAGATATGAACAAAGGCGAAGTTTTATCGGATTACATTGGGTCAGGCCCTCCGAAAGGTACAGGACTCCATCGCTATGTGTTCTTGATCTACAAACAACCGGAGAAATGTGATTTTTCAAAGGTACCAAAACTTCCCAATAATTCTGGAGACAATCGAGGTAAATTCTCCATTGCAAAGTTTGCGCAAAAATTTAAGCTGGGAACACCAGTGGCTGGAAATTTTTACGTGGCCAAGTATGATGACTACGTTCCAAAATTATATGCCAAGTTGAAGGGCTAAAACCAAATGACGTTATTTAAAAACGTTAAATTACTATAAAATTACGAATGTGAGTACACAGCTTTATAGAGTGACATTTGTCTATGGTGCGATCGATAATTTCCGCCTCCGCGTGACATTCTTTTTCGGCCCAATCCGCCATTACATTTTGGTGTTTGCGTAAATTGGTCGTTTGCGTGCATCGTTGTCACGCATTATCAGTGCAAGCCAGTATCCGTGTTCGTGCGTTATATCGCAGCGTTTTGTGGAACAAAGAGAAGTGACGTTCAATCGTATGTCCATCCAGAATCTCAACACATTTGACCCATTCGCCGATGCTATCAAAAGCTCGGAGGACGACGTGCAAGATGGTCTAGTCCACGTCCGGATCCAGCAGCGGAACGGACGCAAGACGTTGACTACGGTGCAAGGGCTGTCGTCGGAATATGACCTGAAGAAGATAGTGAGGGCATGCAAGAAGGAGTTCGCTTGCAACGGAACGGTTGTCGAGCATCCGGAATACGGGGAAGTTCTGCAGCTGCAGGGCGACCAGCGTGAGAACATTTGCCAGTGGCTAACCAAGTCCGGGCTCGTGAAGCCGGAGCAGTTGAAGGTGCACGGCTTCTAAGCCGTCTACTCGTAATGAAATCATTATAGTATTTTTAATATGAGAACGTGCGCGTAACCCTTCGAATATGTATTTAGAAAGCATCGACGTATACAGAGAACACAACGGGCCTCTTAGGCCTCCTCCCTGTGCCTTCACTCCCATGTATAATAAATAATAAAGTGTCTGATTAACGACGCCGTCTCGCCCTTAGTTGCAATTGAAAGCCGAACGAAAGAGTTAAATTAAATAAATCACTTTTTTTTTACGATATTGTATTTTTAAATTGCTGTAATGATTGAATTAATAAATATGTTTTTGTATAAACGTGTTTTTTTGCCAGCGCGGCCAGGTAGACGCTTGATAACGGGACAATGCTCAGTGAAAGTAGGTGGGTGTCTTGCGAAATGTTAAATTCCATTCATTTACTCGTCACGCAATGTTACACTAGTTCTAGACTTTGAAGAATACTCTGATTTCTAGTTTAAAAGTCCACTTTAGTTTCCTAATCAATACATAAGTCGTAAAGCATTAATCTTTCTTAATTAGTAATGACCTTTAAATAATCCTATACTAATGGTTCTCGAAACGCCTAACACCGTCATCACAAAGAGATACAATACAATGAAGCGCTAATTCACATTTTATTGAAGCAATACTGTAGATATCCTAACGTCTTTGATAATAATATTGACGCACAGCAGCATACATCGCGCGTTATTTGTCGTGCTAGATTTTTATTTACGGTAGTTGACACGTTATGTATGAATCATACCGTTTTCCGTCGGCTTGCCATGGAGTATGGACTTGACGAGTGCGTGGTATGAGTCATGTCCTCATTTAGCGAGGCTACGTCGACTGAGGTCAAGCGACGCACTCATCAATCCGATATTACTCGTATAGGAATGTCGTTTCTTAACAAATAGGAAGCTAGGTGGTAATAACGAACATTTCCTTTATTTTCAACAGGCAACCAAGGTCCGTGGTATTAACGAAAACAATGGAATTTACGATTCAAATAGCTAAACCACGGACAGGATAATGAGGAAACCAGTTATAAATAGGTAGCCATGTAGTAGCAGCTGTACCAGTCGTACCAACCAAGTAAAAAAATACTTAAACTTATTTTTTATTTAAATAATTTTTGGTCATATTTACAAAAGCAATTTATGTACATATTTTTGAGTTTTGTAGATTAAGCTCGTTCAAGACTTATTGTGTCCTAGAGGGCACCACGTTACTTGCAAAATAACTGAAAATAACCTAGCCTCTCCAGCAGGCAGCGCGCACGCATCTTATGACACCTCACTTGTCAAAATATCATGAAGGGTTTACAAGTTATGAGTAGGTATGAGGTAACAGATGAACATACAAGCATACGTTCATACCGGACAGATGAACATACATACATACCAGTCAAAATCATAGCTAGGGTTACCACCCGTACTTTATAATAAAGTATTGTACGTTATTTCAGGTAATTGCACTCAGTACTTTATGAAAACAAGTAAATACTTTATTTCGCATGATTTGGTTTCTTTGTGACTTTGAAGTTGAAGTTTAGTATTGTATTGTATTGTATAAACTCTTTATTGCAATAAGAAAATACATTTAAACATAACAGAAATACATTGATGAGCAAGGGCGAGCTTATCCCTGGCGAGATCTCTTCCAGCTAACCCAGAAAGGGCATGCAGAGGAATTACATTGGGCAGGGTTCATACAATATTCTACATATTCATTAACTAAAAGAACTAGGTATACTATAACATAATATATATACATAAACATACATACACACATATACAAATTAGTCGTATCGTAAGTACTAATATAATTATACTTTGGAAGTATAATTATTTATTGAATGAATATGTTTTTAAATATTATTATATTATTAAACAAACAATAAATCGTATATTATTTTGATACTATGTACTTTATTGTTCGTACCTATAATAACCAAATGTACTTTATTTGCAAAAAAATTGAGGTGGCAACCCTAATCATAACCCTCCTTTTTGTTTCGCCGAAGTCGGGTAAATGATAGGATGAAATGCTTTAACAAATAAGTGATTGATTTTGATTAGGTAATATAAGAAACTATTAAATTCAAGTATTGTTCATTATTTAAATTTAAATATTTGGCAACTTAATGTTGCAATCATTTATCGTAGTAAGTTCACATACCAATAGTACCAAGTACGTAGTAACTATTTAGTAATCTGTGATAGTACTTAACCTAAAGAACCAAAAATAAAGTTATAACATCACATTTATAAATGTAAAATTTATAAATATAATTGAGATAAGAATACTAAAACTTCAACGTAGATGACGTTGAAGTTTCAAGGTCTCGCGCGTAAACACCGATTAAGTAAGGTAATGAAGATCCGTATCAGTATCCGTATCCGCAGATATACATTTTTATTTTAACCATCCGGTACATCACTAGTACATATAGACTATAATTTCTATAATAATAATAGTGCTCCTGGCCGATTTCGACTACGGCGGCCAATCTCAACAGAGATCAGCCAACTACGCAGGAGATATTATAGTATACAAGTGAGAGCGCAATACACAGGTGCACTCACTGTTCCATCACTCACAAATTTCGCTGAGACGACAATCCGACATGACCGGAGAGAGATCAGGCGCAGGACAAACGGCTTAACGTACGCACCGAGGCACGGGGGTGTAACACCGCCAACTTCCCGACTCCGAGCTGTTTATGAGAAATTAATGACAGAATATCAGATAATTATTATAGAGATACTAATAATTAGTACACAGAGTTTACCTACCTATCAAGAACAAGTTTGCAATATGGGGAATGTGACAATGCAGCATTTTTGCATAAAATTGCAACATACGCGCATTCGTTACTCAAAACATCCATCGTCAACATGTTGAACATAAAAATTCACGATTTGACAATAATTTTTAATAAGGTCGTTGTGCGTGATAAAAAAAAACTATATCAACTGCAGACTTGGTCTTTTCTGCCTACAAGTTTGGAGAGCTATGAAAGTTAGGTAGTTCCATCCATCCACCTAGCGTTGCCAGGCGTCCGGATAAAGCCGGACATAGGCTTTTTGATTGCATGTCCGGCCAAAATAAACGGTGTACGGCTTTTGTTAGGCTTTTTACATTTCGCAAACAAGCGAGCACTGCCGCCGCGCCGCCGATCGTGGCCGAGCGTAGGCGACGAGAGTCGACTACCGAACCGATTTTTTTGACGTGACAACGTCTTATAAATTGGTTTGCCGGGTGACACTTCAAGAAACTGCGTTACGCTGCTCCGCTCACGTTCCGCGCTCACAATGAGAGCGAGTGAGAGGCACGCGTCCCTTCGACTCGGGCATGGTTAGCCCGCCTAAGAGCGAGTGAGACAGACATAAAAAGTGAAAGGCACGCGTCCCTTCCACTCGAGCACAGTTAACCCGCCGAAGAGCGAGAGAGACAGAGCGAGAGAGAGAGAGTGAGAGAGATAGGCATACACACCGGTTCATGTTATACGAATGAATATTCACATTAAAATTATTTTACCACTCAAAGTCGTTGTCACGTAAAACTTTCGCCCGTATACCGACTTTACAGGCAACCAATTTTTTGTCGTACCTATTAATGCTAAGACAAAATCCTCAATAATATAGGGTGACTGCCTTTTTTAACCAAATCTCCGGCCAAACTGGCTGGTCAGTCCGTCTATTAGGTTTGGCGACCTGGCAACGCTACATCCAACCGACCCGGCTACGCGTCTGGATGGAAGAGATCGCTTTAAACCGTAAGTGAGCCTACGTTCGTGTGTTATTTGATGATTGTTAATCAATAGAAGATCGAAACAGCTATAAATGTTAAACAACAGAATATTCTCAAGTCCGTTACGAGTTTACGAGTAATGGCGTGATCACCTACTACCTAGATAAGAATTAATTCTGTTTTATAAGTACAAATGGAAAGGGATCTTCTTCTTCTTCATCGACAACACAAATAGTTCCTCCATCCCTGACGACTACTTTGGTGTAATGGTCAAGAAGTTGACTATTAACCAAGAGTTCGCGGCTTCGATCCCCGCACTGTACTAACATTTGTGTGCCTGAACATGTCTGTTTGTACTGGTTTGGGTGTTATATGTATTTATTTAAGATTTTTTTGTAATACCACTGTTGATTCTGATATCTGTAACACAAGTGCTTAAGCTACTTGCCACGGAGTCAGATCAATGTATGTGATGTTGTTGTATATTTATTTATTATTTATCTCTTCTTGTCGTATGAGACATGAACGGCTCAATACAGACTGCCACTTACCGCTGATCTTATAGCATCAGACCAACTTAATGGCGCCCATCCCCTAGCGCGTTTTCCCTCAACCTGATCCAGTATTATAAACTTCTCTAGACCATGCTTAGGTAAACGCATAATGTGACCGAAGATATATTTTCTGAAATTGCCCTGGCAGAAATCTGCAATGTCCTCCCTAGCTAGAGCCGCATTACCGGTTACAGCGATTTTTCTCCGCATTAGGGCATCGATTCGAAGATGGCTTTGGATGGGCGATGGCTATATGATGTGATGATGCAATAAAAACATGATGTCATTCGAAAAAAGATTCACAGCACAATCTTTTAGTTATTAAAGATAGCGTATGTGATTTCACAATAAAGAATGTCTGGGAGAGCCGAAACGGCAAAAAAAAGATATATGAAAGGTCACTCTGTCCATTCGACACCAGTGTCACTTTACCTTATTAGTTTACAAAGGTTTGTTTCAACACTGGCCCTTAAACTAATATAGGGAACCCTACCATAACCTTCTGTGAATTCGTCATGTTAAATAAAACAACACAAAAAAATTACACTTCTAACATAGTGTTACGCCGGTGGGCTAGTGCTAAAACTTTGATCGTGTTTTTCCGTGCCTTGGAGACGTTTTCAGCAGGCTGAAATACCATTTCAGGCCGTTTCAGAGAGTGCTCTAACACATACTAGTTTATCGAAATTTCACCCAAGTTGCCGTTGTTTTCAGGCGCCTGAAACATGTTTTCAGTCCGTTTCAGGCCACCCTCTATCAGATGACGCCATAACCTGAAAACCCGTTTTCAGGCGTTTTCAGGACCCCTTATGGGCCTTTGAAGCCCACTTCAGTATATGACGTAATTTTCAGTAGGAGTGAAAGAGATAGCACGATTAGAGAGAGGCAGCTATACTAAGAACATTCCAGAAAGGTGTGACAGAGACAGCACAAGACAAGGATAGCACTATGATGCCGAACATTCGAGAAAGGTCTAGGCTAGGCAAGACGGCATTTGGAAGGATCCCGAACAGTCTCGTACTGGGTAGTAGGTACCTACCGAATATTCGGGAGTCCTTGACGGCCGGTATATAAGGAGCCCGGGAATGCGACCGAGTTTGAGTTTAATTTGGGAAAGCGACGAGTAAACATCGAAGCGAAAACTGCGACAAGAAGATTTTGGAGTGCGATATAAGTGTTTGTGTACTAAGTGTTGTAACGTAAAGTGTGTACAATAAATCCTACTCTACTTCATCGGTTTAGAAGTGCATTTCAATCTAGATCCCACACCCCTAGAACTTAACATTTGGTGTCAGAAGTGGGATTGAAAATGCCGATTACTCCGCGAGAAGAAGAGAAGGAGGGGATGCAGACCCGAAGCCGCACCGCTGCTGGAGACTCTGCGGGCACCGCCGGAACGTCAGACACAGCGGTACCAGCTTCAAGGACGCCGGAGATAGACGTCAACGCCATTCTGATCCTCCTGAAAGAACAGGCTAGAAGGCAGGAGGAACAAGCCAAAATCCTGCAACGAGAGCTACGGGTTCAGCAGGAGGAACAAGCCAAAATCCTGCAACAAGAGCTACGGGTTCAGCAGGAGGAACAGGCTAGAAGGCAGGAGGAACAAGCCAAAATCCTGCAACAAGAGCTACGGGTTCAGCAGGAGGAACAGACCAGAAGGCAGGAGGAACAGGCTAGAATTTTGCAGCAAGAGCTACGGGACCTGAAAGAAGTCCTCCGTGAGGTACACGAAGTAGCTGCAGAATGGAAAAAGGAGATGGCTGAGGTGCAAGACAAAATTGTGGGCGTTGAAATTAAAGTTGAAAACCACGAGAAGCGCCTCAATGGACTGAACGAAAAAGTGGAGGACCAGGAGAATCGCCTCCAGAAGTTGGAGATCAGAGTGGCCAACGGCACCACCAGTGTATCAGGTGCACCAGCCACAGGAGGAGAAAAGTTAAAGGTACCTCCATTCGATGGTACCTCTTCGTGGGCCGCATACAAGCTCCAATTCGAGATGGTTGCCGAAGCGAATGGCTGGAGCAAGGACTATGCTAAAACGGCACTGAGTTTGGCGCTGCGGGACGAAGCTCTCACTGTTCTGGAAGCGTTAGGAAAGGAGAAGACATACGACCGTCTTCTTGAAGCTTTAGAGGCACGCTTCGGTGACAGCCATCTAGAGCACGTTTACAGAGCTCAGCTGAAGAATAGGACTCAGGGGCATAATGAGTCGTTACAAAAGTGGGCACTTGAGATAGAGAAGCTCGTCCGGAAGGCGTACCAAGGTTCCGCAGCGACTTTCATCGATGAAACGCTAGTACAGGCATTCATAGATGGGATTCGGGACTTTGAAGTGAGGGCTGCTGTACGGCTGGGACACCATGGGACCTTGAAGGATGCGCTCGCCCATGCCCTGGAGGTGGAAGCTGTACGCCAAGACTCAACAAAATCCTTTAGGGTGCGCGAAGTTGCGGCCAGGGAGCCGATTGCTCCACCTCGAGAAACTGGGCCTCGATGCTACAACTGCGGGGAAAGAGGACACATACAATCAGGCTGCCCAAAAAGATCTTGGTATGCAAGTGAACTGCGAAACCGGCTTGATGATGTTCACAGGCATGTTCGTGAACATGGATTGCAGGCCAGCGAGAAGGTGAAGACCAGATACGACCGGAAGTCTAACCAGACGAGGTTTGAGGAAGGATCATTCGTGTGGCTACATAACCCTATGCGTCGAAAAGGAAAGTCACCGAAATTGTCGCCGAGTTGGGAAGGGCCGTACAAAGTAGTCACAAGGATCAACGACGTCACTTATCGGATACAGCGCAACGCACGTAGCCCCTGTAAGATTGTTCATGTTGATCGGTTGGCCAAGTACCATGGAACGAATGATGCTCGGGACGAGCATGTCTAAGGAGGGGGTAGTGTTACGCCGGTGGGCTAGTGCTAAAACTTTGATCGTGTTTTTCCGTGCCTTGGAGACGTTTTCAGCAGGCTGAAATACCATTTCAGGCCGTTTCAGAGAGTGCTCTAACACATACTAGTTTATCGAAATTTCACCCAAGTTGCCGTTGTTTTCAGGCGCCTGAAACATGTTTTCAGTCCGTTTCAGGCCACCCTCTATCAGATGACGCCATAACCTGAAAACCCGTTTTCAGGCGTTTTCAGGACCCCTTATGGGCCTTTGAAGCCCACTTCAGTATATGACGTAATTTTCAGTAGGAGTGAAAGAGATAGCACGATTAGAGAGAGGCAGCTATACTAAGAACATTCCAGAAAGGTGTGACAGAGACAGCACAAGACAAGGATAGCACTATGATGCCGAACATTCGAGAAAGGTCTAGGCTAGGCAAGACGGCATTTGGAAGGATCCCGAACAGTCTCGTACTGGGTAGTAGGTACCTACCGAATATTCGGGAGTCCTTGACGGCCGGTATATAAGGAGCCCGGGAATGCGACCGAGTTTGAGTTTAATTTGGGAAAGCGACGAGTAAACATCGAAGCGAAAACTGCGACAAGAAGATTTTGGAGTGCGATATAAGTGTTTGTGTACTAAGTGTTGTAACGTAAAGTGTGTACAATAAATCCTACTCTACTTCATCGGTTTAGAAGTGCATTTCAATCTAGATCCCACACCCCTAGAACGTAACAATACCAACTAATAATAAACTGTATCTCATTAAAATAAACTTCAAAACCAACAGTAGGTACACACACAGTAACAGTTAATAATGCAATAACAAAAAACTTATTTACAAAACATTAGTTAACTAGGTAACTCAAGTTCTTCAAGCCTATGTTGGAAACACATTTAAAAAGTTTATCATTGGCCAATGGTTTCGTCAACACATCGGCAGGCATTTCCTCAGTGCACAAATAATCTAACTTTACAATATTTTCCTTAACAACTTGTCGTACAAAGTGATGCCTAATGTCTATAATGCTTGCTTCTACTATGGTTAACTTGACTATTACACATTTTTAGGGCTGACTGATTGTCGTTATACAATGTTATTGAGAGCAGTTTGGAGCAGTTTGCCTAAACATTCATTTAAAAAACTCCTAAGAAATTTAGCTTCTTTTGCCCCTTCACACAAAGCCATGTACCTACTCGGCCTCAGTACTGGATAGGGCCACAGTCCGTTGTTACGGCTCTCCCATGACACTACTGAATTACCCAACTTAAATACGTACCCCGTATAAGAACGCCTATCAACACGTTCGAAGCCCAATCTGCATCTACCTACGAATCCATTTACAGTTAACTCAGATTTTTCAAAAAACTAAATGACACTCTGAAGTTCCCTTCAAAAATCTTCAAAAAAAAGAAGGTTGTTCGCAAACTTACGTGTCTCAGCGGCTAAATGTGAGTCGTTCAACTGTCCAGAGGACTTGGCAACGGTATCAAGAGACCGGTTCGGTCAAAAGAAGACCCGGTTCGGGAAGAAAACGATGCACAGAACCAAGAGATGACCGCTTTTTGGTGAGTCAGGCGTTGCGGAATCGTAAGGCGTCAAGTGTGGACCTGAAGAAGAGCCTTGAAGAAGTAAGAGGAGTAGAAGTTAGCTTGTGGACGGTCAGGAGGAGGCTTTTGGCTGCCAATATCAGGAGTTACCGCCCAGCTCGGGGCCCTAAATTACTCCGTGAGCACCGTGTTGCTCGACTTCAGTTTGCTCGGAACTGTGCTTCATGGACTCTGGAGGACTGGAATAAAGTATTGTTTTCTGATGAAGCTAGAATCTCTTTGTGTGGAGAGGACCGACGCCGGCGAGTGCTGCGAAGACCACGGGAACGCTATGCGGAAGTATGTTTCGAAGAAATCACTCCTTATGGCGGAGGCTCCGTTATGTTTTGGGCAGCAATTAATTCGACGGAGCGTACGGAGTTAGTTTTCATAGAAAATGGAACATTAAATGCACATCGGTACATAATGGAAGTCCTAATTCCATATGCACAACCCACATTGACTGCACTTGGGGAAGATTCCATTTTTATGGACGACAATGCTCGCTCGCACCGTTCTGGCGACGTGGAAGCGTACATGCAAGAAGTTGGGATCCGTCGTTTAGATTGGCCAGCTCGAAGTCCTGACCTCAATCCAATTGAGCATGTCTGGGATGTTCTAAAGAGACGTGTAAGATCAGTGCAACCTGCTCCACAAAACATCAGGGAGCTAAAAAGAGTCATTGCAGAAGAGTGGGAACGAATTCCTCAAAACGTTATTAAAAACATCGTGGAAAGCATGCCCAGAAGGATTCAAGCTGTGATTTTGGCAAGAGGAGGTCACATTCGGTATTAGGTTTTTACATTTGTAACTCTTAAAAAAAATCTTATCTTTATTGCCGACCACTTCTTATTGTTTGGGCGTGTACATCGGTTTTAAAGAATCCATCGTTTTTTTTTTCTTTTAGTTGCCCGAACTCACTTCACGCGCATTAATTTACACGATTATAAGTATACAGACTACGTCTAAGAAATAAATTTCATTTAATTAACTCAAATCGACCTTAGAACGTAAATTTCCTTAGGTGCCCGTTTTTTTTGCAAAAGAGTGTAGTAGAGAAATGTATGAAAAAAAGAAAACAGCAATATTCTACCTCTATCAGTACCTATGTTTTTAATGGAATGAGCGTACTATTTTTTAGAGTTTATTCTAGCAAGGGTATTCAATCAATAAAAAAATGTTGTTTTCGCTTTTCAATATTTCGAACTGTTTTGTTGAGTTGAGAAGACGAATATTTTTTAAATTCGAATTAAGGATTGCGTGAAATGAATCGCATTGCATTGATGAGCAACATGAGCAATTTTTGACATTTCAATTGACGTTCCGTCGCAAGTTTTTCAACGTCAATATTTTCCATTTTCATTCAATATTCTCTAAATTTTCAAAGAAAACGCAAGATTATTTGAATAAAAATTCATAAACATGTTAAATTAGTTAATTTAATTTCTTCGAACATTCCTTAGTTGGCAGCTGAAGTATCTATAGTTTAAGGTGCGGAAACTTGAGTATTAAGAAATCTGTTTTATGTGTAAAATCGTTATTTTTAACTAATGGAATCCTTGTTAATTGCAGTGTTTGTATGTTGAGAAGCCGTCGGTATGTCGGAGAAGTTGACTCTAGGGCAGAGGGTGATCGTAATTGGCAAGGATGTGAAAGGCTCCGTGGCGTACGTGGGGTACCCTACGTTCGCTACTGGCAAATGGATCGGGGTTATTCTGGACGAACCGAAGGGAAAGAATAACGGGACTGTTCGTGGACATGCGTATTTCAGAGTAAGTTTCATTATAATTAAATAAATAAATCGTTTCAACAAGCACACCAATTACCTAGCCCCAAACTAAGCGTTAGCTTGTGCTTTGGTGGCTAGAATAACGGATAGAAATACTTAAATACATTCATAGTCACATGCACATGCTCATCACACAAACATATGCCCCTAGCAGAATTCGAACCCACAACAGCCAGTTTTGTAGTCTGGACCTCAGACCACAAGACCAAAGCTTTCGTCAAATTGTATATTATCTAGGTTCTACCTAGGGATACTTAAATGCTGAATGTATATCAAATCAAACCATGCCAACTCTTTGATCCTGGAAACAATCCTTTAATAGCAAAGTTACTAATTCTTGATATTTAAAACTTAACTTCAAAAAACACAACAGAACAGTTTTAACAACATATTTATTTATTTAAAGTCACCATATAAAGTTGTTACCCATATTAATTTTGAGGTTACTCATATCATAACTTTGTTAATGCATTTTACAGTGCGACGAAAACTATGGTGTGTTTGTCCGTCAAACACAAATCCAGATGTTGGATGCGGAAGACAATCCGATGGAGACGTCCATGACAGCGTCTACTGAGGAACCTAAATCCACCTCCTCAAATCGAAGGTTGAGCAGGTATGTTCTGTTTAATTTTTTTAAAAGTTTGAAGCTAAAACAGATTTAAGTTATTAATAATAATCTATTATAGAATCAAGTCTTCTTCATTTAAATTTTAGTATTAGAAAATATGTACTAATATTTTGTTTCTTACTTATTTAGTTTTAAGTGGTGTGCATAACAAAGGGTTAATATTTAGAATCCGAATTCTTCCAATGAAACTTGATAAAATAAATAGTTTCTATAAAGAAGAAAGGTTAAGGTTGTAGTTTATATTAAAGGGAAATCCCAAGGCATGATTATTTTAAGTTAAAATCACTTTACTGATTATTTTATTTGACTAAAAAAAATAATTGACATATATTGTTTATACACTTTGTCTGTCAACTGAATAATGTTGTCGATGTAATATAAATCCAGATTTTTCAAGAATATATGAGAACTTACTATGTCTAAATACTGAGAACAGTATGTATAAATAGTTATCTATCTTCCACTACGGCTGGTTTGAATATACCATGTACCTTGATTAATAGTTTCATAAGTGTCAGTTTTATACTAACAGCTATATTTCATCTTCAGATTGGATTTTTGTATGATCCTGACACTATCTAACTTTCATTCAAACATTGATAAAAAATGAAAACTGGGTTTTACTGAATAAACTAACTTATTACTACAATGTTTTCCCGGTTCAAAGTCCGCTAACATTAACACCGAGCCCGAGCCCAGACTGTGTGCGCTCCACTATATCAGGGTATACAATATACATTCAGTACAAAACGCAAGTAATGAGATTATTACGGCCGTTTAGATTTAACAAACATGTGCCGATGTTGCTATCACCCTGTATATGTACATATTATGGGCTATACAGTGAATATGTCTGTGTATTTTCAGTGAATATGTCAAATGTACCATTCTGTCTATGTGATTTGGGGCCATTCGAGAGTATTACGTGAGCGGAATGGGTATGCGGTATGGGGGAGTGAGGTCTTTGCTTTGTTTATTTTGGATCACATGAGGGGTGGGGGAGTCAGTGATCATTACGTCATCAGTTGTTCTTTACTTTTTTTTTACAAATTGTCTTGCATTCCAAATACCTGAACAAGAAACTCATTATCAGAGATTCCCACAAATAATGCATACATTTAGGGACTTGCTTTAGTTAGAACCGAGCAGGAGAATTAACACACTATTCACTTGGCTAAATTTTCAAAATGTTTACATAAGGGTTAGAGCTTTGATTACTTTTGTGGACAAAAGAGACGGGGGGACAGGGGGGGGGGATAAATAATTGCAATAAATCTGCTTACGTAATATTTGAATGGCCCCTCGTTAGGCTATACAGTGAATGAAATTGTGGTATAATCCAATGTTTTAATACTAAGACCAAAAACCTGTGTTCCAGTAAAAGTGTTTCGTTTATTTTATTGTTATTTAAAGTTAGTTAAGAGCTTAGATTATCATTAACATCTAGGCTAGATTCATGTCTCCTTATCACATGTCCATTTTGAAGAAAAATATACAGGGTGCTGACCATAATATGACAATTGAATTTTTGTCTGTTACGCTTCCAAGCCTAAACTACTAAACAGATTTGGATGAATTTTGGTACACATACAAAGTCGTCACCATTCTGAATGCGTATTAATTTTCATCAAAATCTGTTCTGTAATTTAGTCATGAAAGCGTAACAGACAATTGTCGTATTGTGGTCGCTACGCTGTATAATGTTAAAAGGAAAATACACATATTGGGTAAGAATGTGGTAAACCATAAGCTGGTAATTTCTTTCATTGAAAATCTATCAGATACGAATGCAATGCCAGGTCGTTTGGCGTGCATTGTAAGGGTCCTTTTATAGAGGAGCAAGTTACCGGTGCGTGCAAGTACGTACCGATCAGACGGTTATAGAATTGGCATGATGACAGCTATCCTACTACTATTATAAAGGCGAAAGTTTGTAAGTATGGATGTATGGATGTATGGATGTATGGATGTATGGATGTTTGTTACTCTTTCACGTAAAAACTACTGAATGGATTTGAATGAAACTTTACCAAAATATAGCTTATACATCAGAATAACATAAAGGCTACATAAAGAATTTTTAAGATAAAGGCTTTCCACGCGGACGAAGTCGCGGGCGGCCACTAGTCTTAAATATTTTCAAGACCATGGCGTTTAAAAAACATAGCCTCTATGAAGTTAATATAACCAGTTTATTTCCAAAAAGCTGTCGAAACCAATTTTTAAACACACAAAACTCAATAAATATTCGGTCAATTGACTCCGATTTCTAATATATAACCGTGACGTCACGTTCATGTATTCCCATACAAAATCTATGGAGGCAGACCGTTTTGACAGATAATAAAAAGTATGTCAACGATTTGTGGTGTCGTCTAGCCAATTTCTATTTTATCTTATGCGCTCACTTATAAAGAAAGTTTTTTTATAAGTTTATCGGTTCCAACCTATAAAAATTTGTCCGTAACGGAAACCTATGTCTTTATGTAAGCACCCTTACTCCTGATAGTTTTTTTTATTAGTACCTACAGAAATACATTTGGTATACTGGACACAGAACTCATTAAAAAACTAACCTCAATGTATTTCAGATTATGGCTTTCATGAATTAACTAATTACTAAATTATTAGGTATGTGGCTTATTAAATTAATGAAAATGTAATTTAGAAAATTTTGTAAGTTAGAAAATTAATAACAATAATATTTTTATTAGAAAAAAAATAATAACCCGTACGGTTCTTACGGAAAAAAATATTAAGAAAATCTCTCAAGAATATTGAAAAATATACATTTAATTTTGCATATTTTAAAAAACGCGCGTAACTAATGTAAATGTCATTCGATGACATTGTTCAATCATTGCAACGCTAAGGCGGTACGAAGTTCGCCGCGTCAGCTAGTTACATATAAATGTTATGGTTGTCATTTTGATGGGGATTGTTTTAATTTTACACCTTGTTCAACTCATCATATCATCATTTTTTTATTATTAATACAATATATTTTTTCTCTGTCACATTAGTATTTTAGTGTAAATGAAATTGGCGTATCTGAAATACAGGGTGTGTTGGTAGTGTGGTGTTAACTAGTGTTTAGCGAGTGGCTAACGTATAGTTTTCTTTCTCGCTAGTATTACTGTGGCCCAGAGGTCTAGACCTACCACGTGAGTATCGTATATAGGAACGCACACGCCTTGTACCGCTTTTGCACCTTTTATAGAGTATTCTAAATTGCAACAGTAAGATTTATGCAACAAGCAACAATAAAGCAATCTATAAAAACGCTCCGATGTTATTATAAAAATAAAAATGATGGAATCAGGCGTTTCTTTGCGGAAATCCATGACTAAAGCTGAAAAATTTAACTTTCAATTTAACTTTAAATTTTTACTAAACGTTCCCCAGCGCAGTAACCCAAATATATCCAACTGCAACTACTTGAGGAGAATGATGATCCTCAGGAGATGTTGTCGCTTCGACAGACTACGAGCTCAAAGTCTGTCGAAGCGACAACATCTCCTGAGGATGCCACGTGTAGTGGCGAAACGCGTCGAGTGTTTTGTAGGTGTCAGTGTTGCGTCTCCAGGTGTATCTTCTGTGTCACGTTGTGAGTTGTATTGTAAGTCCTGCGACTTCCAGCTCTAGTTTCTTCAAGTGGTTGCAGTTGGATGTATTTGGGTTCCTGCGCTAGCGTCGTTTAGTGGAAAATTTTAAGCAAAGCAAATAGTAATCCTCTTTATCAGCTTTATAAAAATAAGTCTTTTATACATTTACTTATTTTAATTACAATTTTTTGGGCATTTTTTCTCATTTTAAGTACCTTGGTGTGTAAGTAGGTTGGCTTGCAAATTAAAAAATCATTCTATTGCAATTTAGATTTTTTAAAGATAAGTTTTCTTAAATATGGAATGACTGAATAAAAAAGGAATGAATATCCTTAGATTTTTATCGGACATTCCGTAAATTATTAAAAGCAAATAAATAACAATGTTCCTACTTCACTTGTATGTATATTGAGTTCTAAATTTGCTCACAGTAGAACTCAAAATGTGTTTCTCGTTTGTCATTAAGAATGACTGTTGTACTAACACCATCAAAAATATTTAGCTATAAATTGACACATTTCACGGAATTTATTTGAATTTTTATTTTATTTATGAAGAGTACATTCAACTTTATTTTAGTTTTTATACAATTCATATTTGAAGATAACAATTATAGATCCTATTTTTATAAGGATGAGAGGAGTATGTAAAGCCTTGATTAAAACCTAAATATTAATATAAGAACATTTTTTTTTATAATCAGTTTTTCCACTGTCGCAATTTTGTCAATGCCAAGGTTTTACTCTGATCACCCTGTATATTTATTTATGTATACAAAGAATTAATGTGTGAATTAACAACTAACCGTGTATTAATGCAACCAAAGGGTGCGTCGGAAAGCGTCGCCCGCGCAGACGAAAACGGGCAATCTGTCGATGTCAAGGTAATGTGGAAAGTTCGCTGATCGATCGCACACGGTTTTATACAGGGTGTAAAAAAAACCTTAACGAAGCCGTGAACCACGCGTTCAGAACATCAAACCAAATCGTATGAAAAAGAAATTTTGGCTGGGAAACAACTTTTATTTTTTGACATCAAAAAAAATAATTTTATTCTAGCCCGCAATGTACAGCGCGCACGCGAAAAAGTCACCGCGGGGTGTGTTGCTTTACGCCGCCGCGACGCGGTTCGGTTCGAGTGTGCGCTGTTCATTGCGGAGTGTGCCATTTAGAGGCTTTTTATGAAAGAACTAGTGAAAATTTGTATCATGTTTCTTTGGAAAAAAGTTCAGTTATAACGGACAGAAGTCATTTCTGTAAAAATCATCAATTTTTTTTTCAAACTTTAACCATCAATATCTCAGTAACCGTTAACTTCCCAGGCATGGTGTAAAGGAAGAAAATGATCGTAACAATTGGTAGAATATGTGGTATTCGGCTTCGTTAAGGTTTTTTTTACACCCTGTATGTTAGGATCATGGCACACTATAAAGGTTGTCTGAAGTGATCGCTACAAGCGATAAGACCGCCTAAATTGTACATCTTTTTTTGTTGAACTTGTCTGTAATTTTTGTTTTGTGTTGTACACTGAAGTGTTAATCTATCTATCTATACAATCTCCGAATCGATATTCGCTAAACACTCAGCCGGCTTGCTGTAAGCACGCCGTTCGCGTGCTTTAAGGACGCGAACTGCGAGTTGAGTTGTATAGTAGCGGCCAGCGCGCTGACTGCACGCCGTTGGCTTTTTCATCATTAATGTAAAATATATTGTACGACTCACAACTTAATGCTCTAATTTGAATGACAAGTTAATTGCTGGGTTGGGGCGGTGCCAGTAAAGTGTGCTATGATCTTAAGTCGCTAGTAGTTGCACAGTGCACACCCAGTCTTGCAATTTCACGGAAAACGGTCAATCAATCTATCCCTCTCCGTATCCAGTGTAAAAGTACAAGTGGGCAGTGGGCTACATGAGAGGCAGCAGTAAACGACATATAAATAAATAAATATTTTACAACAATCACACCAATTCTCTAGTCCCAAATTAAGCTACGAGGCTTGCGTTATGGGTACTAGACAACATACTTAAATACCTTTTTTTTTGTAAATAAACTACGCAACATAACTGTTTGAAATAGATTCATGTGGTTGTCTGTCTACACAAACATCTGAGCCTGTATAAAGTTCGTTTCGCAGCAGATAGCATATTTTTTGCTTGGGCGTAAACTTTTTGGAGTACATGCTTTATATTTATCTAGCAATGCATAAATGTATCGATGAAATACATAAATCTTTGAATACCTTCTGTAGACCTAGCACGAACAACCATCGTATCGTTTGCTATGCGTCAACTTGACGAATTGCATGGGAAACTGTCAGTTTGTGACGTTTTGACGATATAAACCCGTGCTAAGCCTACTAAAAACTTACTTTCTGTACTTAAGGAGCAAGAGAAAGTAATATAGACAGACTGCCATTAGAGCTAGATGCATATGTGGGGTGAGCACGAACAACTATCGTAACGTATTCGTAGCGTTTACCTATCGTTGACTTGTCAATTTGTGTGGAGAAACTGTCGGTATCTGACTTTGGGACGACACGAATACATTACGCAAATGTTCGTGCTCACTCCAATGTTAACAATTGGACGCAACAACATCTGTAGTATATGTGTTATAATAAGGATTGGCCCAAAAAATCTTATGGAAATATCGGTTCAGTCGAAATATTTTTTTGGGTTAACCTTTCACTCTTCTTGTGACTAAAATGTTTCCAAAAATGTCATAACTTGTCCAAACCACTGCTACAGGATATGGAAGCATTACTGTCCGCTTTCTTTAGAAATTGGTATCCCTTCGCTTGACATGCAGGTTGGAACACGACATGCGCTTTGAGTAAAAATATTTTAGTTCTACCCTGTATTTTAATATCCTTGTATGTTGCGCGATCTTAGAGATCGGGTAGCTTTGTATATTGCTGCACTGTTGCCAAGGTCGAAAAAAAATGCATAAAAAATCACACGACAAATACATTATTTAAATGCGTTATTATTGTCGATGTATAAAAAAAATTAATATATATTTCTTTTCTTTTTAAAATTTTCATTTTTAATAGTCCAAGGTCTTTACGTTACATGACAATTGCGTTAAAAAATAAAAATAAATAAATGAAAAACGAACATGCTTTTTTCTACCACTAATATAATTTTGAAAACAAATCTTTCATAGACCTGTTAGCGTATTGCTAAATGTATTGGAAATTAACATTTCAAGTACCAGGTTTCTTCGGCTAGCTACAGCTTTAATATCATAGCTTAATTTGCATTTTTTTGGACCTCGGCAACATTATCGAACCCACATTACAGTCGTGACATTATTTTCAGTTCGCGAACATCCCTAGCGAGCAGCCGTCAGTCGCTTACCAGTTATGCGTCACCAACTACAGAGCGTGCTGTTTCCCCTGACATGGCAGCCAAGAGAGCTTCTTTTGTCGAGGTTAGTAACTTAATTCATTCTCCAAACACAGAACGGCCGTTGTAGGTACTACTTTATTCTGGCCCTGATAGTCTCAACAGGACGCTGTTAGTCTAAAGAGGACACACTACAAAGGTACAACTACAAATGTAGTTTGAACAGGTCGCTGTTAGTCTTATAAGACCCTGGTAGTCTCAACAGTACGCCGTTAGTCTTGTGAAAGTCTGAGTTAGCCCGTATTTTTAAAAGTAGTTAAACACATTTTCTTTGCCAAACCCACATATATAAAAAACGTTTTGTGTCCAGACCGGCTTCGTAGAGACCCTGACGCCCCAGTACACGCCGGGGCAGAGCATCACGTCGCCGCAGCCGCAGCCGTCCGCCGAAGAGAAGCTGGCGAACCTGCAGGCTCAGCAGGAGGTGAGTGTTGTCTACATAGAGCGTCGTGGAGACCCTGACGCCCCAGTACAAGCCGCTGCAGCCGCAGCCGTCCGCCGAAGAGAAGCTGGCGAACCTGCAGGCTCAGCAGGAGGTGAGTGTTGTCTACATAGAGCGTCGTGGAGACCCTGACGCCCCAGTACAAGCCGCTGCAGCCGCAGTCGTCCGCCGAAGAGAAGCTGGCGAACCTGCAGGCTCAGCAGGAGGTGAGTGTTGTCTACATAGAGCGTCGTGGAGACCCTGACGCCCCAGTACAAGCCGTCGCAGCCGCAGCCGTCCGGCGAAAAGAAGCTGGCGAACCTGCAGGCTCAGCCGGAGGTGAGTGCTGTCTACATATAGCGTCGTGGCGACCCTGACGCCCCAGTACAAGCCGCTGCAGCCGCAGCCGTCCGCCGAAGAGAAGCTGGCGAACCTGCAAGCTTAGCAGGTGGTGAGTGTTGTCTACATATAGCGTCGTGGCGACCCTGACGCCCTAGTACAAGCCGCTGCAGCCGCAGCCGTCCGCCGAAGAGAAGCTGGCGAACCTACAGGCTCAGCAGGAGGTGAGTGTTGTCTACATAGAGCGTCGTGGAGTCCCTGACGCCCCAGTACAAGCTGCTGCAGCCGCAGCCGTGCGCCGAAGAGAAGCTGGCGAACCTGCAAGCTCAGCAGGAGGTAAGTGTTGTCTACATAAATCATTTTTTATAAACCGATCGGGCTTAGACTTTGCATGCGTATAGCTACTATGTCGTAGGCGTTCCCTAAGAAAGGGTTGTGAATAAATTTCACCCCTATAGGTTTAAATTAGGGGTTGCAAGTTTGCATGAAACTCGGTGGCAAAAAACTAAAGTCCACGCGGACGAAGTCACGGGGCTACCCGTGACTTCTTCCGCTAGTCTTTAATAAGATTTTTTTTTACTTTGTCAGACTAATTTCAATGCTGAATAAGTACAATTCATACTTCTCGTTGATTTTTTTAAAATACATATCTGTTTATTGTTGTCAAGTGTATAACCCGTAGACCGACACTATGCCAATGAAGCTACAATGTATCATCAAGCTTTGATTCAGCAGCCTATATTAGAAAACCAGTAACGCCATCTATCGCAAGTTTTTGTCAACAAATTTAATAATTTTATTTGAGGGTACTCTCACTACACTTTTTGATACAAAAATCCTGCTATCATCTACACTAAGGATATAGCACCTAACCGTAGCAGAATGTAGTTTGTTCGAGTTATAAGTGTCAAAATTATACATTATCCAAAATTATCGTATATCTAAGTAAAGATCAGTTATAACTAAATTCAGTGTTGATATTGCATTGCCCGCTGGCGGGTTATATGACGGAACTATTAAAAAAAATTCTGATTGTGATTTTCGTGACAAAAATATACTGTTGCTGTTCAAATACCAAAAATATACCAAAATTTGATGTTTTTATAGACAATGTGGCTTCTCTTGTGCTTTTTGTGTTGTTTAAATATGTTTGCAGTGATCGTCGGTTCGTTTTTGTCGTTTTTGAATTTCGAAGGAAAAACGACTTTAAACAGTTGAGTAACCGTTATTTTATGTGTATCCAGTGATTTATAGGAAAGAAGTAAATAAGACTTATTACAATGGATAAAAACTAGTTTTACAGCAAAACTCAGCGTTTTAAACACTAGTGGATTTATTTCTTAAGGTGTCTTGTTATTTTATTGATGACTTAGGTATTTGTGAAGAATAGTGGACTGAAAAGAACAAAACAAAATGCATGACATTTTCAGTATCATGGTTTATCTCCGTCTAACTATATAGTAGCTGTTCACGGTGTTAAATAGAAGGGGAAAAACATTGATTTCTTCAATGTTTGCGTTGGAAATTACAAAAAAAAAGCATGACTGCCTAATATTTTGATTCCTGAAATATTTTGAGGAACAAGACTCCTCTGACCACCATGGTATAGATATGACTCAAGCGGTTGAAGATTTTGTAAATGATGTATCTTTTAATCTTCTTTTTTTATATATAAAAATGAATTGCTGTTCGTTAATGTCGCTAAAACTCGCGAACTCAATAATTTTAATCCGATTTCAATAATTTTAGTCTTGATTTTGGAAGTCCAGGGAAGGTTTAAACAATAAAATAAATTGGAAAAATTGCGAAAACAAAAAATATACGAGCCCCGATGCAAAATAGTTCGTCTAGTATGAAAAATAAGATATTATGAAATAATGTGAAGTGAATTTGGGTGAAGTAACTAAAAAAGTTAAGGATACAGTAAACCACAATTTGAGTAACATTTCAAAGTTTATTTTAACGTATCTCAAAATCTTTCCTGACCTTACATAACATAAATAAATAAATAAATATACTGAAACACATGTCGCAAAAGTATTTGTCTATCACTGGCTCTCACGCAAAATAGTTCGTCTACCACTTAATGCGAAGAGGCATGGTCGCAACCGACGCTGCACACTCGTCGGTCGTAATTGACTCCCACTCAGCCAAGAGTTTAGCCTTCAAGTCGCTCTTCGATCTTGATGGATTTTTGCGAAGGACTTTCGGCGATAAGTCCGGGCTGTTAGATGGCCACTCGATGATGGTTGGGATGCTTTTTGACAGCAGCCATGTCTTTGTTGTCCTTGCAGTATGGCAGGAAGCACCGACTATTTGAAAAATGAAAGAGTCTTGATGTTTGAGTGACGGAATGGAGGCCAGTAGACTTTCTTTCAAAATATTTTGATATCTTGTTGCATTGATGGAACCATCCACAAACTGCATCTCACCAACACCTTGCGCAGACATGCAGCCCCAGATCATGAGAGACGCTGGAAACTTAACTTTTCGTTTAATGCCATCAGTATGAAATGCTTCATGTTTATTTCGAACCACTTTTTTTCTTTCATCGCCGACTGTGACTTCAAATTTAGACTCGTCACTCCATATGATACTACGCCACTAATCAGAAGTCCAATTTAAGTGATCACGAGCAAACTTCAATCTCTCTTTCTTCTGTAAGGCAGTCGTTTTTGCTTAGCTGTGTAAAATCCGTAGCCCATTCTTTTTAACACTCTTTTGCAGGTATCAACTGAAACATCTTTGTCAATCATGTCTCTATTGCACCGTTAGTTCTCCAGCTCAAGCGCGGCGACTTTTTTTGTCAATTTTCTTAAGAATTCTGTTTTCTGCTTTACTGGTGATATGGGGTCGGCCAGTTTTCTTCAAGCAAAAAGTATTTACATTATTTTTATAGTGCTGAATGATAGATTGCACTGTAGATCTGGGCAGTGTCAAGTCTTTTGAGATTTGGTAACTTGATTTGCCCGCCTCAATCCCACAAACTATTCGCTTTCGAAGTTCTTCTCCCACTGGTTTGCCACGACCCATTTTTACTTGAAAACTGAAGAAATTAACAGAATTTTTCAGAATTTATACGATCTCACTTGTCAAAATGACCGAAGAATTACTTTTCCAAACTTATTTAAAAATAAATTTTATAAAGAGAAAAAATATTTAACTCAATCATAGACGAACTCTTTTGCATCGATTAGCAACTAAATGAACTTTTTTGCTTACGATTTGCTCAACTTAAAAGCAGGATATCTCTTAATTTAAAAGGATGAAATAGTTTATTGCTTCAACAATGAATAGTGCATAAGTAACCGAACATGAGATGGTAGAATAGTTTTTCTGTTTACGTAACTGGACAAAAATAATTAAGTTAGAAAAAATCTTTGTACACGTTGTTCGTCCTAGACGAACTATTTTGCATCGGGGCTCGTATGTTTGTATAATAGTATAATATATGTCTGGCGATGCATCTAACTTCAGAGATACTGAAGATAACTTTGCTGAAGTATTCAACTAAGTACAGAGTGAACATTATAATACAGATGTGATCTTGGTTTGATGTTCTTCTATGATAAAATTGGATATATCTGTAACATTGCACCATCAGACACATTCTAATATCAGTGAAGTGTCAAATGTGAAATATATAAAAGATACTGAAAATGACAGCGGTCTAAAATCAATGTAAGGAAACTAGATCGTTTACAGGTTAACTTTTTCGACTCAATTAGGATTTTTAATTTTGTTACAAATATTATATTTAACTTGAAAAAAAAAGTAATGTCTTGTGTTTAGCGTCCTATTGAAACGGGGAGTTTCGCTTTAAAAAAATCGCTGAATGTAACATCTCGTGTAGTGATATACGATTTTAAAGTATGTGTTACAAATACTAAGTTAGACCCAACAACATATCAAGACTAGTTCGCTTTTAAAAAAATTGCTGAATGTTAAAATAAAATTCCTTTTACTTGTTTTGAATCGACACGGTCTTGAATTTTTTATACTAAAATCCTCATTTAGATCGAAAATAGTTATCAAAGATCGTCATTATAAATCAGTTTTCTCTAAGATCCAGAAGAAGTTAAGAAACCCGAAATTACCGTAAGTCAGAGGAGAAGTCTGAAACGTCATCAAGTAATAGTGGAAGCAGCTGAAGCTAAAGCTAAAATACAGCTGGAACTGATTGAGCTACAGCTGCAAGCCAAACTAGCTGCTTTGGACGTTGAAGATGAAGAAAGTGAAATAAGAAATAAAGAAACTTGTATAAAGGATGAAGAAATCGTAAGAGATAATGGAGAATTTGGTATAACGGACGAAGAAACTAAAATAAAAGACGCAGACTCCGGTATCAAGGATGAAGAACCTGAGATCACAGATGACGAAACCGGAATCACAGATGAAGGAACTAGGATAGACGGTGAAGAAAAATTGCAAGATAATTCAGAAGTTGTAGGTATAGAAAAAAGTGATGGAGAATACGAAGAAAGCTATGTGGAAGAAGAAGAATATGATAATGATTTGGAGGTGAGTTGGGATAACAAGTGACGAGGTCGTGTGTGTAAAGCTATCGTCAACGTTATAAGCCGTTGGAATGCGTGGTACACTTAGTAAACGTGCATTTAAAATTGAAAAGCTTCAATTAGCTAACATTATTTTGTCCAATTTGGACGCCATAACAAAGAATACATACAATAAGTAAACTTGAATTTTAACTTGTAAAGCGTTAAAAGCGTTTTTAGCTAACATAATTTTTGTCCAAATTGGACGCCATAACAAAGTTTTTTTGGTAATACACATTTAATATTTTCACACACGTCAGCAATGATGACTGAAATCATTATTATTGAATTAGGGATTTCGAGAGGATTGTGCTTCTACTAACAGTCTTAATTTCACTACACAAGTATAATTAGGGCTAAGCTGACTAGTTGTAGATACAACTAAGTATTTCATTTTAAGCTTAAATTTATCATTATTAACTGCAGATTGTGCACTAGTTAACCGATATCTATCAGGATGACTAAAACAAAATTAGGCAACTATCGTGACATGATCGCGTATCTGAGCTGGGAAGGTCAGTAAACGCCGCTTGACACACTTTCTGTTAAATTTTATTCTTTGAGTCTATGTTGTATTATTGTGTGTCAAAAATAATCTACTTCCATGCACATTTTTAACTATTTTACATTTCCTCTCTTTCACAGATAACAACCCTAAAAGCGGAGGTGGAAGACCTAAAAGAGAAACTGGAAACGATCAAAGTCCGTCGCGCCGAAGACCGAGAGAAGCTGCGTGAATTGGAACGCGTCCGTCTACAGCTGGAGCAGGCCAATGAGTTCAAGACGCGCATCATGGAGTCGCAGGCGCAGCTGCAGAGAGACCTGCAGCGGGCTAAGCAGGAGGTGAGTTGTTCGATCAATCGTTCATTCATTCACTCAATCTGACAGATGTAGTTTTTGCATTTTTATGTATTTGTTCGATAGGGAAAGAGATGATAATAGACTATCTCGCAAAGTAACAGCAGTCCAAACAAGAGGTGAGTCGTTCATTCGTTCTTTTGATCATACATTCTGTCGGGAAAATATGGTCATCCATAAGCATAACTGCAGCAAGCTAAATAAGGGGTTTGACCTTTTGGTAGTTTCATTTATTTATTCAAGTGGTCATGCGTTCGCGTGTAAAAATGAGTGTCCAGTTGGAGCTGGCTAATAAGTTCTAACGAGGATCATGGAGTCGCAGGCGCAGCTGCAGAGAGGCCTGCAGAGGGCTAAGTAGCTAATACCTTCATTCGTTTACTAATTCGTTCGCGTTAAGAGAACAGAAGCTAGAACATAAATATCGGGCTAAACAACAGGTCGTTCGTTCGTTCACTCATTAGAAAAAATAATCTCTATATATATAAAATTCTCGTGTCACAATGTTTGTTCCCGTACTCCTCCGAAACTGCTTGACCGATTCTCATGAAATTTTGTGAGCATATATTGAGTAGGTTTGAGAATCGGCCAACATCTATTTTTTATACCCCTTAGTGATAAGGGTTGTCCACAATAATGTATATGGCAAAACAACGTTTGCCGGGTCAGCTAGTTTTAATATAATAATTGTCTTTGTCTACTGCAAAAATATTTTGTAAGGGCTCACTCAGATATCTGATCTGTTTTCCAGTTACCACATTTTGCTCTTAACTTTTGTTCTGCATATTCATTAAACATAAGATAAGGGGCAGCCCTTAGCCCCCTTTTGATAGTAGGATAAATATTGTTACCCGTAGTTACTTTGAAGTCCTAAGTAATTTAGTAACTAAATTAGTATCTACAATAAATAAGCACTGTTTAAATGTATTTTGGTTCTCTGTGTCATTTTGGAATAAATAAATAATCTCATCTCTCATCAGCCTATATACGTCCCACTGCTGGGCACAGGCCTCACCTCAACCTCAGGCTCAGTGCGGATTGGTGGAGGGGTGTTTGTAAGGTAAGTGACCAACCTTACTGTCAGATGTTATTAAGCCGCCCGAGGGCCTCTGACCAGGGTTAGAGACTAATATCTGTCGATATTTTAACCGGGACCAACAGCTTAACGTGCCTTCCGAAGCACGGAGATGCTTGTAAATAGACGTCACTTAAATGGTCAGAGTGGTCACCCATCCCAAACATGACCGCGCCTTAGGTTGCTTAACTTTGGGTATCACTACCAAAGCGCTGCAACCACTGCGTCACCTATTCTATATTTAATCGAACTCTTTTTCAACCACAGACTCGTGAAGCGCAAGAAGCGCTTGAAGCGCACAACGAGGAGACTGCCGAGTTGCAGGAGGCCGCCGAGATGGCCGCGCTTGACAAGGAAATGGCTGAGGAAAGGTTAGCTCTTTTTTATATTAACCTGTTTCATCCCACGCCGGTCTCGCCCTAACTTTTCCTTTGAAGATAGAAGTACAAGGCCACTGCCAATATGCATGATGACACCTATCGTAAATATTTTCTACCTGCCTCGTTGGTGTAGTGGCAAAGTTTCTGCCTTATATCCGAGAGGGCCTGGGTTCGAATCCCAGGTCGAGCCAAAATTGTTTCAGAGATTTTCTGTCATGAATTTCTCAAAAACAGCTCGGAGTCGGGAAGTTGGCGGTGTTACACCCCCGTGTCTCGGTGCGCACGTTAAGCCGTTGGTCCTGCGCCTGATCTCTCTCCGGTCATGTCGGATTGCCGTCTCACCGAACGTTGAGATTGATGGAACAGTGAGTGCACCTGTGTATTGCGCTCACACTTGTGCACTATAATATCTCCTGCGTAGTTGGCTGATCTCTGTTGAGTTTGGCCGCCGTGGTCGAAATCGGCCAGGAGGACTATTAAATATTTTCAAGATCATGGTGTTTTAAAAACATACCCCTTTAAAACAAGTAAAACCAATTTATTTCCAAAAAGCTGTAGGAGATATTGTAGTGAACAAGTGTGCGCGCTATACACAGGTGCACTCACTGTTCCATCATCGCATCATCAGGCGCAGGACCGACGGCTTAACGTGCGCACCGAGGCACGGGGGTGTAACACCGCCAACTTCCCGATTCCGAGCTGTTGCAGAGAAATTCATGACAGAAAATCCGAATCCAGGACCTCTCGGATGTAAGGCAAAAACTTTGCCACTACACCAACGAGGCAGCCAGCTTTAGTAGTAGGCCTTCTGAGCCATGTATGTCCCTATTCATCTCTAGAATACAAAAATGAATCGCAAAATGTGTTGGTAAGCGCATAACTCAAGAATGCCAATAAATAATTAATTTTACTTAATTTTGAAAACAAATTTTACTAAGTGGCTGTACCCTAGCCGGGCGTCACTGTACTAGTGTACTCATAAGACTGTAACACCTTATTGTACTAACGTGTGACTTGCAATGAATATTATTATTATGCCTAGACCAATTCAACTAATTCTTTTTTAATGGTACTCCTTAAAGTACAAGGATGGTACTTAGGAAGAAAAAAAATCCTACTACTATTATAAAGGCGAAAGTTTGTAAGTATGGATGTATGGATGTATGTTACTCTTTCACGTAAAAACTACTGAATGGATTTGAATGAAACTTTACCACAATTTTGCTTATACATCAGAATAACATATAGGCTACAATTCATAAAGAATTTTTAAGATAAAGGCTTTCCACGCGGACGAAGTCGCGGGCGGCCACTAGTAAATAATAAACATTGAGCAGGAGAACAACGTCTGGTGGGTTCACTAGTAACTTCTAAATATTTTAGAGCGGAAGCTCTTCAGATTGAGCTGGAACAGTGCAGAGAGAAACTGGAAGAGGCCACGTTGGATCTACAGCTCATGAAAGCCGAAATGGAGGCC
This sequence comes from Pyrausta despicata, assembly GCA_963921415.1. NCBI lineage: Eukaryota > Metazoa > Arthropoda > Insecta > Lepidoptera > Crambidae > Pyrausta > Pyrausta despicata. The sequence goes on along the minus strand of OY992871.1, from coordinate 880,804 downwards.
GGGGGCAACATACGTAAGTTTTTTTTTTGTTTGATATCGGTAGATCTTGGAAGACCGAATACGGTAGTTGACACCACCAATCGTTGACGTACTTTTTATCAACTGTCAAAACGCTTTTCTTCATAGAGCTTGTATGGGAATAACACACTTTGACGTCATCGCGTGCTATGCCGACTGAGTGACTAATTATCATTTGAATTCCAATTAAAAATCAAATAATACGAACTGCAGAAAAATATTAGTGTAAAGGCATCTGAAATTATGAATTATTTTAGAGAAAATCAGTTTTTGAATATTTCTTTCATAGTGGAAACAAGCCTATTGGGATGATGACACCTATCTTAAATATTGTCAAGAACATGGTGTTTAAAAAACATAGCCCCTATGAAGTTAATACAACCAATATATTTCAAAAAAGCTGTAGAAACCAATTTTTAAACACACAAAACGCAATAAATATTCGGTCAATTGACTCCGATTTATGACACATGACCGTGACGTCACAATCATTTATTACCATACGAGATCTATGGAGGCAGACCGTTTTGACAGATAATAAAAAGTATGTCAACGATTGGTGGTGTCGTCTAGCCAATTTTGATACTTGGAAAGTAGACCGCCGAACTCTTTTGATACTTGCTTTAATAAAAAATGAACTTTCATAACTGAAGATAATGCTGATACAACTTGAAAAATCAAATAGCGATGTAACATTGACAAAAATTCAATGTAATGTAACATTTTTTTAGTAGAAAAAATCTACTACTGTTCTGGTATCCGTATTAGTGGGAATCCGTCCCGTATGAAAATCCCGCCAAACTCGCAACTGCTTTCCTTACGCGTAAGTCGCGTTCCCATGGACACGGGTTCAATACCCGCCTCTGACAGTAATATTTTTGCTACAAAAATGTAAATGCTTTTCAATGTAGTTTAAAATAGTAGATTGTTATACAAGGGTGGAAAGAAATCAATTCCCATACGAGGTATTTAGACGCACGAGCGAAGCGAGGGTGGCTATAGTCCGAGTGGGAATTGATGACTTTCACCCGTGTTAAACACTCTACTTTTCATTTCAAATATAAGGAAAGTAAAAAATAGTAGTTTTTCTAAAATATTTATTGATAGTAATAACATGAATAAATTATAGCCGACTAAATAACCAATTTTAGTTCTATTTTTAAAATTCATTCCCGCCCTAGGGAGGGAAGCAATTACTATGAGTCTTTCCTGCCTAAGGGAGGGAAGCATCGTTTTCGACCCGCTGCTCTGATCAAACAAACACTACTTTCCGAGTATGAGAAATGAAAACTATTATCCAAATAATACGTTATGTACGAACGTAGTATATCTGTTGCCCTATTCATATTCACACACAGTTGGCAACAAAGGTTGTGGATTCTTATCACACATTAAATATACGATTATATATTATATATTCTTAGTGTAAAAAAATATTCCATTTGAGTTTAGTGTGTGGTTCATCTCATCCTGAAGTTAGCTATAAGTTGCATATGTTAGCGCATGGTGCACAATAAACTGGCTACACTCGCTAGAATCCATGCAGTGATGGGACCAGGTGTGTGTAATTGAAAAGACAGAATGAATGCTCAGTTTATTGTGCACCCTTGCGCTAATATAATAATAATAGTCCTCCCGGCCGATTTCGACCACGGCGGCCAATCTCAACAGAGATCAGCCAACTGCACAGGAGATATTATAGTGCACAAGTGTGAGCGCAATACACAGGTGCACTCACTGTTCCATCACTCTCAAAGTTCGGTGAGACGGCAATCCGACATGACCGGAGAGAGATCAGGCGCAGGACCAACGGCTTAACGTGCGCACCGAGGCTTGAAGGTGTTACACCGCCAACTACCCGACTCCGAGCTGATTTTGAGAAATTCATGACAGAAAATCTCAGAAACAATTCTGGCCCGACCTGGGATTCGAACCCAGGACCTCTCGGATGTAAGGCAGAAACTTTGCCACTACACCAACGAGGCAGTCAATAATAACGCTAATATATGCAACTTATAGCTAACTTCAGGGGAAGTGGAGCCACGCATTACAAGAGTTTTAGAATGTGTAACTCTATTGCTAGTGTCATGTAGATTATGTAATTGGTAAGATCAAAGTAACGAGTAAATAAGTAGAAAACTCGTTTTAACGATATACTATTTCTATAATAATGTATGTAAGTAAACGTATGTCAAATGTTAAGTCTGACGTATGTTTACAAGTTGATATGCCAGAGCACACATTCAAATGTATATGTCGCGCTTGATATATAAGTATATATATTTATTCGTCTTTCTATTTATATATTTTTTTACAAATATAACACATCACTTTTATTTATTTATAGAAATACATACACAGCTTAAACGTGTACGTATATGTATTTTATATATCCGTAAATGGTTTCGGTTCATATAGTGTCATTTGTGTTTCTAACTTCATATAGTTACATTCAATTTTTAATTAAGTTCTCTTGGCACATTCACGGATTGCGAAGAAAAAAAAAGCTCTACTTGAATGGTGACTGAAGTTGAAAAGTAATTATTTGATTTTGCTTTTTAATGGTATTTAACCATTTCACTGCCACAGGTTACATTTATTTTTTGTCTTGAGTCTGGCAGCAAATGTGTTAAGATGCTATTTGAGTATGCCAGCAAAATAAAAACTTTTATGCTTAATAGAACTATTAAGTAACTAATTTATTTATATTTGGCTGCGGGAACACACTTGAAAAATAATTTCTTCTATGTAGGTATTTATGATAAAAATGTGGCATTACTAACATATAAAAAATCTTAAATATTTGCACGCAGCACTTAACTTCAGTCTTGGTATGTATGATTTAAGTAAATAATTGACGCTTAAAATTATATTGGCTATATCATAATTCAATATGCAATTTTTTTCTGACAAAATTGGTATTAAAAATCAAAATTGTCTATTGAATCAAGCATAGACAAAATGATATATGTTTTTTATTGCTAACACGAATAATGATGAGACATTAAATACGTCGATGAATGTGTTAAGTTTTGTATGTTATAGCATGTTTTTTTTGTGTTTTATATTTTGGCCCGTGACATTTGACTATTAATAAAAAAAACTTCCATTCCTTACCCTTTGAGACACCCTTTTTCATTTATCAATAGATCAAGGGAACACCCTTGCTTCATTAATTGAATAAGACGAAGGTTTTAGACCTTATGAAGTTGAAATGAGCGCTCGAGATTAGTGCTTGACGTCACGACCTCTCAGTTATACATTCCTACAACGTTTTTGGCCTTATGTCCTCTTAGCCTGAAATGGAGGTTTGAGAACAAGCGAACAAGCGAACAAGCTGACAAGACTGAGGAACTGGTGAATTCATATAATTTTAAAATTCATATAAAATAGGCGCAAGTAAAGCTGGCCCTATTCCTAGTTCAGGCGTTTAGACGCCTCAGTTTTATAGAAATTTCAGAAAGAACTTTGAACCGGAACACGAGCGAAGCGAGCGCTCATGATTTTGGCTCTTACTGACAATACAAATCGCTAAAATATAACAATAGGTTTGTTTCCACTATGAAAGAAATATTCAAAAACTGATTTTCTGTAAAAAAAAATCATCATTTCAGATCCCCTTTCATTAATATTTTTCTGCAGTTCATAAAATCTGATTTTATGAATTCGGTATCGTCGGCATTGCACGCGATGATGTCAAAGTGTGTTATTACTATACAAACTCTATGGAGAAAAGCGTTTTGACAGTTGATAAAAAGTACGTCAACTACCATGTTCCCTTGCCCTTCTAATGATTTTCAATAGTCCATTCTAATGAAAAACTCTTTGACTTGCTGAACAGGAAAATTATTTCTCATATTTGGCCATAATTTTAAGTGACAGACAGACAGACGGGGCCCGCATTTTGTGTTGTCATTATGTACATATATGCGTTGGTGTGTGTGCGCTGAGCAGAGCACCCGTACGCAGCGGGCGACGCGGCGGCGACCGGCTACGAGATGCGACAGCTGCAGACCCAGAACGCACGTCTGCGGGACACCCTCGTACGTCTGCGGGACCTCTCCGCGCACGATAAGCATCACATGCACAAGATCGCCAAGGTACAGTGTAATAACTAGAGATGGGCCGAACAGTGGTTTTACCGAGTAACCGAGTACCGAGTATTCCAAGGTTTAATGCTGGCCATACCGAGTACTCGGCCGAGTTACTCGGTTTTGAGACTTACTTGTAATTAGCACTTTACCTTTATCACCAGTGATCGGATAGTCAGATGCATAATTACCTAAAGTTGAGGTGTTATCGCTTTTGAACCGAATAAATCCTGAGAATACGGGGTCGACAAATTTAGTTTTTTTTACCATAGAATCAAATTGGAAGTGGATATTTTACTTATTTTAATGTTTTGGCTTTTATCCATAATTATGGAAAGCAATTTAATTGCGAAAAAATCTTGGGATTTTGGAATAGTCAAATTCAGTGTTTTATTATTGAATCAAATTACCATGTAAAAGAATAGTTTTGCATTCCCGAACATCACGCGCTCCCGGGATTTTAATAAAAAAATAAGACCTTAGCATAACCATAACATCTTAGCCAAAAATTAATTTCAGGTAAATATGCATCCGAATATCCGATCACGACTTATCACTGTAATTTTGGATTGATTAATCACAATTTTACGAATCAACATAATATCTATTTGTTCTTATGATGTATCCCATGAATTTCATACAATTTGATTAGTATAGGTTGGCGATCCGCAGCGGCCTGGCTGTCCTGTAATTAACCAATAGGAATCGACAAACGCCAGATTAGCGGATTGTTCATTGACTTTAGTTTGTGGTCATTCAGGTACTTAGATTACTCCAGTTGGCCACTCGCAAACTTATTCCAGACAACCTGTTTATTAAGTTTACTTAACCGAGTACTCGTCACTTGAACTGAGTTATTCGGCCGAATACGAGTATAAAGTAAACCACCGAGTACGCCGAGTACCGAGTAGTAACCGAAAACTTGGCCCATCTCTAGTAATAACAAATAACAACAAAGGTCTCCAAGCGGAATTCTGAGTACGGGAGCCAATATCAAAGTAGGAACTACGCAGGATATATTATAGTAGAAAATTGTGTGGTCTCTGACACTCCTTTCACATACTTCGGTGAGACGGCAATCTTATATGACCAGAGAGAGATCACGCACAGGACAAACGGCTTAACGTGCATTCCGAGAAACGGGGATGTAACAACGCCAACATTCAGACTCCGAGCTGTTTCCGACCAGTTCATGAAAGCAATAGGCATGATTACACCTATCGTAAATATTTTCAAGACCATGACCATGTTTTAAAAACATAACCTCTATGAAGCTAGTAAAACCAATTTATTTCCAAAAAGCTGTAGAAACCAATTTCTGTTTACATATATTTCAATAAATATTCAGTCAATTGACTTTGATTTATGATACTATATTATGACGTCAAATTATAGTATTCCCATACAAAATCTATGGAGGCAGATCGTTTAGACAGATGATGATGTGTCAAATGGTGTGTCAATGTGATTGGTGGTATCATCTAGCCTATTCTCAAAACAAATTTTGCTCGATTTTTAATTCAAACCTGCCCCAGGTTTCTCTAGGATTTGAGCCGGCAAATTGACCACTGTACCAACGAAAATTAAAAGGGTATAATCCATCCTACAACGAGGAGTGGGTCACAGGGAGTTTTATAATACTCCAGTTTATCCACAGTATATTGTTGAACTCTTTAATTGAAAAGAAAGTCACATATTGTGCAAGCATAGCGAGACCTCAAAACTTAGAAGTTTTCGTTGACGGCCACTGTGGTGTAACGGTCAAGAAGGCGACTATTACCAAGAGGTCGCGGGTTCGATCCCCGCACTGTACAAACATTTGTGTGCATGGACATGTCTGTTTGTACTGGTCCGGGTGTGATATGTATTTATTTAAGTTTATTTGTAATTCCACTGTTGATTCTGATATCTGTAACACAAGTGCTTAAGCCACTTACCATGGAGTCAGATCAATGTATGTGATGTTGTTGTATATAATCATATTACTACATATCTGTTTTTACTACAGGACGTAGAACAGTACAAATCCGAGATCGCTGAGCTCAGTCGCACCAAGGAGAAGCTCTCCAGCCGAGTGGAAGAGCTGGAGGCTGTAGTTGGAGATCTGAGGGAGCAGGTGGACGCGGCCTTAGGCGCTGAAGAGATGGTGGAGCAGCTGGCTGAGAGGAAGATGGCGCTGGAAGACCAGGTGACGAATAAGTATCTTAGTTGGTGGACTGGTTGCTAACTAGAGGGACAGAAGCTCTCCAGCCGGTGGAAGAGCTGCAGGCCGTGGTGAGAGACCTGATGGAGCAGGTGGACGCGGCTTTAGGCGCTGAGGAGATGGTGGAAAAGCTGGCTGAGGGGAAAATGGCGTTGGAAGACCAGGTAAGGAATAAGTAACTTAGTTGGTAGACTGTTTGGTAGCCTAGCTGGTACAGAAGCTCTCCAGCCGAGTGGAAGAGCTGGAGGCTGTGGTGGAAGACACAGGTGGACGCGGCTTTATGCGCTGAGGAGATGGTGGAGCAGCTGGCTGTGAGGAAGATGGCGCTGGAAGACCAGGTGACGATCAAGTAGCTTAGTTGGTGGACTGGTTGCTAACTAGAGGGACAAAAGCTCTCCAGCCGAGTGGAAGAGCTGGAGGCTGTAGCTGGAGACCTGCGGGAGCAGGTGGACGCGGCTCTAGGCGCTGAGGAGATGGTGGAACAGCTGGCTGAGAGGAAGATGGCGCTAGAAGACCAGGTGACAAATAAGTAGCTTAGTTGGTAGACTGGTATGTAGCCTCGAGTTGGTAACTAGAGGGACAGAAGCTCTCCAGCCGAGTGGAACAGCTGGAGGCCGTGGTGGGAGACCTGAGGGAGCAAGTAGACGCGGCTTTAGGCGCTTAGAAGATGGTGGAGCAGCTGGCTGTGAGAAAAATTGCGTTGGAAAACCAGGTGACGATTAAGTAGCTTAGTTGATGGACTGGTTAGTAGCCTTGATGGTAACTAGAGAGACAGAATTTTTCCGGCCGAGTGGAAGAGCTGGAGCTGGGATCTGTTCATAGAAAATCAGTTTTAACACGCTTTTATTAGATTGGGGTGTATGTATGAATGTATGTAACGGAATTTCTGAGCTCAATTTTCACTAATTTGAAACTTTGCACTCGCATTAAGTACCGATGACAATGCAATAATTTGATAAGAGTTTTAACTAAAAAAAAATAGTTTAAAAAACTTAATAAACACGCATTTATTGCTAACTAAAAAAGAGAAAATAATTTCTGAGTACACGGAATTTATATTACAGTAGAGTAAAAATCGTGGGGTGCTTGGTATAGTAGTATGTGAAAATCATCCTATTATTGGCACCTATAAAAGAAAAGTATGAAAAAGTCACAAAGTGCACCCCACGCTTTTTACTCTACTGTAATATAAATTCCGTGTACTCAGAAATTCTTTCTCTTTTTTAGTAAGCAATAAAAGCGTGTTTTTTTAGTTGTTTAAACTATTATTGAATATTTCTTTTACAGTGGAAACAAGCCTATTGTACCACTATCGGTGCAACAAAGTTTAAATAAATAAATGAATCTTTGTCTCCAGGTGGAACAACTCAAACAAGATGTGTCTGAACTGGAAGCGCTGCAAGAGGTCCACGAACAGTTGGTCGAGTCTAATCGCGAGCTGGAAATGGATTTACGTGAAGAGCTGGAGATGGCTCACGCGGCTACAAGAGAGGTGAGGAATGAATTACTTTTGACGTGACAACGTCTTATAAATTGGTTTGCCGGGTGACACTTCAAGAAACTGCGTTACGCTCCGCTCACGTTCCGCGCTCACAATGAGAGCGAGTGAGAGGCACGCGTCCCTTCGACTCGGGCATGGTTAGCCCGCCTAAGAGCGAGTGAGACAGACATAAAAAGTGAAAGGCACGCGTCCCTTCCACTCGAGCACAGTTAACCCGCCTAAGAGCGAGAGAGACAGAGCGAGAGAGAGAGAGTGAGAGAGATAGGCATACACACCGGTTCATGTTATACGAATGAATATTCACATTAAAATTATTTTACCACTCAAAGTCGTTGTCACGTAAAACTTTCGCCCGTATACCGACTTCACAGGCAACCAATTTTTTCGTGTTGATTGAATTCCTATTTCTTAGTCTCAAAGCTATTAACTTCACCAGTCCCGACTTTCTAGGTGGTAAACAGATAATAGTGCTCCCGGCCGATTTCGACCACGGCGGCCAATTTCAACAGAGATCAGGCAACTGCGCAGGAGATATTATAGTGCACAAGTGTGAGCGCAATACACAGGTGCACTCACTGTTCCATCACTCGCAAAGTTCAGTGAGACGGCACTCCGACATGACCGGAGAGAGATCAGGCGCAGGATCAACGGCTTAACGTGCTTTCCGAGGCACGGGAGTGTAACACCGCCAACTTCCCGACTCCGAGCTGTTGCAGAGAAATTCATGACAGAAAATCTCATTAACAATTTTGTCTGGACCTGGGATTCGAACCCAGGAACACTCGGGTGTAAGGCAGAAACTTTGCCACTACACCGACGAGGCAGTTATGACAGAAACAGTAAACAAATATGACAAATGTGTTTGACAGTCGGGACTGGAGGGGTTATAGTGAGAGATTATAGTTACTTGAAATCCGAATACCTTTTATGCATTACCTTTGACGACCACTTTGGTGTAATGGTTAAGAAGTTGACTATTAACCAAAAGGCCGCGGGTTCGATCCCCGCACTGTACAAACATTTGTGTGCATATACATGTCTGTTTGTACTGGTCTGGGTGTTATATGTATTTATTTAAGTTTATTTGTAATACCACTGTTGATTCTGATATCTGTAACACAAGAACTTAAGCTACTTACCACAGAATCAGATCAAAGTATGTGATATTGTGGTATATTTATTTATTTATTGCTAGTGGACCCGGCAGACGATGTCCTTCCCGCTGTTTTCACAATTTATCAATATTTTCTCTAATAGTAGACCTTCATTCACCTTCCCTGGACAAATATTTCAAGGTTAATATTATTAAAATCGGTTCGGTCGTATTCGAGTTTTAGCGAGACTAACAAACAGCAATTCATTTTTATATATAAAAAAAGCGATCGGCCCACCTGAATTTTCTCATGGGAATGCGTCATTTTCCTCGGGTATCAAAATATCTCCATACCAAATTTTATGCAAATCAGGTTCAGTAGTTTAGGCGTGATTGAGTAACAGACAGACAGACAGAGTTACTTTCGCATTTATAATATAATATTAGTATGAGAAATTGAGGATGCCACGTGTAGTGGCGAAACGCGTCGAGTGTTTTGTTGGTGTCAGTGTTGTTTTTCCAGGTGCATCTTCTGTGTCACGTTGTGAGTTGTATTGTAAGTCCTGCGACTTCAAGCGGTTTCAATTGGATGCATTTGGGTTCCTGCGCTGGCGTGTCGTTTAGTGCAAAATTTAAAGCAAAATCATATTTTTCAAGCTTTACGCAAATATTGCCTAACATACCATCTGTCTGTCTCACACAGGCAGTGCGAGAAAGAGAAGCAGCGCTAGAAACGATCATGGATCGGGACGCGACGATACTCAAATTCCGGGAGTTGGTCCAAACTATGACATCACAGTACAACGAAATTCGTACACAATTGGAGTCGAAGCAAGGTGAGTGAAAATCGTATAGCTTTTATTCATAGTCTATTTTGACGATCACTTTGGTGTAATGGTTAAGAAGTTGACTGTTTACCAAGAGGTTGCGGGTTCGATCCCCGCACTGTACAAATATTTGTGTGCAAGAACATGTCTGTTTGTATGTGCTATATGTATTTATTTAAGTTTATTTGTAATACCACTGTTAATTCTGATATTTGTTACACAAGTGCTTTAGCTACTTACCACGAAGTCAGATCAAAGTATGTGATGATGATGTTGTAATATATATATATATTTATTTTTATCAATTATGGAAACAAAACGAGACATTTGTGTGCCAATATGTTAACTTTCTCACACCTAAACTATTGAAAACATTTGGATGAAATTTCACACACATTCAGAGTGCTATAGACTATGTACAGGGTGTAAAAAAAACCTTAACGAAGCCGAATACCACATATTCTACCAATTGTTACGATCATTTTTTTCCTTTACACCGTACCTGGGAAGTTAACGGTTATTGAGATATTGATGGTTAAAGTTTGAAAAAAAAATTGATGGTTTTTACAGAAATGACTTCTGTCCGTTATAACTGAACTTTTTTCCAAAGAAACATGATACAAATTTTCACTAGTTCTTTCATAAAAAGCCTCTAAATGGCACACTCCGCGATGAACAGCGCACACTCGAACCGAACCGCGTCGCGGCGGCGTATAGCAACACGCCCCGCGGTGCCTTTTCCGCGTGCGCGCTGTACATTGCGGGTTAGAATTAAATTATTTTTTTATGATGTCAAAAAATAAAAGTTGTTTCCCAGCCAAAATTTATTTTTTATACGATTTGGTTTGATGTACTGAACGCGTGGTTGACGGCTTCGTTAAGGTTTTTTATACACCCTGTATATTGTGTACTACTTTTTACTCAGATCTGTTTAGTGGTTTAGGAGTGTATGTAAGCGTAACAGACAGAAAGGCATTGTTCGTATTGTGGTCTCCCTGGCGAATTTAACAGATTGACAGCTATCACAGACAAATTAATGATAGTAGTGTTATGATAATGTAAGATGTGATTTTTGTATCTTGATTTTATTGTGGTGGGCAATAAAGAGTTATCTAATCTTATTCTTTTTCCAATTCGAATATAAGACAATTTTCAAATCCTCTTGTTATCCAAAAAATGGTAGATGTATCAACGAATGCTACATAAAATAAACTTTTAATACGAAACTTTAAACTTCTATTATCGGTAGTAATCAAGAAGATACGTCCACTTTTGTTTCTGAAATATCAGTTTTGATATAACGCTTTTAACACCTTAAGAAAAGAAAGGTGCTATGATTTTGACCGTCATTCTGGTTCTGTATGTGTTTTTACCCGACTGGCAAGCTACCGAACGCATGGACCGATTTCAAAGCGTTTTTTGACGTGACAACGTCTTATAATTCGATGGAGCCGGCTGCACGCACCGAAAAACATGACGCATCGGCGTTACCTCGCTCTGAGGCGTTCCATGCAATGTGCAAGCGAGAGCGCGGAACGAGCGACAAAGAGGCAACGTGACAAAGAAGTTGTCACGTTCAACTATCGTCAGTAAACCGACTTTACAAACAGACGATTTTTTATTGGAATGATAATCTAATCGCGGTGTGGTTCTTAGCTATGGTTGCTCTAAATCCGTCCAACTATTGAAGCTTGCCAGCTGTTTGCGTGGTTCATGTCGAGGGTATTTTAAAAATTTATACGAATATATATAAAACTTATTTGCAAAATTAACAATTTCCGTTTTTCAGGCTCACCAGCGCCCAGCGAGCAGGAATCTACCCCCGAACCGACAGCTCGAAGTTCACCACCAGTGGAACTCGGCTCCCTGGTGCAGCTGTCGCGCGCGTCCACCAGGTCCATAGACCTGCAGCTGCGCGCGCTCGACCTGAGCCAGGCGCGCGCCAGGGCGGACATGCTGGCCGCGTGCCTGCCGGACCACTTCATGGCTTGTGCTGGTGAGTTCACCACCAGTGGAACTCGGCTCCCTGGTGCAGCTGTCGCGCGCGTCCACCAGGTCCATAGACCTGCAGCTGCGCGCGCTCGACCTGAGCCAGGCGCGCGCCAGGGCGGACATGCTGGCCGCGTGCCTGCCGGACCACTTCATGGCTTGTGCTGGTGAGTTCACCACCAGTGGAACTCGGCTCCCTGGTGCAGCTGTCGCGCGCGTCCACCAGGTCCATAGACCTGCAGCTGCGCGCGCTCGACCTGAGCCAGGCGCGCGCCAGGGCGGACATGCTGGCCGCGTGCCTGCCGGACCACTTCATGGCTTGTGCTGGTGAGTTCACCACCAGTGGAACTCGGCTCCCTGGTGCAGCTGTCGCGCGCGTCCACCAGGTCCATAGACCTGCAGCTGCGCGCGCTCGACCTGAGCCAGGCGCGCGCCAGGGCGGACATGCTGGCCGCGTGCCTGCCGGACCACTTCATGGCTTGTGCTGGTGAGTTCACCACCAGTGGAACTCGGCTCCCTGGTGCAGCTGTCGCGCGCGTCCACCAGGTCCATAGACCTGCAGCTGCGCGCGCTCGACCTGAGCCAGGCGCGCGCCAGGGCGGACATGCTGGCCGCGTGCCTGCCGGACCACTTCATGGCTTGTGCTGGTGAGTTCACCACCAGTGGAACTCGGCTCCCTGGTGCAGCTGTCGCGCGCGTCCACCAGGTCCATAGACCTGCAGCTGCGCGCGCTCGACCTGAGCCAGGCGCGCGCCAGGGCGGACATGCTGGCCGCGTGCCTGCCGGACCACTTCATGGCTTGTGCTGGTGAGTTCACCATCAGTGGAACTCGGCTCCCTGGCCCTGGTGCAGCTGTCGCGCGCGTCCACCAGGTCCATAGACCTGCAGCTGCGCGCGCTCGACCTGAGCCAGGCGCGCGCCAGGGCGGACATGCTGGCCGCGTGCCTGCCGGACCACTTCATGGCTTGTGCTGGTGAGTTCACCACCAGTGGAACTCGGCTCCCTGGTGCAGCTGTCGCGCGCGTCCACCAGGTCCATAGACCTGCAGCTGCGCGCGCTCGACCTGAGCCAGGCGCGCGCCAGGGCGGACATGCTGGCCGCGTGCCTGCCGGACCACTTCATGGCTTGTGCTGGTGAGTTCACCACCAGTGGAACTCGGCTCCCTGGTGCAGCTGTCGCGCGCGTCCACCAGGTCCATAGACCTGCAGCTGCGCGCGCTCGACCTGAGCCAGGCGCGCGCCAGGGCGGACATGCTGGCCGCGTGCCTGCCGGACCACTTCATGGCTTGTGCTGGTGAGTTCACCATCAGTGGAACTCGGCTCCCTGGCCCTGGTGCAGCTGTCGCGCGCGTCCACCAGGTCCATAGACCTGCAGCAAATGACACTCGATATACTCGACATATATACATACAGGTCGGACTTCTAAAACCAATGGTCGCGGGTTCGATCCCTGCACAGTACAAGCATAAGTGTGCATGAACATGTGTGTTTGTACTGGTCTGGGTGTTTTCTATGTATAATATGTATTTATTTACAAAAAAAAGTATTTAAGTATGTTTATCTGTTGTCTAGTACCCATAACACAAGCCTCGTAGCTTAATTTGGGACTAGAGAATTGGTGTGATTGTTGTGAAATATTTATTTGTTTATTTTATTTATTGTCTTTGGCATTTAATCACACTCGATTCGTGAGTTAAAAGTCCCAAAATTATCGTCTGTGGCATCAAACCCTACTCGCGTCGTGAGTTAAAAGTCCCAACATATATTGTCTTTAGCATTTAATTACACTCAAGTTGTGAGTTAAATATCCCAATATTCTTTGGCATCTAATCACACTCCAGTCGTGAGTTAAAACTCCCAACATATATTGTATTTAGCATATAATTACACTCAAATTGTGAGTTAAGTATCCCAACATTCCTAATCACACTTAAGTCGTGAGTTGAAAGTCCCAACATTATCGTCTGTGGCATCAAACCCCACTCGCGTCGTGAGTTAAAAGTCCCAACATATATTGTCTTTAGCATTTAATTACACTCAAGTTGTGAGTTAAATATCCCATATATTTTTTGGCATCTAATCACACTCAAGTCGTGAGTTAAAAGTCCCAACATATATTGTCTTTAGCATATAATTACACTCAAGTTGTGAGTTAAATATCCCAATATTCTTTGGCATCTAATCACACTCAAGTCGTGAGTTAAAAGTCCCAACATATATTGTCTTTAGCATTTAATTACACTCAAGTTGTGAGTTTAATATCCCAATATTCTTTGGCATCTAATCACACTCAAGTCGTGAGTTAAAAGTCCCAACATATATTGTCTTTAGCATATAATTACACTCAAGTTGTGAGTTAAATATCCCAACATTCTTTGGCATCTAATCACACTCAAGTCGTGAGTTGAAAGTCACAACATATATTGTCTTTAGCATCAAATCATACTCGAGTCGTGAGTTATACAGAAACATACATATAAGAAAGCCACAACTACGGTGCTTAGGAGCTTTTTTCTACTTAGTCTCTAATAGGCATGATGACACCTATCTTAAATATTATCAAGACCATGGCGTTTAAAATCAACCCCTATGAAGTAAATACAACCAGTATATTCCCAAAAAGCTGTAGAAACAACAATTTTTAAACACACAAAATACAATGAAATATTCGGTCGATTGACTCGGATTTCTGATACACTACCGTGACGTCACGTTTTTGTATTCCCATACAAAATGTATGGAAACCGTTTTGATAGATGACAAAGAGTATGTCAACGATTTATGGTGTCATCTAGCCTTTTAATAGTATTAAAAGTTACTCTTCATAAATTGACTTTCTTGTTCTTTCACAGGTGACCATGACGCCATTTTGCTCATACTACTGCTGCAACGATTGAACACAAAGGCTGAAATTATACTTGGGCAAATCAGAGAAAGGTGAGGAGATACGATTTATTAATAACTACTGTGCTATGTATCATATCTATACAATTTTGTCTGATGTTAGAGAACATCTATTCTTTTTAACACCAGACGAGGTAAGAAAAACAGTGTTGTTATATGGTGACCCCTTTTATTGTGGTGTTTGTACTGGTCTGGGTGTTTTCTATGTATAATATGTATTTATTTACAAAAAAAAAAGTATTTAAGTATGTTTATCCGTTGTCTAGTACCCATAACACAAGCCTCGTAGCTTAATTTGGGACTAGAGAATTGGTGTGATTGTGTGAAGGTAAATCCCACTGTTAGTTCTTCTCTGCTTAAACTTGAGGTTAATGTGAGCAAGAAATGGCAATTTATCTTCAGAGGCGCTGTACTATCTTATATCAAACGATAAACATACGAAACTTCAACATTTATCGGGTGAACTGTTTGACAGCAATTGTCTCTTGAGGTAATTGAATTTTTATTTTGAGTGTCCGTAATAGTGTGTTCAAGACCATGGCCATTAAAAAAGCATAGCCCCTAGAAGTTAAAACAACCAGTATATTTCCAAAAAGCTGTAGAAACTAATTTTTAAACACACAATACTCCATAAATATTCTGTCAATTGTCTCCGATTTCTGATACATGACCGTGACGTCACGTTCTTGTACGAGTAGGTATTCCCATATAAAATTTATGGAGGCAGACCGTTTTGACAGATTATAAAAAGTATGTCAACGATTGGTGGTGTCATCTAGCCAGTTTACCTGTAGTAGTTAGCCATATCCTTAAGCTCACACTCAGGTCTGGCACTCAAGATGTGACACTCGGCACCGTGGTGGCGAGGATCGGTGAGTCCAGGGCAATTGCCAGAGCAAACTGGCCAGCCGCATCTGGAAACCAAATAAAAATCGGGTTATTTCTTGAGTACCCGATACCCGAGGCCGCCCTGTCCCGGAGGAACCCGATTCATTTAAACTTGATATACTAAATTAAAAGTCAGTTTAGCTTTGAAATATTTATTTGAAATATTTATTTATTATTTATTTTTGTATGTGTCTGTCTGGGCATCGTAGCTCCTGAAAAAATACAACGATTTCAGTGCGGCTTAAATCATGTTGGTTCTGTAAAAGCCGTTGAAACTTACCAGCTGTTTTTGTCAGGGTACTTTTTAAAGTTTTTCGCGGAAATAGAGTCGAAATTTACCTTAATTGAATTCAGTACCGATAAAAACATATGCGTTTCATTTAGGAGCTATTTTGTAACGAAAATTGTTTCTCATTAGATTATATTTGTTTTAATGCCCTATTATTTGTTCAAACTCAAACTCAAACGTTTATTTGCCAAGAACACAGTAAAGATTACATTTTAAAGTTATTAGCGCATGTGTTCAATCTGCTCGCAGACGTGCAAAGATTCAATTAAGAAATTAACAATACAAATTTAATTACAATATATTAATGTCAATTAAATTACATTAGTATAATTTTATTATTGAATGAAATATTACAGATTCCCAGCAGTGAACGTGTGGGACAGAGAAGCTGTGACGAAGACGCACACGGCTGTGCAGTACAGTTTCCGTTGCCAGCTGGAGTACCAGTTGCACATGATTCAGGTTATTAAAACAAATTTTGAATTTATTTCTTTATATATTTATTAAAGCTTTTGACGTGACAACGTCTTATAATTCGATGAAGCCGGCTGCACGCACCAAAAAACATGACTCATGCGGCGTTACCTCGCACTGAGGCGTTCCATTCAAGGCTTGAAGTGCAAGCGAGAGCGCGGAACGAGCGACAAAGAGGCAACGTGACAAAGACGTTGTCACGTTCAACTATCGTCAGTAAACCGACTTTACAGACTACCGATTTTTTGTATGGAGCCTGGAACACCTACTGTCCGCCATTTTGATTTTTATTTTTCGTTTTGCGTCGCACTATAAAACTTGTATATTATTTCGATTGTTGACATACAGACGAGCAAAAATTGTTATATAACATGTGGAAAACAATTTTGCTAAATAATTCCAATTTTTAGCACGCTTTTATTAGATCGGGGTGTATGTATGTAACGGAATTTCTGAGCTCAATTTTCACCAACTTCCAGAAATCGGATTAATTTGAAACTTTGCACACGTATTAAGTACCGATGACATTGCAATAATTTGATAAGAGTTTTCCATTATCCTTATTAACTAAAAAAAATGGTTGCCTGTAAAGTCGGTTTTACGGGCGAAGATTTTACGTGACACCGATCATGTTTGAGTGGGAGAGAGACGCAAGGCATTCGCCGGTCCGGCAGGCCTCTCTCTCGTTCGGTGACTCATCGTAACAGACGTGAGCGGGTGTTACACTTTTTCATGAGTGACTCCGAGCCACAACCTAATTTAAGACGTTGTCACGTCAAAAATAAAATTAATTTTAATATTGCTGAAATCGCCTTCTTACATTTTCCGCACGGCGCCATCTCTTTCACAAATATTGCGATAGTATCTAGTCAATTTCTTGAATGGTTCGAGTTTTGTACCCTTCAGCGTTCGCTTAGCTAGTTAGTTTCGATAGCAATCATTAAATGTCGCTGCTAATGCTAGTTAAGTGATGCAATGGATTTGCACTAGAAGCTCTGTATTTTGCCGATAGATGTCACTTAATTAATTAACACGCTTTTATTAGATCGGGGTGTATGTATGAATGTATGTAACGAAATTTTTGAGCTCAATTTTCACCGACTTCCAGAAATCGGATTAATTTGAAACTTTGCAGACGTATTAAGTACCGATGACAATGCGATAATTTGATAAGAGTTTTAACTAAAAAAATTAAAATAAATAATAGTTCAAAAACTAAAAAACACGCTTTTATTGGTAACTAGAAAAGAGAAAATAATTTCTGAGTACACGGAATTTATATTACAGTAGAGTAATAAGCGTGGGGTGCTTAGTATAGTAGTATGTGAAAATCATCCTATTATTGGCACGGATAAAATAAAAGTATAAAAACATCATAAAGTGCACCCCACGCTTTTAACTCTACTATAATATAAATTCCGTGTACTCAGAAATTATTTTCTCTTTTTTAGTTAGCAATAAAGCGTGTTTTTTTTTAATTTTTTATTATAATATTTAATCGTTAAAATACCTCTCAGAATGTATCAAATTAGCATGAATGTTTGTAGTATTATCTTGCACATTAGTTAAAAGTAAAAATAACTTGTATCTACACCTACCTATCTGAAACCTGACAATGGCATATTAACTCGGCAACGCCGGCGCTGTAGGTATGTATATTATTCTAGTAACCGACAAGAAGTAATGACACAGATTACATAAGAGTTACTACGTGTAATGATATGATTACAAGTTTTCTTTTTTTAGAAATATTTTAATAATAATCATTTTCTTTTGATAAGAGGGTTTAAGGAGTGATAAATCAAACCGCTCAATCAAAATTGTAAGTTGATTTTCCATACATTTTTAGAAGCCCTTTTAAAATGTAGTTTTATTTTTTAAGAAATGAGCGTCATTTAACGCGGAGCAATTATTAATGTATCTGTTACGCTCAAAGATCGGAAACTCTCATTGAGCGGAAAAATAGCTCACAACGCGTTGTGATCACAGTAAAACATCCACATAGCGAAATTCGTATTATGGCTCTCATGAAACCTGGCTTTTCTTCATTGCCACAACGCGTTGAGATCCAATAGCATGTAAGCCACGATACGAATTTCGCTATTTGGTTTTTCTTTGATTGCCACAACGCGTCGTGCGCGTTTTCATGAGAGCCATAACACGAATTTCGCTATGTGGATGTTTTACTGTGACCACAACGCGTTGTGAGCTATTTTTCAGCTCAATGAGCGTTTTTGATCTTTGAGCGTAACATATCCATCAAAATAAAAAAATAAACTCAAAAAGGCACGGACCTAAGAGGCCGTAAGGTTGTAATTTTAAATATTAAAAAAAAAAGAGCGCTGCTTATTATTATTATTTATTTATTTAAGACAACAGAGATCCATTTTGTCTTAGTAAAACAACTTAAAGCTACATTAGTAAAACAATAACTAAGTTTAACTAATATAATAAAGATGCCCAGCGTGTGGGTGTATTAGGGCTGACACCCAGTGCGTCTGCAGCACACTGTCGGGTCTGTCTACCAGCACCCTCAGGATAGTGTTGTTGCTACCCAGCATTCTACTGCGGACCGATTGAATTTTTTCGTGCAATTATAGCGTGAAAACCATCTACTCGCGCTCCGGCAAACATGTAGGAGGCGCTGCAGAACCTGGGCAATCTCAACATCATCCTGAATACATTATTGTATTGAACCCGTAGGGCTCAATACAATAATGTATTATACACTGATTTTATTGACAAGAGGAGCAATGTAGGCGTTGACAAAATAAGTGTGTAGTAGCGGTTTCGACGAAGCGGTTTTTCTTTGATATTGACGATTTTCTTTCTACTACATACAGTGTCTAGTATGCATGTGGACGGAAGCCCTGGACTCGTGCACACCAGAGCTTCTCCTCCGTGCGGCCAGCGCATTGCCTGATGCCGCTCAGCAGGAGAAGGCTTTGGACGCAGCCTGTCACCTGCTGAAGTCCAATGAGCTGGATGAGAACTGCTCTTTAGATGGTAAGTGAAAAAAAGGGGGTGGTGGCGCCAATCAACCACCACGGTGGCGAGGGCCGGTTCATGAGTTGAGGGATGAAATCAATAATAATTTAAAAATGTTTCGATATAAATAAAGTGGACTGTATGTGCGGGAGGCGCGCATGAAATTGTCCAGCTGGCCTAACAAATGAACAAATGCAAGCACCTAGGTTAAAGAGGACGAAGAAAATTGAAGAGCACGTGGAAGTGGAAGGAACATGCACACTCACCAAGAGTTCTCGTTCATTGGCCTCGTCCTTCAGCTGCAGCTGCTCACATAAGGCATCACTATACACAATTCACGTCGCAAGAGTTCAAGTTTATTAATTATCACAAATAAAATATGGCGCGCGCGTCTTCGCGCAGGTGACGCGTCAGGAAGAGAGACATAAAACGTATATGGTTCCAAGACTAAGTCCAAATAGCTACGCGAGATTTGCTAGTCAGGAAGATCTAGCCCTCCAGGCCGATTCCGACCACGGCGGCCAATCTCAACGGAGATCAGCCAACTGCGCAGGAGATATTATAGTGCACAAGTGTGAGCGCAATACACAGGTGCACTCACTGTTCCATCACTCTCAAAGTTCGGTGAGACGGCAATCCGACATGACCGGAGAGAGATCGAGCGCAGGACCAACGGTTTAACGTGCGCTTTCCGAGGCACGGGGGTGTAGCACCGCCAACTTTCAGACTCCGAGCTGTTTTTGAGAAATTCATGACAGAAAGTCTCAGAAACTATTTTGGCTCGACCTGGGATTCGAACCCAGGACCTCTCAGATGTAAGGCAGAAACTTTGCCACTACACCAACGAGGTAGATCTAGACTAACGGTTTCAACAGAGGTCTACCTCATCAGCCTAATACGTCCCACTGTTGGGCACGGGCCTCACCATCATATATGAGGTGGTACGAGCCATACTCCATCACGAGGTCACAGCGCGGTGCGGTGCAGGGAGTTTGTTTGTAAGGTAAACGACCAACCATAACCAACTGTATGCTAACTGCCAAAGTGTATTCATTTTTTTCTTTGTTTGGAAAGTAAATAAATTTATTAACATGATAAATGAATTATACTGTATAATTACCTATTTTGAATATAGCAATTATTGTGCAAAGTAGTGCTATCTTTCTGTCTGGGTGTCCACGGAAGTCCAGGGTCGTGGCATTCCTGAGGTGCTACGACACATGCTGAGTGGCCCCCTTTTTACCCGACTACGGCGAAGCAAAAGGAGGGTTATGATTTTGACCTGTATGTATGTATGTATGTATGTGGGTATGGATGTTCATCTGTTCCCTCGTAACTTCTAAACTACTTATCAGAATTCGACAAATGACATATCATTAGAAGCATCTTAATTGTCCGCTGGTTATAGGCTATATGGGATTTCACAAAATCTAATGTGGCGCCCTCTGGCGGACAAAACATACGAAGTAAAAAAATAAAGTTAAGATAAATATGCCGTGTTTGGTATCATTTGAAAGCGCTTTACTTGTACATTTTGAATATATATATATTACTAGCATTTGCTTGTGACTTTACCTGTATTCATGGGCTGAAAACTCCAAAATATGTTAAATAAAAATAAAGTTTAAAAACTAACACCCGACTACTTAAAAACACGCTCTAAAAAGTACGAAACAAGAAAACACTCTCCAATGAAATTACTTAGTATGTACAAACTATTAAATATTTACCGTTATTAAATAAACTAACTTACACATATTATTATATTTTAATATATTTTCAATTTATAATATTGATAGAGAAATGTTTTAAGGATAAAGCCGTGGTCGTATACCACTTTTTTTAATTTATTATTCTTATGGCAGTTAGTTTTTAAACTTTATTTTTTCAGTATCTTGTGTATGTGATTTTTAAATGTGTTTTTCTATTTGGTAAAAATGTGATATTGAATAAAAACCTTTTCTTCTTCTAAAGTTACCTAAACCATGTTTTATTAAAACACACTGTACTGGGTAAATTATACATCTAAAGAATTGCTAAATGAAATGCTAGAGATTGAGGTAATGTAGAGTTTATTGTAAATTAGCGTAAATTACAGAACTTTTAGTACTGCTAAGTTGACGTGTGAATGCTAAGAATAAATAATAATAAATAAATATTTCACAACAATCACACCAATTCTCTAGTCCCAAATTAAGCTACGAGGCTTGTGTTATGGGTGCTAGACAACGGATAAACATACTTAAATACTTTTTTTGTAAATAAATACATATTATACATAGAAAACACCCAGACCAGTACAAACACACATGTTCATACACACCTATGTTTGTACTGTGCGGGGATCGAACCCGTGACCTTTGGTTTTAGAAGTCCGACATGTGGACCACTGCACCAAGCGGTCGTCGAATTGCTAAATGAAATGCTAGAGATTGAGGTAATGTAGAGTTTATTGTAAATTAGCGTAAATTACAGAACTTTTGATACTGCTAAGTTGACGTGTGAATGCTAAGAATGCGGTGTGTGCACTGACTAATTGAGTGGGAAAATGGATTGTACAAAGTTCTGAATTGCTGACGGCGTGATTTGGGCGCAATATAATATGTATACCGTACACACACTTAAAGAAAAATGGACTGCCACAAACGGGAATCAAACCCGCACGTCTCGCAAGCCGGGTGCTCTCGCATTCGCATGTTGTAGGTATCTAACCGCAACAGTTATGAATGTAGCATAAAAAGCACTTGATGGAATTCGGACGGTTGAGTAAGTGTCACGGAAGCTCAATTGGGAGAGCAATCGCCCGGCTTGCGAGAAGTGCGGTTTTGATTCCCGTTTGTGGCAGTCCATTTTTCTTTAAGCGTGTGGGTTCGAGGCCCGCCTGTGGTAACATTTTTCTTTAGGTGGGTTTTGATGTTCAGTTTCCTTATAAGTTTATCGGTACCGACTCGCACAAGCAAGTTCTTAAGCTACTTACCACGAACGGAGTCAGGTCAATGTATGTGATGTTGTTAGTTTTTTTATTTTATTTTATTTTGGACAGGTTTGCTCTTGACCCAAGACTAAGCCCGAACGAGGCAAAGGCTGAGTCTACAATGGAGCGAGCTCACCTAGAAGATGCCTGTTCACTCTAGCTTTAGAAGATTTCTAGGTTGTAATTGCAGGGAAATACTGACGCAGGAAGTGAGTTCCACTCTTTTGCAGTGCGCATCAGGGATGTAGATGAGAAGCGCTTGGTTCGTATCAGTGGAACATCGACACGGTACGGATGGTATCCCGCGGTACGTCTGGTGGTCCGATGGTAAAAGGGGGCCGGCGGAATGAGCTGGTGTAGTTCATGACCACACTCGCCGAAGTAAAGCCTGTAAAAGATTGACAAGCAGGCGACTCTGCGGCGATGAGCCAAGCTTTAGAGCTGCGCGCTTACAAGCCTCTCGTCAGCTATGAGCCTCTTGGCTCTGCGTTCAATCAAGTCAAGAGCAGCAAGTTGGTATTTGGCGGAACCATCCCAGAGATGGCTGCAATACTCCATGCAAGTTATATTTATTTTGTTGCAGGTATCGAACGCTGCTGGACCTACCTATCGGCAATGTGGTCGGCGCTCAACTTGAACAGTGTTGAAGGCGCTCAAGTGTCCCGCCTCGCCGTGTCCCACGCGAGCTGCGGCCTAGACGCGCTAGCACGAGCGCTGCACGCTGACGCGACTGCCTTGTCCCACGTCACCCAGGTACGCCCTGTACAGTGTCCCGCCTCGCCGTGTCCCAGGCGAGCTGCGGCCTAGACGCGCTAGCACGAGCGCTGCACGCTGACGCGACTGCCTTGTCCCACGTCACCCAGGTACGTCTTGTACAGTGTCCCGCCTCGCCGTGTCCCACGCCAGCTGCGGCCTAGACGCGCTAGCACGAGCGCTGCACGCTGACGCGACTGCCTTGTCCCACGTCACCCAGGTACGCCCTGTACAGTGTCCCGCCTCGCCGTGTCCCACGCGAGCTGCGGCCTAGACGCGCTAGCACGAGCGCTGCACGCTGACGCGACTGCCTTGTCCCACGTCACCCAGGTACGCCCTGTACAGTGTCCCGCCTCGCCGTGTCCCAGGCGAGCTGCGGCCTAGACGCGCTAGCACGAGCGCTGCACGCTGACGCGACTGCCTTGTCCCACGTCACCCAGGTACGCCCTGTACAGTGTCCCGCCTCGCCGTGTCCCACGCGAGCTGCGGCCTAGACGCGCTAGCACGAGCGCTGCACGCTGACGCGACTGCCTTGTCCCACGTCACCCAGGTACGCCCTGTACAGTGTCCCGCCTCGCCGTGTCCCAGGCGAGCTGCGGCCTAGACGCGCTAGCACGAGCGCTGCACGCTGACGCGACTGCCTTGTCCCACGTCACCCAGGTACGCCCTGTACAGTGTCCCGCCTCGCCGTGTCCCACGCGAGCTGCGGCCTAGACGCGCTAGCACGAGCGGTGCACGCTGACGCGACTGTCTTGTCCCACGTCACCCAGGTACGCCCTGTACAGTGTCCCGCCTAGCCGTGTCTCACGCGAGCTGCGGCCTAGACGCGCTAGCACGAGCGCTGCACGCTGACGCGACTGCCTTGTCCCACGTCACCCAGGTACGCCCTGTACAGTGTCCCGCCTCGCCGTGTCCCAGGCGAGCTGCGGCCTAGACGCGCTAGCACGAGCGCTGCACGCTGACGCGACTGCCTTGCCCCACGTCACCCAGGTACGCCCTGTACAGTGTCCCGCCTCGCCGTGTAAAATCAATAAATCAATAAAATCAATAAAATCAATTTATTTTTGTAATTAGGCTAACAAATTAGCACTTTTACACGTCCCAACATATAAATTGAACCTACCACCGCTTCGGGACAGTTTGGGCCAGTGCTGAGAAGAAGCGGCGCAAGAAACTCAGTCACTATTGTCATTGCCTCTTTTCAAAATTGATTTACAATAATTGTAATTGTTTGCATTTAAACATTTCCATATATCTTTGTCATTTACATAATCATCAATTTTATAATATCCTTTCGACATTAATACATCTTTTACAACTGTTTTAAATTTATCTAAAGGCAATGAAATTAAATTTTCAGGTAATTTATTAAAAAATATTACACATCTACCCATAAATGAGTGACCAACTTTATGAAGCCTAAAATGTGGAACGGCAAGCCTATTTTTTTGTCTTGTGTTGAAGTTATGCAAATCGCTATTTTTAGGAAATAAGTGTAAGTTTTTTCGAACGTAAATTAGGTTTTCGTAAATGTATTGCGAGTAAACTGTAAGTATTTTAACTTCTTTAAACAATTCTCTAAGTGTTTCATTTGATTTAAGTTTATAAATAGCCCGCACGGCTCGTTTCTGCAATACGAAAATTGTCTCTATATCTGCAGCTGAGCCCCATAGTAAGATGCCGTATGACATGATACTGTGAAAATAACTAAAATAAACTAGTCTTGCCGTTTCAACATCAGTCAGAAACCTTATCTTTCTTACAGCGTATGCAGCGGAGCTTAGTCTCTTTGATAAGGTCATGATATGAGGACCCCACTGGAGCTTATCATCCAAAGTAATTCCCAAAAAAGTTGCAGTATTTGAAGTAACTAGTTGTTCATCCTTAACAACAACCCTTGTTGGAACTTGTCGGACATTGGGCATTGTAAACTTAATGCATTTAGTTTTGGTCGCGTTAAGCAATAAATTGTTAACGGTGAACCAATGAAGTACTCGCGAGAGAGTACCATTTACATCGTCAAACAATTCTTTACCCCTTGGAGTTTTAAAAAGTAGTGAAGTATCATCAGCAAATAACACTATCTCACAAGCACCGTCGACAAAGTATGGAAGGTCATTAATATATATTAGAAACAGTAACGGTCCCAATATCGAACCCTGGGGCACACCCATAGTGAGAGGTGCTCCAGGAGACTCTGCTCCATTGATAGAAACCTTTTGTGTTCTCTCAGTGAGATATGAATTAAATAAGTTACATGCATTAGTTGATACACCATAATGGCGTAGTTTTCTCAACAGGGTCTCATGGTCAACACAATCAAACGCTTTAGAGAGGTCACAAAAGATTCCCACAGCATCATGCTTACTATCATAGGCATCAAATATATGTTTCAACAGAGCGACTCCAGCATCAGCAGTACTGCGACCCTTTGTAAAACCAAATTGTTTATAATGCAATAAATTGTTTGATGTGAAGTGAAATAGTAGCTGATTGAATATAATCTTTTCAAAAATTTTACTTAGAACCGGTAAGATTGATATCGGTCGAAAATTTGAGGGGTTATTTTTGTCACCAGATTTAAATAACGGTACTATTTTACTAAATTTCATTAAATTTGGGAATTTTCCTTCATCAATACATTTGTTAAAAATGATCGCTAAAAGAGGTCCTATGATTTCAATAATAGTTTTAATTATACATACGGATATTCCCCAAAGATCCTCGGTTTTTTTCATATTTATTTCATTGAATGCGTTCATAATTACATCGGTGCTTACGTATCTAAAGTATAGTGGTGAATCACACTCATCAATATTGGATTTGAGAATGGATTCAGACAGTTCTGCAGAAGAGTTAAGTTCTTTAGTAGTAGATGGTGCTATATTAGCAAAGTACTTTTCAAAAATATTAGCTACTTCTGCATCAGATTTAACTAGTTTACCTCCATCTTTTAATGAATATGAACGATCTTTTGTTTTATCTTTACCGGTTTCTTTGTTAATGATATTCCAGGTAGCTTTGGCTTTATTTTTTGAACCTGAAACTATCCTACGAAGATGATTCGTCTTTGCTTGGGCACAAACTTTTTTAAAGATTTTTGAATATTTTTTAACATATTCTATAATATGTGGGTCCTGAGAATGTTCTCTAATACTATACAGATCATATAACTTGTTCCTGCTTTTATAAATACCTGGTGTAGCCCATTCATTAAACTTACTTGTAAACCGATTAGACTTAACCTTTTTTTTTGTGAAAATTGATGCAAATTCGCTTTTAATTAAGTTAAAAAGATCTTCATATAAGTTGTCTACGTTACTACTACTGTTTGGTATTAATGTTTTCACACCATCAAAAATCCTATCCTTAAATCTATTTATCCTGTTTGCAGTGACTGGTCTATAAACTATATCTACTACGCTCAAGGCCGGACCAGACGGAAATGTGACCTTTTGTCCTCTATGGTCGGAGCTTAGACATTGTAAAATAGATTTATTTGTTATTTTGACATCACAAAAAATATTATCTATGCAAGTAGCCGTTGTTGGAGTCACTCTGGTAGGTTCTTCAAAAACATTATTTAGGTTATACGATTCAAAGAGATTAAGAAATCTCATAGAAATTTGTGTTTTTTTTAATATGTCTATATTAAAATCACCGCATACTACTAAATTCTTTTTTGATTTTGATGCTTTTGATAAGACTTTATCCATAGTATCTTCAAAAAGTTGGTAATTAGCGTCTGGCGGGCTATATACGCTTATGACAATATATTGATCTAGTTCAACACATGCAAGTTCAATAGTTCGCTCAATGGAGAGAGATACAATATCTTTTCGTTCTTTACAGTTAAATTGATTTTTCAATAGAATAAGTGACCCACCTCTAGTTGTAGTCTCCCTTGTGAACGAACTACCGACCTTATAATTGTCAATACTTAACATTAATTCATAGTCCCTATACCAGTGCTCAGTCACACACATTACATGGGCGTTTAAATCTTGCAAAACTAATGATAATTCTAATTCTTTGCCAGCTAGGCCTTGTATGTTTTGATGTACAACAATAAAACTAGACCCAGCCTTTGTCTTCCCCCTTAGTTTAAAGTGTCAGAGGTTGTCAAGTTAATAATATCTAAATTAGTACTATTACTAATATGTTGACAACCATGTGATATGGTTGAGTTTAAAATACAATTAATATTATAAGCTAACAAAGTAGCTATTCGTTTTTTAAATTTAATAGGCAAGTGTAAAGAGCTGCCAGTCAAATGAAATGAATTATTAATGAATTTATTCGTGTCAAAAAACACAAATTTGTCACTGTGACGCTGAGATAAATTAAATAACAAAGTATTCAGCATATGAATACTGTTATTTTGTGTTACCGTATAATATTTTGAAAATGGTAGGGAACAGAGGATAATTTTTTTGACATTTAAATTTGTCAAAATGGTCCAATTCTTTATAATATTTTTCTTACTAACGTTTTGACTGTTCCCTAACATTAATACAATAATCGAGTTTGAGTTGAAAGAGCTGTTTCGTATACTATTTACAATTTGATCCAGTGATGTGTCTGGCATACAGTTATTAATAATTTTACAGCTCAATGACCTATTCAATAAGGAACCATAACCAATTCCTAGCTTATCTGAATATACATGAACATTAGCACATTCGTGAGTAGGCTTTTGAGAGACAACATCATAAGTTTTTGAGCAGTTTAAATTTAAACTTTGTTCTAATGGACATAACTGCAAGCTTAAATCACTTGAGTCCAGTACAGTTTTCAAATTAATGTTTGGCAGGGATTTATAAATTTGGTTGGTGGAGTTTATGTTCAAAAGTTTATTTGCAGCTAGGATATGCTCAGAGATTTGTTCCTGAGAAGAGTTATATTTATACGTCATTGACTGCAATGACTCCTGCAACCGAGAGATGTCTACCTGCAACTGCCCTACTGCCTGATCATACTGCAACCTACTTTCAAGTAACTTATTTTGATAAATTTCAAGGCTATCTAACAAATCAATTTTTTCTTTTCTCAATTGTAAATTTTTAGTATAAACTTTCTGCTGCTTTATAACTTTTTTTGTTTTATTTATGAATCTATTAATTTTTATGTATTTCTTTAATCTATTTCTACCTGTCATTTTTGTTTGCCTACTGCAATGTTTACATTGGCTGTTAATATTTGTGTATGAATTGGGAACTGCTACCTGGTTGTTAGGGGTCCCAATGAGCTCCTCGTATAAGTTCATGGTCTGTGAGTAAACATGATCTTGTTTCTCTTCTTCCATATGCAGTATGGTTTTGTTGGCGTCACGCAGCTCACTTTCCAACTCATTGTTCCGGATCAGTGTCTGCTCGAAGACGCTGCTGCACTGGTCAAAGGTGCTGATGGTATGTAGAAGCTCCTCTCTGTGTTCAGTGACCTCGTGGAGACGGGCATGCAGTTCTACCAATTCATTCTTTAATTGCGCGTTAATTTCGAATGTTTTTTTTATTTCTAATTCACATTCATCGCGTTCCCTAAGGAGCTGGTCACAGAAGTCCTTAGATTCTTTTAATTCTTCCAGCGCATTTTTCAGTTTAAGGGCAGTTTCCTGGGCAGTCATCCTTCTGGTCATGGTTCCAGTTTGGGAGGTCATGTTTGATTGTAAGGTTGGAAATCTCGCCTGAAATTTTTATTAAAAAGAGTGTACAACAGTTGCTTTGGTAATATTCTAAGCAATGGGACGCAGAGGATACTTCCGTACCTATTTTTTATATTTTGTAAAATATTAAATTAAATGTTAGTGTTTACTGTTTAATAGGAAGAAAAATTGGTTTCAGAATTTCTTATTTAAACCTATATGTACTTTGTTATTTTAACCTAAAGGATTATTTGATTTCATTTGAATCGAGAGTAAACAATAAACATTAAGGACTACTCAACATAATTTATTAGAATAACAACACAGGACCGAGCAAAAACTTACAGTCACCGCTATGTCTACCGCTGCAAATGTAGGTGTAAGTAGATTCTTAAATTGTGAACAAAGACAGAAGGCGAGTGAATAAGTAGACGAGGTGACTGCTTAGTGTTTGCGTGTTTTTTTTGTCTGCGGCGTTAAGTTGTTATCTTCAACTTTACTTCCACATATACGTCAAGTAAAGAGAGGCACAACAGGACCGAAATGTTGTGAATATTGACGTAGCTCACATTGGTGAGCGTTGTGCAGAGTAGAAGTGTCAGTGTTTTGTATTCCACAGCGATAAACTAACGGCAAAACAGTTATTCACACGGACCCTTGTTGACTTGTCACTTTTTTTTACTATCAAAATAACCTCAAAAAGTATCTTGAGATATTTGTTCTTGCACTGATTTTTGATTAAATTTGTATGAGTAATTAGTCTTAACTAGCGTTGAAGTAAGTCAAAAACAATACTCCCCTGGTTTTAGTTTCCGTTGTCCACACTTTTCAAATCACAACGTAACGGTTAGGTAAAAATTTTTCAATTGAATTTTATGATTCAAATCACTGGGTTTGTGTTGTCTTCAATCTTGCATGCTATACACGGATTCTATAATATTAATTAAGCTCTTAATTACAGTTTAGACGCGAAATTTTCGTGAAATATAAGCAAAATAAGATAAGATCAGCTGCTTTGCATGACAGCTTTTTTTTTTTGTGTCCCACGCGAGCTGCGTTCTAGACGCGCTAGCACGAGCGGTGCACGCTGACGCGACTGTCTTGTCCCACGTCACCCAGGTACGCCCTGTACAGTGTCCCGCCTAGCCGTGTCTCACGCGAGCTGCGGCCTAGACGCGCTAGCACGAGCGCTGCACGCTGACGCGACTGCCTTGTCCCACGTCACCCAGGTACGCCCTGTACAGTGTCCCGCCTAGCCGTGTCTCACGCGAGCTGCGGCCTAGACGCGCTAGCACGAGCGCTGCACGCTGACGCGACTGCCTTGTCCCACGTCACCCAGGTACGCCCTGTACAGTGTCCCGCCTCGCTGTGTCCCACGCGAGCTGCGGCCTAGACGCGATTTATCGTAAATTGATACAAAATTGCTTTGTTTAATCAATAAAAATGTTATTAATAGTTAAACAGCCGCCGTTCCTTTTTTTGAGAGTTGTTTTACATTAATTAATTGCGATGACAAGCACAATAAATTGGAAGAATTTACAAGCATACCCGACTCTTAGAGCTACAAAACATTTTAAAAATTACAATTATGATTTTAAATGAATAAATCAAAGGTATTGTTACGCCGGTGGGCTAGTGCTAAAACTTTGATCGTGTTTTTCCGTGCCTTGGAGGCGTTTTCAGCAGGCTGAAATACCATTTCAGGCCGTTTCAGAGAGTGCTCTAACACATACTAGTTTATCGAAATTTCACCCAAGTTGCCGTTGTTTTCAGGCGCCTGAAACATGTTTTCAGTCCGTTTCAGGCCACCCTCTATCAGATGACGCCATAACCTGAAAACCCGTTTTCAGGCGTTTTCAGGACCCCTTATGGGCCTTTGAAGCCCACTTCAGTATATGACGTAATTTTCAGTAGGAGTGAAAGAGATAGCACGATTAGAGAGAGGCAGCTATACTAAGAACATTCCAGAAAGGTGTGACAGAGACAGCACAAGACAAGGATAGCACTATGATTCGAGAAAGGTCTAGGCTAGGCAAGACGGCCTTTGGAAGGATCCCGAACAGTCTCGTACTGGGTAGTAGGTACCTACCGAGTATTCGGGAGTCCTTGACGGCCGGTATATAAGGAGCCCGGGAATGCGACCGAGTTTGAGTTTAATTTGGAAAAGCGACGAGTAAACATCGAAGCGAAAACTGCGACTAGAAGATTTTTGAGTGCGATATAAGTGTTTGTGTACTAAGTGTTGTAACGTAAAGTGTGTACAATAAATCCTACTCTACTTCATCGGTTTAGAAGTGCATTTCAATCTAGATCCCACACCCCTAGAACGTAACATTTGGTGTCAGAAGTGGGATTGAAAATGCCGATTACTCCGCGAGAAGAAGAGAAGGAGGGGATGCAGACCCGAAGCCGCACCGCTGCTGGAGACTCTGCGGGCACCGCCGGAATGTCAGACACAGCGGTACCAGCTTCAAGGACGCCGGAGATAGACGTCAACACCATTCTGATCCTCCTGAAAGAACAGGCTAGAAGGCAGGAGGAACAGACCAGAAGGCAGGAGGAACTGGCTAGAAGGCAGGAGGAACAAGCCAAAATCCTGCAACAAGAGCTACGGGTTCAGCAGGAGGAACAAGCCAAAATCTTGCAGCAAGAGCTACGGGACCAGAAAGAAGTCCTCCGTGAGGTACACAAAGTAGCTGCAGAATGGAAAAAGGAGATGGCTGAGGTGCAAGACAAAATTGTGGGCGTTGAAATTAAAGTTGAAAACCACGAGAAGCGCCTCAATGGACTGAACGAAAAAGTGGAGGGCCAGGAGAATCGCCTCCAGAAGTTGGAGATCAAAGTGGCCAACGGCACCACCAGTGTATCAGGTGCACCAGCCACAGGAGGTGAAAAGTTAAAGGTACCTCCATTCGATGGTACCTCTTCGTGGGCCGCATACAAGCTCCAATTCGAGATGGTTGCCGAAGCGAATGGCTGGAGCAAGGACTATGCTAAAACGGCACTGAGTTTGGCGCTGCGGGACGAAGCTCTCACTGTTCTGGAAGCGTTAGGAAAGGAGAAGACATACGACCGTCTTCTTGAAGCTTTAGAGGCACGCTTCGGTGACAGCCATCTAGAGCACGTTTACAGAGCTCAGCTGAAGAATAGGACTCAGGGGCATAATGAGTCGTTACAAAAGTGGGCACTTGAGATAGAGAAGCTCGTCCGGAAGGCGTACCAAGGTTCCGCAGCGACTTTCATCGATGGAACGCTAGTACAGGCATTCATAGATGGGATTCGGGACTTTGAAGTGAGGGCTGCTGTACGGCTGGGACACCATGGGACCTTGAAGGATGCGCTCGCCCATGCCCTGGAGGTGGAAGCTGTACGCCAAGACTCAACAAAATCCTTTAGGGTGCGCGAAGTTGCGGCCAGGGAGCCGATTGCTCCACCTCGAGAAACTGGGCCTCGATGCTACAACTGCGGGGAAAGAGGACACATACAATCAGGCTGCCCAAAAAGATCTTGGAGGCAACGGGACTCGGACCGAACGGTGAAGACCAGATACGACCGGAAGTCTAACCAGACGAGGTTTGAGGAAGGATCATTCGTGTGGCTACTTAACCCTATGCGTCGAAAAGGAAAGTCACCGAAATTGTCGCCGAGTTGGGAAGGGCCGTACAAAGTAGTCACAAGGATCAACGACGTCACTTATCGGATACAGCGCAACGCACGTAGCCCCTGTAAGATTGTTCATGTTGATCGGTTGGCCAAGTACCATGGAACGAATGATGCTCGGGACGAGCATGTCTAAGGAGGGGGTAGTGTTACGCCGGTGGGCTAGTGCTAAAACTTTGATCGTGTTTTTCCGTGCCTTGGAGGCGTTTTCAGCAGGCTGAAATACCATTTCAGGCCGTTTCAGAGAGTGCTCTAACACATACTAGTTTATCGAAATTTCACCCAAGTTGCCGTTGTTTTCAGGCGCCTGAAACATGTTTTCAGTCCGTTTCAGGCCACCCTCTATCAGATGACGCCATAACCTGAAAACCCGTTTTCAGGCGTTTTCAGGACCCCTTATGGGCCTTTGAAGCCCACTTCAGTATATGACGTAATTTTCAGTAGGAGTGAAAGAGATAGCACGATTAGAGAGAGGCAGCTATACTAAGAACATTCCAGAAAGGTGTGACAGAGACAGCACAAGACAAGGATAGCACTATGATTCGAGAAAGGTCTAGGCTAGGCAAGACGGCCTTTGGAAGGATCCCGAACAGTCTCGTACTGGGTAGTAGGTACCTACCGAGTATTCGGGAGTCCTTGACGGCCGGTATATAAGGAGCCCGGGAATGCGACCGAGTTTGAGTTTAATTTGGAAAAGCGACGAGTAAACATCGAAGCGAAAACTGCGACTAGAAGATTTTTGAGTGCGATATAAGTGTTTGTGTACTAAGTGTTGTAACGTAAAGTGTGTACAATAAATCCTACTCTACTTCATCGGTTTAGAAGTGCATTTCAATCTAGATCCCACACCCCTAGAACGTAACAGTATTTTAACATGTTGTTGTTACCTATTCGAAATCAGCTTGAGAGACCAATCTTATTAATTATTTATTTTTGGACACAAAATCTTATATTTCATTCCTTTTCCAGGCATCAGACCGTCAACTCGAACTAGGTCAGCTACACGAAGTGATTTCGACATCTAGTGCGACTCTACAACAGCAACTGAAGAGTGTAAGACGCCGGCTACCCCCTGGTGTGAAGCTACACGCTGATCTTATGGACCCTCAGGTAATAGAGTAGAGACATACGGTAGCTAATGATTCCACGCGGCCCCTTTTAACAAGAAGCTGGCGAAGCTTCCACCGTTATTTTATTTTATTGACGTGACAACGTCTTATAAATTGGTTTGCCGGGTGACACTTCAAGAAACTGCGTTACGCTGCTCCGCTCACGTTCCGCGCTCACAATGAGAGCGAGTGAGAGGCACGCGTCCCTTCGACTCGGGCATGGTTAGCCCGCCTAAGAGCGAGTGAGACAGACATAAAAAGTGAAAGGCACGCGTCCCTTCCACTCGAGCACAGTTAGCCCGCCTAAGAGCGAGAGAGACAGAGCGAGAGAGAGAGAGAGAGTGAGAGAGATAGGCATACACACCGGTTCATGTTATACGAATGAATATTCACATTAAAATTATTTTACCACTCAAAGTCGTTGTCACGTAAAACTTTCGCCCGTATACCGACTTTACAGGCAACCAATTTTTTTATTTATTTATTTATTTCAAGCTGTATAGTGTAATAAGCTACAATAGGTCCATATAATAAATATCTTACCGACTAACATACATACAAAAATAACTTATAAAAATAAAACAAAACAATACACTATTTAGTCAGCGTAGTGTTACGCAACTTGGTGTAGGGTACCCGTCCACGAAATCTACGATACACAACACCCTTCGGCCAAAATTCTTCCTTCGTGAAAGTCGACAGCTGTTCGGTGGGAACCTTTACCACATACGAATTAAAATTCGTATTATGACGAGATTCCAACCGTTTGACCCTCAGGGTGTATTTGGTCTTGACGCGGATGTACTCTACGATATCTTCGACCTTCGTAGTGAAATGAAGCCGGGACACGTGCAAAGTTATGCCGTGGGTATACCACTTTTGCGCACCAAAGGTGTTTTTTTGTTCTTTGTTACTAGACAGACATGATCCATCCTAGGCCAGATAGTCACTTGCCATCAGGTGAGATTGTAGTCAAATGTCTGGATAGTTCAATAAGAAAATTTTTTTTACAGCTAAACAAAGATGGGATGTATGGGAAACAAAGTCTTAGAATAGTGGGGTTGTGTAAAAGAATCATAGTAGCTCTGTAAAACAGCAATTTCTGGTTATAAGGCTTCTGGTTCCAATAGTGTAATTTATTCTATGAATAGCTAGATCTATTGGTCATATTTAAGTGCTAGAAGCCAACTTTTAGTGGCATCTTAACTTAACTGTTATAAAGTTATCAGATCTATATGGTACAGCTAGTATAAGAGCACCTCTACAACAGCAAATAAAGAGTGTCAGACGTCGTCTACCCCCTGGTGTCATGCTTTACGATGATCTTATGGTGATATAAGATACCTCGTAATACTTGTATACAGCTACAAGAGACCAGACAGATTTTACAGAAGTGAGGTGATATAATAGAGATATAGGCAACCTTGTAACAGCAATGTTAGATCTTAAGGTGTTGTTCTACAGCGGCAAGGTCTTAGTGTAGTCAGTTGATAAATAATAGGTCCTAATGTGTTAGTCTTACTTACAGTGTAACTTACCAATGACTAACTGAACCTGTAATTGTTATGATATAGCTGTGCGCCAGCTAGTAGTATCTTAACGCAGCTACAAGGCAGCGACAAGTTCTAAGAATAGTCAGGTGATGTAAAAGTTACGTAGTAGCTCTGTAAAAACGGCAATTGAAGGACCTAAGGCGTAAATCGTCCTGTGGGTGAGCACAAACAACTATCGTAACGTATTCGTAGTGTTTACCTATCGTTAACTTGTCAATTTGTATAGGGGGAACTGTCAGTTTCTGACGTTTGGACGACACGAATACGTTACGATAATTTTCGTGCTCACCCCACCACTTGTAACTCCCACACTACATAACAGAAGTTCTATGTCGAAATACGAAATCTGTCAAAACGATAACGTGTACAGACGACAGTTTTTTTTTGCAAAATTGCCTTAATTACATGCCACAGTTTTTATCTTGACGTGCTGTCATCTGAACGAGTGTCTTTTTACGAAAAAAAAATTCGATTCGGTACCCTAGCAGTTTACATTCAATAGCAACTTTGACTGCCAATATATTTTTAGCAGGTACTTTAGACGCGACGAATACTCGTTATATGGTAACTTTACTTTCGTGCAAATAAATAAATAATTATCAGATTATTTTGGATACGTTAAAAGCATTGACGAGTCTGACGTTGGGTACCTCTCGGCAGTAAACTTAGTTTTATACGTATTTTCTATGACAATTTTTTTTTACTTTTACTGTCGTACTTTGAGTAGTTCGCGCCTCCCGAAATTGTTATTTAATTATTATTTTAGTCTTCATTATAATATTATTATTTCTTTTGAGAATAAATATTTCTTAACCTTAATAAAATGTGATTTTTTTTATTTTCTGCCCAGCTGGTGGAACGCTTGCGCGGCGATTGCGCATCGACGTTCTGGCGGCTCGTGCGCTGCGTGTGCCTCGCGTCGCGCGCCGCGTGCGCGTGCGCAGCCACGGCGGGCGAGCGCGGCGACCCCGCACCGCTACCGCACGCCACGCTGCAACAGCTGTGGAACGCTGCCGTCGACAAATTGTACCAGCAAGTGAGTGATGTGGGTTTTTTTGGGGTGTAATAGTTATTCGTTATACAAGACTTCAAAGTTGCTTTTTAACCGCGTGTTCAATTTTGATGACCGAGCAAGCGAAGGATTCTAAAATTCAAAATTAGAATCCTGAGCGCTAGCGAGGGAATCAAAAGAGCACGAGGTGAAAATCTTTGCATCCGCACCGCTACCGCACGCCACGTTGCAACAGCTGTGGAACGCTGCCGTCGACAAATTGTACCAGCAAGTGAGTGATATGGGGTGTTTTTTGGGGTGTAAATAAGTTAACCTTGTAATCCATTCTTTCTCTCATCTATCTAAGTTACCTCCTCACTAAAAGAGTACGGTACAAGATATCGTGCGGATTTCATCACGCATGCAGGATAGATCCGGAATATCGTGCGGATTTCATGACCTTTTGACGTGACAACGTCTTATAACTCGATGGAGCCGGCTGCACGCGATATTTAAATATAGTCTATATCTAAACTGTTATTTCGTTGCACATTTCATTGCTTTGGTGTAATGGTCGAGAAGTTGACTATTACACCAAGAGGTTGCGAGTTCAATCCCCGTACTGTACAAACAAATGTGTGCATGAACATGTCTATTTGTACTGGTCCGGGTGTTATCTCTATATATATAAAATTCTCGTGTCACAATGTTTGTTCCCATACTCCTCCGAAACGGCTTGACCGATTCTAATGAAATTTTGTGAGCATATTCAGTAGGTCTGAGAATCAGCTAACATCTATTTTTCATACCCCTTAATGATAAGGGTTGTCCATAATAATTTATATGGCAAAACAACGTTTGCCGGGTCAGCTAGTAATATGTATTTATTAAGTTTATTTTGTAATACCACTGTTGATTCTGATATCTGTAACACAAGTGCTTTAGCTACTTACTAGGGAGTCAGATCAATGTATGTGATGTTGTTGTATATTTATGATTTTAAAAAAATCTTTTATATTTGTATAAAAACCAACAGTGATTACATGAATATTAACAAATAGCAATTTTATGTTTGGTTAAAAAACCAATGTTCTTGGATGAAGAAAAATAAAGTTTGATTTCTATAAATTGACTCATAAAGCAAGGCAAAGGCAACACAGTATGTTGTAAACGCCAGATAAATTGTTATAAGCCTCGAACAACTTGCTTACTACGGCTAAATTTAGAAAATAGTTATTAAATAATGTATGGAATACTTATTATCACAATCAAACACACACACCTACACCCACACCCACACACATAACACACTCACAACACACACACACACACCAGTGTAGTACTTACCTACCTAAATCTCCTTTTTGGATCGCTTATAATATATATACTCGTAGTATATGTTAGGCACTATTATCTGCCTCTCTTATGTAACAGTATGGAAGTATTGGCGTCTGTCGCACAGTTTATATATAAACTAGTATAGACGTCAATCATCCCTATCTTTCGTCTGAGAATTTTTGCTCAGACATACAGGGTGTCCAGGAATTAATGGATAACCCTTTAACTGCGGGTAGCTTGACCGATGCCCTACTGGTAAAAAAATTATGACCTTAGTAAAAGTGTCACGGTTTTCAAAATATCGCCCAGAGACAATTGTATGAAAGTGAGAAAATTTTTCACAATCTTTTTTTTGTATTTTTTTTCTTATTCTCAGGCACTGAAATAATGTACTCATTTTATGCGCCAGCTATTTAGATGTATTTAAAAAAAACAGAACTCAAAAATGTTGCAATGGGAGATTTTTTTTCATACAATTGTCTCTGGGCGATATTTTGAAAACCGTGACACTTTTACTAAGGTCATAATTTTTTTACCAGTAGGGCATCGGTCAAGCTACCCGCAGTTAAAGGGTTATCCATTAATTCCTGGACACCCTGTATATTACTGTTTTAAACTTTCCTGTTGCATTATTACAATAAACACAGATTTTTCACGGGTTTTACGCAACACAAACACTTTTAAAAGGTAAAACTTAGTATTTACCTGTTTCGATCTGGAATTCCAACGTGTTACATATATTTTTATGTAGATAATCTGTACTTGTTTTAAGAGTCAATAAAATGTATTATTATTATTATTTTCCCGCAGGACGATCATGGTCCCGTGCGCACGATCAAGCATGCGCTCTCCCAAGTGTCCGCTGACGTCACGAAACTGGCTAACTTTGTCCAAGACAAAGAGTACGATATGATGTCACTCACCAACGTCACTACTGAAAAGGTACGTTACACATTAGTTCAACTAGTCTCGAGGGCGACCGCTTGCAGGAATCAGAATCATGTGCGTGCGTGCGTGCGTGCGTGTGTGGCGACCTCTACCATTCGCCATCACAAGTGCATGCCTAACGGCAAGCACAACAGCGAGAGCTGATACGGCTCCGTAAGGCTAGATGGCGCTGTTAGCCTAGTACCGGCCTAGTACCGCACATGAACCGCGGTATATAAGATTTCGATCCAGAATAATATAGATAGACAAATCAAGATGATGTCTATCGGACCTTGGTCCCCGACCATAACACCCGGTCGGTAGGAAGCGCTTCCCTTTAGCTTCCTAACTCGAAATCAGTTGCGCCAAACGTGTGTGTGTGTGAAAATCTTAGTTCTTGATGAATTGGCTAGATGACAGCACCAATCGTTGACATACTTTTTATTATCTGTCAAAACGGTCTGCCTCCATAGATTTTGTATGGGAATACACGATCGTGACGTCACGGTCATGTATCGGAAATCGGAGTTAATTGACGGAATATTTATTGAGTTTTGTGTGTTTGAAAATTGGTTTCTACAGCATTTTCGAAATATATTGGTTGTATAAACTTCATAGGAGCTGTGTTTTTTAAACGCCATATTCTTGAAAATATTTAAGATAGGTGTCATCATCCCAATTTTAGTGATCGATGGACTGGACGTGCCCAAAATATAGCGTCGAGTGCCATTATTTGCTACATACAAATACAAATACAACACGCGTTAGCCACGTTCACTCGTCGCAAAAAAAGTAAACACGTATGATAGAATAAAATATACAATTCGCCTATTTTTCTAACCCGACTCGACCGGTTTTTATTAAATAATCACACTTCACACTATAATATTATAAATGTGAAATTTTGTTTGTTTCGATGTTTCCCTCTGACACAATTGAACGGATCAATCACGCTGTGAACTACTGAACAGATTTTAATAAAATTTGATAAACAGACCCTGTCCGCGATGAGCTGATTTGGGCTATAAGATACTATTCATCCTGATTTCTCATCAGCCTATATAAGTCCCACTGCTGGGCACAGGCCTCACCTCAACTATGAGGTGGTGCGAGGTATACTCCACCCCGCGGGCTCATTGCGGATTGGTGGAGGGGTTGTGTGTAAAGTAAGTGACCAACCTTACTGTCAGATGTTATTAAGCCGCCCGAGGGCCTCTGACCAGGCTTAACGACTAATATCTATCGATATTAACCGGGACCAACAGCTTAACGTGCCTTCCGAAGCACGGAGATGCTTGTAAATAGACGTCACTTTAATGGTCAGAATGGTCACCCATCCCAAACATGACCGCGCCTTAGGTTGCTTAACTTTTGGTATCACTACCAAAGCTCTGCAACCACTGCGCCACAAGCACCTCCTTATTTATCCTGATTTAAAACGCCCTTATTCTTCCTAAACTACTTATAATTTAAAGGTTTTTTTTTGGTCTACCCTGCATTAACTCACATTTCCCCACAGCCAATCCCACCGGTGGTGCTCCGTGCCCAACTTGTCAAGAAACAGCTGGACGAGACCAAGACGTTGACCATTAAGCTTGAGAACAAGGAAGCTGATATCAAGGAGCTGAGGAAAGCACTCAAGGTAGCGACTATTCTTATTTCTTAATCATTTTTTTATAGATTATGTGCATGATCATTTTGGCTCTAAGGAGAGGTTTTATTTAAAAAAAAAATGGTTGCCTGTAAAGTCGGTTTTTCGGGCGAAGATTTTACGTGACACCGATCATGTTTGAGTGGGAGAGAGACGCAAAGCATTCGCCGGTCCGGCGGGTCTCTCTCTCGTTCGGTGACTCACGTAACAGACGTGAGCGGGCGTTACACTTTTTCATGAGTGACTCCGAGCCACAACCTAATTTAAGACGTTGTCACATCAAAAGGCCAACTTGGTGATGGCACACGTGAAAGTCTCCGAAAGCAGAAGAAATGTTACAAAGGGTGGACTTAATGCTCAAAGCATTTTCTGCCAGTCAACCTCAAGTTATGGGGAAAGAAGGCAATGTGTGCAGTGACAATTAAATGAGAAAGGTGAATTGTCGTTAATAACGCAAAACATAAATAAACATAATATATAGATATCTCTATATATGTATATATATATAAAATTCTCATGTCATAATGTTCGTTCCCGTACTCCTCCGAAACGGCTTGACTGATTCTTATGAAATTTTGTCAACATCTATTTTTCATGTCCACAATAATTGTGATGAGGGTTGTCCACAATAATTTATATGGCAAAACAACGTTTGCCGGGTCGGCTAGTATTATTTAAATTCTTAGCTACGCAACTTTACTACTACAAATCTTTAACTATTATGACTCTCAGTCTAATTGAGAAAAATACCTGTGCTAGAAAAATAATTTCAAACATCATGATTTACAGGCAAAACAAGAGGAGTTATCAGAGATGCAAATACGTCGCGAGCTCGGCGAAAGAAAATTGACGGCAGCAGCAAGAGATTCGGAATTACGCGCTGAGCAGCTCCAACGGCGGTTGGAAGACGCACAGAACCAGTTGAAGAGGTAATTAATAGTAGAATGTAATCTCATCAGCCTATATACGTCCCACTGCTGGGCACAGGCCTCACCTCAACTATGAGGTGGTCCGAGCCATACTCCACCACGCGGGCTCAGTGCGGTGCGGTGGAGGGGTGTGCGTAAGGTAAGTGACCAACCTTACTGTCAGATGTTATTAAGCCGCCCGAGGGCCTCCGACCAGGCTTAACGACTAATATCTATCGATATGAACCGGGACCAACAGCTTAACGTGCCTTCTGAAGCGCGGAGATGCTTGTAAATAGACGTCACTTAAATGGTCAGAATGGTCACCCATCCCAAACGTGACCGCGCCGTAGGTTGCTTAACTTTAAGTATCACTACCAAAGCGCTGCAACCACTGCGCCACAAGCACCTAGAATGTAATAATAACAGAAAACCATTCACAACCACGTACTTCTAGCACCTCGAAACGCACTACACTCTCTCACACGAACCACACTCACAAGTCAAACTATACCGATAACGTCATAATTGGTTTTTATTAGAAATGTACTTGGCTTTGGCCCGTACATCTCTGGAATACCAGCTACATGCTGAGACACAAAAGTGTAAAAACAACAATAATAATAATAGTCCTCCTGGCCGATTTCGACCACGGCGGCCAATCTCAACAGAGATCAGCCAACTGCGCAGGAGATATTATACTGCAAAAGTGTGAGCGCAATACACAGGTGCACTCACTGTTCCATCATTCTCAAAGTTCGTTGAGACGGCAATCCGACATGACCGGAGAGAGATCAGGCGCAGGACCAACGGCTTAACGTACACACCGAAGAACGGGGGTCTAACACCGCCCACTTCCCGACTCCGAGCTGTTTTATAGAGAAATTCATGACAGAAAATCAGAATCGAAATCGAGCAGAAACAATTTCGGCTCGACCTGGGATTCGAACCCAGGACATCTCGGATGTAAGGCAGAAACTTTGCCACTACACCAACGAGGCAGGCAGAGAGGGAATGTAATAAACAGATACACCAAAAAATTAATCCATACTAAATATTATAAATAAATAATAAGTAATTTTCACAATAATAACACCAATTCTCTATTCCCAAATTAAGCTACGAGACTTGTGTTATGGGTACTAGACACTGGATAAACTTAATACTTGATTTTTTTTTGTAAATAAATACATATTAATTTCGAAAAGACAACACTTAAAAAATTCTTTTCGGCTCCGGTCATCGGGAGGAATCGAACCCCCGACCTTTGGAAGTCCGAAAATGACTGGTGTGTAAGTGTCACGGTAGCTCAATAATATTGCTTAGAACAATCGCCCGGCTTGCGAGAGATGCGGGTGGGTCCATATCCCGCCTGTGACAGTCCGATTTTTACTTAAAATGTGTTTTAATTTTCACATTGAAATGAAATTTGCATTGTTAGTGCTAAAAGAATAAAAACACAAGGGAGGTATTATTTTATTTAGTAAGTTATTTTTTGCGTTCACAACGCTATTTTCAAATTCGAAAAGACATAAACCTTAAAATTCTTTTCGGCTCCGGTCATAATAATCATATTCATAATCCGGAGGATTAACAAGGTAGGTA
Organism: Pyrausta despicata; assembly: GCA_963921415.1. Classification (NCBI taxonomy): domain Eukaryota; kingdom Metazoa; phylum Arthropoda; class Insecta; order Lepidoptera; family Crambidae; genus Pyrausta; species Pyrausta despicata. Next base: position 838,430 of record OY992871.1, on the reverse strand, counting down.
CTTACTTAGCTTGCCTCGTTGGTGTAGTGGCAAAGTTTCTGCCTTACATCCGAGAGGTCTTGGGTTCGAGTCCCAGGTCGAGCCAAATATTGTTTCAGAGATTTTCTGATATGAAGTTCTCCCCTCCTCTCCCTGTCCTGCGCCTGATCTCTCTCTGGTCATGTCGGATTGCCGTCCCACCGAACTTTGAGAGTGATGGAACAGTGAGTGCACCTGTGTATTGCGCTCACACTTGTGCACTATAATATCTCCTGCGTAGTTGACTATCTCTGTTGAGATTGGCCGCCGTGGTCGATATCGGCCAGCAGGACTATTATTATTATTACTTAATCACGCGTAAACTATGGAACAATTTTGCATGAAATTTGATATTGAGATATTTTGCTACCCGAGAAAGGATATAGGCTACTTTTTACCGCGGGAAAATGACGCATTCCCATGGGAAAATTCAAGTGGGCCGATCGCTTTTACGCATAAACTACTGAACAGATTTTTCAAAAATTGGTAAGAAAATAATTTGAGACTTCAGAAAGGACATGAGTTACTTTTGTCCGCGGGAAAACAACGCATAACCATGGGAAATAATAGTTTCCGGGGTATCTGATCGCTTTCTCTTCTAAATTACCAAAGATTTGAATTATATTTGGATAAAATTGCACTCTAAAAAAACACCTAAAGCGGACAAAGTCGCGGGTAAAAGCTAGTCAAAAATAAAATCAGATAAAAAAAAATTGGTTGCCTGTAAAGTCGGTATACGCGCGAAAGTTTTACGTGACAACGACTCTGAGTGGTAAAATAATTTTAATGTGAATATTCATTCGTATAACATGAACCGGTGTGTATGCCTATCTCTCTCTCTCTCTCTCTCTCTCGCTCTGTCTCTCTCGCGCGAAACGTGAGCGGAGCAGCGTAACGCAGTTTCTTGAGGTGTCACCCGGCAAACCAATTTATAAGACGTTGTCACGTCAAAAGTTTTTATTTTTGACACATAGTCCATGCGAAGCAAAAAAAATTGAGTAATGATTACCTAAAGCACCGAGGTGCTTGTGGCGCAGTGGTTGCGGCGCTTTGGTAGTAATACCAAAAGTTGAGCAAACTAAGGCGCGGTCATGTTTGGGATGGGTGATCATTCTGACTATTTAAGTGACGTCTATATAAAAATTTTGGTCACCTAAAAATCATATATTTTGAATAATGTATGTGAAATAGTCACTCAATGAAGAATTAAAAATTACATGTTAATTTTGAGAAACAAGATTTTGGAATTTATTTTCGTTGGTGTCAAATACCTAATTGTATTGGTTAATTTTTCTTCTTGTTTTGGTAGTATGTATTATACAGGGTGTAAAAAAAACTTTACCAAAGCCGAATACCACAAAATAAGTCAAAAATAAAAGTTTTTCTTTTTCATACGATTTTGTTTGATGTACTGAACGCGTGGTTGACGGCTTCGGTGAGGTATTTTTTTACACCGTGTATATCGAGTACTCACTTTTTGAACTTGTACTTGCCCACAGAAAGGAAAAAGAGTTCGAAGAGACGATGGACCACCTCCAACAAGATATAGACTCTCTAGAGAGCGAGCGAGGTGCATTACGGGACAAATTGAAGCTGTACGCAAAGCGAGGCGGCTCGCATCACGGTATGTTCCCTGCGATTTATATTGTCTATGTTAAAAGACAGGCTTAAACTTTTTAAGGCTTTAATGTACTTGAATCAATCAAAAAGCCTACGCACTGTTTTAGGTTAAAAATGTAATTTTAGTTCCGTATGCTGCCAATAGATGGTGCCGCACGTTGTTGAGTCGCGACAAGATTCGGATATTTGTAAAAGTCATAGTTTAACGTATTTTTACAACATTCAGAGTGTTTATTGCAAATAACGAGTATTAGTTTAATAACTGCACTGCATACTTTTTAATCGGGTAAGCATTTCTGATACTACGAGTATTGCAGAAGATTATCTCATGTTTTATCGTACAAAAGTCTATTTTTGTATAATTATGTGCTAGTTTTGATCTCATGAAAGTGTATTACAAGACAATATTCAAATTAATTTTTAAGTCAAGTTATCCTTTTGTTTTGTAGATCTGGCGCTACTAAGTAAGTCTGTTGTGTGGTTTGACAATAACACGTGTTTTATTTTTAATGTTTTTGTGCATTTAATTGTCAGAAATCGTACGATACCAGCCTTCCTATGAATGAATAAAGAATACACATGAAGCTTAAATGTATTCTTGTCGTACCTACTAAGATTTTTGTCAATTGTTTGGTTGTTGAACAGTCGTTTTCGACAAATATTGTTGCTTCTGAAATGTGACTATAATATTTACAGGACGCTACGTTGCGTCTTGTGCAAAACTGACAATCGGTTTAACGACACTTGCAAAATATACTTTAATACATAGTATACATTAGGTTGAATACATAAACTAAATAGCTGTTTATGCGTGCAGCGGTGGCGCCGGCGGCCGCAAGGGACTACGCACGTAAGCCGCGCGTATCTGTACTAACCCATGCATGCATTCCCTTACGCTGCTTTGTATACATTAAGGCTCAGGCTACACTTGCGTCTTTCCGTCTCCGTGACTCGCTGTTGACAGCGTGTGTTAAGTTATATAAATAATAAATAAATTCGTTTATTTTCCAAAAGTTTTTTTTTTTACATAATGTTACTGAGTTTTCCCGGTAAGTAGTCTGAGACACTTGTATTGGGAATAACTCGCTCGATACCTCGTTGGTTTACATTATAGTTCAGATTTTATACACTGTAATAGAATTTTTAGAATTTGCATATTTACTTTTACATTTTTACTTTAATAATTTTACAACTTATAGCTGACAGTCAGGAGTCGCGGCAACAGGAAGACGTTTGTGTGGCCTGATACTTAAAAGTAACGCGAATTCAGGTTCCATTACTAAAATATACGCATATTTGGAAGTAAGATAGGTTGGTTTTCAAACAACAATCGCTGTTGTAAGCTTGCGTGCTGTTCTTGAATGGCAAACAGGTTTTGTTTTGCAATTTATACACCTACGGTTGGTTTTCGACTCGTAACTGGAATGTAGCAATATTCAAATATTTATCTTAATCAGATCGCCATTACTTAGTTTGCACATCTTACAGTTTTTTGACGTGACAACGTCTTAAATTAGGTTGCGGCTCGGAGTCACTCATGAAAAAGTGTAACGCCCGGTAACGTAACGATGAGTCACCGAACGAGAGAGAGAGGCCTGCCGGACCGGCGAATGTCTTGCGTCTCTCTCCCACTCAAACATGATCGGTGTCACGTAAAATCTTCGCCCGTAAAACCGACCTTTTTTTTAATCATAAGACATTGACATTACTATAAAGTTCATTTTTATATAACTACTAGCTTTTACCCGCAACTTTGTCAGCATTAGGTAATTTCTTTGGAATGCGATGTTTTTCCGCGGTCAAAAGTAACTCATGTCCTTTCTTAAGTCTGAAACTATCTCCTTACCAAATTTAATTTGGCGTTATTGAGTAACAGACAGACAGACAGACAGAGTTACTTTCGCATTTATAATATTAGTATGGAAGTATGGATATTCATATCATATACAGGGTGTAAAAAAAAACCTTAACGAAGCCGAATACCACATATTCTACCAATTGTTACGATCATTTTTTTCCTTTACACCATACCTGGGAAGTTAACGGTTACGGAGATATTGATGGTTAAAGTTTGAAAAAAAAATTGATGATTTTTACAGAAATGACTTCTGCCCGTTATAACTGAAATTTTTTCCAAAGATACATGATACAAATTTTCACTAGTTTTTTCATAAAAAGCCTCTAAATGGCACACTCCGCAATGAACAGCGCACACTCGAACCGAACTGCGTCGCGGCGGCGTAAAGCAACACGCCCCGCGCCCGCGGTGACTTTTCCGCGTGGGCGCTGTACATTGCGGGTTAGAATTAAAATTTTTTTTGATGTCAAAAAATAAAACTTGTTTCCCAGCCAAAATTTCTTTTTCATACGATTTGGTATGATGTACTGAACGCGTGGTTGACGGCTTCGTTAAGGTTTTTTTTACACCTGTATGATTATTAGATCGTTCTTACTTAATTTGCAATTCTAAGAAACAGATCCCATTTTTTTTTGGTTATCCCTAATTATTGTACTAAAAAACCCATATAACAGCTTTAGTTTAGTAAGGTTTAATTGATTCAGCCTTTATGGCCTTGCCTGCTATATTTACAATAAGTATACGTAAATTACAGAAAGTTGTATACCTATTGACGACCGCTTGGTGCAGTGGTCCGCATGTCGGACTTCTAAACCAAGGGTCGCGGGTTCGATTCCCGCACAGTACAAGCATAAGTGTGCATGAACATGTTTGTTTGTACTGGTCTGGGTGTTTTCTATGTATAATATGTATTTATTTACAAAAAAAAAGTATTTAAGTATGTTTATCCGTTGTCTAGTACCCATAACACAAGCCTCATAGCTTACTTTGGGAATAGAGAATTGGTGTGATTGTTGTGAAATATTTATTATTGTTTATTATTAATTGATTCAGCCTTTATGGCCTTGCCTGCTATATTTACAATAAGTATACGTAAATTACAGAAAGTTGTATACCTATTAAGTTGTACCTACATCTTACATAAACGCTTTGCCTAAACCAACCCCCTTTGTGTATAAATGTTGTATACAAAAACATACATCCAATATTGGTGAATAATTTCGAAATTTTATTATCTACATTAAAATATTTATTTCTCATAGCAATGCCGACTCCAGTAGCGACGCCAAAAGAAATTATACGTAAGGCATTCGTAATATGATATACAATTATATTATACATGTTGTAACTTAATGTTGCATGATTTTTTTTTTGATACTTTTGATTTGCGTCCATATTTTTTTCTCTTGCATTGCGCAATACACCTACACTTACTGTGTAGGCAGTGTATACGCAAAGTTTTTTTTTTAACTTAGTTGTAAACTGTCAAACGTCAAGTTGACGTCTGTCAAATGAAAAACATTTACGAATCTGTTACTGCCTTATTATTTGTTTATTTATTAAACAAACAACATTCATTTTTTTGGTGATTGTCGTAATTTCTAGGAGTTTAGGGAAGGAATATACTTAACACAAACTTATTAATACGAATAAGTAAGCTTTTTATTACAGGAATGGAATGGAAAAAACTAATTTTTGTGTTCTAATATAATTTAATTTTTAATTTACTTTGATAATATTATGCATGATTGTACAAAATGTGACGTCATGTGTTTTTAATATCTATTCATTGATGTGTGAAGAAAAAAAATATATTCGATTTATTTTTACAATGAATTTCACATTTCAATGAAGATTAACTTATGTTTAACTTTTTTCTAAAGGAAGAGAAATGATATCCTTTTTTTATGCATATTGAATACCTGCGCCTTAATCGTTTGTACCTAAAAGAAGGATTTGCTTGCATGCATAAAACTAAAAAAACAAATAGAAACTATCACTTATCTAATTAACTTAAATTTTTTGAGTGTTTTATCATTTCTCTCTCAAATTATCTCCATATATTTAACTAAGAGCGGAGTGTGTTTAACTGTCATGCTGACTCATATAAACTCATGGTCATGCTTCCGTGTTTTTTTTAATGTTTTTTTCTGAATAAGTACGATCGAGGTCGTTCTGGCTTGTAGGTTGACGGATTTTTCACAAGTTTCCAGAGTATTTAAAAAAAAAGTGCCTATGTCCTTTTTCGGGTATCAAAATATCTCTATACCAAATTTAATGCAAATTCGTTCAGTAGTTTAGGCGTGATTGACTAACAAACAGACTGACAAAGGGTACTTTCGCATTTACAAATATTAGTATGGATAACTCAAACTAGTCAGAACGCTTTCGACCGTGCACACTTCTTCTCGAATCTCACTCACCTGTTTATCCACAGAAGAGACCCCGGTCAAGGTGGTGGCTGGGGTGGCTGCTGGAGAGGTGAACGAGGCTCTGCAGCATCAGCTGAAGGTGCTTAGCTGGTGAGTATTTGGCGCAACTGATTTCGAGTTAGGAAGCTAAAGGAAAGCGCTTCCTACCGACCGGGTGTTATGGTCGGGGACCAAGGTCCGATAGACATCATCTTGATTTGTCTATCTATATTGTTCTGGACCGAAATCTTATATACCGCGGTTCATGTGCGTTACTAGGCCGGTACTATTTGGCCGGTACTAGGTTAACAGCGCCATCTAGCCGTATCAGTTCTCGCTTTTGTGCTTGCCGTTAGGCATGCATTTGTGATGGCGAATGGTAGAGGTCGCCACAAGTACAATGTTAAATGATTTGTTTTACCAGTGAATTTGCCGGGATATGCATAAGAGGTATGCCCTGGTCCTGGGCCGATACCGATTTCATGTTATTTAATTTGATTCACATCACCAGTCTAAAGTTTCCAAATGGCTTTCATTAGTCTGGTGTCATATTCACATCAAAGCCTTTAACTCTTTTGTAACATGTTAATTATTTTGTGTTTTTAATGGCAATAGAGCAAAAATGCTGTTTCAACCCTTTACTTACTCAGCGTTGCAAAAACCTTTAAACTGATACCAATTTTCTTTTATCAGGACTGTGGAACGCGAGCGCGCTGCCCGCGTGGCCGCCTGTAGGAAGGCAGAGCGAGCCACCATCAGGAGCCTTCGCCCCCTGGAGCACCCCACCGCGGCCCCGGCGCTGGCGCGGAGGCAGGCCGCCGCCGCGCTGGAGCGCGAGCTGGCCAAGCTGCAGACGGTGAGTCCCCACCATCAGGAGCCTTCGCCCCCTGGAGCACCCCACCGCGGCCCCGGCGCTGGCGCGGAGGCAGGCCGCCGCCGCGCTGGAGCGCGAGCTGGCCAAGCTGCAGACGGTGAGTCCCCACCAGCAGGAGCCTTCGCCCCCTGGAGCACCCCACCGCGGCCCCGGCGCTGGCGCGGAGGCAGGCCGCCGCCGCGCTGGAGCGCGAGCTGGCCAAGCTGCAGACGGTGAGTCCTCACCAGCAGGAGCCTTCGCCCCCTGGAGCACCCCACCGCGGCCCCGGCGCTGGCGCGGAGGCAGGCCGCCGCCGCGCTGGAGCGCGAGCTGGCCAAGCTGCAGACGGTGAGTCCCCACCAGCAGGAGCCTTCGCCCCCTAGCCCCCCCGCCATCGATTTCTGATAGATTATTTTTACTGATGATGATCATCGAATGATACGACAGATTGTATCAGCGCCTCTCATTTCGACCATTTACACTACGTGTCGGATTCGTATTAAGTTACCGCGAGTTAAGATTGGATGTAGTTATGCTACAACGTTCCAATCCACAAGCAGGTCAAAATTGAGTTTTTGAGCTCAAGTTAGGTATTTTTGATCGTCCTATCTAGTGCTGATGACACCGACTCTCTAACGACAGTAACTATTGAAATAATTAAGCGTGCTAAATGATAAAACGAACCAAGAGATCAAATTTTAATCTTAAAAAGTGACATTCCATTTGAATCGTACTATATTAATTCGTTTTGGACTGAATGCAATAAAAATAAGTATCCAATCATCTTGGAACGTTTTAAAATTTCGATCTAGATGATGAATAAATTGTGATGCTTTTTCTTGCTTTGCTACCACTAATTCTTAATAAATATTCTTTTAATAATGCTGTTTCATTTTTATACTTGTGTTCTAGAAAAAATATATATTAACTACCAAAATATACCAATTTTCAGACTTGGAACGTTTTTGCAAATTATGTTATAATAAGCTACTTTCATACAAAAAGTCTTTTTTCAAAAACGTTCCAAGTGCGTTTTTTAAAAATTTGTATGAGAAATATTAATAAATTTTGATGACAAATACATGTTACTTGAAGTGATACATATTACTTAGTTCTACTCGCTACCAAAAAAAAAACGTACCACAAAATTACAAAAACGCGATTTACTGAGTTCGACCTGCGTGTGGATTGGAACGTTGTAGCATAACTACATCCGATTGATGTATTGGTGAAACTATTTGTTTCTTAAGTATACCACCATAACCACTTTTTAGGGTTCCGTAGTCCGACAAGGAACCCTTATAAGATCGTTCAGTCCGTCCTAGTCTGTCACAGCAGAATATCTTCTACGTGTATGGACTGATTGGCTTGTAACTTTGTTCGAGGATACTACACATATAGATCTCATTTTTAAAAATACGAAAAATTCTTGGTCCTATAAACTTCAAATCTCTCACGTAAAAAAACAGGCACGGAAACTCTTATTTAAAATTGTTTCGGGTATCCTGTGATGAATTTATGCGTGGTCCGATACGCACTTGGCCGGTTTTTTTAGAAATGTAAGTTAAGTATTAAGACTGTGTGATTGTTTATATGGTGTCAATAAACAAATTTATTATTATTATATAATATACCTATTTGTCTTGCACAGGAGTGGACCCTATTCGTGGCTCGCTCAGGGCTGGTCAAGTTCCCCGACGATCCCAGCAAGTATGCGCGCGCGTTGCAGCAACACAAGGATAAACAGAGGGAGATCAGGAGGCAGCTCGAGGTTAGTCACTAGCTTTTCCCTTATCATATTCACTAGTTGGGGGCCATTCGAGTATTGCAATTAGATTAATTATAATTATTTTCCTCCCCATCCCTCTTGTCAGCAAAGCTTTTACCCCCCTCCCCCTTGCTTATGTAAAAATTTTCAGGATATTTAGACAAGTGAATAGCGCGTGGTAATTCCCCTACTCGGTTTTAAAGCGAGTGCCTAAACGTATGTTGAAAATCGCCACTGTGTAAATTGTGTTTCAGAAAAATTTTGTTGTTCTGGCGTAGACGGTCCGAATTGTCGAAAATTTCACTTTCAACAGTATAAACGGTAAAAATGGCTGTATAAATTGTAAAGTTTTTTGTATGTTGTGAGATGTAGTTCATGGAATCAGGCGTTACTTTGCGGAAATCTATGACTAAAGCTGAAAAAGAGGATAATTTTGCTTTAAATTTCCACTAAACGACGCCAGCGCAGGAATCCCAAGTCGTTCCCGCTGCAACCACCTGAAAAAACTAGAGCTGGAAGTCGCAGGACTCGCAATACAACTCACAACGTGACACAAGATGCACCTGGAATCACAACACTGACACCAACAAAACGACGCGTTTCGCCACTACACGTGGCATCCTCAAGAGATGTTTAGCTGTCGCTCGTAGTCGGTCGTTTAGTGGAAATTTAAAGCAAAATTATCCTCTTTTTCAGCGTGTAAAGTGTTATCTTACTTATTCTTACGTTTCACAAGGACCGTCTTGTTGCGCTACAAGCGGAGGTGCGCACTCAGATGCTGCTTCACCGGCCCTGGCGCTGCGTAGAGGCGGACTTCGCCGAGTTCCCTGCCAGAGAACTTGCGGCGGTGAGTACTAACTAACTAGTGACCCTCAGGTGTACAGCAGAACCGTCTCGTCTCGCTGCAAGCGCAGATACTGCTGCACCGGCCCTGCCGCTGCGTGGAGGCGGACTTCGCCGAGTTCCCTGCCAGAGAACTTGCGGCGGTGAGTACTAACTAACTAGTGACCCTCAGGTGTACAGCAGAACCGTCTCGTCTCGCTGCAAGCGCAGATACTGCTGCACCGGCCCTGCCGCTGCGTGGAGGCGGACTTCGCCGAGTTCCCTGCCAAGCACACTGTAAGAAACTCGCTAGTATCCAGCGGGATTTAATTCAGAAGTGGAACATCGTTTTATTTATTAGTAATTAATGTCTGTTTATTCCCTAGGCACTACTAAAAACGACCGTATGTTTTTTTACGTTATAGGTAGGGTGACAAAAATTTGAAAAATGTTTTTATCGGCAGCCATTACTTTGTACGAATTACAATTACTGTTTGAGAAGTTATTATAAAGTTAAAAGTGTTATTTCCTTTACTCATTATATTGTTTCTAACGTTAGTACCCTTACATTTTGCCCGATTAATAATACACTGCTCAACAAAGTCTAGGGAACAAGCCAACTATATGACTTTATTTGTAAAATCTTCTTTAAAAAAGTACTGATCTCTTTGAGGTAAACAGGTAGGCTGAATGTTTATCAAACGCTGTTCGAATTTAAAAAAAAAAATTAGAAACAAAAGAATTTTCGTAAAAGGCGGGAATCTTTCACTTTGATTGCTGTGTAGTGATACTGTATGAGAATTTTAAAGATAAAAATTTGTTTTATTGTTTTATGATTTTATTGAAAAACAAAATTAACTGTTGTTATTCGTAACTTTTGCGACTACGGCCATTATGTCACGACGTCATTTAACGCGGGAAGAAATGATTCGAGCTGTAGGAATGTTGGAAGCTGGGCTACCCCAACGCGAAGTTGCAGCTGCTCTGAATTCTCACGCGAGCGTTATCTGCAGACTGTGGGCACGTTACAGACTTACTGGCGATGTAGCCGAAAGGCACAGAGGCAGGTATAGGGTTACTACGGAAAGGCAAGACCGTTTTTTGCAAAATGTCGCAAGGAGGCAACCCACCATTACGGCTCGTCAGTTGGTAGAAGACCTCCAGTCGCAGCACCAGGTTGCTATCAGTGACCAGACTGCTCGGAGGAGACTCCATGAAGCTAATCTTCGTGCTCGCAGACCACTAAGAGTGCCCGCGCTGCGTCATGGAAATCGAGGACGTCGATTATTGTGGGCACGTGAACATTTGCAGTGGACCGTCGATCAGTGGGCACATGTACTGTTCTCCGATGAATCTCGGTTCGGATTTCATCCAGATTCAAGAAGAGTGCGTGTTTGGCGGATTCCTGGTCGGCAGAGTCGGCTTCAAAACCCACAGGAGGTGCATCCCTACCAAGGTGGTACAATCATGGTGTGGGCTGGAATCCGCCTGGGTGGACGGACGGATTCCCCTGATCTCGTTTTTATCAGGGGAAATTTAAATGCAGAGCGATACTGCGAACAGGTAGTCCAATCCGTGGTTATCCCGCACCGACAAAATCTGGGCGCAGATTTTATTTTTATGCAAGATAATGCACGACCACATACTGCGAGTCAGGTGATGGATGTGTTCCGCGAGTACAACATCGAAGTGCTGGAGTGGCCTGCTCAGTCCGCGGACCTCAATCCCATTGAACACGCGTGGGATTTACTAAAGAGAAGGGCTTTTAGAAATCTCCCTCAAAATTTGAACACAGCAGATGAACTTTTTTCACATCTCTCCAGAGAATGGAGTCTTCTTCCACAAGAGACAATCGATAGTCTCATAATCAGTATGCCACGACGATGTCAAGCTGTTGTTAATGCCTTAGGGGGTCCAACTGATTATTAAAAAAGTCCCCGCATATTTGTTCTTAACTGTAATGTTTTAATTTTTAAGAAATTTTATTAAATTAAATTTCTTTGTTTAGTTCTGTAATACACTTTCTTTGTTTTTCATTAAAATTACCTCGTAATTCAAAAACTGAATCCTTTATTTATATACGCAACTAATTAAGCATTAAATTGCGCATCGATTGGTATATAAACTTTAAAACAAAAATATATAAAAATAAAAATATTCCCTAAAAACCTCCTGTTCCCTAGACTTTGTTGAGCAGTGTAGTTAAATGTCTGTTAAAATTTACGAATTTCATTAGGAAACGAAATTAACTCCGATTTTTTTAACGTTTTAAATTCAGTCGAAATAACGATCATTCTTTTCGAAATTTCTATCTCCTAAATATACTATTAATCTCATCTGACCCCTATTTAGCAGGAGTAAGGAGCATATCTAAAAAAAGATGATAATTGAAGACAGAAGTTTTGTCATGATGATTTGAGATGTAATGCGACCGATACTTGCTTGGCACATGCCAAGCTTGACTTGATCGTCCTAGGTTCGATTCCTTACTCGGACAATTGTCATTTAATATAAATATTTTCTCATGTGGTATTCTCTCTACAGGCGATGACAGGAAAATCAGTTGACGTTGGCACGATCCGCTATCCCGCCGCGGGTGGGGCCCCCACCGATGACACTATCTACGTCACGCCGTCTCAGCTAGCCAAGTAAGTAATAGTCCTCCTGGCCGATTTCGACCACGGCTGCCAATATCAACAGAGATCAGCCAACTACGCACGCCAAATACACAGGTGCACTCCCTGTTCCTTCACTCTCAAAGTTCGGTAAGACGGCAATCCGACATGACCGGAGAGAGATCAGGCGCAGGATCAACGGCTTAACGTGCGCACCGAGGCACGGGGGTGTAACACCGCCAACGTCCCGTCTCCGAGCTGTTGCAGAGAAATTCATGACAGAAAATCTCAGAAACAATTTTGGCTCGACCTGGGATTCGAACCCAGGACCTCTCGGATGTAAGGCAGAAACTTTGCCACTACACCAACGAGGCAAGCCAAGTAAGTTCCTACCTTGTTAATCCTCCCTGATGACCGGAGCTGAAAAGAAATTTTCAAATGTTATGTCTTTTCGAATTTAAAAATGCTCTTTATATATTTAAGTTTAATTGCACGGCAAAATAATTGTACAATATGTAGGTGGACTCAACGCCTTAGGGCATTCTCTACTAGTCATACCTTTGGGCTAAGCAGAAATGAAACTTAGGCGTAACTTAGGCTTCAATTTAGGCTGCAGCCAGCCATGATTCATCACTGCGGTGAGATACCTACAAGATCCGAATAAAACACCTTTTTAGCTGTTTTGTCAGACTATTTTTAATTAATTTTTAAATTTTGCAACATCAAAGTAATAACAAAAATTTGGCCCGACTAAAAGTACTTACAGAACATATAGAACGTGCAGCCGTTGGTTGCCTATTATTTACCTGGGCAGAATACCGGGTAGTCAGGTATGAACAGGTAAGTCAATGCTAGTTACTTGCACTCAATTGGATAATAGAAAAGAATTATACCATCATAAGCGCTGTTTTATGGCCATAAACTTACTTTCAGTCGGGAAAAACATGTATTTATTATCTTGATGTTGCTAAATTTATTTAAAAATCGTTTTTAAAAATCAATTAAAATAAATAATTTTTAGCGAACCCATTTTTAATATATTAGCTAATTATACTTCATTGATTATAGAATATGTTTCATTCTATTATCAGCTCGGTCAAGATCGGTTTAAATACGGATCTTAAACTAATACAAATTCTACATCTCACACACTACTCTTCTTCCCCATAGGTTACGAGAAATAGTCCAAGAGCTGCAATCGGACGAAGTGAAGCTGGAACTCAGGCCCCTCGACCACACAGTGTGCGCTGCGTAGGCGCACATAAAGATAATAATTATAATATAGGGTGTAATTTAGCCGGTCGCGGATATTTAAGTAGGTAAGCACAGTATTTGACGACTGTTTTGGTGTAATGGTCAATAAAAAGTTAACTTTTAGACCGAGAGGTCGCGAGTTCGATCTCCGCACTGTACAAATTATTTTTTTGCATGAACATGTCTGTTTGTACTGGTCTGGATGTTATATGTATCTATTTAAGTTTATTTGTAATACCACTGTTGATTCTGATATCCGTAACACAAGTGCTTAGGCTACTTATCACGGAGTCAGATCAATGTATGTGATGTAGTGGTATAAATATTTATATTATATATAAACAAGTTTTCTTATGAGCCACCTAAAGGCGTTTGTGGGCATACCTTCCTACCTATTTTAGTTTATTTATAATACCACTGTTGATTCTGATATCTGTAACACAAGTGCTTAAGCTACTTATCACGGAGTCAGGTCAATGTATGTACAAATAAACTTAAATAAATACATATTACACCCAGACCAGTACAAACAGACATGTTCATGCACAAATGTTTGTACAGTACGGGGCTAACCAAACCCGCGACCTCTTGGTTAACAGTCTTGACCATTACACTAAAGTGGTCGTTATGGTTTCGTATTTTCGTAGTAGGCCTTCTGAGGCGACCAAATAGGATGAACAGCTTATAACCCCCACTGAATTACACCTTGTATAGTATGTAAGCTTGGAATGTTTGTTACATGAAATGTGATCAGTGTATGGAAATATTTAACTGTATTGAATTGACTTGTGTCTAAATGAAACTTAGCAGATTATAAAATAGATATTATTCAGATGTATATTGCAAACTGTATTGCATGATTTATTAAAATGATAAAAAATTGGTTGCCTGTAAAGTCGGTATACGCGCGAAAGTTTTACGTGACAACGACTCTGAGTGGTAAAATAATTTTAATGTGAATATTCATTCGTATAACATGAACCGGTGTGTATGCCTATCTCTCTCTCTCTCTCTCTCTCTCTCGCTCTGTCTCTCTCGCGCGAAACGTGAGCGGAGCAGCGTAACGCAGTTTCTTGAGGTGTCACCCGGCAAACCAATTTATAAGACGTTGTCACGTCAAAATGATGCGTCCCTATATTTAACGTTGAATGACTTATCTTATACAAGGTTTTACTGGTAACTCGACGTATTCCTTGAAAAGAGACAAAGAAGAGGTAATCAGCAACAAAACAGGTTCCATCGACTAGGGGTTAGAAGCAATAGATTTTTAAGATATCGTGCTTTTAAAATTGCGAAATTTCTTGTTAAATAGGCTTAAAGTGCAGTATTTTGAAATTTTCCACTATAACTCTTTTGAATGAATACGTCGAGTTACCAGTAACCCTGTATATACAAAATGAATTGCTGTTCGTTTGTCTCGCTTAAACTCCAGAACGGCTGAACCGATTTGAAAGGTTAAAATGATAAGAAAGCAACGAGCAGGACAACGTCTGCCGGGTCCTATAGTGACACATAAATCAGCCATTTTGAAATTTAGTTAGACGATTGTAAGCTTACTATAGCAAAATATTAAAAGGGCCGCATCTGTATTAAAATTCAATTTTCTGATTCCGTAAAACAATATAATATAATGGCCGTGGTTTTTGCATTATGTTAATATTAACTATCTATTTTAAATAACTAGCTAAAAGACATGAATAAAATAAGTATAAGAATAGTACATTACGATACGAGTGACCTAAGTTGCCCATTATTGGCGCTAAACGCCGTGCATTAATAGGCAACTTAGGTCGCGAGTATCGTATACTATTTTATAGCACAAGTGACCTAAAGCCGCCCCGGACGGATGGCGGGGGGGGGGGGGGGGGGGGGGGCAGCAGGGGGTTCACCCGAGGGATGAGATTGCTATTTTAAAAGAAACATTGAAATGATTTTGATTTCGAATTGATTTATTGAAAAAAAAACATTGTAACCAGTCTTTGGATCATCGAACATTGAAACATAGGATCATTCATTGGATCAAACATTGAAAACATTGAAAACGGAACATTGAAAGTATTTTGCTTTTGAATTCCTGTGCATTTTCAAGCTTCAAATGACATTTCAAAGGGTTTTGTTTCATTTTTTATACATATGCGAAGGTAGTCGATTCATTTACGCACCGTGCAGAAATAGACAACTTAGGTCCCGGAAAAGCGTGCGTAAAGTGCGGGTTTAGGTCACGCTGTGCTATAAATTATTTAAAATAAATTCGATTTTTTTTTTGTAAAGGCAGTGGTTGGCAACATTTTTTTAACACTTTGGCGCGACTCATTTAGAGTGGTTTGGTCACACATAATATTGATTTGTCTATCTAAATTTTATATACCGCGGTTCATGTACTGAGCCGTATCAGCGCTAGCTGTCGTGCGCCACCTTTAGGCATGCGCTTGTGATGGCGAACGGTAGAGGTCGCCACATTAATATTATGATAGTAATACGGTAGTTGACACCACCAATCGTTGACGTACTTTTTATCAACTGTCAAAACGCTTTTCTTCATAGAGCTTGTATGGGAATAACACACTTTGACGTCACCGCGTGCAATGCCGACTGAGTGACTAATTATCATTTGAATTCCAATTAAAAATCAAATAATACGAACTGCAGAAAAATATTAGTGTAAAAGTATCTGAAATTATGAATTATTTTAGAGAAAATCAGTTTTTGAATATTTCTTTCATAGTGGAAACAAGCCTATTGTTTACTATAATTTCTTCTCAGAATTTTAGCGCAAACATTTCTTAATAAAGATATATATCTCGTCCCACATAACCATATAAGGGAACTAGGTAGAATTTAAGTGTTCTTTTGGTAGTTTGAATAGGAATTGGACCATTATGCTCATGCCTCCACTTTATTAAGTGTGGTAAGTTAAGATGGTAGTGACGAAATAAAAATGTAAGGTTTGGCTACAAAAAATCACTATGTATCAGACCATAGAATGAATTTGATCGGAGTAGATATAATATAAAAAAGGCTCTTTAATAACTATCAAATTATTAAATGTAATATTAATGTAAGTTTTAAGGTAAGCTATACATAACAGAATCGCTTACATTTCATTTTTTTAAATTTGTTTGCAAGACGCTTAGATATAAAAATGTCTGTAAAAAATCTCACAAAAATGAATGCTATCTAATTAAAACATCTATCTATTAAACATATTAACTGAACATAAAATACAACGACAAATAGTGTTGAATACTCTTTTACAAAAATGTTGTCAACCTCTGCATGGTATGGTGATTATTGAAACGCACTCTCATTATTGTCTGTATATTAAGATATCACATTGCAATCTTACATAGTCTTTATTGTACTTACGTTCATATTAAACGCTTATTTATTAAAATTGTTTTTTATTTAAACTAATTAAATGATAGAGACCAAATTTTTTGTCAATATTATCGGGCCGCCCAACGCCTTCTGACCAAGCTCAACGATAAATATCTGTCGATATTAACCGGGACCGACAGCTTAACGTGCCTTCCGAAGCATGGAGATGCTTGTAAATAGTCGTCACTTAGTTGGTCGGAATGGTCACATTGGTCACCCATCCTTAAAACGAGCGCGCCGGTTGCTTAACTTTCGGTATCACCACCAAAGCGACCACCTTTGACTTTTTTTAGGGTTCCGTACCTCAAAAGAAAATAACGGAACCCTTATAAGATCACTTTGTTGTCCGTCCGTCCGTCCGTCCGTCTGTCAAGACCGTTTTTCTCACGAACGCGTGGAGGTATCAAACTGAAATTTCTATATGATACTTAGGTCTACTGTCCCTGGAAGCTGTAGAAAAATCAACCTTCTAAGCCAACGCAATCGAAAGATACAGCCATTTAGGCCGCAAATTTCCGCAAATATTCGAAACTCGCACGAGAATCAAACAGCCTACCTACAAAAAACCTACAGGGTACTTCCCGTAAACTTAGAATCTTGAAATTTAGTACGACGTCACGTCTTATAGTACAGATATAGGAAAAATTACGAAAACCGTAAATTTTCAGATTCATTCTCATTCTCTATATACGTAAACGTCCTGCATGTCTCCTTCAAGTTCCAACGTACAGACTGACGTTGGCTGAAAAAAATGCATATGTTACGGCAGCGAAGGTATATAACACATTACCAGAGGATATAAGAGTACTGACAGGGTTCTTATTTAAAACAAAGTTACATTCGTGGCTGATTAAGATAATTTTTATAAGATAACGTCTGGTCTGTTAATAATCAATCAATCAATATACAACAACATCACATACATCGATCTGAATCCGTGGTAAGTAGCTAAAGCACTTGTGTTATACAGATATCAGAATCAACAGTGGTATTACAAATAAACTTTAATAAATACATATAACACCCAGACCAGTACAAACAGACATGTTCATGCACACAAAAGTTTGTACAGTGCGGGGATCGAACCCGCGACCTCTTGGTTAATAGTCAACTTCTTGACCATTATACCAAAGCGGTTTAATGGTCAAGAAGTTTATATAGAATTTTATATTTATAATATCAATGAATACTTCGCTCGCTATACATTGGCGATGATTTCCTTAACTGACATGATTGTTATTTATTAAGCATACATATTTGCACACTGACTAAAAATAATGTGGCAAATTTATGGTGATCTTTGACTATTACTTTATCTATAAGATAAATAAGACACCCAAAATACGCAAATATTTTTTTATTTGTATCAGTAACTAGACAGACATTTGGTCACAATCTCTCCAGTTGTAACAGCATTTGTATAACAAATCTAAAATCAATGAAATATTTTATCTAATCTACAAACTTTACTACTGAACTAATGGGACCCCATTAACGCCATTGATCTTCGTCCACTATCTAAGGGTCAGTTTAATTAACTAACTAGAAACGAAGGTAATGGTATTAACTACTAATCCGATCAAGGTAAGCCGTATGGCTTCCGAACCGATTTGTTAATCAAGTAAGTTTTGACGACCGCTTGGTGCAGTGGTCTACAAATCGGACTTCTAAAACCAAAAGTCGCGGGTTCGATCCCCGCACAGTACAAGCATAAGTGTGCATGAACATGTGTGTTTTTACTGGTCTGGGTGTTTTTTATGTATAATATGTATTTATTTACAAAAAAAAGTAAGTAACTATGTTTATCCGTTGCCTAGTACCCATAACACAAGCCTCGTAGCTTAATTTGGGACTAGAGAATTGGTGTGATGGTTGTGAAATATTTATTTATTTATTAAGTACGAGCATAGGAAATCATTTGCAAAATCATATAATTATAACTTTAACAAAGACGACAACTTTGGTGTAATGGTCAAGAAGTTGACTATTGACCAAGAGGTTGCGGGTTCGTTCCCCGCACTGTACAAAAAATTGTGTGCATGGACATGTCTGTTTGTTCTGGTCTGTGCTTTAAATGTATTTATTTAAGTTTATTTTGTAATACCACTGTTGGTTCTGATATCTGTAACACAAGTGCTTAAGCTACTTACCACGGAGTCAGATCAATGTATGTGATGTTGTCGTATATCTCTATATATATAAAATTCTCGTGTCACAATGTTTGTTCCCATACTCCTCCGAAACGGCTTGACCGATTCTAATGAAATTTTGTGAGCATATTCAGTAGGTCTGAGAATCGGCTAACATCTATTTTTCATACCCCTTAGTGATAAGGGTTGTCCACCCTTAACATTTATATGGCAAAACAACGTTTGCCGGGACAGCTAGTTTATTTATAAAAAAGGGTTAAAACAGAAGGATTTGAGACTACCTAGGGTACCTATTGAGTACATGTGGTACTTGTGGCAAGGACCCCGCTCTTCTTAGACAAATAAGATAGTATAATCTTTAAAGAAAGTATGAGTAGGAGGTACTCGTAACCAGCAAACATTCAAAACTAAGCCTAACACTAGATCACGGTTGCATGGTATGGTGTGTTGTAAGCCGTATCTGATAATATACAGGGTGTTACAAAAACTATTGTAAAGCTGAAGGGTGTTGTTGTGCCCGTAAAACTGAACAACTTTCGCAAATAAATCTAGGTATAAATCTCAAAAAAAAAATGTTGGCTCTCGCATAGTTAATCGATCAACTGATTGGCAATTTGGTATGGGAGGTCCGATTTTTTTATTTTATATTGACCTATTTTATTTTTATTTTATTTTGAGGTGCTTGTGGCGTAGTGGTTGCAGCGCTTTGGTAGTGATACCCAAAGTTAAGCAACCTAAGGCGCGGTCATGTTTGGGATGGGTGACCATTCTGACCATTTAAGTGACGTCTATTTACAAGCATCTCCGTGCTTCGGAAGGCACGTTAAGCTGTTGGTCCCGGTTAATATCGACAGGTATTAGTCGTTAAGCCTGGTCAGAAGCCCTCGGGCGGCTTAATAACATCTGACAGTAAGGTTGGACACTTACCTTACAAACACCCCTCCACCAATCCGCACTGATCCGCGTGGTGGAGTATGGCTCGGACCACCTCATACATAGTTGAGGTGAGGCCTGTGCCCAGCAGTGGGTCGTATATAGGCTGATGAGAGGGAGAGACCTAGGTATCTTTGGGAATGTTGTGCAGTTCTCCGGACACAACAACACCCTTCATTTATTACGGTTTTTATAAATAACCTTGCATACATATCGGACGGCTGACTGTTTAGAGAGTTGTTGTACGTACCTGATTCACGTCCGGTATGACGAGATACGATTTCAGCTGATGTCGTGGTCGTTCGGACGTCCGACGGAAACTTGGAAGACGCTTTTCCAATTATATTAGCATTCGTTTTCCTGAACTTGACATTATTGACTCTAGCTTGTTCACTTCAGAAATGTTTTGAAAGATATCCTCAAAGTAATCTCCCTCACTGACTAGTTTTTCCAGATTTATTTTGTTTTGATCTGTTTGCGTAATGTTTGTTTAAGAAACTTTTGATACTTAAAAAAACCTATTGTTTCTCAGTTTTAACATGCCGTGATAGCACGCTTAAGAATTGCATCTTGTGTAGCTCTATAGTTCTTAGTTACTACTTAAAGTCATGCCATGATATGATCTGTTGTGTGGTCCAATAAATAAATAAATAAAAAATATGTAGGTATTCGGAGAAGTAGATATGTATGTACTTATCTTATCGTTACGAAGCGCCATTGATATTAACACAAGTATTAGGCACTCGACTCGACGCTGCCTCTCTTACTGGATAACCACATGCCTCTTCTTTCGACGACCGCTTGGTGCAGTGGTCCACATGTCGGACTTCTAAACCAAGGGTCGAGGGTTCGATCCCCGCACAGTACAACCCTAAGTGTGCATGAACATGTGTGTGTGTACTGGTCTGGGTGTTTTCTGTATAATATGTATTTATTTACAAAAAAAGTATTTAAGTATGTTTATCCATTGTCTAGTACCCATAACACAAGCCTCGTAGCTTAATTTGGGACTAGAGAATTGGTGTGAAATATTAATTTACTGACTATAGGTGATCGATCTCGGTAGCAAATGACATTAAATCCGGCGACACTACGTCGTCGAAGGTGAACGTAAATTTGTAAATAAACTATTGACGTCCAAGGTCCCATAAACGTCAATGTGATGGGTCTGTGATCGACGGGCTTGACAAATTAAAAAGTAAAATACAAATCATATCATTTGACGATAGCTTTGGTCTAGTGGTCTGAGGTCCAGACTACAAAACCGGCTGTCGCGGGTTCGAATCTCGCTAGGGGCAAATGTTAGTGTGATGAGCACGATCATTTGTACCTGAGTCATGGGTTTGTATAAATGTATTTGAGTATTTTTATTCGTTATTCTAGCCACCATAGCACAAGCTAATGCTTAGTTTGGGGGTAGGTAATTGGGGTATTCGTTGAAACAATTTATTTATTTATTTTATTTAATCATAGCAAAATAATATGAATAACCTCATTCTACCTTCAATGGTAGTTAAGTTAAGATGATACAAAAAAGAATCCACAGACCACCTGAAAAATAATAACAGCCTAATATCCAGCAATAACCAGCGAGAGAGCGAGTTTCAACGAACAATTTCATCGCATCGGCTCGTAAGAAACAAGGCAAAAAGTGCCCTGCCCTACCCCTCCTACGATTAATTTAAATGGCGCACATTCCAGAGAGCAGGGCCGGAGCGAGGGCGGTTCCCCTAACGCAGGAGCTGTGCTAACGATAGGCTTAAACGCTGGTAAATGAAACTAGGTAATCTTCAATACAAAAGCTGAAAAAGAGGATTATTTTGCTTTAAATTTCCACTAAACGACGCCAGCGCTGGAGCAAAAACAACTGTTACCACCTGAAAAAAATCGGGTGTCCGTAAAGTCGGCTTACTGACGATAGTTCAACGTGACAACGTCATAAGATTATGCCTCTTTGTCGCTCATTTCGCGCTCTCGCTTGCACTTCAAGCCTTGAATGGAACGCCTCAGAGCGAGGTAACGCCACATGAGTCATGTTTTTGGTGCGTGCAGCCGGCTCCATCGAATTATAAGACGGTGTCTCGTCAAAAACTAGAGCTGTTAAGTAACGCTTGATGCCATCATAGAATCTTCAATACGTTGTGTAATAATTAGCCCACAAAACGAAGGGTTTACATAGGTTAGTACATACACGTCTTCCGCGTAAGGAGTCCAGTGAGGTGAGCACAAAAATATTCATAACGTATTTGTGTCGGCCAAACGTCAAAGTTAACGATAAGTAAACGATACGAATACGTTACAATAGTTGTTTGTGCTCACCCCACAGGCAAGCTCTGGCGCACTGCGCACCTACTTCTGCTGACATCGCGATTGCTAACATAAGACAACAGTTTCATTGCTTTGCAGTGATGAAGTTGGTGAGTACCTACCTTTATCTATTTAAAGTGCATGCAATAAATATCACACAGTTCACGGGCTTTATACAACACACACTTTTTACTCGTACGTAGGTTCTTACCTACGTACGAGTAAAAAGTGTGTGTTGTATAACGTTTGAATGCTAAATCTGCTGACTGGTTAAAAATGAAAGAAAGTCTAAATATGCAAGAAATAGACTTATAATAATAATAATAATAAATCATTTATTTCGAGAATCCACTCATAGAAACATACACAAACACAATACAAGGAGATACACAGATACAGATACAATAACACAAAAACACCGTCAAAGTCATAAATTCATAGTCATATAATTAATATGTAGTTGCAACATTTGCAACTTATACGTCGACGATCATATTTAGTTAGAATAGTTTACACCTTACCTTGACTTCCACAAATATTTCAAGGTTAAAATTATTGAAATCGGTTCAGCCGTTCTAGAGTTTTATTGCGACTAACGAACAGCAATTCATTTTTGTATATAAAAAAGCGATCGGCCCACCTGAATTTTCCCATGAGAATGCGTCATTTTGCCGCGGTAAAAAGTAGCCTATGTCCTTACTCGGGTATCAAAATATCTCCATACTAAATTTCATGCAAATCGGTTCAGTAATTTAGGCGTGATTGAGTAACAGACAGACACAGAGTTGCTTTCGCATTTATAACATTAGTATGGATTAGATAAGTTTAGATAACTTCACCCGAGTCCGACCCTGCGTTAAAGAGACAGAAATTTATAACAATCGCAACGCAGATCCGGATTAGGTACGGCCGGTCAATTGGGCCGATTTACGGCTCTTATAAGGGCTCATTTGCTTTAATAGCTCTAAAGTTTACTCTACTTTATTTCACTTTGTTAATTTTGTAGTTTACGTTCGGTCTGTTCGAAGCTGAAATAATTGATCGATTTTTTATATTCTGTGTGGTGATGATGATGGTCGATGGCGAATTTCGACCACGACGGCCAATCTCAACAGAGATCAGTCTTTGGACAAAGTAACTTCGGTTCGTAGCAAAACGATATCTATGTTCGTCATCGTCTCCGAGATAACGATAACGATTTCCTAGCCAATGTAACACTAATGTCGTGATCGTTGTGTCGAATTGTTTATTCGTTAAAAACACAAATATTGGCTATGGTATCGAAACTTTAGCTGACAACAGATAACGGAAGAGATATCATAGTGCACAAGCGCAATGCATAGATTCCCAGTTTAAAAAATGTGTATGAGTTCATTGCAGTTTTTTTACGAGTACATACTAATGAAGGCCGTTATCCTGCCCGTTTGTATTCTCTCTCACCGTAACCATCATCCTAATACTCCAAGGAATACTATAAAAAAATAATTAGGAATTCGGTTCAGCTGCTCTCGAGATAAGCGGTTACCAAAACATTTCGCGAGTTTTTTTTTATTAATCTATAGTTATTTTTTTATTAATTTTTGGGAAACATTTTAACATTGTATAACAAAACGAAAACAAATTCATTGTTTGCAGGACCCATGTATCAGGAGACCTCAGATATGCTGGCTCGTAAATCAATGAGGTTATTAAATATTTTATGTAGGTAAGTAGTAAGCATTAAGGCTGAAAAACCATGAAAAGTTATAAACTAATGACCTACTTACTTCAGTTTTTTATAAGCCAGTTACCAAAGTTATGTTGCGGTAGCAGCAAAAAACAAAATGTCGCATGTTTAAAAATAAACCTACAAAGTGTCAAAAACACAAAATGAGCATACCAACGAAAGTATAATAGGAAGGGGACGACATTAATTTTATTACAAATTGTTTGCTCTAAGTATTTATTACCTCATGCTTGCGACCCTCCGCGTCAAGGACCAACAAAGGCCCTGCACCTGCAGCTCTGGGGTTCCGCAGGGGATTTGTGCCTTGGGGTTACGACGGTACATCGATTAGTGAGATGAGCGATGCAATATTAGCTTATTCATTTAATCCGTGGTTTATTTAGTCGTTACGGTCCGTTTAAGAGGATAACTGTGGTAAACAGTTGTTGTTTTTTTTTAATAGTCCTCCTGGCCGATTTCGACCACGGCGGCCAATCTCAACGGAGATCAGCCAACTACGCAGGAGATATTATAGTGCACAAGTTTGAGCGCAATACACAGGTGCACTCAGTGTTTTATCACTCTCAAAGTTCGGTGAGACGGCAATCCGACATGACCGGAGAGAGATCAGGCGCAGGACCAACGGCTTAACGTGCTTTCCGAGGCCCGGGGGTGTAACACCGCCAACTTCCCGACTCCGAGCTGTTTTTGAGAAATTCATGACAGAAAATCTCAGAAACAATTTTGGCTCCACCTGGGATTCGAACCCAGGACCTCTCGGATGTAAGGCAGAAACATTGCCACTACACCAACGAGGCAGTTGTTTTTATTTATTAGTGATAGATATATTGCTCTTGACCAAAATCTTAGCCCGACGACGCAGAGACTGAGTCGACGATGGAGTAAGCTCGCCTAGAATACGCCTGTTCACTCTTGCTTTGAACATTTCTGGGTTGTGCACTACAGGGAAACATTGACGTAGGTAGATACATCTTACGACAGGATCTATGAAATCGCATCCTCCCTTATTCGTCATCTGAATGTTCCTTTACCTATCCCAGATCCAGACGTTGGGCAAACATTGGTCTAAAAATCTTTTACCCAATCAGTAATAGTCAACTTCTTGACCATTACACCAAACTGGCCGTCCAATAATCAGTGGTCTTAGAAAAAAAATCTAATTGGTGTTTTGTGTGTGTGTCTGGGTGTGGTTGATGTACACTGTACGCATAAAAATAATTATTACACTATTCCTGTTGCAGAAAGATTTGCATTTTTTTCCATCAAAGTACACATCAAGCATCACGCTTATGAGAATCATGGTAAGTACCTACCTTAGTATTTATGTCTGAAAATGACTGCATTTCTCTTCCTTCAACAATGCTTTGATATCTGTTTATAACAAAACTCACGAACTTTATTAATAACATTCCTCTCAATATTCCACCGTAGCTATCGAATTTTAATTTTCGAATAGTTGCGGGCGCCGCTCAAACGGATTTACCGCTTTGATCTTGTGTATTCATAATAAAAATATTTCAATATGGCGCGAAATGAAGCGGGCTGGTTGTGGGGTTCGGAAATTATGTTTTTTAACGGTCATATCATGTAGGATTTTGGTTCAAAGGTACTTAAGTGCCTTGTTTAATCGTTATTCTTTGATGTATCTTATGTGTCATATTATTGTTATTTTTTTTCTCTTTTATTTATTTTGTCGCACCGCCCACTGATCATTTCTGCTTATCCCAAAGGTATGACTGGTAGAGAATGCCCTACGGCGTTAAGTCCACCTTTTGTACAAAGTATTGTTGTGCAATAAAGCTAAAATAAATAAATAAGCACGAGAATACATGTACTTGGGTAATACTACATAGCATTTTTTTTAAACGAACACACCAATAACCTAACCCCAAACTAAGCATCAGCTTGTGCTATGGTGGCTAATGGCTATAATAACGGATAGAAATACTTCAATACATTTATAAACACCCATGACTCAGGTACAAATGCACTGCTCATCACACTAACATTTGCCCCTAGCAGGATTCGAACCTGCAACAGCCGGTTTTGTAGTCTGGACCTCAGACCACTAGACTAAAGCTGTCGTCATAATTGATTAATACTCATGAAAAAGTCGGTATACGCGCGAAAGTTTTACGTGACAACGACTCTGAGTGGTAAAATAATTTTAATGTGAATATTCATTCGTATAACATGAACCGGCGTGTATGCCTATCTCTCTCTCTCTCGCTCTGTTTCTCTCGCGCGAAACGTGAGCGGAGCAGCGTAACGCAGTTTCTTGAGGTGTCACCCGGCAAACCAATTTATAAGACGTTGTCACGTCAAAAAAGGGGTGTTATAAGTTTGATCCCTCTGTCTGTTTTTGTCGTTGTATTTTTGTGTGTGTATCGCTGTGGCATCGGTCACATCACAAACCGATGGACCGATTGCAAAGCGGTTTTTTTTATTCGAAAGATAATTTTATTATATGTAGTTTATTTTATTTTATTTGGGATAGGTTTGCTCTTGACCCAAGACTAAGCCCAACGAAGCAAAGACTGAGTCTACGATAGAGCGAGCTCACCTAGAAGATGCCTGTTCACTCTAGCTTTGAAGATTCCTAGGTTGTAATTGCAGGGACACGCCACCGCCGTTGGGAGGGAATAGTGCCGTATCCTCGGCTATTACCCAGTCCCCCCGCAAGGGGGCGCGCTGGGCCCGCCGTGTAGTCGGGCACGCTGTCGGAGGTCGTCATGGACGTGAAAGATTAACCAGCACCCATGTCACCTCCTAGACAGGGAAGGGATACCGCAGGTTTTTGGTGGGTAGTTCCCGCTCCGGATTTTCCCTGGAGCGGAGCCGTGTCCTTTTCAGGACCCTGGGAGTCTCACACACGGCTGAGACCCCCCGGCCTCGGTTATGGCTCTTAAAAGGGTTTTCCTGCGACAAAAAAAAGGGAAATACTGACGCAGGTAGTGAGTTCCACTCTTTTGCAGTGGTACTAAGCTATGGCTGATCAAAATCCATCCCGCCGATGAAGCTCACCTGAAGTTTTCCTGGCTCATTCGAGGATTTTTTTCCGTAGATAAGTTACTTTTTGGTGGTACACGAGGTGCTTGTGGCGCAGTGGTTGCAGCGCTTTGGCAGTGATACCAAAAGTTAAGCAACTTACGGCGCGGTCATGTTTGGGATGGGTGACCATTCTGACTATACAAGAGACGTCTATTTACAAGCATCGCCGTGCTTCGGAAGGCACGTTAAGCTGTCGGTCCCGGTTAATATCGATAGATATTAGTCGTTCAGCCTGGTCGGAGGCCCTCGGGGCGGCTTAATAACATCTGACGGTAAGGTTGGTCACTTACCTTACACACACCCCTCCACCAATCCACACTGAGCCCGCGTGGTGGAGTATGGCTCGCACCACCTCATAGTTGAGGTGAGGCCTGTGCCAAGCAGTGGGACGTATATATGATGATGAAGTTACTTTTTAAGTACCATTCACCATTTAGGTAAGAAATATGACTTTTGCTTTTTGTATTTACATAAATATCAAATCATCAGGGACGGAATAAGCGTGATTTCTTTGTGGTGTCGGTTTCCTTTTTATCACATTCACAGACAGTCTGACATAACACAATAGCAGTTTAATCGTTATAATAACGGCTATAGGCGTGCAGTGTCTGCGGGTGTTATAATTATAAACCATTTTTAATTATGAAAAACCGCAGTAACAATTGGCACTAATATTCTAATATTCTGTGACAACCACTAAATAGGAACGAACTAAAAAAACAATCTAATAGATCTAACAGTAGATATAGTATATATTTTAAATAAATTTAATCCAATATGTATCTAGCTTCTTATCTACCACAAGAAATATTAAATTATGTGACATTAATATTAATTAAATTGTATAGACTTTGTAATAATGTAATATTTAACTGCCAAACAATCATTTTTGCATGCCATTAGGTTAAGTGATGAATGTACTGTATTCTTTTTATTTGAACATCTTGTTACCACACACACTTGCAAAATAAGTAAATGAATTTGAATTGCATTGAAAAATCTGCGACAATTTCACCCAGGCGAAACCACGAGAAAACACTAACAGGATTAAAATCGCTTATTTATTTTTATGCTATCCCCAGCGCGGGTGATTATTGCATTCCACACTGTGGAATATGATTTGTGTCTATGGGAAATGGGTAACCGCTGTCTATGCCCGGAGAGACGCATAGATATTCATGAGTCTCTGTGGTTTTTTAACGGCTGCGGGGGTAGCACCATCAAGGAGCATTAATCACTTCGCTTACGTACTATGTTCGTTTTAACGAATAAAATAGGATTATGGTGTCAAAAATACTTAATATTCTACTAAATAATTTGTTAAAACTAAAAAAAAAGCAACATTTAAGAAGATTGCGTTTATTGGTCCTAAATCCTACCCAAATAATATTTTTTCGTTAACACCGACAACATGTAAAAACATTGTAGAAGAAAATAAGGCAAACAAATTACTAAAATAATTAATCCCGGCTCCTTCACACAATTCGGTAAACGTCACCGAATCAAAATGGCGGTCGTGTAATAACGGCGGTTATTATTGCCGCCACAACATAATAATCAACGAGGCATTAACTAAAGAGCACTGAATCAGAGGAGCTAGGATGAAAAGGATATGGCAGTATTTTGAATAGGTACTGGTAAATTTACGAAATAGGAATATTCTTCAGTAGAATAATAATTGTAGTATCTACATATTACCTGAATAGATGCTTAAAAATAATCTGCGATAGTGAAAACATACGAAGGGAGACGGTTTAAAATAAAATGCCTTGACTTATGCCACAGCTGGTGAGCAACGGCATAACGGAATTTGACTAGCTATAATCTAAGAACTACCGTCATAAAATTTCAAATTGCTTATATTCTTACCTACTTAAAAGCAATAAATTGTATTTGTAAGTGTGAGCAATTCATACATTAATAACCATTATTATAAACAAAATCATCAAACAACTTTTTACCCCATTAAAATTCCTGGCAGATGAGATAAAGTCATGAATCAAATAAAATGGAACGCTAAAAACAAAATATGTTCGACCCTTCCAAATTCAAATTCAAAAGGCCGTCGCTGCACTTGCGCGACAGATTAAAATACACTTGTACCAGAGACAAAATATTTAATTGTTTTTTGCGCCGCGTGTCCCCACTCGAACATAATGTTTTGGCCCATTATTACGCTGAAGGCAGTGAAGGGGTCGCCACAACGATTAGACCTTTTAAACTGGCGTTCAAAGCATGGAGCAGACTGTATTATGACTGCCTCGTTGGTGTAGTGGAAAAGTTAAGACCTTAAATTGGATTAGGATGAGCGACAATTGTTTCTGAGATTTTCTGTCATGAATTTTTAAAACAGCTCTGAGTCGGGAAGTTGGCGGTGTTACACCCTAAGCCTCGGAAAGCACGTTAAGCCGTTGGTCTGCGCCTGATCTCTCTCCGGTCATGCCGGATTGCCATCTCACCGAACGTTGAGAGTGATGGAACAGTAAGTGCACCTGTGTATTGCGCTCACACTTCTGCACTATAATATCTCCTGCGCAGTTTGTTGATCTCTGTTGAGATTGGCCGCCGTAGTCGAAATCGGCCAGGAGGACTATTATTATTATTCTTATAAGATAGGAAAAAAGAAAAAATAATACTGCTCTCTAGCGGATTCTTTCTCTTTATTTTCCTATAGGTACTTAACGTTCGTGTATATTTCGGATTTTGTTATTGTGCGGAATGTGATAAGCAGAACTTGTAGTTGACATTGTAGGCTGAGGTTGCACCTTGCAACTCCTAATCATTGGTTATGGGTCGTGATGAGGCGTATGTAACGGGAGCTTCAGTTAAATTTCATATCCTCTGACAGCGTGTGATTGAGTATTTTTAGTTGTGAAACTAGTTCGGTATTTGAACGTATTGTTGTATGGTACCCGCCTCAGATGGTTGGTTGGCTTTTTCCATTATAAACTTATAGATAAGTAAAATTTATTTGTTTTTTTTAACCAAACCATTACAAATTGTAATGGTTTGTTATTTACAATCATAATCATACATACTCGTACATACAATAATCATTACAAGCTTAACTTAATGAGATCATATAAACACATTATTTCTTTATATGTTTATAACTAATAACAAACAATGTTACCTTTGATATTGACACAAACTCAAAAACTTACTACTTTCACAATTATCTACGTCGGTAGTTAATCTATTTATATAACGCAGGGCTTGAGTGCACGGAGCTTGCTTCATCATTTCAATTTTTAATGTCTTTAAAATACACAATACTTAAAAATGTTGGAACACTGTGGCGACCAGCCACCGATAGGGCGGGGCGGCAGGCGGGGGTTACAATGGATGACAAATTGGCCGTTGACAAAGGAATAAGGTTTATTGGCGACGTTATGAGGGTAGTCGGCGCGTTTTAGGAACAGGAGTGGTGTGGAGTCGACTGATGTTAATTGTGGTTATAACACAATATTTTTACAGTTTCAAGGAATCGACAGAAACATTAGTGCTATTAAATAATACTTAGATAGATACAATTTCGGCTTTACTATCCCGAGTTAGACTTATTAAGTAGAGGCTGATCTTACTTAGGCAGTCTTTTTAGTATTTTCTGTGTGGCATCGATAGGTACTACATTTTTTAGAAGAAATGCAAAACATTTTCGACGAAAAGGCAAAAATAACAAGCATTTCGAAGTATACATAAATAGAAGAGCCTTGGTTGGGAAGCTTATTTACTTAATTTTTGTAAGTGTACGAAAATTATTGCAAATAAACTATACACACCCCCAAAAACAAAACTAACCATACTATCAAAGATGTATTGAATTTTCCAAAAGCTGACTCCATACCACCCCTGTTCTGCCCTGATTCAGTAGGTAGGTCCACATAATGAGATAGTGAGCTATGCGCCACTCCGTTACATAACGTTATATCATCGTTATTGCCGTTATTAACGCAATAATAACGGTATTCGCCGCAGATTTTGGCATTCAATTACGTAATATACGGATTTCTGATTTATATAAGGTACACAAAGGGATTATATAATGTTTGATCCCAATAGGGTAGATGACACCACCAATCGTTGACGTACTTTTTATTAACTGTCAAAACACTTTTCTCCATAGTGTTTGTATGGGAATAACACACTTTGACGTCATCGCGTGCAATGGCGACTGAGTGACTATTTATCGATTGAATATCAAATAAAAATCAAATTTTATGAACTGCAGAAAAATGTTGATGATGAATTATGAATTATTTTATAGAAAATCAGTTTTTTATATTTATTTTATAGTGGAAGCAAGCCTATTATACACTATTCACTACAAAAGTGCTAAGGCAAGTTAAGACGAATTAAATTTAGAGGAGTCAATAGATCGAAGTCTTTATTTCAGAAGTTTAGAAATGGCCGGTTATGACTTAAATCAGCCCACCTGAACTAGTCGACCTATTAGACGACTACTTTGGCCTAATGGTCAAGAAGTCGACTATTAACCAAGAGGTCGCGGGTTCAATCCCCGCACTGTACAAACATTTGTGTGCTCGAACATGCCTGTTTGTTCTGGTCTGGGTGTTATCTGTATTTATTTTAGTATATTTGTAATACCACTGTGGATTCTGATATCTATAACACAAGTGTATAAGCTACATACCACAGAGTCAGATCAATGTATGTGATGTTATTGTTGTATATTTATTAGCCATTTTTTTTACCCTAGACGAAAAATTCAGGGGTAGTCGGTTCAGTGGTACTGTAGGAAGATGGAGTTTAGTGTGAAATTATTAATGACTAATGGCCACCCGTGAATTCGTCCGCGTGGAAAGAAATCTTCACAACCAGTCTTCGTCTCGGAACTGAGCATAGCCCTCAAAACTTAAACGAATGGCGCCATCTATCGGTAAGTTATGAGTTGATTTTTCTATTTTTTATGGGATGTTTTGTCGCTGAAAAAGTAGCCTATGTTACTCTTCAGCTCAGGATGTCCTACCTCCAGAAAAAATACCATATCATAACATTGCTCCGTTGCGTCGTGAAAGAAAGACAAACAAACAAACAAATGGACAAACTGATTTTCCCATTTATTAGGGTTCCGTAGTCCGACAAGGAACCCTTATAAGATCGTTCAGTCCGTCCTAGTCTGTCACAGCAGAATATATTGTACGTTTATGGACTGATTTGCATGTAACTTGGTTTGAGGATAGTTCACATATAGATCTCATTTTTTAAAAATACGAAAAATTACCCTTCTTAAGGGTACCTCCCTATGCATGCAAAGGGGGGGGGGGTGAATTATTTTTTTTGGGTGCACCCCCCTGTGTGGGGTATCTATGAAAATAAGATAGGGTTTCCATACAAAACTTTTTATCAGCTTTACCATTTGCGAGTTACAGTCCGCCAAAGTCGTTTACACGGTGTGTCCCCCCCCCCCCCCGTCATTTCTAAAGTCTGGACCTATAAACTTCAAAATCTCTCACGAAACGGGCACGGAAACTCTTATTTAAAATTGTTTCGGGTATCATGTGATGAATACTTTCGAATTTATGAATAATATATACGAGTACTTTACAATGATGACATTGACGGCTAGGGAGATGATGATGATGCAAGAAATGCAAAACAGCGCGGTGCCAAAATTGACTACGGACCCCTACTTTATGCGTGGTCCGAAACGCACTTGGCCGGTTTTATTATATTAGTAAGGATATACTTCTTATCAACTTATGATTAATATATCGTAAAACATTTGGTAGGTTAGATAGTTTTTTTTTGTACGTGAATAACTACATTTAGGTTAATTTTGAGTGATAGCCATAGTTCATAAATGTGTCTCATTTACCGTGGCTCAAACAATTACATTGATCCAGTCAAAGTACTTTTTTCACAAGCGCTTCTCATCTACATTCCTGATGCGCTTAATGCAAAAGCGTGGAACTCACTACCTGCGTCAGTGTTTCAAGAATTTTCAAAGCTAGAGTGAATAGGCATCTTCTAGGTCAGCTCGCTCCACAGTAGACTCAGTATTTGCCCCGTTATTCTTAGTCTTGGGTCAAGAGCAAACCTATCTCGAATAAAAAAAAATCCTTGAAGCAGTAAAGAACTTCGATCTTCACACAAAAAGTAGCAATAAACACACCCTTACAAATACTCAATCGTTCAGAATCGCTCGATTTAATATCGTGCCCCCTATCCGATTAGCCCCGGTACAAAAGCGCATCCGTTACGCTAGTGCTTTAGCAATAGGGATGTACCCTATTCGAATTCGGAACAATTTAAAATGACAATCTTTTATTTAAACGTACTTTGACACTAGTGAGATAATTTTGTATAAGTCTGTTTTTTTAAATGATACCTTCATTTCATTCAGACTTTATTTTGATTTTATTTTGGCCACTTTGGTGTAGTGGTCAATAAGTTGACTATTAACCAAGACGTCGCGGGTTCGATCACCGCACTGTACAAACATAAGTGTGCATGAATGTGTCTGTTTATACTGGTCTAGGTGTACATGTTTTTATTTAAGTTTATTTGTAATACCACTGTTGATTCTGTTATGTGTATCTAACAGAAGTTCTTAAGCTGCTTGCCACGGAGTCAGATCAATGTATGTGATGTTGTTGTTGTTGTTGTACATATTTATTACTTCTTTACGAGTACCTAACACCGGAAGTAGCATAAGTTTTAAAATTTCTTGGTAAATGAGCTGGTTTAGGAGTGTATCGACTTGAAACGTAGATTGACTTGGAGGCTCCTATACAAAACCCAAGCAAGGCGGGCAGTATCTTCAGCCGCACACAGGATATAAATAAAATATGATACTTTAATAGTAAGTAAATTTTTGCTCTATCCCTTTTCTCTTTGCATATTATAATATGTTCGTAAATTTTTGACGAGACAACGTCTTATAATTCGATGGAGCCGGCTGCACGCACCAAAAAACATGACGCATGCGGCGTTACCTCGCTCTGAGGCGTTCCATTCAAGGATTGAAGTGCAAGCGAGAGCGCGGAACGAGCGACAAAGAGGCAACGTGGCAAAGACGTTGTCACGTTCAACCATCGTCAATAAACCGACTTTACAGATAACCGATTTTTAAATCATGCTTGTAGGTCTGTGTGGGTTGTGCTATGCTATGTCCGTATATACTTTGTAGTTTAAGGTAGCCTTCTAGTCCTTACTTCAGCAAATTGTAATCACTTTTAAAGCAATTTGTGAAGAAAAGCCTTACTTCATATCATTTCAATAAAATGTTTTTTTTCTTAATGGCTTTGTAAGATGCAGCCCAATAAAATGATCAAACCAATTGTTTTTTAGGGTTCCGTACCTCAAAAGAGAAAAACGGAACCCTTATAATATCACTTTGTTGTCCGTCTGTCCGTCCGTCCGTCCGTCTGTCAAGACCGTTTTTCTCAGGAACGCTTGGAGGTATCAAACTGAAATTTATATATGATACTTAGGTCTACTGTCCCTGGAAGCTGTAGAAAAATCAACCTTTTAAGCCAAGGCAATCAAAAGATACAGCCATTTAGGCCGCAAATTTCCGCAAATTTTGGAAACTCGCACGGGAATCAAAACCTACAGGGTACTTCCCGTAAACTTAGAACCTTGAAATTTGGTACGAAGTCACGTCTTATAGTACAGATATAGGAAAAATTACGAAAACCGTAAATTTTCAGTTTCATCATATAAAAAAAATATTTTTGAAAAATATTTTAAACAATTTTGACAATTTCAAAGTTACTACTCCTTATCTACAGGTTTGTACGGAACCCTCGATGCGCGAGTCCAACTCGCACTTGACCGGTTTTTTTATTTTACAAATTCAACTTCTATTGTTTAGAAGAAATTAAGATTTTAAAAGTTAAACTTTTTATGCCGGTCAGTACTTTTCCGTTTCATTTCGAATCCAAATAATTTTGAAGATACCCTACTGGCATCTACTTATTTCATTAAGGGTGTCACTTCACGCACTCAGAAGGCACACTTACTTGGGGTGTTGATCATTAATGTCTCTTTCTTTGTTCAGCCACTGTCCTTGTTGATAGACGCGTGTTATTTAATTATTTATTTTAGAAACCAGCAACTTATTACGGTAAAACATATGCAGAGTGTGTACTTATAAATAACAAAGCCAACCACAGGTTTCCTGAACTTAACTAATAAATAATAAATAAATATTTCATAACAATCACACCAATTCTCTAGTCCCAAATTAAGCTACGAGGCTTGTGTTATGGGTACTAGACAACGGATAAACATACTTAAATACTTTTTTTTTGTAAATAAATACATATTATACATAGAAAACACCCAGACCAGTACAAACACACATGTTCATGCACACTTATGCTTGTACTGTGCGGGGATCGAACCCGCGACCCTTGGTTTTAGAAGTCCGACCTGTGGACTACTGCACCAAGCGGTCGTCAAACTTACTTACTTACTGAAAAGTATAAGACGCACAGCGATTTCAGTGATGTATTATTATACACAGGTATGTCCAGGGCAAACGCTGCAGGATATTAATCGCATGTGATGAGGGTGTTTTTGCAACAAAAATGAGTAACCTGATTTGCTGTCGCATGTATGTTGCTCTGATTATTTTTTTAGAAAAAAATAATTTGACGTTTGCTCTTTTGAGGATGCTGCGCAGTGCGCGCCATATTAAAAACCAGCCAAGTGCATGTCGGACCACGCATAAAGTAGGGTTCCCTAGTCAATTTTGGCACCGCGCTGTTTATACTGTCTTTTGGAAAAAAGTATATATTTTTACATTATTTATAATTTCGAAAATATTCAGCACAGGATACCCGAAACAATCTAATATATAAAATTCTCGTGTCACAGTTTTCGTTGCCATACTCCTCTGAAACGGCTTGACCGATTTTCATGAAATTTTGTGAGTAGGTCTGAGAATAGACCAACATCTATTTTTCATACCTCTAAGTGATAAAAAAAAATTAAATGGCAAAACAACGGTTGCCGGGTCAGTTAGTTTTAAATAAGAGTTTCCGTGCCTGTTTCTTTACGTGAGAGATTTGAAGTTTATAAGACTTTAGAAATTACAGTGGGGGGGGGGGGGGGTTTACACCGCGTAAACGACTTTGGCGGGCTATAACTCGCAAATGGTAAAGCTGATAAAAAAAGTTTTGTATGGAAACCCTATCTTATTTTCATAGTCCTTTTCAACGATACCCCACACAACGGGGTGCACTCAAAAAAATAATTCACCCCCCCCCCCTTTACATGTATAGGGAGGTACCCTTAAAAAAGTACAATTATAAATTTCCGTACTCTTAAAAATGAGATCTATATGTGAAGTATCCTCGAACCAAGTTACATGCGAATCAGTCCATAAACGTAGAAGATATTCTGCTGTGACAGACTAGGACGGACTGAACGATCTTATAAGGTTTCCTTGTCGGACTACGGAACCCTAAAAATTAAAATGAAAACAATCTGACATGGAAACCCAGGAAGACAGCCGGTGAGCTTCCACGGCTAAACGGATTTTGACGAGCCATAGCTAAGAACCGTCGTAATTAAATTATCTTTTGAATAAAAATATCGCACTGAAATCGGTCCATATTTCGGGAGCGACAATGCCGCAGACAGACACACAAAAATACAATAGGTGTCAAAAAACTAATAACACTCATTTTTTCGTCGAAGCTTTAAAATATCACGGTGTTAATAAATTGTAAGACCTATTTAACATTTTGATAGAATTTCAGCCAATGGCAACAGTAGGTGCCGTAGGTGTACCCTGGACCATAGTCTGCTTGGATTACAAATTATTCAAAATCAAATTCAAATCATTTATTTCAATCTCTCGGATCATAATGTCATAAAAATACATTTCATAGACATAAAAATAATTATTTCATAAAACATTAAATTCATTAATCACTATAATCACCTCTAAGTGTGAATGTCAGAAAATAATGTCAGAAAATAAGATAAAATAAAACAAATAATGTCAATGGGTATGTTAAATTAGGCAGAACATGAAGCATGTTACAATGATTCATGTACTGACAGTTATTTGTATTTAATTCCTCTTTAAAAAAACTGCAATTTAGTTTAAGCACCTGGAGCTGTAGCTAAGCCAGGCCGCACACCAGCGCCACATGCTACACGTATCGAACATTTACGTCGCCACAATCGTTGCGCTACAATTCAGCTTACTACAAATGTATTGTATATACACACATCAGAAGCACAGTTGTAGCGTGGCACTGCTTTCAGCATGTCGATGTCATCTTCTGATGACGACGATTTCTTGATGTGGCGATTCATGAGAAAAAAATACGTTATTGGGTTCATCCGTTTAATCAAGATTGCACAAATTACGGGAATTACAAAATTTCACAAAAATTAAAATCTCACGAAGAAAAGTTCCACTTATATTATCGAATGTCTGAAAACACATACAACCTGTTATTAAATTTAGTAAAATCAAGTTTAACAAAACAAAATACCCATTTCAGAGAGTGTATTTCGGCTGAAGAGCGTTTACTCATCACTTTAAGGTATGTATGATTTAATCATTGAGTGTATGATTGTATAATATAGGGTTTTTTTCGACCTCTGCAATAAATTCAACGTAAAATTCAATGTTGTCTTTCATTTTTTCAAACCACAACGCGACACAAAAAACAAACAGGTTCGATCTTGAATTATTGTAGCGCGGATGACGTCTCGCCACAAAGTGCGCCCGCTACAAATGTGTCCTCGGTGTGCGTGCTCACGTAGGAATATATGGGGGCGTTAAATGTGTCGCATTTCAAATGTGGCGCGACAGTTGTGGAGAAACAATTGTATGCCTGGTGTGCGGCCTAGCTAAGTATAATTGACAAACAAGTGAGTTTTTTTTCTATGTAGAGGTGCTTGTGGCGCAGTGGTGGCAGCGCTTTGGTAGTGATACCAAAAGTTAAGCAACCTAAAGCGCGGTCACGTTTGGGATAGGTGACCATACACCATATATAGGTGGCGTCGGTATGCAAGCATCTGCCAGCTTTGGACGGCACGTTAAGCTGTTGGTCCCGGTTGATATCGATGGATATTAGTCGTTAAGCCTAGTCAGAGGCCCTCGGGCGGCTTAATGACATCTGACAGTAAGGTTGGTCACTCCCAATCCGCACTGAGCCCGCGTGGTGGAGTATGGCTCGTACCACCTCATAGTTGAGTGAGAGAGAGTGAGGCCTGTGCCCAGCAGTGGGACGTATATAGGCTGATGATGATGAACGCAACGTCAAACGCCTGTAGTGACAAGTGACAGTTGTGCTGTTGTTGTGTTGTGTTAGCTCTGCCTAGAAAAATAACTACGAATTTCCTTCACAAATGGCTTTGTAAACTCAAATGTTAAAAGCTGCCACTGTTCAAAGGTGCTTTCTCCCCTATGCAAAAACAACAAAATAATACCCTTCATATCCTAAAAAGTTCAATGGAAATAGTTAAGGCGCGTCCACACTTAGGAGCTCGGTGGCGGTATTGGACACAGATTATGATATTAAATTGTTTCACGGCAGAGGCGCGGCGCGAGGGAGGAGGGACAGGACGTATTTAGGGTTGATGGGTTTAATTAAAAACTAAGTTTCCATTAAAAAAAACCCCGAATAAGACAGTAAAACTGGTAAGCTTCAAAGGCTGATAAGACTGCTAGGAACCACCGTAATTTTTTTGACGACCGGTTGGTGCAGTGGTCTACATGTCGAACTTCTTAAACCAAGGGTCGCGGGTTCGATCCCCGCACAGTGCAAGCATATGTGTGCATGAACATGTGTGTTTGTACTGGTCTGGGTGTTTTCTGTATATAATATGTATTTATTTACAAAAAAAAGTATTTAAGTATGTTTATCCGTTGTCTAGTACCCATAACACAAGCCTCGTAGCTTAATTTGGGACTAGAGAATTGTTGTGATTGCTGTGAAATATTATATTTATTTAATTTAATTATCTTTTGAATAAAAAACATCGGTTTGGAATCGGTCCATCCATTCGGGACCTATGATGCCACTGATAGATGTAAAAAAATCTTTGTATGCCTGCTACTGTTTTTGAAATGCTAATTTTATTAGGGACACTTCTTAGAATGCGAAAAAGTAAAATAACACAGCACAGTTCTTCGGCATACAAAGTTTGAGCTAAGTTTAGGCTCTCATTTAGAAAGAAAGAAAAGCGTTTATTGATTAAGGACATCTTATACGCATAAAAAAATGAAAAGTGTACAAAATATAGATTAAAAACATATAAAAAAAATCAAATAATGGGGGCAAATGGAGCAAAAAAAGGAACAAGCATAACACAAGTAATTTGAAATTGTTAGAAAGTACTTTTGCAGTGTAAGTCAACCAGCTGGTCTTTTTGTGTGTCAATGATGTCCAAACCAAGAGGCCTGAAGAATTCGGCGCTGGTTTTCAGTAGTAAATTACACTCTCAATATCTTATCTGGCTAATTCGCTGATTTGGTGCAGATAGCATGCGCACGCCTATAAAAATTCTATAGGTATTTTTTCATTATTAACTGTTAACTATTTGAACGAAATATGAAGCTAACGATGCTCCAAATAAAAAATAAAAAATTAAACTAATTAATAGACAAAAAGTTATGATTACTTTAATAGTCAAAATCTCACTACCATCAGTGTCCTCGACAAAAGATTTGGTTCTCTCTTGTCTTTCTCTATTGTTTTTCAAGAAAGTAAACATCATATAATATTAATACGTATAATCAAATACATTCAAGCTATGTATAAAATTATCTTTCAGTCAAACTTCATACTTCCTTAAGTGTGAAAAAAAACAAAGGTTTGGCACAGGTAAAAAAGTTCATTACCTTCAGCTGACCTTAAAATAGATTTTGTTCCGTCGTCTTATTTTCGGTTGTGTTAACTCCTTGGCCCTCGGTATTACACCGCAGAGTCATCCCTTAGCATATTCAGAAGGAAGTTCACGCTCTTCATGTGACAGTATAAAATCGATTCTTGGGAGTAGAATTTTGGCTTGATACGAGTTAGTAATCTTTAAATAATTAATTAGTAATCTTTAAAAATACAAATACTAAATAAAATAAAAATACTAAACAAAAAATAAAATACAGAGTTATAGTTCGATAAAAAATCGCTTGTTCTCGGTTCACTTTAAAACTCGGCACTGAGTTTCAAATATTCCGCAACAATCATTACTGTGAGTATCATTACCTTCACTTTTAAATCTGTAAATTTCAAATTTCAATATGTCATAAACTATTTTGATAGAATGTTGTACCACTAGGTGAATATTTACAAAAATCACTCAGTTTGCTCGAAAATATACATCAAACTGTCAGTTTCATATTAAAACCTATCTCAGGTTTAAGGTATTTTCTATGATCGTGGCAGGCATTACCTATCTTACTTTCAGTCTACGGTAGATAGGATATTGAAACCGGCCATTAGATAGATGATCAAAATGTGGAGGTAGTTGCGGTAGGTAGTTATAGCTATTGGCATCTTTTACGGGTCGTCTCAAAAGGTTTATAATTTTTGCGTTCCATATAAATATAATGTACATTAATTCTTTGAATTCTAACGCTTTTTACTTATCTTCAGAATAGAAAGCTTGGCCCTTTTGAGCTTTTCCTGGTGACATTTTGCCCAAACCCTTCCAGAATCGTTACTGTTGAGCAAAAAGAAACAATAAATCAATTAAGCCATATTTCCCCCTGAATCCGTGTCTGCCTCAATCAAAGGCTCCACCGACCGCAAATCACGGCTGAACCACACCCCCTAAAATCAGCCCCGCCCACTCCGCGCATGCGCATGCTAGCCCAATAGGAACCCTAGAATCCCCCCACCACAGACAATCATGCACCCCAATTGACCGTTTCGAACGCAATGTCATTTTTTCGCGCAAAACCGATACTGCCACCGCAGACCACGCCTAGCCAATTTTAAAATTACCTTTTTAATCATAACCGCTTTCAAACGCCTCTCGACTGCCAGTGATATCGAACGTTAATTTGAAACTCAATTACATCTCAATTTAAAAAAGTGAATTAGTGTTTTTTTAATATGTTCGATTAGTTTTTAAAAATGATGGAACAGAGACAAAATTTGTATCCAGCCAATTTGACGGATCTTCTAGCCGTGTCGGCGTATCAACAGAATGACGGCGAAGAGAAATACGTCGACAGTTACGCCGACAGCCGTTTCGCTGACAACGCTGAGCGATCTTCATCTCCTGTCACCACTGATGATGGAGACAGTGAATCGACTTTCGGCGTGGATTTGACAGGGAAAGGCACGAATTTAGCGGGAAAGTCCTTCACGATCGCCGCCATTTTGGGTCTAACGAACACTGAGGAAGATGTGATGAACTTGAGTGTTCAGGAGCGTTTGCAGCAGAACCAGAGACACCTTCAGAACTATTTGTATGGTGGGCATGAGATGCAGAGGCTTAATGAGGGGTTCTGCAGGAGTATGACTGTGCCCACGGGATTGAGGCAAGGTAAGCACTTTTTAGTAGTTATGATTCTAATGGAAAAAAAAAATTACCGAGATTTGATAGAGGCCGTATTTTACGATCATTCTTTCCGCTTACTGGCAGCATTCTAATTTAAAAAATATATATAAATATCACGATTTACAGCCATATCCCTGAGCTATTCTTGTGCCTAAAAAAGGTCTTAATTGGGCCCCAGTTCACAAATACATTAATAAAACAAAGTATGTAGTCCTTTGAAGCGTCCGACAGATAAGAATAACTAGTTTAAAAACGTTTTTTCGGTAAAAACGCGAAGTTTTTTTAACGTAATTTTAATTCACCTATGATTTTATTACAGTTTTATCAATTTCTTAAACAAGTAATGCGAATTTTTAACTTCATACTTGCTACTGATATTTCGTACCTATCATTTTTTATGATGAGGTCATAAAATTTGTTACTTTAAAGTGCAATAAACCTACAAATTTCAAAAATATGCTAAGCCCCTTTTGCTTTCTTCTATTAAGATTGATATTTCGTCTATAATTTAAATAGTTATTCTCCGTTATATTATTATCTATAAGAAATTTATAGCCTAATAGTCATACTAGGCATTGTGAAACAGTAAAACCGTTCAGAACTAGTGAATCAGAAGATATGTCAGAAAGTGTAAAAAGTGTTCAAAGGTTCAAAGGCCCACCTCTTCCTTAAAGAGGAAAGATTTGATTGTTTGTTTCAATTGAATAGGCTCCGAGTTACTGGACCGATTAAAAAATATATATTAGATTTCTACTTTATCCTTGATGAATATAGACTTATTTAATCTCAATATTAGAGAACCGAATTACAGGCGAAGCCTCCGTCGGGAAGCTAGTTCACGGATAAGGAAAAGCATTACGTACTCTAAAGACTTTCAAAACCGTTCAGTATTTCCAGAGATTACCATAGGGTTAAAGAATATTTATTCTCAAAAGAAATAATTACATTTCACTCACATGAGACCTTCATAATAAGATAATGAGAAAGAGGTATAATAATAATTAAATAAGAATTTCGAGATGCGCGAACCAGAAACAAAACTTACAAGCTTTACCTTTTTTTAAAGAATCGATAGCAAAGTTAAATTAATTTTTAATAGGGTGATTCCAAATTCGTAGCGTCTACGGCTTCTCGTAGCGGCTACGGAGAATCGTAGAAGGAACAAGTGAGTTTTCGTAGCGCGCCCGTGGCCCTACGGATTGCTACGAGCTACGGTGCTACGGCGCGGTGGGACTTTTATATTGCGTGCGAGCCATGCTCCACCACGCGGGCTCAGTGCGGATTGGTGGAGGGGTGTGTGTAAGATAAGTGACCAACCTTACTGTCAGATGTTATTAAGCCGCCCGAGGGCCTCCGACCAGGCTTAACGACTAATATCTATCGGTATTAACCGGGACCAACAGCTTATCGTGCCTTCCGAAGCACGGTGATGGTTGTAAATAGACGTCACTTGTATGGTCAGAATGGTAACCCATCCCAAACATTACCGCGCCGTAAGTTGCTTAACTTTTGGTATCACTACCAAAGCGCTGCAACCACTGCGCCACAAGCACCCCTCAATTTTAATTACGTATCTAAAATGTTCTTTTATATAAAACTAATTTTCT
Organism: Pyrausta despicata; assembly: GCA_963921415.1. Classification (NCBI taxonomy): domain Eukaryota; kingdom Metazoa; phylum Arthropoda; class Insecta; order Lepidoptera; family Crambidae; genus Pyrausta; species Pyrausta despicata. Next base: position 795,554 of record OY992871.1, on the reverse strand, counting down.
AGTTATAAAAACCGCCGAACGAGCCAGAAAAAAAGCTGGCGAACTTCAAAGGCTGGATGGATTATGACAAGCCATAATTTAGAACTGCCGTTATTCAATTGTATCAAAATAATGAAGTAGGTACAAAATAGTTATAATATGACATCTTCTCTCCTATATATAAAAATGAATTGCTGTTCGTTAGTCTCGCTAAAACTCGAGAATGGCTGAACCAATTTTAATAATTTTAGTCTTGAAATATTCGTGGAAGTCCAGGGAAGGTTTAAAAGATCTGAAATTAAAAAAAAGGAACGGGCAGGACAACGTCTGTCGGGTCTACTAGTACCTTATATAATTACTTTGTTTCAAAACTACTAAGTACTTTAGTTTCAAGATAGTGTTAATTTTTTATTACCTTAAGTAAATATTTGTGCTCTCTTTAGCCTGAGACACAGATTTTTAACCTAGTTCAGGTAGAGAAAGTCTTCGGTCTGCATTTAAGCTTTTATTAATTTACTATAGTCCATTTCAAACGAAATAAATTATTATTATATTTATTTTTCAAACTAGCGGACCCGCAGACGTTGTCCTGCCCGTTTTTTTTTAATTTTCATCGTATAAACCTTCCCTGGACTTTTACGATTATTTTGCGACTAAAATTATTCAAATCGGTCCAGTCGTTCTCGAGTTTTAGCGAGACTAACGAACAGCAATTCATTTTTATATATAAGATAAGAAGATACCCGCTTTGCAATCTATCTGTTCGAGAAATACGATGCCACACAAATACAAAAACACATATATTTGTTATTTGTATGTACAAATAGACAACGGGGTCAAACTTACAAGCCTTCAAGCCGCCTTTGATGGTTTTTAGTGCAAAAAGATGTTAAAAATTTAGATAAAGCATACAGATAAATTTTTACTTGAGTACATAATTAACTTTCTGAATTGTAATATTTTCATATTTATTTTTTTTACTGTAAAACAATGTACCACTATTTCTTTTTTTCATTTTATTCCCATGCACTAAGTTACTGTATTTACTCAGACTATAAAATGTAAGCTAGAAACACTTTTTTGGGATACAACTAGTTAACTGAATTTGAGATGTTTGGCCATTTATGACTTTAAAGAACTAGATGTGTGATACGATTTAACCGCCCAGGCTCCAGTCATTGCGCATTCAGTGTAGGTAGAACTTATAATCTGGATTATGACTTATTTAATAATGTGAAGTTTGTATGCTGTTTGTGTTTTTGTTTAAATAAAATAAAATAAAATACCGCTCTTTTTCGTTGGGGGTTAAATACAAGCAACGAAACATTATATCGGTTAATATTTTACGAATCGTGAACTGCACATGTCAACAGTAATTAGAAGACATTTTTATACACTTAGGTTTAGCTGGCTACTGCAAACCTCATGTTTTATTCGTATATTTTTATCAATACAAGACAATAATACAAGACCCTTCAGCTAAACTGTATATTCATCTCATCAGCCTTTATACGTCCCATTGCTCAACTATGAGATAGTCCGATCCATACTCCATCACGCGGGCAAGTTTGTAAGGTAAGTTACCAACCTTTACTGTCAGATATCATTAAGCCGCCCGAGGGCCTCTGAATAGGCTTAACGACATATATCTATCGATATTAACCGGGAACAACAGCTTAACGCGCCTTCCGAAGCACGGAGATGCTTGTAAATAGACGTCACATAAGTGGTCAGAATGGTCACCCATCCAAAACGTTACCGCGCCTTGGGTTGATTATCTTTTGGTATCACTACCAAAGCGCTGCAACCACTGCGCCACAAGCACCTCATATATACAATTAATTAATACTATAGTATTGTATATTACAATTAAATTAATTAAAACTAGACGAACGTAATGGCGCGCGCGCATCGACATCTTTCGAAAGAGCGAGTTCAATAGACAATCATAGAGGGTAGGACTAGACGTCAAACCGCGAAAATAGATTACGCAAAAAACGATAAGGCCTATTTATTCGGTAAACAATACATACGAAATTATCGTGTGGAAAAAATACAAATGCATGAGAATCGTACTTCTAGCCACAACGCCGCATTGTCAACGGCGTTTGCGGTCTGCGATCTGCCTCGGGATTCCACACCCAACAATATGTCATATGAACTACTTAAAATAAATACTAAAATTTCAACTTAGGGGAAAGACCTGTATGTGGACTTTTAGCTCTGATCCCAAGGTAGGTACATTATCCGTAGGGCATACGGGTACTCCTTCCTAACAAACAAAAGCACATTCACCCATACGAGCATACAAACTCACAAGCATACACACACGCACGCACAAGGTCACATACACACACAAACATTCAACTGTTAACTAGTTAGTATTAACATTGAAAAATTACTTAGCTTTAGATTTCCGCTCAGTTACGCCGGCATAAGTACCCAACTACACTACCTGTGACCACCGACTATGTTAGAGAACAAGCACATGCAAAAAGCACCGCCCGCCCTCCCACAAATCGCATGCAAAACAGATAATGCAATAATTAGTACCAACACCGACGTGCAAAAGAAAACCTCAACGCGTTTCGCCGCCTCACGCGGCATCTTCAGGAGGAGATGTTGTCGCCTCGGCTGCGCTCCGACGACTAACCTGTGAACGCTGGTGAGCAGGCCTTTTATACTTTTCCCCCACTATTGTTGTGACGTACTAGCGACCGATCCGGTCCTATTATTACTAATGATATTATTACTATTTTGACGGTTAGAAAAATTTGAAAAAATATTTAATAGTGGGGACGTTGTGTAACTGACCTGCTCATTCAGCAGTGTAAGCGAATTATCTTTATTATGTTTAATTATTTCTAATTGTTCCAAAACGGATAGTTTTAAACTTTTTTCGCATGTGTGTAAAATTGAAAATGTGTGATTTATTTAGGACCGGTGTCGGAACGAATTTCTAAGTTACTAAAAAATCACGATATGCACGCAGCTTTTAACACAAATAACTCATTACGAATGTTATGTAATGGTAAGGATAAGCTTGATAAACACCAGAAATCTGGTGTTTATAAACTTAATTGTAATGAATGTAACTCCACATATGTAGGGCAGACCGGCCGTAGTTTCAACACACGTTATAAAGAACATATATCCGCGTATCGAAATAACCATCCCGAAAAATCCCATTTCGCGAAACACCTTTTAGACACAGGACATAGAATTCCTGATAATCACACATTTTCAATTTTACACACATGCGAAAAAAGTTTAAAACTATCCGTTTTGGAACAATTAGAAATAATTAAACATAATAAAGATAATTCGCTTACACTGCTGAATGAGCAGGTCAGTTACACAACGTCCCCACTATTAAATATTTTTTCAAATTTTTCTAACCGTCAAAATAGTAATAATATCATTAGTAATAATAGGACCGGATCGGTCGCTAGTACGTCACAACAATAGTGGGGGAAAAGTATAAAAGGCCTGCTCACCAGCGTTCACAGGTTAGTCGTCGGAGCGCAGCCGAGGCGACAACATCTCCTCCTGAAGATGCCGCGTGAGGCGGCGAAACGCGTTGAGGTTTTCTTTTGCACGTCGGTGTTGGTACTAATTATTGCATTATCTGTTTTGCATGCGATTTGTGGGAGGGCGGGCGGTGCTTTTTGCATGTGCTTGTTCTCTAACATAGTCGGTGGTCACAGGTAGTGTAGTTGGGTACTTATGCCGGCGTAACTGAGCGGAAATCTAAAGCTAAGTAATTTTTCAATGTTAATACTAATTATGGATTTCCGCAAAGTAACGCCTGATACTATTAATTATGTTAACTAGTTATAAAATCTATAATCTAAGATAGCCGTAAAGTAAGTTGCGAGTCATACCCAACACAAGTGTCTCCGACAACTTACTGGGTAGTCTCGGCCACATTTTGTAATGATGATTATAGAAAGAAATGTTTTTGACGTGACAACGTCTTATAATTCGATGGAGCCGGCTGCACGCGCCAAAAAACATGACGCATGCGGCATTACCTTGCTCTGAGGCGTTCCATTCAAGGCTTGAAGTGCAAACGAGAGCGCGAAACGAGCGACAAAGAGGCAACGTGACAAAGACGTTGTCACGTTCAACTATCGTCAGTAAACCGACTTTACAGACAGACGATATTTTTTATAAGTTAGCTGTTATCAAAAAAAAATGTCTGTCTGTCTATCCGTCTAACATCAATTATCATTGCAGACGGCGAGCGCGCGGATTTGAGGCCGCAGCCGGGGCAGTTAAAGAGCGCCAGGGGCCACTCTATGTCTTGTTCAAACAGGTATGTACCAACTATTGGCTATCGGGTCTAAACGCGAACTATTTTAATGAGTATTTAGGTACTCACTGCTCGACGTTTCGGCTGGATTGCACTACGCCGTGGTCCCGAGCTGACTGGTGGCGCGCGGCGTCGTCTGCTCGGGGCGGCCGCAGTTTTCAGATCCACCCTCACATTTTCATTGTTAGTACAGTCACCCCGACAATGTATGGTATGGGTATGTACTACCTGAAATAAAAACACACTTAAAGAAAAAATCGGACTGCCACGGGAGCGGTAGATTAATTGGTAGAGCAATCGCCCGGCTTGCGAGAGGTGAGGGTTCGAGTCTCGCCTGTGGCAGTCCTTTTTCTTCTTTAAGTGTGTTAATTTCACGCATTGGTAATGATAAAAAAAGTAACTTCATAGGAATACACTACATGTTACAGTTATGATAGCTGTCATAACAAACCTTAAAAAACATTATACTATACTTGACGCACTGTCAGAAAGGTCATTTTATTTCGGTAAATAAACCCACAGGGGGCTTTTTGACACGTCCCATAAAAGCCTACCACAGCTTCGGGACAATTTGTGGGCTGGTTCCTAGAAGAAGCTGCGCAAGAAACTCGCACACCACTTTCATTTCCTGGTATCTGCGACGACCGTTTGGTGCAGTGGTCTACATGTCGGACTTCTAAAACCAAGGGTGCGGGTTCGATCCCCGCACAGTACAAGCATATGTGGGCATGAACATGTGTGTTTGTACTGGTCTAGGTGTTTTATATGTACCTCTATAATATGTATTTATTTATGTATTTAGTTATGAAGTCAGTGACATATTTGTTTCAGTGCATTGAATTGATACACTTTTTTACAGATTATTTCGTGATTATTTATTTTTATTATTTCGCTGAAAAAGGTCCGAAACGTCAGGTTAAAATAACATGTAAATAATCACGAAATAATCCGTAAAAAGTGTATCATTTCAAAGTCAGTGACACCACTATTTGACGAAAGATTTGTTCTAGTGGACTACAACCGGCTGTTGCGGGTTCGAATCCTACTAGGGACAAATGTTTGTGTAATGAGCATGCTCATTTGCACCTGAGTAATGGGTGTATTATGTGTAAATAAGTATTTTTATCCATTATTTAAGTCACCACAGCACAAACTTAACGCTCAGTTTGTCGCTAAGTAATAGGCATGATGACGCCTGTCGTGAATATTTTTAAGACCATTGAGTTTTAAAAACATAAACTTTATGAAACTATTAAAACCAATTTATTTCCAAAAAGCTGTAGAAACAATTTTTTAGGGTTCCGTACCTCAAAGAAAAAAACGGAACCCTTATAAGATCACTTTGTTGTCCGTCTGTCCGTCCGTCTGTCAAGACCGTTTTTCTCAGGAACGCTGGGAGGTATCAAACTGAAATTTCTATATAATACTTAGGTCTACTGTCCCTGGAAGCTGTAGAAAAATTAACCTTCTAAGCCAACGCAATCAAAACATACAGCCATTTAGGCCGCAAATTTCCGCAAATTTTCAAAACTCGCACGGGAATCAAAACCTACAGGGTACTTCCCGTAAACTTAGAATCTTGAAATTTAGTACGAAGTCACGTCTTAAAGTATATAGGAAAAATTACGAAAACCGTAAATTTTCAGTTTCATCATATAAAAAATATATTTTTGACAATTTTGAAAATTTCAAAGTTACTACTCCTTATCTCATGAACGCGTTGAGATATTAAATTACAATTTATATTAAATACTTAAGTCTATAATACCCGTGATGGGTGGACTTTTACTTATATACCTACAGGTTTGTACGGAACCCTCGGTGCGCGAGTCCAACTCGCACTTGACCGGTTTTTATTTACATAGAATTAAATAAATATTCAGTCAATTGACTTCGATTTCTGATACTATATTATGACGCCAAATTAATGTTTCCCATACAAAATCTATGGAGGCAAATCGTTTTGACAGATGATAAAGAGTATGTCAACGATTGGTGGTGTCATCTAGCCTTTTGGTTTCTTCGTTGAAACAATTTATTATTATTATTTATTATAAAGTTGGATTCCCGGAAGTAGGAGTACCAACATAATTTACTAAGACCGTGGTGGCACCAACTCCAATCATTTGAAAAGCCACCAGGAGATAGTATTGAGGAACTTATATAAGCTTGCTCCTTTTTTAAGGTTCAGAGTTCGATATGAGCTATAAGTGAATTTGCAGATATTTTTTTGATAGAATCTAAAAGTTTTAGCCACTAACTCCGACAAGTACTACTACTAATTTATCCCCTCAGGGGTGGAATTTATCAAAATCCTTTTTAGGGGATGCCTAAGTCATAATAGTTATTGCATGCAAAGTATCAGCCCGAACGCCGGTTTAAAATTGACAAAGTTTCATACAAACTTTCATCCCCTATTTTCTCCCCTTGGCGTGAGAATTCATCAAAATCATTTTTTATGCGGAGCCTACGTCATTTTATCTACCCGCATATCTGCAAGTTAGCCCGATCCGTCTAGTTTGGGCTGTGCGTTGATAGATTACTATATCAGTCAGTCAGTCACCTTTAAGTTTTAGTTTGACGTCCGCTTTGGTGTAAATTGTTAAGAAGTTGACTATTACACTAAGAGCTCCCCGTTCTACCGAGTTTTTACTTTGACTTGCTATCATGTGTACTTGTAAATGACAAAGATATATGGAAATGTTTGAGAATGTAAACAATTACAATTATTGTAAATCGAATTCCAAAAGAGGCATTAACAATAGTGACTGAGTTACTTGCGCCGCTTCTTCTCAGCACCGGCTTAAATTGTCCCGAAGCGGTGGTAGGGTTAATTTATATGTTGGGACGTGTAAAAGTGCTCCTTGTGACTCTATTTACAAAAATAAATTGATTTTATTGATTTTACTTGTGTATCATTTTGACGAAGTTCGTTTTTAGGGTTCCGTAGTCCGATCGTTCAGTCCGTCCTAGTCTGTCACAGCAGAATATTTCTACGTTTATGGACTGATTTGCATGTAACTTGTTTCGAGAATACTTCACTTATAGACCTCATTTTTAAAATACAAAAATTTAAAATTACCCCTTTTTAAGGGTACCACCCTATACATGTAAAGGGGGGGGGGTTGAATTATTTTTTGAGTGCACCCCCTTGTGCGGGGTATCGTTGAAAAGGACGATGAAAATAAAATATGGTTTCCATACAACACGGTGTCAAATCTCTCACGTAAAGAAACAGGCACAGGAACTCTTATTTAAAATTGTTTCGGGTATCCTGTGATGATTTTTGAAATTATAAATAATATAAAAATATAGACTTTACAATGATGACATTGACGGCTAGGGACATGATGATGATGCAAGAAATGCAAAACAGCGCGGTGCCGAAATTGACTACGAAACCCTACTTTATGCGTGGTCCGACACGCACTTGTTTTATTTCAACTTCGATTGGTTGTCACGCATTCAGCAGCTAGTGGCGGCGACATTAAGCCGCATATGTGCGCTGGTACTAACAGCACCAAAATAATTTATTTCTCCTTTTAGCAGCTCAGGTCGAAGTAAAAGAATAAGGACCATCTTCACGCCAGAACAGCTGGAACGGCTGGAAGCAGAATTTGAGAGGCAGCAGTACATGGTGGGCCCTGAGCGGCTTTACTTGGCACACGCTCTCCAGCTGACTGAGGCACAGGTAATTTATTATAGACTATAATAATAATATAATAAATATACAACAACATCACATACATTGATCTGACTCCATGGTAAGTAGCTTAAGCACTTGTGTTACAGATATCAGAATCAACAGTGGTATTACAAATGAACTTAAATAAATACATATATATAACACCCAGACCAGTACAAACAGACATGTTCATGCACACAAATGTTTGTACAGTGCGGGGATCGAACCCGCGACCTCTTGGTTAATAGTCCACTACGTAACTATTACACCAAAGTGGTCGTCAAAGACTAGCAGACGCCGGTGACGTTGTCCTGCCTGTTGTGTATTTTTCCTTTGTAACAATCATACCGGTAGGTACCTACTATCTACACTATTATAAATGCGAAAGTAACTCTGTCTGTCTGTCTGTTACTCAATCACGCCTAAACTACTAAACCGATTTGCAGGAAATTAGGTAAGGAGATATTTTGATACCCGAGAAAGGACATAGGATACTTTTTACAGCGGGAAAATGACGCATTCCCATGGGAAAATTCAAGTGGGCTGATCTTTATTACGCCTAAACTACTGAAAAGATTTAAATAAAATTTGGTGATTATTTTGTCTTTGAGACTGAAAAAAGGACATGAGTTACTTTTGAACGCGGTCCCATGGGAAAAGCTACTTTCCGGGGAATCTGATCGCTTTGACTCCTAAATTACCAAAGATTTGAATTATACTTGAATAAAATTGGTATTACGCGAAAACAATGCATTCCAATAAAACTACCTAATGCAGACGAAGTCGCGGGTAAAAGCTAGTAACGTATATCATAAAATATAATTGGCCAAATTGATTCAAGCGTTCTTGAGTAGTGCGCTTAACAAAACATTTTACAATTCATTTTTATAAATATTAAAGATTCTGAGTAACTGATAGATTTCATTAACGCCTTTGAACTTCCTAAATCCTTGGGCTATTCGTAATACCAGACTCTTCATTAATTTATAATTCGACCATGTACAGAAGCATCCAACATGGCCCTGACGTTTTTTATTTGGACATGACAACGTCTTATAATTCGATGGAGCCGGTTGCACGCACCAAAAAACATGACTCATGCGGCGTTCCCTTGCTCTGAGGCGTTCCATTCAAGGCTCGAAGTGCAAGCGAGAGCGCGCAATGTGCGACAAAGAGGCACAATCTTATGACGTTATTACGTTCAACTATCGTCAGTAAGCCGACTTTACTGACACCCGTTTTTTTTTGCAGGTCAAAGTCTGGTTCCAGAACAGACGCATTAAGTGGCGCAAGCACCACCTGGAAGTGACCCAGCAGAGGCTTGCCGTCCTTCAGCGACACAGGCCAGAAGAGCGAGACGACGATATGTGAGCTAGATGTGCTGAAGTGAGGTGAAGTGCAAAGTGACTTGCGAGGAAGTGAGTTGCAGTGATTGTGGTCATAAAAGTAATGTGCTACGTCAGAAGTGGGTCTTACCTCTTTAAGACTAAGAGAACGACATTAAAAACGTTAGAATAAAATATCTCTGTTGTTAGATCAAAGAATTAAAACATTTTGTAACATTTAGTGCACCCAGTAATAACAGACTTTGACAAGCGCTGAAGTGAGAGAGTGTAGTGATGTGTTACTTTTGAAGTGAAATGCGCTAATCACTGTATGAAACGATTGAACTTCTTACCCACACGAACTGAAGTGTAGTGCACTGAACTGGTATATTTGAAGTGACTTACAGTGATTCTGGTAATGAAAAAAATGTAGCTCCTTACATGTTTTTGCTACAAAATAACGTACGTACAGAATTATTTAATACACTAACGCGTAACCAAAGTGGCGTACCTAGAACCAACTAACAAGGAATTAAATTGAAACATTACGTTAGCCAAAGGCGTGATTCGTTACTTACAGGAACCAAGTTTGTACAGTGGAATGAGCACGAACAACTATCGTAACGTATTCGTAACGTTTACCTATCGTTGACTTGTCAATTTGTATCGGGAAACTGTCAGTTTCTGACGTTTGGACGACACGAATACGTTACGTAATTGTTCGTGCTCAGCCCTCAGACATCAAGTCATACCAATACAATAGAAATAAAAAACTTTTTCTTGTATACGGACAAATATTTCGAAGTTATGTAAAGAAGTAATTTCAAAACTATAAATTTTGAAACTGCAAAAGATAGGTTGCTAGTGAATGAAGTGATAAGTGAAATAATTATTTAAAGATACAAGTGAAAATGTAAATAATTAACTTTTTTGTTTTTATAGTGATTATGCTTTTACATTATTTAATTGACTGTACCAGGCTTTGCTATGGACCGATTTGTAGTTTTGCAGCCTATAATTTAAAACAAGGTATTTTTTTAGTAAGGAACTGTTTCCTTTTTTACAAGATTTTATATTGTTGTCATTCCTTAACGCGAACACTACGTAGACATTAAAATTATACACATTTTTAGGATTTTTAGCGGTTTATTTGGCATTATTTTATAACCCTAGCATTTTATTATATATACCCTTAGATTGCTCAGAAAAAAAAAGAAAGAAAAAGAGGAGTTTTATGATAAGTTTGACCAATATTGAAATCGGTCCATCCGTTCGGGATTCGGCTCTTTCTTGTCGGAGTTTAAAAACTGTGGCATCCTATCCTGTAATAATGGCGTCTGAACAACGAAAGAACGTTTGGTATCTTATTGAAGGATTTTGTTTTTCGTAGTGGGCCTTCTGGAAATAATAGGCCTTTACCTATGAAACCGTTTTTACTGTGCACTTGAATATCTTTGGGCGGGAGTTTAAAATTCATCTTAGTCCTAAATTAAAGCTTGGAAAAAATATGCATTTTAATTGTTTTATTGGTTTAGCCAGGTTTGTAGCCAGAGTGTGGGCTACGACCTCTCATCAGCCTATATACGTCCCACTTCTGGGCACAGGCCTCACCACAACTAGGTCCGAGGTGATCCGAGCCATACTCCACCACGCGGGCTCAGTGCGGATTGGTGGAGGGGTGTTTGTAAGTGACCAACCTTACTGTCAGATGTTATTAAGCCGCCCGAGAGCCTCCGACCAGGCTTAACGACTAACATCTATCGATATTAACCGGGACCAACAGCTTAACGTGCCTTCCGAAGCACGGAGATGCTTGTAAATAGACATCACTTAAATGGACAGAATGGTCACCCATCCCAAACATGACCGCGCCTTAGGTTGCTTAACTTTAGGTTTCACTACCAAAGCGCTGCGACCATTGCGCCACAAGCACCTCATTGCGCCACAAGCATGGAAAACTTAAAAAATATAAATTGTTCCATCGTGTCAGTAGTGCTACAGAAACGGTAGAAACTATTTTTCTACCCATTGCATGACTTTTTGTTTAAAAAAAATAATTATAATTTTAGATTTTTTTATTGGAGTTGCTTTTTGTATAGAGAAATTCGTAACTTTGATTGCATGAAAGGATAAGTTTTTTTTAAACCATGGTTTCCATTGATATACCGTGGGATTTCTATTGTGTTAAATAACCTTTTTTGATATACCAAACATCCCAAATACAGGATGTGTGATTTTTCCCGTTTTTCTATTTTTATTTTTATTTATGTAAATCTAAAAAAAACAACAAAGATCGGCTGTCTGTAAAGTCGGTTTACTGACGATAGTTGAACGTGACAACGTCTTTATCACGTTGCCTCTTTGTCGCTCGTTCCGCGCTCTCGCTCGCGCTTCAAGCCTTGAATGGAATGGTCCATTCCACGCGTCATGTTTTTGGTGCGTGCAGCCGGCTCCATCGATTTATAAGACGTTGTCACGTCAAAAACCATGCAAGCGATAGTGAATCCTAGTTTAAACTAAAAATGTCCAGGACAGATTGAACCGTTCCTATACAACTATCTACGCAGAGGGACAAATTTGCGAAAAAAACTCATTTTTTTATTTTAAGTATTTTTATGCTTATTGATTTATCTTATTTTCTAGCTAAATCAAATTATTCCAAAATGAATAAAAGGTATATTTTTAAACACTATTCTCCTAGCTTTTATTTTAAAAAATTCTTGCGAATTTTCAGTTCGCAAGAAGTCCGAAGATATTCAAATTCAAAGTTGCAAAAAAGTCAAAACGGCAATATCATAGGTAAAGACCATTTATATGTCGCAATATTCTGAAGTGTATTTTGTCGAAAGTTTATTCTTAAATATACTTTTTCTGATAGATTGAAATCCATCATTCATTTACCCGTTGTCATACGAGAGCTATAAACGCGACGTGCGAAGCGACGCGACGTGACAATATCAAATGGTACATCTGTAACAGTGTTCTGCGTGATGAAGAGCGACTGACATTGAATAAATAAATATACAACAACATCACATACATTGATCTGACTCCGTGGTAAGTAGCTTAAGCACTTGTGTTACAGATATCAGAATCAACAGTGGTATTACAAATAAACTTAAATACATGCATATAACACCCAGACCAGTATAAACAGACATGTTCATGCACACAAATGTTTGTACAGTGCGGGGATCGAACCCGCGATTTCTTTGTTAATAGTCAACTTCTTGTCTTGACCATTACATCAAAGTGGTCGTCAACATAACAAGTATTGATCGCATCGCGTCGCGGCGCATTTGTCGCATTTCGTTGCTTACATAGGACACCGCCTTACTTACAGTAAGTTTGTGTAAATGTAATTTGTAATTGTTATTCGTAAATTATTATTGTAATTTTACATGTATCTAAGCTTGAAAATAAAGTGATCTTATTAAGATGTTTCATCATTACCAAAAAAATCCTTGATATAATAGGCATGATGATGCCTATCTTTAATATTTTCTACACCTTGGCGTTTAAAAAACATAGCCCCTATAATGTTAATCCAACCAATATATTCACATAAAGTTGTAGAAACCAATTTTTAAGCACACAAAATTCAATAAATATATGGTCAATTGACTCCGATTCACAACCGTAACGTCACGATTTTGTATTCCCATACAAAATCTATGGAGGCAGACCATTTTGACAGATAATAAAAAGAGTATGTCAACGATTGGTGGTGTCATCTAGCCTATTGCAAATAAAAGTGTGAAAATAGGTTACTCTATAGAATGGAGAACCTTTGTCAGTTATCAAATTTGGAAAGGATTCATATAAGTGGAAGTCCTGTGTGAAATGAAATATTAAGGCATTCGTAGGTGGGTCCAAAAGTGTAAAAATAGGACCTTATGACGTCACTGTCCATTTATTTCTCACAAAATATTAATCGAAAGTTATGCGAAAATTGTCTATTATACTGTACAGGCAGGACAACGTTGTTATTTTTAGAATTTTCTGATCTTTTAAACTTTTCCTGTACTTCCACGAATATTTCGAGACTAAAATTAGTCAAATCCGTTCCGCCGTTCTCGAGTTTTAGCGAGACAAACGAACAGCAATTCATTTTTGTATATGTTACGGCTAATAGCCGAAGTGCGGCTACACCTAGTTTTAGCCGGCTACAACTAGGTGCAGCCTGGCACATGCGGTTAATCTTAGGTGTATCCTACTTATCTTCGGTTACAACTAGGTTTAGCCTTCATATAGCGGCTAGAACTAGGTACAGCCGCACACTGGTGGTTAAATTTAGGTATGTCCTATTTATCATCGGCTAGAACAAGGTTTTAAGTTCAGTTGTAACTCACATCATAACTGGAAAAAAGGAGGAATTATTTCTTTTGTTTAAACATGCGTATCACAAGAACTGCTGAGCCGATTTGAAAAAAAAAATATTTTGTGTTAGATAGCTTATTTCTCAGGGAACGCTTTGTATGAGCTTTAAATTGCATGATACCTACCTAGAAATCAATGGGGAAGCAGTTAAATCAAAAAGCGCGGACGAAGTTGCGGGGATCGTTATATATAATATTATGTTCATATTATTCACATGCGTTTTGATTCTTATCTTAAAAGATGTCACAGTTTAAAAAAATACTCCGCTCCTAACAATGCCAACAGGAAATCCTAAATTTACGCGACGAGGGTCGCGGGGGACTGCTATTAGTCTCAAAATAAAACCAAAATCGCTAACTGAACTGAAAACCTAGTTCTAGCCGATAATAAATAGGATGCACCTAAGTTTAACCACCGGTGTGCGGCTGTACCTAGTTCTAGCCGCTATAATGAAGGCTAAACCTAGTTGTAACCGAAGATAAGTAGGATACACCTAAGATTAACCGCATGTGACGGGCTGCACCTAATTGTAGCCGGCTAAAACTAGGTGTAGCCGCACTTCGGCTATTAGCCGTAACATATATACTTTATAAAACTTATACACTTAAATTTTTAATTATTTTCTATAATATTTTTTTAATAAATTAGTACATGTTACTGATCATATGTGTGCAGTCAAAAAGTTAAAAAATAAATGCCAAGAAATTTTCCGACTTAACCCATAAATGTTGGCTTGATTTGTATATATATATATTTTTTTTTTACTTTATTGGCATACACAACAGGTAACAATCAACAGTAGGTATCAAGCATGTAACTAACTTAAGAAGAGAACTAGATTGCAACCTAAAAACGTGTATACACAGCATTAACAGGCAATACGTGAACAAAACACTACATAGCAATCAGTTTACAAAGACAACAATAATTTATGTTGAATTAACAGACAAACATGAAGAAAAGAAAGGTAATAGTTATAATTGCAATGCTGTTTAAAGTCAAAACATATTGTTTTAAACAGAAACATATAAAGAAGGAAGCAGGTAACTCAGTGGAGGATACGTCTGACGTTGTATCTAAATGTAACATATTTGGAGTTAAAAATATCAAGATTGTCACTCTGTAGCAATTCGTTGTAAAGACGACACATCCGCACCACGGGATTATAATACGATGTGTTGTTACGAAAGATGTCCAGAACGAAAGTCCTTCTACGGTTGCGGGAGTGTATTCTAGCGTCAAATTTAAGGAGAGATAGTAGTTTAGAGGAATTAAATGTGAAGTGTAAAATTTTATGCAAATGAAGGAGATCTTGTTGCTTTCGTCGTGTTTCTAGGGAGGTAACTTTGAAATGAAGAAGCCTGTAAAATTATACACCACTACTTTTTAAGTATATCTAAAAATCAAATACGGGTGTATCCGTACATGTTACTGTACATAAGTATGTGTGCAGTCAAGAGTTTGTAAACGTCTCATCTCATCAGCCTATATACGTCCCACTGCTGGGCACAGGCCTCACCTCAACTATGAGGTGGTCCGAGCCATACTCCACCACGCGGGCTCAGTGCGGATTAGTGGAGGGGTGTTCATAAGGTAAGTGACCAACCTTACTGTCAGATGTAATTAAGCCGCCCGAGGGCCTCTGAGGCTTAACGTCTAATAACTATCGACATTAACCGGGACCAACCGCTTAACGTGCCTTCCGAAGCACGGAGATGCTTGTAATTAGACGTCATGCACCTAAATAGTCAGAATGGTCACCCATCCCAAACATGACCGCGCCTTAGGTTGCTTAACTATAGGTATCACTTGTAAACGTCTTGTGTAAACAAACGTCTACGGTAGTCGAAAACCTAAGGTTTGTTTGTATTCTTAAATTTAACCTAAATTATGTACCGTACCTATCTTCCTATGTGTGGTTTGAATAAAGGTGATCATTTGTCATTACGTCTGAGGACGAATGCACTTGGTAACCTTTCCAATGTCGTCGACCTCTCTACAATATCTTATCTGGAAGCAGATAAACAACTTTTGTTGTTCACTTATCTGAGAAAATAGTCAGCATTGTTTTGTTGTTGTTATTATTACAATTAATCGAGGTATGTAATGTAATGTATGTACAACAACATCACATACATTGATCTGACTCCGTGGTAAGTAGCTTAAGCACTTGTGTAACAGATATCAGAATCAACAGAGGTATTACAAATAAACTTAAATGCGTACATATAACACCCAGACCAGTACAAACAGACATGTTCATGCACACAAATGTTTGTACAGTGCGCGGATCGAACCCGCGCGCGACCTCTTGGTCAAAAGTCAACTTCTTGACCAGTACACCAAAGTGGTCGTCAATTATATTTCTATGAGTTTTGGAATTTATTTTGACTGGTGTCAAATATGTTCAGAATCTGGGAGGAAAGTGTAATTACTTATTATAATCTATTAACAATTAGGTAATTTTCTTCGCTTCAAAGCTATCTTTACACATTAATTAGTTACATTATTCTAACGACGCATTGGATAGTAATTTTGTGATCGGGCAAAATCAACTAAGTAATTGCTATCACTAAATTAACAAATGCGTAATTTATGTAATTACGTGATCTGATATTTCCTGTTAAAGAATTTGGTTTCGCAAATAATTTTGTGAATAATTAATAAATAATTTTTTTCAAGAATTCACTCATAGAAACATACCCAAATATAAAGAGATACACAGATACAAAAACACAAAAAAACAAAAAACCATTTAATAGTTGGTTATTAAGATTAGAATTATATGTAAATGTAAATGTTGTACATCTGCCTGTCAAAGATCACAGACAACCAATTTGCAACTTTCATACACAGCTAAACTACGAGTATACTACTCATAACTACTTCAAAAATTAAACTCAGAAGTAGTGAGTTCGTAGGGAATTAGGAAGATTACTCACTCCATAAATCTTATCCTGGGAACACCTGCGGGCCGCAGGTATTGCACACTGTTGCAGGGACTCGCGAGTATCAGTGATTTTGCCGCGGTTGACACGCTATCAGTGGCAAGACATGGCGATCAAAAAGTCGCAGGTGGAGCCCTAAGCAACATAACATAAACTAAAGTAAGATAAAGCTGAAAAAGAGGATAATTGTGCTTTTTTATTTATTAATATGGGTTCGCTCTTGACATCATTCTCCCTCTAGGAGGTAAAGAAGATGTCGACGATGTAGCGAGCATACCCAGAAGGTGCCTATTCACTTTCGCTTTGAATGAACTCAAGTTATAAGAAAGAGGAAACACCGTCGGCGGAAGTGCATTCCATTCCTTGGCTGTACGCATTATGAAGGATGAAGCGAAGCGCTTAGTGCGTATACTCGTAGTTGGTATATCAACCAAGTATGGATGGTAACCCGCCATACGTCTGGTGGTCCTCTGGTAAAATGGACTTGGTGGAATGAGCATATGGAGCTCATGAGCACACTCCCCGAAGTAGAGTCTGTAGAAAACCGACAAGCAGGCAACTTTACGGCGGTGGTCTAGCTAGACTATCAAGTTTGGTCTCCACCAGCTTCCAGTCACTAATCAGCCTCCTAGCTCGACGCTCCACGGAGTCCAGAGCGGCTAGTTGGTTGGTGCTTTAAATTTCCAACTGTAACCACTTGAAAGAACTAGATCTGGAAGTCGCAGGTCAATCTTCTTAGAGCGAAACGGGCCACGTGTAGTGGCGAAACGCGTCGAGTGTTTTGTTGGTGTCAGTGTTGTGTTTCCAGGTGCATCTTCTGTGTCACATTATGAGTTGTATTGTAAGTCCTGCGACTTCCAGCTCTAGTGGTTACAGTTTGGATGTATTTGGGTTCGTGTGCTGGCGTCGTTCAGTGGAAATCTAAAGCAAAATAGTTCTTTTTTTTTCAGCTAAAGTAAGATAGTTTTCTTGAAATTTTCTAACATGTTAAGTATGTAAGAACTTGGCGATGTAACTAACTCCCTGGGCCTCACCCGTTGTTCTGTGTGAGCGACAAACGCAACAAGTGCGACGCCACGCGATAATTTAAAACGTATGTACGGTGGCTCACTTATACTCGCATAATAATAATAATAAATTCGTTTATTTCCAAAAGTATTTTTACATAATGTTACTGAGTTAAGTAGTCTGAGACACTTGTATTGGGAATAACTCGCTCTTTCCCTCGGTGGTTAAGTTCTGATTTTATATACTGTAATAGAATTTTTTAAATTTTACGAATTTACTTTAACATTTTTACTTTTACAATTTTACTTTAATAATTTTACAATTTTCTTACTTATTTTACTTTAATAATTTTACAATTTCACTTACTTATTTAACTTTAAACAATTTTACTTACTTATTTTACTTTAACAATTTTACAATTTTATATTTTCGCAAGTATACAATATTTGATCTGCTCTCGTATAAGGTTTCCCTATGCTACGAGAGTCGTCAGGCTCCTCCTCAGAAGTTTAATTAAGCAAATTATGTATTTTATTTATTTAGTGTGTACGTGCGTACGTGCGTGCGTGTGTGTGTGTGTATGTATGTCTGTTTGTGTGTTAATTTGTGATACCTTATTTGTATTTTAAGAATGTCCGGTAGAAATTACGTAAATTGTACTTCGAACGGGCTTCCGTTTTTAATTTATACTTTCAAGTTCAAGTTTTCGGCCAAAAAATTGCTCAGCTGTCAATCGTGTGATATAAGCAACGATATTAAATATTTAAATTCGTTGGATATAAGCCTTAACAGACCTAATGGATACAAATATGAGATTTGCCATACAAAACATGTATCACTGATCTAACCCAAGGTTAATCTCTTGCCTAACCGGCGGTTAGCTAACCGAGCTGTTAGCTGTTGTATCTGCATCTAGGAAGTGGCGAAACATACCGGTTGCATGCTCTAGTGATGTGCGTTAAAGGTTAATGTATATATCGATAACTTTCGATTCTGGCAGAAAATACGGGCGAAGATTTTACGTGACACCGATCATGTTTGAGTGGGAGAGAGACGCAAGGCATTCGCCGGTCCGGCAGGCCTCTCTCTCGTTCGGTGACTCATCGTTACGTTACCGGGCGTTACACTTTTTCATGAGTGACTCCGAGCCGCAACCTAATTTAAGACGTTGTCACGTCAATATGCCGACAGCTCGTGTGTTTAAATATAAGTAAGTATATTTTATTATAGTACTTGTAACTAAAGAAGCGTTGCAAATTTGGATTAATCCTTTTTCAGTAATAGAAATATTTATTTGCGTGAATAGGGTTTAGGCAATTAATATAATTTGATATCATCTTACAATTAAATACTCCAACAAATTTTAACTCCGAAGTAAATTGAAATAAATAAGTAGTTGAATGTTTCAAAAAATAAAAACAATTTTGGACCAATTTGATTAAGATAACCTTAACCTTAGCAAAGGGCTAACCTATCCCGGTGGTATCATCGTGCTTGCTTAGTCAGCTAGTTTAATACTACTCAATAATGATGCTCGTTGATTTTGTTTCGTTGTTGTTGTTTGCAAAATGATCCGAGGGATTTTCTGTCTTGAATTTCTCAGAAACTGCTTGGAGTCGGAAAGTTGGCGGTGTTACACCTCCGAGCCTCGGAAAGCACGTCAAGTCGTTGGTCCTGCGCCTGATCTCTCTCCGGTAATGTCGGATTGCCGTCTCACCGAACTTTGAGTGTGAAGGAACAGTGAGTACAACTATGTATTGCGCTTAAACTTGTGCACTATAATATCTCCTGCGCAGTTGGTTAGTCTCTGTTGAGATGTGCCGCCGTGGTCGAAATCGGCTCGGAGGACCACTCAGTATAAAGCCTACCTAGCTCTATGAGGCTAACCGTGTTAAGTGGAAAAAATCTTAATACAAAATAGACAAGCGATGAAACTTCACTATGTCATTACCAACCAATCCAATTTTCCCAACCATTAACATAATTACATCGTTACTTCGAACTAAGATGACGTAAAGTTTTATCGATACGTCACATCACTTCTTATTGCGTGTGCCTGTTGTCCAACTTAAGGTTTGATTCCGAGCCCAGCGGTAAACTGCAAACTTCTGCTGTAGGCACCAAATATCACTACTAAACATAAAACACATTCGTTTCCCGCGTCTGTCCTTATGTCTGTCTGTATGCATTTGTGTATACATACGAGTAGATCTTAAAACTACTGGATGGATTTTAATTCAGTTTCATTGTAGATAGAGTGATTCAATAGGAAGTTTTATTTATAAAATGAGGAAGCAACGTGCAGGACAACGTCTGCCTGGTCCGCGTCTAAAATAAATAAATAAATTGTTACAAACTAACACACCAATTTAGTACCAACTAGCCCTAAGCTAAACGGCTACTGTCAACTGTGTTCGCTTGTAAGCTCCCATTTAGGTAGATAGATAGAGAACACTTTAGTGCACACCGCAAAAAATAATACAAAATCAACTAACATCATGTCAATTATTTATGTTAGTCAGGTTATTGTCATATTGGCATAAGTTAATTTATGTTATATAAATTATAATTTATACATGTGTGTTTATGTAAAACCACTTTATTTATTTTGGATACATTTTTCTTCTTTATGTTCATTTTCTTACAGAAATATTAATATGACTTATGCACCAAGCTTCCCCTTCCTGTAAATAACAACATCCTTAACCCGAAGGTTGTCTGGAAGAGATCGAAAAGCGATAAGACCGCCTAAATTGTGCATCTTTTTTTGTTTGTTGGTTTTATATTATTTTTTGTGGTGTGCAATAATGTGTTCTCTATATAGATAGAGAACACGACTAATGAATAGATGGGTAGTTAGATAGCTAACTACCTATCTATTCATTAGTCGTCGGACTCCCAGCTGTCACTGCATGCAGTCTGCCGCCGACATCGGAATCGCACCTTAAAGCAACACGGTTTTGTTTACAGACACTTGTTTTTGTGCGCTCGCGCAAGAGAGTGGTGGACTCCGTTAATTAATAACAAATAATAATTATTTATAAAAAAAATAATTAAAAGAAACTGTGGAAATAGTGATGGTGGATTGTGTTTATCGATAACGATGAATTCCGAAAAGAATTGTTTGAGTGAGTATTTTCGTAATTATTTTATCCTCCGTAGTGGCAATTATTAGCGTATTCAGTTAATCCAATGAAGTGATAGTGTTAATAAGAAGTTTAAGAAATATACTTTTAATATTAAATCAAAAATATTCGTAAATATTTAAAATTAAAACAATAATAATTTGAAAGTAGATTCTAACTTTTCCGTTTGAATAAAAAATATGAAAATATAATGTCATTTTCGATTCGATCTACCTACTAGGTAAATAATTAAAAGTAAATAAATTTAAACCTTTACAACTTATAAAAGGCAAAAAACATCAAAGGTTACTAGTGGACCCGACAGACGATGTCCTCCCCGCTGTTTTCCTTATTTTTATACATATAAACCTTTCTTTTGAAAAAAAAATCGTCAAAATCCGTTGAGTATTATTCAATATTTAAACATACACACACACATACCGACAGGGACAGATGCGGAAAATGACTACTATATTTTCTATACTATTACCATTAGCAGAATAGGTCTAAGGTAAGGCAAAGTCAATATCTAACTAAATCAATCATTATAATCAGAGATCATTCATAAAACAATTTTAGGTCAACAATATGTTTTCTAGATAAGTATAACATTGGACTATGCTCTCTCTATCAAGAAAACATTGTATGTAAATAAAGGCTAGCAAAACATTCACAGTATTTGTTCATCTTTCTACATGGGATGGGTCGCGATAGTTTTAAAACAAAAAAGCGGCTAATTGCGTGTCGGACCACGCATAAAGTAGGGTTTCGTGGTCAATTTTGGCACCGTGCTGTTTTGCATTTCTTGCATCATCAATATCATCATCATCTCCCTAGCTTTTCCCGTATCTCACGGAGTCGACTACATAATCTAGGGGATTTGACGATGACACTGTAAAGAAAGTATTCATCACAGAATACCCGAAACAATTTTTAAGTAATAGTATCCGTGCCTGTTTTTTTACGTGAGAGATTTGAAGTTTATAGGTCCAAGACTTTAGAAATTACAGGGGGGGGGGGCACCTTGTAAACGACTTTGGCGGGCTATAACTCGCAAATGGTAAAGCTGATAAAAAAGTGTTGTATGGAAACCCTAGACTAGGACGGAATGAACGATCTTATAAGGGTTCCTTGTCGGACTACGGAACCCTAAAAACGATTTAAGGATTTTTGATTTCGATGGATTCCGTAAAGAATTGTTTGACTGAGTGTTTTTTTGCTTCTTTTATTAGAGTATACAGTTAATCCAATAAAGTGATAGTGGTAAATAGACGTTAAAGAAATATAATTTTAATATTATATTCAAAAATATTCATAAATAATTAAAAACAAAACATTTCCGCATAAATAAATAAAAATAGAATGTCATTTTCGATTCAATCTAGTAGTTTAATAATTAAAAGTCGTTACTTTTAGGCACTAAATTAATTTAACCTCAATAACTTATAAAGGGCAAAAAAAAGTTGCAACATTATAGTGCCTTGAGGAAAACCTTTCATTAAACCTTCTAGGTACCTGCTCCGAGACTTTAGTGCAAAATAAGTCAATTATAGAGACGTTGACACTGTCCACATCTTACTAAGGAAATGTACGTAAGCAAGTTGGTTTATAATAATAACTAGATGTCCCGGCAAACGTTGATTTGCTATATAAATGTTAAGGGTGGACAACCCTTCTCACTAAGGGGCATGAAAAATAGATGTTAGCCGATTCTCAGACCTACTGAATATGCTCACAAAATTTCATTAGAATCGGTCAAGCCGTTTCGGAGGAGTATGGGAACAAACATTGTGACACGAGAATTTTATATATATAGAGAAGATAATAACGTTAATTTCAGGCTACAAAATTATAACATAACGATGGCCCATATTATAAATACCTTAAAGTCTAACATACATATTCTTATAAAACAGTTGATAAATTAAAATACATATCTATAGGTATCACACAAACACACGTTTATACTTATTCGTTTTTATAGTTTTTAAACCCCGTAGAAAAAGAGGGGTGTTATTTTTTTCCCATTTAATAAGGACAACTAACAAAGCATACACCTCACATTGATATACACTGATCATTAGGGGCCATTTTGTGGTGCTGCCTTACTTACAGGCTGCCACGGCATGCACAGATAACATTGTTGAAAACAGACTATGGGCTGTGGGGTGAGCACGAACAACTATCGTAACGTATTCGTAGCGTTTACCTATCGTTAACCTGTCAATTTGTATGGAGAAACAGTCCGTTTTTGACGTTTAGTCGCCACGAATACCTACGTTACGATAATGTTCGTGCTCACCCTAGTGATTTATAATTAAATATCATAATAATAATTTATTTCAGTAACATGAAATGTACAGTATATAAACAATGACCGAAGACACCAAGACACCTTTTAAGCAAATAAGATGCCTGTATTAGGTGTCTTCGCCCTTCCATAGCTTTAAGGTTATAAATACTAAATTACAAATTTTCCTTAGGTATAATTAGGTAATTTAGACTGCTCAGTGTGTGTGTGTGTGTGTGTGTGTGTGTGTGTGTGTGCGCGTGTGTGTGTGTGTGTGTACGTGCGCGCGCGCGCGTGTGCGTGTGTATGTGTGTGTGTGTAACTGTATATAAGTTTGCGTATTCCCTCTGTAAAGACACAAACAGTCTTTTGTAGTATCGTTGCGGAAATGCGGACGCATGGACCAATTTCCGTGCGGTTTTTTTACGAAACATAATTTATTAAACACGCTAGTTCTTAGCTATGGCTGGTAAAAATCCGTCCAGCCATTGAAGTTTACTGTTGTTTAATATAATATAAAACAACAACATCACATTCGTTGATCTGACTCCGTGGTAAGTAGCTTAAGCACTTGTGTTACAGATATAAGAATAATCAGTGGCATTATTACAAATAAACTTAAATGGATACATATAACACCCAAACCAGTACAAACAGACATGTTCATGCACACAAATGTTTGTACAGTGCGGGGATTGAATCCGCGACCTCTTATCCGCGACCGGTTAACAGAATAAAAATATATATTTTAATGAGTTAACCTGCCAGTAATTTGGATTAGGCGTAAAAAAATCGGTTGTCTGTAAAGTCGGTTTACTGATGATAGTTGAACGTGACAACGTCTTTGTCACGTTGCCTCTATGTCGCTCGTTTCGCGCTCTCGCTTGCACTTCAAGCCTTGAATGGAACGCCTCAGTGAGAGGTAATCAGGTAATGCCGCATGCGTCATGTTTTTTTGTACGTGCTGCCGGTTCCATCGAATTATAAGACGTTGTCACGTCAAAAACTAAGTAAATATTAAGATTAACTTCTTTGTTTTGGTATTTATTAAACACAGATAAGCTACGTGAGTATGTTTTGTTATTTCAGCTGTTTGTTTGTTATTGCAATGTTATCAAAATAAAGACTCACAATCTGTTAGTACCTTCGGTAAATTATAAATAAAAAGCGGACTGTAGTTTAAGGTGCTGTATTCTCGCCCTATTACAAATGATTTCTTAATCGCGCGACAAATTATAAGCGACCGGCGGCGGCGATGGGTGCGTATGGGCAAGTGGCGAACGCTCGGCTCGGGCGCTCGTGCTGAGGTCGTGATGACGTAGTTGCTCGGCCGGCTGCCTGCGTTCCCCTCCCGCTGCCGCGCGGGTCAATGCCGATGTTGTCCGAACACAATCAGACAAAATATTAAGATAAATATGAAATAGTTTTTAAACACACGATAGCAACACTGCTGTGTCTTAATCTGTTGTTTTAAGGGTGCTTTTGCAACGATGAATCTTGCCACATTTTAGACTTATTGAATGTTTTTGGTAGTGTTTTGTTTGAGAAAGTTAGATAAATTAATTAAAGTAGACTCATTTATTACGCATACATTTATGTTGGTCAGGTTATTGTCACATTAGCAATTGACATCGTTCTTTCGTGTATATTAATTTTATGTAGGTATATTTAGTTTATATATGTAATAATATTTGTATACCTTTATGTATGTTTAAGTCCTTATTTTTTTTTTGCTAATGTTCATAATGTTATTGTAATCTATACATATAATAAGACTGTAAAAGATCGATTTCTGTACATTGAAGATTTTTATGAAAAATTGTTACAGGGGGTCTTAATTACCGTAATAGAAGCCAAAACAACAATTTTTAAAATTTTTGTCTGTCTGTCTGTCTGTCTGTCTGTCTGTCTGTCTGTCTGTTTGTCCGGGCTAATCTCAGAATCTACTGGACCGATTTTGACGGGACTTTTTTTATTTGACTCAGTATCACCTGGAGAGTAAACTGGGATATAAATAATCACGCCGATGAACTTAGGGGGCAGGCAGGAAATTGAATCTCAGAATCTACTAAACCGATTTTAATGGGACTTTTTTTTATTTGACTCAACATTACTTGGAAGGTAAAGAAGGATAGAAATAATCACGCCAATAGACTAAGGGGGTAGGGAGAAAATTGAATCTCGGAAACTACTGGGCCGATTTTAATGGGACTTTTTTTATTTGACTCAGCATCACTTGCAATAATCACGCCAATAGACTAAGAGTGTAGGCAGGAAATTGAATATCAGAAACTACAGGACTGAATTGGATGGGATTTTTTCATTTGATTGAGTTTTACCTAGACAGTGAAATATATAATAACTCACGCCAAGTGACTAAGTGTTAACTGGCCTAAACTTGGGATGAATTAATCACCCTACCTAACTAAGGGAACTCATTGTGTGTACCTGTTATAGAGTCGCAGGTATGCCTGCATTTGGGTCATGTTAAACAGTAGCATAGGCTGGGAGTACCTCCACGCGGTGAAGGCGGTAACAGTTAAAATTCCACGCGGACGAAGTCGCGGGCACAGCTAGTTTATATTATGAGTAATTATTATGACTTTTGCACCCAACCCCCCCTTCCTGGAAATAACAATATCCTTAACCCGATAGTTATCTGGAAGAGATCGCCCTTAGCGATAAGACCGCCTTAATTGTGCATCTTTCTTTCTGTGTTGATTTTCTATTATTTTTTGTGGTGTGCAATAAAGTTTTCTCTATCTATCTACGCGCACATTATTTCATTTGCTCGCGAATATAAACATAAAATACACATATTAGGACTTCACGTGACATATTTCGACCCTGTCAGTATTATTGACACAAAGATCTTATCGCAAAAACTTAATTTATACTTACTGTTTTTCCAAATCTTATGTTTGTGAACTAACGATCTCAAGTTTACGACAAACAAAGACGAAATAACATCAAACATTGTCTTGTTAAGTTTGACGTGGATAGATTGAGCAGTTTTTAGGCATATCGTAAAAAAAATTGGTAATAAATTAAAGATGACATTAGGACAATACACCGATTAAAATTTAACATAATATGATGTCGTTTATAATTCGTCCTGTTCATTAATACTTATTTTTTAGAATGTATTGTATTATTTTTAATTTTAATTACTTTGTAATTAAAGATATACGAGTATTTCTCATTGATTAATTTATTCTGGCCTGAACCTACCGCATTGGAATTTATTCTGTAAAGATTGATGTAATGTAAAAATTGGAACATAATGATTCTTACACAAGGTTCTTTCGTGTTCATATCTTGCCTCAGAATATATGATGACTACAATATTGCAAAATAACACAAACGTCCAAAAGCAAGTTGTAAGTTGGCAGCCTTGAAAGCGCGATATTGGCGCCAAAATCAGCTATTGCAATCTGTTGCGAGTTCAATGAACTCTGTGATGTCGTCAGGATAAAGTTTTTGATAGTAATAAATAAATATAATAAATATTTCACAATAATCACACCAATTCTCTAGTCCCAAAGTAAGCTACGAGGCTTGTGTTATGGGTACTAGACAACGGATAAACATACTTAAATACTTTTTTTTTTGTAAATAAATACATATTATACATAGAAAACACCCAGACCAGTACAAACACACATGTTCATGCACACTTATGCTTGTACTGTGCGGGGATCGAACCCGCGACCCTTGGTTTTAGAAGTCCGACATGTGGACCACTGCACCAAGCGGTCGTCAAACGATAGTAGCTGGTTTACTTCGATAGATTTTAGTCGTTAAGCCTGGTAAGTCGCCCTTTGTCGGTTTAATAACATCTGACAGTAAGGTTGGTCACTTACCTACCTTAGAAACAAACACTCCCTCTACCGCACCGCCATGAGTTCGCGTGGTGGTGTATGGCTCGTATCACCTCCTAGTTTAAGTGCGGCCTGTGTCACAGATTATTTTACCAACAAAACTGCTATTGTAACGAAAATGAATAGCAGTCTCAAACCAAACATTTCCCAATTAAGTATGTTTTTCTAATAATAATGAAGCAAAAAAATATGACAGACAACATCTTATCCGGTCTTAGCAATAATTTATTCGTGGTAAAATAGCGAAACAAAAGGTTGGTTATCTTGTTTTTCTAGATAAACAAAATAAGATAAGTTACTACAGGCAATCGTAGACGGTATATTACACCTTCTCTCGGGTTTCCATAACATTTTTTTCATTACAAATAAACGTAGTTGTAGGTATTGTTAGCAATCGCGTTGTCAGCAGAAGTACTGGGGTCGAGCAAAGCCGTCCCAGCGCCATCAGACTGAGCTTGCCTCAACCACAGATTACTAAATAGACCTCAACTTCTCACGTGGAAGACGTGTGTGTGCTAACACAATGTAATAAAATCTATCGCCAAAAGTATGTAGTGATGATTTCAAAGAGATTCATGTTTTGTTTTTCTCTTATTCCAGGTTCCAACTCTTATAATGGCCTCGAAGAGTTGTACACGGATTTCGACGCTTGGATAAGCAAAAGAAGCTGGAAATACCGACAAAGGTACAGTTTAAAAAAAAATGGTTGCCTGTAAAGTCGGTATACGGGCGAAAGTTTTACGTGACAACGACTTTGAGTGGTAAAATAATTTTAATGTGAATATTCATTCGTATAACATGAACCGGTGTGTATGCCTATCTCTCTCACTCTCTCTCTCTCTCGCTCTGTCTCTCTCGCTCTTAGGCGGGTTAACTGTGCTCGAGTGGAAGGGACGCGTGCCTTTCACTTTTTATGTCTGTCTCACTCGCTCTTAGGCGGGCTAACCATGCCCGAGTCGAAGGGACGCGTGCCTCTCACTCGCTCTCATTGTGAGCGCGGAACGTGAGCGGAGCGTAACGCAGTTTCTTGAAGTGTCACCCGGCAAACCAATTTATAAGACGTTGTCACGTCAAAATTTATAAACCGAGCCTTGAAATAAAAAGCCCAGAAACCCATAAAGATATTGTAACAATGTTCCCTTTTTTGCTCATGTAAGTACCTAGATGTGAGTGCGCTAGGTAGGTACATTGTATGTTGTTAAGCTTTCACGCCTAAACTAATAAACAGATTATGGTGTAATCTGCATTTCTATCGATTATTAAGAAAATCAACACAAGTCAATAATCACATCAGGCCTAGCACGGACAACCACCGTCGTTACTTTGCGAATACGTTTATTCGCATCGTTTACTATTCGTTACCTTGGTAATTTGTATAGGAAACTGTCAGTTTCTGACGATTTGACGATACTAATATGTTACGAAAGTTCTGGAGTCTCCGTGAAAAGGGATATAACTCGAAAATCAAGATTTTTGGGAAATGGAGTTTAAAAAAATATTTTTCTTTTTCTGGTACAGATTTTTTGAAACGGGATTTCGGAAATTAAAATTATTAATTTGTAGTATTTTTCCACATGTGATTAACATTTTAAAATGATTTAGTTTATTATTTATGTACAAAAATGTTTAATTACATCACTTGACACATTAGAATGTTTAAGAATTATTTTGTGTATATTGATGTAACTTGACTTCAAACATTTTACACAACAAAACTTATCTTAGTGTTCAATGATACAACTTCCTTGAAAACAAGCATATTTTCATTCGTGTTTGATATAGTATAGTATAGTATAGTATAGTATAGTATAGTCCTCCTGGCCGATTTCGACCACGGCGGCCAATCTCAACAGAGATCAGCCAACTACGCAGAAGATATTATAGTGCGAGCGTGAGCGCAATACACAGGTGCACTCACTGTTCCATCACTCTCAAAGTTCGGTGAGACGGCAATCCGACATGACCGGAGAGAGATCAGGCGCAGGACCAACGGCTTAACGTGCTTTCCGAGGCACGGGGGTTTAACACCGCCAACTTCCCGACTCCGAGCTGTTTTTGAGAAATTCATGACAGAAAATCTCAGAAACAATTTTGGCTCGACCTGGGATTCGAACCCGGGACCTCTCGGATGTAAGGCAGAAACTTTGCCACTACACCAACGAGGCAGACTGACGTGTTTGATAGATCACAAAAGGGTAAAGAGCGATTGTACGGTGCTAGGCCTACTGAGGGTTACTGGTAACTCGAAGTATTCCTTAAAAAGAGACAAAGAAGAGGTAATCAGCAACAAAAAAGGTCCTATCAACTAGGGGTTAGAAGCAAATGATTTTTAAGATATCGTGCTTAATCTATCTTGCGTGCTATCTTGCGAAATTTCTTGTTCTAGGGGCTTAAAGTGCAATATTTTGTAATTTTTCGACCCCTAACCTACCCTTCGTTGATGGGACTTTTTTGTAGGAAATCACCTTTACAATACTATAACACTTTTGAAGGAATACGTCGTGTTACTAGTAACCCTGTAATATCATGAGTGTAAGATTTAAAGAATTATTTCAATTGTGTAATTAAAGAGACAATGATTCTTATGATAGAAACATCTAATGTATCTGTAGTGTGTACCAATTTGTAGCGTATGTGTGTGTGCACTACACTCCGAGACTATCAGAAGGTTTTAGGATAATAATGGAAAACACAGAGTCAGTTCACGAAAGTCTGGGTATATTACCAACGGTCGCGGGTTCGATCCCCGCACATTACAAGCATATGTGTGCATGAACATGTGTGTGTACTGGTCTGGGTGTTTTCTATGTATAATGTGTATTTATTTACAAAAAAAAAGTATTTAAGTATGTTCATCCGTTGTCTAGTACCCATAACACAAGCCTCGTAGCTTAATTTGGGACTAGAGAATTGGTGTGATTGTTGTGAAATATTTAAATATTTAAATATTATTTCACTTTTTAGAGTTTACACAATCCGAATATAATTTATGCGTTATGAGCCTAGCGCGTATATCTAGGTGTGTCTAGATTCGGGAACGGGCGGGAGACGACTAAAGAAAGAGTGTTAGTTGCGCGCCCGGTCTCGACAATGTTTTTGCTTACAAAGCAGTAATGTAACCCTACATATCTAACGATATTTTCTTTTCTTCATTTTCAGAACTGTCCGTACTGTCCACGAGAAAACATCAGAAGATAAAGCACCAAGCCAACCAGAAACTACAGTTAAAACTGTCATCATTGATTTCCAAGACTGCATTGTAAACGGCCTTTTACATAGACAAGCAAAAAGTGACAGTTTATTTAAAGATGTAAAGGCATTAGCGAGATTCGGTCAAATTGGAGAAGACTTGGTATATTTAGATTTTGTGCTCGTGAGGCTGGTCAGAGATAATGGTAGAAGAAGAATCATGTTTGTGAATAGAAGTAAATTGTGATTGCCATTTTTGTTTAAGTACTTATATACAGCTTTGGTCTAGTGGTCTGAGGTCCAGACTACAAAACCGGCTGTCGCGTGTTCGAATCCTGCTAGGGGCAAATGTTTGTAATATGTACCTGAGTCATGGGTGTTTAGTAAAGTATTTATGTATTTGTATTATTCTTGCCACCATAGCACAAGCTAACGCTTAGTTTGGGGCAAGATAATTGGCATGATGACACCTAGCTTTAATATTTTCAAGACCATGGCGATTAAAAACATATATAGCCCCTATGAAGTTAATACAACCAATATATTTTCAAAAAGCTGTAGAAACTAATTTATAAACAGACAAAACACAATAAATATTCAGTCAATTGACTCCGATTTCTGATACATGACCGTGACGTCATGTTCATGTATTCCCATACAAAATCTATTAGGTAGAAAACACCTAGACTAGTACAAACTCACATGTTCATGCACATTTATGCTTGTACTATGCGGGGATCGAACCCGCGACCCTTGGTTTTAGAAGTCCGACCTGTGGACCACTGCACCAAGCGGTTAGTCCATAGAAAGAATGGAATTTATAGTCTGTTCATTACTTAGATTGGGATATCAAAGTTGCAACACTGATGACCACTGGTGTAATGGTCAAGAAGTTGACTATTAACCAAGAGGTCGCGGGTTCGATCCCCGCACCGTCTGGGTGTAATATGTATTTATTTAAGTATATTTGTAACACCACTGTTGATTCCACAGAACACGGAATTCCGTGTTCTGTGGTTGATTCTGATATCTGTAACACAAGTGCTTAGCTACTTACCACAGAGTCAGATCAATAATAAATAATAATAATAAATATTTCACAACAATCACACCAATTCTCTAGTCCCAAATTAAGCTACGAGGCTTGTGGGTACTAGACAACGGATAAACATACTTAAATACTTTTTTTTTAATATTAGATAACTGTCCTTATTATTCGAGGTACGAGTGTGTCTGTCAGCAACAGTCAGCAATGTACATTTTAAACCGTAATCTAAAGTAATGTTGTTTTATAATGTCAAAAGCCACGTACTTGACATTAAGTAAAATGAATAAGGTTGACAACAAAATAATAATTACAAAAAAAAAGTAAAAATTGTTTGTTTTCCCCCGTGCTTAACTGTACTGTATAAATTATTAACCCACCTATGAAGTACTCACATAAAAAACACTTAATTAGGCTCATAATTATAACTTTTTGATATCTTACGTCGACTGCCTCGTTGGTGTAGTGGCAAAGTTTCTGCCTTACATCCGTGAGGTCCTGAGTTCAAATCCCAGGTCGAGCCATAATTGTTTCTGAGATTTTCTGTCATGAATTTCTCAAAAACAGCTCGGAGTCCGGAAGTTGGCGGTGTTATACCCCCGTGCCTTAGAAAGCACGTTAAGCCGTTGGTCCTGCGCCTGATCTCTTCCATCATGTCGGATTGCCGTCTCACCGAACTTTGAGAGCGATGGAACAGTGAGTGCACCAGTGTATTGTACTCACACTTGTGCACTATCATATCTCCTGCGTAGTTGGCTGATCGCTGTTGAGATTGGCCGCCGTAGTCGAAATCGGCCAGAAGGACTATTATTACTATTATCCTACCAAGTAAAAAGAGACATACCATTTACGTACAAGGAATCCGTACTGCCGCGCGAGGAAATTCAGTACAGCGCCATTTAAGTTTGTTTTTAATATTATTAGTAAGTTGTGAATAATAAAAACAAGTCGCATAATCGTGGACCCGGCAGACGTTGGCCTGCCCGTAGTTTTTTATATATTTTCTGATCTTTAAAAACATTCCCCGGACTTTCACGAATATTTCAAGACTAAAATTATTCACATCGTTTCAGCCGTTCTCGAGTTTTAGCGAGACTAACGAACAGCGATTCATTTGATATAAGAGATGATTGCACTTAATTACAATATAATTACACAATAAATTAATGCTAGCATTTTTTAATAATTATAGTAGAAAGCAAGCTTGTCGGTCGTCCAAGGGCCTTGGCCCCTGGGGCAACCCATACATGGGGCCTCTCTTGACAATTTTTCACCATTTAATCGAACTACAGTTAGTTTTTTTTTAAATAAATAAATATAGAACAACATCACACACATTGATCTGACTCCGTGGTAAGTACCTTAAGCGTTAGCTGAGCACTTGTGTTACAGATATCAAAATCAGTAGTATTACCTACAAATAAACTTAACTAAATACATATAGCACCCAGACCAGTACAAACAAACATGTTCATGCACACATATGTTTGTACAGTGCGGGGATCGAACCCGCGACCTCTTGGTTAATAAAGTGGTCGTGGCTTAAATAACAGGTATTGATTATTCGGCGACCGTAGCCAGACCTCAAAATTTAAATACCGACTGCTACTTCCGTGTTCTTATTCATACAACATTTCTGGAAATATAAAAAACAAAACTGCTAATAAAATCTTTATTTACAACTTGGCCTTGAAATGTTCCATCAGAAACTTGGCAACATCTTCAGCCAAGCACTCCGGATTATACACGTGTACATCGTGCGATCCGTTCACAATTTTAAAGCTATAATTCTTATTCGGCCAGGCGGATAGGTCCCATACAAATTCGCAGTTCTCGTAAGCTTTTCTGTCCATTTCCCCCTGGGCTATGATAGCCAAAGTAGGGGTGGTGGCTGAGGTGTAGATCTCCCGGAGAAGGCTGCCAGAGAAAGGTAAGACCGTCACCTCTTTCATGCGTTGGTCGTATGTGAATCTGAAAATAGGGTTTTTAAAAATAATGTATGGCACGATGACATTAAAAAAAAATGCGTTACTTACAAATTTATTTTATTTTTTATTTAACTTATTAAGAAACCATTCAGCGTTACAGGTTACAGATTTGTACGTATTAGTTAAACAATTAAAATTAGTATAGCCAATTATAAGGTTTCCTTAATCATACTGTAAAATTGTTTACTTTCCTTAAATTGATGGACCATATTTTACATTGTTAATATAATTGTCTGGTCTCTCAACTGAATACTAATGGTATGCAAAAGAAGAACCTAGTATTGGCCTACTTATCTTTAAGTACAGTGTTATAAGTAAAGTTATTGTAAGCTGTTGGTTTTCTTAGTAAATAAACAAATACCTACTGTAAGTACTTATAGCAAGTTGACAAGATCAAATCAGATAAGAATTAATTTGAAGAGTTGTTATTTAAAGAAGTTAAATAACATCTGCATAACAATAGGATCCTAGTACCGACAATATTAACTACTATCGCGTCAATAATAAGACAGTAGTCTTTTTAAATAAAGAGTTAAGAAAGTCCAAGTTACTTTGTTTAAATCTTAATGCCACTCATTTTACACCTACACGCCTACGGACCTTATATACCTACGCAGAGAGCCATATTGATGGCACTTGATGGCATTGGCCTTGCGAGTGCAGTGCAACAATGGTTTCAGGATGCTAATAGGCTCCCTCGACACTGTAGTGTTTTGACGACCACTTTGGTGCACTGGTTAAGAAGTTGACTATTAACCAAGAGGTCGCGGGTTCGATCCCCGCACTGTACAAACATTTGTGTGCATGAACACGTCTGATTGTACTGGTGTGGGTGTTATACTTATTTGTAATACCACTGTTGATTCTGATATCTGTAACACAAGTGCTTAAGCTAATTACCACGGAGTCAGATCAATGTATGTGATGTTGTTGTATATTTATTTATTTGTAGTGCTTCAGGAATGTTCCCCGAAGCCCGTGTGGATGGTTTTCATGCCATTAAGCGCAAAGAATCGGGACCTATTGATGCGCAGGGTGCGTGGGAGCGCCAATACCATCCTGAACACCATTGCATTAAGGGAGGACAGTCCCATATTAAGGCACTGGGTGATGACGCATTTACCACCCACCAAATTTAATTACATGTAATTTTCAATTCAGTGGTTAATTAATACTAACGTAGTTTGAATCAATTGTTACAAACAATATGGATTTATGGTCCAAAAAAAAATTTGTTTTTTTTTTTTTGGCTTTTAGTAAAAACTTAGCCAGTTTACTTGAAAGCTACGTTTAATATAGCCATTGTTAAATTCAAAACACAACTTCAATAAAACATTGAGGGACCAGCTTTAAAAATATTGCAGAAAGCCTATAACTGCATAGATTGCTCGTAGTGTAGACCATCTTACAGACTGACTGAAGTTCTCGCACATAGCGTTCTGGTATTTGGACCGAAAACCTAATTACTCCTACCAGATCAGAAAAGATGAGATGCTTGTGGCGCAGTCGTCGCCGTGCTTTGGTAGTGATACTAAAAGCTAAGCAACCTGAGGCGCGGTCATGTTTGGGATGGGGTGACCATTCTGACAAATTAAGTGACGCCTATTTACAAGCATCTCCGTGCTTCGGAAGGCACGTTAAGCTGTTGGTCCCGGTTGATATCGATGGATATTAGTCGTTAAACCTAGTCATGGGCGGCTTAATAACATCTGACAGTAAGGTTGGTCACTTTCCTTACAAACAACCCCTCCACCAATCAGCACTGAGCCGGCATGGTGGAGTATGGGTAGGACCACCTCATAGTTGAAGTGGGGCCTGAGCCCAGCAGTGGGACGTATATAGGCTAATGAGATGACATGAGACCAGAAAAGACTACTATTTATAATAAAATCCCAGACTCTGCTAAGAAACTGCCCACCCCAATGTTTAATAAGTCATTGCGTAGATGGCTTATGGAGAAAACCTTCTATTCTGTAAAGGACTTGAACAGAAGATCTACCCATATTAATAATATAATCGATACATAATTGATCTGACATTGAATGTTTTTAAGGTTGTCTATTTAATGATATGTAATTAAGTTTATTTGATGCTTTTACATTTGCATGCTTTTGTATATAGCTAAATAGGAGCACTTTGTCATTTATTAAGATCAACATTTATTTGTTCCCACCCTATTTAATAGCAAATAAAAATTTGAATTTGAATTTGAGACCAGAAAAGACAACTAGGTATACCAAAAACTGGACTGTCAGTAGGTACCTGTATAATCCGTTTCCGACGGGCTCCAAGCATCTTTCGAGGACCTGCGCTGATGCTTCCTTTGTCATGTTCCGACTCTTCATTATCAGCTCCTGTGCCTGTAATGGGAATAATTAATAAATATACAACAACATCACACACGTAAGTAGCTTAAATACTTGTGTTACAAATATCAGAATCAACAGTGGTATTTAATATAAACTTAAATAAAAACATATAACACCCAGACCAGTACAAACAGACATGTTCATGCACAAAAATGTTTGTAAGTACAGTGCGTGGATCGAGCCCGTGAAATCTTGGTTGATGGTCAACTTCTTGACCATTACACCAAAGTGGTCGTCGGAATATGAGATATGAAGGCCAACATTTTTAATTCATTCTTTGACGATTAACTACACCTCTGTGGTGTAGTGGTGTGAGTACCGGTCCCAAGGTGACACCAACTCTTCTCGGGTTCGATCCCCGGTGGAGACTATGTTAACCTTTTTCAATGTTTTTAAGGCTCTGGGTGCTTGTGGTAGCTTCATTGTTTCTGATTCCCTTAACACTTGAAGTGCTTGTTTAAGCGAAGCTTAATTTGCGGTCAGAGCAATGTGTTTAATGTTGTCCCTATTTATTTATTTAATATCTCTGTGTCAGTCTCTATCTATTAGTTCCTATAACTGCCTCGTTGGTGTAGTGGCAAAGTTTCCGCGAGGTCCTGGATTCGAATCCCAGGTCGAGCCAAAATTGTTTCTCTGCAACAGCTCGGAGTCGGGAAGTTGGCGGTGTTACACCCCCGTGCCTCGGTGTGCACGTTAAACAGTTGTCGGATTGCCGTCTCACCGAACTTTGAGAGTGCTGGAACAGTGAGTGCACCGGTGTATTGCGCTCACACTTGTGCACTATAATATCTCCTGCGTAGTTGGCTGATATCTGTTGACATTGGCCGCCGTGGTCGAAATCGGCCTGGAGGCCTATCATTATTATCTCAATGCCGTACTAATGTAAGTTCATTCTAAAAACGTATTTACTCGTATATAACCGCACACGCAAAACAACTAAGTACTTCGGCCCAGTCAGTAATAAGCCGTACCTTGTCATAACTATATTTAGGCGCCGTCTCCGGCGGTCCGTAGAACTTCTTGTATCTCGTCTCCTCATAGGACCCGTAGTAGGCGTGGTACCAGGCGCGCATGTCCGCCCTGGTGGTCGCCCAGTTGTGATGGGCCGGCACCGGGTCCAACTCAACCACGCGCGTTATGGCACCCGGGTACGCTATGTTGTACAGCTTGCCTGGAATTCGGGAAAAAAATAATGGTCTGACACTCTTTATGTCTCTTTCTTGGTCTGGACCTGTTGGCACATTAAAGTCTACTTAATACACTCACGTCTACTAAAGGCCCTTTAGTATACTTAAGGCTTTCTAGTCTACTAAATACCTTTTTAGGGTTCCGTACCTCAAAAGAAAAAAACGGAACCCCTATAAGATCACTTTGTTGTCCGTCCGTCCGTCCGTCCGTCCGTCCGTCTGTCAAGACCGTTTTTCTCAGGAACGCGTGGAGGTATCAAACTGAAATTTATATATGATACTTAGGTCTACTGTCCCTGAAAGGTGTCGAAAAATCAACCTTCTAAGCCAACGCAATCAAAGATACAGCCATTTAGGCCGCAAATTTCCGCAAATTTTCGAAACTCGCACGGGAATCAAAACCTACAGGGTACTTCCCGTAAACTTAGAATCTTGAAATTTAGTACGAAGTCACGTCTTATAGTACAGATATAGGAAAAATTACGAAAACCGTAAATTTTCAGTTTCATCATATATAAAAAAAAATATTTTTGAAAAATATTTTTGTCAATTTTGAAAATTTCAAAGTTACTACTCCTTATCTACAGGTTTGTATGGAACCCTCGGTGCGCGAGTCCAACTCGCACTTGACCGGTTTTTTATCTACTAGAGACACTTTGGTCTACTAAAGCCGCTCTGGTCTACTAAAGACCCTCCGATCAACAACACTCTAGTCAACTAAAACTCTTCAATTGGATGTTCTTAAGATCCTTTTGTCTACCTAAGACGCTCTGGTTTACATAAGACCCTCTTAAGCACTCCAGTCTACTCAACACGTCTATCTGGTTTACTAAAGACTCTGAAGTCGTCTAAAAACCATCTGGTCTACTCAATACTATCCGGTTTACTGATGAACTTCTTGTCACTTGTCTGCTAAAGACCCTCTTGTATTATAAAGACTCTTTGGTCTTCAAAAGTCTTAAGCCCCGTAATAGGCGTGGTACCAAGCGCGCATGTCTGCCCTTGAGGTCGCCCAGTTGTGGTGAGCCGGTCAAAGTCACTCTTGTCTACTAAATACTTAAGTTTACTAAGGATTCTCTAGTCTACTAAAGAAACTCTGGTCTACTAAAGAAACTTAAAGAACATTAATTAGTTAAAACGTTTATTAATATTTGCACGTCTGCATGCAGGCTGAATACAACTACTACCTATTTTTAAGATCTGCAGTTTGTAACTTGAATACTTTTGTGTATTCTGGCAAATAAATGATTGATTATGATTATGATCTACTAAAGACCCTCTTAAGACTTTCCAGTCTACTCAAGACGTCTATCTAGTTTACCAAAAACTCTGAAGTTTTCTAAAACCGATCAACTACTAAAGACCCTCTTGGAGATAAAAAAACTAGTAATACAGTCCTTGGTCTTCTAAAGACCCACAGTCTCCTTAACACACTCTTGTCTACTCAAGGCCATTTCGTTCACAAAATGCTCTCTGGACTACTTAAGATTATCTGGTCTCTTAAAGGCCCTTTGCTCTAAAAAAGACCCTACCCTACCCTAGCCTACTGAAAACCCTTATAACTTACTTAAGATTCTGGTCTGCTAAAAACACTGTCGTTTAATTGTCGTTCGTAAAATTCTTGCTTGTCTACTATAAAGGTACTTTCTCCAGTCTAGTTATTGGATGAGTGACTGCGTTTGTTGCGACGCTTCTTTTCAGCTCTTGCCTCTTTGTCAGTGTTCTTTCTCGAAGCGTTGGCAGGGCCCAAAAGATAAGGAGACATGTTGTAGCCTGATAAATTGAAATTTTGACGTTCATAAATGGCCTATCATAATATGCTTTAAGGATAGACTATTGACTAAGACACTGGTCTATCTATAATACAAAAATGAATCGCAAAATGTGTTGGTAAGCGCATAACTCAAGAACGCCTGGACAAGTTTGGCCAATTCTTTTTTTATAATATTCCTTAAAGCACGGAGATGGTTCTTACGAAAAAAAAATTTTAAAAAAACGGGCAGGACAACGTCTGCGAGGTCCACTAGTATTCTATATCTATGGTCGGGTCTAATAAGCCATCTGATCGACTTAAGACACCCAGGTCTAAAAAAGGAGTTCACTACTCCATTTCGAAATACATTTCGTCGTATTACAATTCATCGATGACAACAAGTCGATTATTTGTTTGAACGATGCGTTATATACCCGAATGACGTTACATCGATGGTTTATTTCATCGAATTACTTTTAGCATTCGATCAAATCTACCATCGATGTAATCGAATGCATAACCAAACTTATACATAAACATAATCGAAACGTATTTCGAAATGGAGTAGGGAACCCCTAAAAAAGACCCTCCGATCTACTACTTCACGATCGAAGCAGTGAAATGTTCGTAGACCCCCACTTACGAATCGTGGAACCCCATTGTGGCGACCTCTACCATTCGCCATCACAAGTGCATGCCTAACGGCAAGCACAACAGCGAGAGCTGATACGGTTCTATAGGCTAGATGAAGCTGTTAGCCTAGTACCGGCCAAATGATACCGACCTAGTGCCGCACATGAACCGCGGTATATAAGATTTCGATCCAGAATAATATAGTAGATAGACTAATCAAGATGATGTCTATCGGACCTTGATCCCCGACCATAACACCCGGTCGGTAGGAAGCGCTTCCCTTAAGCTTCCTAACTCGAAATCAGTTGCGCCAAACCCATCGAATCTTTCGTGAACCCCTGGAGATTAACCTGGACCACTTTAGGAATCACTTTTGATATAGGGGTGCATCAGCCGTGTAGCATGCGGCGATTGCCTTTAAGAAAACTGACCTACTCACCTATCAGAGCCCCAAGCGAGTGTCCGATGTAAATGAACCTGTCCCAGCCGAAGCTCTTTCTGACAATCTCCACAGTTGGCACCAGGTCGAGGACCGTGTACCTCACCCCGCGCGGCAGGTGGTCAGAGCGGCCGTTGCCTGGAAATAAAATGGTAGAGAGCAGAAGAAGAAGAAGAAAAAATATTTATTGTCCCTTCACAAAATGGCCACTTCTAATGTGAAAACATAAAGTAAAAAATAAAAACATGATGCAAGATGTAGCCAAGATAGTGAGGGCTGGCGCCTGAAATAAGCTTCGGAAAGAAGCCTGTGCTACTGGTCACCAGGCCACACCCTCGAACCCCACTATACATTGAAGTTACCAAATCTATGAATCAGCAACACAAAGTAAACTATTAAGCTTAAGACTATTTAAAGAAGACATGCAAAACAAAAAAAATAAACAAAAATAATAGAGAAGAAAATGGAGACACCATTAAATACGTTGCTCTGATCTCAAAGTGAGTAGCTTAAGCACTTGTGTAATGGAAATCGGAAACAACGAAGATACCACAAACACCTAGAACCGTGACACCATTGAAAATTGGTTTCCAACATTGTCTCCGTCCGGGGATGGATGGAACCCGGGACCTCAAAGATGGCGGTACCTTGAAACCGGTACTCACGCCATTACACCACCGAGGTCGTCAAGTAGATATATCCCGTAAAAGAGTCATCACACCACAAAAAATACAAAAATTCAACAGAGGCACACAAAAAAAAAGTACAATTTTGGCGGTCTTATCGCTAAGAGTGATCTCTTCCAGACAACCTTCTCTCTCTCTCTCTCTCTTATCAGCCTATATAAGTCCCACTGCTGGGCACAGGCCTCACCTCAAC
Organism: Pyrausta despicata; assembly: GCA_963921415.1. Lineage (NCBI taxonomy): Eukaryota > Metazoa > Arthropoda > Insecta > Lepidoptera > Crambidae > Pyrausta > Pyrausta despicata. The sequence continues at coordinate 755,136 of OY992871.1, read as the reverse complement.
TATGAGGTGGTCCGAGCCATACTCCACCACGCGGGCTCAGTCCGGATTGGTGGCAGACAACCTTCGCGTTAAGGGAATGTGTACGTTTATGTCGTGGCTCCCCGCCAGCTAGACTTTAACTTAGCAAAATATCTTGTTTAGTGAATATAAACAACAACCTCACATAGTTATCACAAGCCTCATCGTACGTAGCTTAATTTGGAACTAGAGAATAGGTGTGATTATTGTGAAATGTTTACCTGGTAAGTCAATAGCGACATAGTAGAAGGCCGAGGGTAGGAGCTTGATAAGGGGCCGGAAGCCAGTGCAGACATCTAGCTTCCCGTGGACCACCAAAACGGGGGGTTGGGCGGGGTTGCCCCATGTCACTCCTGCAATTTTTTTTTTTTTTTAATTTAGTATTGAATAGCAGCTGCCTGCGACTTCGTTCGCTTTAGTTTCGAAATAAATACAATCATATAGTCTATATGTCAGCGAAGTAGTTTTTGCGTGAAAAGCTAACAATAGACAAGACAAAATTTTCAAAAATCATATTTATTATTTCATGATACCTGGAAGTATTTTTTTAGTTTTTTTTTTAATGTTCAGAGTTGACCACCTCATAGAGTTACCATCTGACAGGCTTTCGCCGCATTTGACAGGCATTTTACGGTTTGGACAGGCGTGCGGCCTGCGCTCAAGGTGAAACAGGCGTTTCTGAATTTAACTACAAATACATACAGTACAAGTGGGCTGCAAGGATATATATGAAACACACTATGACACTGTCTGTGCACACCACGCCCGCGCCGCGTCATACTACTTTGTCACATACCTACTTTCTTCCTACTAAAGACAGGCATTTTGCCTTTGGAGCTGCAATCAAATCTCTGTGTGTAACTATTTTTATGTTAATTGTTACGATTGTGTCTCTGTTATGTGTACCTATCAAAATAAATAAGTTTCTCTGAAAAATCAGGCGTATTATGAAACTTAAACAGGCATTGTCTCTAAAATATATGGTAATACCTCCTCACTACTTTATCATAAGTTTATACAAAATAGATTAGGGTAGGCCCTGTCTAAGTTATCGTGTTTAGGCTGTACCATTCCGCCCTGCGCAGTAAAAAAGAAAAAAACCGGTCAAGTGCGAGTTGGACTCGCGCACCGAGGGTTCCGTACAAACCTGTAGATAAGGAGATAACTATGAAACGATAACTTTGAAATTTTCAAAATTGTCAAAAAGATTTTTCAAAAAGATTTTTTTTATATATGATCAAACTGAAAATTTACGGTTTTCGTAATTTTTCCTATATCTGTACTATAAGACGTGACTTCGTACTAAATTTCAAGATTCTAAGTTTACGGGAAGTACCCTGTAGGTTTTGATTCCCGTGCGAGTTTCGAAAAGTTGCGGAAATTTGCAGCCTAAATGGCTGTATCTTTTGATTGCGATGGCTTAGAAGGTTGATTTTCCTACAGCTTCCAGGGACAGTAGACCTAAGTATCATATAGAATTTTCAGTTTGATAACTTCACGCGAAAAACTGAGAAAAACGGTCTTGACAGACGGAGGGACGGACGGACAGACGGACAACAAAGTGATCTTATAAGGGTTCCGTTTTTTTCTTTTGAGGTACGGAACCCTAAAAATTACATACCTAAACCTAAAATTGCATTACAAGGGAATTTTGCAACTGCCAGCCGGCAATCCTTATGTATAAACAAAGACTGTCATCTGCTATGCCTTATCTTAAATTGGGCCAATATAATGAGATAAGATAGAAGTATTGCATAGTATTCAGTATTACGTAAAAAAATGTAGGCACAAATTGACAGACAGGATTTCTTTCGGATAAATAATGTTACTAAGGAATTAACATAAATAGTTGGTATTTTGAGGTTCTCAATTATACCATACAATAGAATGTACATACTTGGATCAATGGTTTGCGATTTTTAACCATTTTTACCTCTAAGCTAAAAGCGTATTTTTTTGGCGTGGGCCTGCCTCAACCACCCAAGGTATGACCCAATCAAATCGAATTGTTGCAAATTGCAAATCAAGCAACTATGCAAACTTCGGCGCCATCTACCGCAATATTAACAAACTATAACTTACCACGAATTAATCCCCAAGGCGCTTCAACACTAAATTCCTTTTCCTCTGTCATTGTACCTTTTAATCGGGAATTCAAATGAAAATAATAACTTTGGCGGGGAAACACAAATTCTTTGATCCTACTTAGATTTAAATCGAGTTATTGTCATTTGATTCTAAAAATTATTATCTCAATGCCTACATTTCCGTGTGATACAAACTGTTCACCTAAAACTAGTAGGTATTCAGAATACTCTGATAACAGCGATTTGATATTTACAATGTCGTGTCATGACGTTGCACCTATCTGAGGCGCTATGATAAGAATTTTATTATGAAAAATGGTTTTTCCTGATTAACATATTCTGTTCTAAAAGAATTTGCATGGTCATTCTATGTATCTAATGCCAAGAGAAATTGAGACAAAATATTAAACTACCGCAAATTGGGAAAATAGGAAAAATCTAAGTTTTTTTTATTGAATGCATTACGTTCATAATATTTAGTTAAAGTTCCTAGTACATATCGATATTTAAAGACAATGTTCAATTAGGGCTTTCTAACAAAATATTGAATGTTGTGTTACATCACCAATGATTAGCTTACCCGCCACTTTGCCCATGTCAACTGGGATATGACATGGCGTTGCACTCTAAATTGCCCGTGTCAACTGGGACATGACATGGCGCTCTCCACTCCCCGATCGCCCAATTTACGTTATTTGTCAGTCTCTTTCTGTTGAAGGTGTATTTGTATTTAACTATCTCGCTTCTTTATAAAATTATCTAACACAATAAGCCAAGTCCATATCCCGCGCCGTGAAAAAAAATAAAGTTATACGTAATCTATGTTGTGACACTTGATTGCGCGTCAGCAGGAGCAAGTGGGATTTTGATTGCGATTATTTTAATACTTTGAGTGCATGTACGTGTGTGAAATTGTGTGACTTTTAAGGTAAGTTATCTATCAATCCATAGAAATAAAAGTTTCAGCATGAGACACAAAATGTAACCTCTGCTAAACCACATACATTTTGGCGGTATTTGGTGGTACATGTTGGCGTTTATTTTGTTCACTTTTGCACGCATTTTACTCTCATTTTTTTGAATATTTGGCACTTTTATACTACTAAATGCAATCAACATGCTATATCGAATTATCACCAGCCTCGGTAGTAAGAAATATGAGCAAATTAGGTCAAATAAGTTCCCAGAATGTTAGCGGCCAATATGACGTGACGTCACGTGGACGTTGGCGCGGTGTAAGGCTGCAAACACACTAAGAGATCCGAGTTTTTTTATACGTGTTTTTGAATGTAACCTTTTGCAATGAAAGGTATTTATGAATGTATTTGTTGGTTGTACGCAGGTAAAGTACGTCGCACGACGATGTGGCGATGCAGTTCTTGCAACGTGAATCTGTGCATCGAGGGCTGCTACACGAAATACCATACGGAGGGACACATGAAGGCCCAAGTATAATATTTTTCCAGAAAAATAAATAAAGAAAAATATGAATGACCCCCCCTCCCCCCCTCCGCATAAATATAAATTATTATTATTACTTTTAAACAAAAATTATAACTAAAGGCAGCTTAATTATAATTTATTTAATAGTAGGATAATATTTTAATTACTTTTATTTTTAATGGTAGGATAATATTTCAATAATAATTATTATATTTTCAATAATAGTTTTCAACAATATTATGATAAAATATATTTATTTGCTACTACATCGTTTAACTCCAACTTCTTCAACAGAAGTCCGTTGTTGTCCGTGACAGCGTCTCAGTGTGTTACAGCCTTTTTGTTCGCCATCTGTTCGAACCATTTTTTGCTGATTTTTTTGTTTAGCTTCAAACACATTTTTTACAACTTTTCAAAGTACAAGTGTGAAACCTTTTTAGAAAGGGCTTTAAATGTACTATGTTGTATAGTCATTGTTGATATTGAATTGCACAGCATGTAGAACAAAAAAATCTATAAAACCAAAGTATTTGACTGTGTGGCTATGACCTGTTGCCATAAAAGTACATATTTCTTAGTAATGGTATGAGTTAGAACTCGGATTTTTATTTAATTTGTGAGAATATTAGTCTACCTATATTGTATTACTTTGTTGTATTCCTAACTGTGATTTTTTTGCATCTATGACATGTTTAGTTTATCGAAAATTACGGCTCGCGCCGCTAGATTTTTATGCGAATTCAAAGGGTTGTAATAAAATTATTTTATATGGACAGAGGTATGGTTTTATTTTTGATCCAAATGTATATAACATAACCATTGTAATTCAGGAAAAAAAACCCTATGTCATCGATTTAGTTTTAGAGATATGATCGTTTAAACACAAGTCGTTTTCAAAAACGCCTTATCTCTGTGATCAGTGTATCATTGTTCTAAACTGAAGTCGAATTCTAACAAACAAAATGCTTGAGTTAACACCTTAATTCATACTTAAGATAAGAAACATAACACTTGTTAGTGTTACGGTAATAAATTTAGGCACAATGAATGGTTTTGTGAAACTCGAGACGCGCCGTCCGGCGCGGCGATAAGCATGATTTATGATGGGGCACTTAGGGGTGACGTCAAGAGGCCCGTCGTGCAATTGAGCGGTTACGGCCGGCACCACACGTTGGCTGAATAACTCGTCTCAATGTTGGCCCGTTTTGTTCGTGTAACGTCCACACTTGCTGGCACAATTTCACAAACTAGTTCAATGCCGGCAGGGCCAACATGTGGATGTGCAGTGCAACACACTGCTCGCAAAAATTAAACCTCACAAATAAATAAAAACGTGTTAATCATTTTTTGGTGGTATTATTATATTAGGTAGAAAGCTCTTGATTGCTAAAGCATGGTTCGGCCATGCACATTTCTCTATTTTGCAATGATGGCATGCTTCAAAAAGCTAACAAACTTTATGTTTTCAACAATTTTTAAAAGTAGAATCCACCTCATTGGCCAACATTAACAAATCAAATAAAAATGACCATGCGGATAATTATTCATTTGACTTTAACAAAATTCATTTGACGCCCGCACTTGGTGAGTGCTGTGAAAAGACAGACACATTGCCAGTGTTTAGACGGCTCGCGAACGGCCAACGCGGAATCCTTTGAAGATATGTGAGGATGAACAACCAACGCTAGGGCCAACGTTGGCCCGAAGCTCCCATCCACACGTTGGGCGAGTAGCGCTGGGGCCAACTTTTCAGCCAACGCGTGGATACCTATCTGTTGGAATTTATTTTTGAGATGATTTAATTAATGCTGTCACTGGACACTGACTGACACTGAGACACTGACTGAACTTCAGTGACATTTTAATCTGTTTTTCTAGATGCGTGTATTTGTTTTGATTTGTGTTTTATCTTAAATTTACTTAATTAATGTTACCTGTCCCTATTTGACTGGTTTTATTTAATAATGAACGATTTCCCAGTCTAATAATGAGACCTTGAGTGAAAATGTTTATGATCTTATGTTAAGTCGTATCATCTTTATTTATTAAATAAAAACACCTACTTAAAATTATGGCTGATAAAATAGCAGGCAATTCGGACATCCAGAAACAATCAGATGCATTGTTGACGATTGAAAATGATGCAATTGTAGAGTAAGACTTTTAATTTATAATTACAGACGGAACACATTTCTGTAGCATACAAAATCACCTTCATAACAACCAAAATAGTGTTGAAGATATACTGTTTAGTCAACACATTTGTTTTATAGTTTTTTTAATCAATGTTTGTTAGATCTGTTCTGGTTAGTAAATCATTAAAAAAATATATAATATGAGTATTTTTTTTGTATGTTTCACGTTTAAACCAAACCAATTGTATGTAGAATTAAACTTAATGAATTCATGAACTGAGTCACTAATTAAGTGCAAACTTTCTTATCAACTAACATAGGTTGTATTCACTAATTGAAGGCAACTAATTGAAAATTGAAATATTTAAGTGTTCCAGGCGATTGGCAGAAAATAATAGGTGGACATTTTGAGTCACTTGCAAAACAAGGTAAGCCATCATTAAAAAATATATACAAAAAATATTTCAAATTTTGCATTTCACCAAGTGCAAACTTTTAACAAAAATTTTGCAATTTTGTCTATATGCAGTTTGAAATGAACTTAACACCACAAGCAAACTAAAACTCATTTTTTGTATTTAAAATATATATTACCTGCTTATTTCATGAAACTCATACATTAAATGTACATATTGGCCCAGAAATTACTAAATAATTTAAAAAAATAAAAATTACAATGAATAAAAATTTAAATAAATAAGATATGAGGTAATATAATTAAGTAGCTCTTTCTCATTAAGTAGTTCTTTGTTTATTTGTTTATAGCGTGTGTGTTAAATAATAATTCAATTTCACAGATCCCAGGAATAATATCGAGGGGTGAAAGGCTAATGGCGTTAAGCGACATTTTTGGAACTTTACACTAGAGCGTTTTAAAGTTTTGAAAATCGGAAAAAAAATCGTAGAAGTTCCGTTTTCTATTTAATTTAGATTCTAAATATACAGTTCTTTTTGAAATTAAAGTCCTCATCTAATGTCGTAGTTTTTAAACAAATATAATAAAAGGTTAAAGAAATAAATGTCGCTTGAGTCAAAAATGCTTGTTTGTTTATTTTTTTAGAGTAAGGAAAAAAGACTTAAGCGACGGTTGCCCTATTTTTTGGAGTAAAACTAAATGATTAAAGACACAATGGCTATCAAAATGAGCGGAAGGCTAAAAGACTCAAGGAAGTCGTCATAGTGTTTTTCGTGTAAAGCTAATAGATTGAACTACCTAGCTATGGGCGCAATAGATTACGTCTAATATGCTGAAAGGCCAATTCCATTCCTATTTAAGTACAGGAAAAGTGACTCAAGCAACGATCAATATTCTAATTTCATTGACCTAAATCCTAACAATTTTAAATTTTATTTGAGATTGGTCGTTAAAGCCATAACCAAAACTTACCCCTATCAAAATTGCAGAACACTTAACAAGAGTTTTCGTTGATGTTAGGCGAGAATAAAATAAAAAGTATAATTGAAAAAGAGTGTTTATTAGAATCAAATACTGAAACAATCAAACAGGACACATTGTTAATAACAAATAATTTTTTCTTCTTAACAAATAAATTTTTCTACACACGGTTTTATTAGCATGTTTTGAATCTAATATTGACAAATCTTTATTTTGTGCTTTGTAGGATTTGCTTCCTAAGATTAATACGTCAGAATCACACCGTTGCACACTTTTTTCCCTCATAACTGTTCGTGAATCCTTTCTTCTTCTCTTGTTCGCGGACACATTTGAGATTTCTTTTTTAAAAAATTTCCTTCTCTCCGAGTCCATCTTATGCTAAAAAGAAAAAAAAACCGATAGTAATAAATAATTAAATCATTTTTAAATTAAACAAATCGTTCAGACCACATGTTTACCAATGAAAACATTTCTAACCGCGATCTTCAATTATTTTGTATCAAATTACTCACGATTCAATTAGAATTCCTTCAAAGTATAGGTTAGTAGGTATAACGCATTTCAATTTGTGTTTATTTAACAATATTTATTCAACTACATGAATAACACAGAATTTAGAAGCTTACTTACCAACAATCTTCCTGCACGCGACTCAAAAACTACGCACACGTTTGGCCTCCCCGACGGTACGGCGCTGACTGAAGCGCCCCGCGCGAGCGCATGCCTATTATTCCCGAGAAGTTTTTAGGCAAGGCAAAGATTATAAGTAGGTCTTAAACGACATTGATCTATTGGTGTCATAGAACAATGTATTTGCTGAACATACATTTGCCACTTATTGTAGGAAAGGAGAAGTGATTCAAATACAAAAACTTTCTATAATTTTTGAATTAAGCGACCTCTTTTTGTAAAAACTATACGTCCTAATTATCTGAAAGAACCTGCTCTTTTAAATTTTCGAAAAGGCTAATTACTTTAAGTTACTGCTCTAAACATAAAATTGAGCAAAGCCAAATAATTCAAACGACATACTTTGTTTGTTTTTGATGCAGGCTATTTGATTTAAGCGACATTTGCCTAATATTTTTGTGGGAAGCTAATTGCATCAAGCGACAAGCTTGTATTTTTTTGTGGCAGGCTAATTGCTTTAAGTGACAGCAATTTGTGTAATGTGGGGCAAGCTAAATGGTTTAACCTACCATCTCCTTTAGTAATAGAAACAAAAAAAAAGCTTTAATAACCATTTGAGTTTAAAAGTGAAAAAGGAAAAACGTTTCAAGTAACTACCCATAGTATCTTGATATAGCTTAAGTCAACCATGTTATAAAAAAGGCATTTTTTTGTGTTGCTTGAGTCAGTAGCGCAGTAGAAAACAGAGTCCAAATCTATTTGCATCAAGCGACAAAAAAATGCTCAGATCTGTATGAATATTGGCTCAAAAGACGCAGAAAAATTCGCTGATTCCGAATATATATATAACTCAATATCGCTCTTGCTGTCGCTTAACGCCATTAGCCTTTCACCCCTCGATATTTACTATGATAGTAAAAATGTAACTTTAAAATTTGACTGCCACACCATTAAAATTGGCAGTTACTCACTTACACCACAAGATAAAGGTAAAAAGGTAAGCTATTACAGTAGTGTTTTTACTTCTTACTAATGATTTATGAATATCAACTTTATTGTTTATATTCTTAAAATTAAAAGTGTTTTTAATCAATTGCATAGCTTTAATCGCGGACTTTGAGCGCGGCGAACGAATCAAGAAATTCCGTAACTAAAAAAACCTTACACATCGTCTAACGTCGTTTCAGTTCGGCAGACTTCGGCAATGTGTTTGTGTGCGTGCGACTAGGCGTATCTTGCAATAGCTTTACCGCAGTATCCGAGTGCCACACGTCTTTTTCATAATTTACTTAATTTTTAGGTGATTATAAATAGTAACATTAGAATTGTAGCTCCACATTTACAAGATACCGCCAAAGATGTGATTCTCAGTATACCAATTAATGAGATAATTAGAATTCTTTACTACCCCGGAGAAGAAACATTTCCTATGATATTTATTTATTGTTTACATAAAACTGGAGTTAATATTCAGAAAGAATTGGGAATGTTAAGAGATTCAGGTAAGTATTGCACTTTTATCCCCAAATCTGTAAATGCAAAGGAGTTTTTTTTTAAATTGATTATGATCAGGAGGGCGATTCACGTGGTTACAATTTATGAATATAATATTCGGTATTAGGCCGAATATTGCATGCTATTCGGCCGAATACCGAATATTAATAAATGTAGCCGAATACCGAATAGTAGCCGAATATTCGTGGCATCTCTTGCATGAATCGCCACAAAGATTTGCTTAACCAAAGTCAAACATTTTTAGGTAAAATTTAAATCCTTTATTTCCTTTAACAAAAAATAACTTTCAGGACCTTACTACGATCCGATATCAAGAATAAATCCCCACAAACGGATAACACTGCTCCCTGATACTGTATCAGCAGATATGGAAGCAGCCTTCCATACAATGTTTGCCAAAAAATTGGAAGTGCTGAGTCACCGTGAAGCTGTTAATGTTTATTTTATGACGTGCTATAAAACCACCAACGACGAATCTAGAAGTATTGTTTATTGTAGGTACGGTATTGAATTTTATCTAATTAAAAACTATCTGTAACTATCTATCTTTTTCATACGCAAATAAATTTCATTCATTCATTCATTCATTCTGCATGCAGCAGCACTATAGGCATGATGACACCTTAAATATTTTCAAGACCATGGCGTTTAAAAAACATTGAAGTTAATACAACCAGTATATCACCAAAAAGCTGAAGAAACCAATTTTTAAACACACAAAACTCAATAAATATTCGGTCAATTGACTCCGATTTCTGATACACAATCGTGACGTCATGTACTTGTATTCCCATACAGAATCCATGGTGGCAGAACGTTTTGACAGATAATAAAAAGTATTTCAACGATTGTTGGTGTCATCTAACCTATTCATGTACCTTATCCAATAAGCATTCTTTTCAAAGAGCAAATGACAATGGTGACAGAGTTTCTTGCGCAGCATCTTCTCGGGACCCGCCCACAAATTGTCCCGAAGCTGTGGTAGGGTTTAATAGAACGTGTAAAAGTGCCCCCTGTGGGCATATTATACAGAAAATAAAATAAATAAAAAAAACTTTTATGGCATGACCTATTTTTGACTAGATTCATTAAGTCCGAGGTTTGCTGGGCGAAGACTTTGATATCATGCTTGAGCATTAAGTTCGTTATGTTCTTGTGTCATAGTGATAAATCGTTATTCTGTAATACTTAATTTTTAACGGCCCATTGTCATCCGGCCACTGCACTATTTGAAATTAAAACACACTTTAAGAAAAATGGACTCCCCCAGGTGGCCAGGTGGGACTATCTATTTTTCTTTAAGTGTGATTTAATTGTAAAGAAAGTTGCGTTGTTAATGCTAAATAATTAAGTAACTTAACACTGTACTATTTATTAAGTGTGATAAATAGTTGTTTTTGCTGACCATTTCGGTTAACCACATTTTTATTAGTTCCAGTGAGACTAGCAGCAGTCCTAGTCCTCGGCTCACTTCGTCGCCAAATCCAGATGATGACAAAAATAATAAATTAGTCATTTCTAATATCCGGCATCAGCCCGAAGACCCTGATCCAAGCTTCTCTCACAAATCCAAACGTAGAAGGCTTGGAAAAGCTAATGAAGATACCGACCAACTAAGCCTGGTTAGCCAAAGCGGTCCGTGTAGAAATGAATTAAACATAGTGATAACCACTGAACCGTTTAAAACCTTGTCTATGGAACAAGCAAATAACATACAAAAGTGTTTAGAAATTAAACTAAAGGACGATCTGCTAAACCCAGTGTTAGCAGCCAAAACGGCAACGGTTCGATTCAGACGGCAAACCCATTTCTTCGATGGAGTCCTGAACATGTGGTGTGAGAATGACACAGCTTTAGCCTGGGCCCGAGAGGCAGTGACCACGGTTGTATCCCCTATACAAGATACAACACTTGTGGTGAAGTCCCAAGCGGACGCTGAGAGGATTTTGTGTAAGCTTTTCATGCCGGATGAAGATAACACTGATGATAAACAATTGCTCAGACTTTTGGCTGCTCAGAATACCTCATTTGATATTCACAGTTGGTCGATAGTTAAGGGAGAAAGGCAGTTAAGTGAACAGCCAGGAGTTGTTCTGTATCTACGTATCCCGAAAAAAGACGTTGAGACTTTAAAGACACAAGGCAGAAGACTTTACTGGCTAATGGGTAACGTCTTTATAAAAATAGTGAAGGATAAATCGGTTATACTCGAGGCTATGGCCATCAAACAGGAACCGACAGAAGAGCAAGAGAGCACCATAGAGTTAGAATCGAATGAAAATGTCTTGGCTGGTAACACAGATTTGGAAATAAAGGAAGAAGTTCTAGATATAATATCAGATGATGATGATATCATTCCTGTTGAGGATCAAGAACAACCAATCGAGCAAGGGGAAACACCGAACACGTAGAGAAAAATAATTATTTAAAAAAAAATGTTTTTACTTCTTTTTCTCATTTACTTGACTACTGCGAAAAGTCAACACGCTGAAAATAATATTATCTATCTGTAAATAGAGACATAAATTACTTCCCTAAAAGTACCTACTGTAGATAATGGTAGATAATAATATTAAAGTGATACATTGAAATCGATTATTCAATTGATATTTTTTCTCAGCACTAGAATTAAGAAAAATAAACATTGGTTGTCAGAAACAGCTGATTAATCACTTTTTGTTGAATGCTGACGTTTTGTTTGTTTTGAATTTGCATTTTGCCATGTTAACAAATTCCAATGTCCAGTAAAACTAAAATGAGAACGACAAGAGAATGGTTCATCGAAGCTCCATGGGGTAAAATTGCACGTAAGTACCATATAACTGGATTCATAATATACACTTTTGTTTTGACTAAGCCATACGGCCTTAGGTATCGTTTATGTACGGAATGAAAAAAGCTGGCAGCCTGCGCCGATTTTCCAGCACTTAAAGGCTCTGCTACTCATATAATTGCTAAGTAAGCAGCTTGAAACAGGGTCTATTTTCAGAATAATATTGCCATATGGAGGTGCCACTACTGACCAGTGCGTTTTGTAGTTGATTATCACAAAGTATAAGAGACCACCGCGGCTGTCCAAAACCAAAGCCTAGCAAGTACATCTGAGTTAATTATACAGGAGAAGACATGAAACATTTTCATTTGCCATTTAGAACAGAATTCATTTTTTATACCTATACGAATAATTATAAATTGTTTTATTTTACGAAATACCTAGTTAAATTGAACATCAGTGCATTTGAACAAGTTTTATGTGCCTTGCTAATTACTTCTTTAGATATTTCAAGATATCCATGTCACTAAACCAATAGCAAAAACCTAGTAATATCTCCACCTGGGTTTTTGATTTGATTTCTAGAAAAGGACTGTTTTGAATTTTACATTTTTTTTTACTTAACGTCGACTTTCATCCTATCAAGCAGCATAAAGATAGTGAAAAATTCAATTAGTTTGAAATAAAATGGTTTAATTAGATACTGAAAAACATAATCATCTTAGCACAATTGAAAATCATATCTCTTCTGCCATTTGAAAATCAATTAACTCGTCATTTACAGGCTTTTGTTTCCAAAACGCTTTTCTAGTTTCAGGCATTAAAGGCACCAGTTTGGCAACAATGACATCCTTCTTTCGAGGAGGAATGCCCCGAGAAGTAGATTTTTCTTCAGGAAGTCCAACTACTTTATACTTTTTATAGTTTAGTGAATCAGGGGTTACTGCGGAAATCTGATCATGACTGAAGCTGAAAAAGAGTTATTTTGTTCTTACTTTTTTGCCACTAGACGTGGCATCCTCAGGAGATGTTGTGGCTTCGACAGATTAAGAGTGACTGTCACTGAACCTATCGTTTTTTTTTGAATTGACTGTCGCTGAAGCCTTTGATGAAGGCTTTATCAGCTTAACCGGGCAGACGGCGGGCGCTTAAGGCGCAGCCGCCGATATAATTCGCTTCAGTGGTTACGACGACGCCGAGCCTGAGGAACCCTCGTACTCAGAGGACTCAGACTCGTTCGCGACGTGTTCCTTACTAGAGGGCTTGATTGGGCTACTAAGGGATTTGATCGGGCTACTAGAGGACTTGATCGGGCTAATAGAGAACTTGATCGGGCTAGAGGACTTGTTCGGGCCTAGTAGAGGACTTGATCGGGCTGAACCTATCGCCTGGCGCACCGGCCTTTTATACTTGCTTGCACTACTGAGGAGACGTAATCGTAGTAACGGAAATTTGTCATTACGAATTAGCGATGTTTTGAACAGCGTTGTATTGTATGCTTGCTGTTGGTCATTATTACTAATATATGTCACAACGTATTTCAAAAATATTAGAACACCATAACTTACGTACAGATGTTAACACTAATAAGTCGTTAAGTATCCTGTGTAACGGATAAGATAAGATTGATCTTTCCTGTATGTTTCATCAGCACATTGTATTTTTGGGTATTTCATCTTAAAATCGTTGTGCATTTCTCGTTCTGTTAGTTGAATACCCCTCCTTACCTCGGGCACCTATTTCACTCTGACTTACTATTATTTGTTACGGACACGATTTGTTAATCACGTTCTATTCTTCAGTATTTTCGTTAAACAAAAACCTAGTACCTACGCGACAATTCCAAGTTTTAAAACTTAGTAAAAGACTATTTAAAAATTCAAAAGCCTAGTAAGTTCCATTCGCAAATTCAAAAACCTGGCATGTACCGTATTTAATAGGTTTTTGTACTTGTTAATGATGCTTACTAGGTTTTTCATTTTGTAATCTCCGAGTAGGTCACTTGCTAGGTTTGTACATGTCCATAACTCTTGATTCTATTTAAGATAGAAATACAGTTGTTATTGCCATAAAAGGGAATTTTTTTTTTGGAAATATTGAATTATGAAAACGTTTTTGAAAACAAATGACTTTGCTAGGTTTTGGTTTTGGCTGCGCTGGTTAGTAGCGGGCAGTAACGTCATATAAGTAAGGGCAAATCAGCACAGCTTTCTTTCTTTATTTGTAACTAGCGGTCGCACGCAACTCCGTCTGCATTTTTCACAAACACAATCTGTCTAGTGGTTTGGGCTGTGCATTGATGATAGATCACTATGTCAGTAAGTGACCTTTTTTTTTGTTTCAACGACCACACTAATTACCTAGCCCCAAACTAAGCGTTAGCTTGTGCAATGGTGACTACATAACAGATAGAAGTACTTAAATACATTTATAAACACCCTTGATTCAAGTACAAATGCACACTTTTGCCTCTAGCAGGATTTGAACACGCAACAGCTGATTTTGCAGTCTGCACCTCAGAACAATAGACCAAAGCTGTTGTCACTTTGTGTTTTATATATTTAGAATTGTAGTACACCATAATTGTTTGTATTCATTTTGTTTGAAAACTACTCCTTAACAGATGTGTTGCCTGATGAGGCAAGGATAAACTCAATGGTTTTGATGCATAATTGCATATTGTTTTCAGTGTTATAGACCATCAGTTACATATAGATAGTCAGTAGCGCAGTGGATTCCAATTGTGTGCTTACAACTTCAACCTAAGAATAAGTGCTGTTAGTCCTGGTTTAAAAGTTATGAGTCTTTAAGCCTGGTTAAAGGCTCTTGAGCAGCTTAAAACATCTGATAGTAACATTGGTCACTTACCTTACAAACAACCCCACTACTGCACCGCACTAAGCCCGCATGGTGGCTAGTATCAGGTCATAGTTGAGGACAGGCTTGTTCCCAGCAGTGGGATGTATTAAAGCTCAGTGCGTGAGAGAAAGAGGAGTGCTACCTCTTTGGGTGTGGCAAAAAAGGTAAGACTCAGTAGTTTCCCAGTTGCTACTGCATAGCAAAAAAACAAGAACTAGAACTTGAGTCTTTAATGATTCCCATAAGCCTAATATACATCCCACTGCTGGGCACAGGCCTCATCTACTATGTGGTGGTATGGGCCATATTCCCCACATGGGCTCACTGCGGATTGGTGGAGGGGTGTTGTTTTAACTTGGAATTCTATGCCTTGCATCGGCCTACTATACATCCTACTGCTGGGCACAGGCCTCACTTACTATGTGGTTGTACAAGCCATAATCCACCACACAAGCTCAGTGCGGATTGGTGGAGGGGTGTTGTTTTAACTTAGTATTTTATGCCTCACATCAGCCCAATATACATCCCACTGCTGGGCACAAGCCTTGCCTACTATGTGGTGGCACAAGCCATACTCCACCACATGGGCTCAGTGCGGATTGGTGGAAGGGTGTCGTTTTAATAATAATAATAAATAAATTGTTTCAACGAACACACCAATTACCTAACCTCAAACAAAGTGCTAGTTTGTGATATGGTGACTAGAATAATGGATAGAAATACTCAAATACATTTATAAACACATAAATAGGTACATATTTTATGTGTTTATAAATGTATTTAAGTACCATGTAGTTCTTTATGTGTACTTACAGTTATATCATGGGGTGATCCGTCTGGTACACCGGTGCTGCTAGTGCATGGCCGCCAGGACAGTGCTGCCACATTCATTCCACTGCTAAAGTATTTGCCACAAACTTTCAACTATGTCGGCGTTGATTTGCCTGGACATGGACAATCTGATGCTTTTCCAATTGGTAAGTAATATAATATTCAGGCAGAATTGTACAAATATTGTTTAATCTATTTTTTTTTGTATTAATTTTTTTGTAAATACTGCAATAAATAATTTTTTATCTATTTCCTATATCATCCATTCATGATTGACTGGATGATATAGGAAGAAATAAATTCATTCGAATCATGCCAATCCACGCCCACATACAATTGGTTCTTACTGATCCAATCGACTGTGTCATGCCAATTGGACGATAGGAAGTATGGTGTATGGCCAGCATAAATTTAAATCTCCAGTCAAATCTCGGATGCACTGCATTGAGTGATTCACACATAGAATAAAGACTTGCATGACTCAGAGCCCCTTCCACGTCTTTTCTACCTTATGCTGGCTACACATATGACGCAACCGATTGGATCACTTACAAACTGTTCGTGTGCGGGCCAGGAATCGAATTAGGTACAGTTGCGATTGTGGATAGTGTGTGGCCAGCATTAAGCGTATCACAGTAAAAGTTGTTGGGCTATGAGATGCACAAAAGAGTGCTGGAAATAATCGAAATGATTTTCAGGTGTGATGCTCACGCGGTTTCATTTCCTCGCAGCGGTTGAGTATGCTGTGAAGCACCTAAAATGGGAAAAATTTATATTCATGGCCCACTCCATGGGTTGCGAACAGGGTAAGTATTAATTAATAGTTTTTAAACTTAATCTAGCTTTAATTTGGACATCAATATCACACCAGATCCAGACGTTTGGCGAACAGTTGGCCGAAAACTTTGTTAATGACTTCATTTTTTTCTAATGACCAATAGCGTTAGTTTCGGGCCAATTGTTCGCCCAACGTTTGGCTTTATCCAAGTTTTTAGAGATGATTGACGTGTCATAAAAAATAGAAAACGTTTGAAATTATTGCGTTAAAAATATATATGAAAAATATCTTTATAATAAATAAATATGACTTAAACAAAAGACCTTAAAACAGCTGTATAAATGTTGGTGATAAAAAATTGGTTGCCTGTAAAGTCGGTATACGGGCGAAAGTTTTACGTGACACCGACTTGAGTGGTAAAATAATTTTAATGTGAATATTCATTCGTATAACATGAACCGGTGTTTATGCCTATCTCTCTCACTCTCTCTCTCTCGCTCTGTCTCTCTCGCTCTTAGGCGGGCTAACTGTGCTCGAGTGGAAGGGACGCGTGCCTTTCACTTTTTATGTCTGTCTCACTCGCTCTTAGGCGGGCTAACCATGCCCGAGTCGAAGGGACGCGTGCCTCTCACTCGCTCTCATTGTGAGCGCGGAACGTGAGCGGAGCAGCGTAACGCAGTTTCTTGAAGTGTCACCCGGCAAACCAATTTATAAGACGTTGTCACGTCAAAAAGTTAAAACAATGCTACTATTCAAACTAGCAATATAAAAATGAATCAATAAATGTGTTTGCAACAGCGCAAATTTCGAGAACACCTGAATCGATTTTGCAAAATTATTTTTATAATATTCCTTGAAGTAGGGGAGACCGAGGGGTGTTGAAACAATTTCGACATTTTGTTTTATATACCAAATACTATAGATGAAATCTCAACATATTAGTACTAATCGATAGATTATTATGTATACTTACGAATGGTGAACATAAAGAGAGTGTAAGCGTTAATTATAGTGGTGAAAAATCAACTTAAGCAATTAACTTGTTGCAACTCCCCTCATACCCAGGAAAGATAAAACGAAGATCAAGGAGACTTGACACAATGTGAATTGAGATATACCTACCTAGTTCTTTAAAATTTATCTGACGATAATAGCATTTAAAGGTATGAAGTAAAATAAAACGTTTTATATATCAATCAACTTTTTTATTTATAATTAAGTACCTACTTAGATAACTAAAAATAATCAACTCTTAAAGTAGTTTAAAGTGCCATCCATTACATCCATAAAACTTATTAAAATTACAGTCAGTTAAACAAATGAGCAAACAAAACGTTTTACATTTATAACGTATTATATTCAAACACCTTTACTTTAATATAACAATAAAGAACTTTCAGTCATTTCTTAAGTATCATAATCAGTCTTAATCTATGTGATTCCCAAGGGCATTTTCTGCTAGTGCTATGGTAACCAATGTCCCCCTTTCTGCAGAAGTCATGGCACTTATTTGTTTCTGTCCTCGTCGAGCTATTATGCGGTCTGGTTTCTTGTAACTTATATTTGTCAACTACCGAGGTATAATTTTGAAAAAAGAGTTCCACATTAGCTCTATTGAAACTTGTAGCTCGAGCGATACTTGTAGGTTGAGGTAGTCTCAGAGAAAGAACGACGTTTCATAAAAGATCGAAGCCAAACCTCCCCAGCCATTTCATGCTTAGTCCAAGAAGAAGGAATTTTTTTTATTATATTCTACTGCCAACCTATAGGCTAAAATCCTGGTCTCCTTCGTTCTAAGGCCAAAGTTAGCAGCAGTATTTTCAGGATACCCCATCGTTGGAGGAGTCATCGTTTCTTTAGCCTCATAAGCAGATTTTTTTAATATACCTGTAGAGAGACGTATGGTTTAAGTTGTAACTGGCAGCCGCATCACGAAGACTCTTTTGACGCCAGGTTACCTCTTCTGCTGCGAGATCATAAATATCGCGACTTGCCATACCTCGGTCGGTCTTCCTTTTGTAATCGGTAGGCATGCTGAAACAAAATAAAGGAAATAAGGGAATTAAATAACAGTATAAACGTTTATTTAGAATGATCAAGTGGTCAATAAAATAAAAAATTTGTACATTAAAACTTGTAAACTTCTTTGCCGACCGATTCTATTTTAGTGCCAAAACAAAGGTTAAACAATTATGCTTTAATACCCAAATGAGTTTCAAAATTACAAATAAATGCGAAATATAAAGTTTAGAAAAGGATGAATAAGATAAACTAAAGACGAGGGTAGTTGAAACAGTCTGTTTCAAATCTCCTCGGTAACAAAATCCATCCAATGTGTATTCAACTTACAATCAAGTAGCAAATACTCAGAAATCAATGGTACTAAGTCTATATAATACATGGTAAATCAATAAGCTTTCGAAACATACATAACGTAAACCATAATGTGAAACCAATACCAACTTATAGACATCGTAATAAAACGTTAAAAACTTACTTTTTACAATTTTTATCACATGTCACGCACAACTCCACAACCGCGCGCCTAAGGCCTATTCCTCATGGTCAGGACAAGGTTTTCACATAAAAAAAGAAAATATAGTTTTTTTTTGAAAACAGTGGGCAGGACAGCATCTGCCGTGTTAAGTGGTTTCAAAAAAAGTGGCTGATCCACTTTTAGGCTTCATGTACGCCGGAACAGCACCGGCGCCGGACCGAAACCGTGCGTACCTATACGAATAAATCGCGTTGGAGAGCCGGACCGACACCGCATCACGTACTCATTCATCGTGCCGCCGCCGTAAACATGCGGTTACGGTCCGGCGCCGGTGCGGTTCCGGCGTTGTCTAAATGAAGCGTTAGCGTTTGTGTTTTATGCATTCCTTTCTATGACCCTTTGGTGTAATGGTCAAGAAGTTGACTATTAATCAAGAGGTCGCGGGTTCGATCCCCGCACTGTACAAACATGTTTTGTGCATGAACATGTCTGTTTGTACTGGTCTGGGTGTTATACAGGGTGTAAAAAAACCTTACCGAAGCCGTCAACCACGCGTTCAGTACTTACATAAAATAAAATTTTGGCTGGGAAACAACTTTTATTTTTGACATCAAAAAAAAAAATTAATTCTAACCCGCAATGTACAGCGCGCACGCGGAAAAGTGACCGCAGGGCATGTTGCTAAACTTGCTATACGCCGCCGCGACGTGGTTCGGGTCGAGTGTGCGCTGTTCATTGCGGAGTGTGCCATTTAGAGGCTGTTTATGAAAGAACTAGTGAACATTTGTATCATGTTTCTTTGGAAAAAGTTAAGTTATAACGGACAGAAGACATTTCTGTAAAAAACATCAAGTTTTTTTCAAACTTTAGCCATCAATACCTCAGTAACCGTTAACTTCCCAGGTATGGTGTAAATAAAAAAATATATGTGGTATTCGGCTTCGGTAAGGTTTTTTTTACACCCTGTATGTATTTATTTAAGTTTATTTGTAATACTACTGTTGATTCTGGTATCTGTAACACAAGTGCTTTAGCTAATTACTACGGAGTCAGATCAATGTTACTCGTATGTGCTGTTGTTACATATTTATTTTAAAAAGTAAAAAAATCCCCTAATATGATATTTTTTTAATTTTAATTGCTAAAAATTCTTGTTACAGGTTTATTCTTCAACGTAATACATCCAGGCAAAATATCAAAATTCATATTCCTTGACAACGTGCCGTCTCTACAAAGGTTACAAATACACAACTACGAAGAGTACTACAAGATGTTTTACCACGAATACTATAGTAATTACAAGAAGTATAATAACGACGACAGAGTGTATACTAAGAGGAAAGCGTTGGATACCGTTATGAAAGCGAGAGGCTTGAACGAGGAGCAAGCGGAGATTGTTCTGTCGAGGAATCTCAGAAAGATTGGAGAGGACTTGTATAAGTAAGTATTTTAGTACGAAAAGACATTAAATAAAATCTTTTCGGCTCCGTTCGGGAGCTACAGTGCCACAGACACGATACACAAACTAAATTAGGGTGAAACTCATAACATATCTCTTTTTCGTCGAGGGTTAGGAATAAAAAAAAGCCTGGTTTAATAATTTATTTTTCACTTCTCTCTCATGCTCGAAAAAGTACTACTTTATGCAGGATCTAGGCGACATAAAGTTGAATTTTATGCACTTGTGCATAAAAGTAGCTTTTTAAATGTGTCTACACTAAGGCAGTGACCATTTAGCCCATACAGCCAAAAACAATTAATTGTACATGGATAAAACTTGCTAATTTATAATATTTCCTTCCCTATTTGCATTTTTGATTTATAATAAGATAATACGAAAAAGAAACTAAACATCAAAACGTGTTTACCACAAAAAAAAACATTATTCCAAAATAATTTAAGAATAGGCTGTATATTTTTTTTCTTTGCCCGAAAATTATGCAGGAAAATTAAAAAAAGTAAAGTAGCGGGAAAGAAGCCGTGAATTTTTCGTATTGAATTTTCTCAAATTATTGTTGAATTGGCTAAGTTTTAAAAATGTCAAGTGAAGAAGAAGATTTAGAACTTACTCCTAATACTTTAATGGAAATAAACGCACAAAAAGTGGTGCAAGAAATATTGCCGCCAAAATCTCGGCAAATATATATGAAAACTTATGACAAATTTCTAAGCTGGCGGAAAGAAAAACAAGTGAATACATTACTTTGAATTTTCTTCATCATCTGCCCTCGCCTGCGGGCTCGGGCATATAACGATCTCGGATAAAAATGACTTGCTTTATGCTCTCGTTGTAAAATCTACTATAGTTGCCATTGCACAAAAGTTGGACTCGAGACTTGAACGCTATGAGACATTTTTAAACCAGTCAAACTTTTGGGCTAATCAGAAATAAAATGTGTGATTTGCAATAATCTTTTCAAATCAAATTAAATTAATCATTTATTTGCCAGAATACACAAAAGTATGCAAGTTACAAACTGCAGATCTTACAAATAGGTAGTAGCTGTATTCAGCCTGCACATTGCTACATTTTAACAAATCAATTAATTATAATATAATAATAATTCAACGTTGTATTTTCCAGACTCTCCTGGGACAAACGCCTCAAAATACCAGCGTCCCAAAACTACACACCAGACTACTACTACCAGATATTCTCAAAACACTTACCGCCCACTTTAATTGTCTCTGCTTCTAACAGCTTAGAACCGAACAACCGAATAAGAAATGAAATAGCATTAGAATTAGTTAACCGTCTGCAAAAAAGCGCCGAGTGTTTCGTCATAAAAACAGTGGCAGGTGGTCATGACGTACATTTGACCGATCCGGAGAATGTGGCGAAATGTATTCTGGAGTTTTTCAATGTGAGCGTGAAGGCTAAACTGTGAGGTATATATCTGTGGTGTCTGAGAGAAACCTGATAACTCCATTTTCGTAATTTTATAGGTTTTTTTAAACACCCTGAGTATTCCACAATGAGTGCTAAATGCAATTAGTATATATTGTTAGTATTATTTATTTCTATTTTGGCAAAGCTAAGACGTCGCGTCGTATTTAGAGTGAAAATTTTTTCAAAGGAATTATGTTAATTATATTTATGAATAAATAAATAAAATAAATCTTTATTAACCATCTAGGTAATAAAAATAAGTCTGATATTGTAAGTGGGGGACTTATATGTCCTTGTTGTTAAGACTTTTTGAATTTGAAATAAGTATTTTAAATGTTTTATAAAAAATATTTATATTTCACATTGTATTTAATACAAATAAAATTTTCGTTGACAGTTTATCTTTAATTCAAAAAAATATATAACGTATCTTAGGTCGCGTTCACTTATTTTAATATCAGTTTTTTTTTACTGGAGATAGTATTGACACAGCACAGTACTGATTCGATAAACTGCTGCGATAAGCCGTAGAATGTGTAAACTCGCTTATGCATGTGGCGACCTCTACCGTTCACCATCACAAGCCCATGCCTAACGATGGCAAGCACGACAGCGAGCGTTGATACGGCTGCATAGGCTAGATGGCGCTGTTAGCCTAGTACCGCACATGAACCGCGACATATAAGATTTAGATTTTGAATAGTATAGATCAAGATAATGTCTATCGGACCTCGGTCCCCGACCATCCCGAACACCCGGTCGGTATGAAACGCTTCCCATTAGCTTCCTAACTCTAAATCAGTTGTGCCAAATGCAACTACATACGTTAATAACATACATTGAAATGAGACACTTTTTACGGATTATTTCGCGATTTATTTACATTTTATTTTAAACTGACGTTTCGGACCGTTTGCAGCGTCCGTGGTCACAGTGAAAAGTGTCTCATTTCAATGTGTACTGTTCGCGTAAACCGAAGAAACAAATCAATAACGTACATGTTGGCGACGCGCTCAACATTCATCAACATGTTCACAATTGTTCCAATTTGTATTTGCTAGTTTTGGTTTTTATTATTCTGATTTATAATAATAATAAATAAATAAATATTTCACAACAATCCCACCAATGCTCTAGTCCCAAATTAAGCTACGAGGCTTGTGTTATGGATACTAGACAACGGATAAACATACTTAAATACTTTTTTTTTATAAATACATATTATACATAGAAAACACCCAGACCAGTACAAACACACATGTTCATGCACACTAATGTTTGTACTGTGCGGGGATCGAACCCGCGACCCTTGGTTTTAGAAGTCCGACCAGTGGACCACTGCACCAAGGGGTCGACTCGTCTTATGATTCCTCTTTGTGTCCATCAAGTCCTGGCCACTGTACTCGTATGTCTAGTAATATGGAGCGTGTCACCTAATTAGTCTATGGTTTAGTTCAAATCGATCCACGAGTGACACCGCACGTCGCAACGGTGTAAGCTAATGTCTATCTATCGGAATTAGAGCTTCCATTCCGTAATTACGTAACTACGCAATTACGTAATTACGCAAAGATTTTAAACTTTTGAAAATTCCATAACTGAAGGGTCGAATTCCGTAATTACGTAAGTAAAGAACTTTCATAAAATCAATGAAATATAATATGACTAGCGACCCGCCCGGGCTTCGCACGCGTGTTAATGGATGTTATTATACATATAAACCATCCTCTTGAATCACTCTATCTATTAAAAGAAACCGCATCAAAATCCGTTGCGTAGTTTCAAAGATTTAAGCATACAAAGGGACATAGGGACAGAGAAAGCGACTTTCTTTTATACTATGTAGTGATATTCATTATCATTATTTCAATCCATTCAATCACACATTAGCAACTTATTAGCAACTTTCCAACATTAAACATTATTCTAATCAGGACCTTTGACATATAAGACAACCCACCTAGCCTACACTGAAACTGAATGTTGGCGGAAGCGCGGAAGCACAGACAAAACTCAACTCGTCTCCAAGCCAAAACATTTAAAAAAATAAGCAATTTTTTCCCCGTAAAGGAAAATTTCACTCCGGTAAATATTAGGAGAGCTATTCTTGAGATTCGAGCGATGAAAACGTATTATTTAAGATCAGTAAAACCTTCCGCTAACAACTTTATTTTGCTAAAGTATATATGCGACTAAGCTATCTGAATTCTGAATCGTAAACTGTTTACCTACTGCTAAAGTTTATTTAAAGTAAATCAAGAATAATTAGCTCCTATTCGAACGATAATGTTTTCGAGTGATCTCAAGAATAGCACTCCTATACTTCATGGTCCGGTACTTCCCCGGCGGGGATCCCCGCGTTTTATTGTAGCCTTGCATAACGTACGAAATAATGATCTTTGATATGTATGTAATAGAGTATAACTTTATTATGAATAATCCGCAGGGAAAGCCCCCCACGATCTATGTGTAAGTTCGGCTCTTTGATTTATCAAAAAAAAGTCTCATTCCTCATTTGTCTCTTATTACGTTCAAAGGTCACGCTCACACCTTGAAATTCAAGAACTGACCTGATCAATTAAGTAATTTGTTAAGTGCCTGTCATGTGTTGTGAACTATTTTAGATTTCTGTTTGTCACTGGAGGATTTTTCATTATTATTGTATGGAAGGAATCCCTACAAATATGTAAGTGCTAGAATCAAATCTATTTATATTCTACAGGGTGATTTAGATTTAAAATTACAAATGTTAGCTTTTAACTATTTAAACAGGCGAGGTTTTCATGAAGATTCACCAATAAGGAAAATTACTGTAAGAATTTTCTTAGAGATAATTTTATTAATGTTAAAATTGTTTGGATATTAATTCAGCTTTCTCACCTAAACAGCTGAACGGATTTGGATGAAATTTAGTTATATAGGTAGATAGATCATGCACTTGATTAACACATAGGCTACTTTTTACTGCGTGCAATGCCTCATTTTTCATCAACTTTGAATGCGTTGTCGTTTATGAGATCTCATTTTCAGACAGGAACACAGTCAAAATAATTGAAAATAAATTTAAAATAAATAAAGTTATCTTCGTATCTTAAAGTATCTTTGTGATTGTGTTTGACTTGTGTGTGTTGATTTTAAATAAATGAAGGCTTGTGTAATCTGTTGTGTTATTTATTATATACGAATTGTCCTAAAATATACTTACTAACTGTACTTATTGTATTGTATTACTTATAGTAGGAACTAGGAAGGGACTTCATACATGTTCCTTTGATTTTTTTAATAAAGCTTCTGTTTAATATCTTTTTAACTCTGCATTTTTTTGCTATAGTCGGTCTGTGAATACACTGACAGAATAATAAAACATCGATTTCAAAAATATCATAAAAATTACGTAATTACGGAATTACGTAATTGGACCCAAAAATTCGTAATTAGTTACGTAATTAGCATATCCGTAATTTTGGAACCCCTAATCGGAATAAACCGTGTTTTTCAGTATTTCGGTCTTTTACTCCGGTTGCACAACCGCGTGGCTCACAATACACGTTTAAACTGATCTTTAAAACAGACTTTATTGTGAACGCGCCTTTAGATTGGTTTAATGCTCATGCCAGCGTCACAATTATTTAAAAAAACAATTTTTAATTATAATTTATCTTTGGTATCCTCCTGTTACGCCGGTGGGCTAGTGCTAAAACTTTGATCGTGTTTTTCCGTGCCTTGGAGGCGTTTTCAGCAGGCTGAAATACCATTTCAGGCCGTTTCAGAGAGTGCTCTAACACATACTAGTTTATCGAAATTTCACCCAAGTTGCCGTTGTTTTCAGGCGCCTGAAACATGTTTTCAGTCCGTTTCAGGCCACCCTCTATCAGATGACGCCATAACCTGAAAACCCGTTTTCAGGCGTTTTCAGGACCCCTTATGGGCCTTTGAAGCCCACTTCAGTATATGACGTAATTTTTAGTAGGAGTGAAAGAGATAGCACGATTAGAGAGAGACAGCTATACTGAGAACATTCCAGAAAGGTGTGACAGAGACAGCACAAGACAGGGATAGCACTATGATGCCGAACATTCGAGAAAGGTATAGGCTAGGCAAGACGGCATTTGGAAGGATCCCGAACAGTCTCGTACTGGGTAGTAGGTACCTACCGAATATTCGGGAGTCCTTGACGGCCGGTATATAAGGAGCCCGGGAATGCGTCCGAGTTAGAGTTTAATTTGGGAAAGCGACGAGTAAACATCGAAGCGAAAACTGCGACAAGAAGATTTTTGAGTGCGATATAAGTGTTTGTGTACTAAGTGTTGTAACGTAAAGTGTGAACAATAAATCCTACTCTACTTCATCGGTTTAGAAGTGCATTTCAATCTAGATCCCACACCCCTAGAACGTAACATTTGGTGTCAGAAGTGGGATTGAAAATGCCGATTACTCCGCGAGAAGAAGAGAAGGAGGGGATGCAGACCCGAAGCCGCACCGCTGCTGGAGACTCTGCGGGCACCGCCGGAACGTCAGACACAGCGGTACCAGCTTCAAGGACGCCGGAGATAGACGTCAACGCCATTCTGATCCTCCTGAAAGAACAGGCTAGAAGGCAGGAGGAACAGACCAGAAGGCAGGAGGAACTGGCTAGAAGGCAGGAGGAACAAGCCAAAATCCTGCAACAAGAGCTACGGGTTCAGCAGGAGGAACAAGCCAAAATCTTGCAGCAAGAGCTACGGGACCAGAAAGAAGTCCTCCGTGAGGTACACGAAGTAGCTGCAGAGTGGAAAAAGGAGATGGCTGAGGTGCAAGACAAAATTGTGGGCGTTGAAATTAAAGTTGAAAACCACGAGAAGCGCCTCAATGGACTGAACGAAAAAGTGGAGGGCCAGGAGAATCGCCTCCAGAAGTTGGAGATCAAAGTAGCCAACGGCACCACCAGTGTATCAGGTGCACCAGCCACAGGAGGAGAAAAGTTAAAGGTACCTCCATTCGATGGTACCTCTTCGTGGGCCGCATACAAGCTCCAATTCGAGATGGTTGCTGAAGCGAATGGCTGGAGCAAGGACTATGCTAAAACGGCACTGAGTTTGGCGCTGCGAGACGAAGCTCTCACTGTTCTGGAAGCGTTAGGAAAGGAGAAGACATACGACCGTCTTCTTGAAGCTTTAGAGGCACGCTTCGGTGACAGCCATCTAGAGCACGTTTACAGAGCTCAGCTGAAGAATAGGACTCAGGGGCATAATGAGTCGTTACAAAAGTGGGCACTTGAGATAGAGAAGCTCGTCCGGAAGGCGTACCAAGGTTCCGCAGCGACTTTCATCGATGGAACGCTAGTACAGGCATTCATAGATGGGATTCGGGACTTTGAAGTGAGGGCTGCTGTACGGCTGGGACACCATGGGACCTTGAAGGATGCGCTTGCCCATGCCCTGGAGGTGGAAGCTGTACGCCAAGACTCAACAAAATCCTTTAGGGTGCGCGAAGTTGCGGCCAGGGAGCCGATTGCTCCACCTCGAGAAACTGGGCCTCGATGCTACAACTGCGGGGAAAGAGGACACATACAATCAGGCTGCCCAAAAAGATCTTGGAGGCAACGGGACTCGGACAGAACGGAGAGGCCAGCAAGCTCTGTTAGTTCAGAGCGGCATCGCAGTGGAAAGTCACATGGCAACGCAGATGCCCTCTCTCGAAGACCTTGTCCTGATGATAGCAAACACTGTTTAAGGCAAGAGGGTAAGGACTGCGTGAAGATGTTGAGGACAGACACTGTTAGCGAAGAATGGAGTGATGAAGCAATGCAAGAAGCACAACAGGAAGATTGCGATGTAAAGCCCATTTACGATTGGATCAACGCTGGGGCGCCCAAACCAAGGTGGTGTGAGGTAGCTCCGATGAGTACCGTGACAAAGAGCTACTGGGCGCAATGGGAAAGTCTGGTTATGCACAATGGCGTACTGTGCAGGAAATGGGAGTCAGAAAACGGAAAGGATGCTCATCTTCAAGTGGTTGTACCAAGAAAGAGAGTTAGCGATGTTTTAAGATCCTTTCACGACGGCGCTTCCGGTGGACACCTAGGAGTAAAAAGGACTCTGATGAAGATTCGGCAACGTTTTTACTGGATAAACTGTCGGGACGACGTGGAAGACTGGTGTAGGAAATGTACTAGCTGTTCGTCAGTTAAGGGACCACAAACACGCAGTAGAGGTGCGCTTAAAGTTTACAACGTGGGAGCGCCTTGGGAAAGAATTGCTTTAGACGTCGCAGGCCCGTTCCCGACCTCTGACCGTGGAAACAAGTACATCCTGGTGGTCATGGACTATTTCACCAAATGGCCTGAGGTATTTGCCATTCCGAATCAAGAGGCAGTCACAGTAGCGGAAACTGTAGTGACTGAAGTGTTTTGTCGGTATGGTGTGCCTCTTGAGATCCACAGTGATCAGGGAAGAAATTTTGAGTCTCTGGTGTTTCAGGAGACTTGCCGAGTCATGGGAATTCATAAAACTCGGACTACGGCCTATCACCCACAGTCAGACGGAATGGTTGAGAGATTCAATCAGACTCTGGAACGACATTTGGCCAAAGTAGTTAACAACCATCAAAAGGATTGGGACAGGCATATTCCGCTCTTTTTAATGGCATATCGGACAGCAGTTCATGAAAGCACGGCCGTAACTCCTGCGTGTGCTAATTTTGGAAGAGAACTACGTTTACCTGCAGACCTTCTGACCGGACGTCCTCCAGATGCACCAAAGACGGTTTCGGAGTATGCAAGTGAACTGCGAAACCGGCTTGATGATGTTCACAGGCATGTTCGTGAACATGGATTGCAGGCCAGCGAGAAGGTGAAGACCAGATACGACCGGAAGTCTAACCAGACGAGGTTTGAGGAAGGATCATTCGTGTGGCTACATAACCCTATGCGTCGAAAAGGAAAGTCACCGAAATTGTCGCCGAGTTGGGAAGGGCCGTACAAAGTAGTCACAAGGATCAACGACGTCACTTATCGGATACAGCGCAACGCACGTAGCCCCTGTAAGATTGTTCATGTTGATCGGTTGGCCAAGTACCATGGAACGAATGATGCTCGGGACGAGCATGTCTAAGGAGGGGGTAGTGTTACGCCGGTGGGCTAGTGCTAAAACTTTGATCGTGTTTTTCCGTGCCTTGGAGGCGTTTTCAGCAGGCTGAAATACCATTTCAGGCCGTTTCAGAGAGTGCTCTAACACATACTAGTTTATCGAAATTTCACCCAAGTTGCCGTTGTTTTCAGGCGCCTGAAACATGTTTTCAGTCCGTTTCAGGCCACCCTCTATCAGATGACGCCATAACCTGAAAACCCGTTTTCAGGCGTTTTCAGGACCCCTTATGGGCCTTTGAAGCCCACTTCAGTATATGACGTAATTTTTAGTAGGAGTGAAAGAGATAGCACGATTAGAGAGAGACAGCTATACTGAGAACATTCCAGAAAGGTGTGACAGAGACAGCACAAGACAGGGATAGCACTATGATGCCGAACATTCGAGAAAGGTATAGGCTAGGCAAGACGGCATTTGGAAGGATCCCGAACAGTCTCGTACTGGGTAGTAGGTACCTACCGAATATTCGGGAGTCCTTGACGGCCGGTATATAAGGAGCCCGGGAATGCGTCCGAGTTAGAGTTTAATTTGGGAAAGCGACGAGTAAACATCGAAGCGAAAACTGCGACAAGAAGATTTTTGAGTGCGATATAAGTGTTTGTGTACTAAGTGTTGTAACGTAAAGTGTGAACAATAAATCCTACTCTACTTCATCGGTTTAGAAGTGCATTTCAATCTAGATCCCACACCCCTAGAACGTAACACTCCAAAAACTTTTTAATATGTTCAACAACAACTTCTGGCCTATTCAAATGTGTATCATGTTCTCCATCCAAAATTACGTGTCTATGGTCTTTATTTGGCCAGCAGCTGTCATCTAGGATGTATGGGGAGAACCCATAGTATCCCTGGTCTATGGATTCGGTTAGTATTATAGAAAGGAGTGGCGTGTCTGTGGTCGTCCAAAGTTTCTGGTACTGCGCGCTGTCTATGGGTGGAAACATGACGCTCTTTAGTCGCTGGTCGAAGGTTATTCTGTGGGGCAGAGAAGAGACAACTTTATAAATAAAACTAGCTGACCCAGCAAACGTTGTTTTGCTACATAAATTATTTTTCTTATCACTCAGGGATATGAAAAATAGATGTTGGCCGATTCTCAGACCTACTCAATATGCTTACAAAATTTCATAAGAATCGGCCAAGCCGTTTCGGAGGAGTACGGGAACAAACATTGTGACACGAGAATTTTATATATATTGATAAACTATATGCAGCATACTTTTAGTCAATCTACTTCGTCTGTAAATTGTTTGAAATAGCTAAGATGTGGAGGAAGTGCGTGCAATCTCGTGAAGTATAAATGAAAAGTTCTGATGTCAATTCTAAAATATCTGCGTCTTCTCAGTGACTTTGCTTTTTTTTTGGTTTCATATTTTTTTGTAAGAACAAGGCCATTAAGTTGCGGGTTTTTTGCAAGTTTTGTAAAGACTGGGACATAACCTAGAGTTTAACACTAAAATCAAAGTCCGAAGTCAAATAGTTTAGGTTTTATGAATGCGTGAATATGACCATCTATTAGTATGGAGTATGCGAGTAAAATTTTATATGCGCGTGCACGCCGCATGACAGTTAAACGCTCACTGACTTTATAGAAGTGCTCTCACGTATCACAGCCCGCGTCCTTCAGGCGTATTCCACACATTACAATACATAGTCACTAGCATATTTAAAAAAAACACGCTTTTATAGCCAACGAAAATAATTTCTGAGTACAAAGAATTAATACAACAGTAGAGTAAAAAGCGTTGGATGCTTGTTTTATAGTTATAAAAAGAGAACTATGAAAACGACATAAAGTGCACCCCACGCGTTTAACTCTACTGTAATACAAATTCTTTGTACTTACTCAGAAATTATTTTATCTTTTTAGTTAGCAATAAAAGCGTTTTTTTTTTAAACTATAAGGATAATGGAAAACTCTTATCAAATTTTTGCTTTGTCATCGCTACTTGATGCGTGTGCAAAGTTTCAAATTAATCCGATTCCTGGAAGTTGGTGAAAACTGAGCTCAAAGATTCCGTTGCATACAGTCCGCGCTAATAAAAGCGTGTTAAAAAGGACTTTCGCGGGTGTTACGCATGCGGTACAATAACGTGCGTGATTTATGAATCCACACGATATTAAAAAACACCCGTACTGCGTGGGCGTAAAGATCTTAGCGACTGCTATGGGAGCAGTCGTTCGTAAGTATAATTTCCTTTTATCCAGCGCTCTTTTTATGTGGCGCTACTTATAAATCTACCTACCTTTAAATCAATTTAAGAAAAAAATTGGTTGCCTGTAAAGTCGGTATACGGGCGAAAGTTTTACGTGACAACGACTTTGAGTGGTAAAATAATTTTAATGTGAATATTCATTCGTATAACATGAACCGGTGTGTATGCCTATCTCTCTCACTCTCTCTCTCTCGCTCTGCCTCTCTCGCTCTTAGGCGGGTTAACTGTGCTCGAGTGGAAGGGACGCGTGCCTTTCACTTTTTATGTCTGTCTCACTCGCTCTTAGGCGGGCTTACCATGCCCGAGTCGAAGGGACGCGTGCCTCTCACTCGCTCTCATTGTGAGCGCGGAACGTGAGCGGAGCGTAACGCAGTTTCTTGAAGTGTCACCCGGCAAACCAATTTATAAGACGTTGTCACGTCAAAATGTACCTACTAATAGCTTGTAGATAAATGTTTTTATTCAATTAATGAATTTGTTAATTTGTAATTTGTTTGACATTATTTTTAAACTACTGAATTTATTATTATTGTAATCAATGTGAGATTGACATTAAAAATATTGAATATAAATTGTATATCTTATATAATTGTAAACCACATCTATTTGTATTTGCATGTCTGACAAGACAAAACATGCTGAGCATATACCTATTTGTGATGTCACTATTTGTACCATGTTTTGTGCAAATATATATTTCATTCATTCATTCATTCATAACTGTTAAATTTACCTATAAAGTCCGTCTCCTGCCAGCACCACGCAACGTTCTAAAACGTGTTCAACTGCTTCGTCGGTTAAACTCCGGGCTGCCTTCATTTTCTCGCGGATCTGAAAAATATTTATCTAAAAAATTGGTTGCCTGTAAAGTCGGTATACGCGCGAAAGTTTAACGTGATAACGACTCTGAGTGGTAATAGTTATTTGTTATACAAGAGTGCAAAGTTGCTTTTTAACCGCGTGTTCAATTTTGATGACCGAGCAAGCGAAGGATTCTAAAATTGAATCACGAGCGCAGCGAGTGATTCAAAATTAGAATCCTGAGCGTTAGCGAGGGAATCAAAAGAGCACGAGGTTAAAAATCTTTGCACTCGAGTGCAACACGTAACTTTTCATTCCACCTTAGCGAGGAAATGACTAAATGCAAAAAAAAAACCGTTGACAATCACAAGATAGGTACTTTTATTTCAGTTTAGGTATTAACTACTACATTATGACAGGTAAGTATTACAGAATAATCTTTAAATTATAACAAAATAATACTTAGGTATAATTAATAAAAATTGAAAGTAACGTTGCTACAGTTATTTAAATTGAGTGTAATATTTTTGTTGGGTACTGTAATATTGGTGTTAGTCACTTGTGTACTGTTTTTCGAGTGCTTGCTTTCTTGTTCTCGGATAATTCTATAAAATATGCCAGCAAAACGTTTTCTGAGAATGTTTTGGCTCCTTTTGCTAGTCGCCACGTGTTGAACATAACGTACTGTTTTAAATACTTCTCGCGTGATTGTTGAGGGAGAAAGCTCATTTGCGCATTAGTAACAGTTTCAGACAATTCTGTTGGCGTCAAACAAACTTCCTCGTCGCTAGAATCACTCATTTTAGTTTTTTCACTTGTTTTCAAGTTTCTTGTTTTTAAATAAGGTTAAACAATGACGTGAAAAAATGCCGCGTAAAGAACCGCCTACAAAGCAAATTGAAAAAAGAACACCAAAAAGGTTCCGAGATTGAGTTTTTAACAAATTAAAAGAATGTTGTATGATATATTTGGCACCATAGAGGTAGCAATAAATAGGTTTAATGATTTTTTTAATTCACAAATTTAGTGCACACGATGTTCTAAATTCAAATTTACTTTAACCTCTAGTGAATAAAAACGGCTTTTCCACTCAGATATTGAAGAGCAAAATGACTCTTTCCGAGATGGTGGGATGAAAATTAATTTTAATGTGAATATTCATTCGTATAACATGAACCGGTGTGTATGCCTATCTCTCTCTCTCTCTCTCTCTCGCTCTGTTTCTTGAGGTGTCACCCGGCAAACCAATTTATAAGACGTTGTCACGTCAAAATATAGTTAATGCTAAAAATTTAGTTAACTTAATTTATTAAATATTATATAGTTTAACTTTCTAATTATTTGACGACCACTTTGGTATAATGGTCAAGAAGTTGACTATTAACCAAAAGGTCGCGGGTTCGATCCCCGCACTGTACAAACATTTGTGTGCATGAACATGTCTGTTTGTACCTGGTCTGGGTGTTATGATATGTATTTATTTAAGTTTATTTGTAATACCACTGTTGATTCTGATATCTGTAACACAAGTGCTCAGCTAACGCTTAAGGTACTTACCACGGAATCAGATCAATGTATGTGATGTTGTTGTATATTTATTTATTTAACTCCCTGCCGTTTTTTTAATACTTTTATTAAAAAAGGTAAGTTATTATTTGGCACAAATACATAAATGAATGAATCTGACATTCGTCCGTGGCAATAGACCTTAACTTTTCGAATTATACGAGCGATGCTGCAGAGCCCACTTCTGTTACCTACCGTGCCACCCGACAGGAGAACAGTTGCTGAATGCCACTTGACACTTACCTATTTTTTTAAATATGTATGTATAAATAAATAAATATTTCACAACAATCACACCAATCCTCTAGTCCCAAATTAAGCTACGAGGCTTGTGTTATGGGTGCTAGACAACGGATAAACCAAGGGATAAACATACTTAAATACTTTTTTTTTGTAAATAAGTACATATTATACATAGAAAACACCCAGACCAGTACAAACACACATTTTTATGCACACCGATGTTTGTACTGTGCGGGGATCGAACCCGCGACCTTTGGTTTTAGAAGTCCGACCTGTGGACCACTGCACCAAGCGGTCGTCAAGATGTCACGTCCATTGATTTGTCTAACGAAGTGTTTGGTCGCTTCGCCAGCGGTGCATGCAATTGTAACTTGGTCTACAGGCGCTCATGGCAACTTCGCGTTGTCAATGCGTACGGCGAGCGAACAACTGGATACCGCATACCTAGACTTATCAATAACATTCCTCCTACTAAGCTAGTGAATGTCACGCAGATTTTTTTTTTAAATTAGGTTCAAAGAATATTTTCTCGGAACGTTGTAGCCTAAAATTATTTTTTGTTGTTAATATTGTATTGAATTGTACCTATTGTTTAAATATGTAATAGAAAGATAAGTAGTAGTTTCGCTTCAGAATAATTTATTGTACTATTTGTAAATTGTAAGCTCCGATAGCTTAAAGCACAAATACAAACCTTAGTGGTATTAGTTGCTATCATTATGTTCTTATGTTTGTAGTGTCTTTTTTAAGGTAAATAAATAAAATAAAAATTATTTATTGTGGTTTTAGTTGCTATCATTATGTTCTTATGTTTGTAGTGTCTTTTTTAAGGTAAATAAATAAAATAAAAATTATTTATTGTGGTTTTAGTTGCTATCATTATGTTCTTATGTTTGTAGTGTCTTTTTTAAGGTAAATAAATAAAATAAAAATTATTTATTTTGATTTTAGTTATCAGAACTTTTGCTTTTTTATTTTCTTCATATATACTTAAAATTTTATGCACCCTTTATTTGCACCAATGTAAAATAATAAAATAATTTATAAAAATCATAATATTATACACGCTAGGAGCACTTTTAGGATTACAATCTAGTTTAAGCGTAGTTCATAAAAATGTAATTTTGTAAGGGTTGTACTCTGTTTGTGTTCTTTAAATAAATAAATTTAAATAAAATAAAAGAACAGCCCCCCCCCCCCCCCCTTACAAGGAGAAAAAGAGTGGAACTCACTACCTGAGTCAGTGTTTCCCTGCATTTACAACCTAGGAATGTTCAAAGCTAGAGTGAACAGGCATCTTCTAGGTCAGCTCGCTCCATCGTAGACTCAGTCTTTGCCTCGTTAGGCTTAGTCTTGGGTCAAGAGCAAACCTATCCCAAATAAAAAAAAAAAAATGACTCAATTGAAAACCTTAAGCCATACCTCTTCAATCCTATACTTCGGAGCAGACTCGACGCCCGCGTTGCTCCTCTCGTAGTTCTCATAGAAGGAGCGGTAGGACAACCCGTACCAAGTGCTCAGGTCGCGACAGACCAGGCTGGGTGCGGTCTGCGGGTCGATGTGGACCGACCTGGTCACGGAGCCAGGGTACGCGGCGGCGTGGAACGTGCCTGTTAAAAGAGAAATCATGCAAAGCAAAACTGACACAAGTTGGTATGTGTGGTATCAGCGGTGTCACCGATTTATTGACTTCACCCAGTTTTTATATATTTTTAATATAAACAAATACCTGCCTATATTTTAAATATACAACAACATTAAATACATTGCACCCGGTCAGTGTCTACGGGCAAATTTGAAGTACCTAAAGTAAATAACTACTTTGGTGATAGAACATTAAAGAAACGGTTGCCATACCTATTGAATAGTTTGCCCGGAGATAAACGACGGGAACAACATAAAAATGTTTTTAAAAGAAAACTAAAAAGTATTTTCTATCTAACTTAACTTAGTATTTAAGATTTGATTTAGTATGTTAGAGACTCGTGATCCCACAGACAAACTATGTAAATAGTTTTGTGGGACTATTGTCATTTTAGTTTAAAACGTTGTTTGTTTAATAAATAAATAATAATAATAATCTGACTCCGTGGTAAGTAACTTAAGCACTTACAGAAATCAGAATCAACATTGGTATTCCAAATAAACTTAAATAAATACATATAACACCCAGACCAGTACAAAAAGACATGTTCATTCATGCACACAAATGTTTGTACAGTGCGGGGATCGAACCCGCGACCTCTTGGTTAATAGTCAACTTCTTGACCATTACACCGGTCGTCAGTACTCGTAGGTACATCGCCATTTGGCAAAGACGGAAAGCCGCGAAGGTTTTAATGGATTTACCCCGTGTTTCAGTGTCAGGACGAAGCAGTAACTTTTTTAGGGGGACGGGGAGTCCAACATACCACCCTGCCCCCCGTCAGTGGTGACGGTGTGTAAAATTTTTACGCCGTAAAGCATTTCCTGGCGCGTCGACAAAAAAAGGTACCTATGACCGCCTAATATACTTACTAAGTATTCCAAAAAAGTCACCATTATCCAACTTCGAACTTTGAAGAGCTTGTGCTGTGCCGAAGGTTTAGGTAGACATCTATGAATCGGTGGAACTAACCAATGCTCTTGCGCATTAAACAAAATATTTTACCCCTTACGGGATTTACAGGGTACATTCAATGAAAGTTTGGTAGTTGAGTGCAAGTCACTGCACGGGATTCGATCCGACATAACAGCTGATTTTGGGTATCCGGAACGCGAACCATTAGACCAAAGGTGTCGTCAATCGAATACAATATAACTGGTCAAATCTGAGGGTAAGGACGGCAGTTTACACGAGGGTCCCTCAATCAGGATCTTTCGACAAAGTATGTCATATCTCGATAACGAAAATCGTAGTCATGTCGCCATAGCATCTTAGCGTAGGCAACTGTCATGACCATACACATATCAAACAATAGGACAAGTTATGTAATACATTGCTCGAATATTATAGTTGGCGAAAGAGGTATAATCTTGCGAAGAAGCAATTAGTGCAAGGGCAAGAGGAAAAATGGAATCACGTGTTTTGAGGCTTTGGCTCCTAAATTCTAACTTACCAATATGGCACCCCAAAGAATGGCCCATAAATGTGAACTTCTCCCATTCAAAATGTTCTTGTACTCTCCTCAATGATGGCACCATGTCCATCACAGACATCATGCCTTTAGGCAGTCTGTCCGATCTGCCATTGCCTGTAGAAAAAAAATGTGTAAGATCTCATGCTTAAGCCCACTTCACACGCTGGGTAAGCAGTTGGCGCGAAAACTAACGTTATTGGCCATTAGAAAAAAAACACCAATAAAGCAACAATCAAATTTCGCCAAGTCAAGGTCAACTGTTCGCCTAACGTCTGGATCTAGGGTAATCCATGTTTAAATTTACATGTAACTTGTGAGCAATTTTCGAATACGCAACTTTATTACAGAAAACAAAAGAGTTATTGTAAGTCCTGCGACTTCCAGCTCTAGCTTTTTCCGGTGATGATTACAGTTGGATGTATTTTGGTTCCTGCGCTGGCGTCGTTTAGTGGAAATTTAAAGCATAATAATTCTCTTTAGTCATGGATTTCCGCAAAGTAACGCCTGATTCCATAAACTCTTAATTATGTCATATCCTAAAGTGTGATTTGATGCCTGTAAACATGCGGTGTCTGTCGAACGCCGGTACAGTTCCGGCGTCGTCGACATGAAGCCTAAGTATATACTGCCCTTTTTTTTTCTTTTTTTTCCTCGCAGGAAAACCCTTTTAAGAGCCATAACCGAGGCCGGGGGGCCTCAGCCGTGTGTGTCCTGAAAAGGATATGGCTCCGCTCCAGGGAAAATCCGGAGCGGGGACTACCCACCAAAAACTTGCGGTATCCTGTCTTGGGAGGTGACATGGGTGCTGGCTAATAAGTATACTGACCTGGCAAATCAACGCTCACATAGAAGTACTCATCGGGCATCAGGCCGATTAGCGGCCGGAATGAGGAGCAGCAGTCCAGCCTGCCGTGGCAGAGCAGCACGGGCGAGTGCGAGCGGTCACCCCAGGTCAGCGCTGGAATTTTATACAGGTTCAATAATAAATAATAAATATTTCACAACAATCACACCAATTCTCTAGTCCCAAATTAAGCTACGCGGCTTGTGTTATGGGTACTAGGCAACGGATAAACATACTTAAATACTTTTTTTTGTAAATAAATACATTTTATACGTTGAAAACACCCAGACCAGTACAAACACATGTTCATGTGCTTGTACTGTGCGGGGATCGAGCGTTTAGCAAGATCGTTATAGCCCTGTACTGTAATCCAAATTTAAATTGTTTATTTTCGTATATTTACGTCGTATTAGTGAAAATATAGATTTGTATAAAAATAATTAGGACATAATCATAAATAAGTTACTCCAAAATTAATTAATTAACATAATAAATTTGCTCAGACTTTGGGTTAGTTAGGGCAGTGATCCAGTACGTACACTATCCCATCTCACGGTCAAAAAACACGACCTTTAAAATACTGTTGGGACTACCGAGCATTCTTTTTTGTATAGAAATAATATTTTACGCATTAAAGCATGAAATCAGTCTACGTGAGCGTCGGCAAACATGCCAGACGCGCTGCAAAACCACGGCAGTCCTACCAGCACCTGGTACATATTATTGTAAAGGACGCGCAGAGCGTTTTTTTTTTGTGTATAGCTCACCCACAGCTTACTTAATACGTTTACGTTTAAAAAAAATAAAGTCGGTTTACTGACGATAGTTAAACGTGACAACGTCTTTGTCACGTTGCCTCTTTGTCGCTCGTTCCGCGCTCTAGCTTGCACTTCAAGCCAATGGAACGCCTCAGAGAGAGGTATCGCCGCATGCGTCATGTTTTTGGTGCGTGCAGCCGGCTCCATCGAATTATAAGACGTTGTCACGTCAAAAATGTCATACATTACTCAAATTAGAAGCTTAATCATGTTATGAGAATCAGAAACCACAAAAAGGTACAACAAACCCCCAGACCCTTCAAAACATTAAACATTGGTTTTCAACATTGTCTCCAACTGGGGATCGAACCCGGAACCTCATAGATGGCGGCATTTTGAAACCGGTACTCTGCCAACTACATCACGGAAGTCGCCTGTGTTATCTTTGTAGATGTGAATAACGTGATAACAGAGTAGAACGAAATTATCTGTTTAAGCTGGCCAAGACCTAGTTAAATTTCCATATTATTCAATTCCATATTACTTAATCAGATAACTTATAAGATAAGCGATAGATAAGACCGCCTAAATTGTACATCTTTCATTGTTAAACTTGTCTGTCTTTTGTTTTGTATTGTGCCTACAATAAAATGTTTATCTATCTAACTATCTATCTATAACTTAAAGCCGTAACTTAACTGAAAAAATCTCATGCCTAGCTGTTGGTGTAGTGGTGAATTGTCTGCCTTGCATTAATTACATCCGTGAGGTCCTGGGTTCGAATCCCATGGCGAGCAGAGAACTTTTTTTGAGATTTTCTGTCAAGATAGATGAATTTATCAACACTCGCAGCTCGGAATCGGGAAGTTGGTGGGTGTTACACCCCCGTGTCGCGGTGCGCACGTAAAGCCGTTGGTCCTGAGTCTGATCTCTCTCAGGTGATCATAATGTTGGAATGCCGTGTCACTAAACTTTGAGAGTGTAGGAACAGTGATTGCACCTGTGTATTTCGTCGCCAAAATCGGCTAGAAAAATATTATTATCATCCCACCAAAAACTTTACCAAATCACCAAAATATGATGTATCTTAACTCACCAGATAATTTACCCCATGGCGCCTTAATCGTTACTTCCTGTTCCGTTTTTAGGATGGTAGACTTTATAACCCTGTCATTAAAATGAAAAATAAAATAGTTAGGCAAGTTGAAATTTTCTCCACCTACATTTTCTAACGAATACTCGTAAAAGTACCTAAATAATTTGTTTCAACGAACACACCTAGCCCACACAAAGCGTTAGCTAGAGGTATGGTGAATAGGATAACGGAAAGATATAAAATACATTTATTATAAACACCCAGGGATGACTCAAGGACAAATTCTCGTGTTTATTACACAAACATTAGCCCCTAGCAGGATTCCAACCTGCAACAGCCGGTTTTGCAGTCCGTACCTCAGTGGAGTGAGCACGAACATTATCGTAACGTATTCGTGTCGTCCAAACGTCAAAACTGACAGTTTGCCCATACAAATTGACAAGTTAACGATAGGTAAACGCTACGAATACGTTACGATAGGTTTTCGTGCTCACACCTCAGTGCACATGTCTTGCCAAATCTGTTAGCATGCAAATACAATATCATCATCAAATTTTACTTTTCCTAAGTTCTCGCGTCACTTACATTTTAGTAAACAAACATTTTGTCAACTTCATTTTAACTATACAAAAGTATAAAGCACAATCACTTAATTAACTGAATCACTGAACAGCATCTACTTATGTAGTTAGTCTTCTAATTGCAGTTAGTTTCCAGTGAAGTATTTGCAAAACACGTAAGTATTTAGCACTATATTGTGTGCCAAACTACCTGTTATGATATATATCTTATCTTTCAGTACATAAACTGAACGAAAATAAGTTCGCTTCCTACTCGACTGAAATATTTGCATTTTATCTACGCGCTATGTAGGGAAGAGGTTTCAGTCAGTGCAATCCTCCAACATTCGTAGAGCAACTAGTGGACCCGGCAGACGCTGTCCTGCCCGCTGTATTCGCAATTTATCAATATTTTCTCATCGCTTGCACCTTCCCTAGACTTCCACAAATATTTCAAGGCTAAAATTATTGAAATCGGTCCAGCCGTTCTCGAGTTTTAGTGCGACTAACGAACAACAATTCATTTCATATAAAAGCGATCTGCCTACCTGAAATATATCATGGGAATGCGCTATTTTTTCGCGGTAAAAAGTAGCCTATGTCATTTCTCGGTTATCAAAATATCTTGACACCAAATTTCATGCAAATTGGTTCAGTAGTTTAGGCGTGATTGAGTAACAGACAGACAGACAGAGTTATTTTCGCATTTATAATATTAGTATGGATATCTTTGTAAGTGGCACTGTGGCAGTGGGCGGGACGACAATGCCTGATGGTAGCCTGATGTACTAGCCACTGTGTATATAATAATAATATATATTAATATATTACAACACCACATACATTGATCTAACTCTGTGGTTATTAAAGTAGCTTAAGCACTTTTGTTACAGAAATCACAAACCAAAGTAGTATTAAAAATAAACTTAAATAAATACATATAACACCCAGACTAGTACAAACAGACATGTTCATGCACAAAAACACAAATGTTTGTACAGTGCGGGGATCGATATCGCGACCTCTTGGTGTAATAGTCAACTCCTTAACCATTTACAATACACCAAATCGGTCGTCAATGTATGTATGTACTAACCAACAATTCATTAAAACAAGTTAATTAAGTG
The DNA here is from genome assembly GCA_963921415.1 of Pyrausta despicata. Taxonomy (NCBI): domain Eukaryota; kingdom Metazoa; phylum Arthropoda; class Insecta; order Lepidoptera; family Crambidae; genus Pyrausta; species Pyrausta despicata. The sequence continues at coordinate 713,830 of OY992871.1, read as the reverse complement.
TTATGTATGATATATAATTTACTGTTTCCTAGTTAGATACAAAAAATAGGCAAATGAGATACCACCCATGCCTACCTAATCAAGTCATACAATGATAGATTGTCTGTAAAGTCGGTTTACTGACGATAGTTGATCGTGACAACGTCTTTGTCACGTTGCCTTTGTCGCTCGAACCGCGCTCTCGCTTGCACTTCAAGACTTGAATGGAACGCCTCAGAGCGAGGTAACGCCGCATACGTCATGTTTTTTGGTGCGTGCAGCCGGCTCCATCGAATTATGAGACGTTGTCACGTCAAAAATTTGTGTGAAAATAACCTTTCTGTTAGGTACTGAAGGTATTTTAAAGTAAGGTTAGAAAATAGGACACACACAGTTGAATCAATTTTATTCAATAACCATCTATGTAACAGTTACGGTAGCGAGCACTTCACGGTCACATTATGCGCTATTGCCTAATATTATATCTTGAAAAAACTACACTTCGTTAATGAGGTAGAAAACACACTACGACGGCTCACATGACTCACATTTTGCGCCATTGCAAGTAGGCAGAGGCCTGAATATCTTTTATCTATAGCCCATATTTTTTTAGCTTAAAAGGAACTATATATTATATATAGTTCCTTTTCCTTCCATATAAATATTGTCATATATGTTTAAAAAAAAATTAATAAAAAAAATATATGTACCAATTGTGTCTTGTGCTAAAGAAATGATCAATCAATCATAATATTCATTGCAAGTCACACGTTACAGTTAGGTGTTTAATTTATATAATAAGTTTAATGAAATTTTAAACATATCATTAAATTTAATTATATTATCAAGCATAACTCTATGAATATAATGGAATCAAATAAAATCAAACATAACATTTAAAGCTTTAGGACAAAACTTCACAATTTATTAAAACTAAAATATTTTATGTCATAAGCATAGTGAGTGAGTTCACATTTTTGCTGGGATCTATAATACTGTGATGTGAAAGAAGTGACTTTAAATAAACGTCAATTGTAAGTAAACTGTTCGAATATTTGTCTATACTAAAGTGAAAAAATTATTTAGGCACTTTTTTAACGAAAGAGACTAATTTAACTGGGTTCTTTTAAAAAATTCTTTATAAGTTCAGCACATTTGGCTGTGCTATGAATATGTACATCATGTCCTACGTCTAAGAGAACATGTTTGTAGTTCTTATTAGGCCATGCATTATCGTTTGTCGCGAACGGATGGTGCTTGTATATGTTCATCGATTCTGTTGCTAGTATGGCTAGGATAGGAGTTTTGGATTCCGTGTAAATTTTTTCGAGATTTTCCTTAGAGAATGGCATTAGGAAGTTCGCCCTGTAACGTTGGTCGAAGTTCAATCTGAAATGAAATTATAAATATTGTTTAAATGATTTTATATATATAATCAACAGACAACAACAACCGACCTTGCATGCAGGACGACAACTGTTGGCAAAACAAGGTATTGCAGATGCTAGTGCAGCCGTAACTTAAATCGAAAATAATATCTATTTATATCACTCGGTCCTTACCTAAATAATCCATCTTCAGTACGTTCCAAACATCTTTCTAAAACATGTTCTATGACCGTCTCATCTACACCCCTCGCTTTCATGAGCCGTTGCTTCACCTGTAATAAAAAACACAGTCATCTAACGGTAATAAGGGCACAGCACACTATACTGGCACGCCATAATGTTGCATGAAACGCAATAACAACATTTTAGATTGACAATATACAGGGTTGTACAGTATTAACATATGTACTAGAGAGAAGTAATCCCGTTGGCAACTGAATAACAAATACCTATATTTGCGAGGAGAAACTGTCGTGGGCAACCACTTTTTTATATGGTCTTCGTTGCTTACGGGATTAATTATTCTCCATCATTATATTATTTCCTATGCTAGTTACCTCTTCATATGTATACTTCGGAGCAGTTTGAGTACTCGAATTAAATTTGTGATAGTTTTCTTCATTGTAGAACTCTTCGTAGCTGGAGAGGTACCATTGACGAAAGTCATCAAAGTGTATGTACCCTGGCATCGGGTCGAGTTCAACTATCTTCTTTAGGTGCCCAGGGTATACTAGGTTATAGAATTTGCCTGGAAATTGGTAAAATTTAACTTTATACTGAGCCAAATAAAATTACATTTTGAAACATCATATTTGATCATATTCAACTTACTTGTCACACCCCCAAGAGAATGTCCAATATAAAAGAAAGTATCCCATTTGAAGTGTTCCTTTATCATTAAAACAGGGTGAAGGAAATCCATGACATTGAACTTTAGGCCTTTAGGGAATGAGTCTGATAGACCGTTACCGGGCTGATCTAGACCGACGTAGAAGTATTCGTCTGGTAATAGACTGATCAACGGTCTGTATGTTGCACAAGTGTCGAACCTTCCAGGGCAGAGAAGTACTGGTGGATTGGACGGGTTGCCCCATGTTATAGCTGGAAGCGTAAAAATGATTTTTCTTGACTTTGCTGTGAAAAGTTTGGCGGAAAGGTGAAGGTCTAAACACAATACGGCGTCACGGAAAGTGCATAGCTAGAGCACAGCGGTCAGCATTTTTAGACCAGGCATGCCATCGGCGAAACCGCGGCGCGCCACCACGTTTCGTGTCTTACCTGTGGTAAAGATAATGACCTTTTCATTACCTTTGCCTGTGGTAAGACCGCCACATTTAACACACAGTGTGCAGTGTTGCCACCTCAATTTTTGAAATGGGGCTTTTGAAGAAGCTAAAAAGGGCTAGATCGTGCTAAATGGCCACAATTGCTGGAAAATAACTTTTTTAATGAGCCTTGTTTATACGAAGTTATAGTTTTAGTCCCATTTTGTTCCTTGTTTTGGCTTTAATAAGGTTCATCGAGCTAAAAATACGCTATACGTCTGCGTTGGAAGGTGGCAAAGATAGAACAATTTTTGCCAGCTTTCCCAATTTTTCCTCGAGCAATAATTGTCATTTCACATGCCTTGGAATCGGCGCGCTGTATGCAAGAAGGAAGGATTTCCGTTTGGTTTCATTGCATTATTAGGAACCAGTAAATGCTTTTATTCATGTGACATATGCTCGCGCTTTCCTTGCTTATATGTCTGTGCACCAAAAAAAAACTTGAATTTCGTTCCGTCCGTGGACGTGATGTTGCAGTGCCGTTATAGTGTTAGAAACCATTAATGCTCGTTCTTTTCTTGATCAAATGCCTGTGCTCTCGCTAGAGAGTAGTACCTATATTCCTTGTGTCTGTGTACCACATTTAAAAAAAAACTTAATTTCCTTCCGTTCCATGGCCGTGATGTTGCAGTGCCTTTATTCCAATCCCGCCAAATATAATCGTGAAGTTACCTATTAGTCATAAATTTATCATGAGTTCACTTGCCTGCTATCTTCCCCCATGGAGCCTTCACTTCGATCTGTTGTTCCGATGCTTGAATTGCGGATTTTGCTAGCCTACGGATTAGATTTTTGAGTGTATTTTAATTTATGCATGTCTTTAGCACGAAGGTGGTCTGGAAGAAATTTCTTCAAGCAATAAGTACCGAGACATGTCTGATAATTGTTTTATTTTGTTATTTTATTTACGTGTGGTGTGCACAAATGAAAAAAAAAAGGATTCTACCTTATCTATGTCATACGGAAATTGTCTGTCTAAAAAGTCCGTTTTTTGTAAGTACTTTTGCCGAAATAGTAAACCTTGATTGTCGCATAACTCAAGATTGTCGGCTCCTTCGATTGTAAAATGTACATACATCATCATCATAAATAACGATTGTAATAAGAAAAAAAACTTCTATTTTGGGAAAACCTACTTATAGTTTTGAGTTTTTGACATATATAAAAAAAAACACGGACTTTATTTTAGTAGTACCTAGCTAGCATTCTAGTCTCTACCTAGCTAGAATCTGTTTTGACAGATTGTGTATTTCTATTGTATGCTTTGAGCACTATAAATAAACTAACGAATACTAAGTGCCTATTATGTTACTTTGTTTTTTAGCATTAAAAATGCAAATTTCTTTACAATGTGAAATTAAAACACACTACTCTCGCAAGCCGGGCGATCGCTCTCCCAATTAGCACTGCCTAAAGAGCACATAAAGAAATTCCGACCTATGAGTAAGTGTAACGGTAGCTCATTGCGACTGCGGCTAGTCCAATAGTTCAATTGTGTTTATGTGTGTTTTAAATCTAAGTAAGCACTTAGTGAAATTAAAACTTTTAATTTCACTAAGTGCTTACTTAGATTTTCACGTTCAAAATTAAAAAAGGAATTCCCGGAACGCAAGGTCTTATCACGGAAGCAATACAAAAATTAGGTAAGTTTTTTTTTTCAATTCCTCACACTTCTTTCAATTAATTTTCATTCATCCCATTTTCATTTAAGTAACTTTAGTTATGTAATTAAATTTTGTTCACATAACCTAGAAACATTGGCATTGGCCTTGCCCCTTGTCTGCTTGTAAAGTTTATGTAAATCATTTTGTTAAAAAGAAATTAATTCGGTTTGCAAAACAGTGGGAAATAGATAAATATTTAGTAAAAACATGTAAACTTACGTTTTGGTTAACTGCAGCGTCGTAAGTCTCATTATTTTATTATTTTAACCTACTAGACGATAAAACTAACCTATTTTTACTTATCGTCTAATAGAAATATTACAAATTTTTTGAGACAGATGAGATATGTGAAATGATAACTACGAATTATTAGCTGTATACAAAATTACAAATCATGCCGAAATATCCCTCCCTCGCTCACTTCTCATTTTAAGTACCTACCTAGGTACTCGTTGTTAGAATAGAAACTCGATATTTATTATTTAAAAACATTCAATCTAATCCAATTGAATTCCTCAATTCCATGTATAACTCTACTAGTTAATTTTGTCATTTGTTTTTTTTTAATTCACCTGATGCTACTTCTAAATGTTTGACAAACAGTTGGCCCAAAGATTAACGCTATTGGCCATTAGAAAAAAGCACCGATCAACGTCAAGTCCAACGATTTTTTCTAAATCCACTCATTGGGATAATAGGTTTTTCGGTCAACTGTTTGGCCAATGGCACATCTTTTGTCCTGCCCTGCGTGTCCCAGCACCTGTACAAGTAAGCGAGGACCTCTACAAGGCAACTGACAATATTTTGTCGTTGGCTGAATTTTGGTCTTCAAAAATATTATATTGCTTAGGGCGAAACGATAAGAAAAAGACCTGAGTTAACATTTACTGGCTCGCTTTAAATAAAATAGTTATCTACCTATGTTTAAACGTATATGTAGTTTAACACATTTCCACATAAAATAATAAGTGTAGGTATAAAACATATGTGGCAAATGTCAGTATGCCGAGTCCCAAACGTATCTACTGAAGAAGTAAAAAACGGTTGTCACCTCTGACATTTGTCACCAACTAAACAATAGAAGAAAAAGCGCGGGAAACGTAAAACATGGCGAGCGTGTTTATTCCTCTTTTTAAGTATAAATATTCTTTGGTTTATTCTATCTGAATTTTAATTGTACCTATATGTAATACTTACTATGTACAGTGATCTAAAAGGTGTATAAATTGTTGTAAATAGTTTATTAATATAGTGCATACATGTAAATTTAGGTACGTAGTTTGCTAATATTTAGGTAAGTTTTTGCACTTCATTGTGTTGTGATTCATCCCCCAGCATTAAATTATGACACGGTAGGTGGTTTTGATAGAGAAAATGAGTCTGGAAAAGATACTGATGGTTCAGATGGATTTAACGATTGTTACACTGATTCAGGATACTCCCCAAAACCCCGCGTAAAGAGACGTCGTAAGTACTAAAAAAGATGCAATTGAAAGTTTGGTTAATTTTAATGAAAGTCCTGCTCCTCCTACTGCTTCTGGTACAGTATCTTCGACACAAGCCTGTTGGCAAACGAATAACGATACAGATTCGGCTCCATATGTAATTCATGTACAAAAGATTGCTGCACAAGACTCAGGTATCACATTCCATCCACCCCGTTGTTTTTGGCATAGTTTTGGAAAGATATCCGTTCCGTAAAATTATTAAAGGAAGTTTGAAAAAAATAGGCAGAAACAAGCTATCCATTGCCTTCTCTAACAGTGATGATGCTAATGATTTCTATAACAGTGATGATGGATGTATACCTACTCGTAGTAGCTAACGATTTGAAATGATGACACAGAAATCTTTTAAAAGTAGAAGCATAATTTTAATGTATTAGTACCTGTATAATAAGTCCTTCAGTTACATCGGTTATTCCATCCATTCCATTTCCATCGTAAAAAATGCCCCCAGTGTCTCCTTTGAAGGGGCAACTGGGAGTATGATTTTTAAATTTTGAAACGTCCCAGTATATTTTTTCCATTTGTTGTTAGAAGTCAAATGAATAATATAGCATATGTTTAAATATTGAATAAATTGGTTCTGAATTGTTCGTGAAAAAAAATATGTTGGAGTAAAAAAATCAAATATAGGCTTAACGTGACAGTATGACGATAAGCTTAGATTTGATTTTTGGCATGTAATATTAGTATTAGTATTTTATTTAATTTTTAAAATTATTTTTTATTTGACTTAGGTGCGCCGCTTTAGCGCGACTCATGCGCGCAAATTGCGCGCGGTTTGCTTGAGAGACGTAGAAGGGGGAAAGACGCGGGTGTTAGTATGGCGTTGCGCGAAGCCGCGAACCGCTTTAGTGCGCCGCTACTACAACGCGTGCCACACGAACCTTAAATGCACGCTCGTAGCTCGCGGACAACTCGCAAGCTGCACATTCGAGGGTCTCATTATTACAGTTTTTACAGATCTTTTTATTTAAAGATCTTTTACGCTTAGCGCCATTTAAATTATTATCTTCCGATAATGCATAAAGCATCTGTATCAGGCTCAGCTTGTGATCCCTTATCTAATGTGATGAAGTAGGAAGGCTGAGGAAGTAGGAAGGATGAGGAGGCTCCACCTCACCATTCATGGCAGATGAAATGTGAAAACTTAGCAAGTATCCGTTATATTTATGTAGCAACTAATAAATCTCCTCATCATCATCATCAGCCTATATACGTCCCACTGCTGGGCACAGGCCTCACCTCAATTAAGAGGTGGTGCGAGCCACAGATTACTAAGGTGCGAGCCATACTCAACCACGCGGGCTCAGTGCGGATTGGTAGAGGGGTGTGTGTAAGGTAAGAGATCAACCATACTGTCAGATGTTATTAAGCCGCCCGAGGGCCTCCGACCAGGCTTAACGACTAATATCTATCGATATTAACCGGGACCAACAGCTTTACGTGCCTTCCGAAGCACGGAGATGCTTGTAAATAGACGTCACTTGTATGGTCAGAATGGTCACCCATCCAAAACATGACCGCGCCGTAGGTTGCTTAACTTTTGGTATCACTACCAAAGCGCCGCAACCACTGCGCCACAAGCACCTCATAATAAATCTCCCGAGCAAGAATATTCCTAGCTAATAAATAAACGAGGCTTAAATTCTATTTACACTACTTAGATGATCGAGAAGTATACAAATTAATTTAAAACAAAACAAAAAGTTAAGAAATCTCGTCCGTCATCCGCGCCGTTTTACGCGCTTATCTTCAATCACTACACATTGAAATGTGCGTTTTAAATTTCACGACATCTTCAAACTCTGTTGATTTGGAACAACAATACAGCCCTATCTTATTTAAAACGTTCAATAAAATTGATCAAAACAATGCAAGTCATTCAATTGAAATCAATTGAACTTACTAATTAAATTGAACAACACTAGTTTATTTTGACATTTGGTATTTTAATGTGTGAACTTTGATCAGAATAAAACTTATTTGTTTAGAATGTATTAAATTGTAATAATAGCTGCTTTGAAGAATCAAGGTGTATTAAAATGGATATAGAATACAATGATATTGTTGTACCAGCTCCCTGGGGGAAAATTAAATGTAAGTTTTTTTGTTTAAAAAAAATAAACACAAACTTTTTTTCTCAAAAACGCAAAGGAATTAAATAAGTACAGGAAAATAAAAAAATCTAATAGCATATGACTTATAGATTAACTTACAGGTTTACTGAAAGCTAATTTGCTCTGCGCTAAAACATATTTATTATGAATATTAACAGTCATTTAAATAAGATACGTCACCTATGTACTCATATAAATATAGACCAACAACTTTGTGCGCGACGCACCTGAAATTGCAAAACAGATGCGGTAAAATTTTGAATTTCGTTTGAAGTTGGACTATATTTAGTACTAAATAAAAAAATGTTTTCATTTATTTAACGGTTGCTAACTGGTTTTAAACCTACCTGTATTGTTACTACTCCTCATTACTGCACCGTCATTACTAACCCTTGGGAAGTGACGTTATGAAATAAAACTATTCCAGTGATTGATTTTCCAGGTGCAACATGGGGTCCCCCGTCAGATCCTCCAATGATGCTCGTGCATGGTCGGCAGGACAGTGCTGCGACGTTCGTGCCGCTACTAAGACTTATGCCTGCCAACTACTTTTATGTGGCAGTCGACCTTCCTGGCATGGGACGATCTGATGAGATGCCGAAAGGTGGAACACGGCTTTATTTACGTTAATGCTGGGTTTTTTAACCATTAAATTCTGCAACTGCTGGGCAAATGATCAATAGTCTCTAGCAATCGTTTCGTATTAGTCAGCGGCTTGCCAGTTCAATAGACTTTTTTGGAAGTAAAAAAAAAACGTTTTGGTATACGTAAAAGAGATAATTAACAGACGAAAATATTTAAGTGACCAATTTGAATATGCAAATTGAACGTAACAATAAGTCATAGGTGAAATTTCCACATTTTGTGGTTACAATCTTGTAAATTCTTAACAATCTTTATCAAATGTGAACAGTAACACTGTAAGTACATAGTTGCTTACACTTATATTTTCATAATCCTATACTATAATGAACGTTACAGTCTGTCATTGTAGCATCACTGCTCTTTCTTAAGTACAATTATGTATAATATAACTAGCGAGTCGCCCGCGAACATTCGCGCGCGCATTCGTGATCATTTACAAAATCAACAACCATATAAGCTTATTCAGAATAGATCAAGTCTGATAACTTACTGCACTGCTTAGTAGAGAGACCTTTCAAACGATACTTAAACCAGTCACTTTGGACAAACCGTTGTGGAAAAAGGTGTACGGAACTTTTTTGGCTTAGACAAAATATATAGAGATTCCTATAATATAGTTAATACCTATACAAATTGCGTTGTGTTAAAGTGCAATAGCTCTTTATTAAACCGATAATTTAATAAATGTACGTCATAAGACAATATATTTTTGCAGTAGAAAAAGGCAATTGGGGATGCTTATCACGATAGATCATATGATTAGATGTACGTCATTTACACATTGAGTATCCTTCCCCTTAGCGTGTGTAGTCATGCGAATGTTTCTTATCTTCCAGGTATTATGTTATCAAGATTTCACTATGTACACACAGTGGAGTTGGTGGTAAAACACATGGGTTGGAAGAAATTTATCTACCTCGGTCACTCTATGGGTTGCGAAATGGGTTTGTTTGTATTTTTCTTTATTAAAGATGGGGTGAAGCAACTGCATAAATCGAAATCTTAGGAGTTTCTGTATACTATATTATTTCAGTTAAAATGCAAGTGTTTGTCTGCTTCGTATTGCATTTCTTAAGAAAATGACGGCAGGACCATAGCGATAATTATTTATGTTTATAAAAATAAAAATTTGATATCATTATGTAATGTTCGTAACTAAAATATTCAGGGTTAAAAATCTATTGTTAAAAAAGTTCCTATCATTGATATCTTATGTCAATGTTTGTATCTAAAACAAAGTTGGCTACGTTGTTTCTGTGCAGCAGCTCTCTTTTTCTATTTTAAAGGCAATCTACGAAAGACCAGCGCCACTGTCTCCCTGAATCTGTGGCTCATGCTGTATAGGTGGTTTTGTCAGTACTGTTAAATAATTTAAAATAAATATAAAAGTCCAGAATATGAAATGTTCTGTATGATCATTACTGCATAAAGTTTTTTAACGTGACAACTTCTTATAAATCGATGGAGCCGGCTGCACGTACCAAGAAACATAACGCATGCGGCGTTACCTCGCTCTCAGGCGTTCCATTCAAGGCTTGAAGTGCAAGCGAGAGCGCGGACCGAGCGACAAAGAGGCAACGTGACAAATACGTTGTCACGTTCAACTATCGTCAGTAAACCGACTTTATAGGCAACCGATTTTGACGTGACAACGTCTTATAAATCGATGGAGCCGGCTGCACGCACCAAAAAACATGACGCATGTGGCGTTACCTCGCTCTGAGGCGTTCCATTCAAGGCTTGAAGTGCAAGCGAGAGCGCGGAACGAGCAATAAAGATGCAACGTGACAAAGACGTTGTCACGTTCAACTATCGTCAGTAAACCGACTTTATAGGCAACCGATTTTGACGTGACAACGTCTTATAAATCGATGGAGCCGGCTGCACGCACCAAAAAACATGACGCATGTGGCGTTCCCTCGCTCTGAGGCGTTCCATTCAAGGCTTGAAGTGCAAGTGAGAGCGCGGAACGAGCGACAAAGATGCAACGTGACAAAGACGTTGTCACGTTCAACTATCGTCAGTAAACCGACTTTACAGGCAACCGATTTTTTTATTTCTTTTTAACTGGCGTGTCTCTCTTACAGGTTTATTCTACAACGTAGTGAGCCCCGGCCACATCAGTGCATTAATTCTGCTCGACCCTGGTCCTACATTTATGCGGCTTGTGCAACCTGACTTTGTGTACTACTACAAACATTACTACATACGATATTACAAAAATTATAAAAGGTGAGAACAGAAATCACTTATATACAGAAAAAAGATAAAAATAATAATATTTCGACCCTGTAGGACGAAACGTCGTATAAGCCGTTTTGGCCAAAATAAATTTTCAATGGTAAGACCATTGAAAATTTCGCGATATATCGTGATATCTGTATATTTAAATGTTAAATCCTATTTTATTCTTTTTACTTTAATATAGTATACATATTTTAATAACACTAAATTCCAGTTATAACGGCCCTGGCAGAATATACACGAAGAAACAAATATTAGCAGCAGTAATGAAAGGACGCCAGGTCAATCAAGAACATGCGGAAATTTTACTGTCTAGAAATTTAGTAAAAGTTGGGGAAGATAAATACAGGTAAGCTTACTTAGGCCTAGCTGTGAGATGTATGTAGACTAATGGGATAAGAGATTATTGATTCTAAGATTCGCTCCATAGCCTGTGCTACCATTAAGCTTAACACTCGACGAAATGTAATTAAGTAATATTAATATTTATATTTTTTTCTATTTCAGACTAACCACGGACTCTAGATCCAAATACGTTGTCCCGCAGAATTACCCCAACGAATATTACATAGAACTATTCACCCGCGTTACAGTAATGCCTCCTACATTCATCACATCTATGAGCAATGGATACGGTGGTGAAACGAGAGGAAGGGAGGGCGCTGACGAAATATTGCAAGCGATGGAAAAGAACATTAAAGTTTTTACAAGAGTAAACTTGGATGGAAATCATGATCATCATGTTACTCACCCTACAGAGATAATTGGTCCAATTGTAAAGTTTTTGAATGAAAACTGTTGGTATCTTACAGCGAAATTATAGCTTTGTTACTAAGGCCTGCTGTACCAAAGATTTATTCTCTGGGTGTTCCAAGTTTCATTCGCCTTGTTTGTATTAAATACACAACTGTGGTTAAGGGTAATGATTGCATTTAGTATTAGGTATATAAGTGATCGGTGAAGCCTCGGTTTGGGATACTACTTAGAAATTAATTTATGATTGTATTTATTTTTGTACTTAAATATATTTTACATTCTGAAAAGTATTTTTTACTGATTCTTCTGATGATGATACTTTTGACGTGACAACGTCTTAAATTAGGTTGCGGCTCGGAGTCACTCATGAAAAAGTGTAACGCCCGGTAACGTAACGATGAGTCACCGAACGAGAGAGAGGCCTGCCGGACCGGCGAATGCCTTGCGTCTCTCTCCCACTCAAACATGATCGGTGTCACGTAAAATCTTCGCCCGTAAAACCGACTTTACAGGCAACCGTTTTTTAAGTTAAATAATCAAATGTATGTTGAATTTGTTCAAGGTTACACTTTGTTTTTTTCTCTTTTGAACAAAGATTATGATGTTTCCAACTAAATTCTACAGCATTCATTAATGATCAAAACATAATTAATAGGCATGAGTATTTTTTTCGCCGAGTTTCTCCTAATTTTTGAATCGATTGAACCGATGGTAATTGAACAGTTCAATTGAAGCGAGCCACAAAGGCTTATGGTGCACATCCTTACTGTTTTGATCCTAACGTCAATGTCAAAAAGTTAGTCTAATCGAAATCGGAATCAAGTTTTTTCCTTATTTAATCTCTTACGATTCTTCAGTTTTTCGAACTGTATTTTTGTGAAGCAATTCTTATCCCCTACGGGACTCAACAATATTTTATACAATATATTAAAAGAGCTTCATTCCCGTACGAAATTCATAACTAATTCGATAGCAGATAAATTGCAAAGTATTTTTTAAAGTTTTTCAATATGCCTCTGTCCGAAAATGAGTGGTTCATCGAAGCACCATGGGGCAGAATTTGCAGTAAGTAACTTTTTTAATGGTATTTTCATAACTTACAAGCCAAAGTTTTGCTGCATAAAGCCTAAAAAGCAATCTAACCTTTAGCAAACTTATTTTGTACTTTGTACCTTTTTTGTTCATGACACAGCTGTAGATAAGTCTATACATAATTAAGTACTTTTATCTATAAAAAAAGTACAAGTGACTATCCAAAGTTTTGACTAATCTGTAGCCAAAATACAAGTATGTAAGCGGGGTATTTGTAGAGTAGGTACCTTTCCATCTTATAATACACTAGTGGATCTGCAGACGTTGTCCTGCCTGTGGATTCTGTTAAATTATCTTATCTTCTAAATATTCCCTGGACTTTCACAAATATTTTGAGACTAAATCTAGTCAAATTTCTAGCAAGACTAACAAACAGCAGTTCATTTTTATATACAAGACTATCGGACCCGGCAAATGTTGTCCTGTCTATTGCTTCTTTTTTTAATTTCCCCATCGTTGAAACCTTCTCTGAACTTCCATGAGTAATTAAAGACCAAAATTGGCAAAATCGGTACAGCTGTTCTTAATTTGTAGCAACATTTGTTATTATGTCAAACAGCAATTAATTTTTTTATACCAGTAAAAGGGATATATCTAATCACTACATAGTATAAAAAGTGGTATCCTGCTTCTGTCCCTATGTCTGTATGTATGTATGCATGCTTACATCTTTAAAATTATTTAACGTGAAAATAATTTAAAATGATGTAATGCAGTTTTATAAATCCGTTTAAAACAACTTAAAGTGGAAGGTATGTTTACGTGTATAATAACATGCTAAATATATTTTTATTTTTTTTGATTTAAGACATGTTAATTTAAAGAAACTAAGGTAAACAAGGTCGCAACTGGCCACTAGTGCTTAATATGTTAAATAACCAAATTTCACATGGGTGAAGGCGATGGTGGGAGGCTAGTAGGTACTATGACTGTATAGGTAGAATCATTGTTAATTAATTTTTAATTAAAATATCTATGTGGGGTTTGTTGACACACAATAATTTTATTGAGTATGAACAGGTGTGTAAAATAATATTATGTTGATTTAAAATAAATAAACAGTATTGCACACACAATGTGCAAGTGACAGCATAGAAAAGTATCTTTGCATCTATTTTATTCAAGTTTAAATCTTGCAATTTTTCCTGGGACTATAAGCAGATGTGTTAGAGTTGGAAGACGGTTGAGCATGATCCCCATCGGGGGCCTTTCCTCTTTTGTAATAGACACTCTTTATTTATTTATTTGCAATAGGTTTGTTCTTGACCAAAGACTAAGCCCAACAAGGCAAAGACTGAGTCTACAATGGAGCGAGCTCACCTAGAAGATGCCTGTTCACTCCAGCGTTGAAAATTCCTAGGTTGTAATTGCAAGGAAACACTGACGCAGGTATAAGTTCCATTCTAAAGGAATATATTTAGCTGTTGCCAGGTCCATTGGCATGGCAGGCCTCTTCAGGCGCTTTATATGAGCGTTTTGCGCTAGATCTTTGCATCTGAGATATATACAAGTTATATCTTACATTTTTTAAACTCATTTTTTACATTTTCGGATCCTTATTACTTCTGAACGGGAAAGTTCAAGTGCTCGCTAATTAGTGTAGAATTACAGCCAATAACCTGTAGAATAAGGCTTAAGTAGTTTGAGGGCGGGATTGTTGATTTTTATTTTAACATAACACCTTTGTACCTGTAACTACAAGTAAATATTTTGACATTTTTGAGAATTCTTAAGTGAATTACCTAAACTTTGTTATTTGTATGGATTCAAAATACCCATCATCGTCATCTTCATATAAGTCGTTCGTCCCCCACTGCTGAGCATAGGCCTCCCCCGCGATCGGTCCTGGCACGCGCCCCTATCCAGCGGATGTGCAATCATTATTATGACGACAGCTTGGTCTAGTGGTCTGAGTCCTGACTATAAAACTGGCTGTCGCGGGTTCAAATCCTGCTAGGGGCAAATGTTTGTGTGATGAGCACGAACATTTTTCCTGAGTCATGGGTGTTTATACATGTATGAAGTATTTCTTGACTGCCTCGTTGGTGTAGTGGCAAAGTTTCTGCGTTGCATCCAAGAGGTCCAGGGTTCGAATCCCAGGTCGAGCAAAAATTGTTTCTGAGATTTTCTGTCATGAATTTCTCAAAAACAGCTCGGAGTCGGGAAGTTGGCGGTGTTACACCCCCGTGCCTCGGAAAGCACGTTAAGCCGTTGGTCCTGCGCCTGATCTATCTCCGGTCATGTCGGATTACCGTCTCACCGAACTTTGAGAGTGATGGAACAGTGAGTGCACCTGTGTATTGCGCTCACACTTGTGCACTATAATATCTCCTGCGTAGTTGGCTGATCTCTGTTGAGATTGGCCGCCGTGGTCGGAATCGGCCAGGAGGACTATTATTAAGTATTTCTATCCTTTATCTTAGCGACCATAGCACAAGCTAACGCTTAGTTTGGGGCTAGGTAATAGGTGTGTTCGTTGAAATAAAAAAAATCAATTAAAAAAAATCCTTCGAGCAATGTAGCTTCATTTAGTTTTCCTGCGTATCTCTTTATTTCTGATACGATCGCGCAGGGAATTGGACCAAGCATTAACCAAAACATGTTTGTTCCAAATTTCACAATTACCTGTAGTAGATACTCGTGTAGGTACCTTAAAAGTTACATAAGTTATATCACAGTCCAAAACTGTATGAGGCCTATCAACAGAATTTGTTATCTGTTTAAAACTTTGATGTTTGTGCGTGACTATCTGATGGTAAAATATTTTATGACTAGATTAAATCTTTTGTCGTAGTCGTTTGATTGTATAATGTAGTGTTTTTGCACGATATACCTGTTTGAACAGCCTGTTAAACGCATAGTATGGTGGAATGTTTTTTTTTTTAATAATAATAAAAAATCTTTATTGCTTACAAAACTAACATTCAATGAGACAAACAAACAATTGGACATGACAAAGCAATTAGAGGTGGCTCAGCATGTGCTAACTTGGGATATGATCCCAAGCAGCGCTGGTTTTCAGCCACACTCATCTCTCCATAGATGTTGGGTGAGAGGTAGGTCTTGAGGGCTTTCTTAAAAGAACAGGAAATTTAAAAAAAACAATGGATACATATAAAAATATGGAAAGAAGAAACATTGTTGAGGAGCACTCCAGCGCGCGCGCTGGTGTGTGTGTGTGTGTGTGTGTGTGTAGTAATTTGTGAAATGTGTGTATGTTACTTTGTATAATTCATGGTTCTAATTTCTATAGTCTGAAAGGGTTTTGTTCCACTTTTCTATCCTTCCTTCATGCAAATTGGTTCAGTAGTTTAGGCGTGATTGAGTAACAGACAGACAGACAGACAGTTACTTTCGCATTTATAATATTAGTATGAATTACCTTATTCACTGACTAAGCTTCCATTGAATGTACGTATTTGAAATAAATTTTCCGACAGGTTGAGAGTCAAAGGGTTTTTACTCGGTTAATGAATACATAGACTCTAAGATTGACAGTTTCATTTAATAAATAATATATATTGTAATAGGATTTAATTTTAATTGTGTAATGATGACCTTGTATTGTAGGTATATGTTTTTGCTATATTTGAATGCTATACCGTATTATGGCTGAATATGTATGAACTTTATGTCGTTTATTTATTATCTGTCAATGTACCATTTTCGAAAGCAAATACATTATTCTGATTCTGACTAAGATAATATGAGAATCGTTCCAGCCGTGTCAGAGTAGTTCTGCGGCAAACACTTTATAATTTATACATTATAATGTATATATATAAAATTCTCGTGTCACAATGTTTGTTCTCGTACTCCTCCGAAACGGCTTGACCGATTCTTATGAAATTTTGTGAGCATATTGAGTAGGTCTGAGAATCGGCCAACATCTATTTTTCATAGCCCTGAGTGATATGATAAGGGTTGTCCACAATAATTTATATGGCAAAACAACGTTTGCCGGGTGAGCTTGTAATTTTATACATTAGACTAGCTGACCCAGCAAACGTCGTTTTGCTATATAAATGTTAAAGGTGGACAACCCTAATCACTAATGGGGTATGAAAAATAGATGTTGGCAGATTCGCAAACCTACTCAATATGCTCACAAAATTTCATTAGAATCGGTCAAGCCGTTTCGGAGGAGTACGGGAACGAACATTGTGACACGAGAATTTTATATATACGAAGACATCTTTTAGTCTAGGCGTCCATTTGAGTTTATAGGGGGTTTTTAACATTTTATTTATATAAGTTTGATTGCACAACAAAAGCTTTTACGAAAGGTGGAGTTAACACCTTAGCCTTAGGGCATTATCTACCAGTCATACCATTGAGGCAAGCAGAAATGAAACGTGGGCGTTTATATATTACAGTTGTAGCATGGGGCAAATGCCACAACCCACCCGTGCTGCTCTGCCATGGCTCATTGGACTCAGCGGCCACCTTCAGGCCCCTTGTGTCGCTGTTACCGGAGAACTTCTACTATATTGGTGAGATTTATTACAGTCATAGCATGGGGTAAATGCCACAACACACCAGTGCTACTCTGCCATGGCTCGTTTGACTCGGCAGCGACCTTTAGGCTCTTTGTGTCGCTCTTACCTGAGAACTTCTTCTATATTGGTGAGAAAATGTATACTTTACCATGAACTTGTCAGGGTGAAGATCACTAGCTTAAATCTGTTTTTTCATATAAAACAAACGACGACAGCTATGGTCTAGTTCTCTGAGGATCAGACTACAAATCCGGCTGTAGCGGGTTCGAATCCTGCTAGGGGCAAATGTTTGTGTGATGAGCAGGGGCATTTGTACCGGAGTCGTGGGTGTTTATAAATGTATTTAAGTATTCCTATCCGTTATCCTAGTCACCATAGCACAAGCTAACGCTTAGTTTGGGGCTAGGTAATTTGTGTGTTCGTTGAAACAATTTATTTATATTATTTATTATGACTTTTCAAATTTTTTGACGTGACAACGTCTTATAAATTGGTTTGCCGGGTGACTCTTCAAGAAACTGCGTTACGCTCCGCTCACGTTCCGCGCTCACAATGAGAGCGAGTGAGAGGCACGCGTCCCTTCGACTCGGGCATGGTTAGCCCGCCTAAGAGCGAGTGAGACAGACATAAAAAGTGAAAGGCACGCGTCCCTTCCACGCGAGCACAGTTAACCCGCCTAAGAGCGAGAGAGACAGAGCGAGAGAGGGAGAGTGAGAGAGATAGGCATACACACCGGTTCATGTTATACGAATGAATATTCACATTAAAATTATTTTACCACTCAAAGTCGTTGTCACGTAAAACTTTCGCCCGTATACCGACTTTACAGGCAACCAATTTTTTCATTATCCTTCCAGCTATGGAGTTCCCAGGGTTAGGCAAGTCGGACTGGTTCCCGCCGGGGCTCATGCCGAGCTGCTACGACATGGTGTACCCCATAGCGGTGGTGGTGGAGCACTTCCGGTGGAAGAACTTTGTGCTGGTGGCACATTCGCTTGGCACTATTATTAGTAAGTAAAGTAATGTCAATGTCAAAACTAACCTGAACATTGAAATGATACACTTTTAAACGGATTATTTCGCGATTCGCGACCATGGACGTTGAAAAGGGTCCGAAATGTCAAGTTAAAATTAATTTTATATAAATCACGATATAATCCGTAAAAAGTGTATCATTTCAATGTCTACTGTTCGCATAAACCGAAGAAACAAATATCTATCCTGAACAGTTTAGGGGAAACAGAATATAACCGGCGCCACGTAAAAAGATCGCTGGAGGGGAGGAGTTTGTGCATGAAAGCAGTCGCCAGTCACTATCCCGCTCGCTCGCAGCGGCGCGATCGTTCCCCGCGCGAGATGCCCGCTCCCTCTTCAAGTAGTACAACCAATCACACCACAGGTGTCGGTTGTTTCTTTCTTATACTCCCTAACGTTTGGTTTGTATCTAGCTAGCGCGTTCACTCCCACGGTTAAGTCTTTAAGAGTGACAGGGGTAACTATACATCTGAAACTAGGGACAACGGCTTAGAGAGTAGAGGTAAGGGTAGCTACCTACCAAATAAATAATAATAAATAAATATACAATAACTCCGTGGTAAGTAGCTTAAGCACTTGTGTTACAGATATAAGAATCAACAGTGGTACCTATTACAAATAAACTTATAAATACTACAAACAGACATTTTTTTCCCTTTATTTAAGGAGCTTTGTCAATACTGACCATGTCGCTCCATCGGGTTTACACGTTGTACATTTTAAATATAAGATAATAAGCTAACAACAAGGTTAAGTATTAAATAATAACGTTTGGTACAGCTTTTTTGCCTCATCTGACAGGGGGGCAGCCAGAACGCTATTATAAATATTAAATTAATAAATAAATAGGTATACAACATCATCACATACATTGACCTGACTCCGTGGTAAGTAGCTTAAGCATTTGTGTTAAAAAAATCAGAATCAACAGTGGTATTACGAATAAACTTAAATAAATTTACATATAACACCCAGATCAGTACAAACAGACATGTTCATGCACACAAATGTTTGTACACTGCGGGGATCGAACCCGCGACCTCTTGGTTAATAGACAACTTCTTGAAAATTACAGTGTTCGTCCAAAAAAATGTGGCATACAACCACGGTTAGCATCTGAATTCTGAACAACAATAAAAATCTTGTTTCATCCTTTAGGAGTGGTCGAAAGAAGTTAATAAACTTTTTTTGACGTGACAACGTCTTATAAATTGGTTTGCCGGGTGACACTTCAAGAAACTGCGTTACGCTCCGCTCACGTTCCGCGTTCACAATGAGAGCGAGTGAGAGGCACGCGTCCCTTCGACTCGGGCATGGTTAGCCCGCCTAAGAGCGAGTGAGACAGACATAAAAAGTTAAAGGCACGCGTCCCTTCCACTCGAGCACAGTTAACCCGCCTAAGAGCGAGAGAGACAGAGCGAGAGAGAGAGAGTGAGAGAGATAGGCATACACACCGGTTCATGTTATACGAATGAATATTCACATTAAAATTATTTTACCACTCAAAGTCGTTGTCACGTAAAACTTTCGCGCGTATACCGACTTTACAGGCAACCAATTTTTTTTAACATGAGATTGTTAGGGCTGCAAAGTCATGTCACTAGTTCACGTAACTTTGAAGCCCAACTCTGCAGATGAAGTTTTTTAACTTTACAGCTATGTTCAAGAACACTAAATAGCCACAGCTAATTTTCATTCCTTCAATGTTACGTTTTAATTAATGTACAAATGTTATGATTGCAGGCCGACTATACAACCTGTCGTATCCAGGGAAGATATCTAAAGTGATCAACTTAGACCCTACGCCATATATGTTAACAGTGCCAGCGGAAATGTTTAACGATTGGTAAGATTCTCTTCATCTCCACCAATCCGCACTGAGCCCGCGTGGTGGAGTATGGCTCGGACCACCTCATAGTTGTGGTGAGGCCTGTGCCCAGCAGAGGACGTATATAGGCTGATGAGAAGAGAATCTTCTCATCTCATCAGCCTATATACGTGCCCCACCACACTGAGGGGTGTTTGTAAGGTAAGTGACCAACCTTACTGTCAGATGTTATTAAGCCGCCCGAGGGCCTCCGACCAGGCTTAACGACTAATATATATCGATATTAACCGGGACCAACAGCTTAACGTGCCTTCCGAAGCACGGAGATGCTTGTAAATAGACGTCACTTAAATGGACAGAATGGTCACCCATCCCAAACATGACCGCGCCTTAGGTTGCTTAACTTTAGGTATCACTACCAAAGCGCTGCAACCATTGCGCCACAAGCACCACGATTGGTAAGATATTTATTATTTTTACAAGTAGATAGGCAAGAAGCACCTCAGCCTATAACTTCTTAACTCTAAATTTTTTGCGCCTTACCGTCTTAAAAGGTACACTCCACAGGACACCAGGGCACTTTTGCTATAATAATAATAATATTTATTTTAAAAACAAGGAAATTTACATAACTTGTGATTGAAGTCACCTTTTAAGCATAATGCCTGTGACAGGTGACATATGACATCGCTCTACCATAACTACTTGTACATTAAATTGAAATCTTAAAACTAAACCTATTTTATTATTAAACATTTATAATCTTGTACATTAATAGTAGTTTATGCAACTGATACATAATGAGGGGCCTTAAAACACGAGTGTGGTTTTATGAAACGAGCGTCAGCGAGTTTCATAATAGCATCACACGAGTTTTTTAAGGCCTAATTATGTACAGTTGCATACACTACTTTATCTACACACATATCATAAGTACTCTAAGATGGGTTCAGAGGTCGTAGGGAAATGACCTGCATTGCTACTAGTGATACCCATAAAATCTATAGACTATAGATGTTTAAATAATGCATTAAAAATAAATTAGAACAAATACAGAATCAAATTAAAACCAACAAACAAATGAATGACAACAGTAATGGCGGGTAATTCAATCCTCCGTCACGACGATTTTTTTTAATATCATAGACAAACGAATGAAGTCCCTATCCTCATGTCACTCGTGATCATATGTCGTGCGATTTGGATTAAAAAACATACTGAATTTGACGTTTCATTTCGATAACTGCTTTAATATCAATGGATACTAGAATAGAGACCTACTTTAGTTTTGACAGCTGTTCCAAATTTAAAGTCATAACCTTACAGAAATTGATACTGTTATAACATTACAGTACAGATTTTACCTACTGCCACAGATAAGAAAGTTCTCATATTAAAATTGGTTGTAGTAATGCTGGTCATTTCCTACGGTTTCTGAACGCATTTTAGAGCACTAATGATATGTCCGTAGATAAAAATTAAAGCTATATTTATTTTTACAGTTTTATATTAAAAAGTAGTGTGTGTGTGCTATGAAAATAGGAAGTCTTTTATGCTATCAAGTCTACAGAATAGGCATATTTTCAAGACCATGGCGTTTCAATAAACATAGTCCCTATGAAGTTATTACAACCAGTATATTTCCAAAAAGCTGTAAAGCAATTTTTAAACACACAAAACTCAATTAATGTTCGGTCAATTGCCCCCAATTTTAGATACATGACCGTGACGTCACGTCTTGTATTCCCATACAAAATCTATGGAGGCAGACTGTTTTAACTAGAGATGGGCCGAGTAATCGGTTAGTACTCGGTACTCGGCGTACTCGGTGTTTTTTTTAATACTCGTACTCGTTCAAATAACTCGGTTCAAGTGACGAGTACTCGGTTATGTAAATTTAATTAACAACATGTCTGGAATAAGTGAATTAAAGTATGTACCTAAATGACCACATACTTAAGTCAATAAACAATGTGGTGTTTGTCAATTCCTATTGGTTAATAATTATAGGACAGCCAGGTCTCTGCGGATCGACAAACTGTATGTAGTTCAAGGGATATATCATAAAATAAAATACATATTATGTTCATTAGTGAAGTCATGATTTATTAATTAAAAATTACAGTGTAGGTAGGTATTGCTGGCAGCGCGTAGCAGTCATGTTTGATCTTGTTTTAGGACCCGAGTAACTCGGCCGAGTACTCGGTACTCGGCATGCTTTAAACCGAGTAATAATAATAAATTTCATTTATTCAGACACAACGATCCATTTTTGTTAGTTACAATTAATCTTACTAGCTATGTAAGTAAATACACTGACAATGACATAAATCAATTTACAAAATATATGCGGGTAGCATTCAGGTTTACCAAGGCGGTTACCCAGTGCCTTGTTACAGCGCTATCCCACCTTCCGGCCAGCACGTTCAGAATACTATTAGAGCTGCCGGTTATTCTGTTCCGGATGGACAATATCTTCTTTCTTAAAATCGCGTGGAAACTATCGACATGGGCGACGGCAAACATACCGGACGCACTACTGTATCGCGGCAGCCTTAACAGTAATCTGAACATATTATTATATAAGACATGCAGGGCGTCGAGCGATTTCTGCGTGTAATTAACCCACAGGCCGCCTGTGTACATGGATTGACAGTACGACCGGAATAAGGTTAATTTGACCTCGTCTGATGAGTGTGCAAACCTACGGGCCAGCATATTCCCTCTTACTGCCAACGCCCTGCGCTCTCTTCCAATATCAAGGTCGTCTTTCAAATCAGCAGTGACCACATGACCCAAGTACTTAAAACTAGGCACAACATTGAAAGTGACCCCATTAAGTTGAATTCTTGGCACTTTTACGGATGATCTCTGGGCTTTGAACAGCACTACATCGCTCTTTTTACAGTTGTACTTGAGTCCATGTTTACACGCATACTGCTCACACACGTTCAACATCCTCTGCAACGAGCCGACTGACGGGCTCAGCAGCGCCATGTCATCCGCGTAACTAATATTACTTATCCTTTGACGACCGCTTGGTGCAGTGGTCCGCATGTCGGACTTCTAAACCAAGGGTCGCGGGTTCGATTACCGCACAGTACAAGCATAAGCGTGCATGAACATGTGTGTTTGTACTGGCCTGGGTGTTTTCTATGTATAATATGTATTTATTTACAAAAAAAAGTATTTAAGTATGTATATCCGTTATCTAGTACCCATAACACAAGCCTCGTAGCTTACTTTGGGACTAGATAATTGGTGTGATTGTTGAGAAATATTTATTTATTTATTTTCCCATCCACGGAACATCCGACGGGCAATCCACTGAGCTCCACAATCAGCTCGTTAATATTCAAGCAGAAAAGTTTAGGGGATGTTAAACCGCCCTGTCTAACACCACATTCCAAGCGGTAAACATCAGATACTTCACTAGCCTATTTAACATGATTGACTGTAATACTCGGTACTCGGTAAAACCACTACTCGGCCCAGCTCTAGTGTTAACAGATAATAAAGAGTATTTCAACGATTGGTGGTGCCATCTAGCATATTACATGTATCATCGATCAATCTGTCATTGATAGAGATAGGTACTCGTACTTATTTAAATAAATAAATAAAAAACTGGACCTCACACTAGGCGAGCCTAGATAAATAATAATAGATAAACAACAACATCACATACATTGATCTAACTCAGCGGTAAGTAGCTTAAGCACTTGTGTTACAGATATCAGAATCAACAGTGGTATTACAAATAAACTTAAATAAATACATATAACACCCAGACCAGTACAAACAGACATGTTCATGCACACACATTTTTGTACAGTGCGGGGATCGAACCCGCGACCTCTTGGTTAATAGTCAACTTCCTAACTATTACACCAAAGTGCTAGTAAAGTATACATAGATAATATTTTTCAGGTACCACAAGAGTTTCTCTGCTTTCTACGAGAAATTCAATTCTTTTAACGTCTCCAAGGACACAGGGCCGGTGTACAAATGGGAAGAGGTAAGTTTGAAATGTTATCTTAAAATGTTGATACTTTTTAGTTCTAAGTATATTAACAAGCTCCTATTTCTCCCAAAAAACATGCACTCACCATATTTGACTAGCCAAAATAATAATAATAGTCCTCCTGGCCGATTTCGACCACGGCGGCCAATCTCAACAGAGATCAGCCAACTACGCAGGAGATATTATAGTGCACAACTGTGAGCTCAATACACAGGTGCACTCACTGTTCCATCACTCTCGAAGTTCGGTGAGACGGCAATCCGACATGACCGGAGAGAGATCAGGCGCAGGACCAACGGCTTAACGTGCGCACCGAGGCACGGGGGTGTAACACCGCCAACTTCCCGACTCCGAGCTGTTTTTGAGAAATTCATGACAGAAAATCTCAGAAACAATTTTGGCTCGACCTGGGATTCGAACCCTGGACCTCTTGGATGTAAGGCAGAAACTTTGCCACTACACCAACGAGGCAGTTAAGCAAAATAATACGATAATATGATGACAACTTTTTAAGGTCTTTAGGACACTAACACGTTCGCATGTGAATCAGAAACATCGAAAATCTGTGATTTGTATGATACGTAGAATGCCCCCACTCCGTTACCCAAAGTTACAAAAATTACCTTCAGGTTTTTGAATATTCTTTCATACTTATAATAAATATGTACGTATCAAATATTATCTAATTCAACCACTGACGGACTTTTAGCAATTCATTTACAAATACCCTGTAATCATACCTAATAAAATAATTGGCTAGACGACACCACCAATCGTTGACATACTTTTTATTATCTGTCAAAACGGTTTGCCTCCATAGATTTCGTATGGTAATAAATGATTGTGACGTCACGGTCATGTGTCAGAAATCGGAGTCAATTGACCGAATATTTATTACGTTTTGTGGGTTTAAAAATTGGTTTCTACAGCTTTTTTGAAATATATTGGTTGTATTAACTTCATAGGGGCTCTGTTTTTTAAACACCATGTTCTTGACAATATTTAAGATAGGTGTCATCATCCCAATTGTATATTCCGTATATATCAATAATTTATTTTAAAATTGTGTGCGTGTTTCTGTACACTATCCTTTTATTGACGCTTAACGTGTGTGTAGGTAAAGGCGTGTTTCATGAAGTGCATAATTTAATTGATTTAGTTTGTTTGAAAACGTTACTTTAAAAAAACACTATATAAGTGGTGCCCATTTTTTGACACTGTATTCAGAGTGATTTATAGATGCCTCCCGTGAACGGTTGATCACTAAAATTGTTTGACCCTGTATAACTGTGTCGCCAATATCTTGTACCTACCTACTTTATGATATCAAATATAAAATTTGTACAAATAAACTTTATTATCTAATATATACAATTCTCGTGTCACAGTTTTCGTTGCCATACTCCTCCGAAACGGCTTGAACGATTCTCATGAAATTTTGTGAGCATATTGAGTAGGTCTGAGAATAGGCCAACATCTATTTTTCATACCTCTAAGTGATAAAAAAAAATTAAATGGCAAAACAACGGTTGCCGGGTCAGCTAGTTATTATATATTAAACGTGTTTTGTTTCAGGCACTAGAAATACTAAAAAATAGGCGGAATCTACCAGATGACTGCGCCGTCGCTACTCTTGAGAGGATATCGGAGCCAGTCGGTGAAGGCTTTGTAAGGTAACGCTGAATTTTATAATTCACAAGCTTCAACCCGCGACTTCGTCCTCATTAGGTAGTGTTTTGGAATGCGTTGTTTTCCGCAATACCAATTTTATTCAAATATAATTCAAATCTTTGGTAATTTTGGAGTGAAAGGTGTCAGATTCGCTGCAAAGTATTTTTTCCCATGGGAATGCGTTGTTATCCCGCGGTCAAAAGTAACTCATTCATCAACAACCTTTCTTAAGTCTCAAACTATCTCCTTACCAAATTTTATGTAAATCTGTTCAGTAGTTTAGGCGTAAAAGCTATCAGCCCACTTGAATTGATTCTAATAAAATTTTGTGAGCACATTGAGTAGGTCTGAGAATCGGCCAACATCTATTATTCATATCCCTTAGTGATAAGGGTTGTCCACAATAATTTATATGGCAAAACAACGTTTGCCGAGTCAGCTAATTATTAATAAAAATAATAGGCTAGATGACACCACCAATCGTTGACATACTTTTTATTATCTGTCAAAACAGTCTGCCTCCATAGATTTTTTATGGGAATACATGAACGTGACGTCACGGTCATATATCAGAAATCGGAGTCAATTGAACGAATATATTGAGTTTTGTGTGTTTAAAAATTGGTTTCTAAAGCTTTTTGGAAATATATTGGTTGCATTAACTTCATAGGAGCTATGTTTTTTAAACGCCATGATTTTGAAAATATTTAAGATATGTGTCATCATCCTAATTAATATTTAATATCTCCTTTTCAGATTCACATTCGACCAACGCCTGAAATTAATCACCCGCCCGCCATACTCTCCCGATGCCCTCCGAAAACTATACACAAACATACCCACACCCACACTCACCATAATGGCGGAAGAGACCATAGCCAACGGCAGATACGATAGAACACCCTTCAAATTCGACGAAAAAGCATACCCCCACGGTAACTACAGGGTTAGGAGGGTCGAAGGGACCCATGACGTACATTTTGTTGAACCCCAGAAAGTAGCGGGTTATGTGTCTCAGTTTCTGCTCTATGGTCTGGAAGGGTTGGACGCTAAGAATAAGTTATAGGTGGTTTGTTATGGGTATTTGTTAGTTTTAAGGTACAATTTGAAAGCTACGCAAACTATACACAAACACACCCACACCCACACTCACCATAATGGCGGAAGAGACCATAACCAACGGCAGATACGATAGAACACCCTTCAAATTCGACGAAAAAGCATACCTCCCATTGCAATTATAGGTTTGGCGCAACAGATTTAGATTTAAGAAGCTATAGGGAAGCGCTTCCTACCGTCCGGGTGTTATGGTCGGGGACCGAGATCGGTTAGACATCGTCTTGATTTGTCTATCTATATTATTCTTGATCGAAATCTTATATACCGCGGTTCACGTGCGGTACTAGGCTAACAGCGCCATCTAGCCTATGTAGCCGTATCAACGCTAGCCGTCGTGCGCCACCGTTAGGCATGCGCTTGCGATGGCGAACGGTAGAGGTCGCCAGGATTTGGAGGGTCGATGAGACCCATGGCGTACATTTTGTCGAACTCAAAAAAGTAGCGGGTTATGTGTCTCAGTTTTTGCTCTATGGTCCGGAAGGGTTGAAAGTTAAGAATAAGTTATAAAAAGTGGGTTATATGCATATTTTCTAGTTATATATGGTGCTGTTTTACTAAATGATTATATGCAAGTGGCATTTTTGTTCCAAAATCCGCAAAACACGACAGCGTCACCACACGGCAGCGTATGTTAAACTTTATTATATTTTTAGATGCTTGGAAGTAATTTACTAAAATAATTATTTTATTTACCAAAGAACAACAAATTGATTACAATTACAAAAAAATCGCAACCAAAAACCTCTCCAGTATTGCATATCACTGTGATTTGTTTTAAAAAATCTGATATTCAACACATTCCTGCTGAGCTAATTATTATTTTTAACTGACTAAAAAAAGAATGACTTTATCATTCGCCCGTGTTTACATTTAATTTGAAGTATTTTCATATAAATATAGCCCGTATACATACATTTACAATAGCATTTTAAACTTGTGACTGCAATTAAATTTGTTTAATAAATTACTTTATGTAGTAAATCAAATAAATATGCATTTTATTGACGTTGCTCTTGTAGGACAACGCCTTAGGTGAGCATACTATATTGATAATAATGTACTAAATGGTACATGGTACTTATTATGTTATGTAGATTTATTAAAAAAAAAATGAGTGATACCAATGCAATGTATTTATATTTTTATTTCAAAAATTTTGTTAAGAAAAAAATTCACAAGTCAAATTTTCACAAATTGCTTACAATTATTTATATATGTATCTTTTTAGTTTGATTGTCATTAAAATAAATAATTGTGTTCAATATTAAAATAAATGAGGATTCTATTAACAAACTTTGAAATATTTTGTATAGAAAATACATTAAAATTTGTTAAATGTTTTCTATGTTATTTTCTGGTCAAAGGTACGATAATAGGACTACCATAAGTTAAGGTAAATTTGGTTCTAAGCGACCGCGACGCGAGACCACGACCCGCGACATCGCCCGCGTCGTGCGACATTGATTTAAATGAAACAGACGAAACCAGGCGACCGCTACCGTTAGGGTTGCCACCTTTTATTTGAAATTAAAGTACATTGGTTATTAGAGGTACGAAAAAAAAAGTACATAGTAGCAAAATAAAGTACAATTTATTTTTCTTTATTACTATATTTAAAAACATTTTCCACAAATAATTATACTTCAAAAGTATAATTTTATATTAATATTTACGAATAAACTTCAACTACAAAATCACAAAGAAACCAAATTATGCGAAATAAAGTGCTTTCGTGTACTTTATTGTCCACATAAAGTACAGAGTACAATTACCTGAAATAACGTACAATACTTTATAATAAGGTACGGGTGGCAACCCTAGCTACCGTTAAGGCTTACTGTATCGGCGTCGCCGGAACCGCACCGGCGCCGAACCAAAATCGCATGTTTATAAAGGCGGCCTGATGAGTATGCGGCTCCGGTCCGGCTCTTCAGTGCGATATTTATTCGTATACACGCGGTTTCGATCGGTGCGATTCTTGCTTCGTCTGCATGAAGCCTAATGCGGCTCCACACCTTAGGCGAGCAGTTGGCCCGAAAAGCAACGCCATTGGCTATTAGAATAAAACACTAATAGGACTTCAGCCAACTGTTCGCCCAACGTCGAGATCCAGGGTAACAGTAGGTCGCGTCACGTCTCGGGTCGCGGTCGCGCCGGTCGCTCTGAACCAAATGTTACCTTTAGGTGTACCTTTAAGATATGTTGCTATTCTTATGTTTAAAGAATACCAGTATTATGATTTTAGAACAATTTTTGTGGTGGTAATAAATACAAATATTTTTATGAAATTTTAAGAATTAACAGTTACTTACTTGTT
The DNA here is from genome assembly GCA_963921415.1 of Pyrausta despicata. Lineage (NCBI taxonomy): Eukaryota > Metazoa > Arthropoda > Insecta > Lepidoptera > Crambidae > Pyrausta > Pyrausta despicata. The sequence goes on along the minus strand of OY992871.1, from coordinate 684,619 downwards.
TCATTGCAAACTTTTATTCCATTCTGTTACTAACAAAAGACTTCCAAGACGAACCAAAGAAATATATAGACTGTAATTGACTGAAAATAACCTTTTTTTATAGATTAATGTTAACAGATCGCAAGCTATACGGAGTGTTTGGTATTGGGGTGCAAAGCATGATCGTGGTGCTGACATGTAGGTAATCGTAGGTTCAAGCTTATCACCCCAATACTAAACATCCTGTATAGTTACTCGCAGGCATGGTTCACAGGGTTATGTTCAGTCACCCAGGTTGTATATACCCACTCCTTTTTTCTTTTAATCAAATACTGCATTAACTAATCTTTTTATATATAAAAAAAAACAGTGCTTCACCACGAAAGAAGAAACATTAGCACATCACAGTATTAAATATTTCTAGTGGCGCTATCGAAAATTAAAGAACCTCTTTATTTTCCTTATAGGGCGATTGACGATATCGGAACCGCCAAATTAACACAGGCTGTAACAGTATAAGTCAGTTCTTAAAGTTAACAAAAATAAGAATTTTCCTTGATTTTCTCCGTAAATGTCTTCACTTCTTATGGGTTTTACGCGGGAAACGAAAAGAGTAAGATAGGCTCTGTTTCTTAATTTTTTAAATAGATTTTTCGTGGACTGGACGTGGTACTGAAGGAAAACAATGGAGTAAACGTAGGAAATAGAGTAAGGTGCTCCGTACTGATCCGATCGATATTCCCGTGTAAATCTTCATTTCTTGCTTGAGTATTAATACGTGAACCATCCTCGCATTTCAATGAGTTAGGTTAGGTGCGTTAGGGCTTGGGTTAGGTTTTATGTACGTATTATTAGAAAAGTTTTAAATGAAGATTAGGCTGTATGGCTCTGACCGTTGCCTTTCCCTTTTAGGAAGAATATTACTACCATTACTCAAAAAGTCAAAACTCAAAATAATGTTGGTTTGTGTTTTACGCGTTTAGATTTCAAAGAAAGTTAATTATTTCCTTTTGGCGACGAAATATGGTACATCAAAACGAACAAAAACAATAAGGTATGTACATGTTTCTTTATAATAAAATCATGCATTTGCTTTATAAAAATACATTTTTTACCAAGTAAATATGAATCAGCTGATCATTGTTAGATAACTTTCTGCTTTTAGTTTATTTATTTAGCTAAATTATAGTTCTGATGCGAAATGATTTGCACCACGCTCAACAGAAAATGATGTAGCAGTAACATATTACGAGCATAGCAACTTAAGTTTTATAGGTTAGGTTCACTGAACGCGAATAACTCAAAACAAAACTGATTGCATGCAGCTTTGACTCCGATGAGTCAAATGGAACGCATATGATTTCTAAATATTCTTTATTGCTCTGTTTTGGGGTACATATAACTACTAAAGCGTGCCGGGCAACATTCCGTGGGCAATCCCTCTACAAGGTGGACCGACCATCTGGTTGAGATCGCGGGAAGCCGCTAGATGCGGACAGCGTAGAACCGATCGCTATGGGACTAGGGTTACCATCTAACAGGCGTTCGCCGCATTAGACAGGTATTTTACGGTTTAGACAGGCGTGCAGCCCGCGCTCAAGTGAATCAGGCGTTTTAGAATTTAACTAAAAATTTATTTAAACATATACCTACAATACAACGCAAAAAATGAAATTATGTGCAAACGCGCCCGCGCCGCGTCACACTTCGTCACACTACACACTGTCACCTACCTACTTGTTTTTTTTTTTGTATTATAGACAGGCATTTTTCTGAAAAATCAGGCATTTTATGCAACTTTAACAGGTATCCTTTCAAACATAGATGGTAGCCCTAGGTGGGACCCTTGTTGGGGGAGACCAATGCTCAGCAGTAGGCGAAGTATGATTGATAATGATGATGATAATTAGCAAACTACTACAGTTTTGATAGCACAGGCTAGTCATGCTTTGATGTGATCTTTAAAACTTAAAATGCCTCAATAAAAAGTCCTTTTCCTTTTTTTATTAAACTTATTTATTCTCCAATCAAGTAATTAAGATTGTTAAGCTTTGTGCCTGTTGCTGGCTCAATAATCTATATAAATAAATAAAAATCACTGAAATGTGTCTATGCGCACGAGTGTAACTCTATAACGACTGTGACAAATTGGTTGATTCTTTTTTTATGTGTTCCTTATTGTCAGAACAAATGTTTTAATTACAAAAAAATACACATTAAGAACTTATTATTTTTCTACATTTTTTGGTTAGGACAATGTCTGTTGAGACCCACTAGTTTATGATAAAAGTGTAATTTTTCAGATGGCACTCTACATAAAGCAAGACTTCTGCCCTACAATGCTGTCAAGGAGATGGTTTGCTATGAAGTTCAGACCTAACATGGTAATTATTTCACTTAAATCTAATTAAACAATACACAACTTTATCAGAAAACCCAAATACATTTTGAACACCTACATTGTTCTGAAAATACTCAAATGCTAGAAGTTAAACAACTTATTTTTGTAAGATCAGATACCTAGTATATAGATGTAAATATCTTTTTTTTTACATAGATGGAGTAATTCAAAAGGAAGGTTTATATACATATTAAGTGGTTGGTTATCCAATAAATAAATAAAAAATGTTACACCCTTACAGGGTCTGTACTGTTAGTCTTTTAGTAAAACTATGTACAATTGGATTATAAATAAATATATAAGGAAATGAAAACAATACATAAACTCTGTCTTTTGAAAAAAAAATATTTAACTGGTATTTTTTAGCATTGAAAATGCCAAGTTAATTTATGTGCAATATTTGTAAGATTTGCCTAACATAAGATTTTGAACTGAACTTTTACTTCATAGGAAACCATATTCTTAACCACCTATGAAAAAGTGGTATGAGTATGACCCCTATTCTGTTTGTGTGTGTCTGTAGCATTGTAGCTCCCTAACAGATGGAATGATTCCAGTTTATAATTTTTGACGTGACAACGTCTTATAAATTGGTTTGCCGGGTGACACTTCAAGAAACTGCGTTACGCTCCGCTCACGTTCCGCGCTCACAATGAGAGCGAGTGAGAGGCACGCGTCCCTTCGACTCGGGCATGGTTAGCCCGCCTAAGAGCGAGTGAGACTGACATAAAAAGTGAAAGGCACGCGTCCCTTCCACTCGAGCACAGTTAACCCGCCTAAGAGCGAGAGAGACAGAGCGAGAGAGAGAGAGAGTGAGAGAGATAGGCATACACACCGGTTCATGTTATACGAATGAATATTCACATTAAAATTATTTTACCACTCAAAGTCGTTGTCACGTAAAACTTTCGCCCGTATACCGACTTTACAGGCAACCAATTTTTATGTTCGTTATTTTCCGTTGCATTACGTTGTCCTTACTTTTTTATTATTTTAAATATTTGTAAATCACAGTGGTTCTTAGCTCGTTGCGGCGCGGCGCGGCGTTGAAGCTTATCATCTGCTTTCCTAGCTCATGTTAGAGTTGTTTTTTATAATAAAAAGTTGAATATAATTTTTATAAAAAAACTAATTAATATATAATTAAATAATAAATATAAATATATAAATATAAATATTCCACAACAATCACACCAATTCTCTAGTCCCAAATTAAGCTACGAGGCTTGTGATATGGGTACTAAACAACGGATAAACATACTTAAATACTTTTTTTTTGTAAATAAATACATATTATACATAGAAAACACCCAGACCAGTACAAACACACATGTTCATGCACACTTATGCTTGTACTGTGCGGGGATCGAACCCGCGACCCTTGGTTTAGAAGTCCGAACTGTGGACCACTGCACCAAGCGGTCGTCAATAAACATCACATACATTGATCTGACTCCATGGTAAGTAGCATAAGCACTTGTGTTTCAAATATCAGAATCAACAGTGGTATTACAGATAAACTCAAATCAATACATATAACATATAACACCCAGACCAGTACAAACAGTCTGTTTGAAACAGACATGTTCATGCACACAAATGTTTGTACAGTGCGGGGATCGAACCCGCGACCTCTTGGTTAATAGTCAACTTCTTGACCATTACACTAAAGTGGTCGTCATATGAATAATATCAAAATAAATATCCTAAATATGTTCCACAGTCAAATACACAATTTAAATTACAGCTGATCAACAGTCGTCACCACATAATCGCTATACTCGAAAGCGGGCTACTCTTCCGCGAAGACAGCATCGAAGTGGAGCAGGAGACGCCCAGCGCTGATGACGTGTGCCGCGCTGCCGGGGGCGGCGGCTGGTTTACGAGGGGCGAAGCAGCTGCGGCCCTTGTGGCCGTTGCGGCTTGCGTCGCTGCGTTACCGCCTAGGACGTGAGTCGGTCATTAGTATTATATACATATTACATATATAGAGTTGCAGTGCTGACTTTAAGTGGCACTTAGTAACTGACATAATTAATTTAGATCATTTATTTGTTTTATAGCATATTAGGTATGTAGTTTCATGTTATTGTTAATTAGCCTATACCCAAAGTAACTCTAAATTACCTTTTTGAAACTGAATAAATTTTATTATTATTATATCGTGTGCAGAGGTGGCGCACGATATAAAAATAAAATTTATTCAAATTCAATTTTTTTATTTGCTTTTGAATACAAATAAATGATGATCGTAATGACAAATCAAATATCAAATAAAGTTAATTACATGTCATTTAATAGACAACCTTAAAAACATTCAATGTCAGATCAATTATGTATCGATTATTTTATTAATTTGAGTAGATCTTCTGTTGAAATCTTGTTCTCCAAAAAGTCCTTTACAGAATAGAAGGTTTTCTCCATAAGCCATCTACGCAATGACTTATTAAACATTGGGGTGGGCAGTTTCTATAGATATAAAATAGAGTCTGGGATTTTATTATAAATAGTCGTGCACATCGCAGGACAATTTTACAAGAAACACGTCGTTTTGGGTACTGTGTTAAGTATAAGTTGGTTAGGGTTTCGGAGATTTCTATCCATAGTTTTATTTAATAGGAATAGGTGGCTATTTTGTTTAACAAATTTTGCTATCTCGTAGTAACGGGAGTATATTTAGGTTTCTGAAATAGGGCAAGCACGATATATCAGAAGGTATGCCACACAAAGCGCGTATACATCTTTTCTGAGCAACAAAAGCTTTTTCTATGTTAGTGCCATTGTCCCAGATTATTAGTCCATATCTTAACACCGACTCAACATATGCAAAGTACGCAGTGAAGGCTGTACTTTTTTTTGTAAGCTTGTACAATGCAAACGCAAATCTATTAACCTTATCGCATACTCTTCTATTTCTTCTTTCCATTCTAATTTAGAAACCCAAGAAAGTCACACTATCTGCATTACACTGCCTCGTTGGTGTAGTGGCAAAGTTTCTGCCTCACGTCCGAGAGGTCCAGGGTTCGAATCCCAGGTCAAGCCAAAATTGTTTCTGAGATTTTCTGTGATGAATTTCTCAAAAACAGTTCGGAGTCGGGAGGTTGGCGGTGTTACACCCCCGTGCCTCGGTGCGCACGTTAAGCCGTTGGTCCTGCGCCTGATCTCTCACCGGTCATGTCGGATTGCCGTCTCACCGAACTTTGAGAGTGATGGAACAGTGAGTGCACCTGTGTATTGCGCTCACACCTGTGCACTATAATATCTCCTGCGTAGTTGGCTGATCTCTGTTGAGATTGGCCGCCGTGGTCGAAATAGGCTAGGAGGACTATTATCTGCATTACACAAGATTTCGTCATTTAAGTCGATCAGTATTTGAGAATTTTTAAAGTCATTTTGAATACTATTTTTACTTAAGTTTATTTGTAGATTATTTTTAGCAAGTCCGTCCGTCACAAAATTTTGACAGCGAAACCGTTTTTGGCGAAAACTTGGTTTTCAAAGAACAAATCAACATTCGGAGGTCGCTACGAAGTAGGCATTACGTAATTTTTATGTAATCTGTTGCGTAAAATCGTTGTCGTACAAATCGATGCAATTAACTGAATTTTTGTGTTTTCTCTTTTATTTATTTTGTCACCGCCCACTTAATAGTTTCTGCTTAGCTCAAAGGTATGACTGTTAGAGAATTCCCTACGGCGTTAAGGCCACCTTTTGTTACATAGTTTTGTTGTGCCATTTTCCTTTTTGCCCATCGATCTGATTGATGCTTTGAAATCAAAGTTTTCGACAAAAAAACTTCTTCGCTGTCAACTTTTTGTGATATGACCCCTGCTTAACTGCATAACTGCTTGCTCTCAATCTCAATGTCGGAGCGACTTCAACCAGCATTCAACATGATATCGTTCTCCATTCTAGCCTCCAACGCTCAACCCTGCTCCACGTGGGTGCGTACGCGAGCATTCCCCTCGCGATCCGTGCGACGCACCGAGCGTTCGTTCGCGGCTCGCTCGCGAACCTGCTCGCGAGCATGCGTGACTATTTGGCGCTCGCGAGACGCGCGGCCGCTTGTTTGAAAGAATATGCTGCGCTGCATGCTCAATTGTGAGTATGTAATTTACTAGTATGATGTAGATTGAATGGAGGCGTAGGTACAACCGAGAGATAGAAGATCTAGTGTCTGAGCCGAACATCATCGGAGAAATAAAATCTTCCCGACTTCGCTGGCTAGGACATGTGGAGGGGATGGGAGAGGATCGAGCCCCAAAGAGAGCCTATCTTGGACAACCTTCCGGGCGCCGGCCGGTGGGGCGTCCAAGATATCGCTGGAAGGACGAAGTTGCCAAAAACCGGAAAGAGCTAAAAGTGTCCGACTGGTCAGATTTGGCACAGAATGGGGAAGAATTTTAATGTCACTCAAATGTCACGCACTTGAATGTCGGAGGCCAAGATCCACTTCGAGTCGCTGAGCCAGCGAACTAAGTAAGTATGTAGATTGAATATCTAATATCCTCGTTAGCATGCTCGCTAAGAATGGTTCCTTTGACGCTCAACAGTTTTTAGGGGCGGAGGATGCAGGATGCAGCCTAGTTGATTAGGCATGATGACACCAATCGTAAATATTTTCAAGACCATGGGTGTTTTTAAAACATAACCTGTATGAAGCTAGTGAAACCATTTTATTTCCAGAAAGCTGTAGAAACCAATTTTTATTTATATAGAATTCAATATTCAGGCAATTGACTTTGATTTCTGATATTAAATTATGACGTCAAATTATAGTATTCCCATGCAAAATCTATGGACGCAGATCGTTTTCACAGATGACAAAGAGTATGCCAACAATTGGTAGTGTGATCTAGCCTATTGCAGGTGTTGGGGAAGTATAATAGTAATAACAAGGCACAGTGTCCGAATGCAAACTACGCGTAAGCCGATAAGTGTAGCGGGCGACCGAGCGACATGCGCTCCGCGTCGTATTTATGTTCGCAATGGCTCGCGCCGAACGCGCGCGCTCGGATATATTCGGTGACGTTCGGGCGGTGTGTTTAGTTTAAACCGCCTCTGTGACGTCACGGCTATTGCATTCGGCGACCGCTTTAATGCATCGCGCGGTGATAGCTATTTACGCGCGATGATGTATGAAGCTATTTGATTCGACTTACTGACCTAGTTTATAGTGTAATAAGAGTATTATAGTGTTTAAATTAATATTGAGGTGTTAAAAAACACGCTTTTATTGCTAACTCATTAACTTTACTTCTCTTATGCATTTTGAATACCATTTACAAAATTTGTGTTGTTTGCTCTTAACATCTTTTATTTTATAATATTAAAATGTGGACAATGTTGTTGGTCCCACAATAAAATTATATAATGTAACTTACCGTATTAATAATTATGCATTGTAGACTGTTTTTTGTCCTAAATAAATAGAAAAAAAAACTTAAAAAAAGAGAAAGTAATTTCTGAGTACAAAAAAATATTTTTACCTTTATCAAACCTATTTCTTATTTCCACAGAGGGTCGATATCATCAGCAATAGAGTCGACACGCACCCTCCTGTGTAGGCAACAGAGCGAGCTGGCCGTGACGATGTCGCGTGCGTCGTCCGCGTTGCTAGGCAACGCGCCCTGGCTACGAGGAGATGTGGCCTGGAGTGCTGTGACCAGAGAGCCAGATGATAACCTCATGGTAAGTTTTTTTTCCTTGTATCCATCATGCGATCAGCCAAATAAAATCTAGGTTTTTTATTATTATTTATTAACATTTGCATACTAGGTGTATTTACATTTTATAATAGATCATTAGAGGTGTTTACATTATACACCGTGCTTTTTTAACCGTCTTAAAGCCGAAGGCTACTTAAAGTATCCAATAACTACTTGCTATTCGTTAAATAAAACTTGGTTATTATTAAGATTTCTAAGCTTAAGAAATTAAAAAATATATTAGCACAATTTAGTACGAAACATCCTGTGACGAGCACGCCGCGCGGGTCATTGACTCGGCGGTCTAAGTCGGTCGGTTCAGGTGATTACAGTTGGATGTATTTTGGCTCCTGCGCTGGCGTCGTTTAGTGGAAATTTAAAGCAAAATAATCATCTTTTTCAGCTTCGAATGAAATGTACCTAATACCTCTGTCTATTTATTTGCTTGCTTTTATATTAAGTGCTGTAACTTGTTTTATTTCGATTGTTACAGAAAATCCACCACGCCTTCCTAGTAGTCCAATCGACGCTTCTAAAACACATAGCAATGGCTCACTACATACCATCTGTGAACGCGCAGAAAATCTACAAGAATCATAACGAACGCATTTACTGGTTACACGCGGTCTTAATACAACATTTGACTGACGAATTTCGACAAAATTACGAGGCTTTAGAACGCATGTATAGGTTACTGAGAAATTTTGGGAATAGTGACGTTTCAACTGTCAAAAAACCAGGCGCCGCCATGTTGGATAGCTGGGCGTACAGTGACATCCATAACGGTGTTGCTAGGACTAGTTTAGAATTAAAGTTGGCGTTAAATAAATGCAATGCATTGGACATGTTTTTAGATTCTTGTGCTTTGAATAAGCAGGAGTTAGATTTGGCTGTGTTGAGCAAAGATGTGGACGAAATTATTGATGATATAACGAAGTGTCTAACGACAATGCAAAACTCGCAAATTAGACTCAAAAAACTGCAATCTAATGTTGATGGGAATAAAGAAGTTAAAATGGAAGAAAAAGTTTCCAGTGAAAATGACGACGTCGTCAAAATAGATGATAAAGAACCAGAGATTAAAGATGAAGTGTTCTATTTGCTGAAAACCGAAGATGATGATGTCACAACTCCAGCGAATGACGTCACTACGGCGCCGGGAAAGAGGGAGAAGGAAACAACGAAGATAGTTTTGAACGAACTGAAAAGGAAATTAGGGAAAAGGGAGGACGTTATGAGAGAAAGAGAGAGGCAAGCGTTGGCGAAAACGATGCCGGATTTGAAGGCAGTGCCGGAATTTCCGAGACAAATTAGTTATGAAGACTTTTTTGTACGCAAAGGTTATTTGTCGAAAATCAAAATGGATAATTCTAAAAAAAGATTGTTTAGGAGTTATAGGATTCAAAGGCGTGTCGATGACAAGAAATACAAATTAAAAACACAAAAATATAGCACTGAAAGTGATATAAATAAGCCTTTTTACCAAACGACCTCCAAATTTGATTGTAAAAAGCAAATCATATCTATTTCCAACGAAAATGGTCTATGCATAACAAGGTGGTCGAAATGTGTATCGTCTAAAGAGAATTCATCTTCTTTGATACCATTAGATTCGAATTCAAAAGAGCTCGAGTCTAGCGGCATGTCCGAAGGTCTAAGCGACGCCGAAGCCGGCACAGTTAACAAAACGATAAACCAAGCCGTCAACAAAATCGAAAACGGTCACAGCCACAAACCGAGTAACTACAAATTCTCAAAAAAAGATCTAGAACTATCGCCGTCGTCTTCCGAAAGCGACTTTGAGTTTTACAAAGATCAGCTTACACTACTCAAAGATGTTAGGCGCAATAGGGTGGCGAGAAAAAAGAACTACCCGACCAGACGGTCCATAGACAAGGAAGATGAGAGTTTGAAGCCCATAGAGTACAGTTTCGGTACAGGAATGGCAATGGCGTCGGTATTGCAGATAAATAGCAACGCTATAATGCCGAGTTTGGCGAACGAAGAAGTTTTTATTGGTAACGGTGAAGTGTCGACTGACAGTGGCAATGATGAGGATGCATAGACAATTCTAGTTTATGGTCTGATTTCATGTCATCAATTTATTGTTACCCCTAGTCCAACGTGAGAGACAAATGCGAAGCGATGCGATAATATTGTGCGTGCGTTTGACGACCGCTTGGTGCAGTGGATCCACGTGTCGGACTTCCAAAACCAAGGGTCGCGGGTTCGATCCCCGCACAGTACAAGCATAAGTGTGCATGAACATGTGTGTTTGTACTGGGCTGGGTGTTTTCTATGTATAATATGTATTTATTTACAAAAAAAGTATTTAAGTATGTTTATCCGTTGTCTAGTACCCATAACACAAGCCTCGTAGCTTAATTTGGGACTAGAGAGTTGGTGTGATTGTTAATAAAATAAAACAATCAAATGTCATGACAGTGTCTTACGTGACGATGCGCGAATGACATTGACACAAGTATTGGTCGCGCCGCTTCGCACTTTTCTCGTTACTTCGCTTACCTATGACAACGCCTTACTGCTAGTGAAATAGCTATAAGTTTTCAAAATGAGTGGAATGAACAGAGATGCGTAAAGATTTTTGTGTTGTTTGCCTTATAGTGTGAAGAGGATGCATATATGAATGTTATTTGTTATGTTTCTTTTCGTTTGATCATAATTTTCTTCAAAGATATAATTGTTGCGGATATTAAGAGGAGTCCCATTATAAATCTGCAGCTGTAAGTACTGATAAACCTTACCAGAAATAAAAAGGATAGCGTTGAACGTATGTCTTTAAAGATATCCTTTGTCTTAAATATGTTCTGCTACTTGCATTGTCATGAACATAAACTGATTGTATTTACACAACACAGTCTTATTTATTTCTGGTCCAAGCATGGTTGGTGTCTTTACCCCAATTAAGCAGATTTATAAAAAAAAAAACTAAATGTGTGCCTTTTAACCTTATATTTTTTCTCTGCTATACCATATTATCATCAACAATAATTCAGTAATTTTATATTGTATGCTCCTCTATTGTATTTAAATTGCATTTTTAATTATTTATGATTTAAATTTTAAAACGTCACTTTTTTATGGCGTCACGTAAAAAGAGCGCTGGAGGGGAGGAGTTTGCGCGTGCCAGCAATCGCTGTCTCGCTCACTCACGGCGGTGCCAGCAATCGCTGTCTCGCTCACTCGCGGCGGTGCGGACGTGTGAGGCGCGAGATGCCCGCAGTACCAATAATTACACCAATATTAGGGCAAGCGTACACATGTCGGTAACGTACGCATCGTACGAAACGGATTTTTTTTCACTGCGTCTACTGTATCGGCAGCGATCGTATTGCCGACGCGAGTGTGAGCAATCGGATGACACTTTCCTTCAGATTTTTGTAGATCTGCATTCCGTATGACGTCATCGGTGCACATCGCGTGTAGGCAATGCCGATGAGGGATCCGTCCGGTGTGAATAAGAGCACGTTGTTGTATAAGTTTTTATACAAACTAGAATATTAACAGTCCTCCTGGCCGAATTCGACCACGGCGGCTAATCTCAACAGAGATCAGCCAGCTACGCAGGAGATATTATAGTGCACAAGTGTGAGCGCAATACACAGGTTCACTCACTGTTCCATCACTCTCAAAGTTCGGTGAGACGGCAATCCGACATGACCGGAGAGAGATCAGCGCAGAACCAACGGCTTAACGTGCGCACCGAGGCACGGGGGTGTAACACCGCCAACTTCTCGACTCCGAGCTATTTTTGAGAAATTCATGACAGAAAATCTCAGAAACAATTTTGGCTCGATGTAGGATTCGAACCCAGGACCTCTCGGATGTAAGGTAGAAACTTTGCCACTACACCAACGAGGCAGTCACACTAGAATACGTGCGATGCCGGCCTGTGGATGCCAGCCTTTATCATCTAGTGCGCAGGTGCCCGTCAGCGCTCTTTTTATGTGGCGTGTCTAAGCTCATATTAATCAATAGTATTTTTACGTAATAATTTTTAAATCAGAATTGTAATGTTATTTATTTATCTACGAATCAGTGATATTGTGATTAAAAAGTAATTTAAATTAAATCTTGTCTGCTTTGCAATAATGTTGTATTAATTCTTAATGTGATAATTATTTGTAAATTATAATAATGATTGGATCGATAATATACTTGTTTATTTGTCAATTATATTTGACACAACGTCGGGGTTTTTGAATGCGAGCGTTCGGAAATTGTGTGGGCGGTTTTGGGATATACTCGTAGTACAATGTCATAAAGTCACATCACTTTAGCACTTGATTTTTACTCACCTTGTAACAGACTTAAACTTAGTAATAATAATAGTCCTCCTGGGCGACTGCGACAACGGCGGCCAATCTCAACAGAGATCAGCCAACTGCGCAGGAGATATTATAGTGCACAAATGTGAGCGCAATACACAGGCGCACTCACTGTTCCTTCATTCTCAAAGTTCGGTGAGACGGCAATCCGACATGACCGGAGAGAGATCAGGCGCAGGCAGCACCAACGGCTCAACGTGCTTCCCGAGGCACGGGGTGTAACACCGCCAACTTCCCGACTCCGAGCTGTTTTTGAGAAATTCATGACAGAAAATCTCAGAAACAATTTTGGCTCGACCTGGGATTCGAACCCAATACCTCTCGGATGTAAGGCAGAAACTTTGCCACTACACCAACGAGGCAGTCAAATCAAGTATTTATTAACGAGGATTAAAATCAAGTATTTATTACAATTCCTAGTATTCCTTGGTAAGTCCTATAAGTCAAATATAGTAGATTGTTATACAAGGGTGGAAAGAAATCAATCCCCATACGAGGTATTTAGACGCACGAGCGAAGCGAGGGCGGCTATAGTCCGAGTGGGAATTGATGACTTTCACCCGTGTTAAACACACTACTTTTCATTTCAAATATAAGGAAAGTAAAAAATAGTAGTTTTTCTAAAATATTTATTGATAGTAATAACATGAGTCGTACCTATTTAAAATTAATTGTCAATTATGGAACACACCGCCCGCGTCATCGCCGCGGGCCATCCCACTTTAATAGGTATTTTTTTTAATTCACATTGGCCGTATACACTCACAAGACCGCAGCATTTTTTTTAATCGATATTTTTCTTAATTATGTAAAAAAATTATAGCCGACTAAATAACCAATTTTAGTTCTATTTTTAAAATTCATTCCCGCCCTAGGGAGGGAAGCAATTACTATGAGTTCCCGCCTAAGGGAGGGAAGCATCGTTTTCGACCCGCTGCTCTGATCAAACAAACACTACTTTCCGAGTATGAGAAATGAAAAAGATACTACACAGCCTATGAAGCACTTATTTCATTCACCCTGTATAATTAATTACAAATACAACTGATTTAAAATTCAAAGGTTAACTTTAAAATCGGCAACAAAAAATGTGTTTGACGTGTCATTGCACCGATACCTGCCTTTTGTTTTGAAATTAAATCGATAAATAATTGTTTTCCTCAAATTAAATTGTGGCTGCAGATTCTCATAATAGCCATCACGATTAATATATTTGATAAATGCTTTAGTATTGTTTATACGTTGGACAAACATGGACGCGTCGCGCATTTTGTAAGTATATTTGAATATTAATTAGTTTGTGCAATGTATGATGAATTATTGAGAAGTTAACCTACTACATAATAAAACATTCATAATACTACTAAAACATTCGACGTTCGCTTGGTACAGTGGTCCAGATGTCGGACTTCTAAAACCAGGGGTCGCGGGTTCGATCCCCGCACAGTACAAGTATAAGTGTGCATGAACATGTGTGTTTGTACTGGTCTGGGTGTTTTCTATGTATAATATGTATTTATTAAAAAAAAAAGTATTTAAGTATGTTTATCCGTTGTCTAGTACCCATAACACAAGCCTCGTAGACTTTGGGACTAGAGAATTGGTGTGATTGTTGTGAAATATTTATTATTATTTATTTACATACTAACACATAGTTTATGTAATATTAATTGTTTTGGATGAGTGATAAAGTGCATTAAATGTTATCTTTCGCGATAGCGTGTAGTCCAGTGACCATGTTGGATGCAGACATAGATTAAGATTTATGGCTCGTGTTGAGTGGAAAAGTTATCTTTCAACTAACCCCGACTAAAAAAAAGTGATGTCATAAGTTTGACCCTATGTCTGTTTGTGTTTATATATGTTAATATCGATAGATATTAGTCGTAAAGCCTGGTCGGAGGTCCTCGAACGGCTAATAACATCTGACAGTAAGGTTGGGCACTTACCTTACACACACCCCTCCACCCATCCGCACTGAACCCGCGTGGTGGAGTATGGCTCACACCACATCATAGTTGAAGTGAAGCCTGTGCCCAGTAGTGGGACGTACATAGGCTGATGATGATAATGATGTTGTTTGTGTTTAACCTCCGCAGAAATAGAACGGTGTTATAATAAGTATAACCCCTGTGTGTTTGTGTTTGATTGTGGCATCATAGCTCCCGAACGAATGGACTGATTTCAGTGCGGTTTTTTGACGTGACAACGTCTTATAAATTGGTTTGCCGGGTGACACTTCAAGAAACTGCGTTACGCTCCGCTCACGTTCCGCGCTCACAATGAGAGCGAGTGAGAGGCACGCGTCCCTTCGACTCGGGCATGGTTAGCCCGCCTAAGAGCGAGTGAGACAGACATAAAAAGTGAAAGGCACGCGTCCCTTCCACTCGAGCACAGTTAACCCGCCTAAGAGCGAGAGAGACAGAGCGAGAGAGAGAGAGAGTGAGAGAGATAGGCATACACACCGGTTCATGTTATACGAATGAATATTCACATTAAAATTATTTTACCACTCAAAGTCGTTGTCACGTAAAACTTTCGCCCGTATACCGACTTTACAGGCAACCAATTTTTTTTTTATTCGAAAGATAATTTAATCGCGATGGTTCTTAACTGGGCTGGTTAAAATCCTCACAGCCGTTGAAGCTTACCAGCCGTTTTCCTGGCTCATGTCAGGGTCGTGTTTCCTCGAAAGTTATATAGCAATGAACCTAAGTTTTTACAGTGTAGATCTTAGATTTTTCTCATGTCTTTCTTGATATATTATAAGGTTGATGTAACCTATTGTTTGTGTTTATAATAGACACAAATGCCTTTGTTTAAATAAAATCCAATATTACTTTTTCCTGTAATGACTTAATCGTTTTTGTCACGTATCCACCGACACATGGAATTAGTCTTGGCTTCGTTTATGATAATTTTAAATACGGCTCTCGGTTACAAATCGTTGTTAATTGTATTTTAATAATCAATATTAAGTCCGATAGTCTGGCTGGCGTAAATACGTAGTTTAGTATCAAAGGGAAGGCGACACTTCCTGCTTCTAGCAAAACCTAGATATTTATACTTTACTAGCTTTTTCCCGCGACTGCGCCCGCGTTAGGTAGTTGTTTTGGAATGCGTTGTTTTCCCGTAATACCAATTTTATCCAAACATAATTCAAACTTTTATAATTTAGTAAGTAGCAGGAAAGTATTTTTTTCCCATGGGAATGCGTTGTTTTCCCAAGGTCAAAAGTAACTCATGTCTTTTCTTAAGTCTCAAACTATCTCCTTACCAAATTTCATTTAATCCTGTTCAGTAGTTTAGGCGTAAAAGCTATCGGCGCACCTGAATTTTCCTATGGGAACGCGTCATTTTCCCGCGGTAAAAAGTAGCTTAAGTCCTTTCTCGGGTATCAAATTTTTTTTTTTTTTTTTTTTTTATTTGGGATAGGTTTGCTCTTGACCCAAGACTAAGCCCGACGAGGCAAAGACTGAGTCTACGATGGAGCGAGCTCACCTAGAAGATGCCTGTTCACTCTAGCTTTGAAGATTCCTAAGTTGTAATTGCAGGGAAACACTGACGCAGGTAGTGAGTTCCACTCTTTTGCAGTATTTGTTCAGTAGTTTAGGCGTGAGTGAGTTACACACAGACAGACAAAGTGACTTCGCATTTATAATATTAGTATGGATATAACTTCACACACAAACCAACTTATATAACTTTTCAACTGGCAAGTCAGTGTCTTCTTATTTTTCATTAGGTAGGTAGGTACCTAATTTTAACTTTAGTGCACCGATAGGGATACAATTAGCGGACTTAATGCCAAAAAGCATGATCTGGTATCATGCTTCCAAAATTTCCATGTCCAAAATTTTCGCAGTTTATCACGTGGTGCGCAGCTAGCACAACTTTTTCGAAGTTGCAAATTGGGATTTACATCACCCTAGCTGATCCAAACAACATACCAACAATGCAGCACTACATCATGCTTTGCGAATTTAGGGTTTTTTAGTGTCGATTTCCACCGGCCTATATAGAAGATCATAACATGCATTTTCGTTTCCAGAAAGATTGCAGTCGTCATGGGGGTGGTCATAGCCCTTTCGGGGGCTGTCACTACCGAAGTTGAAGCTGAATCTCAAGAAAATCCGACTGCCACTGAGGCGATGGAAGGTAAATTACGTTAAGGTTGTGTATAACGAAAAAATATGTATCTTGCCGTAGATTCTTTTTACACTTAAAATAGTGTAGGTCGGTTTTAATTACTGTTGCATTACAGTTATTGAGCATGTCTTGATTATTATACTCGTAGTCCTCCTGGCCGATTTCGACCACGGCGGCCAATCTCAACAGAGATCAGCCAACTACGCAGGAGATATTATAGTGCACAAGTGTGAACGCAATACACAGGTGGACTCACTGTTCCATCACTCTCAAAGTTCGCCGAGACGGCAATCCGACATGACCGGAGAGATATCAGGCGCAGGACTAACGGCTTAACGTGCTTTCCGAGGCACGGGGGTGTAACACCGCCAACTTTCCCGACTCCAAGCTGTTTTTCCAATTTTGGCTCGACCTGGGATTCGAACCCAGGACCCTCTCGGATGTAAGGCAGAAACTTTGACTACACCAACGAGGCAGTCAGGTATCGTAATAATAACCTATATTCCAAACACGATTTTTAGCTCCTAATGCTAATATAAGCTTTTATTCGGCGACTGGGATAAATAGACATAAACATGACGGTATATCAATCCGTTTAAAAGCGTTCCAGTATGTATTATTTATCAAACTTAGACCTTAAATCAAACCAAAAGTGGCAGATTTGGTATGATGAGTAAGGCGTGGTCCTACTTAACTAGGCCAAGGGACCCGCTCCGCTCTTAGTCGTCGTCAGGAAACGCGATACTTTAGCTCAGTAAACTATAGTATTAGGTAGGCGGTACTTACTCGTATGAGGTATTCATCAGATTCAAATTTCAGGATGTACAAAAAAATGTATTTAGTTTTTTGCTTTCACGTGCGTGCGTGTGTGTAAACGGACTATTTTTAGGGTTCCGTAGTCAACAAGGAATCCTTATAGTTTCGCCATGTGTCTGTTCGTCCATCAGAGAGACTATTAATAGTAAAAAGCTGTAATTTGGTGTGAGTATGTATACGAATATTGTCAAAAAAGTAGAAAGAATCTTAATCTCCCATACAAGAAAAGTGGGTATTTTTTTTTCTACTTATTTAGACCGCACGTATTTTTAGGGTTCCGTACCTCAAAAGGAAAAAACGGAACCCTTATAAGATCACTTTGTTGTCCGTCTGTCCGTCCGTCCGTCCGTCTGTCAACAAGACCGTTTTTCTCAGGAACGCATGGAGGTATCAAACTGAAATTTCTATATGATACTTAAGTCTACGGTCCCTGGAAGCTGAAGAAAAATCAACCTTCTAAGCCAACGCAATCAAAAGATACAGCCATTTAGGCCGCAAATTTCCGCAAATTTTCGAAACTTGCACGGGAATCAAAACCTACAGGGTACTTCCCGTAAACTTAGAATCTTGAAATTTAGTACGAAGTCACGTCTTTTAGTACAGATATAGGAAAAATTACGAAAACCGTAAATTTTCAGTTTCATCATATAAAAAAAATATTTTTGAAAAATATTTTTGACAATTTTGAAAATTTCAAAGTTACTACTCCTTACCTACAGGTTTGTACGGAACCCTCGGTGCGCGAGTCCAATTCGCACTTGACCGGTTTTTCATATGTGTATCACTTCCTAAGTTTGATATTTTGCGACCGCACCCTCAACTGCTCCCGCAAGTATATATGAATAAGAACTAACCATCCATCGTTTCAATAGCAACAACAACAGCCACCACCCCCTTGCCCGAGCCTCCCAGAAACTGCACGACGGCGCGCGGCCTGCCCGGCGCGTGCGCAGCGCGCCAGGACTGCGATTACAGCACTGGTCCTATTGACCGGAGCCTCTACGCGCCGAAGGGTTACAAGAGGTATGATTCATACTTCGACTGTCGACGACCACTTCGGTGTAATGGTCAAGAAGTTGACTATTAACCAATAGGTCGCGGGTTCGATCACCGCACTGTACAAACATTTGTGTGCGTGAAAATGTTTGTTTGTACTGTTTCGGGTGTTATATGTATATATTTAAGTTTATTTGCAATAATGTCTTTTGATTCTCATATATGTATCACAAGTGCTAAAGCTACTTACCACTGAGTCAGATCAATGTATGTGATGTTGTTGTACCCATATTTATTTATTTATACTTAGACACCATCATCCCATCTCACCAGCCTATTTCCAACTGCTGGGCACAGGCCTCACCTCAACTATGGTGTTACGAGCCATATTCCTCCAAGCGTGCTCAGAACGGATTGATGGAGATTCCTAGACATAACTAAGTCTCGCCATTTAAAAATAACGCCGACGGTCACCTGCACACTAGACGATACACGGGTTTAAAGTAAAAGTTACACATGCTAGAAAGTAGCACACCAGTAAACATGCTTCAAAGCATGCTAATATTGAGTATTATTATTATTATTATTAGCCTTTATGTCAGACTTTGCAGATGCTCCATTATTTCGGCAGGATCTGTGCTTTACTTATTTTCTGCAAGTCTGCTTGCCAGTCGGCAAAGGCCTCCTCCAACCTTTTCCACTCGTTTCTATTTTGTGCCACTCTTTGCCACATTTTTCCTGCCACCTGACCTATATCGTCGGCCCAGCGTCTAGCTGGTCTGCCTCTCTTCCTATGGCCTTCTCTAGGGTACCACTGGGTCACTATTTTGCTCCATTTCTCGCTGCCTCTTGCTGTGTGACCTGCCCATCTCCATTTTTGCTCTATTGCTTGTTGTTCTCCATTCGTCATAAGTTTTGTCTTGTCAGGGTTGAGTTTGAGACCAACTTTTTCACTTTCGTTTGCCAGATCCTTAAGCATGCTGCAGAGTTCTTCTGGTGTATTTGCGAATATCACAATGTCGTCTGCGAAACGTAGGTGTGACAGTTTACGACCGTCGATGTTTATTCCCCTGTTATCCCATTCTAGTTTTCGAAAGATGGATTCTAACACTGCTGAAAATAATTTTGGGGACATAGGGTCTCCTTGTCTTACTCCTTTTTCGATGGCAAATGGTTCTCCCTTCTTTTCGAGTTGTAGGTATGTATGCAGAGTTTTGTTTGTATATATTTTGAATCAATCTGATATACTTATGCTCAATTCCTTGGTCTTGAAGTGCTTCCCATATTTGTTTGTGGATCAGGGAGTCAAAAGCTCAAGAGTCAAAAGTCAAATAATAGAAAAATACAATGAGTATCAACTAATATACTACATAGCTTTTATAATATTGAGTATGCTAACGTTATGTTTACATGCTAAATAATGGCATGCTAGTTTTGAGTATACTGTTGTAGGTACCGTGCTAGTAGTAGGTACAAGCGCTGCACTGAAATGAAACGCAGCCCCCACTACTCCGCTCCTCAGGAAGCGTGCTCGAAAATCAATAGATGGTCGGTTTACTAGCAAACTACGAGCTAGCAATTTATAGTAGTTATTTTTTAAGCGGGCCCAATACACACGTGCTACTTAATAGCATTTGCTTAAAAAATAGCATGTTTTCATGCTACTTACAAGCATGTGTAGCAGTAGCTTAATTGGTGGCACGGCGTAGAAAAAGTGGGCTAGTCGCGTGCCGCACCGCACGTCCTCGCTAGCGAGTGAGATAGCAACTGCCCCAATGCGCTGACTCAACGCCTCCAGCGGTCTTTCTATATGGCGCGACTTATAATTTAGCTCATAATCTTCTTTCGCCTTATGAGCTGAGATAGCAAGGCTCCATCCATTAGATGCAATGGCGTAGCGATCCTTGGCAAGCAAGGGTAAAAAAAAAAAGATTTGTTAAAATTATTTATATTTGCTAAAATATATTTAATGAATACCTACACTAAGAACACATAGCAGACAACTGTTTATGCAAATCCTTCTGTTTTTCCAAGAGCTTGAGGTTCATACATTCGTGATGCCACTTAGCCGTCGCCAATTCTTCCATAGTCATAACAGTATTACAATTTGCGCAATGCCAATTCAACTCGCCTTGATGGAAATCGTATATGTGCTGCTGGAGATACGAGAACATGTTACAACCCGTAAAAATGCAGGAACAAAGCGTACATTCAATCTTCAAAAAACCACCATCCATCGGTATTACTTGTTCCAAATCTGAATTGCTGTATCTTACAAAGTTCATTAAAACCTGAGGTATTCCCGTCTCTTCCAGCTGTAGATCGTAGTTGTTCAATGAGTATTTACTGTCTGTATTTACCTCAGCGCATAGATATCTCACATATGGATATTTATTTAGATTCTGTCTATAGCTCGCCGGACTCTGCATATATTTTGGTGCATCTTTCAAATCACTTGTAATTATATCGCAAAGGATTCTTACTCCTTTGCCTAGTTGGTCGTTTTCAGTCTCCATCATAGGTGTCTCTTGAATCTTTTTGATCATGCGCAAGAAGTTTTCTCTTTCAACCAGACCTGTGATTTTAGGTGCTTTCATTTGGAAATTTGTTTTCAGTAACTTTGGTGTGACTTGTGCAAAATTGAGTTTTTTGTTAACTAGCAAGTGTGTCAAGTCAAGTTTTATGGTTCGTTTATACATAAATCCATTGAGGGTTATTGTTATTTGTATTGATGGCCAATTCAGTGTTGTTTCAACATTTAACGGTTGCACTCTTATCCTGGACGGGCCTGCATCGAAATTGAGGATGGATAAGTTTTGATCTGGGTGTGGCCGTCTGAAGAACAACTGGTTCAGTTGTGTCCGTGTGCATCGGATCATTAACGCTACCTCGTCCTGTTCATGTGTTGGCTCTTTCACTGTACTCTCAACGACTTCTGAAATAACTTTCTTCAGAAGCGGTTTGACTGCATCGAGCATGTGTTTCAAATATTTTTTCAAGCCTTGGTAGTTTGTTTCTAGCATTTGCTTCATTTTGGTTATGTTTTTCTGGTCTTTCAATGTGTTAATTGCGAAATCAAATTCGTCCCACTCAGGCCAGTCTTTTAGAAAGCGCTTAAGCAAGTTTAGGTAGACTTCGATTTCTAACTCATGTGTGTAAACAATATCCATGCCAAATTCTTTCTGTAGGATGTCAACTATTTGAGCGTTAGTTAAAACCGTGTTTTGTTTGTTGTCATTGCCGACGAGACGCAGGAATAGCATCATCAGGGGTTTTTCTGTAAAAAAAATGAAAAATAAAATAATAAATTATTCATTAAATGGAAGACAGTGTTAAAGAAATAAGTTTTAAGATAGTGAAGTCTGATGTATGAATAGGTATTGTATTCAAGTAAATGTAAACAAAAAGTAAAATGGTTAATTATAACTTGTGCCATTAACTAAGGGATTAAAACATTGAACTGCTTCGTTATTTGTAACCAGCTGCTTGGTGTATTACCAAGGCAACCGTTAAGAGGGTTTTCAAAGTTATAAAATGATTAATGACCATATAAAATCTTACCAGATGTATCAGCTAAAGTTGACAGTGGACCAGCATCATTGGTATCCACAATCTTAACCTCGTTCGACGCCTCGCCTGTCGATGAAACTGACATGGTAGTAGTATTTATTTAATAGATATTTTTATTGTATTCGTTTTTTCGTTTAATTTCGCAGAAGTCGACGAACGCACACGAAAAAACCACACAATCCCAATGACATTGACATTCGGCTCAGAAGATGTCAATGTCAACGTCATTGTGACTTTTTGTTTTATATAACCATTTATTTTTAGATGCGTTCCTATTTAAAAAAAAATGACAGTTTGCCATATATATAGCCATAAATATTCCTACTTTTTACTAGGAAAAAGTTTGTGATGATTTACTTTTTTATTTACAGTTCCTGCAAGGATGCCGAGTCCTGCTGCCCACTTTTCGCTCTAGTGCCAGAACAACCGAAGACTAATGAAAACGAAGAGGATAGTGCTTTTAATGATGATTAAATAATTTCTCAGAATTAGGTTATAACTTTTTTTTAAATCTTAACATTATAAAGACTTTCAAAAGTTGTCAAATAATTTATTGGAATAATAAAATCACAGTTATAAAAAGACGAAAATAAGTTAACCTTTGATTTCAAAAATATTTTTTAAGATGTACTGAATTCTGAATTCGACATTTTCAAAAGCGCAATGGTGCACTTATAACAGCGCCATCTGTTGGCGAAACAAATGAAAGTGCATACGCCATCTATTGGTGAAGCGAGGAAAGATGTCAGCGCCATCTATTGTTCGAAGTTGCAAAGGCTGCAATCGGGGCAGCGTCTCTTCCTGCGGCGGCTGTGTTTGTCGTCTAGCTTGTAGTCGTAGTGTCCCGATCTCGTCCGGGATCGGGATGCAGATCTGTTGATATTTGAATAGATTAGAAAGTTTCACTAGTATTTTTACCATAAAGTTTATCTGCTGAAATTCTAGTGATCGAACCCTAGGGTCGAACGTTCAGAGGATAGGGCTTGCTAGCAGAGTTAAGTAGAGATCGCTTCTTGGTGCAGTGGTCCACATATCGGACTTCTAAAACCAAGGGTCGCGGGTTCGATCCCCGCACAGTACAAGCATAAGTGTGCATGAACATGTGTGTTTGTACTGGTCTGGGTGTTTTGTATGTATAATATGTATTTATTTACAAAAAAAGTATTTAAGTATGTTTATCCGTTGTCTAGTACCTACCCATAACACAAGCCTCGTAGCTTAATTTCGGACTAGAGAATTGGTGTGATTGTTGTGAAATATTAAATACAAGCTGTGCCCGCGACTTCGTCCGACATTATAGAACATAAGAAAAGCAAAAGAACATAATTATTTTAAAGTACTTCTGCGTCAATTATATTTCTTTGCAACATGATCTTGACAACGCGACATGTAAAAAGCAGTCTTGACTAAATTGACTCCTATGTGTTTCAATGTTTGCCCCTGTGATTTATTAATTGTAACGGCGAAAGATAGCTTAACAGGAAATTAAATTCTTTTAAAATAAAAAGGTAAATCATAAGGAATCATTGGGGTGCGAGGTATAAGCACTGTTTGACCAACTGCTGGACCAGTCTAAACTATTGCAACCATCACGTTATTGCGAAGAAATTTGATTTGAAGTCGAGTCCCGTTAATAATTGGTGGTTTAAGATTTATGGGTAAGTAAAATTATTGGGGCACCTATTTTAAACTTGAGGGAATATGGGGGCAGGCCACTTGGGTTCAAATAATTAAGTATTTTATTTATTTAGTCCACGCTACAGTTTCTCACTCCTAATATTGCCCTTTGACACATCCATTGATGATCTTTATTTTCTATTTCGCTTATTGCAGTGTGAACTTTCGATATTAAGTCCTCAATGTTACTCACTCTTTCTCCTAAATCTCGATCAATTTCAATTTTATTTTCAAAATGAGGTACTTTCCCGTCTCCTATTAAAAGTAACTTTGAAGGAAAAGTTATATTACCTCCCCCCACTCCCTCGTTGGTGAAGTGGCAAAGTTTCTACCTAACATCCAAGAGGTCCTGGGTTCGAATCCCAGGTCGAGCTAAAAATTGTTTGTAAGATTTTCTGTCACGAATGCGGTTGTGCGAATGTCTGTGCGATTCGAACCCAGGACCCTCTCGGACGTAAGGCAGAAACTTTGCCACTACACCAACGAGGCATATTATAAGTACTCCAAATATGAACATAACATTCACCTGGACCGCGACCGCGACAGCCTAGGCGAGTGGCGGCAGTCGTCCTCGTCATCGAGCTGCCCCTTGAAGACCAGACCCCAGTACTGGTACGCTAAGTAGATCAGCGTCAGAACACCGGCTACCTGAAACATACATGTACTGTGAATCTATGTTCGCAGTTTCGAATGTAGCCAACCCTGTCACTCTAGGTAGAGAGACCATGCGAGCGAACGGGACCGCTAGAGTAGAAAATATACGACGTAGAGAGATACATACACCCTACATATAGCCTCGCACTAGTCGCTGCACCTAAGCCGTTATCCGAAGTTTCGGTTGAAGCTATACGTGTCACTTTTTTTTGGAATAGGTTTGCTCTTGACTCAAACTAAGCCGAACGTGGGAAAAAATGGTTACTCCTGTTGGAGTGGAGAGCTTCGCCGTGCGAGCGAACACTTTACACGTGTGTGTTATTAGCGTATGTAGTTGTATGAGCGAGTTCACTCACACATAATACAGCATTTCGGATCTAGTATACTGATCCGTTTAACGGATCAGAACTGTAATGTGTGCTGTGTGTGCTCCAGTAGCGACGGATCCGGTAAAAACAGACGTTATTATGTCAACGCACCCTAAGACCTTTGGTTCTTGGACATTGTGTTAATCTTTGAAATGAGACACTGTTACGGATTATTTCGCGATTTATTTACATTTTGTTTTTAACCTGACGTTTCGGACCCTTTTCAGCGTCCGTGGTCACAGGTAGACTAAGGTGTTAGTTGTCATTACATAGTTTGAAAAAATTGTAAACTACCATCACTCAAAAATATTAAGTTACGTTCCTATCCACACAAAATGAGCTAACAGTATCTTGAGGTCTTGTGTTAATCTATCACATTTCTCGGAAATTCCACAGGCAATTGAATAAACTAGGAAGTGGCGCGCAGTTGCTGTCCAAGGCATAGCGCATTCGAAGATAATCGACAAAAGGAATTTAATTACCGACTGAACTTGGATACTAAGAAGGTTATAGAAGAATTATTAATGGTTAACTGTTATGGCTTATTTAAAGATACCAAAGTATTAATCGATTAGTTTCGGCTACCCTTAATGTACCAATAGCATAATTGAAGATCATTACGGACCCCAAAATGACCAAAAGTTATCCTGAACTGTTCAAAACATTTACCTCAAAGTACATAATGCAGAGAGTCTCAGTAGATTAGGTGTACACTTTTTTTATACAGTGTGGAGATCATACGAAGTTAATGAAGACATGGATAATACTAGTTCATATTTAAAGCATTCATAAATTAAATTATTTTTGTGACTATGAATACAGATACGAGTACCGACTGAAACATATTTTTTTGTGGTTTTTATTTTCTATCTCATCGTAAACGAAGTGTTAATTTCTTATGAGAACAAAGATTTTTAAATCTAGATATCTCCGGAGTCCGGCGCTCGCTTCACATGTACACTTTACCATCTTTTTCGGTATTTGGAGAGGACCGTGAGTCTGAATCGATAAGTTCGAACCTCGAACGATTGCTTCGGTCGCGCCTTAATTCATATGGCTGTAAAATATTTTCGTGCCCTAGTCACTTAACTTTTTTGAACTTTATTTAAACATGTCGTGTCGACTTGTGTTTTTTAACATTCCGTCTCCACATTACTGAAACATATTAAGATAATATCATATACATATAACATTGTTTTGTTATAAAATCTGTACGCACCTTAACAATAAATCAAGGAATTAGCAGCACTAAATTGTAGAAAGGTTGATTTGTAATTCAACATTTGTAATTGTAATATTAATTTGTCTCCATTAATTAATATTTTTATCAGCAGAGTTTTTTCCCGGATAAGTACCTTGTATAGGTACTACTACATCACCATAGAGAAAAGAACCCCCCCCCCCCCCCCCCGAGTACTTAGGCCTTACAATGTCACGGTCCGCCCCTGGAATAAAGACTTCCATCATACATAAGACATGTGTATTTTATTTTGTCGTAGGTATTTACACGCCCAAGCAGGTCGTACTCTTCTGGGAGTACGACCACAGATTACTAGCTGGATATTTTGTTTCCAAGTATGTTGTGGCAAAATTGAGTCATATCAATTACCCGACAATTAAGATCCATTAAGATAAGCGAGTATTATTTACAATAGTAACGGCTATTATTCTTTTTGAACGTTCTGTTACTTCATGTTACGTATTAGATAAGGTGGGCTGGCATTTTTTAAGATCAGAAGTTAACCTTTTCTCGACATATTAATCTTAATAGAATTAGTATTAGTAAGTAGCCACCTAATTAATTAATGTAAGTAATTATTATAGTATATTTTTCTGTAGCACACACAAAAGCATTCACGGGAAGGTACTAACTACCTGATAAGACAAATTGTTGACAATTGACAAAAATAATAAAATTTGAAGTTTATATCATCATAGGCTTGGTGTTAAAAAATAATAGATCAATAAACAAAAAAATACACGCTTTTATTGCTAACTAAAAAAGAGAAAATAATTTCTGAGTACAAATAATTCAATTTACAGTAGAGTTAAAAGCATGGGGTGCACTTTATAAACTCTTTTGCAAAAAA
This sequence comes from Pyrausta despicata, assembly GCA_963921415.1. Classification (NCBI taxonomy): domain Eukaryota; kingdom Metazoa; phylum Arthropoda; class Insecta; order Lepidoptera; family Crambidae; genus Pyrausta; species Pyrausta despicata. The sequence goes on along the minus strand of OY992871.1, from coordinate 657,862 downwards.
AACGGGCACCTAAGGAAATTTACGTTCTAAGGTCGATTTGAGTTAATTAAATGAAATTTATTTCTTTGACGTAGTCTGTATACTTATAATCGTGTAAATTAATGCGCGTGAAGTGAGTTCGGGCAACTAAAAGAAAAAAAAACGATGGATTCTTTAAAACCGATGTACACGCCCAAACAATAAGAAGTGGTCGGCAATAAAGATAAGATTTTTTTTTACTTTTTTTAATTAAATAAAGTTACAAATGTAAAAACCTAATACCGAATGTGACCTCCTCTTGCCAAAATCACAGCTTGAATCCTTCTGGGCATGCTTTCCACGATGTTTTTAATAACGTTTTGAGGAATTCGTTCCCACTCTTCTGCAATGACTCTTTTTAACTCCCTGATGTTTTGTGGAGCAGGTTGCACTGATCTTACACGTCTCTTTAGAACATCCCAGACATGCTCAATTGGATTGAGGTCAGGACTTCGAGCTGGCCAATCTAAACGACGGATCCCAACTTCTTGCATGTACGCTTCCACGTCGCCAGAACGGTGCGAGCGAGCATTGTCTTCCATAAAAATGGAATCTTCCCCAAGTGCAGTCAATGTGGGTTGTGCATATGGAATTAGGACTTCCATTATGTACCGATGTGCATTTAATGTTCCATTTTCTATGAAAACTAACTCCGTACGCTCCGTCGAATTAATTGCTGCCCAAAACATAACGGAGCCTCCGCCATAAGGAGTGATTTCTTCGAAACACACTTCCGCATAGCGTTCCCGTGGTCTTCGCAGCACTCGCCGGCGTCGGTCCTCTCCACACAAAGAGATTCTAGCTTCATCAGAAAACAATACTTTATTCCAGTCCTCCAGAGTCCATGAAGCACAGTTCCGAGCAAACTGAAGTCGAGCAACACGGTGCTCACGGAGTAATTTAGGGCCCCGAGCTGGGCGGTAACTCCTGATATTGGCAGCCAAAAGCCTCCTCCTGACCGTCCACAAGCTAACTTCTACTCCTCTTACTTCTTCAAGGCTCTTCTTCAGGTCCACACTTGACGCCTTACGATTCCGCAACGCCTGACTCACCAAAAAGCGGTCATCTCTTGGTTCTGTGCATCGTTTTCTTCCCGAACCGGGTCTTCTTTTGACCGAACCGGTCTCTTGATACCGTTGCCAAGTCCTCTGGACAGTTGAACGACTCACATTTAGCCGCTGAGACACGTAAGTTTGCGAACAACCTTCTTCAAGTAGGGCTATAATTTTACCGGCCCTTATCGCTTTATCACTCATATCAAAAAGTGGTATTTAATGTAAAAATAAAGATTAAATTGTTTAATTTGCAGAAAATGTCCAAAAAGTTTTAAAATATCGTAATCAGTTAAAAATCGTTTCAGCAATTCGCGCCATTAGTAAAGCAATTTTAGAATAATCTACAATAATCATTATTTTTCTTTTATTAATTTCAAATTTTAAATTTGGAACGTAAAGAATCATGCCAGGATGCTTCAAATAACATGCCAATACATCGTCAAATTAATAAAACCTATTTCTTGTTCTTCTTCATTAAAGTAGAGGAAAAAATCTAAAGTGCCCTTTTTTTTTGCAAAAGAGTGTATATAATAGTATGAATTTAATATATTGGTATAGACCAAGCCCCCACTATTTCACCCAGTATTTCCTCTTTTTAAGTTAGCAACAAAATCGTGTTTTTTTAGTTTTTGAAACTATTATTTATTTTTAATATTTTAGTTAATAATGATAATGTAAAACTCTTATCTAATTATTGCATTGTCATCGGTACTTGCTAAAAAAGTGCAAAGTTTCAAATTAATCCAATTTCTGGAAGTTGGTGAAAATTGAGCTCAAATATTCCGTTACATACATACATACATACAGCCCGAGCCAAGCCCGAGCTAATAAAAGCGTGTTAAAAAAGTTGCCATTATGTCTTTTCACTTTTGTATTATTTTGGCTAGTCAAATTTTGTGAGTGCATGTTTTTTGGGAGAAATAGGACCTTGTTAATATACTTAGAACTAAAATATATCAACATTTTAAGATTAAATTTACAACATACAGCCCGAGCTAATAAAAGCGTGTTAAAAACCGACCGCTCAGCGTTCACTAAGGCCGGATACTAACTTTGGGCGAACAGTTGCCCCGAAAATTTGGCCACTGGCCATTAGAATTAGAATTAAAAAAAACACCAAAAAAAACACCAATCAACTTTGAGAGTTGATATTATTATACGATTGATAGATTTTTAGGCCAAATGTTCACCCAACGTCTGGATCTGAGGTAACGGTCATAAGTAGAGACCGGATTATATGCATTTGCATATTTTGTCCAATCCTACGGTCATTGCATACTTTGCCAAAAAACCCTGATGATGCATATTTTCGCCATTTTCACAGTAATTTACACATAGCACAGTAACAAAAGTATATCGCATAATATTTTGAAAGGGATCTCTTTGAGACAAACTGTGGGTAGTTTTTTTATAAGTTTGTGTAAGTTTACGTTGAAAAACGAAATTGATATGATAATAATCGTAAAATTTTGAATATTTTGATACATATTAAGGCGCTTTTGTGCATTTTGGTCCATATCTAAAACCAATCTTCTGCATATTTGCATGCATATATGGCTATTCTATGTTGCGTATCTGGTCTCTAGTCATAAGCTTTAATGCTACCCTCAGTAACTTGATGATTTGCATTTAAGTGGTCAAAGCGCAAAGAGTACCTGTTGAAGCCAGGGTTAGAATGAAAAACCGAAACAACAGAAAGAGAAAACGCACCGCAATGTTCAGCTGCCTCGCTCGCACAAAATCTATCATGGAGTCTACAAAGGACTCCATATCGGCTGTCTACAAACTCTACGCGGGCTTCTGCCGAGAAACCACTTTACATGGCCTGAAACATACTGTCGACGATGAAGTTCACTGGTGCGAAAGGTAAACACAATATACTGGGCAATTTCAAAACAATATACACTTTAAGAAACGAGAATTTACATTTTGTGATGTCAAATGACGGAAGTGTCAACTTGGCAGTTCGATTTGCAAATCTTTGCTTTTTTGTAAGTGGCCAGTTCATGTTTCATTTGAAAATGAGATTTCAACAAAATGTCTTAATATCATTGCCCATTCTTCATCTCCATTTAGTTTAGTTTGAGTTACATAGTCCTCTAGCACATCAACGCTATTGCATGCGAATTCGAAACAACGAAAAATCTGTAAGTTATAAGGCAGCGTTTCGCATATGCTTTGTCGCACTTTAGTATTAGCGAGATGAAACGGTTGCGTGCGTCCTTGTCGGTACGGTTTCGCAAGTAACTGCGAAATAGCCGCGACACAGACGCATACTTTTCGCATCTGCTATTTCTAACCAAGATTCAATAGTAGGATAAACTGGGATATACTCTGGTTGAAGTATCTACCAAATTTCCAATAGATCCACCCATACGATACGAGAATTCTTTGCGTAAATACCGCAGAACCGCAGAAGTTTGGTTCCGCAGTCCGCATTATTTTCGCAAAGATTCGCTTCCGCATGCGAACGCGTTAGTGTGCTAGATGCCTTAATACCAAAAACCGGCCAAGTGCGTGTCGGACCACGCATAAAGTAGAGTTCCGTAGTCAATTTTGGCACCGCGCTGTTTTGCATTTCTTGCATCCTCATCATGTCCCTAGCTGTCAATCTCATCATTGTAAAGTATATATTTTAAAATTATTTATAATTTCGAAAGTATTCACCACAGGATACCCGAAAAATTTTAAATAAGAGTTTTCGTGCATTTTTTTTTACGTGAGAGATTTGAAATTTATAGGTCCTTGTCGGACTACGGAACCCTAAAAACTACTATACAGCGAGACCGGCAAATAGGTAGTTGACACCACCAATCGTTCACGTACTTTTTATCAACAGTCGAAACGCTTTTCTCCATATAGTTTGTAGGGAATAACACACTTTGACGTCATCGAGTGCAACGCCGACTTAGTGACTATTTATCGATTGAATTTCAATTAATAATCAATTTTATGAACTGCAGAAAAATATTAATGATAGGGGATCTGTGCGGTGAGCACGAAAAACTATCGTTACGTATTCGTAGCGTTTACTTGTCAATTTATATGGGGAAACTGTCAGTTTCTGACTTTTTGAGTTTACGATAACTTTACGATGAAGTTCGTGCTCACCCCATATTTTTTTCATAGTGGAAACAAGCCTATTAGTGGCCGAGTCGTTAAGGGGAGGTAGTCCAGGGTTATTATGGGGGTCCAAAGTTTGTAGATCTCATGGTGATATCTGTCAGAATAATCCTCGACTACCTGCCCCTAAATGCTCCGCTACTAATTACAGTTACTCTGTAGTATACTGAAGATAGTCGATGGAAACAGGCGTTACTTTGCGGAAATCCATGACTAAACCAGAAAAAGAACATTTCATGTGGTTACAGTTGGATGTATTTGGGTTCCTGCGCTGGCGTCGTTTACTCGAAATTTAAAACAAAATCATTCTCTCTTCAGCTTCTGTAAACTGGAGAGTTAATACTCATTTTGAACATCTTGCAGTCTTGGATGCTGATGCGAATAGAGACACACCAGCGTCCAATTCTGCAAGTTTCTACAACAGAATTCTATTTTGACGCAAAGTTTCCAGGCATGTCCTGGGCCAGAATCTTCACCAATCCAATCATGAGGCGGTATTCTCTATATAGGCACCTTTGTAACGAATCCATATCTGCAATAATAATAATAATAAGTGCTTTTTTGCCAAAAGAAACCCTCAAATGTATTACATTTTTGCGGCGGTCTCTGCACTAAGCTTGCTTGCGTTAATTGCTTGTGTTGCAGTGGCCAAGAAAACTTGACAGGTGAAGAGCTTTTATAGTAGCACAGGATTGTTGCACGACGATGACATATGACAATACGTATTAATATTATGTTAGGATCATAGACTAATATTACGGATAAACGATGGAGACTAATTTTAAGAATTATTATACAAACTTAATGATGATAATGTTATTTAAGTGTGTATGTGTGTGTGGTTTTGAATAGCATTTAATTTTTTTAATGTTTTATAGCCAAAAATATTTAATTACAGGATTTTGTGGTTCTTGTTGACTGTCAGCGCTTTCGTCGGGGCTGTGTACTGCGCGCTCAGTCAGTTGACTAGGTAACCAAATTAAATTACCTATCTTTGAATTGTAGAATGCTGCGTGATAGTAAGATAAGGTGCAGTTCCGAAACGGACCGCGGCCGCACGCGACACCTGCGGAGCGGGTGGAGTCCGCTTTATAGATAGATAGATAGATAGAGAACACTTTATTGCACACCACATAAAATAATACAAAATCAACATACAAAGAAAAATGCACAATTTAGGCGGTCTTATCGCTCAGAGTGGCTTTTCAATTTAGGCCTTATTTAAGTCACGCCGTTAACAAATCAGAACCAGAATCTTTATTGCAAGTCACATGTCAAAGATCTGCCCGGCGAGGGCACAGCAACCTTAGAAAGGCAGACGAATTTAATTCAAAGCAAATTCCTATCTATTATACGTTAATGTGCATAATGCTTTACACTCGTACTAATTTAATTCAAGATTTTGGCTTCGTACCTATACACTACGCAAGAACCAGACTGGCGTCGGTCGGAAACCGCGCGTATAGGAATAAATATCCCGCTGAAGAGAGAAACTGACACCGTATACTCATCGCGCCGCCTCTGTAAACATGCGGTTTCGATCCGGCGCCGGTGCGGTTCCGGCGTAATGTACACGTAGCTTTAGGGTTTACAGTCGTACTAATTTCATGCACTGCCTCGTTGGTGTAGTGGCAAAGTATCTGCCTTACATCCGAGAGGTCCTGGGTTCGAATTCCAGGTCGAGCCAAAATTGTTTCTGGGATTTTCTGTCATGAATTTCTCAAAAACAGCTCGGAGTCGGGAAGTTGGCGGTGTTGCACCCCCCGTGCCTCGGTGCGCACGTTAAGCCGTTGGTCCTGCGCCTGATCTCTCTCCGGTCATGTCGGATTGGCCGTCTCACCGAACTTTGAGAGTGAAGGAACAGTTAGTGCACCTGTGTATTGCGCTCACACTTGTGCACTATAATATCTCCTGCGCAGTTGGCTGATCTCTGTTGAGATTGGCCGTCGTGCCAAAGGACGTCCACTGCTGAACATAGGCCTTCCCCACAGTTTTCCACATCGACCGATCACAAGCGGTCTGCATCCAGTGTGATCCTGCGTTTTTTACAAGGTCGTTTGTCCATCTTATCGGTGGACGTCCTACGCTGCGCTTTTGGTCGAAGGGTCTCCAGTTCAGGACTTTTTTGCCCCAACGGCCATCAGTTCTTCGCGCTATGTGCCCTGCCCATTGCCACTTGAGCTTACTGATTCTCAAGGCTATGTCCGTCACCTTAGTTCTTCTACGTATCTCCTCATTTCTAATTCGATCTCGTATTCCAGGAGGACTATTATTATTATGACTGCCTCGTTGGTGTAGTGGCAAAGTATCTCCCCCCTGTGGGATCTCCACCTTGTCGTGGTGGGGGGGCTCAGTAACCGTGGCTTCGCCACCCACGGTGAAGCTAAGCGGGATCCCGGGAGGGGACGCTCAACGTGGGCTTGCTGCAGGCCTGCGCAGGATGCGTCCAAGGGTGCGGGTGTGGGGGACGGTTTTGGCTGTCCCTCGCAGTCGGGTGCGGTCGCGGGAGGAGAGACGTCTCGGTGTGTCGTTGCCGTGCGGCCTATCGCCCGCGACCGAGCGGGGGCGCGCCGTTGGACGGCGCTGCGGTGGGGCCGCAGAGGAAGAGGAGATGCGGTGTGTCGTTGCCGTCCTCCCTATCCTCTGCGGCCGGGAGGTGGCGGAGCCCAACACCTTGCTCCGCCGCCAAGGAGTTTGTGGCCCTCGGGCTATCCGCCGGGGTGCCGTGGTGAATGCTCACGCGACCCCATGGCACCCCCCACAATAATAATAAATAATAATAATAATAATCATTTATTTAGTTTCAAATAGACAATAGTAAATTAATATAAGCTTAAGATAAGATGTAGACCGAAGACTTTCTTTACCTGAACTAGGTTATAAACCTGTGTCTCAGGCTAAAGAGAGCACAAATATTATCTTAAGGTATTAAAAATTAAAACTATCTTGAAACTACTATTAGTTTAAAACAGAGTAATTATCTAAGGTATGTCATATTATAACAATTTGGTACCTACTTCATTAGTGTATTTAACAAGTCAGCACTTTGCTAAATCACAAAGAAGTCAAGAGCGTCAGCACTTTTTTCGAACTTTAAACTAGGCTAAATATATTATTGTTTACATCACATTCTTTAATTTTATTTGTATACAAGCAATATATATTTTTGTCTAATTAGCTATACTTAAGTTTAGGTTAGGAGGACAACATAGAGTGGTCAGAACTTATTTTCTAAGTTAGTAATTTACATGCTAATTACATAATCAAAACATTATAGGTATACAGAGTCTGAAAGGTTTATTAGGTAAGGTATTAAAGTGATCTTAACATAGATTAGGTGCCCTCATAATCGATAGAGCTAATGTAACGGGACTCGGCAGCTTTTCTGGCGGGACATTCAGTATCTCCCGTTTTGTGCGCGCTTGGCTTATTGAAGCGTACGCATGTAGCGCACTTCGACGGCTCGGCTTTCTGCGCACAATCCTTCATAGCGTGGCCCATTTCACCGCAGTGGCCACAGGTGATAGCATCTTCTCGACATGTCTTTGCCGCATGGCCGTACTGTTGGCATTTGTAACACCTTGTGACTAAGGTGAAATCTCTCACTGGGCAAGAAGACCAGTTCACAAAAACTCTATCATTACTTAATAGGGCCTTACGAATTAGTGCAGAGACTTGTATAACATAGTTGCACGTGTCGGCATTCTTTCTTCCGGATTTGTGACTTAGTTTGATCGAGGCCAAAAACGACTCTAATGATGTATCGGCATCTTTCAGTTTATCTGCTAAGTTCTGGTGGTAAATGCAGCGGAAGACTTCAGTCTCGGGCATTGATGAGGGGACACCGATGACGACGATTCTGGGCTGGCGTTTGTGCTGGTCATCCACAGTGAGCCCTGAAGTAGTCAGTTGCGACGACTGCTTCAGTTTCTCGATATTGTCCTTAGAATCGGTGCTGATTATGACGCCACCATTCTTTGTCTTTCTCAGGCCTCGCACGTGCAGCTTCATTTGTTCAGGTCTGATGATTTTTTGGACAAGGGCCTTAGTGGACTCGCTCGATACACTTTTATCAGTTGGATAAATGGCCACCGAACTAACTTTGCTGACTTGGATAAAGTTATTTGAACTTTTCTTTACCACATCGGCGAAAGAGACTGTTCCAGGAGAAGATTTTGGAGTTTCCACAAACATTTGTTTAAGACTGTCTATTCTCTGGGCTAGGTCACATTTTTCTTGTAGGACATTTATTTCGGAATGCGCTTGAATAGCCTTTTGTTTTATTGATTGGTAATGCACGGCTAGTTGTGATGTCCCGTGACTAACTTTTCGGCACAAATTGTGGATTTTCACTTTCTGGTCAGAGTTGAGTTTTCCTTCTGCAGCGATAGTGCACACTTCGTTCAGGCACTGCTCGATGGATTTCATCCAGTTCTGTATCTCAGATGTAGCCACATATTGAAGGGGCTCATCTTCCACGGGGGCGGGCCGCGGCGGCGGGCACGCGGGCGTAGGTGGCGGGCTGCGGCGGGTTATTCCACTCCGGTTGAAGGGACTTCCTTCCATTTTCTATAAGATTGCACTTAACATAGTAACGCGCAAGAAATAAAATCAGATGACACGGATAACGCGTGATGTCAGCAAAACTGGGTCGCGATTTTGCAGATATTGTTAATTTTATTGCATTTGTTATAATTAAATTGACACGTCCGATCGCATGGTCGGCTAGAAACGATCTCTCAAAAAACAATGGCGGAGTGGTGGAATGCGCTGTGGTTTTAGTGGGTATTACGGCCTTGCACACCAGCCGTTGAGTCCCACATACCCACCTGCAGATGTGTGGGGGGCATGCGTAAAAGCATTTCCACAGCGAAAAAAAAAAAAGTGGCAAAGTATCTGCCTTACATCCGAGAGGTCCTGGGTTCGAATTCCAGGTCGAGCCAAAATTGTTTCTGAGATTTTCTGTCGTTAATTTCTCAAAAACAGCTCGGAGTCGAGAAGTTGGCGGTGTTGCACCCCCCGTGGCTCGGTGTCTCACCGAACTTTGAGAGTGATGGCACAGTGAGTGCACCTGTGTATTGCGCTCACACTTGTGCACTATATTATCTCCTGCGCAGTTGGCTGATCTCTGTTGAGATTGGCCGCCGTGGTCGAAATCGGCTAGGAGGACTATTATTATTATTTTCATTTAACTCTTAATTTGCAGGTACAACTCAGAGCCAGTGGTTGTGTCGATGCAGCGCGACCACCGCACGTGGTGGACCACGTTCCCCGCCGTCACCGCCTGCTTCGCGGACCGCGTGGAGCCTGAGAAGGCCAGAGTCGCCATAGAGATGTAGGTATATCATTTACTACGAACCCCGTAGTCGAAATTTCACTGAATCCCGTTCGTGCCGTCCCGTAGTTGGCACTTTCGTCTTTTCCTGACCCAAGTCTTACCCCTATGTCTGTTTGTGTGTCTTTGTGTCTGTCCGTCAGTGACATCGTAGCTCCCAAACGGATGGAGCAGGAGTCTACGATGGAGCGCACTCACCTAGAAGATGTCTGTTTCCCGCCGTCACCGACTGCTTAGCGGACCATTTGCTTGTATAGATATTGATTCTGTTAAGAAATCCGTCGCTGTCTGCTTAACGGATTGGGTAGAGCCAGACAAGGCCAGGTTTGCCAATGCCATTGTACAACTCAGAGCCATTGGTGGTGTCGGTGGACCACGTTTACCGCCGTCACCGCCTGCTTCGCGGACCGCGTGGAGCCGAAGAAGGCCAGAGTCGCCATAGAGATGTAGCTTTACTACGAACCCCATAGTCAAAATTTCACTGAAGCCCGTCCGTGCCGTCCCGCAGTTGGCACTTCCGTCTTTTCCTAACCCAAGTTTTGACGACCACTTTTGTTTAATGGCCAAAAAGGTGACAATTAACCAGGAGTTCGCGGGTTCGATCCCCGCACTGTACAAACATTTGTGTGCATGAAATTTGCAAAATAGTTAAAACTGCTACAGTTTTATAAGTGATTGCATATTTATGAAGAAAATCATAGTAATGATTGGATACATATTTTTGGTTACAAACGTGTAAACAATTGTCTGAAAGCTATTTGTGTAAATATTTTCGCCAATAATGTGTACTTTTTTGTGATAAACTTCGATGGTTATATAGTATGTATCGTTAAGGTCTTTGATATTTTCCAAGTTAACATTTATTTGAAATTCTATTCATGTTTATACTCGTATGTCATTGCACGTGACTGTACACAAGTTAGGTGATAGAGATCAGGTCCTTCAGTATAAAGGCGACGTGAACGAGCTTCATCGCTGAAAGCTGTTGGAGACAATGTTAGGTCTTAATTCGTGATGCTCTTGTTATTATGATGAAGTTAAAGTAAATGGTACAAATAGAGTCCGATCCTTCTATTCGATCATGGTTCGAACGAGCTTTCCTTCGTGAGATATGTTGGAGTCCAAAGGAGACTTAAAACGCGATTTCTAAAAAAGAAAATAAGGGTGTGGCCACAACCCAAGTAATAAATATGTGTATAATTAAAAGTCGACTATAAAATAAAATGTATGTTATGAGGAAGGGACCCTTGTCTAAATAAATAAATAATCATGTACCAAGTAGGGAATGTGTACCAATACCAGTAACTATTTAGTAATCTGTGCCAATACTATGATAGAATAATATGAATGATGAATAAGGTGGAATAAATATTTCTTAGTTGGTGTTATAGAGCAAGTAAGAATGCCTATAAAACATATGATAGTGAAATCCCCAAAGACTTGAAAATGTAGACCGATAAAGTTGAGTAAAAATTAAAGATCAATAAATAATGTCCCTCATGATTTTTTTTTGGAGAATATTTGATTTGAAATTTGAAATGAATAATATTATTATTTTGATTATTAATTAATATATATAGAATTATTTAATCCTATTAAAATAACCTTGATTTCTTTCACAATATTGTAAGTTTCAAACCATGTTATCATAGCAAACAGTGTCGTGCTAGTGTATTTTATTTTATAAAAAAAAGTGTTTAAGCCTATATTCTCGTGTAACTTTATTAAAAGAACATTTCAAGAAGTTTATTGATTTCATGTTTTTTTTTGGATTTTGAAGAACATGCATGTTCGTCGAATTTGTTTAACTTTATTTGATATTTCGAAATTGTTTTGGTTCAAATTTATTTGATGAATTTTGTTGAATACCTGTACTGTAATTAATTAATACCTAGAATAATGTAGTAATGTGTATTTTATTTTAAAAAAAGTGTCTTTTTTTTCAAAAAAAGGGGGGAGGTGTAGTGTATGATTCCTCTTCATTTATACCAATGTAATCGAGCTATAATAGTCAGTATTAAACCATACGTTAAACAAGCAACACTGCTAGATTGACTACTCCCGGGTCCCATCCTGCAAACGCGGGTCCCCGCAAAACTATATAAAAGTTCTAGTGAGCTGTGGAGTCAACCTTTTAACGTCTGACTATGGTTTTAATGGGAAAAATCTTCACTACGAGTACCAACAAAGTATCTCAGTCCCACAAATCCGTAAAAGTGATTCTGGTGCGGGATCTGATTCCCTAGTAGGAAGTAGCTAGTGGGATTTAATAATTTTTCAGGAACTGGAACGTAACGGAAGAGGCGGATCCGTCCCGCTTCGCGTACTACGCCGGCTTCATAGACCTGGTCACCGACGTCTCGTTCCGGAGCAACCTGCAGAACTTCTGGAAGTACCAGAACGACAACTCCGTGAAAGATGTTGATCTGTTGCAGCTGGCGCTCAGTGTGCATCCCACTACTATCTTGAACGTGGTTGTGTCGGACTCTAATAAAGAGGTAGGTGTATAAGTCGCGCCAAATAAAAATATCACTATCGTTTACCTGTATGGTCACATGTATGGTCACCTGTATGGTCACCTGTATGGTCACCAATATGGTAATCTGTTTGGTCACCTGCACACTTGACGATATGAGTCTATAAAATTATTGGTAAATACTAAATAAAATCGGTGGTACGAAGTGTGGGGGGAGCGGGCAAGATGATTTAGTCTCCTACAACAGAATGCTTGTATATAGGAGGCTACGCTCTTCCAACGGTAGAAATTACGTAACTTCATTAGCCGTGTTACTCTCTAAGCGGTTGTCCGTAGTTTCGGATATACCTATCCCTGTCACTCTAACAAGCTTGAACGTGCGAGTGAACGCGCGCTTTACAATTATAAAATTGATCTGACTTCGTGGTAAGTGGCCTAAGTACTTGTGTTACAGATATCAGAATCAACAGTGGTATTAGAAAAAAACTTAAATAAATACATATAACACACAGACCAGTACAAACAGACATGTTCATGCACACAAATGTTTGTACAGTGCAGGGATCGGACCCGCGACCTCTTGGTTAATAGTCAACTTCTTGACCATTACACCAAAGTGCCATGGAAGTACTGCCTGATCTCTGGTTTCGGCTTGGCATTTGGCAAAAATAATAAACGTCTTTAAAGTAATGCCCGTCCATTCCCCAGGAGTACTGGATGCCAGTAATGACAGAGGTGGGCATGTGTCTGACCTACAACTCGAAGTACTCGCGGTTCCAGTTCATGCTCCAAGATGTGGAGTGGCATCAGAACGAGCTCCATAAGTGTCACTATCATAGCGGCCAGTGCTATGCGAGGGTTGATTCGCCAGGCACCGAAGTGAGGGTAGGCATCTAGCATTTTATTGCTTAGCGGTATACGGTTTCTAAGGGTGTTTTTTAATATCCTGCGGATTTGATCAGGCACGCTGGATTGATTGCCTCGAATGCGTGACACCCGCAAATAACCTTTTTATACAAGTATGTAATTTAATGTGGACTGCCTCGTTTGTGTAGTAGCAAAGGTGTCTGCTCTACATCCGAGAGGTCCTGGGTTCGAATCCCAGGTTTAGCCAAAATAATTCCTGAGATTTTCTGTCATGTATTTCTCAAAAACATCTCGCAGTCGGGAAGTTGGCGATGTTACACCCCCGTGCCTCGGTGCGCACGTTAAGCCGTTGGTCCTGCGCCTGATCTCTCTCCGGTCATGTCGGATTGCCGTCTCACCGAACTTTGAGAGTGATGGAACAGTTTGTGCACCTGTGTATTGCGATCACACTTGTGCACTATAACATCTCCTGCGTAGTTGGCTGATCTCTGTTCAGATTGGCCGCCGTGGTCGAAATCGACCAGGAGGACTATTATTATAAAAAATACCTTGAGAGTTTGCTGGCACTCCTTACGCGTACTTAGTATGTTTTACTTTACTCAAAGTTCTCGTTTGCGGAAAGTGTCCATAACATATTAATTATTTTCATTCTCCTACAGTATTTCATCCATTCTCCATTCGAGATCTCCACTTCAATTTCAAACCCCACTGGTGACGTCATGCCGGGAGAAGAACTCATCATTGATTACAAGGTAAGTGCCAAACAATGTTCCGTGTAATAATTTCCTCCGTGTGTGATTGCTGTCCTGTAGTTCATCGAACAGACTACCATTTTGGTGTAATGATCAAGAAGAATTAACCATGAGGTCGCGGGTTTGATCCCCGCACTGTACAAACATTTGTGTGCACGAACATGTCTGTTTGTACTGGTGTGGGTGTTATATGTATTTATTTAAGTTGATTTGTAATACCACTATTGATTCTGATATCTGTAACACAATTGCTTAAGCTACCACGAAGTCAGATCAATGTATGTGATGTTGTTGTATATTTATTTAATATGTTTATTTGTAGTATCCTCTAGGGTAAAACGGCACAAGGCCGGTCCTTTTGGAAGACGTACGTGGGGATATAGATCCAACACGAAGGGGCCTCTTATTGATACATTAATGCTTAGGGATGTGTACTCCAAGCGGATACTATCTCTGTCTGCACTATTGCGGATATACAACCAAAGACAGCACTCGCTAGGTGCAAGGACTATTGCAAAGAAGATGGGAACTATAATGGGTCTATGGAGGGGAAATTGCTGGACTGGTTGATGGGATATTGATGAGACAACGGGACGCCTGCCATATTTTTATTATTTATAAGATTCCCGACCGTAAACCGACGAGGTCGCATGAAATCGCTGGATGCGGGAAGCGCAGGTGATCACTCCCGATCGGCGTGGAATCCTTGGGGAAGGCCTGTTCTCAATAGTGAGCGCCTAAAGGCTGATATGGCATGATGATGATGAGGATGGTGTTATTTGAACATACACTTTAAATAAGTACCACAAATCAAAAAATAGAATCACACCGCCAGCCCCCTTTTACCATCGGACCACCAGACGTACCGCGGGATACCATCCGTACCGTTTCGATATTCCACTGATACGAAATCATACGAACCCAGCGCTTCTCATCTACATTCCTGATGCGCACTGCAAAAGAGTGGAACCCACTACCTGCGTCAGTGTTTCCCTGCAATTACAACCTAGGAATCTTCAAAGCTAGAGTGAACAGGCATCTTCCAGGTGAGCGCGCTCCATCGTAGACTCAGTCTTTGCCTCGTTGGGCTTAGTATTGGGTCAAGAGCAAACTTATCCCAAATAAAATAAAATAAAGACGTACCAATTTTCTTCCCTCACTCGTTTGTCTCCTTCTCTCTTAAAGGCACATAGAGAAACAGCACACCAAACAAACTTCTTTCTTTGCCAGGCAGTGGAGATCCGTGTGTCACCAAGTGTGAAGAAGCTGCGACCCGATCAGCGCAGGTGCCGCTACCCTGATGAGTGGATCAGTGATTCTGTCAGGGTACGTATTTGTTCTTTAACCCCTTCTCGTTTGACCCCTTTCTCTGTATGTGTGTGTAATGTGTATGTTTGTGTTGCTGTGTGTCGGTCTTTGGCATCGAAGCTCCCGAAGGGATGGACTGATTTCAAAGTGGTTTTTTGTATTCGAAAGATAATTTAATCACGGTGGTTTTTAGCTGTAGCTGGTAAAAATCAGTCCAGGAGTTGAAGCTCACCAGGTGTTTTCCTTGCTCATGCCGAGGGTATTTATTTTAATTTTAGTCTTTTACCAGAGATTGCTTGGGATTGATTTAAATAAAACTGTGATTGGAGTACAACGTACAAGTAGTTATCAATCAAAGAAATATAATACATGTTATAACAAATATGTTTAATGAAAACAAAATCCCAAAACTTACGTTCGCGATTCAAGCGACATACAGCGCCATCTATTGGTAATTAATGAACGGGAAGCCGCTGGATGCAGGAAGCGCAGGACCGATTGCGGTGGAATTTTTTGGAGGAGGCCTGTGCACTACTACGCTGTACTATACCAGTGAAAGTGACTTTGTTTAAGGCTTACTGCCAGTCTTTCTACACGTGCAGCCTGCGGACCAGCTACACGCAGCGGGCATACGGCGCCCTGCGCGTCCAGTAGGTACAACAATGCATTCAGGGCGCTGATGGGGCTACCACGGTTTTGCAGCGCCTCAACAATGTTCGCAAATACATGATTTCTACGCCATCATCCGAAAGAGGAGTGCCTCGCTGCTTCAACGCTTTCTAGGGGTTCCAAAATTACGGATATGCTAATTACGTAACTAATTACGAATTTTTGGGTCCAATTACGTAATTCCGTAATTACGTAATTTTTATGATACTTTTGAAATCGATGTTTTATTATTCTGTCAGTGTATTCACAGACCGACTATAGCAAAAAAATGCAGAGTTAAAAAGATATTAAACAGAAGTTTAATTAAAAAAATCAAAGGAACATGAATGAAGTCCCTTCCTAGTTCCTACTATAAAGTAATACAATACAATAAGTACAGTTAGTAAGTATATTTTAGGACAATTCGTATATAATAAATAACACAACACATTACACAAGCCTTCATTTATTGTGCCTCCAGTGATAAACAGAAATCTAAAATAGTTCACAACACATGACAGGCACTTAACAAATTACTTAATTGATCAGGTCAGTTCTTGAATTTCAAGGTGTGAGCGTGACCTCTGAACGTATTAAGAGACAAATGAGGAATGAGACTATTTTTTTTTGATAAATCAAAGAGCCGAACTTACACATAGATCGTGGGGGGCTTTCCCTGCGGATTATTCATAATAAAGTTACGTAGTAACTATTTAGTAATCTGTGGTTATACTCTATTACATACATTTCAAAGATCATTATTTCGTACGTTATGCAAGGCTACAATAAAACGCGGGGATCCCCGCCGGGGAAGTACCGGACCATGAAGTATAGGAGTGCTATTCTTGAGATCACTCGAAAACATTATCGTTCGAATAGGAGCTAATTATTCTTGATTTACTTTAAATAAACTTTAGCAGTAGGTAAACAGTTTACGATTCAGAATTCAGATAGCTTAGTCGCATATATACTTTAGCAAAATAAAGTTGTTAGCGGAAGGTTTTACTGATCTTAAATAATACGTTTTCATCGCTCGAATCTCAAGAATAGCTCTCCTAATATTTACCGGAGTAAATTTTTCCTTTACGGGGAAAAAATTGCTTATTTTTTTTAATGTTTTGGCTTGGAGACGAGTTGAGTTTTGTCTGTGCTTCCGCGCTTCCGCCAACATTCAGTTTCAGTGTAGGCTAGGTGGGTTGTCTTATATGTCAAATGTCCTGATTAGAATAATGTTTAAAGTTGGAAACTTGCTAATAAGTTGCTAATGTGTGATTGAATGGATTGAAATAATGAATATCACTACATAGTATAAAACAAAGTCGCTTTCTCTGTCCCTATGTCCCTTTGTATGCTTAAATCTTTGAAACTATGCAACGGATTTTGATGCGGTTTCTTTTAATAGATAGAGTGATTCAAGAGGATGGTTTATATGTATAATAACATCCATTAACACGCGTGCGAAGCCGGGGCGGGTCGCTAGTCATATTATATTTCATTGATTTTATGAAAGTCCTTTACTTACGTAATTACGGAATTCGACCCTTCAGTTATGGAATTTTCAAAAGTTTAAAATCTTTGCGTAATTACGTAATTGCGTAGTTACGTAATTACGGAATGGAAGCTCTAACGCTTTCGGAGCAGTACAAACAGTGTCCTGAATGCATTGGCCGAGCGGTGGGATTCCCTGATGATGCAAAGGTGGATGAAGCTGCATGCCAATTCATCGCCTTTTATTAAATAAGAACGTGACATTTAATTTAATTTTGGTTTTTCTTCACTATTTAATTGTAATTTATTATTTTCTTTCAATTCATTTTATATTTAATTAATGATTGACATGTATGTAAATTATGGATAATGTTTATCTGAAATAAATTAATTTTAATTTAATTTAATTTATGCTCAGAAATTAATTTTGCGAGATTGCAACTGGGATAATGCTGTTAGATTGTTTTGGATGTTCAATATTTTACCGACCCGCAATTTGGTTACAGGCATACAGCTTCGGACTTTGCCAGATGCATTGCAGAAATCGGATGGCATTGATGTTCTGTGGGTGCCGTCCTTTCTTTTACGTGAAAGGAGGTAAAGTATGACAATCAGTGTGTTAAATACTGAACGTAAAATAAACATTAAAGGTCTACCTAAAAACATTAACTATAAAGATCAACGTAGGAGGTCTCACTCAATAAAGATATGCCAAATAAACACTCAGGGCAGGACTACAAACATTAAAATTTTCATGATTCCGAGACACAGGAGTACCGGGGCGCTGACACACCACCTGATCTAAAGCATCAGGCTTTGGACCAGGATCCTGTCTATAATTAAGCCACTCAATACACAAGGCTATGCAAATTCGCGAACCGTTATAGTCTCCAACCGACAGCTGCCGTACAAATCCATTGAGGCGACGAATCTCGGCGATGCAACTAGCGTACGAGCCCCAATGAATTCGTATGGCGGTAGTCGCTTAGAGACTTAAATCGTCGAGGATCGAAGATTTGCGTTGCCTTGTGTACGAAGGGTCTTACAGTTGTATAAAAACTTTTTACCTACACTGGCACGTTACAGATCAACGATATCTTTCAACGTCAAACAACAAACGTCAGTGTAAACAAATCAACTTAAGCTAGCGAAATTTTCCCAACGAAAAGCATAAAAATATTAACAGTAAATTCAGTGGTCTCGAGTTAATTTCCAGTTTAGACGTTACAACTCCGTTTTCCCGCCCGCGCCATTTTATTTCAAGATGGCGAGCCCTGCGACGCTCATGGGATGGCGTGTATCGGTCGCAACGTTGAGATTCTCATCAATCTGCCAAAGAACCTTGCCAAATGCTCCTGCCTTCCTCAGTGTGCCGAGCTCAACTTCTATTCACATACAAAAAAGGTCATTAATCGGTAAGTGATCACGTCTTTGATATGACATATACATACATACTACTTTTTTTAATAACCATACCTTTTTGGCGCAACAGATTTAGAGTTAAGCTAAAGGGAACCGCTTCCTACCGATAGGGTGTTATGGTCGGGAACCAAGGTCCGATAGACATCATCTTGATTTGTCTACTATATTATTTTGGATCTAAATCTGGAGCTAAAACTCATATGCCGCGGTTCATGAGCGGTACTAGGCTAACAGCGCCATCTAGCCTATAGAGCCGTATTAGCGCTCACTGTCGTGATTGCCATCGTTAGGCATACGCTTCTGATGGAGAACGGAAGAGGTCGCCACACCTTTCTTATTTTAGAGGAGGAATGAAATTAACTAAATTATGTAATTTGTTAAGTACATACGTGCATACACATAGCAGTTGTCGCAGCGTCTTAGTCACAGATTACTAAATAGTTACTACGCCTTAGTAGTGTATTCCACAGTTATGCAACCTAAGGCGCGGTCGCGTTTGCGATAGGTGACTATGCCGACCAATTAAGTGACGTTTATTTACAAGCATCTTCGTGCTTAAGAAGGCATGTTTAGCTGTTGGTTAAGTTGTTCAGCCTGGTAAGAGGCCCTTAAGCGGCTTATTAACATCTGACAGTAAGGTTGGGCCTTACAATCAACCCCTCCACCAAATCGCATTGAGCTTACAATTTACTTTCGACAACATTCGGGTTAAGCATATTCATGTGGATTTTGGTGCATAAGTAAATCTAAGTAATAAAAAAAAATATTAAAAAAATTAAACAAGATGATGAAAATAATATTAACTAATAAAAAAAACATAAATAGTAATATATAATTCCACAAAATTAAAATAATATTTGCAATTACATGAATGTGACCGAGTCTGGCGACGACGACGACCTCGTGGCGGCTATCCGCATCAACTTGATGCCGCCCAAGTTTCGGCTCCACCGAGACGTCATATTCACACTTGAGGATCTATTCGGTTCGGACGTTCTGATATGCACGCGATTTGAGTTTTTATTTGGTGTGAAATTGCCATTTTATTGCATGGTTTTACCATATGGGCGATCGGTGCGCAGTCACGGGAAGCCCCTGGATGCGGGAAACGCAAGACCGATCGCGGTTAGGGTTACCATCCGTCCGGATTTGTCCGGACATGTCCGGACTTTTAACCTCTTGTCCGGACTTTGTCCGGCCCTTTAATATGTCCGGATTTTTTAAAATTAGATGCAATATGAGTAATAAAACAACATATTTAGTAAGCAAATATCAAGTCAGTCTTTAATCTACAACAAATATTTTATACTAGCTGTGCCCGCGACTTCGTCCGCGTGGAATATTTATTTTGGGCATCATTTTATTGTTGCAAATTTATTTTTAGGGTTCCGTACCTCAAAAGAAAAAAACGGAACCCTTATAAGATCACTTTGTTGTCCGTCTGTCCGTCCGTCCGTCCGTCTGTCAAGACCGTTTTTCTCAGAAACGCGTGAAGGTATCAAACTGAAAATTCTATATGATACTTAGGTCTACTGTCCCTGGA
This sequence comes from Pyrausta despicata, assembly GCA_963921415.1. Lineage (NCBI taxonomy): Eukaryota > Metazoa > Arthropoda > Insecta > Lepidoptera > Crambidae > Pyrausta > Pyrausta despicata. The sequence continues at coordinate 637,827 of OY992871.1, read as the reverse complement.
AGCTGTAGGAAAATCAACCTTCTAAGCCATCGCAATCAAAAGATACAGCCATTTAGACCGCAAATTTCCGCAAATTTTCGAAACTCGCACGGGAATCAAAACCTACAGGGTACTTCCCGTAAACTTAGAATCTTGAAATTTAGTACGAAGTCACGTCTTATAGTACAGATATAGGAGAAATTACGAAAACCGTAAATTTTCAGTTTCATCATATATAAAAAAAATCTTTTTGAAAAATCTTTTTGACAATTTTGAAAATTTCTAAGTTACTACTCCTTATCTACAGGTTTGTACGGAACCCTCGGTGCGCGAGTCCAACTCGCACTTGACCGGTTTTTTTGTTATTATTTTAGACAATTAATTTTTTAAGTTTTTTAAATCACATAATTAGCTTAAAGTACTTCTGCGTTAATTATTTTTCTTTCGACTGCCTCGTTGGTGTAGTGGCAATGTTTCTGCCTTACATCCGAGAGGTCCTGGGTTCGAATCCCGGGTAAAGCCAAAATTGTTTCTGAGATTTTCTGTCATGAATTTCTCAAAAACAGCTCGGAGTCGGGAAGTTGGCAGTGTTACACCCCCGTGCCTCGGAAAGCACGTTAAGCCGTTGGTCCTGCGCCTGATCTCAATCCGACAGGATTGCCGTCTCACCGAACTTTGTGAGTGATGGAACAGTGAATGCACCTGTGTATTATGCTTACACTTGTGTACTATAATATCTTCTGCGTAGTTGGCTGATCTCTGTTGAGATTGGCCGCCGTGGTCGAAATCGGCCAGGAGGACTATTATTACTATTAATTATTTTTCTAGTTTTATTTTCTTGTGTCAGAAGAACATATTAGTTTTGTCCGCAACGCGTTTGTTGCGATCTTGACGACGTGACAATTATGTGTGAAAAGCAGTCTTGACGTTAATTAATTGTAACGGTGAAAGATAGCATTAAGGGAATAGAATTCTTTTAAAATTAAAAGGTAAATAATTTGGAATCATTGAGGTGCGAGGTATAAGCACTGTTTGATCAACTGCTAAACCAGTCTAAACTATTGCAACAATCACGCTACATATTGCGAAGAAGTTAGATTTGAAGTCGGGTCCCGGTGGTTTAAGATTTCTAAGTAAAATTATTGGGGCACCTATTTTTAACTTGAGGGAATGGGGGAAGGCCCACTTGTGTTCAAATATTTATTTTATTAATTTCGTCTACGCTACAGTTTCTCACTCCCAATATTGCCCATTGATGATCTTTTTTTTTCTATTTCGCTTATTTCAGGGTGAACTTTCGATATAAAGTCCTCAATGTTACTCACCTCTAATCCTTAATCTCGTTCAATTGCAATTTTATTTTCAAAGTGAGGTACTTTCGGGTCTCTTATTAAAAGTAACTTTGAAGGAAAAGTTATACTACCTCCCTACCACTGCCTCGTTGGTGTAGTGGCAAAGTTTCTGCCTAACATCCAAGAGGTCCTGGGTTCGAATCCCAGGTCGAGCCAAAATTGTTTCTGAGATTTTCTGTCATGAATCTCTCAAAAACAGCTCGGAGTCGAGAAGTTGGTGGTGTTACACCCCCGTGCCTCGGTTCGCACGTTAAGCCGTTGGTCATGCGCCTGATCTTTTTCCGGTCATGTCGGATTGCCGTCTTACCGAACTTTGAAAGTAATGGAACAGTGCAGTTTGAGAGTGCACTTGTGTATTGTGCTCACACTTGTGCACTATAATATCTCCTGTATACTTCGCTGATCTCTGTTGAGATTGGCCGCCGTGGTCGAAATCGGCCAGGAGGACTATTTCTACCTCCCCATAAATGTGCTCTCATATTTGTAGTTAATTTTAAGATGTTCACAAACTTCCATATTGTTTTTTTTTTAGGCAAGACTTTACAATGCCTGCCCTTGTTCCCCTTACTATTACTGGTACAGTTTATTGAAAGTCCCCCGCAAACATAACAGTAATTTTATGATGATGATATTATCACAGCTTCTTATATCTCTAAGAGTCCTATTTAGACCCTCTACATGAGCTCTATGGATCATGGAACATTCGTCCCAGATTATTATACGCGGTCACCTGGTCATTCATCGTATCAGCCTGTTACAGTCCACTGCTGGACATAAGCCTTTCCAAGGACCGCCACAGCGAACGATCTCCCGCTCTTTGCATCCAGTCACTACCAGCTACCTTCTTCAGGTCGTCTGTCCATCTAGCCGGGGGGCGTCCCACACTACGTTTACCTAAGAGTGGTCTCCATTCAAGAACCTTCCTGCTCCACCTCTCGTCGGTTCTGCGACAGACATGGCCAGCCCACTGCCACTTTAGCTTGCTACATTTTTGGACAACATCAGTTACCTTAGTCTTATGCCGTATGACCACGTTCCGGATCTTATCCCTTAATGAGATCCTCAACATAGACCTTTCCATTGCACGCTGAGTGACGTGTAGTCGGTGAGCCAGCTTGACTGTCATGTTCCACGTTTCGGCTGCGTAGGTTAAGAGTGGTAGGACGCATTGGTTAAACAACCGGCTTTTTAAGCACTGCGGCAGGGTCGACGTGAAGATATGACGCAACTGGTCATTAATTAAATCTCATTTTGGTTCATCATGGTAACTCGTAGAGCTACACCCCCCTCTCCGCGTCGCTCGCAAGTAACGCCTCTCTTCCTTACAGCGTCATGTTCAGCACATCATGCAGCGCGAGTGAATTTTATAATGGTGTTATTTTAAAATTGTAATATCTTCTAAGATATTAAATGATGTCAAAGACAATTTTGTTCAGAATTAAATACTCTTAATTAACAACACATTTATTTGGATAAAGATTAATATTATTACCTTGATACAACTCTTAACAAATAATGCATTAATTTCGGCCAAATTTGTAACCACAAAAACGGTTCTAGTGACTTGATCTTGAAAGATAGACATATACTGTCGCAGACATTTTTTTAGATCATTTTAAGAAGAATAATTTGTTCATACAAATATTTTTGGTATCTTGAACCGTTTTCGCAGCGTATGCAACGGAAGCCCTCAAGGATGAATAATTTTCCCCGTTTTTTTCACATTTCCCATGATTTCTTCGCTCCTAATAGTTGCAGCGTGATGTTATATAGCCTATAGCCTTCCTCGATAAATGGTCTATTCAACACAAAAAGAATTTTTCAATTCGAACCAGCAGTTCCTGAGATTAGCGCGTTCAAACAAACAAACAAACAAACAAACAAACAAACTCTTCAGCTTTATAATATTAGTTTAGATTCTACTACCATGCCTACCTTACCACTTTAACTAAGTGGGTAATGTTTCCATTTTGTGACATAAATGCCCGGACTTTTATCGAAATGTCCGGCTTTTTGTCAGGACTATTCAAAATCCTAAATGGTAGCCCTAATCGCGGTGGACATCCGCGGGAGAGGTTTATGCTCAGCATTGGGCGTCGAGAAGCTGATATGATGATGACCAGACTGTTGACTATAAAGCACCTTCTTTTCCGAATTCTTAGAAGCACTGCAAGTGCTGCGCCGCCTAGGTAGGTACTGCGCTGTACTTGCAGTTCCTAGGTACTCGGAATTGCACCTTTTTATTTAATGATAAACTGAATTCGAGTTTTGTGATTGTAATATAATAAATAGTGCTTTAAAATATGACTTTAATGTTCAAAATCAGGTTTGTGTTTAGTGATCAGTGTTTAGATCAGTGGATGTTCTGTTTTTGTTTCTAATCCCCTCAAGATTTACAAAATGGCTGCTTTGCATGTGTGTGATTTCCTGTGTCGAGTGGAACCTCCATAGAAATTCAGACTGTGAAGGGTAAGTGTAGCACGCAAAATTGTCTTTTAAATGCATACAAAAAATATAATAAAGAAAACTTCAAATCGTTTTTTGATATTGAGTTGCAATTTTGTGACGCCGTTAATTTTTTTTTAACTTTGTAGCAAAAGCTTAGCCGCTCCCACTGTTTGAAAGCATGCAGTAGGTACTACTTTATACTTTTCGGCACAAATAGCACATCAGGTTGACCTTGAGACCGCCTCTGTTCCATTCGCAATAAAAACTATTTTCATAGTTGACATGGGTGACTTGACGTGCTGTTGATCGTACTAATCCATTCCTCATATCACCTTACAGCGTCCCTAGGAGGTACAACGGCGCTATTCGTGGGTGCGAGCGTGCTGACCGTGGTGGAGACTGTGCTCTTTCTGGTTCGGCACACCGTGAGGCTGCTGATCTTTAGACGACCGCTGGGCAGACGAAATGTTGTCCAGTTTAAGCCCTAACGCACAGGCTATAAATAAATTTTACAGGCACAGGTTTATTATGATAAAGACTTAGGTAGGGCAGTTTTTTTTTGTAGAAAGTTCAAGTTTTTAAAGTCTGTTAACTACAGCGATTAGGGAAAGATGGTTTTGAATTCGGTGTGAATTTAGCGATAAAATAAAACGTTCAAAGATATTGTGGTTTTATTTAAACATTTTTTTGTTTCAATATCATTTAAAAAGTTTATTGCGGAGTTAACGAAACGCATTTACAACACTCACTGCGCTCATAACTTTTAAACTTGCCCAAAACAAACCGAAACGCACAATCAAACACTGTGACGTCATCTGTCATAATTAATGCCCCTCCCACTCGGGGGCCAAAAGATTAATATTATTACCTTGATACAACTCTTAACAAATAATGCATTAATTTCGGCCAAATTTGTAACCACAAAAACGGTTCTAGTGACTTGATCTTGAAAGATAGACATATACTGTCGCAGACATTTTTTTAGATCATTTTAAGAAGAATAATTTGTTCATACAAATATTTTTGGTATCTTGAACCGTTTTCGCAGCGTATGCAACGGAAGCCCTCAAGGATGAATAATTTTCCCCGTTTTTTTCACATTTCCCATGATTTCTTCGCTCCTAATAGTTGCAGCGTGATGTTATATAGCCTATAGCCTTCCTCGATAAATGGTCTATTCAACACAAAAAGAATTTTTCAATTCGAACCAGCAGTTCCTGAGATTAGCGCGTTCAAACAAACAAACAAACAAACAAACAAACAAACAAACAAACAAACTCTTCAGCTTTATAATATTAGTTTAGATTCTACTACCATGCCTACCTTACCACTTTAACTAAGTGGGTAATGTTTCCATTTTGTGACATAAATGCCCGGACTTTTATCGAAATGTCCGGCTTTTTGTCAGGACTATTCAAAATCCTAAATGGTAGCCCTAATCGCGGTGGACATCCGCGGGAGAGGTTTATGCTCAGCATTGGGCGTCGAGAAGCTGATATGATGATGACCAGACTGTTGACTATAAAGCACCTTCTTTTCCGAATTCTTAGAAGCACTGCAAGTGCTGCGCCGCCTAGGTAGGTACTGCGCTGTACTTGCAGTTCCTAGGTACTCGGAATTGCACCTTTTTATTTAATGATAAACTGAATTCGAGTTTTGTGATTGTAATATAATAAATAGTGCTTTAAAATATGACTTTAATGTTCAAAATCAGGTTTGTGTTTAGTGATCAGTGTTTAGATCAGTGGATGTTCTGTTTTTGTTTCTAATCCCCTCAAGATTTACAAAATGGCTGCTTTGCATGTGTGTGATTTCCTGTGTCGAGTGGAACCTCCATAGAAATTCAGACTGTGAAGGGTAAGTGTAGCACGCAAAATTGTCTTTTAAATGCATACAAAAAATATAATAAAGAAAACTTCAAATCGTTTTTTGATATTGAGTTGCAATTTTGTGACGCCGTTAATTTTTTTTTAACTTTGTAGCAAAAGCTTAGCCGCTCCCACTGTTTGAAAGCATGCAGTAGGTACTACTTTATACTTTTCGGCACAAATAGCACATCAGGTTGACCTTGAGACCGCCTCTGTTCCATTCGCAATAAAAACTATTTTCATAGTTGACATGGGTGACTTGACGTGCTGTTGATCGTACTAATCCATTCCTCATATCACCTTACAGCGTCCCTAGGAGGTACAACGGCGCTATTCGTGGGTGCGAGCGTGCTGACCGTGGTGGAGACTGTGCTCTTTCTGGTTCGGCACACCGTGAGGCTGCTGATCTTTAGACGACCGCTGGGCAGACGAAATGTTGTCCAGTTTAAGCCCTAACGCACAGGCTATAAATAAATTTTACAGGCACAGGTTTATTATGATAAAGACTTAGGTAGGGCAGTTTTTTTTTGTAGAAAGTTCAAGTTTTTAAAGTCTGTTAACTACAGCGATTAGGGAAAGATGGTTTTGAATTCGGTGTGAATTTAGCGATAAAATAAAACGTTCAAAGATATTGTGGTTTTATTTAAACATTTTTTTGTTTCAATATCATTTAAAAAGTTTATTGCGGAGTTAACGAAACGCATTTACAACACTCACTGCGCTCATAACTTTTAAACTTGCCCAAAACAAACCGAAACGCACAATCAAACACTGTGACGTCATCTGTCATAATTAATGCCCCTCCCACTCGGGGGCCAATTTATTTATTTTTGAGTTTTCTAACCTAATTTTAGCTCTAACACAAACGAACGAACGACAAAAATGTTCTTTACGATCGTAACTTTCGTCCTCAACAGTGTCTATTACGTTTTTAATACAGTTTATGTTATAATTTCAATGTTGCACACAGTTCTGCCTTTCGGGCTTGATGTCGGTATTTTGGGTGTTGCTGCGTATTATATGACGAGATTGAAGAAGCCCCAGCACACTAATGTGGTCAGCATCTTCGGACCGGAGGCTGGGAGCAAGGAGAGCGAGCTACATCCAGAAAAAGTCGTGCGTTGCATAGCGCATAGAGGGGCGGGCTTGGACGCGCCAGAAAACACTTTGGAGGCTTTCAAATACGTAAGTCTTGTGTTAAAGTTAATACCTACTTAGGTTCAGTTAAAATATTATAACTGGCAGGTAAGAAAGTATGAATCTAGTTTCTCTATGGTTCTTTTGAGTGGCTTAAAAAGAATTATACTTAGGGCCAGTTATAATTTTGTTACTGGCATGTTAGAGAAGTTTTAAAAACAAATAGTTCCTATAAAATTTTGCTTGCCTGTATTTGCCTTAGTTTGTATGCAATAAGAAGTGCTATAATAATACAAGCAATATGTTTATCTATTCCTTAGTCATGATCACCATGATAGATAGTCATGTAAATCATAAGCAATGGTAAATAAAACGATTGAAATTAATCTAAGATATAAGTAAAGAGTTTAAACTGTTTATAATAATGAGGAAATGATAAGTTTATTTTTGATTTTTCTGTAATTAAAACTCCTTGAAAGGCTTCCTTGAACCCTGAATCAGAAACTAAAACACTTTATGGAACCCTATTATATAACATTAGTTTAATGTGCATTCTTTATTAATATAAAGAACAATTATTTTTCTATATTTCCACGCAATTGACTGGTATGGTAGAGTATGCCTCTTGGCATTAAGTATCTAATTGTATCATGGTGCTAGCTTAAATAAACAAAAGAAGTCCTCAATATTCTAGAGGGGTTTTAATTTTTTTCTTAATTCTTACAGAACTCCTTAAAAGAGTATTGCAGCAGGCTAGGGTTCCGCGGAACAAACTTTGAAAATGGCTAGCCTAAAGCTTCATATAGACGACTTCAGAACTGCACCAGTGCTGGACCGAAACCGCGCTTATACGAATGAATATTGCGCTAAGTGCCTGATCCAAACCACATACTCATCGGGCCGCCTCTGTTAACATGCGGTTATGGTCCAGCGCCGGTGCGGTTCCGGCGTCTTCTACATGAAGCTTAACAAATCAATTTATATTTGCATGCTTTTTTATATAGCTGAATATGTGAGAACTGTATGCATTAGTTTTAAAGATCTGACATGTACCATATTAAATAAATAAATACAGCAACATCACAGTCATTGATCTGACTATGTGTCTGTTGTAAGTAGCTTAAGCACTTGTGTTACACATATCAGAATCAACAGTGGTATTACAAATAAACTTAAATAAATACATATAACACCCAGACCAGTACATACAGACATGTTATATGTTTGTACAGTGCAGGGATCGAACCCGCGACCTCTCGGTTAATAGTCTAATTCTTGACCATTACACCAAAGTGGTTGTCAATATTCAAGAGCAAATAAATGATTCTATTCTTTTGTTCTTCAACACATCTAAACTTATGTATAAATTCTTAAGATTATGTCTTTGATTTATGTCTCTATTTAGGTGCAGTGGTCCACAAGTCGGACTTCTAAAACCAAGGGTCGCGGGTTCGATCCCCGCACAGTTCAAGCATAAGTGTGCATGAACATGTGTGTTTGTACTGGTCTGGGTGTTTTCTATGTATAATATGTATTTAAAAAAAAAAGTATTTAAGTATGTTTATACGTTGTCTAGTACCCATAACACAAGCTTCGTAGCTTAATTTGGGACTAGAGAATTGGAGTGATTGTTGTAAAATATTTATTTATTTTTATATTATACGCTTTCAGTGTGTAGACCGCGACTGCTACTTCGTGGAGCTGGACGTGAGGTCGTCCCGTGATGGCCAACTGGTGCTCCTCCACGACCCGGGCCTGGAGCGGCTGGCCGGCTCCAGCGTCGCTGACATCAGGATCATGGACTGGGACGCGATCAAGAACATTGACATCGGTGCTACGCATCCCAATAGGTAAGTCTAAAACCACTACCTATGTATTTGTTTCTTTGATTTACGCGAACAGTAGAAAAATTCGGAAATAATCCGTTAAAAATTATAGTTTAAAAAGCTAAACAAGAGAAAATAATTTCTGAGTACACGGAATTTATATTACAGTAGAGTAAAAAGCGTGGGGTGCACTTTATGACGTTTTCATACTTCTCTTTTTATAGTTGCCAATAATAGGATGATTTTCAAATACTACGAGTACTATACAAAACACCCTGCCATTCAAACATACATACATACATGCATACATACACCCCGATCTAATAAAAGCGTGTTAAAAAAGTGTCTCATTTCACATTGAGTTCTCTACGAGTATGATTGAGTGCCCACCGTCAAAGAGGAAATAGTCAAGAACTCAACAAGGTATAAAGAACGTCTAGCCAGGAACGGCTAGCAGTAGCATAGACTGACACCACTGGAGAAGTGAAGAGACTAAAACGACTCACTATTGAGGATCTGTCTTCTGGAACATAGACGAAGAGTGCCCCTGAAGGGAGGGTGTTGACAAAAGATTGCTGAGAACGAACTAAAGCTGAAAAAGAGGATTATTTTGCTTTAAATTTCCACTAAACGACGTCAGCGCAGGAAAAAAAATACATCCAACTGTAATCACCTGAAAAAGCTAGAACTGGAAGTCGCAGGACTTACAATACCTACAACTAACAACGTAACACAGAAGATGCACCTGGAATCACAACACTGACACCAACAAAACCATTAAGCGTTTCGCCACTACACGTGGCATCCTCAGGAGATGTCGCTTCGACAGACTACGAGCGAGTGTTTTCAGCTTTAGTCATGGATTTCCGCAAAGTAACGCCTGATTCCATCAAGAACGAACTAGCTTACGAGCCCCGATGCAAAATAGTTCGTCTAGTATGAAAAATAAGATATTATGAAATAATGTGAAGTGAATTTGGGTAAAGTAACTAAAAAAGTTAAGGAGACAGTAAACCACAATTTGAGTAACATTTCAAAGTTTGTTTTAACGTATTTCAAAATCTTTCATGACCTTACATAATATAAATAAATAAAAAAATATACTGAAACACATGTCGCAAAAGTATTCGTCTATCACTGGCTCTCACGCAAAATAGTTCGTCTACCACTTAGTTATGTCGCCTTTGCTTTCAATTACAGCTTTAATGCGAAGAGGCATGGTCGCAACCAACGCTGCACACTCGTCGGTCGTAATTGACTCCCACACAGCCAAGAGTTTAGCCTTCAAGTCGCTCTTCGATCTTGATGGATTTTTGCGAAGGACTTTCTTCATTTACCACCATAGGGTCTCAATCGGCGATAAGTCCGGGCTGTTAGATGGCCACTCGATGGTTGGGATGCTTTTTGACAGCAGCCATGTCTTTGTTGTCCTTGCAGTATGGCAGGAAGCACCGTCTTGTTGAAAAAGGAAAGAATCTTGATGTTTGAGTGACGGAATGGAGGGCAGTAGACTTTCTTTCAAAATATTTTGATATCTTGTTGCATTGATGGAACCATCCACAAACTGCATCCCACCAACACCTTGCGCAGACATGCAGCCCCAGATCATGAGAGACGCTGGAAACACTTTTCGTTTAATGCAATCAGTATGAAATGCTTCATGTTTATTTCGAACCACTTTTTTTCTTTCATTGCCGACTGTGACTTAAAAGCAGGTTATCTCTTAATTTAAAAGGATGAAATAGTTTATTGCTTCAACAATGAATAGTGCATAAGTAACCGAACATGAGATGGTAGAATAGTTTTTTTGTTTACGTAACTGGACAAAAATAATTAAGTTAGAAAACAACTTTGTAAACGTTTTTCGTCCTAGACGAACTATTTTGCATCGGGGCTCGTATAGTGCAAGTGCGCTGATTGCAAGTGGTCACAACATAGGAAAAAAAAATTCAATCACTAACCCACGGTTATGAATTCCAAGCGCGTGGGTACTGTGTTGGCTCTTAACCCCTACGGCGCTATTCTATGCTTCCTACAAATTCTGTTTCCATCCCATCTGTTGTTTTACACCTCTCCCCCTTCTGGGGCGTGAAACCACATTCGTATAACGATACGAACCAAGCGCTTTTCATCTACATTCCTGATGCGCACTGCAAAAGAGTGGAACTCACTACCTGCGTTTCAGTGTTTCCCTGCAATATCAACCTAGGAATCGTCAAAGCTAGAGTGAGCTAGAGTTAGTGGAGCGAGCTCACCTAGAAGATGCCTTCTAGGTGAGCTCGCTCCATCGTAGACTCAGTCTTTGCTTCGCTGGGCTTAGTCTTGGGTCAAGAGCAAACCTATCCGATATAAAAAAAATATATTTATATGAGTTCGCGTCGGGTTGCTCGTATGAGTTTACCGTAACCTAAACTTCGCCTAGTGGTGTGCCAGGAGTGTGCGGATTCGCGCATGGCCTAATAGGCATGTGCTAGAGCTGGATGTCAGGTCTTCACTTGATTGCCAGCATGCCCCTGGCCTGGAGCGGTGAGGATCATGGACTGTACTTCCATGATGAAAGAATAAAAATTAATTAAGCCCAGAAAAGGAGAAACAGTAACAAAGCAATTATCTATATAATATAAAAGAAAGTGGTGTTAGTTACCCTAATTATAACTCAAGAACGGATGAAACGATTTGGCTGGAAATTGGTGGAGAGGTAGCTTAGAACCAGGAAACGGACATAGGATACTTTTTATCCCGTTCGACCGCGATTGTGAAAACAAAGGGATTCCACGCGGATGAAGTCGCGGGGGGCCACTAGTATATTTATAAAATGTCCCTAATCTAGGTTTGCTTTTTCGCATAGGTCTCCACTACCAGTTTCCACTGTGGTGTATCCTGGGCTTACACTAGGTACTATATTAAATCACCATCAATAATAAAGCTTTTGTTAATTGCTAAGTCTCTATTCAAGGGTGACCGAGGTGTATGCCAAAGACAAACCAGCCGAGGGCGTTGTAGGTGCGACTCATTTTATAAGGTATCGTCCTGTGTCTAATAATATTTGTATTTGAAAATGTATTTTTACTGTAGTCAAGTAGAGCTCAAAATATGATGGCAATACTTCAGATACTTTTCAAAGATATGGCGTTTAAATCCTCTGAAACATTACTACAAGGCGTTGTCATACGTGAGCAAAGCGACAATTGCGACGCGTCGTGACTAATAGTTAGTCAGTGTCAGTCGCGCTTCGTTACGTAGGACACTATCATAGATTTACTGACATTTTATATTGTCGCGTCGCGTCGAACTTGTCGCGTCGAACTTGTCGCGTTTTTCGCTCACGCAGGACAACGGATAAGCCAAAACCATTAGGTACAGCTACAGTTTGGTAACTAACCTAAAGTCCACGTAATGACGTTGTCATCGCGCGCCGAAGGTTCAACGCATTGGATCCAGACACTCCCGCGGTGGCAAGAATCTACAAAACACTTTCCTAGTATTAACATTGAAAAATTACTTAGCTTTAGATTTCCGCTCAGTTACGCCGGCATAAGTACCCAACTACACTACCTGTGACCACCGACTATGTTAGAGAACAAGCACATGCAAAAAGCACCGCCCGCCCTCCCACAAATCGCATGCAAAACAGATAATGCAATAATTAGTACCAACACCGACGTGCAAAAGAAATAGTAAAAATAGAAAATAGAAAATAGTAATAATATCATTAGTAATAATAGGACCGGATCGGTCGCTAGTACGTCACAACAATAGTGGGGGAAAAGTATAAAAGGCCTGCTCACCAGCGTTCACAGGTTAGTCGTCGGAGCGCAGCCGAGGCGACAACATCTCCTCCTGAAGATGCCGCGTGAGGCGGCGAAACGCGTTGAGGTTTTCTTTTGCACGTCGGTGTTGGTACTAATTATTGCATTATCTGTTTTGCATGCGATTTGTGGGAGGGCGGGCGGTGCTTTTTGCATGTGCTTGTTCTCTAACATAGTCGGTGGTCACAGGTAGTGTAGTTGGGTACTTATGCCGGCGTAACTGAGCGGAAATCTAAAGCTAAGTAATTTTTCAATGTTAATACTAATTATGGATTTCCGCAAAGTAACGCCTGATACTATTAATTATATTAAAACACTTTCCCTTTGTACGCAGACACCACTTCAAGGAGGTGCACCTATGCCTGCTGGATGACGCGCTCGACTACCTGCTCGAGAAGAGGGTGCGCATGATCATCGACGTCAAGGGGGAGGATAAACAGGTGAACGTCTTGAATAATTGTTCTCTTAGACCCCTTACACACTGCGACTTTTGGCGGCGATGCATCTGCGATACAGACGCAAATGGTCCACCATTAAACACTTGAGCTACTGTTAATGCAGTCGCGATGCAGCATCATAGTGCTTGCACATGCAGTATAGAGCGGGTGCGGGCGCGAGCTCTCTACTTGGACCGCACGTGCGTTTGTACGTGGCTGCCTCGTTGGTGTAGTGGCAAAGTTTCTGCCTTACATCCGAGAGGTCCTGTGTTCGATTCCCAGGTGGAGCCAAAATGGTTTCTGAGATTTTCTGTCATGAATTTCTCAAAAACTACTCGAAGTCGGGAAGTTGGCGGTGTTACACCCCCGTGCCTCGGAAAGCACGTTAAGCCGTTGGTTCTGCGCCTGATCTCTCTCCGGTCATGTCGGATTGCCGTCTCAACGAACTTTGAGAGTGATGGAACAGTGAGTGCACACATCTAAACTTATATATTGTGTATTGCGCTCACATTTGTGCACTATAATATCTCCTGCGTAGTTGGATGATCTCTTTTGAGATTGGCCGCCGTGGTCGAAATCGGTCTGGAGGACTATTACTATTATTGTGTCACCGCGCCCGCGATTCTACGTAAACAAGCACGAAATGCTTAAAGTTCATTGCTGGTGTCGCGAGTTCTGAAAACGCGCGATGTCAAAACAGTATGCCAAGCTAGCAAGACCGCGTGACCGTGACTCGTGACGTCACGTCACGTTGAAGGCTATCTTCAAAAGTGTGTCGCGTGGCGTCACGCGATCCGAACGCTAGCTTGAGGGACCTGTATTTTTATATCGAACTACAAATAAATTACAGACGTACTGTGGTGGACCGCTGTCCACCGTTGCATGCATACACCACATGCGAAAATCGTATGCATGCACAAGCTGAGCAATTATTATCAAGCGGGATTGCGCGCGTTGCGCAAATAAATTTCGCCTTAAAGGTGTTCACGCGACGCAGACCGCGATGGTACGTCACAACAAATTGTCTCTGGGGACAACTTTATGCGAGTTGAGGCAAATTTGCTGCGTAACAATTGTTTTTATTCGAAAGGTAATTTAAACGCGGTGTTTCTAAGCTATAGTTGGTCAAAATTCGTCCACCCGTTGAAGTTCCCCAGCTGTAACCCTGGGTCATTACGTTGATTTTTTTTTAAAATATTGAAATGTACCTTTTTAAAAAACAGCAATTAAATTTCAGGTGATCAACGGGATCCTGAGAACGTTCGCGAACCGGCCATCGCTTTACCAATATGCTGCGGTCACTTGCTTCAATCCTTTTGTGCTCTATCAGGTCAGTATTAGCTGTCACATTCGAATAAAACGATAACAGAACTGGCCATGAACTGCCATCAGCATTTGCAATAGGCAATGGCCACGTTTGCGGCAAGCTCCGATGTGGCCTGTGTTTGCGGCAAGCTCCGATGTGGCCTGTGTTTGCGGCAAGCTCCGATGTGGCCTGTGTTTGCGGCAAGCTCCGATGTGGCCTGTGTTTGCGGCAAGCTCCGATGTGGCCTGTGTTTGCTGTGCAGTGCAAAGTAAGTGCACACTCAACATCGTGCCCGGCGTGCCCCAACACCTGCATGCCAGCGGATTTAATTAACTGCAGTCGATCCGCAATACAAGTGGCATGGGCTGCCACGATGTAATTTCTCGTGTTCCATCGGCACGCTAAGAAGCACCTATCCTAAATATTTTCAAGACCATGGCGTTTTAAAAACATAGCCCCTATGAAGTTAATACAACCAGTATATTTCCAAAAAGCTGAATAAACCAATTTTTAATTGAACACACAAATTTCAATAAATATTCGGTAAATTGTCTCCAATTTCTGATACACACCGTGACGTCACTTTTTTTTTGTATTCCCATACAAAATCTATGGAGGCAGACCGTTTTGACAGAAAATAAAGAGTATGTCAATGATTGGTGGTGTCACATAGCCTATTGGGTGTTTGACACCGCCTAACTTTGACGCACTTTTTATGAACGGTCAAAATGCCATCTCCCATAAAATTTATTCGGTGATAACCTCGTCATCATTACCACTCCATCCGTGTATTTTTGTGAAATTTTGATCAATTGAAAATCCAATAGGTATTGATTATAATAAGAACACCTACCATTACCTTTAAATTAACATTACAACAGTAACATTACCTGTCAATTTTAAGAAACAGGATTTTAAAATTGAACTGGTAACATTTTTTTTTTTATTCATTTGAAAAGAGAAAAGAATTGTAAGTTTGTTAGGCTCGCTTATTCTTCACTGCGCTTAGTTTAAAAAGACAAACGAGAGGATTATTGCTTTAATGGATCAATTTGAGTATTTTTGTATAACAGATACGCAAGAAGGACCCTCAGATCGTTGGCGCGGTGAGCTACCGCCCGTACTGCTTCAGCGCGCTCGACTATGACGCTGAAAACGGGCCCAACAAACCCAGGTACAGATAAATAAATAAACATGTAAACGTGGTCAACGGTAAATTTCATCACGGTGATTTTTATCTACAGGGTGTAACAAAAAAACCCGTAATGCCTGAAGAATAATGTTGTGACCGTAAAACTGAGCAACTTTCCTAAAGAAACATAGGTCGAAATCTCAGAATATTTTGGCTCTCCTATACTAAATCGATCAGCTGATTGGCAATTTGTATGGTAGACCCAAAATATTTTTTGAGATTTCGACCTAGGTTTTTTTTGTAACATCCTGTATAGCTGGTCAAAATCCGTCCAGCTGTTGAAGCTTACCAGCTGTTTTTTCTAACTTTTGTCCCTGGGGACTACTTATCTTTTCCTAGTTACCTATACGAATCTATCTTAGCTTAAATTTCTTTGTTTTCAGATACGGCGAGAACCTCCCCCTCCACGCGCTACTGCGCGCGGCCGACGCGCTGCACTCGCTCGTGTGGCGCTGGTCCGCGCGCTGGTGCGGCGTCAGCGCTGTACTACTGCACAAGGATATTGTTAGCCCGTGAGTGAGATTACTCTTTAGCCCTTAATTTTTTTTTAGACTGTCTAGACAGGAAATAAACATGTTGTAGGATAGTTTAGGAAGCAGTCTTGGATCCTATAAAGTAAAAATTTAAAATGAATAGACGATTGCGATGATTTTTGGGGATTTTGTTTATCATTCTCTCATTTCCCTTTATTCGCTGGTTCGCGCGCTGGTGCGGCGTCAGCGCTGTACCGCTGCACAAAGATATTGTTAGCCCTTGAGTAAGATTACTCTGTATCCCATATGTTTCATTTTAGACTGTCTAGTCAAGAAATAAACAGGTTGGAGGATAGTTTAGGAAGCCATCTTGGATCCTATAAAGTAAAATTTCATAATGAATAGACGATTGCGATGGTATTTGGGGGTTTATGTTAATCAAAATATCTCTTCATTCGCTGGTCCGCGCGCTGGTGCGGCGTCAGCGCTGTACTGCTGCACAAAGATATTGTTAGTCCGTAATTGTGAATAATTATTCTTCCCCACATTTTTCTTTTTAGGCTACATTGTCTAGTATTTAATAAACACGTTGGAGGATAGTTAAGAAAGCAATCTTGCATAATTTAAAGTAAAAATTTAAAATGAATAGGCGATTGTATTGTTTCATTCGCTAATATTGGCAGGTGCAGCATCAGAACTGTACTCACTACTTCACAAGGATATTGTTAGTCCGTAAATACATTTGTAAATTTTGTTGCGTAATAAACACGCTGATAGGCAAATGGGGATGCCATTTTGGTTTTCCTTCGATAAAAATAAAAAAACAAATAAGGATGGCAAAGATTTTGGCGGATTTAATTAGTTGTTTAAGTTTTTTCGAACGCTGCCTACGCACTGCACTAGCTTGTATGGCGCTGGTCCGCTGTACACAACTAGTGAAGAAGATTACAGTGAAATAATTTTTACTTACTTGGCATGGTTTAGGGTTGAATGAACAAAAATCGTTATGAAAAAATGTATCGATACAAATGCAATGAGCGAATCAAACTTCAACAATAGTAGTGTAACTCACATAAATATATTTTGTAATGTAATACTTATTAATTTTATGATAATTTAATTGAAATTCGATGATATTATCTAGCAATAGACACGGTTAATGATTTTAGTTTTTATTACATTCTGACATTGTGTGATAGTGGTTAATAATTTTACTGTGATTTCTATGACATTTCTCTCGAAAACGTGACTTTGCACGGTTAAAAACTATAATTATGTATCAATATTGGAATCATATTGTTAATTTTAATAATGTTATTGCTTGATGCGATTTGCATGCCACTTTCAAGCAAATAAATGAATTTGATTGATTTAGGCTTGACACCACCAATCGTTGACATACTCTTTAATAACTGTCAAAACGGTCTGCCTCTATAGATTTTGTATGGGAATGCAAAAACGTGACGTCACGGTCGTGTATTGGAAATCGGAGTCAATTGACCGAATACTTATTGATTTTTGTGTGTTTAAAATTGTTTCCTACAGCTTTTTAGAAATAAACTGGTCGTATTAACTTCATAGGGGCTATGTTTTTTAAACGCCATGGTCTTGTAAATATTTAAGATAGGTGTCATCATGCCTTTTAACTAACCACGGGTCCACACTATGGCGCCAACGTTGGCCCAATGAGTGGACCCAGAAAAGTCAGTGGCCTCAATGTTGATTGTTGTTTTGTTGGTACTATTTGCAATGATCAAGGGCATTAGTTTTCCGGCCAACTGTTCGCCCGACGTGTGGAGCCGGTGAAAACCAGAAAGTTTTAACACTTTTTTTATTGTTCCAGTGCCGAAGTCCACTACTGGCGCTCGATTGGCGTGCGGTGCGCCGGCTGGTGCGTGAATCGACCCCTGGAGAAGCTGTACTGGCGCGGGGTGCTGAAGGCGCCTTACCTGGCCAACACGCTGCTTGGGGAGCCTGATGTAAGTTAAGTCGTCGTCATAATAAATATGGTGGTAAGTAGAGTTAAATTGTGCGCGACCTTCTTGCTGAGTGACAGATGTTGGCGAGATCTGGCCGGTAGTGTTTTTTTTTCGTCAGCCATCCATAGCCTTACTCGATGTCTCCCTACATGTATGTCACCCTGTTTGATAGGCATGAACGTCACGCACAGACAGTCGGGACTTTGATTTTATTAGTCAAACGTTCAATACCCAGTTGTCTTCTAAGTTCGGAAACAAAGATTTTGATCACAAAACTTTCAGGTCGACAAGAAAACGGAAGCCGATCGCGATACCGACGATACGGACCGCGCGGGGCCGCTCGTAGACAAACTGCTGCAGCGGCGGATGTCCTCCGGGCAGAACTAGGCATTTAAAAAAACAAACGTCACTTTGACAGCGCGGGATTTTGCACACAAAATGGCGGCCCAAGTTTTAAAATAATTATTTGGCAGCTGAAGCAATATCTATTGAGCCCGCTGTAAAGATTGTTGTCGATTTTGATATATTTTTTATTTATTATACGGGATATCCTAGTGGCAGGGACTTTTTTGTTTTGTCACTTATCTAAATTATAGCAATGCGGCATAGAAGTTGTTTGAAATGACGTTGCCATTGATTACTAGAAAACTAACGATTGGCCGAAGTACATTGAACCAAATTATTTAGGTTTATCGCTTGAAATTATTAAGACGCTTACTCTCCTTAACTTTGTCTAGTTTTTAACGAGTATCAAAGATTATATATACCCACCGTTACTCAACATCATAGATTGTTATTCATTCATCATGAACCTAAATATTTTCTTCGTAGGTTGACGACCAGCGGCGCGAGTACCAGAAATCGAAAACAAAGGTCAAAGAGGTTGACTAACGGAGCATAGACTAGCGTAGAGAGGTTAGTTACTTTTACAACCATAGATGATGTGATATTATAGGTATCATTTACTATCTAAAAAAGTAACATTTAAAACATGTAACATTAATGCTCTGTGTTCATAAATTATGAGTACATAAGTACCTATTGAAATTAGTGAGTATTCTATATTTGTAGGTGCAGCTAGTTAAAGTAATTTCATTATATGTTTGTATGATTTAATTTTCAACTAAAGATTTTAATTGGCAGTTTTTTGTCTTCAAGTAATCTTATATTGTTGTATTGTCTGTGGTTTTCTATGCGAGGATGCGTTTAACTGATTCCACACATTGATCTAACAATTGGCCCGAAAACTAACGTTATTGGTCATAAGAAAAAAGCATCAACAAAGAACCAATCAACGTTGATGTCAACGTTTTTTTCTGGGTCCAATCATTGTGTGATATGTTTTTGGGCCAACATTGGCACCAAAGTCGAACCCGGGGTTATCTAAACAAATAATTTATTTTGTATTCTATTGAAAACATGTTAAGGAATATCTCACCGCAGTCATATTATTTTTATTTAGAATGCTATGAGGCTGCTTTTGTCATTATATACAAAATGTATTACCAAAAATGCAATATTTTAGCAATAATTCTGTTTTAAGTCTTGTACATATCAGAGTAAGCGTCTTGACGTCAGAGATTTATTTTTATTATTTTAATAATGTTCGTTAAGGTACCAGTGTATCCGAGACTTTATTATTTCGTAATTTGTAATAAATAATAAGTGATCTAGAGAATATTTCGCTGAACAGATATTTATTGTTATTTTTGGTGCTTATTATTGAAAAAACTAATAATTTTAGTGAAAATAAACAGTTATGATTGTTAAATTTATTTATTGTCTTTTCTTTTTAAATTTTGCAAAAGCTAGATATTTTTGGCTGAGGCCGTATTTGAATTGAATAGAAGTTTAAACTTTGAATAGCGACAATTAACGAAAATCTCCAACGCGAAAAAGTGGATTGAGTTTTCTTTTAAAAATTGGTTGCCTGTAAAGTCGGTATACGGGCGAAAGTTTTACGTGACAACAAATAATTTTAATGTGAATATTCATTCGTATAACATGAACCGGTGTGTATGCCTATCTCTCTCACTCTCTCTCTCTCGCTCTGTCTCTCTCGCTCTTAGGCGGGTTAACTGTGCTCGAG
This sequence comes from Pyrausta despicata, assembly GCA_963921415.1. Lineage (NCBI taxonomy): Eukaryota > Metazoa > Arthropoda > Insecta > Lepidoptera > Crambidae > Pyrausta > Pyrausta despicata. Next base: position 617,932 of record OY992871.1, on the reverse strand, counting down.
TGGAAGGGACGCGTGCCTTTCACTTTTTATGTCTGTCTCACTCGCTCTTAGGCGGGCTAACCATGCCCCAGTCGAAGGGACGCGTGCCTCTCACTCGATCTCATTGTGAGCGCGGAACGTGAGCGGAGCGTAACGCAGTTTCTTGAAGTGTCACCCGGCAAACCAATTTATAAGACGTTGTCACGTCAAAATTGTTTATTTCTATATTTCTGCTACAATATAATTTACTTATACAATTTAGGCGACTATATTCTAGGCAAATAAGCTTCTATTCAAATATTATTATGTAAAACATTGTATTTGATTTCGCGCTATTCACTAACTGTTTTAAATGCGATATTAAGGGATAATTTTGCAATTGTAATTTTAAAATGTGTTTATCTGTTTTTATTTTTGAAGTGTCTAAGAGAGAGAAAGAGAAGAATTAAATTTAAAGCTGGAGCTGGAGTCAAATACACTGTTTTAAACAAAATATAAGTACATAATTATTTAATATTTTCGTATACTCAAAGTATTATTCGTACCAAAAGCATATATTTTTTTAATTAAGATATAATTTTTGATATGTTAGCACAAATTCTGGTATTTTACCCTATAATGTAATTGCAAAATATTGTAAGGTTTGAGGCATGGCACCGAATATTACGTATTTGAATATATAAAAAAATAGAAGTTACCTACAATTTCTACGTCTATTTATGTTAATTTAATACAGCCAGCATCAGAAATATAGTGACAAGTTACTAATTTGACAGCTTTCAAAAGATTGACAAGGAGTTATTAATTTTGACGTACTGAAATGCTATTGTATTTTTGACGCTGACTGTAAATAACAGTTGATAAACCGTCGTCGGTAACTATATTCGCATTTTTGTACCATATGTGTAAAATGTTTTTCTAAACTATAATATTTTTACTGTTTTATCGATATCGATGAGTAGCCAACACTATTATACTAGATAACTTTACAATTCGGTGCCTCTAGATGTGTTCGTTTGAGCGTATTGGTGAGTTTTGTGTTTGTACAATGTGTATCTGAATAAAGACTATGCGAATTAATTAAAACGTTTTATTAACATAACTTTAATTTTATGATTGTTTTAATTTTGGGAAACATACAGTTTTAACAGTTCATAACAAAATAGGTAATTTAAAAACACCAAAATCCATTAATTTTCTCAATTTACTAACCAAATAAAACACGGAGTAAACCGTTCGTTGAGAAGGTTTAAATACCTACGTAAAACTGTAAAATTACTAGCTGCCCCGGCAAACGTTGCTTTGCCATATAAATGTTAAGGTTTGACAACCCTTATCACTAAGAGATATAAAAAATAGATGTTGGCCGATTCTCAGACCTACTCAATATGCTCAAAAAATTCGTGAGAATCGGTCAAGCCGTTTCTGTAGAGTACGAGAACGAACATTTTGACACGAGAATTTTATATATATATATATAGAGAAGATAAAAACATGACATAATGCCAAAGAAACAATATTAGTTATAAATCCTTTGGATAGGTAACAGAAAAAGAACGAGGCTCTACTTGCGCGCGCAACGTGCGTTGTATGCTTCTCTGAGATAAAATGTTTCTTTATAATGTGAAATTAAAACAACGCTTCTTTAGTTAGGCAATAGTAGATTATTCTTTATACAGTCCCCCTAAGGCTACGTCCGCACAGGCAGGAGATTTGCTTAGCGCCTAGTGCCTAGCGAGTCACTAAGCGAGTAGCTTAGTAATACGAACGTATTAGAATCTTCGCGAACGGCCGCATTGCTTAGCGTGTATCGAGGTGAACAAACGTGTTGGTTTTTTGGCGCGAGGCGCGAAGCATTTTCGTGATGGATGAAAACGTGCCTACAAACAAATGACCAACGCACCTAGCGACCCACTACGCAAGCCACCTTCAGTGCGGCCACCGTGTATCCTAGCAAGTAGCCAGAAGGCAAGTCTCGAGGCTCTAGGTGCTAAGCAAACCTCCTGCCTGTGCGGACGTAGCCTTAGAGAAGCAAGCTAGGGCAGGCTTAGGCTTGCCCATCATTTTAGTACATGAGTTCTCTATATCTTTCCCATGACACCTTTTCAGAAATTTTCTGGTTCCGATAGACCCCCTACAGAGGCGGACTCACTTTTTAAGGCCCGTGGCGATCTTTAATTTTGGGCCTGTCCACTATCTTTCTTTTTCACGATCTTTCAAACAAACAAGTATTCCGCCTAGAGCTAACTTTGTGTGAGATCGACGAAACCTAATCAATAAATCAACATAGCGTTTAGTTTTTATCATGCGACGACTGTACACAAAAAGTTACGTTTCTACTTACTGCTGTAATAAAATACAAATAAAATACCTTTGGAGAACATTGTGTTGTGACTAGAAGAAAAACATCACGAATTTTTCAATTTTTTATTTAACACAAACATTAACAACTTTGATCAGTGCAGAAACCAAATTGATAACGCGAGCAGGAACCAAACGCAGCGTCAAATTTGACAGGTGCCAGCCACCAACTTGAAAAGCCCAAAGAAAGGCGAATCGAAATAAATGTAGGTCTTTGGGCCACACCACCTGTAAATCGAAAAAAGCAGCGTCAAAAACAAAGTGAAGTATTAGCCCTCTCATTTACGGCACGGTGTAATACAGCTATGCATTGGTAACGCTTCACAACGCGAAATATTAACATTGGTAGTGGATATAAGCTGTCATGAGACCCAGACTTATGTAACCTTCCTGTCCGTGAAATATCTGCTAAGTTTGCTGATAGTGGTTGTTTACTCACTCCAGGAGGTAAGAATGTGCCTGTATCTATGTGCTAACTTCGATTAAAGTATGGTTTTAAAGTGAAATTTGACTAACCTTGAATACGATTGCATGTAGGCGTGCACCGGCTGTTGCACGCTTAGTTTTACCATTAATTGTCACTAACCTTTTCTTTAGTACGTATCATTATTAATAGTCACTTTATTTTGTCTAAGATTGCATTATTTTTGACACATTTGGTGCTTTCGATTTTCTGTAAAAGTGCTAGAATTGTCACAGTCACTGAAGAGTTCCATTTTTGAATTTGGGTTCTTGATTTTTTTTATAATATCTGTGAAATACCAACCAGCTCTAAGTTTATCACTATAGAAAAAGTTGTCAAAATCACATACTGTTTTTTTTTTAAATTAAAAACAAATGATTACATTTCCAAGGTTCAAGGGCTATTTGCATTACTGTCTGAACAATTATGATAATAAAATTCTTATGATGGACATGCAATGGTTTGAGTTTCGTAGCTTCATGAATGTGAATAGATAAGTTGTGCAAGAAATTTAGATAAAATATCTGTGATGATTTGAAACATTAAAGACTTATAATATAATGTTTAATAATTAATTAAGTAATAATTGATAATGCTATTGGATCAATTGGTAGGATTTTTTTATCTTAATTTGTTTAAACACCTACCAATGTACCTTAGTTGATTTGTTAAGGTGATAAAATGGTGCTAGCACCAATGAAAAAAAGAACACAATCATTAAGATAGCTACAAAACTTATGCCTTTTTTGGTCTTGAAAATATATTTCTGCATCCACTCAAGATTTGGCTTGTATTAAAAAACCAAGTTGCTTACTAAAAATTATTTCAGATTGAAGTCAATTGACATACTTTATTAGTTTTTTGTTTTCAATTTCAATGTCTAAAGGTTGGCTGATCATTAAAAAATCAACACAACACCAATCAAATCAAATACTTTTATTTCATGTAAAAATATTATGCAATCAATTTTATGATTTGCAATTAGCAATGTTTTGATTTTCTGCAATTTTTTTTATTTGGGAAAGGTTTGCTCTTGACTCAACATTAACATTGATTTATTAAGGTAGCTGATACAACCCCAAATATTGATGTTCCTATTATCAACTCTCAAATACTTGTCTCTATAGAACTTGTATGGGAATAACACAATACGTATACCTAAGTCATGGGTGTTTATAAATGTATTTAAGTATTTCTATCCATTATTCTAGCCACCATAGCACAAGCTAATGCTTAGTTTGGGGCTAAGTATTTGGTGTGTTCTTTGAATCTTTTTTATTTAGTATTTATATTTTCTATAAAAAGTGTACCATGTCATACACATTGTCGACAATATGTTAAACATGTTCACACGCTAGTGGCAATGTGTTTTGGAATCACTTAACATAATATTAATACTTGAAATTTTGTGATGTTGTGAAATTCAGTTGTACTATGTACAGAACTGTATTCTGTATTAACCGAAACATTGTTTGGCGAAATGTGCTTTTAATTCAGAAATTTTCTGCAGTTGAAATTAAAATGTAAAAGAAAAAAATTCAAATAGTAACAGAGATCACCTCCTATTGCTTGGCAAGATAAATAATTTCACAGATAAGTTAGTAGTTATCTCTGATTGAAATAATCTAATCAATTAGAAGAAAAAATCAAAATCAATGATGTAATAGAAAAAAGAAACAGATAAATGCCCCCTAATGTAATAAAAATTGAAGCCCTTGACATAGGAAGGAGACAAACAGATATACAGTTCACCAGTAATGCCTTTGAATACATAAAAAAGTATTCATTAATCATTTAACAGGTGGTTTTTTCATTTATACAGGATGGCGACCACATTACGTCAATTAACTTTCTGTCTGTTACGCTTTCAAGCCTAAACTACTGAATATATTTGGATGATACTACATAGATAATGCATAGTCTTCACCATTCTGTATGTGTGATAATTTTCATCCAAATCTGTTTACGCATAAAAGAGTAACAGACAGAAAGTCAATTGTCGTATTGTGGTGTCGCTACCCTGTATACATTTTTTACTTATTTATAGGATTTTGGAAACAATTATACATGGGAAAAGCTATGCGGTTCAAGAAATTCCCCTAACACTCACTTCTGACCACAAAATCTTTTCATCGTTACAGGGAAACTCATCTCAGCAATCAAGATGCTTCGGCGCTGCTCAAAACACCTTCAAGCCCTGTACCGGCGGCAGGGGCAAAGCCTCCGCTTGCGGTCTACCCAGGTGCCCAAAGTCCTCATACCTCAGGCCAAGATCACCTCGGCTAGAGTACTGGTAGCCCACAACCAGGTCGCTACTATCCACTTCTCAAGCCCGCTCTACGCGGAGCAAGATGTGATGACCCCGAGCTTTCCCGATTCCGTCTCTGAAGGAGACGTGAAAATGGACAAGAAGGTCGGCGACAGCGTGGCGGCTGACGAGGTGGTGCTGGAAATCGAAACTGATAAGACGGCAATTCCTGTCATGGCACCTGGACATGGTGTCATCAAGGAGTTTTATGTAAAGGATGGTGATACAGTCAAAGCTGGGCAGAAGCTGTTCAGGATGGATATCACAGGAGAAGCACCAGCGAAGGCTGCGGCTGCGCCTGCAGCGGAGGCTCCAAAGGCGGCCCCAGCTCCGCCCCCGCCGCCGCCACCGCAAGCCGCGGCTGCCCCTCCTCCCCCACCACCTCAAGCCGCTGCTCCCCCTCCACCGCCCCCACCTAGGGCGGCCACTCCCCCTTCAGCGGCTCCCATCTCCTCTATCCCAGTTGCAGCCATTCGCCACGCCCAAGCCATCGAAACGGCAACTGTGAAGGTCCCTCCAGCGGACTACAGCAAGGAGATCGCTGGCACCCGCACGGAACAGCGCGTCAAGATGAACCGTATGCGTCAGCGCATCGCTCAACGTCTGAAGGACGCGCAGAATACCAACGCCATGTTGACCACCTTCAACGAAATCGACATGTCGCACATCATGGCCTTCCGTAAAAAGAACTTGGACGCCTTCACCAAGAAACACGGTATCAAATTGGGACTGATGTCGCCTTTTGTGAAAGCCGCAGCGACCGCGTTGTTGGACCAGCCCGTTGTGAACGCTGTCATTGAGGAAAATGAGATCATCTACAGAGATTACGTCGACATTTCTGTAGCTGTCGCCACGCCTAAAGGTTTAGTGGTGCCCGTCATCAGGAATGTGCAAAACATGACGTATGCTGACATCGAGTTGACCGTTGCCGGCTTGGCGGAGAAGGCTAGGACGGGGAAACTGACTATCGAAGAGATGGATGGCGGTACGTTTACGATCAGTAACGGTGGAGTGTTCGGTTCGCTTTTGGGAACTCCTATCATCAACCCGCCCCAGTCTGCTATCTTGGGCATGCACGGAATCTTTGAGCGTCCTATTGCCTTGAATGGGCAGGTGGTCATTCGGCCTATGATGTACGTCGCCTTGACTTATGACCACAGGTTAATCGACGGACGTGAAGCCGTCATGTTCTTGAGAAAAATCAAACAGGGAGTTGAAGAACCGGCTTCGATTGTCGCTGGATTGTAGATTAGTAACGACACTTCCGGTCAACCTAGAGTTACCAGTTACGAGAGATTCCTATTTCGAAATTCCGCCGGCGGCCGGAAGCGTTCCTTTTTTGAAAATCAATCATGTAAATTACTTACGATTTTCGTTCAGTAGTCGAATAGATGTTGCGAGAGGTGCACGTCTTGTTGTGTTTGTATTTATTGAATACGTCCGCTGCGTATTTAATTGTGTATTGTATTATTTATCGTGTTAAGTAAGAATAATAATAGAAGCAAGTACATTTCCTCTTATGTGACTACCTGAAACTGTAGTTTTATTTTGATTTTTGTTTTAAGTTTCCAACAAATGTATTATTTTTTAACTGATAAGTTAAAGTATTTTTTTTTACATTTTCTGTCACAACAATTTCGAAATTGCACTATATCTACTTAATAATATATTTAATAAAACTATTGCTGATAAAACATACAAAACATTCTTGTTATTTACAAAATTCTGTTCTTTCTTCGTATTCACAAAACCGCACACTGCGAGAGTGAATGAATTGACTACGAAAAATTAATATATACGAGTTTTATTATGTTATTAGAATACTGCTGCTAACTCGCAACGCACTACCAACAGATAATTCAGTTAAATAAATAATTCAGATAATATGAGCTTGTTTAATGACGCCAATATTTTTTTTATTCAAACAGATAAGAGACAGCCACCTCAAAGTATGACGTGTGACTACCGAATGGTGTATTTTTAGGGATTCTTTCATTCGGTATCATTGTAAAATAATTTTAGATTGCTCACGGTTTTTTGCAAATAGCGTATTAAATATTAGTGGTCACTGAACTAACAGAGCTTAAACAGTACCCACGGTACGAATTAATGCTGAGGGAGCGTTAAAGTAAGTATTATGTACCTACCTAACGAAATATTGGAAAAATTTTGACCTCGTGCAATCGAGAAAAGTTTACAGTCGTAAAAAGTTTGATCCATAACCACTCGAAATTGAACTCGTTTGAAATTTGTATACGAAATATCTTGTGGTTGTCATGAAATGCAACTGTCAGAAGTAATTTGAAGTTATTTCTTTCGAATAAATTAAAAAAAACGCTTTGAAATCGGTCCATCTGTTTAGGAACTTCGATACCACAGTCATGTTAGTTACACAAAAATAAAAACAGACATACAAACTTACAACTCCCCTCTTTTTCGTTGAGGGTCATATAAGGTACGCTGCGCTGCGCGTCGATCAATGAGAATATATACTTTATGGCTACTACCAACACAAAAATAATAAACGAAAACCATGGAAATGACGTAAACAGCTCTGAAAAAATGACAAATCCGTTGCCATCGCAACCGTCAATACAACAAATTGTCACGCGAAAGCAAAATAATGAGTGGCGTAATAATTTAAAAGTTAAACTAATTTAAATTTAGGGTAAAATACTATAGAAATACTAATATTTGTTAAGTAAACTAGGGTTTTATAGTTTTTGTTTATGAAAAAATCTTCATATAAGAAATAAGTGCCTTAGTGACCTACAAATAAGTGTGTCAAGGTGTGCGTAATTATTATTATAACTGAATTATTAATTATTTTCATGACATGAGTGTCTGGTGAGTGTTTTTATAACAAAAATTAATAAAAAATCCTCAAAGTTTCGGGACTCGGGAAGATTTTTGGGTAAGTGTAGACTTCCTTACAGTATGTACTTAGGTAACACCTGCCTTCTAACATATTAAGTTTGTTTTTTAATAAGTACGTAGTTATGACTTATGTTACAATTTATTGATCCTGATGACTAGTCATAAGTACTTCTAGTGAGAATATCTACACTTTCTATAAAAAAATTGACACGTTTTAAGGTTCGTCAACCTTTTATCTAGCTGTCTTGTAGATAAAATTCTAGTATACCTAATTAGTCCACGTTTTTGCCTTACGATTTCAGAAAAACCAAACTACCTACATATTTTTTGTCGTAGACAATGCAGACCACAGTTCGTAAAACAGACGGTAAAACCAAGCCGAAAGAAAAGTCCAAAGATGATATGACACCTCTATCGAAAAAAAACCAAGATGAAAAACTTAAAAAAAGCGTTTACAGCGTTTCAACTCCTCGCAACTACATCCAAAAATCGTCGACAGCTGATATCTATGCTCAAAAAAATTTAGCACACCAAGCAAAAGCACCAAAAAAAGTTGCAGGGTCTACCAATAAAAGTAACGTGTCTCCTATGAAGGATTTATTGAAGTCGTCTGCCTCGTCCGTTAGTCAAATTAGTTCAAAAAAAGTTAGCAATAGTTCTTCAACTAGAAATGAGGCAAAGTTTCCCAGTTCTGCAAGACACGCGACTCCGCGGACAGCCAAAGATCTGCCTTTCGTGAACGTTACTGTCAACTCGCCGGTTGCTAGAAAAAAGTTGGAAGGAAATGGCGGGAAAATTTTTGAGACAAAAAAAGGCGACGGTCGAGGCATTGAACAACCTAGCACAGGTGCTAAAGAGAATAAAGTTGTTACCAAAGAGGTTGAAAGGCAGAGAACTAAAACTAGGACGTTGAATGATAACGAAGTGAAGGTTTTAACGCCTGAAACAGTGGACAATAACGCAGAAATGTTGAATTTATCGAGAAAACTGACTGCGAAGCCGAAGGCGTTTTATGTGGACCTGGAGGGAGAACAACCCAAGGTAAGTTCGTAGAAGAATTTATCAAAATGTAAATATGTAGGTAGTATGTTATGTTCTGAAACTTTAAACTCATTTAAAAGAGCTATTTGATGTAACAAAATATGTAATTAGTATTTCGAAACCACCTCTATTTTGACAAAGTTCTAACTGGCGTAAGTTTGGTTTGCATTACGATTCGAGCATTTTTAATAGAGGAGTTCGTCTTGAGTTACGTACAGTAAGCTGTTTTTAAACCCCCTACGAAAAAGAGGGTGTTATTTTAAGTTGAACCCATTTCTTTTCTCTTGTGTATATTTGTGTGTCTGTACTATCGCGGTCGGCGCCGCAGGAACACCTGTAAGGCGAAAATCATTTGCACATCGCTTGCAATTCCGCTTGCTAATTGCTCCGTGTCTGTCGAAGTGCATGCAAACAATTTTTTCAACACACTTGCTCATAAAGTGGTTGTAATTTAACTACAATTAGACTAATAATGACACCTTTAATCAAACTGTGACTTTTTCATTGCTAAAACTCACTAGTGAGTTATAGATTAAAAAAAATAAAACTTTAAAATCCCCATTTTGTACGTGGCAGAATCGGCGCAACCACTATGCGCGGAAAATAAAGAATTAAACTTGATTCTAAGGCGCTTCCTACTGACGAAACACCAAGTAAATCCAATGATTGGATTCACCTACCTACACGAATAATGAGCCATCTCAAATTACAATAGAACATGAAAGTGTTTCAATAAATAATCTATCTGATGAGACCGCTATGCTATCAAAAGCAGCTAATTATAATTTTACTAACTGCACATTTACTAGGTAATTGTTTCTCTAAATAAACTTTTTATCTACTAAATAAAATAAGTTTTTATTGTTATTTTATTCACAAGTGTGTTGAAAAACGTCGTATGACACGTGTGTATGATGATTACCGTCCTCGACTCTCTTAGACCCTCACCTACGGCTCGGGTCTCAATGGCGCCTCGGCAGTATCACCAATGTTACACACTAGTACCATAATGTACTATTGTAAGAAAGTGTTCACGCAGCACCGCCAGCGTACATACAGAAATACACAAACCATGTGCCGCAGCATCTGTGGCCTCATAGCTCCCGAATAGACGGACTGATTTCAGTGCGTTTTTTTTGTACGATAGATAATGTACCTAATTAAAGATAATGTAATTAGAAGGTGCTTGTGGCGCAGTGGTTGCAGCGCTTTGGTAGTGATACCAAAAGTTAAGCAACCTAAGGCGCGGTCATGTTTGTGATAAGTGACCATTCTGACCATTTAAGTGACGTCTATTTACAAGCATCTCCGTGCTTCGGAAGGCACGTTAAGCTGTTGGTCCCGGTTAATTTCGATGGATATTAGTCGTAAAGCCTGGTCAGAGGCCCTCGGGCGGCTTAATAACATCTGGCAGTAAGGTTGGTTACTTACCTTACAAACACCCCTCCACCAATCCGCTCTGAGCCCGCGTGGTGGAGTATGGCTCGCACCACCTCATAGTTGAGGTGAGGCCTGTGCCCAGCAGTGGGCCGTATATAGGCTGATGAGTAATATAATTACAGTAGTTCTTAGATATGACTGGTCAAATCTGTCCAGACGTTGAAGCCACCAGCTGTTTTAATGACTCGTCGGGTTTTTTTAAATATTTTTTTTCAAAGGCTCACCAAATCGAGAGAAAAGGTAACGAGGAAGAAGTGGACTACGAAGACGATTTTGACAGCTACGAATCTGACTTCGAGTCGCCATCTGACAGCTCTGATCATGGTACAGAAGACCTTAGTACGGAGGAGGAAAACGAACCTAATATCTCTGAAAATAAGAGTCTGGATCAAAAAGATCTCAGTACGGGGAAGGAGGAACATGAATCTATTAGCAGAAAAAGAGATAAGGCTACCAGCATAAAGGTAGATGTGGATAAAAGTCAAAGAGTAGAGAGTGAAGATGATAGTGTTAAGGACGGAAAAGATGAAGAGAAGATGCTGGATTCAGGTAAGAAGACTTCTAAATATATGAGGTACTTGTTGGCAATTTAGCAACAAAAATGGGTAGCCTGATTTACAGGCCAATGTACATAGTCCTACAAGATCATTGATTTGAAGAGATTGGACCCTCTTTAAGCTCAGGCCAAACCCGCGACATTCTGTCGCCGGTACTCGCCTCTTATAGTGTTGTAGCAACCTTTACAGTTCTCCATCACAAGCGCATGCCTAACGGTGGCTAGCACGACAGCGAGCGCTGATACGGCTCCATAGGCTAGATGGCGCTGTTAGCCTAGTACCGGCCTAGCAGCGCACATATACCGCGGCATATAAGATTTAGATCCAGAATAATATAGACAAACAAATCAAGATGATGTCTATAGGACCTTGGTCCCCGACCATAACACCCGGTCGGTAGGAAGCGCATCCATTTAGCTTCCTAACTCTAAATCTGTTACGCCAAAGTGTGTTAACCAATCACCGCGCCTCATTTGCAGTCCGTCAGTTCAGGTTTACTTTCTTAGTAATGATGTAACTTATTTTATTACATTCTAGGCAACTTCGAACTGCGCGACGCCCGCTCAGCAAACAAGGCGAAGACTATGCAGGACATCCTTGAGGACACGGAGCTTGATGTGAAAAGTTCGCTCACCGACGAGGGCTTTCAGGACATGAGCTCTGGCAACATCAGGCCGGTTTACAGTGAGGTTTTCGAAAGGTAGAATTTGATCTATTCACTAGCTGTGTTAAACAAATAAATTAATATTTTACAACAATCACACCAATTCTCCAGTCCCAAATTAAGCTACGAGGCTTGTGTTATGGGTACTAGACAACGGATAAACATACTTAAATACTTTTTTTTTAAATAAATACATATTATACATAGAAAACACCCAGACCAGTACAAACACACATGTTCATGCACACTTATGCTTGTACTGTGCGGGGATCGAACCCGCGACCCTAGGTTTTAGAAGTCCGACCTGTGGACCACTGCACCAAGCGGTCGTCGAACCTTTAATTCTGTGTGTTTTGTACCTTTAATTCTAGCTTTTTAACCCCGCTACGATAAGGAGGGGTGTCATAAGTGTGTGTGTGTGTGTGTCTGTGGCGTCGTAGCTTGCGAATCGATTTCAGTACGGAGTTTTTATTTGAAAGACAATTTTAGTACCGTAGTTCTTAGCTATGGCTGACAAATTCCGTCCCCCCGTTGTAGATCACCCGCCGTTTGTTTGACTGTAGTAAGGGGTTATTTAAATTTTAAAATTTTGGTGACATACCTATTTTATGCCATAAAAAGGTCGTGAAAACCAGTGATCTAGAAGATGAGCGTCGAATGAGCGTTTTTGAGAGGTAAAACTTTTTCTTAGAAAAAGTCACCTCTCAAAATCAGTCGGTAAGGTGCTTGCGGCGCAGTGGTGATGAAGCGCACCACTTCATAAAAGAGGTGAGCTCTGTGCCCAGCAGTGGGACGTAGGCATAGGTATAGGCTGATGCGATAGTCAGTCAGACACTCGGACAGCTCGTGTTCGATATTTCTGCGTGGCGGTAAGCAAGTTTTTTGAGGAAATGGACATGTGTAGCACGTTTCTTACGTCAGACGCAGTTACCTTAATTAGGTATGGAGCTGTCGCATGCTATCTTGCTGAATTTGAATGAAGCTATTCTATTGGTGCTTTAAGGCAAGCGTAAACAGGTTGGTATCGTACGCATCGTATGTAACGGATTAATTTTTCACTGCGTCCACTGTATCGGCAGCGATCGTATTGCCGACGCGAGTATCAGCAATCGGATTGTCGATGACACTTTCCCTCGGATTTTTGTAGATCGGCATTCCGTATGATGACGTCATCGGTACGCATCGCATGTCGGTATTGCCGCTAAGCGATCCGTGCGGTGCGGCTCAGTGGACGCAGTTGAATGAGTTTTCATAGAAGGCAACCTAAAACCTCGCACATCTCTAGTGGAAATGTTGCCTAAAGTTACTCTCCTTGTTTACTTTCAAATACAAATACAAAAGTTTTCTACTAAATTTACAAAAGGGCATACTCTAGGACAGCAAAATAAAGATAAATATAATCTATATATATAAAAGGAAGTGGTGTTAGTTACACTATTTATAACTCAAGAACGGATGAACCGATTTGGCTGAAAATTGGTGGAGAGGTAGCTTAGAACCAGGAAACGGACATAGGATACTTTTTATCCCGTTCGACCGCGATTTCGAAAACAAAGGGATTCCACGCGGACGAAGTCGCGGGGGTCACTAGTAGTAATATAAATACATATACACTTCACTTCACCACTACGTATCCAGTCGCAAGAAGCCCTTTTTTTGTTGTTGCAACGAACATGGGCGGCCATTCCACAGCGTGATTTGGATGAACTCATTTTGAGTATGCCAAACCGATGTTCTTGTGTTGTTAGTGTTCGCGGTAGAAACACGGAATATTAATTGTTTAAGTTACCCAATAAAATTTTAAAGAAAACTGTTATTTCAGTCTTTTTTTCGAACTTTAATGTTAGTGGTTCAAATGTCAAAAATCCCTTTATTAGGAAAATGGCAAATTTCTTTATTAATGCAAAGGTGACTTGGTTTATCGTTACTGTAGACAAAAGAAAACACTTTATTTGATGAATCCTTAAAGAAAATTTTAATTAATATCAAACAGGAGAAAAGTTATTGCAAAAATATATGTTGATCCCTAGACACTTTTGATGTGTGTATTTTAGGATGATTAATTAATGTATACTGTAAAAGTACCTATTTTGAATATAGCAATTGTTGTGCAAAGTAGTGCTATCTTTCTGTCTGGGTGTCCACGAAAGACCAGCGTCGTGGCATTCCTGAGATGCTACGACACATGCTGAGTGGCCCACCATTTCAGTATCTTGTGTATGTAATTTTTAAATGTGTTTTTCTATTTGGTAAAATATGTGATACTGAATAAAAATGTTTTCTTCTTCTTCTTCTAAAAGACGTTTGCTGCCAATCTCTGATGGGGGTCATTAACTTTTTGCGGGTTTTCGTGTTACAGCAGTAATTTATTAACTAAATGTTATTGTTATTTTACATGTTTCTGACTTCGATATTTCTTTTCAGACCACTTTTCATCGACTTCACAAAAGCGAAAGAAAACAAACGCAAGAGGAAAACATTTGAAAGACTAAAACAGCGGGCGAAAGACATTCTCAGCATGGTAACACTGCACGAAATGTCATACTCCCTTTTTGAAATGAAACCTATACCCTATGATTTGTACATGGCAACATTTGGACGTTCAAATTATGTTCAGACAGCAGTGCAAACATTTGATGACGGGGTCTCTGAGGAGATTCAAACTGAGGAAATTGAATGCGAAGAAAAATGGACGCAACACCCAGTTGAATTTTCAAAGAACGATATTTACATAAAACCAAACAATAAAACTAGAAAATATAGCAACAGCACTGAAGATTATTCAGCTAAGTTTACCTTTTTAATAAATAACAATGCTGATGTCGAAGTAAATAATGTGCTTAATCTGGATGAAGATTACAAGGCGAATCCGTTACGAGTTTATTTTGAACAAAAAGATGGCGTCGGTTCTACCAATATGTTGCCATATGAAAGTTACAAAAATAAACTAAACAACAAAGACTTTAATACAGGAAAATTAAGAAAATTTCTAAAGAAAGTCGAAAGTAGGATAAGCAATATTTTAAGCGTAAATACTGATACTACAGACAGTACTGAATTAGTTAAGTCATCTCAGTACCCATTTAGTGATGGCTACATTTCTATATCATCGAAAAACATAACAGATGAAAAATACGCTTTTCTTAAACTGTTGAAAATCACCAGAGTGATATTTTCAGTGACTAAAAATAATCTTATCATGACAATTCATAGAAAATGTCCCAAAGTTTTAGAGCATAAGTGTGTGATATGTCTCTGGGATATAAGTATAGTAAATAGTGATCCAGTGAAAATACTCATAGCCATTGACAATATAAGTGTTGGTCGATTTAGAGGCAATACTGATGGGATTTTTGTAGCCGCGTTGGAAGATGGGTGAGACATCATTTAAAAATGTTATTCATTTTAAAAAAAATATTGTAATATTATCATTCATACATCTCTGTTTGTATTTCAGTTCATTACACCTTTGGGATTTATCAGAAGAACCCACGTGGCATCTTGAAGTTGCCAGTAATGAAAAAACAAATGATCTAGTAGAAATCGACGGGAAAGGGATGTCACAGACAGAATCAGACAGGGAATGGAATTTGAGGAATAGCAACGTTGGTTGCAATCCAGTAAGTTTTTTTATTTAACCGGTTAATTTTTGACGTGACAATGTCTTATAAATTGGTTTGCCGGGTGACACTTCAAGAAACTGCGTTACGCTCCGCTCACGTTATGCGCTCACAATGAGAGCGAGTGAGAGGTACGCGTCCCTTTGACTCGGGCATGGTTAGCCCGCCTAAGAGCGAGTGAGACAGACATAAAAAGTGAAAGGCACGCGTCCCTTCCACTCGAGCACAGTTAGCCCGCCTAAGAGCGAGAGAGACAGAGCGAGAGAGAGAGAGTGAGAGAGATAGGCATACACACCGGCTCATGTTATACGAATGAATATTCACATTAAAATTATTTTACCACTCAAAGTCGTTGTCACGTAAAACTTTCGCCCGTATACCGACTTTACAGGCAACCAATTTTTTAATTAGAAAATAACCCAACAGCTTCAACAGCCAACAACCCAGCTAAAAACCACCGTGATTATCTTTCGATTCGATTGAATTCAAAAACCGCTTTGAAATCAGTCCACCAGTTCGGGGGCTACGATGCCACAGACTAACAAAAACAACGACAGAAACATACACACACAAACTGACATAGGGGTCTGACTTATAACACCACTTTTATAGTCGGGGATTAAAAAGAGACTAAAATAGCCCTCTTTTCAGGTTATACCCCAATATGCCTTGCAAGCCTGCGCCTTTACGAGCAGTGCTCTGAACGTCCAAAGCGAAGACTCGGCGGATAGCATAGTTGGACTTGAGATAGATGTCAAGGGTGTCACCCAGGATAGCGGCAGGAAGGTATTAGGACAGGTGAGTTTTTTTTTCTGCGATGGGGTCGAGTTTATCCCTTGTCGCAACCGGTAGGGGCTCGCTGCAAAGTGAGTCGGCCGAGTCCGGGGAATTGCGGAGAATATGCCTGTGGCTCCTCGGCCTACGGTGGACCCGCTACGTCCTCGACTCACATGGCATTGGAGGGCACCGTCAGGTTTTTAGTGGGTAGGCGGGTTCTCTCTCTGAGGCTGGAGTCCCACATAACCCCCAGCTGCCCCTGCGGCTGGTGGGTATGCGTAACAGCATTTCCCTGACGTTAAAAAAGTGAGATTCATTTCAGATCGAATCATTTTTAGGGTTCCGTACCTCAAAAGGAAAAAACGGAACCCTTATAAGATCACTTTGTTGTCCGTCTGTCCGTCCGTCCGTCCGTCTGTCAAGACCGTTTTTCTCAGGAACGCGTGGAGGTATCAAACTGAAATTTCTATATGATACTTAGGTCTACTGTCCCTGGAATGTTTAGAAAAATCAACCTTCTAAGCCAACGCAATCAAAAGATACAGCTATTTAGGCTGCAAATTTCCGCAAATTTTCGAAACTCGCATGGGAATCAAAACCTACAGGGTACTTCCCGTAAACTTAGAATATTGAAATTTAGTACGAAGTCACGTCTTATAGTACAGATATAGGAAAAATTACGAAAACCGTTATTCTATTTTCAGCTTCATCATATAAAAAAAAATATTTTTGAAAAATATTTTTGACAATTTTGAAAATTTCAAAGTTACTACTCCTTATCTACAGGTTTGTACGGAACCCTCGGTTCGCGAGTCCTACTCGCACTTGACCCTTTTTTTTTGAACACTCATTGTTATATTGGTTGCAACATGACGCGGTCAATATTAGCCCAGGGTTTCTTAAAGTGGGGTCCACGGGCCCCAACGCGTCCTTGGCGTTGCGGTAGCTCAGTTACTTATCAGTAGATCATGACACCAAGACGATAACCACTACATAAATAAGGCTTGTTTTATTTTCCTAAAGTATTTTTAGAGAGGAGCTATACTAAAGCTGTTAAATTCTTATAAGGGGTCCGTTACTGCAATATATAAATAGTTTAAGAAACCCTGTATGAGCCAAATGACCCAGAGTTATTTTAATGCACAAGTATGTGCAAGATGCAAAAACTATTCTGTTTCAACAAAAAAAAGTCAGGAATTTGCTACTGTCATTCTCCAATGACAGCTGCTCAGAACAGTCGCTCGTATTTTGTCGAAGCGACAACATCTCCTGAGGATGCCACGTGTAGTGGCGAACGCGTCGAGTGTTTTGTTGGGGTCAGTAGGATGTATTTGGGTTCCAGAGCTGGCGTCGTTAATTGAAAATTTAAAGAAAAATAATCCTCTTTTTCTCTATCTCTCACTCTATCTTTTATTTGCAGGTCTGCGCACTACAAAGAATAGGCGTCTTAGCCATTTGGTCCTTGATCCAAGAGAGGCTCAGTTCCAACGACATGGGCAAAGCGTATTGGTCGAAAATGAAACTAGAAATAACTCAAACTGTCATGCTGATGGACCATCTAGATATACCAAGACCGAACTCACCAGGAAACACGTTTTTACCGTCTTTTAATTTGAACGCAGCGAAACGCAGAACCTCGGTTAGGAGAAAAGAAAAAAAGCAGATTTCCCACCAAAAGTCAGCTGTCAAAAGTGACAGGCCGGCCAGTGCTGCCAGTGGGAAAAATACAATTCTACCACAGAACAATTGGGAGACGGGAATGGTGTGCAGCGATTTGAAACTTATGAAGCTGGAGAATAGAGATCATTATTTGATAGCCAAAAATTGTGGGGAAGTGCTATGCTGTTTAAGGACAGCTGGAGTCTTTAAAGTTAGCAGATTTTGTGTAGCAGGTAAGACTTTCGATAAACCTTAGTAAAAGTCGTTAAAATAGATAAATAAGTGTATGCCTGACCCTCTCAGTTTAGGAAAGCTTACTTTTCATAAGGCTGCAGTCAATTTATTTTATTTTTTTTTATTTATTGGAGAAACCAACAGATTACATTAAGTCTTAATCAAGGAGTACATAGTTATCAGTTCAGCTCTAGAAAATAATCCTAAAACGTGTTTTCACTGCATAACGTAAATGAAAAGGAGACATACTTGCAATAACATAGGATAGATTTATGTAATGTTGTTTAATGCTTAATATATAATTATTTAAACATGAATATAACTCAACAAGACTAATATTAAAATGTTTTAAACATTACGATGTACAATATAGTAACATATTTTATATTTCTAAATATACATGATGATAATAATAATATAATTTACAATTCCTTCCTTCCATAAAACATAAATCATTTTCATAAACAGTTTTTTTCATATCTTTTTACATAAATAGATCTCTTTTCAAACAGCTGACGGATCATCCGTGACGAGCTTGGCCGTGTCATCACACCGCCTACCGTATTTCCTGGCGGCCACCGATTCGGGAACCGTCAACTTGTGCTCCATACTAGAGTCGAGGGTTCTGCTTACGCTGGACTGTAGGTAAGTTGGAGCAGAAATCTTTTAGGTTGGCATTTGTTCTTGACTTCTGAAATTGCATGTTTACATAGCACACCCATGGATGTGGGAAGCGCACGTCGAACAGCTGATATGATGAAGATGATCACAATGACGACCACTTTGGTGTAAACTATAATGGTCACGAAGTTGGCTATTAACCAAGAGGTCGCGGGTTCGATCTCCGCACTGTACAAACATTGGTGTGCATGAACATGTCTGTTTGTAGTGGACTGGGTGTTTATATGTATTTATTTAAGTTTTTTTTATAACACCACTGTTGGTTCTGATATCTGTAACACAAGTGCTTTAGCTACTTACCACGGAGTCAGATCAATGATGTGATGTTGTTGGAAATTCAATTTAATTTAATGATAGCACACCCATTTAATAGTTTGTGGGACTGCTGACTTCCTTTTCCGTTGCCTTGAGTGAGAAAAGGAGTTAAAGGTAAGTAAGCGTCTCTCCCATTTGCCTTGGCATTCCGCAGCCAAATTTCAAGCTAAGCTAAGCTTTGATACTGAACTTATGTTTTAGGAGAAATGTGGGATGGGATTCACTATTTGGCCAAAAATTGTTTTATCAGTTTATTGACATGAATTTCTCACAAAAAGCTCGGAGTCGGAAAGTTGGCGGTGTTATCTCAGGTGTGTGATTTTCTATAGGAGTTTTTTTTTTGATAGGAATGGTCCTCCATCAGGCGAGTCTGAACGTTACCAAGTGGACAGCAAAGGCAGATATTTAGGCAGTACTACGGTCAAGCCGGAGAACTCGACGCTTACCATCAGACCTTCGGCTGGGGTAAGCACGCACAATATCATTCCCATCTAGGTACTTAACAAAACGCTATTTTGAGTTTTAACGGTCTCCTATTTTTTGCTAAAGCATAGATGAAAATAACGGTTACAGATCATTATTTCTTATAAGAATTTACAATTCACTTATTTTATTATTTATTTATTAAGATTACCAACAACTGTTACATTATATCTTGGATGATAAAGCTAACAATAGTATATGCTAAATGCACAGTCAATTATAGGTATTTTTATTTTATTTTATTTATTGGATAACCAACCGCATAATACATTACACTTATGCTACAGAGATTAAATAAATCGAAGTGTTTATAGGTTCAAATCAACTCATTTGAATCACAAAGCATCATGCATCAGTAGTGAAATCGTACGATTTGCTAAACTTTCAAGCAAATGATCAGCCAAAACGTATCAAAACCGTATCCGTATCAACTTACAACAACGTTACTTGTGCGTACCGAGCCATTTTGTATCCAAAGTTACTAGGTAACGAAAGATGCGAGTAACGACTTAGATTCGTGATCGTGAGTAACGATTCGGTACTCGGTACTTGCGGCGGTACCAGTTACTCAGTACAGAATACATACGGTTTGCCACAGCTCTACTATTTGATCGTTTCCACCCAACTACCCATACCTACTTATTACACTGCTGTTTTATAATATGTCTGCTAACTTCATAGCAATAAAGTGAAGTTTGTTGCTTCGTATCATTTTCTTATCACTAACACGTATCTTCCTCTGTTTGGTTTGTTTTAAGTAGTTCTAGCAGCAGTATTTATTAGCACCATACGCAAAACTTAGATAGTCCATAGTCAATTTCCATTAAATTTTTTTTTACTACGCAGTGCATAGGATACACGCTATCTTGTACTTCTACTCGTGTAAATCTTTAACTAAATTATTATTTCCCTATTCAGATATCGGTGAAGACGGTTATCTGGTCTAGCATGAACCCTTGCTGCATTTTCGCGCTGCAGTATTCCGACGCGCTACTAGCGTGGGACCTCACACGCAGCGACATAATAGCGGAACGCGCTGTAGAGCGTGCTGCTAGCGGGATATCTGCGGGAAATAGCTCTGTGGTGAGTTAGCTTTGAGTAACTTAGACTTTTCAGGATAAAAGAGCTATCCAAGCTTACGATTAGCAAGTCATAGTAGCCTCTGTAAGAAGCCAGAACCCACGCCAGAACACAGACCATGGCAGTGCTGTGGTCAGTTTGATATTGGTGACTGAGGGTCTAAACTAGCAACTGTCGATTGATAGCTAGAATCCTTGGACACTGAAGGCAGTAATCTGGTCCAGCGTGAACCCTAGCTGCAGCGTTCTGGCGCGCTACTAGCGTAGGCCCTCGCCCGCAGCGTCATAAGAGCAGATCGTGTTGTGTAACGCGCTGCAAGCGGGTTAACTGTGGGAGGTAGTGCTGTGGTAAGTACTCGTCTCGTATACAAGGTATAACAAAAAGGTCCGTTATAACTGAAGGGTGTTGTTGTGCCCGTAAACCTGAACAACTTTCGCTAAGAAACCTAGGTCGAAATCTCAAAAAATCTTTTGGCTCTCCCATAGTAAATCGATCAGCTGATTGGCAATTTTGTATGGGAGGTCCGATTTTTTTTTGAGATTTTGACCAAGGTATCATTGGGAATGTTGTTCAGTTTTCCGGGAACAACAACACCCTTCAGTTATAACGGGGTTTTTTTTACCTTGTATAGCGAGCTCGTCTCGATAATAGCGTGGGAACTCGCCCGCAGCGACATAAGAGCAGAGCGTGTGGTGTAACGCGCTGCAAGCGGGCTAACTGTGATAGTGCTGTTGTAAGTACTCGTCTCGTATATAGCAAGCTCGTCTCTATAATAGCGTCGGGAGACTGGAGAGAGAGAGGGGTGTTTGGAGAGGGAGGGGTGTTTGGAGAGATAAAGGGGGTTATTGGAGAGAGAGGTGATTGGAGAGAGGGGTGAGTGGAGGGAGGTGTGATTGGAGAGAGGGGTGATTGGAGAGAGCGTGTATTTGGTGAGAGAGGTGATTGGAGAGAGGGGTGATTGGAAAGAGAGAGGTGATTGTAGAGAGAGGGGTGATTGGAAAGAGGGGGGATTAGAAAGAGGGGTGATTGGAGAGAGGGGGGTGATTGGAGAGAGTTGAGGTGATTGAAGAGGGGAGGTTGGAGAGAGAGGGGCGGTGATTGGAGTGAGAGGGGTGATTGGAGGAAAAGGGGGGGTTTGAGAAAGAGATGAGGTGATTGGAGAGATAGGGGTGAATGGAGAGGGAAGAGTGAATGGAGAAAGAGGTGATTGAAGAGATAGTGATGATTGGAGAGAGAGTGATGATTGAAGGCAGAGACGCGATTGGAGAGAGGAGAAAGGTAATTGCAGAGAGGGGTGATTGGAGAGAGGGGTGATGGAAAGAGAGTGATGATTGGAGAGAGGGGGTGATTGGATAAAGGGGAGATTGGAGAGAGCGAAGTGGTCGGAGAGAGAGGCGATTGGAGAGAGGGCTCATTGCAAAAAGGGGGTGATTGGAGTGAGGGGTGTTTGGAGAGAGAAGAGGTGATTGGAGAGAGAAGGTTGGAGAGAGAGGTTGATTGGAGAGAGAGGGGTTTGACTGGAGAGAGAGGGGGGATTGGAAAGAGAGGGGAGATTGGAAAGAGAGGGGAGGTTGGAGAGAGAGGGGTGTTTGGTGAGAGAGGGGTGTTTGGAGAGAGATGAGGTGATTTGAGAGAGGAGGTTGGAGAGAGAGGGTTGCTGATTGGAGTGAGAGGGGTGATTGGAGGAAGAGGGGTGATTGGAAAGAGAGAGAGAGGGTGATTGGAGAGAGAGGTGATTGAAGAGAGAGTGATGATTGTAGAGAGTGATGATTGATGAGAGAGAGGTGATTGGAAAGAGGGGTTATTGGGGAGAAGGGTTATTGGAGGGAGGGGGTGTTTGGAGAGAGAGTGGTATTTGGAGAGAGAGGAGATATTAGAGAGTGGGGAGATTGGAGAGAGAGAGGTGAGATTGGAGAGAGAGAGGGTAAGATTTGTGAAAGAGGGGTGAATGGAAAAGGGGTGAATTGAAAGATGGGTGATAGGAGAGAGAGTGATGATTGGAGGGAAAGAGGTGATTGGAGAGAGAGAGGTAATTGGAAAGAGAGGTAATTAAAAAGAGGGGTGATTAGAAAGAGGGGCGATTGGAGAGAGAAGGGTGATTAGAGAGAAAGGGGAGATTGGCGAGAGAAGGGTAATTGGAGAGAGAAGGGTAATTTGAGAGAGAGGGGAGATTAGAGAGAGGAGAGATTGGCGAGAAAGTGGTGATTGGAGAAAGGGGTGATTGGAGAAAGGGGTGATTCGAGAGAGAAAGAGAGAGGTTTGAATGGAGAGAGGGGTGAATGGAGAGAGGAGTAAGGGGTTATTGGAGAGAGGGGTGACTGGAGAGTGATGATTAGAGAGAGGTGATTGGAGAGATGGGAGATTAGATACAGATGGGGCGATTGGAGAGAGAGTGGAAATTAGTGAGAGGGGTTATGGGAGAGAAGGGGTGATTGGAGAGTGACGATTGGAGAGGGGGTGATTAAAAAGAGGGAGGGGTGATTAGAGAAAGAGGGGTGATTGGAGAGAGCGGGGTGATTGGAGAGAGGGGGGTGATTGGAGAGAGGGGGTGAATGGAGAGGGAGGAGTGATTGGAGAGAGGGGGTTAATGGGGAGAGGGGGTGAATGGAGATGCAGGAGTGTCAGTATTTTATGTGACCTGAAGGCGATGATTATAACATATACTAAACAAAATAACAGTATCGCAGGAGACTGTTTTTAAAACTAGGCTATTCATTTAATACATATTGGAAAATTGCTTATGATCAGAACAGTATATCTTTTTAATGTTTATTTGATGGGCGCATATCCATTTTTAGGGTTCCGTACCTCAAAAGGAAAAAACGGAACCCTTATAGGATCACTTTGTTGTCCGTCTGTCCGTCCGTCCGTCTGTCAAGACCCTTTTTCTCAGGAACGCGTGGAGGTATGAAGCTGAAATTTATATCAATTACTCAGGTCTACTGTCCCTTGAAGCTGTGAAAAAATCAAACTTCTAAGCCAACGCAATCAAAAGATACAGCCGTTTATGCCGCAAATTTTCGACACTTGCAAGGGAATCAAAACCTACAGGGTGCTTCCCGTGAACTCAGAATCTTGAAATTTGGTACGAAGCAACGTCTTATAGCATAGATAAAGGAAAAATTACGAAAACCATAAATTTTTAGTTACATCACATAATATATATTTTTTTAATAATTTTAAACTTACTACCCATTTCCTCATAAACGCGTAGAGGTATTAAATTGAAATTCATACCAAATACTCAGGTCTATAATACCTTTAAGCTGTAACAAAATCAAACTTCTATGTCAACGCAATTAAAAGAAACAGCAATTTAAGCTGCATATTTTGAAACTCGCAAGTACTCGCAAGGGAATCAAAACCTAAAGGGTACTTCCAGTCGACCTAGAATCTTGAAATTTGGCATGAAGCAACGTTTTATAGCACACATAAAGGAAAAATTCCGAAAACCTTAAATTTTTAGTTACATTACAAAATATATATTTTTAAATAAATATAAACTTATTACTTTTTTCCTCATGAACGCGTAGAGCTATCAAGTTGAAATGCATATCAAATACTTAGATCTAATTGCCTTTAACCCGTGAAAAAAAATTCTAAGTCAACGCAAAAACGCAAAACGCAAAAGTACAACCATTGATACCGCATATTTTGAAACTCGCAACTACACGCAAGGGAATTAAAACCTAAAGACCACTTCCCGTTGACATAGAATCTCGAAATTTGGTAAGAAGCAATAGCTTACAGCACAGGTAACAGAAAAATTCCGAAAAGCTTAAAATTTTAAGTAGTTATACCACCAAAAAAATTGTGATTGTAAACATAATTGTAGTTACAGCAATGACCGCGAGTTAATATACTATGTATGGGGAGGGCAACATTTTTCAAACGGCAAAGACGACCTCACTCATCGTCATTCAATCCCGATGTTTTGGTGAATGTAGCTGTATAATCTAAATGCGTCCTAACTGCTTAAAGTGTTATACTTATAATTAAATTCAATGACATTATTATAAACGATAAAGAAATCTTTGTCTTAAATTTATGCTCCTCCATCTTTCCCCATTGTAATGTTATGAATTTCATTTTGCAATAAAAATACCATAGTTATGACTCGATTGTCGTAATGAACGAACTTTGTAAACCTTGCAGGTTTGTACGGAACCCTCGGTGCGCGAGTCCGACTCGCACTTGGCCGGTTTTTTATACAGAATGTGACTTAACATAATAAGTGGTATAGATGTCATACTGTAGTTTGACCAAGAGACTATGAATAAGAACTTTTGCAGTAAGTGTACCCCCTGTAATTATGCCTGCCCCTAAATTTTAAATAGCTAAATTTAGATTTAAAACGATTCAAACGAATGGGTGAGATTGAAATATATTATTATGTAGATCCTGATATCGTGATCACGACTAATATATCTAACACAGTTTCGTCCAAAACCCGACTTACTGTAACTATGCTTTTGACGGCAGAATGATTCTCGAGCAAAAGAAATTCGTAAAGCCATCGCTGAAATGATCGCAACTGACAATCAGCCTATTTCGATTTTGGAAAACGCAGGCTTTGACAGATTTATTTTATTTATTTTAAGTTTATTTAACTTATAAAAAACATAAATCTTAAATAAGAAGGGTGTCTTTCAGATCTGTTCCATGTTATGTAGCCAGGAAATTAGAAATACTCAAACCGAATATATTCGGCCCTTAAACCGAATAATTCGGCCGAATACAAATAGTGGAAAATATGCCGAATACGCCGAATGCCGAATAGCAAACGAATATTCGGCGCATCTCTAATTTTTTATAAAAATATAAAATATGAAGGACAAACAATAGCTCCCTAAGAAAAATACGTTAAATGTACATATTATTTATATGTTTATTCACGTTTGCATACTAGGTATATTTACATTATACTATCAAAATAAATAAAAAAAGAAAACACAAAAATAATAATACCAATAATGTGACAATAGGCTGCGCTCTCCTAAAACTTAATGATCTCGTTGTTTCCAGGCCCTCATAACAACTGACGGTGGTGAAGCACGGATACTGCGGCTGCGCGGCGAGGATCAGGCGGAGGCGCGGTTGCAACTGTTCGCTGCGTACGCGACGCTTTTGTAGGCCAAGATTATTATAAGTCTATTAAAAAGTACTAAATGTGTTTTATTTCATGTGTCCCAATGTGATTAAAATGTAATAAATGTGTTTTATTCTGTGTCTTGATGTGATCTGGCACACGGGCCTTTATAAAGACGTAGTCGAAATAAACTCATAAACAACTTTATATGCGAAATTAAAACACACTTAAAGGAAAATGGACTGCCAAAGGCGCGACTCGAAACGGACCTCTCGCAAGCCGGGCGATAATTGCTCTCCTAACTAAGCAAATTCATTCAAGCCACCTCCAAATATTTTCAGGTTGAGCTGTTACAAGGACGCTTGTACCTGAAAATCTTCTTTAAGTTCGATCTCTATACAACAATCCTTTAGATCCTGCATTCGGATTGTTATAAGACTACACGAGAATACTAAATAGGTTTCAATTTGACGACAACCACTTTCGTATAATGGTCCTGAAGTTGACTTTTAACCAAGAGGTCGCGGGCTCGATTCCCGCACTGTACAAACATTTGTGTGCATGAACATGTCCGTTTGTACTGGTCTGGGTGGTATATGTATTTATTTAAGTTTATTTGTAATACCACTGTTGATTGTGATATCTGTAACACAAGTGCTTTAGCTACTTACCACAAAGTCAGATCAATGTATGTGATGTGGTTTACAAGGTGTTACAAAAAGCCCCGTAATAACTGAAGGGTGTTGTTGTACCCGGAAAACTGCACAACATTCCCAAAATCTTAAAAGAAAAATTGTACCTCCCATACAAATTACCAATCAGTTCATCGATTTACTATAGGAGAGCCAAAAATTTTTTTGAGATTTCGACCTAGGTGTCTTTGCGAAAGTAGTTTTACGGGCTCAACAACGTTATATAACAGTAGTTTTTATAATAAAATATTACTACTGCTACTAATTAAATACTACTATAATGATTTGAAGAAAAAACTTTAAGTTCAGGGCCCCTAAGTCAAAGTTACATTGCATAGGCAGAGACGAATATACTGATTATAGCAGCAATCGCTTCGTTTGCGAAATCTACACGAGCATTGATTTTAAACAATGGTTAAAAAATCCTCAACGCCCTTCAGAATATCAAGTGAAGAACCCTCATATCAAACAAGAATTCAGGACCATTTCCTATTATCATATAAACTAATACAATACTTAGTATTGTTTGTTGAACAGTCTAAATAAACGCATAGCTGATAAGATAAATAAAGCTTACATAGTCGCTTATCAATGAATGCTCAGACATAAGTAGCTATACAGGGTGTAATCACAATATCATCTGCACACTTCATAATATAGTTGATAGAATCAGGCGTTACTTTGCGGAAATCCATGACTAAAGCTGAAAAAATGATTATTTTGCTTTAAATTTCCACTAAACGAAACGTTTAATAAAGGCGAAAGTTTGTAAGTATGGATGTATGGATGTATGGATGTTTGTTACTCTTTCACGTTAAAACTACTGAATGGATTTGAATGAAACTTTACCACAATATAGCTTATACATCAGAATAACATATAGGCTACAATTCATAGAGAATTTTTAAGATAAAGGCTTTCCACGCGGACGAAGTCGCGGGCGGCCACTAGTTAATAATAATAATAAGGTACTCACTAGTAACCCTCTTTGAATTGGCCCTGTGCGTGAGTTTAGCGTATTTCTGAACACTAGGTAGAGAAGGTAGGTAATTAAGTCTAAGGAAAAAAACAACAAAAATACGTAATAATAATTCATTTATTAAGCTTATGTACAGACAAAAGCACATTAGGTTACCCCACATTGACCTTGAGGCTAACTAAAACGGAGAAAATAATTTCTGAATTTATATTACAGTAGATTAAAAAGCGTGGGGTGCACTTTATGACGTTTTCATTCTTCTCTTTTTATAGTTGCCAATAATAAGATGATTTTTACATACTACTAGCTGACCCGGCAACCGTTGTTTTGCCATTTAATTTTTTTTATCACTTAGAGGTATGAAAAATAGATGTTGGCCTATTCTCAGACCTACTCAATATGCTCACAAAATTTCATGAGAATCGTTCAAGCCGTTTCAGAGGAGTATGGCAACGAAAACTGTGACACGAGAATTTTATATATTAGACTATACCAAGCACCCCACGCTTTTAACTCTACTGTAATATAAATTCCGAGTACTCAGAAAGAAAAAATCAGTGCTGCATCAGTGTTGCACAAGCGCTGCATCAGTGCTGCACCAGCGCTGCTTCAGCGCTGCATCAGTGCTGCATCAGTGCTGCATCAGTGTTGCACCAGCGCTGCATCAGTGCTGCACCAGCGCTGCATCAGCGCTGCATCAGTACTGAACGAGTGTTGCACCAGCACTGCATCAGTGCTGCACCAGCACTGCTTCAGCGCTGCATCAGTGCTGCATCAGCGCTGCATCAGCGCTGCATCAGTGCTGCATCTCGACTGCATCAGCGCTGCATAAGTGCTGCATCAGTGTGGCACAAGCGCTGCATCAGTGCTGCATCAGCGCTGATGCAGCACTGATGCAGCGCTGATGCAACAATGATGCAGCGCTGATGCAGCACTGATACATTACTGATGCAGCGCTGAAGCAGCACTGATGCAGCACTGATGCTGCATAGATGCAGCACTGATGCAGCACTGATGCAGCATAGATGCAACGCTGATGCAGCACTGATGCAGCACTGACGCAGTACTGATGCAGCAGAGACGCAGCGCTGATGCATTACTGATGCAGCGCTGATGCAGCACTGATGCATTACTGATGCAGCGCTGATGCAGCACTGATGCATTACTGATGCAGCGCTGATTCAGCACTGATGCAGCGCTGATGCAGCACTGATGCAGCGCTGATGTAGCGCTGGTGTAGCACTGATGCAGCGCTGGTGCAACACTGATGCAGCGCTTGTGCAACACTGATGCAGCACTGATGCAGCATAGATGCAGCGCTGATGCATTACTGATGCAGCGCTGATGCAGCACTGATGCAGCGCTGATGCAGCGCTGATGCAGCGCTGATGCAGCGCTGATGCAGCGCTGATGCAGCATTGATGCAGCGCTGATGCAGCACTGATGCAGCGCTGATGCAGCACTGATGCATTACTGATGCAGCGCTGATGCAGCACTGATGCAGCGCTGATGCAGTCGTGATGCAGCACTGATGCAGCGCTGATGCAGCACTGATGCATTACTGATGCAGCGCTGAAGTAGCACTGATGCAGCGCTGATGCAGCGCTGATGCAGCGCTGATGCAGCGCTGATGCAGCGCTGATGCAGCGCTGATGCAGCGCTGATGCAGCACTGATGCAGCGCTGATGCAGCACTGACGCAGCGCTGAAGCAGCGCTGATGCAGCACTGATGCAGCGCTTGTGCCACACTGATGCAGCACTTATGCAGCGCTGATGCAGTCGAGATGCAGCACTGATGCAGCGCTGATGCAGCGCTGATGCAGCACTGATGCAGCGCTGATGCAGCGCTGATGCAGCGCTGATGCAGCGCTGATGCAGCACTGACGCAGCGCTGAAGCAGCGCTGATGCAGCACTGATGCAGCGCTTGTGCCACACTGATGCAGCACTTATGCAGCGCTGATGCAGTCGAGATGCAGCACTGATGCAGCGCTGATGCAGCGCTGATGCAGCACTGATGCAGCGCTGAAGCAGCGCTGGTGCAGCACTGATGCAGTGCTGGTGCAACACTCGTTCAGTACTGATGCAGCGCTGATGCAGTGCTGCATCAGCGCTGCATCAGTGCTGCACCAGCGCTGCTTCAGTGCTGCATCAGTGCTGCATCAGTGTTGCACCAGCGCTGCATCAGTGCTGCACCAGCGCTGCTTCAATGTTGCTTCAGTGCTGCATCAGTGATGCTTCAGCATTGCATCAGTGCTGCACTATCGCTACATCAGTGCATGACCATTTCCTGAGGTCCCCTTATAATTACTGATTAGCTCACCTTTTGTGTAATAATTATCTTTTCGTTGTAATTTTAATCACTAGCTTATCTCTCTAAAAGGTTTGTTTTTTTAAAGTCAAACTAGACCATTATTATAGAAGAATCTAACATAAGCTTTTTAACTAATCTGTTAAACTTTTGTTACACCCTTCTCATTAGTGCCAAATTTTAAACCATATAAAATGGTGCATTACTTGAAGTGCATCAGTTTTAGTTTCATCCTCATCCGAGTGTTGTCATTATGTGTTTCCCTGGTTTCGGTACTTACCTCGACCTTTACGTTTCTCTACGTGGTAATCTCCGAGACTATAATCTATTATTACATCTTTAAACACAAATTGTAATGTTTAGTTAAGTGACAGTGTTGATAAAGAAGTAAAAGAATGGTGCCGTAAATTCTGTTATCGGATCTATACTAAGTGGACAAAATCTTCAAGAAGCCAGGAAAAGTTTATAAAGAAGAATTCTTCCTGGTTGCAGACAGAAATTCAATGGCCGGAAAATTGGAAAGAGAATTGTGCTCTTTCCGAAGAAAGTATGAATGAGTCGTCTGAAGAACCGGCTGCGAGAACATCAGATTCTTTTACAAATATTATAATGAACCCGGTATGTCGGATTTTCGATGCATCTACGTCAACTTCGATAGACAGCCGCAAAATCTTTCGAAGACCTATCAAACAAACAAAAAAGAAGACGTACAGAAACAATTTGCAGTTCCAGCAGTACGGAAGAAATCGTCTTCTCAGCTCAAACAAGCCTGAAATCTTTTGGAAAAAAAGATGTTGCTAAAATACTACATTACCTTATGGAAAACACATAACATTACCTTATGGAAAACCCAGATCAAGTTTCTAAAGTGAAACAATTTATTCACATTGGAGGAATAAAAGAAATTTCAACCTTAAAAGCATTAGCATTATTTATCACTTTGAGATTATCAAAGTTATTATAAACTACAAAAAGAGAAGAAAAAGTGTTACCCTACTGAAGTGCTATAACTGTTACAGAAACCTTAGTTAAAATAACATTACAAGCATTGTTGGATTTAACTATTTATTTTTCATACCCACAAACAAACATTTCATTTAATTGTATCTCAATTGTTGTCCAACTGTAAATGTGTTTGTGATGAGAAAATAAAAGATTTATTATTAAAAAAAAAAGAAAAAAAAACTGTAAGGAGAATTATTCAGTCTTTGGGCAAAAGTGTTGATAAAAGCAATCTTCTGCTCATAAGCAAATGGGGTTTTGATGGAGCCTCAAACCAAAGCGTGTATCAACAAAAATCGGATTTGCAAAGTGTTTTTAAGGCGAGTCTTGTACCATTAAAGCTCACAACAGAAGATGGATGTGTTATTTGGCAAAACCAACGACCCTCCTCAACGTCTTACTGTCGACCAAAAATGTGGAAGTTCATGAAAGAGACTGAGTTTAATACTACGAGTAAAAACGAAATGGCTGCTAAAGAATCTGAAATTGAAAGTTTAAGTCCCTCAAGTTATGAAAATGCAAATATCACTCATAAATTGCTCTTGAAATAGATGGTAAGGTGGCATCGTACATCTCGGGTATTTCTGCAGCAGTTTGTGATATGTGCAAGGCGCGTCCGAAGGAAATGAATAACATAGAATTAGTACAGAAAAAAACAGTGGAATGTTTGATTCATATAGCATATAGATTAGACATTCAATCCTGGCAATCAAGAGGAGAAGATGCAAAACAATCAGTAGGGGAAAGATAAAAGAAAATTCAAGACAGATTCAGAGAAGAAACTGGTTTGTTAGTAGACGTTGTAAAGCAAGGCAGTGGGACGACAAACAACGGAAACTCGGCTAGAAGATTTTTTCAAGACCCAGACAAGACTGCTGATATAACTGGACTTGACGTT
The DNA here is from genome assembly GCA_963921415.1 of Pyrausta despicata. Taxonomy (NCBI): domain Eukaryota; kingdom Metazoa; phylum Arthropoda; class Insecta; order Lepidoptera; family Crambidae; genus Pyrausta; species Pyrausta despicata. The sequence goes on along the minus strand of OY992871.1, from coordinate 586,424 downwards.
GATAGAGTGCGAAGAATTGGTATGGTCCTGCAATGTATTTCTTCCGGTGAAAAAATTTTAGTTAATAAATTTAACAACTACTAAAATGTTTATTAACCTTTATCCGTAGTATTATAATTATAATTCATGGAGCTCATATAATTGAGCATTTATCGGTAGTTCCTATCGGTTTCTTGTCAGAAGAGGCATCTGAAGCAAGAAACAAAGATTTTCGTAAATTTAGAGTCTCACTCGAGAAAAAACAGCAGTATTTCTTGTAACGAAGATGTACTACATAACCCTTTACTTACTTCAGATCCTGTTCTGACAACCATACGACCAAAACTCGATCAAAAAGAAAAGAAAAGAAAAAAATGTTTAAAGAAGTTTATGAGACGTTAGTTTCAGAAGACAACCAGGTAGAATTTTGTGATGTTACAAATTTAATTCCTGATAGCGATTCCGAAGAATCTGAAATAGAATCTGAAGATGATATTTTCTGTGACTAAAAATTGTCTTTTTTATTGATCCATTCGATTATTTTCCATATTAATTTCGGAATTTATTGTATAGCTGTTTTTTGTTATCATGCTGTATGATGTTGTTAGTACTGTGTTTTTAAAACTGTTTAATTGGTTTATATTTATTGCCTTTTGTGTAGTTGATAGCAAGATTATTTTGTAGCAAATTAATGATATTTTAAGATTTTATTTTATTCTACTTGGAGATTAACCGTAACAATACAATATTTACGTACTTGATCAAAACAACCTTTTTTTTCCAATAACAGCTAAGTAATTAGAGAAACAAAGCCTCTAAACATTTATAATGCAAGCATAGCTAATAAGCTTAACGACTCATATATATTACACTTACACACCGTTAATTAACACAATAGTTTCCAGAGATTAGATACAATAAAAAAAATCTGGGAACATGTTATCAGTGTACCGATGATTTATGGCCTGATCATTTATAAGTAAGTGAGATTAGATATAATATGTCAAAATAATATGTTATGAATCAATTTGTAGATAAGAAAGAAAAAAACGGTCAACGCTTGTACCTCCTAAGGGGTGAGTGTGGCGCACTATGTTTGTTTGGAGAAAATGTAGCAAATGTATGCCTAAATATTATATAAAAAAATCAAATCGAAACACGAAGGGAATCGGAAGTTACACTATTTTTGATGCCATTTCCCATACAAATAAATCACGTTTGGTGCCATAGCTCTCAAAATAAGTTTCTTTTAAGAAAATGCTACTTATCTTTTTACAGCTTATAAGTAGGCGTATACGATGGAATGATTTGTTTTTCAAAAACTGACACATGTATATTTAAGTTGCCTATGTCCCTTTGCTAGTTTGGCGTCGATCCACAGCATGGCGCCTCGGCGGTAATCACCAATGTTACACACTAGTACCTTATACTATTTTAAAACTATGTTATGACAACTAATACCTTAGTCTACTTGTGACAGCGGACGCTGAAAAAGGGTCCGAAACGTCAGGTTAAAACAAAATGTAAATAAATCGCGAAATAATCCGTAAAAAGTGTCTGCTTTCAATGTCTACTGTTCACGTAAACCGAAGAAACAAATATTTTCAAATATCGTTAACGATAACTTATTATTACGTTATTTTATAAAATACGATTTTATAAATAACGTTTAAAACCTCAGAACTCGGACTCTGACCTCTTGAATAACAGATACGAGTTAATGCTAGCGAAGTGACCACTAGAATGACAAGGCGGTTTGTTTGCGAGAAGGTTGAAAAAATGCACTGTACAACTCGTGTACTTATCCCTCGAGTAAAAATATGATTACTAGGATCAGGGTTAAAATAACACCAATATTAACAGTATTCAATGGTTGACGTTTTTTCCGAAAATACTATATATGCTTGACAATGAAAATATCACTATCGCCAAGTAAAACAGAACAACGCCATCTATTAACGAAATATGGAACTTATGATATAAACAAAATCTTCGATCAATAATGGACTGTATATGCACGCAAGTACACACTTAGGTATCAACATACACAAGTATTTTTATACTTAAAATGAGACTCTGGCCCCTAGCTATAATACCACGATTATTTAAGGTGAATAAATAATTTTGATTTGATTGACATACTGGCAGTTTTACTTACCGTTTCCTATTAACTCCCCCGAGTAAATACCTATATAGGTTTAAAGATATTTTTTATTTCTCATACGAAAATTACATTTCACTTAAAATGAGATACATGCAAGATACATAATATTATAACTATCTATTATTTTCTTCTTCGGCTTTCGTTATAAGATGTGCCTTAAGTTTGTTCTTAAATGTGTTTATATCTTCACATTTTTTTAAATCATTTGGGAGTTTATTAAACAGTTTTACTCCTTCAAACAATACTGTCTTCTTCCCATAATTAGTTCGTGGGGTAATCAGATCTAGTTGATTTTTATTCCGCAGATTGTGAGTATTAACTTTCCATTTCAAATCTATGCTACATTTGATACTCTTCGACATGATTTTTTAATCAATATGCATGTATAGTATTCGTGTAGTTTATTTATATTCATTAATTTTGTTTTTTCGTAAATTTTTTTAGAGGGTGTCTGAAATGGGAAGTGGTACAAGGTTTTTATTAATTTATTTTGGGATCTTTGCAGCGAATTTAAATTGGTTTGTGCAGAGGAGCCCCAGATCTCAATGAGATATTCCAAATGTGATTTCACTAGGCAATTATATAAAATAGGTTTTATCTTTTTTGGTATACAATGTGCTATCTTTTTAAGGGCACCTTGTACTGATGTTAATTTTGATTGGACATATTCTATATGTGGCTTCCATGTTAATTTTTCATCAATCACAAGTCCTAGATATTCCTTGCCTATTAAAGTGATTTCCTTCAGGTACATAACTAGAGTAATAAACTAATAATAAGCGGTTCAATGATGCAGTTTAGTGACCATAGAGTGTTTTTTTTCTATGACAGCAAGAGTCCATGATACAGTAGATACATAAATAAATATTTTTGTACAGTGCGGGAATCGAACCCGCGACCTCTTGGTTAATAGACAACTTCTTGACCATTACACCAAAGTGGTCGTCAGATAGATAGATAGATAAAGAAGACTTTATAGCACACCACAAAAAATAATACAAAATCAAAATACAAATAAAGATGCACAATTTAGGCGGTCTTATCGCTAAGAGCGACATCTTCCAGACAACCTTCGGGTTAAGGTGTTTTTATTGAGTTTGCGCCAGTGTCCCACCTACATACCTACCTTAGTAACAAAAAAAGTGCGCAAAGCTTTTTTTTCATTAAATTTAAGCTATTGACACGCTATAATAATAAAAAACAGTTTTCTCATTCTCTCAAGGCCAACGTGACCAAATGATCAAACGAACGAGTTATAAGGGCCAAAGAATAAAACACGTCTCTTTGGTTGTAGGTAGAAATGCTTTATGAATAACAGTCGTTGTTTAGCAAACAGTTGTCATAAGTAGTAAGTTCGAAGTGTTATTTTTGGCCTTAGTATAGCGGGCCTTATTACCATATGGGCCATATAATATCCCTGAACTATCTTACCAAAAATTACAAATACAAATATTTTTATTGCCATCAAGATTATTAAGGTAGGTAGTGAAGATATAATACTATAGAATAAATTATTACACAATGCAAATCATGTTATGCCAATAACAATACATTTAGCAATTAACTATGGGCCCCACACTAGGAAATTCCTGTATCGTGGGCACCCGATGGTTCTTACAGGATTGCGACGGATGCAAGTGACTATGTGTAATGAATGTATTGAAGATGATAAAGTGTGTGTGTGTGTGCGCGTGTGTGCGAATGTGTTGTGTGTGTGAGTGGATGTGGATATGTTTGTGTGTATGTGTGCTTGTGTGTGCGCGAGTGTGCCAATGCAATTTCATGGGTGTATGAATCTGGAAAATGCGAATTACCAATTACCAACTATTACACTATTACTTCACTACTAGGTAGAACCTTAATTTGACTTTTGTTGTAAGTATGTATTACTTATATGTATAACATTTTAAACAGATAATTGAGTTATTTAATTTATTTTGGTTTAGCGAAACCAATCATTACCTACTGCATTACATTATAATTTTAATATAACTGTCAAAACAACTTCTTGCGTGATCATCACGCTTCTTGAGGCAGCAAAAAAGCAAAAGGGGACAGGAATCGAATCTTTAATGTTTGAAGATTCCGATGTCAATTATAAAAAAAAAACCCGTGATTGCCTTTCTGCTACCTCAAGCGGATCGCAGACTTACGAATATGCGTGCATTCTGCGTAACTTGTCAATTTCCATAGGTAGTTTTTATAACTACGATGCCCTTTCTGTGTTGCTACTCTGTGGCGTTCGTTAAACTCTTCATCTGGACTGGAATGGATGAGACGGGTGAAGCTCCAGTGAGTGAATAGGCGCTTGCCTTCCGATGTTCCCGCGTTCATTTTGACGCGTTCGAATTTCAAAATGGTTTAACTTTTTTTTAAATATTTTCGTGGACGTGAAAATTTTTTTGTGAAAACTATATTTGAGGTGTTTTTTTTGGATTTTCATAAAGGAAAAGGTCAGTAGCAAAATTTTATACAGCTAATATAATAAATGGTACTTAATAAAACAAAATATGTGGTCATTTAACTGTTCATATTTGCAAATATGTAATACATATTATGCTAAGTAGCGTAAATTAGTAGGCGGTGAAACATTACAGGAGACAAAAATAAAGTAGATCAAATCACACAATATGACTTCGACTATGTCCTCGTTCAAGTGCGAAATGTTAAAGTTATGGCCCAGTCTACCCGCCGAGATCTTAAGGATTGCAGGAAAAACACCATATAATATACAACATCACATACATTGATCTGACTCCGAGGTAAGTAGTTTAAGCCCTTGTGTTACAGATATCAGAATCAACAATGGCATTACAAATAAATTTAATTAAATACATATAACACCCAGTACAAACAGACATGTCATGCACACAAATGTTTGTACAGTGCGGGAATCGAATCCGCGACCTCTTGGTTAATAGGCAACTTCTTGACCATTACACCAAAGTTACCTCCTACTCAATTATATGCTTATTTTGCCAGCTTAATGGATGTTCCTAAAAAGTAGTCGAAGGAGTTTTTCCCTACTGTTTCGCTTGAGGCAAGTAAATAACATACAATTTTATAATAACAAACATTGGTTCATTGTTTACATAATTGATAAGGAACCCGCACTGGAAACCAATTAGAAGTCAAGGTTGTGATAATTTATCTCGAGTACGGAACTAGCTGCGCAAGCGCAAGTGACATCACTAGTCATTTGATGATGATTGATGATTTTAAACAAGTTTTTTTTATTATTAGCTCGGGCTGTAGGTATGTTTATATGTAAAAGAACCTTTTCATCCCACCATCTCGGAAAGAGTCATTTTGCTCTTCAATATCTGAGTGGAAAAGCCGTTTTTATTCACTAGAGGTTAAAGTAAATTTGAATTTAGAACGTCGTGTGCACCAAGTTTGTGAATTAAAAAAATCATTAAACCTATTTATTGCTACCTCTATGGTGCCAAATATATCATACAACATTTTTTTAATTTGTTAAAAACTCAAACTCGGAACCTACTTGGTGTTCTTTTTTCAATTTGCTTTGTAAGCGGTTCTTTACGCGGCATTTTTTCACGTCATTGTTGAACCTTATTTAAAAACAAGAAACTTGAAAACAAGTTAAAAAACTAAAATGAGTGATTCTAGCGACGAGGAAGTTTGTTTGACGCCAACAGAATTGACTGAAACTGTTAATAATGCGCAAATGATCTTTCTCCCTCAACAAACACGCGAGAAGTATTTAAAACAGTACGTTATGTTCAACACGTGGCGACTAGCAAAAGGAGCCAAAACTTTCTCAGAAAACGTTTTGCTGGCATATTTTATAGAAATATCCGAGAACAAGAAAGCAAGCACTCGAAAAACAGTACACAAGTGTGTACTGTTTTTCGAGTAACAAAGTACACCAATATTACAGTACCCAACAAAAATATTACACTCAATTTAAATAACTGTCGCAACGTTACTTTTAATTTTGATTAATTATACCTAAGTATTATTTTGTTATAATTTAATGATTATTCTGTAATACTTACCTGTCATAATGTAGTAGTTAATACCTAAACTGAAATAAAAGTACCTATCTTGTGATTGTCAACGGTTTTTTTTGCATTTTGTCATTTCTTCGCTAAGGTGGAATGAAAAGTTACGTGTTGCACTCGAGTGCAAAGATTTTTAACCTCGTGCTGTTTTGATTCCCTCGCTAACGCTCAGGATTCTAATTTTGAATCACTCGCTGCGCTCGTGATTCAATTTTAGAATCCTTCGCTTGCTCGGTCATCAAATTTGAACACGCGGTTAAAAAGCAACTTTGCACTCTTGTATAACAAATAACTATTTTCTTATGGGCCGGCTTTGGCACTTGCCAACTTCCCAAGTATTCAATGGTGTTGTCTCTAGTTATTCCCCAATTAGGTAGGTATGTAGGTACTGTAAAATCGTAATTACTTTGCTTTTTGGGGTTCCGTAGCCAGACAAGGAACCTTTATAAGTTCGGTCAGTCCGTCCTAGTCTGTCACAGCAGAATATCTTCTACGTTTATGGACTGATTAAGCATGTAACTTGGTTCGAGGATACTTCACATATAGATCTCATTTTTGAAATACGAACTAATTAAAATTACCCCTTTTTAGGGGAACTTGTAAAGGGGGAGGGGTGAATTTTTTTTTGAGTGCACCCCCTTGTGTTGGGTATCACTGAAAAGGATTAGAAAATAAGATAGGGTTTCCATACAACAATTTTTATCAGCTTTACCATTTGCGAGTTATCGCCCGCCAAAGTCGTTTACACGGTGTCCCCCCCCCCCCTGTAATTTCTAAAGTTTTGGACCTATAAACTTCAAATCTCTCACGTAAAGAAACAGGCACGGAAACTCTTATTAAAATTGTTTCGGGTATCCTGTGATGAATACTTTCGAAATTATAAATAATACAAAAATATATACTTTACAATGATGCAAGAAATGCAAAACAGCGCGGTGCCAAAATTGACTACGGTACCCTACTTTATGCGTGGTCCGACAGTCCGACACGCACTTGGCTTTTTAGTTTACAAAAATCGTGGGTTATTATTCCCTGAGTGCCCTGAGCCCCTGATACCCGAGGCCACCGTTCCTGAGGACCCAGAATTTCTTTTTAAATTGAATAAACTCAAAAGTCATATTCGAGGTTCTCCGGCCTCCGCGGAGGCCTCGGGAATATGGTACTCAGGCAATAACTGGAAATCATAACAGACTCCAGTGATGAGTGTAGATATACGATCATCAATCAAACCAAAAATAAAAGTAAAAAATAAACTTAAAAAAAACACGTTTTTAAATTTAAATATTTTTTTTAGTTAATAAGGATAATGGAAACTCTTACCAAATTATGCATTGTCATCGGTACTTGATTCGTGTATAAAGTTTCAAATTAATCCGTTTTGTGGAAGTTGGTGAAAATTCAGCTCAATAGTTATTTGTTATACAAGAGTGCAAAGTTAAGTAATGTAACTGTACTGTAAGTACTGTAATATTGGTGTACTTTGTTACTCGAAAAACAGTACACACTTGTGTACTGTTTTTCGAGTGCTTGCTTTCTTGTTCTCGGATATTTCTATAAAATATGCCAGCAAAACGTTTTCTGAGAAAGTTTTGGCTCCTTTTGCTAGTCGCCACGTGTTGAACATAACGTACTGTTTTAAATACTTCTCGCGTGTTTGTTGAGGGAGAAAGATCATTTGCGCATTATTAACAGTTTCAGTCAATTCTGTTGGCGTCAAGCAAACTTCCTCGTCGCTAGAATCACTCATTTTAGTTTTTTAACTTGTTTTCAAGTTTCTTGTTTTTAAATAAGGTTCAACAATGACGTGAAAAAATGCCGCGTAAAGAAGAAGAAGAAGTAAAGAAAAAAGAACACCAAGTAGGTTCCGAGTTTGAGTTTTTAACAAATTAAAAAAATGTTGTATGATATATTTGGCACCATAGAGGTAGCAATAAATAGGTTTAATGATTTTTTTAATTCACAAACTTGGTGCACACGACGTTCTAAATTCAAATTTACTTTAACCTCTAGTGAATAAAAACGGCTTTTCCACTCAGATATTGAAGAGCAAAATGACTCTTTCCGAGATGGTGGGATGAAAAAAAAATTTTCGCTTCGCACGCTGTGGATCGTGACGGGTTTGCATGTTGATGTCATTAAAAAAAGTATTGTTTTTATTTACATGAAATAATGAGTGTGGGCCATATAAACACACCAAATTTTAATAATACATTAAAAAAAAGATGTTCGAATGAAGTAAAAATAATTGTTTGATTGTTTATTTGTGGCCTTGTAACTAGCCTTGAGTAGATGGTATGTACACACGACTCCACATCAAGCTCACTCGTTTCCGTTGCAAAATTGCCCTTATTACGTAAGTATGTATAAAGATACCTCAGTGATTAACTTGACGTGTAGCCGTGCGTACATAACAACGAATAAAACAGTACTGTTATAATATACTTGCATAGCTACAATACATTAGCCTCAACGATGTTTCATCATGCATGTGAACAAATTGCATAGCAAAGTGACATTAATTCATTTGTTAAATCACTTTACTTTTTAGCATTAACTAAAACTGAACCTCTTCACATTGTGAAATTGAAACACACTTTAAGAAAAATGGACTGCCATAAGCGGGACTCGAACCCACACCTCTCGCAAGCCTGGCGATTGCTCTCCCATTTGAGCTACCGTGACCACAGATTAGGTACTAAATAGTTACTACGTAACAGATAAATCACTCCATAGAAAAATTTCGATACCTACAGCGTTAATAGACTACTTTTTCTGCCGCGTACAATAATGCACCTGCAGCTCTGAGTATAAAGTCACTATTGCTTTGCAGCTGCGCGAGACCACGTGACGTGAGACCGAGTGACAATCGAACTAGGGTTGACACTTTCGGTAAAAATATTTCAACCACATTTTTCTAAAATGGTATTTGATTGACTGTTGTTGAAATAATATAACATTATTGAATAACAAATGTGAAATAAGAAATTCAGCATGTATAAGGTATAACAAGCGAATTATGACCTACTTAATTGTGACTCATGCTATCTCTTTCTAAAACGAATCTGTCATTTGTGGAATCTGTCGTTTGTAGATTATTAGTAGGTAGGTACATTTCGAGAATCGGTCAATTTTATTGTCAACTACGTAGGTACCTACCTACCTACCTAGTTATTTCGCTAATTAATTAGTCATTAGTCGACTAAACCACCACGTTGAGTAGGTAGGTAGGTACACACAGTTCGTAGGTGGTGCGCAGCCCATAAAAAGTAGACTAATAGGTATAATAGGTACTTAGGTATTATTTCGATGAAGTAACTGACCTATGTTTCACTGTAGGTATTACATTTAATTCAATAAAGCCGAACCCCAATTTACCTGAATTTATCCAATTTACCTACATAGGTACCACCTACTAATTTGTTTATTTTTATACTTTGTAAATAAATTACTAACTTACCGGGTAATAATTACATTTTCTTAATTAGCTGGTAGACTAAAAAAAGAAAGCGTTTTATTTCTCTTAGTATTCGACCTACACCCATCATCAACAGCACATAAATTTCCACAACCAGAAGTCATTTTTCTTAAATAAAGCTAAAGTTTAACAAGCACAGATTATTTATTTGGTTCTTATGAAAACTAAATTGATCGTAAGCGTAATACGAATAATTATAGTGCGTCGTGAGCGCGTCCGACGGTTGTTGGCAGCCCACTGAATTCGCACCGACGTCAGTGCGGGCGAGAGTAGGCTATCACCGCGCGCAATTCATCGGTCCGAATTTCTTTCAGTGCTCCTTAGGCTGCAGCCAGCCATGATTCATTCATCACTGCTGCGGTTGGATACCTACAACATCCGAATGAAACACCTTTTCAGCTGTCTAACAGTCGGTTAAGATGAATCAGCTAAATAACTCAGCGAGTTCCACCTGCGGCAGTCCATTTAGCTGCTATTACTATTTATTTAGGCGTGTTTTAATGTCATATTGATTCATTTGTTCAGTACTTGTAGACTTACTTGTCATACGAATACATTCCAAAGTTACTGTATGTATAAATAATTTATAAAGCCAGGTCCAGATGAGTGTAACGCATAATGTAATCCACCTTGTAATGTAACACGAATTCTGCGTGTGGACGGCTACGAGCCTGTAACATGTAACGCGCGCTTGGCGCTCGCGGTTTTTGCGCGAACACAAAGACGCTCGCAGCACTTGAATAAGATTTGCGTTTATTTTAATATGCCGTCCACATATTATCGATGCAGAATTACACGTAATCTTGCAATTTTGAGTATTCCAGCAAATAAATGTTTGATTTGATTTACACATTACACTCGTCTAGACCCGACTTTAGGACGCAGTCGGAAGTATATGATCAGAATACCTACTAAAATCAGTACCTACCTATCGTACAGTTCTATTGTGATAATAATTAATTAAAAGGTACTATTATACCCTATAATAAACAGACGACCGCTTGGTGCAGTGGTCCGCATGTCGGACTTCAAAACCAAGGGTCGCGGGTTCGATTCCCGCACAGTACAAGCATAAGTGTGCATGAACATGTGTGTGTGTACTGGTCTGGGTGTTTTCTATCTATAATATGTATTAATTTACAAAAAAAAAGTATTTAAGTATGTTTATCCGTTGTCTAGTACCCATAACACAAGCCTCGTAGCTTACTTTGGGACTAGAGAATTGGTGTGATTGTTGAGAAATATTTATCATTTATTTATTTATTTAATAATACTATACCATACCATATACTAATTACCCTATACTAATATTATCAATGCGATAGTAGGTAGGTAGTAGATAGGTGACGTCTCTTTACAAGCATCTCCGTGCTTCGGAAGGCACGTTAAGCTGTTGGTCCCGGTTAATATCGATAGATATGCTTAATAACATCTGACAGTATGGTTGGTCACTAACCTTTTACCTTACACACACCCCTCCCCCAATCCGCACTGAGCCCGCGTGGTGGAGTATGGCTCGGACCACCTCATAGTTGGGGTGAGACCTGTGCCCAGCAGTGGGACGGATATAGGCTGATGAGATAGTAGGTCTGTCTGTGTGTTGCGCTTTCATGCCTCAACTACGGGACTGATTTGGATAAAATTTGGTACTCATGTTAAATGTACCTTGGAAACGGACATAAGATATTTTTATCAAACGATTTTCATTGATTGCTTCCCCGTTTGTTTGTGAATTATTTATTTATTTGTTAGGGTCAAATCTAGTCATTTAAATTTGACACACCTCATGTAGTCAGATTAATCTGAAAATTTGTGCACTTCTTTAGTTCATGACTGACTTTAGTAACTCCAAGATGGCCGCCACTATTGAAATATCGACTTTAAAATTTTATTACGACGAACTCAATATGGGTATCAAATAAAAGCGCTTGAAGAGTAGAAAACACTATAAAAAACGAAAAAAAAAACTAGATAAACCACAAAATGGTATTTTCAGGTTTTTACATTCAGTACATGTACTGAATGTAAAAACCTGAAAATACCATTTTGTGGTTTATCAAAATTGTCTTGAAACATATTTTTTTGCCATTAAAAATATGAGGCAAATTCCTGACTATAAGGTCTTTATATAAGGTCAATCTTAAAAAAAATATTATCTTTTGCCCACAGAACCACCATGAAGTCCACAGGCACAGCATTGCTCCTCCTGTTAGTTTGTGCGTCCCAAGCAGTGGCGTACCACATACTGTGCGTGTTCCCCATACCCTCGAAGAGCCACAACCACTTGGGAAAGGGTGTAGTCGACGCACTGCTCAACGCTGGTCATCAGGTATGAAGATGGCGATATTTTTACCGCTCAACGGAAGCGCGATAAGCGTTGACGACCACTTTGGTGTAATGGTCAAGAATTTGACTATTGTTACTACTAAGGTTCGATCTCCGCACTGTACAAACATTTGTGTTCATGAACATGTCTGTTTGTACTGGTCTGGGTGCTTTGTAATAAGTACTACTGTTGATTCTGACATCTGCAACAAAAGTGCTTAAGCTACTTACCACGGAGTTAGATTAATGTTTTACGTAAAAGTTCGTGCTCAGCCCACTGATCGTTATACAGCCCCGTGCCCCAGCACAAACAACTATCGCAATGTATCCGTAGCGTTTACCTACAGTAACGAATCAAAATACATTTCAGGTAACATGGGCAACGCCATTCCCTCAGAAGACGACAAATAAAAATCTTAGACAGATAGACATGAGTGCTACTCAAATTGTGGCAGGTAAGATGTAAAACTAAATCATACCTTTAACAGCCCCCATCACATATAAAATAAATAACATCAAATGTAATAAATTACTCTATTCTAAGCTAAAAAAGTTAACTCAGTACTTAAGCATTCGTACTAAGCATCTTCCATCATCGACTAAGTTGCGCTCGTCCTCGAAGCAAATAATTAACCTAAGTAGGTATTTTATAAAAAGTGCCCAAAAGTACATGTCCGTAGTTCCAAAATAATATTTAAGCCTCACCAACCTATATAATGCATTGCGAAATTTTGCCCATTCGATACGTCCTGTCGAAAGTCTATCGGCAGACCTAACTGACTGATCATGCGCCAGTAACCGCAACTGTACGAATATCCTTTTCTCTCAGCAATCGATATGTCAGACGAGAGCAACCGGCACGCGGGACCCAGCTTCGTTAAGGCCTTTGCGAGGAACATCACCATCTTGGCCATGCAGAACCAAGAGCTGAGGGACGCGGTGGTGAAGGAACAGTATGATGCAGTGGTGACTGAGTGGTTCTTTTCTGATGTGGATGCTGGGTGAGTGGCAAAATGGGTAATTTGGTACTTTGGGTACCTTTGGCTATAAACATATACTATGAACCGCTATTAAAAGATTTCTTTAGGCTTTTTTGGTCACGGAATAACTTTTAATGTGGTTGTAAGTACTAAAAGAAAATGGCAGCTTCGCGCCGTCGTTATATGAATCCCATGAAAAGAAAAATGAAGGGGTGAATATTTGTACCTACGGCAAAACCTTAACATTGGTATAATATATTTAATTAAGGTTTACAAATGTAGAACTTAAAGTGTTATTGTTTAGTTAAATTAATTTTACTGGTAATATTTCATAATTTTGATGGGTCCGAATAAGGGTTGCAAAACACGAGACTTTTTCCTATTACCGGGGAATTTTCTCATACCTCCGAGTAAGGCTCTTTGAACTCCTAACTCGGTGGACATAACTCGGTAAAAGGCTTCTTATAATCTAAAACGGTGTTAGTCCAAAGTCAGTCATCGGAGGCTTGCTAAAGATCGTTCTACAAGCTTCACATACTTATTTCTTTCTTCTATTACTTCTAATAATAATAATAAATCTTTATTTTCTCATCACAAACACATTTACAGTTGGACAACAATTGAGATACAATTAAATGAAATGTTTGTGTGAGACTGGTGCCTATGCTAGGTATAAAATACCTGTGTTACAGGTCACCAGCCTCTCACCTCCACGGACAGTCGTGCAAACTTCTAAGCCAACATACTATCTGATAAGCTTATTTATCAACACCATCATTATCATAACTTCCAGGTTTGCAGCAGTCCAGCAGGTGCCCTGGATCCTGCTCAGCGGGATGCCTTTCCACCCCCATCTGGAGGGGCTGGTGGACGAGGTCCGGACCATAGTCACACACCCGCTGATGTTCCACGACTTTGCCATACCCATGAGCTTGGTGGAGCGGCTACAAAACAGCTTCGTATATACGTTGATGAGCGTAAGCAATTGGTAAGAATAATAATGCGCCTGCGCCCTTATCTCTCTCCGGTCATTTCGGATTGCCCTCTCACCGAACTTTGAGAGCGAAGGAACAGTGAGTGCACCTGTGTATTGCGCTCACACTTGTGCACTTTAATATCTCCTGCGTAGTTGGCTGATCTCTGTTGAGATTAGTATGGACTACTATTATGGACCTTTAGTTTTGTAATCACCTGTACCAAAAACACAACTTCTCCTTTATTAGGTTCGACCAGTACAGCAACGAAGAGTTCTACCAGGCCAACTTCGCCCCCCTAGCGAAGGCCAGGGGCGTACCCCTGCCACCATACTCGGAAGCCGTCGACAACATTGCCATAGTGCTTGTGAACTCAGACCCGGCCATCGCCAGGCATGGCAGTGTGCCACCAAACGTGATTTCTATAGCTGGATACCATATAGAGGAGAACCCTGCGCCTTTGCCTGAGGTAAGGCAATAGGTTATCGGCCGGAAGACGTCCAATGAACGTTGAACCAGAGCCACCACCAGTTATTGACATACTGTACTCTAACGTTACTTCACGTTAGTCAAATTCAATTGACCGAATATTTATTGAACGTGTAATAAAAAAATTGTTTCTACAGCTTTTTGGAAGTTGGTATCTTTAGATTCATAAAGCTTATGTTTTTCAAACAAGGTCTTGAAAATATTTACAATAGATGTCAATATGCCTATTCAATGTGCGATCTTTCTAAGTAGCCTGTACAGTATTGTACATTTTGCGGGTGGACGCCTTAAAATAAGTAGTTATTAAAGTCAATATATTTCTGCACCTGTATATTATAAGAAACCATCCATTCCATTCAGTTCTCTGGGATATTTATAGTTAGCTGGAACATCAGCACCAGTTTATAGCGAATAAACAACTTTTTAGTAAGTCAGTGTGCCTTTTTCAAAATGCGAGCTGTTCCTTTTAACTCTATTATTCATATATTCTCCACTGTTTTGTTTATGAAATGCAGTCCATTGACCGGTAACGAGAAACGTAGCTGCGGCCACGTCTCCAGTACCATGTCTTAAGCTCGGGACAGATACGGTACGGATACCTGGTGAACTTTTCATTCAATGCATATACGAGTACATACTTATTTTTTTCTACTTTCTTGGTATAGAAGCTTGCAATATAGCATCACATTTGGCAACTGGAAATTCGACAGTTAGTAAAGCTCCTTTCTTGTAAAGCTGAAAAAGAGAATTATTTTGCTTTCAATTTCCACTAAGCGACGCCAGCGCAGGAACCTAAATACATCAAAATGTAACCACTTGACCTGCGACATCCAGCTCTAGTTTTGTCATGTCATGGATTTCCGCAAAGTAACGCCTGATTCCATCTACTCTTTTCTTCTCCTTCCAGGACCTCCAGACCATCCTAGACACCTCCCCCAAAGGCGTGGTCTACTTCAGCATGGGATCCGTGGTCAAGTCCTCTGCGTTCCCCGAAAAGCTGGTTCGTGAACTGCTGAAGATGCTAGGAGAACTTCCTTATACTGTGCTGTGGAAGTTCGAGAAAGAACTGACGGGGGTGCCGAAGAATGTGCACGTGAGGGCGTGGTTCCCGCAGGCTAGTATTTTGGGTGAGTTTGTCAATGTTGCACTAGCCAGTTGGCCATAGCACTGGTAGGAAGTTTAGATGTTAGCATAGCATAAAATGACGGCCACTGTAGCGAGTATTTGGTTCTCCCTATACGCAAAGATCTTTGCTATACATAAGCTCTTTGTTTTACTGATATTAAGTCAATTCTACAGTAAAATAGTTCCCATTTCTCATCATACCCCTTTACTAAAAAGAAGGATCCTTAGATATAATATTCCTAGTGTTAGATCCACACTAGCAAAACGACACTTCCTTTATATGGCCCCACAACTTCATAATATGCTAATCCTATTAAATAATGACATCACATGAGTTACTTGCAGGACATTTAGACAACTTACCATAAAATGGCTCGATCAATTCACATACGACAGTTTAGAAAAAAATATCTTCTCAATTACCAGACATTCTTAAAATACAAATGTATCACGAATAAAACCACACACACACATACGCCTACACACACTAATTATATAAATCTCATCTCATCAGCCTATATACGTCCCACTGCTGGGCACAGGCCTCACCTCAACTAAGATGTAGTCCAAGCCATACTCCACCACGCGGGCTCAGTGCGGATTGGTGGAGGGGTGGTGTCTGTAAGGTAAGTGACCAACCTTACTGTCAGATGTTATTAAGCCGCCCGAGGGCCTCTGACCAGGCTTAACGACTAATATCTGTCGATATTAACCGGGACCAACAGCTTAACGTGCCTTCCGAAGCACGGAGATGCTTGTAAATAGACGTCACTCAATGGTCAGAATGGTCACCCATCCCAAACATGACCGCGTCATTGGTTGCTTAACTTTGGGTATCACTACCAAAGCGCTGCAACCAATGCGCCACAAGCACCTCTAATTATTAAATTATATAAATAAAATTGCTTTATTAAGCGCTTGAGGAGGAGCCTGACTCTCGTAGCACAGGGAAACCTTATACGAGAGCAGATCAAATATTGTATACATATAAGTGTGTTCCGAAAAAATAACATTTACATGAGACACTTTTGCCTTAAAACAGAGTAACAGTCACAAAGGACGCGTTAGCATACCTTATGCTGAAGTATAGGTACAGCTGTGAGACCCAGACAGCTGTCAAACGAACGCTTTGCCATTTCCCGCTGTTTTTTTTGTACCCACCCTCCTCTATAATTTAGAGGTTGAATGCCACGATCCCACCAAAATCAGTCGTTCTACAGCCAAGACTTGACCTGGTCGCGAATGAATTTTTATGCTCTTGAATTGGAGCCATTTTTTGATTTTTTTTAACGTCAGGGAAATGCTATTACGCATACCCGCCACGCGTGGGGGCAGCTGGGGGTTATGTGGAACCCGCCTACCCACTAAAAACCTGACGGTGCCCTCTGGTGTCATGTGAATTGGACCCACCTAGTGCTACCTCGTTCTTCAAACGTTTATCACCTGGTTAACAAGAACATTTTCGCACAAACTCGACTGTTTCATAACAAAAGTTAATCATGTTCCCAGCACACCCCAACATCAAGGTCTTCATCACCCACGGGGGTTTACTCAGCACTCTCGAAGCAGCAAACGCTGGTGTGCCACTTCTAGCAGTGCCAGTCTTCGGCGACCAGCCTGGTAACGCGGCGAGGAGCGTCAGAGCCGGCTTGGCTAGGAAGGTTCCTTTCTCTTACGATATGGTGGATGATTTGAAGAAGGAGCTGAATGAAATGCTTGGAAGTGACAGGTGGGTTGACATTTTAATTGCAATGAATTACTTGATCATTAGCGTATAGTTCCAGCAGTTTAGCGGTACAATCAGCAGTGTCAGAGCTGGCGTGGCGAGGAAGGTGCCATTCTCTTACGATATGGTGGATGATTTGAAAAGGAGCTGAATGAAATGCTTGGTACTGACAGGTGGGTTGACTTTTTAATTGCAGTTTATTACATGATCATTAGCGTTTAGTTCCACCAGCTTAGCGATGCGGCGAGGAGTGTCAGAGGAAACGCTTGGTAGTGACAGGTGGGTTGACTTTTTATTTACAATTTTTACATGATCATTATTTGATCATTAGCGTTTAGTTCCAACAGCTTAGCGATGCAGTCAGGAGTGTCAGAGCCGGCGTGGCGAGGAAGGTGCCTTTCTCTTAAGATATGGTGGATGATTTGAAGAAGGAGCTGAATGAAATGCTCGGTAGTGACAGGTGGGTTAATTTTTTTTGCAATTTATTATTTAACCATTAGCGTTTAGTTCCAACAGCTTAGAGATGCGGCGAGGAGTGTCAGAGGAAATGCCTGGTAGTGACAGAAGACTTGACTTTGTAATTGCAGTTTATTACATGATCCTTAACGTTTAGTTCCACCAGCTTAGCGATGCGGCGAGGAGTGTCAGAGGAAAAGCTCGGTAGTGACAGGTGAGTTGACTTTTTAATTGCAACGAATTACTTGATCATTAGCGTTTAGTTCCACCAGCTTAGCGGTGCGGCGAGGAGTGTCAGGGCTGATACGTTGGATGAAATGCTGGGTAATATGAGTGTTAAATAAATAAGTAGGTTGCATGGAAACTTTTCTCTGAATCTCTAAACTTCGTTGTTGAGAAAAAACATAGTTTTTAATAGGGCTTAACTTAAAAGTTATTGACTGTCGAAATATTCCTAACATTTCCTTGATTTATTGAAGGGTCGATAACCTCTGGGGCCGTTTTGCGACCTTCTTTTTCGCTTACTGGCAGCGTTCTTATTTAAAATGAAAAATAGACCAAAATTACGATAAACAGCGCTATTGCAGAGCTTCTGTTGAACCTTAACAAGATCGTAACTAGTAGAACTATTTTATATACGAGGCGTAGGTAGGTACTCAGTACATACTATTCCCTTCGACCTTATATCAATTGCACTCGAGTGGTAAGAACGGTAAAAACGTTTTATGTTTTTTTAAATAAGTGTGTTCTAGTAACGACACTGATACATCTAGGAATAAAAAAGCTAAATGCGAGTGCGGGGCAGCGCCAACGGCCTCTTGAAGGCGGTCGTGGCGAGACACTGGACGCGAACAGTGCTATTATGCGGCATTGGACACGCGTCCATCTCGTCAATGACACTAAAATAACTTATAATAATTTTAAAATTTATTAATTTGAATTGATTTGTACTAACATAGTTTTAGGCTTGCATTGTTAAAATCAATAAAATACAATAAAATCATTTTTTGTAAATAGACTCACAACTAGCTCTTTTACACGTCCCATTAATGAACCCTACCACCGCTTCGGTACAATTTCGGCCAGTGTTGAGAAGAAACGGCGCAAGAAACTCAGTCAATATTGTAATTGCATTGTTACTAAAACTATGGACTTGGAATAAACGTTCGAAATAAACATACCTATTTATTTTATTTATTTTAAATGATGCTGTTTATCCGTATGTTTAAATTAATACTAAATATACATCATGCTTCAGGTACCAAAAGAAAGCTAAAGAAGTGTCGAAGCTGTTCCGGAATCGTCTCGTGCCACCATCCAAGCTGGTGTCACACTACATTGAACTGGCAATAGAGAGCAAAGGTACGTAACGTATGAGGTAGGTACACATGTATTTTGACTAAGTAACAAAAACGTGCTGACTACGGCACATGGTGCTATCCAATTTTGTTCTTGAGAGTCTCATGGCCAAAATGGGATAGAGACAGCCACTGTTCCCGCAAAAAAAGCCTTCGTTTGTTTTTTATTATTAATTATTGAAAGAACCACAAACAAGTTTACAATAAGCGTATGGTACAAAATTACAAAATAAACCTTAAACAATTGTTAACTCAACATCGATGGTTAGACATTTTAACGATACTTTATAAAATCTAAGAAAAGAGATTTTATGTCAAAAAAGTGGTCAAAAATTAAATATAAACAGATATAAAAATAAATATAAACATTTAAATTTAATTAATTTTGACAATAAATTACTACTATTTATCTGTTACAAAAACACAAAAATAGTACTTTATTAGTAATACTGTCTGTTTTTGTACATTTGTGTAAAAAAAGTTGATTCGCCCGCATCGTTAATTTGTGGACAAGTAAAAATTATTTCCTATAACTGCTTTAACGAATCATTAAAGATTTATTCGTTTAAGACAGTCGGAGTTTTCTTTAGTTCCTCGCAAATCTATATATATAAAAGAAAGTGGTGTTAGTTACACTATTTATAACTCAATAACGGATGAACCTGGCTGAAAATTGGTGGAGAGGTAGCTTAAAACCAGGAAACGGACATAGGATACTTTTTATCCCGTTCGACCGCGATTTCGAAAACAAAGGGATTCCGCGCGGATGAAGTCGCGAGGGGCCACTAGTATGTTATAAAACGTTGTATTACATACGTGCGGTTTGAATCGGTTTAAAGGGGTCCCCTCGCTTACGGGTCGGTCTAGCAATATTGCCTCGGCTGTAATTTTCAACTTACCGCAATTATAGCATAATAAACGTTATGCTAGAATTCGTGCTAAGAAGTCTCTTTGCATAATGCAACGAGTTTTTATTCTTAAAAAACGAACTCCTTTTCCAACTGCCACAAGCAGAAAATGTTTTTATGGCAGCCCTTACTCCCTAGGTGCATAATCTACTGTGATCCAGTCAGTGAGAGAACCTAACAGTAAAAGATATGTTTTTGTTCTGTCCAGGTGCTCACCATCTCCGGTCCCCCTCCAAGCTCTACACCTGGTACCAACGCTGGATGCTGGACCAAGTCGCCATTTTAGCAGTCGTTTTGTACCTTATAGTCAAGATGTTAAAAACTGTTCTCGGTTTTGTGAAGAGCAAACTGTATGGTGGTAAAAAGCAGAAGAGAAGTTGATTAAAGAGATTTTTTTCATTATTAAAACTTAAGTGATATTTGTATTATTTGTTGATGGATAATCTTATGAAATAAATATTTCTACAAAAAAATACAGCGTTGAAAATTTGTAGTATAATTGGGTAGTTGACACCCAAGAAAATATAAATATGGTTGACACCATGAAGCTAAAACAAAGAGGAGTCGTAACAGCAAGGAATATACTACTCTCTACCGAGCGTAACAGTCAAATTTCTTTATGAAACGATGCGTGATATTTTGCGGGGTGCGGGGGTGTTCAGCTCTGCCCGTGGCTCCGCCCACTTCGCAATATTTAATCTATCGGCTAATAGCAAAACTACTAGTTTAGGTGTATGTTGATGTTACTACTAGTTCAGCTACCTCACACTAGATGTCGATAGTCTTGAATATGATGGGACGTACACAGAACTTTAAGCTTAAAAAAATGTAATATGTATTTTTTTTCTCTTTATTATCATGTAAAAAACCGTTACATTACAAAACACTTAACTAACATACTTAGTACAAGTGAACCACTTGGGTTTGTTATAATTATACTAAGGGTTACAAATAAAGTTAATAAATACATAAAAACAAGAATTGGACAAATAATGTATGTAAGCCGTTTGGTTAATAATATAATTATTGCTAATTACAGGAAAGAGAACCAAGAAAGTTAAGGTTTAATTTAATATTTTTAAAAGATAAATTATCTCGTAATTCTCTTGATAGTTTTTTTATTAGGCGAGGCACAATAAAATCAGAAGTTCGCTTACCGTAGTCATTATTTACGCGAGTCGAGCTGCACCTCAACTCACGCCAAGCTACCGATCGTGTGTATACAGGGTTGTTTGTTTGTGGCTGATTTTTACACGTCTTGAAGAACAGTTTTTTTTAGCAAAACGAATTTAACTAGGATTTGAACAGGTTGATTACTTTACAATATTAAAAAAGGCCGGAATAGTCATCACTATATTGTTGCCTGATTCCTTTTGGTACTATATTCTTTAGTATTCTTACTTGAAGATCGTATATTTTATTTAAGTATGTATTATAGGTGCGTCCATAGCTGCATAAACCGTATTGGATGTACGATTCCGCTAGAGAATTATACAGCATCATCCTCACCTTGTACGGGATCCGGTTTTTAAGAATAATTATGTTTGCCAAAACCTATCTCAACTTATTACACACATATTCATTATGATTGTACCAGTTAAATTTATTGTCAATCTGTAGACCTAAACATGTTTGGCAATCTACTATTTCTACGGGAGTACACATACAATTAAGCGAAACAGATGAGTGAAAGTATGTTATGGTCATGAGCCAGAATGCCCTTTAAGGGAACGCTTTAAATATAAGGTGATTTAATCGGCAGTAAATTTGTTTTTGAAGCGTTGACAACTAGTCCTACATCGTGACACTACATCAAAAGAGCGTTAAAGTCCGATTGCAGCATAGCCCATGCTTCATTAGGGCCACTATGGGCAGCCACTAGGCAGGTGTCATCAGCAAACTGATAGCATTTACTATTTTTATTGTAATTGTTCATGTCGTTGACATATGAAAGAAAGTGTAGGGGCCCTAAGACCGATCCTTGGGCCTAAATAAGAGATGGTTTGGCATTTTGACCGAGTAAACTTAATTTTAAAATATTTAGAGTAGATTTAAAAATAATAGACAAAATTTTATTCCAAACATAACTTTGTTTAAAAAAATCAATTACCACTAAAAATAATAGTTTTGGTTAGTTGTTGTCGGTTAGTTGCCCGTTCGTTTTGTATTGTTGTAAAGTGCTTAAAACGAAGATCAATATATTTTTCTGCAATCGATTTCATCAGAAGTACAATATGATTAGCTGTAGGTGATTGGTCAAACATATGATTGGCCGATGGTTTGAAACAATCTTGTCCAATAAGAGATTGTAATGTATACGATACAATGGTATGTTTACGAAAGTTAGGAGTATTCAAAGATTGCGATTTAACAGAACGAATACTGCATTCGGTCCGAATACATATTTTTATGACATCTCTAGATGGCAAAGTAAGACCACCCTTATTTTTTGTATTTATCAAATCCAGGTCACTATCATTATAATTATCAGCATATAACTCTTTGCCTTCATTTACCTACTTTTTCAAGCGCTTAACTTGCATTTGTAGTCTTCTGATTTTTAATCCAGCCCTTTTTTCTTTAGATCGAAGTTGTCCTATTTCTTGCTTTAGCTTCTTTTTTCTAGGCAAATCATTTAGTATCAGAAATTCATTTAAATCACTTGTGGTAGGGTCTACAGATGATTTTACAGGCTCTGGTAATTTCCTTCTAAGCTGTAATATAAAATAAAAAAAATTCACTAGTTATTTTTTCAAAATAAATAAAACTCAGTCACGCAAATAACATTTAAAAAAAACCGATAAATACAGTTTTAAAGTAGGTAAAATGCCCTTTTTCAATTTTTTAAGGCCCTTTTTTGTCACTATGAAGTCCACGTCAATGAAATGGCTAGAACAAATCTTTGTATATTTTGTTGGTGTCCAATCCGGTCTATTAAGTTTTGAAATCCATTGCTATTTTAAATTTTGGTCAGATGGAAATCTGAAACGAACATATAAAAATAAATATTTTTTCACAGGATCATTTAATTCTTAATACGGCCCTGGATGTTTGTTATATTTAAAATAGTTATTCTAGACGACGACAGATAGCGGCCCGTTAGTAATATAATAATAAAAGCTATAAAAGTACTGTTTTAGCTACTAAAAGGTATTTAATACTAAGTTTATAACAGTTTTCAGTTTAAACGCATGAGTATTACAATATACTACTGCAAAATGATACGTAAACTTATGTTTTTACTTCCCAAAACTGTCGCCATCTAGTGTCAAATAGAATAATTTGAACTGAACTGAAGCTGAAAGCTGAGAATGTTATAGACTTTTTATTTTTAATTTACGATTAAAATTACTTACAAATGAAATGTGATGCCATCCATATTATCGGAACGTCTGTCTGAGTAACTTTGACATTGTAAAACACAACACTTCATCCTTTTTTTTGTTAAAACGCAAAAAACACACTTACAATGCGAGTCTCGTTACGTGTGCATCTGACGAACGCTGACAACAAACTAAGCTAGGCCCCGCCCACAATGATGACGTCAGGACCTAGTTGAAAATCACAGTGCACAGTTGCTTAGGCCAGCTCCTCTTTGTTTTTGCTTCATGGTTGACACCACCAATCGTTGACGTACTCGTTTATCAACTGTCAAAACGCTTTTCTCCATAGAGTTTGTATGGCAATAACACACATTGACGTCATTGCGTGCAACGCCGACTGAGTGACTATTTATCGATTGAATTTCAATTCAAAATCAAATAATACAAACTGCAGTAAATTATTAATGAAAGGTGATCTAAAATTATGTATTATTTTATAGAAAACAGATTTTGAACACTTCTTTCATAATGATTGCAATCAACTTCTGGCGCCATCTTGTGGCGAGAAGCCGTCCTAAGAGCTATCAAAGAATCTTAAAACAAAGTACACGTAAAGTACCTACTTAACACGTACCTTCTAGTTTGTAATTATCTTCTCTATATATATAAAATTCTCGTGTCACAATGTTTGTTCCCGTACTCCTCCGAAACGGCTTGACCGATTCTCATGAAATTTTGTGAGCATATTGAGTAGGTCTGAGAATCGGCCAACATCTATTTTTCATATCCAGGGTTGTCCACAATATATGGCAAAATAACGTTTGCCGGGTCAGCTAGTATTTATATATAAAAATGAATTATTGTTTGTTAGTCTCGCTTAAACTCGAGAACGGCTAAACTGATTTGAATCATTTTAGTCTTAAGATATTAGTGGAAGTCGAGCAAAGGTTTTAACGAAAGGAAAATATGAAAAACAGCGGGCAGAACGTCTACCGGGTCAGCTAGTAAGAACTAAAGTTTACCACTAGACTGAACGTAGGTACTGTGATAAAGCCTATTGTATGTACTGTTTCTTTTTTAATAAAGTAACATGCACGGTTTTTACAGATGTTCCGTCTAATAATAAATAAATATTTCACAACAATCACACCAATTCTCTAGTTCTAAATTAAGCTACGAGGCTTGTGTTATGGGTACTGGACAACGGATAAACATACTTAAATACTTTTTTTTTTAAATAAATACATATTACACATAGAAAACACCCAAACTGCTTGTACTGTGCGGGGATCGAACCCGCGACCCTTGGTTTAGAAGTCCGACCTGTGGACTACTGCACCAAGCGGTCGTCCATGAACGATACTTTTTAAAATCCGAGCAAAAGGTGTGATGTTGTGAAATATTTATTATTATTATTATACCTTCGATTTATTCCAAATCTTTAACTTCCAAAGTGGAGAAATACTAAACACACCGCACAGGGATGTCGTTTGCAGATCGGTGCACAATTGATGACGTCACAATGCATCGAATATAGGGTTGCCTCCTAAACAAAATTAAGCGCCTGATAGAATTTAGCTAGCAGAGTTTTACGTAGAATGATTTATCCATATATATAAAATTCTCGTGTCACAATGTTTGTTCCCGTACTCCTCCGAAACGGCTTGACCGATTCTTATGAAATTTTGTGAGCATATTGAGTAGGTCTGAGAATCGGCCAACATCTATTTTTCATATCCCTGAGTGATATGATAAGGGTTGTCCACAATAATTTATATGGCAAAACAACGTTTGCCGGGTGAGCCAGTATTCTATAATAATCCAACTAATATTATCATACTATTAATATAAATGCGAAAGTAACTCTGTCTGTCTGTGTGTTACTCGATCACGCCTAATCTACTGAACCGATTTGCATGAAATTTGGTATGGAGATGTTTTGATACCCGAAAAAGAAAATAGGCTACTTTTTACCGCAGGAAATCCCATGGGAAAATTCAAGTGGGCCGATCGCTTTTACGCCTAAACTACTGAACAGATTTAAATGAAATTTGATAAGGAGATAGTTTGAGACTTAAAAAAGGACATGAGTTACTTTTGACTGCGGGAAAACAATGCATTCCCATGGGAAAAAATACTTTCCGGGGAATCTGATCGCTTTTACTCCTAATTTACCAAAGATTTGAATTATATTTGGATAAAATTGGTATTACGGGATAACAACGCGTTCCAAAAAAACTACCTAACGCGGACGAAGTCGCGGGAAAGAGTTAGTAACAAACAAACGGATTTTTGGTCTCAAGGTCACATATAATTAGTTGACAGCATGTGCTGTCCGTGTTATGTGGAGATCAAAGATAAATTGTCTTTGGTGGAGATGCATTCATATGTAGAGTAATTTTTTCTTCTGTTCGCTTTAATAAATGAAGGAAAAAATCGGTTGCCTGTTAAGTCGGTATACGCGCGAAAGTTTTACGTGACAACGACTTTGAGTGGTAAAATAATTTTAATGTGAATATTCATTCGTATAACATGAACCGGTGTGTATGCCTATCTCTCTCTCTCTCTCTCGCGCGGAACGTGAGCGGAGCAGCGACGTCAATAAACTTCTTAGATAGATATCATGGACATGTGCAAATATAACTTATTCAGGCTTTATTTTTGGGTTCTACTTAGATTCTCATTCTACCTAGTACGGTACCTATTTGCTCTATGGTTCGATTGATTACATTAAGTTATATTCATACTACATATCTTATTCTGATTGCTTTCAAAGGTAACAATAAATAGGAATTTGTGAGTTTTTGACGTGACAACGTCTTATAAATTGGTTTGCCGGGTGACACTTCAAGAAACTGCGTTACGCTCCGCTCACGTTATGCGCTCACAATGAAAGCGAGTGAGAGGCACGCGTCCCTTCGACTCGGGCATGGTTAGCCCGCCTAAGAGCGAGTGAGACAGACATAAAAAGTGAAAGGCACGCGTCCCTTCCACTCGAGCACAGTTAACCCGCCTAAGAGCGAGAGAGACAGAGCGAGAGAGAGAGAGTGAGAGAGATAGGCATACACACCGGTTCATGTTATACGAATGAATATTCACATTAAAATTATTTTACCATTCAAAGTCGTTGTCACGTAAAATTTCGCCCGACCGACTTTACAGGCAACCAATTTTTTTTTGTCAGGCTGCTTTACGGAATCAAGGATCTGTACGAATAATACTTAATTCTTGGCTTGGTCCTTGGGTTAATAATTTAATAATAACTTTATTTATTTGTTCTCAACAGTATACAAATTATCTGAACCAAAATGGGTACATAAGTTTATTCAAAGGACTTAATTTTAAGATGGGGATTATTGACGTCTACACTAGTTTATAGATACTGTGTGACAGACGTCAATTCTTCCACATTGTAACATAATTAATTTATTTAAATTGTGAGTAATAATGCCAAATACATTTATGTAAGGAACTTTAAATAAAAATTTGTAACTAGAACAACAAAAAAGGAAAAAATAATAAAGTTTGTGTGTGTGTGTGTGTGTGTGTGTGTGTGTACGCGCGTAGGTGGAGTAAATGGAGTGTGTATTGGGTGGGTTCTATCTAGATTTTGATTATACTATCGCGGTCTGCATCGCATGAACACCTTTCAGGCGAAATTCACGCGCGCAATCTCGCTTGCTAATTGCTCCGCGCAACGATTGGCTCCGCGAGTGTCAAAGTGCATACAAACGATTTTCGTTAGAAAGTGTTCACTCGGCGCTGACCGCCACCGTATGACTGTACCTATTACGGTACCTATTTGAACTGTAGTATGTGTATTAATTTAAATTGGGTTCAATTGTACGCTCTGCTGCTAATAATTAAGAGCTTTGACGACTTCTTTGGTGTAATGGTCAAGAAGTTGACTAATAACCATGCGGTCGCGGGTTCGATCCCCGCACTGTACAATCATTTGTGTGCATGAACATGTCTGTTAGTACTGGTCTGGGTGTTATATGTATTTATTTAAGTTTATTTGTAATACCACTTGATTCCGATTTCTGTAACACAAGTGCGCTTAAGGTACTTACCACAGAGTCAGATCAATGTGTGTGATGTTGTTAAAAAAATTTTTAAAGTCTATCTACGATGCAACATCAGTTTTCACATACCTTCTTTACAAAGTAGAAAAACACATAATCAAATAAGTACACATACACAAGATACTGATAATGTGGCAATTATGTTACTCAGAAAGTATTACATTGAATCAAGTTTCTTAATTTTATATCAGTTCATTTTTCTTCAAGTGTTTTTTTTTAATTACACATTGTAATTTATTAAAATTTTTAGTTGTTATAATGCATCGTAGGCAGCCCTGAGATCGCGGTGCATTTTTTGGGCGATTTGGCAGCCGTGAGGCGGCTAATATATGCGCGCCGATTGGTGCAAGCAAGGCATAAGAGGTAGCGGAATGGATTCAATTTGATTATTTGAACTAGCGGTCGCCCGCAACTTCGTGTATGTATATTACCGGTTCCTGTGGGAATTTCTGGAAATCCTTTGTAAAGGAATGCTTACATTATAGTGGATACCTGCATGCCAAATTTGAGTATCATCCACCCAGTGGTTTGGGCTGTGGCTGTGCGTTGTTAGATCACTATGTCAGTGTACCTTTGAGTTTTTTTTTTATATTTAGATAAAATCTCACACAGGTAATTAGACTGACTTTATACGAAGTCCTAGGTACCGTTATAGATTAAACTGCTCGACTTTTATGAAATTATATAATAGATTTGCTTTGAGATTAGAAAATAAAGGTAACGGTAAAGTAGTGCACACAGCATGTTAAACTCTTGTTCGAACTGGGGTCTCAGCATGAGTGCTGCTTTATACAAAATCGACCCACCCTACACGATCAAGTTAAAAGCAAGATACCAAAAAAAATGATATAAAAACTGTGAACGTGTAAAACTTAAAGTTTGCCGATTATTCTACAGTTTACCTACATCGTGCGATGAAACAATTCGTGTGATTTTTTTTTCGTAGCGTAGGGGCGTAGGGGCGTAGGAGTGCCGCGCCAAGCCGAGCCAAGCAAAGCAATACTTTACTCGTTACTCGAAGTGATTCATCGGTCAATACCATCCATTTAGTTTACATTTAATAATCTGCTCTGATTTTCCACCGCACCATATCAGAAATTTAGTTAGAAGCCTATAACAATCGCTGTCGCTTATGCACCCGCTCTCCGCTCGTAACTCACGCGCACGGCAATCGCTTGCAGGCGCGTAAGATATCGCCTCACTTAGCCGCTGTTAGCCTCGATGTGAAAGATAATCTCCGATAGTGTAATATGGGTATTAGATTAAAATAATGAGAGGTGAACACCGTTTAGTGACTTAAGAAACCAACAAGAAGAACTTAAAAAAGAAACACTTCGATGAACAAAACTGAATATTCTTTTTGGCGCATCGTTCTGAACAAAGTCAATTTTACTAAAATAAATAAAATGAAAATTTATTTACAAAAGCCCCTCGGATACAACGAGACTGAGGACCTGCTGTCTAGAGTTGTACTGTAATGCTAATGTGAGATATTAAGTGGTGGTTTTGAAATATATCATAACAAATCCCAAGATTTTTATCGTAGGGCCACACTGTCACACTATTTCACTTTACCTACCTTTACACACACACAAACACACACACACACACACACACGCGCGCGCACGCACGCACACACACACACACACACACACACACACACACACGCACGCACACACACAGACACACACACACACACACAAAATACTGTATATTTTTGTATTTTTGATATGTAAGTTTGCTCATACTGTGTGCCTTTATATTGTATAAGAAGAGCGAGGTCTCCCGCCACAGGTACCACGAGTACTAACTGGGTAGATCCCAGCCTCCAGATTGTTTAAGATTTATCGTGAGTTAACGAAATAAAGAATTTTTTTTTTAATTAAAAGCATACATTTAGGGGGTAGGTTTAACATTGTGGTTCAGCTTTTTCAGCCATATTATAACAGCATGCAAATTATATTAAATCATTTTTTTAAAACAATATTTAAGTATTAATTAAACAGTAATTTATTACTAAATTTAATTACTATGTCAAATTACAAATATATCAGCATTTATAAGATTCCATTAAAGTTAAAACATTACAAATAATAATATGTAAAATCTAATTTAATAGATTACTGATATGTGTGTTGTTTACGACATTCTTACCTCGTATTTTCGATTTGTCCTTGGAAAACCAAGATTTTGGCAAAAAAACTGCTTCTAGCCGTCAAAATTTTGTGATATGGCGCTTCACAATAAGTCTCCTACATTTTTTAAACTTTAGGACCCTTCCTGCGGGTATTTAAAAAAAGAGGGTAATTAATTAAGTACGTACTTAAATAATAAATAACTCTTTTAATAGATAAAGTTGCCTCTTTACGTGCCGAGACGGCTTGTTTAGATTACTAGGTTATTAGCATCAGAGGGTAGTGACAATTTTCTTGTTAATAATGACACTGACCTGCCCCTAATATTTAAAAAACCTGTAGATATACAATAGGGAATATGCATAAAATTTGAAATGGCCTAAAATATTTTTTTCCCGAATACTTATTATCGTAATATTATAATGAAAAGATTTTTTTTTATTTACGTATTATTTAAACCCCTAAAATAATATTCAAAAAGTGCAAAATAAGGGAGCGAAATTCAAACTTCCAAAACGCGCCACCATAGGTCGAACGAAATGTGACGTCATCTGACACGACATTGTATTGTAAAAATTACGAAGTAACTGAAAAGTCCACAGTAAACACTAAGGTAAACACCAACTGGATGTGTCATGTGACGTCACGCAATGCGCGCGCAAAATGGCGGCGTTTGAACTGCTTAAATTTTTTAAAAGTTTTAATTTTCATTTTTTAAAATATCTAGAGTATTTTGAAGCCCATCAATATTTTTTTCTATGTTATAAAATAGTGAACTATTAATTTAAGACAAAAAAGAAAAACATGAATATTCCCTATTCGGTGAGCGCGTCCCTCTTAAAGTCGGGTGTACTACTCCATTCACAGTTACAGTTACACAGTCACATCAATGGTTCATTTCATCGAATGATATAAGAAATACAATGAAATGAACCATCGACGTAACGTCGTTCGGGTATATAACGCATCGTTCAAACAAATAATCGACTTGTTGTCATCGATGAATTGTAGGTAATTCGACGAAACCTATTTCGAAATGGAGTAATAATAATAGTCCTCCTGGCCGATTTCGACCACGGCGGCCAATCTCAACAGAGCTCTCGCCAACTACGCAGGAGATATTATAGTGCACAAATGTGAGCGCAATACACAGGTGCACTCACTGTTCCATCACCCTCAAAGTTCGGTGAGACGACAATCTGACATGACCGGAGAGAGATCAGGCGCAGGACAAACGGCTTAACGTGCTTTCCGAGGCGAGGCACGGGGGTGTAACACCGCCAACTTCCCGACTCCGAGCTGTTTTTGAAAAATTCTCAGAAACAATTTTGGCTCGACCTGGGATTCGAACCCAGGACCTCTCGGATGTGATGCAGAAACTTTGCCACTACACCAACGAGGCAGTCAGTCAACGAAATGTAGTAGTGAACCCCCCAAAGTCAGCCTTGTTGCTAAATGTCAGCTACCAACGAAGCCCTAAATTAAATTTTCGAAACAGGTTACGAAATGTCACGACTGTCATACCTACTCGCGGCAACAATAAGTACTCATTACTAAGGTTTTAGGTTATTAGGTATTATTTATTGCCTAAGGTCTGAAAATAATTGGGCCAGCACAGACCACTGTGGCTGTAGATACACCATTAATCTTATTTATCAAAAACTAGTGAACCCAGCAGACGTTGTATTGCCTGTTATTTTCATTTTTTTTTCCATATTTTCTCATCGTTTAAACCTTCCCTGGACTTCCACGAATATTTCAAGACTAAAACTATTCAAATCGGTTCGGCCGTTCTCGTGTTTTAGCGAGACTAACGAACAGCAATTCATTTTTATATCTTCTCTATATACATATATAAAATTCTCGTGTCACAATGTTTGTTCCCATACTCCTCCGAAACGGCTTGACCGATTCTAATGAAATTTTGTGAGCATATTCAGTAGGTCTGAGAATCGGCTAACATCTATTTTTCATACCCCTTAGTGATAAGGGTAGTCCACACTTTACATTTATATGGCAAAACAACGTTTGCCGGGTCAGCTAGTATAAGATAGAAAAATAACGTTCCAATAGGCTTGTTTCCACTATGAAAGAAATATTCAAAAACTGATTTTCTCTAAAATAATTCATAATTTCAGATGCCTTTACACTAATATTTTTCTGCAGTTCGTATTATTTGATTTTTAATTGGAATTCAAATGATAATTAGTCACTCAGTCGGCATTGCACGCGATGACGTCAAAGTGTGTTATTCCCATACAAACTCTATTAAGAAAAGCGTTTTGACAGTTGATAAAAAGTACGTCAACGATTGGTGGTGTCAACTACCGTATTATACAACCCCCGAATGGGCCAGGAAAACGGCTGGTATGCTTTAAATACTGGATGGATTTTGATGACCAGCCATAGCTAAGAACAACCTTGATTAAATTATCTTTGGAATCAAAAAAAAACGGGCTAACATCGGTGGAACCGAAAGTCCTCGCAAAAGAACGTCGTTTTCTTCCTCGTATGCTCTATGAGGCCATTGAAATAAGAAGACACCCTAATTTTAATAGAGAAGATGAAGATGGTCATGCGCCATGGTCGATATGGACTCCCTTAAGCGGAGGCGACTTATGTCTGTCATAAAACACTACCTACTAATTTTAAGAAATGTCATCGAGAGCCCATCTATCCTGGAGAAGCTTCAGCTCCAAGTCCCTAGGAACATACGTTGTGATGAGTCAGGTGTGCAAACTGCGCCTCGCCGCATGCCTCGCGTGCTTGCGCGCCCCGTGACGCGCACGAAGCGCGCCGCTAACGCCCCTACTGTCCGTGCTCTGCGGCTCATTGGGGACTTGCTCGCTCGGCACAATGACGTAGATATTTTTTATGACCATATTGGGCATCTGTTTGACCAATTCTGTGTGCTCCTTAATGACATAAGTACCTAGTTAAGTGAACTTGTTTATTGACCTATTTATATTTTGACATGTAATTATTATCTTTGACATTTATTTTTTACCTAATTTGTGTTTGACTTGTTATTTATTGATTTCTTATGTTATAATTGACCTGTAAGCGTTTTTGACTTGATCTGTAAGCTTGCATGTGTTTTTAATAAATAAATTGAAATTAAATTGAAATTAAATTGAAGATGAATGAAGAGCTTGGGATCCTGTTTTAGCCAAGACTCAAGCTCGACCCCGCACTGCAAGACTTCAAGATACTGTTAGCTCGGTTTGTGTAAATAAGAACGTAGCTTAATATTTTTGAGTGATGTTAGTTTACAATTTTTACAAAACTATGTAATGACAACTAACACCTTAGTCTACATGTGACCACGGACGCTGAAAAGGGTCCGCAACGTCAGGTTAAAACAAAATGTAAATAAATCGCGAAATAGTCCGTAAACAATGTATCATTTCGATGTCTACTGTTCGCTTAAACCGAAGAAACAAATATATCGGTCGATCCGTTCCACAGAGAAACACACACAAACAGAAAAGGGCTCTAACTAATAACACTCATCTTTTTCGTCGGGGGTTAAAAATGTCATTAAGAAGTCACGTGTCCTAGTGTCAGCTTCACACTATTATCAAACGATAGCGAAGGCTATTTTCGACAGCGATTATGCAATGTGACTTTGTTTAAGCCACAATTTGAAATTAAAACGTTTTAATTTCACATTGTAAAGTTTGCATTGTTAATGCTATAAAATAAAGTAACTAAAGTTACTAGTTAATAAGCCACAATAGATTAGATGACACCACCAATCGTTGACATACTCTTTATTATCTGTCAAAACGGTCTGCCTCCATAGATTTTGTATGGGAATACAAAACCGTCACGGTTTTGTATTCCCATACAAAATCTTAATTTTGTATTAAACTACCGTGTTTAATACAAAATTAAACACGGTAGTTTATCAGAAATCGGAGTCAATAGACCGAATATTTATTGAATTTTGTGTGTTTGAAAATTGGTTTCTACAGCTTTTGGAAATATACTGGTTGAATTAACTTTATAGGGGCTATGTTTTTTAAACGCCATGGTCTTGAAAACATTTAAAACTTGATGATTGTTATACGTTGCCGATATCGTCCTCTCAGCCCACAAGAGGTACAATGTTCTTGTGGCGTCTTTTACCTAAGTCGCCTGTCAGATTGAACCTAGCCCGGGGCGTGGAGCGAATTATTCGTGTTTAGATCACCGAGCTTGAATGCCTGCTCATGAATGACAAACGTATCTAACTATTCAAGAATTTTATGCTGGATTACACTGCATGCAGTTAAGTAGTCCAGAGTGCCAGTCCAGCACTCCCCGATGCTTTCATTTTTAGAAAAGGAACCCTTATAAGATCACTTTGTTGTCCGTCCGTCCGTCCGTCCGTCCGTCTGTCAAGACCGTTTTTCTCAGGAACGCTTGAAACGCAGGAACTTGAAATTTATATATGATACTTAGGTCTACTGTCCCTGGAAGCTGTAGGAATCAAAAGATACAGCCATTTAGGCCGCAAATTTTCGAAACTCGCTCGGGAATCAAAACCTAAAGGGTACTTCCCGTAAACTTAGATTCTTGAAATTTGGTACTAAGTCACGTCTTATAGTACAGATATAGGAAAAATTACGAAAACAGTAAATTTTCAGTTTCATCATATAAAAAAAATATTTTTGAAAAATATTTTTAACAATTTTGAAAATTTCAAAGTTACTACTCCTTATCTACAGGTTTGTACGGAACCCTCGGTGCGCGAGTCCAACTCGCACATGATCGGTTTTTATTTTCTCTTTTTGTTACTGACACTAAGTTTTTTAAGTTACTGTATTATACTAACAAAGTATGGATATTGTCTGAAATAAATGCTATTATTATTATTAACGACAAATTTCTATCCGATCTATCGTTAACGGGGGGGGGGGGACCAATAGCGTATGTGCCTTCCGAAGAACGGAAATGCTTGTAAATATTTTTTTAAATAAACATTACATTTTGTTACAAGAGCCAGATCCACACTTAATTTCTTGCAAAGTACTTCGAAACCTTTATGTATCGTTATTGCGGAAATTGGACTCCTACGTACGAGGGCGTTTTGATAACTCCATGACTTTCAGGCTGAATAGAAACTTTTTTTATTTTTAATGATATTTTCTTAAAAGTAATATTTTTGCGAACCTAAAATAATTCTATTTTCAAATATGGCGCGAAGACAATATTTAATAACAAAAGAAGTTTGGCGGCTGTGAAGGTGTTCTTCGAAAATGGAGAAATCCGAGTTTCGAGTCTTGATTAAACACTATTTTTTACGCGGGAAAACCATTAAGCAGACCGAAGACAAGTTGAAAAAATATTACGGGGATTCAGCGCCGTCTCATGGAATGGTACATAAATGGTTTACTGAGTTTCGTTGTGGACGTATTACAACCAATGATGCCGAGCGCCCAGGAAGGCCGATTGAGGTAACCACTGAGGACATTGTTAACAAAATCCACGATATTGTTTTGGCTGACCGTCGAGTAAAGATACGTGAGTTAGCTGAGGCTGTGCACATCTCAACTGAACGAGTTTTTCATATTTTGCACGATATTTTGGGAATGAAAAAACTTTCTGCAAGATGAGTGCCGCGCTTACTGACAGTCGACCAAAAGCGAAAACGCGTGACTACTTCTGAGGCATGTCTGGCTATGTATAATCGCAATCCAAGTGAATTTTTGCGTCGGTACGTAACCGTGGATGAAACGTGGGTCCACCATTATACGCCAGAGACTAAACAACAGTCAAAGCAGTGGACTTCTACCGGCGAACGTGCACCAAAGAAGGCAAAAACGGTATGTTCGGCTGGTAAAGTGATGGCAACAGTATTTTGGGACAGTCAAGGGGTTATTTTCATCGATTTCTTGGAGAAAGGCAAGACAATAACCGGTGCTTACTATGCTGCATTGCTGGAAAGATTTAATGAAGAGTTGATGAAGAAACGACCGCATCTAGCAAAGAAAAAAGTTCTATTTCATCAGGATAATGCTCCGGCCCACTCGTCTGCAGTCGCGACTTCAAAACTTGTCGAATTAGGATACGAATTATTGCCGCACCCTCCATATTCACCAGATTTAGCCCCCTGTGACTTCTTTCTCTTCCCAAACATGAAGAAATGGCTTGCTGGGCAAAGATTTTCATCCAATGAAGAGGTGATAGCTGCAACCGAGGCCTATTTTGCAGGCTTTGACAAAAAGTATTTTTTGGATGGGTTGAAGAGATTGGAGCATCGCTGGAAAAAGAGTGTAGAGTTGAAAGGAGAGTATGTAGAAAAATAAAATGTTTTTGTACACAAAATATATGTTTTTCTTTTCAAAGTCATGGCCTTATCAAACCGCCCTAGTATACCTACTCCTCCTAGTTACGTTACGATAGATTTAGCATCGCGTCTTGGTCCATCATCGAAATAATTTGTTAAATAATCTATTTGATTTGAATATCTATTTGAATTGAAATATAATATAAGAAATTGAATATTTCTTTAATAATCTATATCTTTACTTCATAACTATGTCCATTGAACAAAATTAGAAAGATTCGACAAGTCGACCGTAACCGTAGCCTTTTTGCACATGAAGTTAAAATAAGTAAACATTTTGTACATTACCGTTATTGTTCACCCAAAATATAAATAAACTAGTGGACCCGGCAGACGCTGTCCGGCCCGCTGTTTTTGGAATTTATCAATGTTTTCTCATCGTTTACACCTTTCCTGGACTTCCACAAATATTTCAAGGCTATTATTATTGAAATCGGTTTAGCCGTTCTCGAGTTTTAGTGAGACCAACACAACAGCAATTCATATTTTTTATTAAAAAGCGATCAATCTTCCGGAATTTTCACATGGGAATGCGTCATTTCCCCGCGACAAAAAGTAGCCTATGTCCTTTCTCGGGTATCAAAATATAGTAGTTTAGGCGTGATTGAGTAACAGATAGACAGAGATAACTCTCGTTTGCCGCGTGTATATAATGAGATATTTAGAGAGATTGACCTGTTCGTTCACAGCAAATCAACTTTTAAGTTGAAAGCTACCAAATTGCTTAGCTTAGCTAACGGTTAAATATAACTATATACCTACATATAATACGCACTGAATCAAACACACAAATAAATAAACACACACATATGTACCCACACACACACACACACACACACACATACACACACACACACACAAACACACACATACACACACATATTCACAGAGATAAGAGCGTTCATAAGGATAGAGAAAATTTGTTTACTTACTATAACTATAATGTCCTTCAATGTTACCGAAATTTGTTTATTTATTAGTTTATAAGTTAAATTATATTATATACGCATGTAAGAAATACTCCAACTAGAAATGTACATTTGTGGAAATCTATAATTAGCTGTATGCTAATATTACACATTATCATAATACGTCAAACAAAATGTATCGCTGTTGATTTCCTGAATAAAAACAAAATGAAATAATATAAAACTCTGCCTGAGTTACTTTCGCATTTATAATATTTATTAGTACGGAGTATAGTATGGAGTATAGATTATTAGTAGCCTACTAGATATTTTTAAGATTCCGAAACCAAACAGACTTTGATCCGTCTTTCTGAACGGTCGAACTATTTTTTGACACCCGATGCAAAAACGTATTTTTAACAACTGTAAAGATACTTTGCCAAGAGAATGAAATATGAACTAGTTTATAGTGTTAAAAACAAGACACAAATCTATTGAAGTTTATAAGAAATTTTGCGAAAGAGTTTTGCTAAAACAATTTCATTGTCATTGGGAAAGAGTGCAAAATTGAAGAGTGAAAATAGGGAAGAAACCTTGGATAATAGTCCAAGGTTATTATTATTATTGATGTTTAAATAATAATTTCTATATAGTGGGTTAGTAGTTACAGAAAAAATATCTTACGCGCTAGGGTTAGTAGGTACCAAAGAAAGGACATTACACAAAATATGGCCTACTGAATATTTACCAAAGCAGGTCTAGAACCCATATGGACGTTGTTCCAGTGCCTCAGGAAAGGGCAAACTATATCAAACATTTTTCCTATTAGAAATAGGTTAATAATAATTAGGTAGAATTTTCGTTTTTGTTGTTCATTCCACTGGTTGAAAAACAAAACAAGCGTTTAATTTTATAATTTCTTAAAGTAAACTAAGTATTCATTTCAACGTCAAAATAACCTTTAAAAAAAAGTATTATTATTTCAGTTTGCACGCTTACACGTCCATGCCCTTTGGAAAAAATCCTTGACTTTTTACGCCCTGTGAAAAAGACGCGTGTCGTGAGTTTGAGCCCTATTCTGTTTGTGCGTAAGTTTGTTTATGGCATCGTACTTAGCTCCCAAATGGATAGATCGATTTCAGCGCGGTTTTATGCATTCGAAGGTGCCTCGTTGGTGTAACGGCAAAGTTTCTGCCTTACATCCGAGAGGTCCTGGGTTCGAATTCCAGATCGAGCCAAAATTGTTTCTGAGATTTTCTCTCATGAATGTCTCAAAAACAGCTCGGAGTCGGGAAATTGGCGGTGTTACACCCCCGTGCCTTGGAAAGCACGTTAAGCCGTTGGTCCTGCGCCTGATCTCTCTCATGTCGGATTGCCGTCTCACCGAACTTTGCGAGTGATGGAACAGTGCGTGCACCTGTGTATTGCGCTCACACTTGTGCACTATAATATCTCCTGCGTAGTTGGTTGATCTCTGTTGAAATTGGCCGCCGTGGTCGAAATCGGCCAGGCGGACTATTATTATTATTCATTCGACGGTGCTTCTTAGCTATAGCTGTTCAAAGACCGTCTAGCCGTGGAAGCTTTTTTTTTTTTTTTTTTAGTTTTTAAATTTTACTTTTTTCTGTGGGTCAACAGATAGCCACGGCATTTTCTAAACAATATCTCAAGATGCCACTTGGTAGTATAATGTGTGTGCAGGAGTCGAGGGCCCAGCAAATATACCTGCCTGGGCGGCCTGTTGCATACAGGATGTTGCAGTATTGGAGTCGGATGATGGAAAAGAAGGTTCGTCGTAATATAGATTTATTTATTTTTAAGATTTTCGTTAAGAATTCTTCAGAAACAGCCTAAAATACAGAGGTTGGTAGTGTAACTAAAGTTAATACGTTAGTTTTGCACCTGATCTCTCTCTCTGGTCATGTCGGATTGCCGTCTCAACGATCTTTGAGAATGAAGAAACAGTGGGTGCACCTGTGCATAGCGCTCACACTTGTGCATTATAATATGTCTCTGGCAGTTGGCTGATCGCAGTTGGTCGCCGTGGCCGGGGCGGCCACGGCCACGTAAAGTGTTTGTGCTTGTAAAGTGTTTTTTTTGTTTTTAATTTTTTTTATTTATTTGCTTGATTTCTTTCAGCATTCGATCAAATGAACCATCGATGTAACGTCTTTCGGGTAAAACGCATCGTTCAATCAAATAATCGACTTATTATTTATTATTATTATTATTTTTTTCTTTTTTTATAAATATTTCTCAACAAGCACACCAATTCTCTAGTCCCAAAGTAAGCTACGAGGCTTGTGTTATGGGTACTAGATAACGGATATACATACTTAAATACTTTTTTTTTATAAATAAATACGAGTACATATTATAAATAGAAAACACCCCGACCAGTACAAACACACATGTTCATGCACACTTATGCTTGTACTGTGCGGGAATCGAACCCAAATTGTCATCGATGAATTGTAATTCTACGAAACCTTTTTCGAAATGGAGTAACAAACCCGAATAAAACAATTATATTTTAAGTTTAAATTGTAGTGTAGTATAAGTTATTTGTCTACAATGTTTCTTAAGATAATTTAAAAAAAAAATGCCCTTTAGGTTATTGAAATAGTTAATTGAAAAAGTCCTAAGCAAGGAATTATACGGTCCAAATTATTCTGAAGTCGGTACCACATCCCTCGCACATATAACAGTTATGACCGCGCTGGCATTGACTTAAGAATAATGTTGGCAGCAAAATATCTTGTTTAAGTATTTTTGAAGGAAGTTCAATTTATATTTGTAGTCAATCAATAAATATCAACCTCTGTATAGAGTGGCCATTTCGCCACCACAATGGCCATGGGAAGGTGTCAACTCTATACAGAGATGCTCCGTTTTTGAATGGGCACAAAAAAATGGTAAGTGCGACACGATCTATGAAGGTGGTTCCGCACCACAAAATGGATAGTAGCAAACATTTGCTCCATGACAATAAAGAGTGAAACATTAGATTCCTGCTGAAAAAATATAAATTTCATAAAACACCGACACCGGCACCCATTCGACGACCACTTTGGTGTAATGGTCAAGAAGTTACTTTTAACCAAGAGGTCGCGGGTTCGATCCCCGCACTGTACAAACATCTGTGTGCATGAACGTCCTGTCTAATTGTACTGGTCTGGGTGTTATATGTGTTTGTTTTAGTCTGCACTGTTGATTCTGATATATGTAACACAAGTGCTTAAGCTACTTACCACGGAGTCAGATCGATTGTATGTGATGTTGTTGTACAGTTATTTATTTATTCATTCATTTTTACGTTCTTATTGACAAATTCAGTATCAAAAAATATGGTTACATATCTTAAAAAAAATATTATAAGGACCTTTACTTTACATGGCATGGTATAAAACAATATAAATTTATGATACATTAGTAAGCTTTTGAATCAAAATAAAAAAGTATATTATTATTAATTTATTCCGACCCCTAAATTCGATCATAGACAATCAAAGATGCCGCTGCAAATAAAAAATAAAAAGAAAACAAAATGGCGGGCGCAGCGGAGTGTGAACCTATTGATACCTGATGAAGATACTCAGTGAATTGTCACTCGTTGGAGCAGATAATGTAAAATTAACTTATTGTTACCCTTTGTATAGGCTCTGACATAATTTTGGTGGCGCTTCAGCGTTTTCATTTTTAAATAGGACGGTTACTGGAAGGCCGTTTTGTTGTGAGAAGTGGCAAAAAAATAAATAAACGTAGATTGGACATCGAAGGACCAATCTTATTTGAGTAAAACATCTATTAAGTAATACTTGACAGTTATTAATTAGTTCTTAATTCTAATCACGCTAAGCCGTCGGTCCTGCGCCTGATCTCTCTCCGGTCATGTCGGATTGCCGTCTCACGTAACTTTGAGAGTGATGGAACAGTGAGTGTACCTGTGTATTGCGCTGTATGTAAAAACTAAGACCCAGGGCACATTTGCGGAGTATTGTTGCAGCGACTCGCGAGTGTAAGCGACTAAGCCATGGTTACGGCCATTGTTGTCAACCAATTGCTGTCATTCGCGCTCGCGCACTAGTCACGGTGACAGTTACATATGTCGAAAGTAAGGTTGCGTACTTATAATAACTTAATTTAACTTATTCTATAATAACTTTTTTTAACAAAATCACATACATTGATCTCCGTGGTAAGTAGCTCAAGCACTTGTGTTACAGATATCAGAATCAGCAGTTGTATTACAAATATACTTAAATAAATACATAAAACACCCAGACCAGTAAAAACAAATGTTTGAACTGTGCGGGGATCGAACCCGCGACCTCTTGGTTAATAGTCAACTTCTTGACCATTACACCAAAGTCGTCGTCGTTTTGTTACTGCATTACGTCCCTGAAAAACACCGACTGCGTTAGACCGAAGCGAACAAATTAATGTTAACAAAAGTTTAGACGCCGTCTATTCTTAGCTGCGTCTGCCTGCATCTGTCGCGAATTCCTACGCTTATCGACATCTCATTATACATACTTACTTTAGTATATGATTATAAACTTTCGCGGCTTACTTGGTTATCGGGTCTAAACGCATTAGTATTAGTGAGTGCAGTGAGTACCTAGTACGTACTCACTGCTCGACGTATCGGCTGGATTGCACACAGCCGTGGTCACGAGCTGACTCAACCGACCGATTACAATGCGTTTTTTTTTATTCAAAAGATAATTTAATAACGGTATTTAGCTGGCTCATTTCGGGAGTTTTCTGACTAGGTAGTTGAAGGGCTTTATTCGCCCCGCTCACGTCGGGAGTTTTCTGACTAGGTAGACGAAGGGCTTTATTCGCCCCGCTCATATCGGGAGTTTTCTGACTAGGTAGTCGAAGGGCTTTATTCGCCCCGCTCATGTCGGGAGTTTTCTGACTGGGTAGTTGAAGGGCTTTATTCGCCCCGCTCATGTCGGGAGTTTTCTGACTGGGTAGTTGAAGGGCTTTATTCGCCCCGCTCATGTCGGGAGTTTTCTGACTAGGTAGTTGAAGGCCTTCATTCGCCCCACTCATGTCGGGAGTTTTCTGACTAGGTAGTTGAAGGGCTTTATTCGCCCCGCTCATGTCGGGAGTTTTCTGACTAGGTAGTTGAAGGGCTTTATTCGCCCCGCTCATGTCGGAAGTTTACTGACTAGGTAGTTGAAGGGCTTTATTCGCCCCGCTCATGACGGGAGTTTTCTGACTGGGTAGTTGAAGGGCTTTATTCGCCCCGCTCATGTCGGGAGTTTTCTGACTAGGTAGTTGAAGGGCTTTATTCGCCCCGCTCATGTCGGAAGTTTACTGACTAGGTAGTTGAAGGGCTTTATTCGCCCCGCTCATGACGGGAGTTTACTGACTAGGTAGTTGAAGGGCTTTATTCGCCCCGCTCATGACGGGAGTTTTCTGACTGGGTAGTTGAAGGGCTTTATTCGCCCCGTGTCGTGATACGTGGAGCAAAAAAAACGAAAAAAAAGACTGACTTTTCGTCAGGGGTTCAAAAGACGGACAGTACATTTTGGTACCTACAATAACATACATTATATAGTAGATTGTATCATGAGGAAGCAAAATAATATTTTTACGGCGAGGGCGCTTTTTTGAATCCAGAGCGAAGTGAGGGATTCTAGAGTAGAATCCCGAGCGTAGCAAGGGATTCTAAAGTAGAATCCTGAACGAAGCGAGGGATTCAAAGTACGTCGCCCGAGCCA
Source organism: Pyrausta despicata (assembly GCA_963921415.1). Classification (NCBI taxonomy): domain Eukaryota; kingdom Metazoa; phylum Arthropoda; class Insecta; order Lepidoptera; family Crambidae; genus Pyrausta; species Pyrausta despicata. The sequence goes on along the minus strand of OY992871.1, from coordinate 543,920 downwards.
AAAATATATTTGCGTCCAAATGATACACTCTACTTTTCATCACCCTCTATGAGAAAATAAAAAGCGGCTCAGTTTTAATAAAATTTAATTATTGAATAATAATATTTATATAATTTATCAAAACCAAGAACTTGAATGTGAAAATTTATGAAAACGCGGGCCGTAGTTCGCGCGTTTTTTTTTTTACTCAGTTGCCAGCGGCGGCGGCGGGGCGATGGTCGACGGACGTGCCGTCTAACCAGCCAGTCTCTTGCGTTCGGCGGGAAACTCTAAGATGTTCCAAATTCAATAAGTGCGAGCAAAAGAATTTTTGGTCGCACTTATTTCAATAAAGAGGACCAAAACCTCATTTCTGCCCGCTGGACAGTCTGTGGCAAAGAGTAGAGTAATAGTACCTATGTCGCTTAGAAGCACTTAAAGGCGACCAAAATCGTCTTTTTCGAATAGATGGGATGAAAATGTTATAACCTGAGCCACTATAACCTGACTAATTATGCTCGCGCCTGAGGCTAATTATTCGAAGGCAGTTTAAACATCTTTAACAATAGGTCATGTCATTAAAATGATGCTAAAACGAAAGTTAACTACCTATGCGGTGTGCACGCACACGAATATGACTTACAAATTTAGTAGAGTATTTTTTTTAATAAAAAAAAGGAAGCATAAAACAGTTTAGACCTTTGAGCCTTTTTGCAGAATAGTTTTTTTTTGTAATTGCTATGTCGAAAAACTTTTTTTTTGCAATAAAACGGACAATGTAGAGAAGATTGTAGAGAGACAAAAAGTAAAAAATGAAAAGATTAAAGAAGAGTTAAGAAATACATACCTACCTTAATAATGTCTGTCTGTTTATGAAACATATTTAATATTCATTGTTAACAATGACCGTTAATCTGAGCCATTTTCATTAACTGTTACGCAACGTATTTAAGTTATGTAGCAGATTTTATTCGATCGCTTATAACGGCACTGACTCTACATCTTTCTTGAATCAGAAAAAAGTTGTTCGGTTCAATTAAACCTTTTTAGACCACGTGGCGCGACTGCATACAGCTTCCCGGCAGCATAGCAAAAAGTTTTTGCAACAAAATCAGGTTTGGACAACTTATGGTATGATCGTACGATACACGTTACCTCCACGCAAGGCGCGTTCGAAATTCGAATCGCAGTGCCGGCCGGCGACCAGAGAGAACGGACGTGTGTCGCCATTTTGCCGAAAGTTGCCGCGAGTTCGTATTTCGAACTTTTCTTTTTTAAATTGCCGTTTCGAAGTTCTGAAACGCTGTGCGTGCATTTTGTGCTGTGCAAATTGTCTTGTGACATGGATTTTTGAGATTTTCATTGCCCTTTTTTGGAGTCTGGCAAGGTAAGCAGTGTTTAACATAGTTTTATTGCAATTATGAAACTTATTCTTTCCTGTTTCTTTATTATAAATCTATTTGACTTAAAATAATTGCAGATCTTTTAATTATTGTAATACAACACAAAATACGATTTTAAAATATTCACTTTTTTAAATTTTAGCCTGCAACGTAACTTTTATTCATTTGAACTGAAAAAAATAATTAATATTCAACAATGGCTGAATTTAATTTAAAGGTTAAGTAGAAACATTTTTAGCCGTATATCACTAATATGTATTTAAAGAACCGACGATTAATATATAAAAAATGTAGAAAATAATGAGTAATAAAAATTTAATAACAAGAAATATAGGGTGTTTGATAGAATGTTAAACATACGCAAATGGTGGATGGATAGGGCCATGTGCTACTAACTCAGCCCGAATTATTTGACCTTGGCCACTTGTTTTTTTTTTTGTAATCAAGCCCCACCCATCCAACATTTGCGTATATTCTGCCTAACACTCTCTTTTTTTTAATTTTCAAATCATCTTAGCTAAATTTTTCGGTCCAAACTCGAAAATTGCAATCAAAATTCTTAATTTGCACGTAATAAAAATCTACTGTTAATAAATTACTTTTTAATATTTACCTTCAAGTCATTATAATAACCACCTCATATCAATAAAAAATAAAAGATATGTTTTCCCTATTGACCGACTGATCCAATGCGAATCTATAAAAAAAAGATGAGTCATGATGTGAATTGTGAGCACTACTAAGTAGTTTACCGTTATCGCATTTGATTCATCTGCTGTCTTACGATTTACACTTGCAGGTTTTGTAAATTTTCCAGTGTAATTTTTTACTCTGTATCACCATTTGTAGGGTGAAACGGGGAGTAACTGGCCACTTAAGCGATTTTTAACTTGGTTGGAAGTTTTAATACTGATAAATAAGCATAAATTCTTAAAGTTATATACCAAATCGTAGAATATTGCCTTGTGAAGGTGGGTAAATAATCTATATATATATATAAAAATGAAACCCGTTTTCTTTGGTCACGGCATCCCGCGTGAATGGCTGGACCGATTTCACTAATTCTTCTTTTGTTGTATTTGTTATTATTAGAAGAAGGTTCTTCCGGAAAAAAATATTAAGAAAATCTCTCAGAAATATTGAAAAATATACATTTAATTTTGCATATTCTGAAAAACGCGCGTAACTAATGTCAATGTCATTCGATGACATTGTTCAATCATTGCAACGCTAAGGCGGTACGAAGTTCGCCGGGTCATCTAGTCCCGAATAAAATAAAGCTCTTTTTATCAGATATATGTTTATTCAAATGAAAAAAGTCACTTTTTCGTAGTAACTGGCCACAAAAAACTAGTAACTGTCACTTATTTATCTAGTAACTGGCCAGTGTCTAAGTAACATAAAAAAAAACTTTTAAAAATCCTTTTGTGACACTTTATCTAATAAAGACATACATATTATCCCAAATACAGCGTGAGCTTATGCTATAATAATAATAGTCTGGTTTTTCTACCAAGACTGGCAAAAAGATAAATAAATAAATATATCACAACAATCACACCAATTCTCTAGTCCCAAACCAAATTAAGCTACGAGGCTTGTGTTATGGGTACTAGACAACGGATAAACATACTTAAACACTTTTTTTGTAAATAAATACATATTATACATAGAAAACACCCAGACCAGTACAAACTCACATGTTCATGCACACTTATGCTTGTACTGTGCGGGGATCGAACCCGCGACCCTTGATTTTAGAAGTCTGACATGTGGACCACTGGACCAAGCGGTCGTCAAAAAAATTCAAAGAAGCAATTCTTTCGGTCTGTCCCGAGATAAAAAGAAAAAAATTGAAATAATAATAAAAAATTAAAATTTCAGACGCTTTCCATAAATTGTTAATATTACACATTATTAATCTTAAAAACTAATGTTATGATGCAATTAACAAAAAAAAAACTATACGTGTGCGGTGCACATTGGCTGCATTAACCCACATTGACAGGTGTGCAGGCGCATCCAATGTCGCAGCATCGGTGAGTCCCGTCGTTCAGCAATGGGCTAGAATACACCGTCAATCGTTGACATACTCTTTATCACCTGTCAAAACGATCTGCCTCCATAGATTTTGTATACTGAGAATAACCCAATTTTCTTTTAATACTTAGTGCGTAAGCGCTCCGAAAATGCCTAAGTAATTATTTCGGTCTGTCCCCGAAGAAAAGAAGAAGAAAAAACATAATAAATAATAATAATATTTTTTTTATTTTGATTATCTTCATTTATTTAAAACTTTATTGCACAAGAATGTGTTTAATGTACAAAGGTACTCAATGCTAAAAGCATTTTCTGCCAGTTTTCCTCAAGGTCATGCACAAAGAAGGCAATGGGTGCAGTGAAAATTAAATGAGAAATGTAAATTGTGGATAAAAACGTAAAAAATAAATAAAAAACATAATATTAATAAAGTAGATGTTGAATTATATCGCTACCTTGGGGTAGAAAGGTTGTAAAAACCATAAACCCAACTTTACAGGACGAGCAAAAAACAAAAATTTTTAAACATTTTGGCTTACAACTTTTTCGTTCTTACAGGTATATTGACCCTATTAAGTGAGAATTGTTATTTTTTTATGTTCTTTGCAATGGAAGCCCTTGTTTTATCATCAGCTTCTTAGTTTAAAAGTTAGCATGGATTTACGTCCATTTTTTTTTCATGAAATGGTTTATATACCCCATAATTATTTGAGTTGACAAATCGTGATGAGTCGTAACAAAATGTAAGTTATTGATATGGAGATTAAAAACCATTAACATAAAATGAAAAAAGTCGTAAAATCATAACTTTTGAATATTGGAGGTCGTAACTTTGACGAATTTATAGTAATATTACACATCTTACTATAATCTTTGGTAACAAAAGCCAGTATAATCATATTAATATTGTACCTACTTGTACTTATGTGTCAAATCATTCCAATCTTAATCTTATTCAGCTCTTTCAGCTACTTTACAGTGTTGTCTTTGAATTCATTATTTTATTAATGAATAAAATAATGAATTCAAAGACAACACTTTTAAAGCAACAGAAAAAGCAACCTTCTAAAGCGGGAATTGAACCGCGCGTCTTTTGCATTTCCGCTTTTGCAGATAGTTGATTTTTATTGCATAGTGAATGCTTTTCACATAAAAACAAAAATAAGTAATGATTAATTTACTAAAAATTAGAATACAAAATACCTAAAACATTTCTTTTTGTTCAACCAAGTTCTTTTTATTTGAAGATTGAAAACATAAACACAACATTAATGTGATAGTAATTTTAACGGTAAAAGCATTATAGCTTTGAAAATAGTAAATTATTTGTTGGAATTGCCGCAGGGAATTACGATTTAGTTTTACATACTATGCAAAGAATAATCATTCAGATCAAAGTTAATCAATCATCAGTCTCAACAGTTTAAACTATTATTATGTCATATTTAGGCACGTAACCGTCTGGCATTAATAAAATTAAATCTAGGGTCTTCTACTTGAGTCGTCCTTTCACTCATCTAAACAAGAAATAAATCACTGAGTTTCGTATTTAATAAGAGGTAGTACCAAAATTGCAATAGTACATTACAAACTAAAAACTACCCAGTTCACAATTTGTACGTAAAACAAATATTAATATTAATTTTCATCTTGATCATCTTCATCGTCTTCATCTGTATCTATAAATATTGTATAGGTTGTCTTGTAAAGTTTCATAGGGTAAATTAGAATATTCATGTTGATATGGTTTTGGTATGATTCCCTTTTCATATAAACGTTTCAAATAGTTGTATTTTGCAGTTCAAATTGGCAGCCGATGGTCATACAACTTTCTCTAAACCAATTCTTCTCCTTGGATGGAGCTTTGTTCGCTATTTGTGTCGTCGTCGTGAAATCTTCCTCAGGTCTTTCCTCTTCCTCCCTTTATTTTTATAGGTCTTTCATAAAGATTGATTGTTTCTTTGAGTTCGTCTTCACACATTGAGTACTTAATTTCTACCTTATTTGCACTTCCTTTTTTAAATATCGCAATCCTGATTTGTTGGTTTTTTTAGTGTATCTTTTGTAAAAGTTTTAGATGCAAGTTCTATCGTCAAAAGCGGAATTTCGTGCGGAAGCAGGGAGCTCGAAGCTAAGGGCTGCGCTTCGTCGGAAGCAGCAGGAACGTACCTCGTCTTCAATAACGGAGTTTTTTCAGGAAGCAGGGAGCACGAAGCTGGGGACTGAGCGTCGTCCGAAGCAGCAGGTGGGTAGCTCGTCTTAATAACGGAGTTTCGTCCGGAAGAAGGGAGCACGCAGCTGACAACTGAGCGTCGTCGGAAGCAGCAGGAAAGTACCCCGTCGTCAATAACGGAGTTTTTTCAGGAAGCAGGGAGCACGAAGCTGGGGACTGAGCGTCGTCCAAAGCAGCAGGTAAGTATCTCGTCGTCAAAAAATGAGTTTTTTCAGGAAGCAGGGAGCTCGGAGCTAAGGGCTGCGCTTCATCGGAAGCAGCAGGTAAGTAGCTCGTTGTCAATAACGGAGTTAATTCAGGAAGCAGGGAGCACGCAGCTGAGGGCTGAGGGTCGTCGAAAGCAGCAGGTAAGTAGCTCGTCGTCAATAACGGATTTTTTCTAGGAAGCAAGGAGCTCGAAGCTAAGGGCTGCGCGTCGTCGGAAGCAAAAGTTGTAACCTTACTCTTCAAGCACAGGGTTTCACCAGGACGCAGGGAGCACAAAGCTGATGGCTGGGCATTGCTAGAAGTAGTTGAAGAGTGGTAAAAATACTGGTTTGGTTGTACAAGTGGCTTCTAACTCGTGATTTCAGTACTGTTTCCATGTTTTATAACGTTATCTGAAATTATTTGAACTTTGCTTCTTTGCATCAGTACTCTTTAATGGACTTTTCGGATCACCAACATTCTTGTCTCGTAAGACAGACGTGTTTGATCGGGGTACAGATATTATTGAAGTCACTTTCGCTGCTGCTATGTATTATGATATTTTCTTTTCTTACTTTATTTTCGGTTGGCTTTCAGTATCACTTTCTTCTATTATATATGTGCACTGATTAAGATTATTGCTATTTTTATCAATGCTTTTGAAACTCTTCTTATCCTTCCCTCTTCTGCCAAATTCACCTTTAAGTTCGTGATGCAATCTTTAAGTTAAATACGTAAACTTTATAATAGTCAACTGCGGGTAATAATTGACTGTGCTTTTGTCGTTCATGATATCGACTTAAGATCCTACCTCTAACAGGAGTCAGGGTGGCAATGGGGGTGGGACGATCCTAGTGATAATCGCGATAGTTAACAACTAATTAATTCATCTAAATATTTTAAAAAAATCATTTTAAGACACTTTTTCTTCGGGAGAAGCAAGTGATTAGGGATTAAAAGCCTTAAAAAAAAAGCCAAAATACCGACGCTAAGTAGGATCAGATGTTCGTTTACAACTGCACACAGATTAGTAACAATTGCACCGGCCGGCCGGCCGCTTGAGAAAACGATAATTGATAGGAAAGTATTTGAACATGAATCTTACTCTATTCTATTCTCTCTATTCTAAAAAAAAATTTTGCTACTTATTGTATCAAGTACATAAAATTAAGAAGAAAAAATAACATGTTTTAATGAGAACTATATATTATGTAATTTAATTTTCAAAGGCGCCTATACCTAGCCTAACAAAGTTATTAAACCTCCTTTTTACTGTATAACTGTGTATTTATAAGTTGTATACTGTAATTTTAACATTTCTGTCAATAAAGAACTTTTGAAATGAATGACTCTATTCTATAAAGTTAATAGGAATAAGAAAGGGCGACCCGTGACTTTTGCACAATTAACCCTATTATTAAGCAATCATAACGTCTAAAATTACTCTCGGTGCGGAGTTTGGTTTTAAAAATATTTTTTTGAACGGTGTAAGTACTTTTTAATTTATCTGTTAAAAAATCGTTTGAGGATGTAAAAGCCAATATGCACTTAACGAATCTGTTAAGGATGGATGTAAATACTTTACTGTCAGTTGCTCTACATGAGCTCAGGGCGTAAAAACCAAATTGTAGAAAACATAGGAGTAAAAAAGGCTGTAAATCAAAATCCTATTGAACTTTGATTTTTACGACCAAGCGCAATTAGTTAGTTTGTTTATACGCCATATTGGCTCATATATACCGTCTTTTACAACCCGGACTTTTAAAAAAATATGGCGTTACTCCAAGTGGTCATCCTAATATATTTTTTTTGGTTTTTACATCATAAATAACAACAAAAACTTTGTTTAGACGTTGAAGTCATCTGGGCCGTAAAAACCATTTTTTTGCGAAATTAAGACAGTCACATAGACCAATCGAAAGAGCGGAAAATTCTGAATAAGACTGCATTCATAACTCAGTTTTGGGTAAAATGGTTTATACAACCTTTCTACCCCAAGGTGTCGATATTATAATAATCTAAAAAAATATAATGTCAATCATTTAATTAATATGGATAGTAAAAATAATATGATATACTGCAAAATATATTTAAAAAACGATCTTAAAGCATTGAATAGATTAGTATAAAAGGAAAACTGTGGCATAGTTAACTTAATTTTAGATTTTTTGACATTTACTCGTATGACTTAAAGAACTAGATGGACGAAAATGCAATTTATTCATTTAGATATATTTGAACCTAACTTTTCTAGTTTTATTTAAACCTTATTAGTTAATGGTTATGATCCTAACCCATCGTTAGTAAATAACTAATTAAGTTATTAAGAATAAACATCATAATATTAATGGTATTGTAAGATGTAAGTTATTACGAGTTTAAGTAGGTAAATATTTACCTTTTAAAAATGCTGAACGACCCGTGACAACATGGAAAGTTAGTTTTCTACATTATCTTCGTCCGGGGATCGAACGCGGGACCTCAGAGACGGCGGCACCTTGTAACCGGTGTGCGGTTGTGGCATATCACTACGGAGATGGATAGATTTACTCGAAGGTTGTCTGGAAGAGATTGCAACAAGCTATAAGACCGTCTAAATTGTACAGCTTTCTTTGTTGAACTTGTCTGTAATTTTGTTTTGTGTTGTAAAATAATGTCTTAGTCTATCTTATGTCTTATGTCTACTTAACAAGTGTTAGGAAGTACGAATGTTGCGTTGGTTGGTGCGTTTTGACGTGACAACGTCTTATAAATTGGTTTGCCGGGTGACACTTCAAGAAACTGCGTTACGCTGCTCCGCTCACGTTCCGCGCTCACAATGAGAGCGAGTGAGAGGCACGCGTCCCTTCGACTCGGGCATGGTTAGCCCGCCTAAGAGCGAGTGAGACAGACATAAAAAGTAAAAGGCACGCGTCCCTTCCACTCGAGCACAGTTAACCCGCCTAAGAGCGAGAGAGAAAGAGCGAGAGAGTGAGAGAGATAGGCATACACACCGGTTCATGTTATACGAATGAATATTCACATTAAAATTATTTTACCACTCAAAGTCGTTGTCACGTAAAACTTTCGCCCGTATACCGACTTTACAGGCAACCAATTTTTTTATGATATTGCTCCCTATTATTTCTTGCTAAATTTATCTATCTATCTATCTATTCACGCCATCGAAAGTTACCTAACAATAATAACAGTCCTCCTGGCCGATTTCCACCACGGCGGCCTATCTCAACAGAGCTCAGCCAACTGCACAGGAGATATTAAAGTGCACAAGTGTGAGTGCAATACACAGGTGCACTCACTGTTCCATCACTCTCAAAGTTCGGTGAGACGGCAATCCGACATGACCGGAGAGAGATCAGGCGCAGGACCAACGGCTTAACGTGCTTTCCGAGGCACGGGGGTGTAACACCGCCAACTTCCCGACTCCGAGCTGTTTTTGAGAAATTCATGACAGAAAACCTCAGAAACAATTTTGGCTCGACCTAGGATTCGAACCTAGGACCTCTCGGATGCAAGGCAGAAACTTTGCCACTACACTAACGAGGCAGTCAATATAAATAGCTTACAATAGAAACTAAATCGAAAATGTTCATGCAAAGGTGTCAGTCGCGACGTCACGTCACTTTGAAGGCTGCCTTCAAAAGACGTCACAAATCTTCCGTCGCAGTTTCACCGGTCGCTAGGAACCATAAAATGTTGCTAGACGAGTCGTTGAAAAAGTGTAAGGCCCTTGTCACATGGCATTGACCTGCACGTTTTTTTGCAGTATGAATATTAACGTATGAATGTGACGTCACGTTTGTCACAGACGTTAAAACGTATACTGCAAAAAGTCATGCCTTGTAAACGGAGCCTTAGAGTGTAAACCAGAGCTTAAAGAGTTAAAATATAGTTATACTAGCTTTTACCCGCGACTTCGTCCGCATTGGGTGGTTTTTTTCGAATGCGTTGTTTTTCCGTAAAACCAATTTTATCCAAATAAAATTCAAATCTTTGGTAATTTAGGAGTGAAAGCGATCAGATTCCCCGGAAAGTATTTTTTTCCTATGGGGATGTGTTGTCCTCCCTCGGTAAAAATTAGCTCATGTTCTTTCTTAAGTCTCAAACTATCTCCTTAACCAATATCATTTAAATCTGTTCAGTAGTTTAGGCGTAAAAGCGATCGGCCCACATGAATTTTCCCATGGGAATGCGTCATGTTCCCGCGGTAAAAAGTAGCCTATGTCCTTTCTCGGGTATCAAAATATCTCCATACCAAATTTCTGTGTATCACATATAAATAAATTTAGTTTGAATTTCATGCAAATCGGTTCAGTAGTTTAGGCACGGTAATATTATCCATGTTTAGGCGTGATTGAGCAACAGACAGACAGACAGAGTTTCGCATTTATAATATGAGTATGGATTAATAATTTTCATTAAGCACGCCAACCTCCTTAGCAACAAATGACAATTTTAAAAACTTCAAACCGATGCCAACAGCCGCTTTTCAAATTTCGAATCGTCTGGCAGAGCGCGGGCTTCCGCGAAATTAATTACCTACGGACATAAATAAAACGCAATTGAACGTCACATAATATGAATAATGCGTTTTGTTTTGCCATCAACGCCGTAGGTACTCAAAACGCGACCCGTATGAGTGTTGTTAAACAGGTGGAAACCATGGTTTTGTCGTTGGGTGTACTTGTAAGTAATGAATATGGGATTATGAAGGTTTGATATCTGCATTGCATAGTATAAAGCAATCGCTTCCTGCTTCTGTCCCTATATCTGTATGTATGCTCAGTTCTTTAAAAGTACTGAACGGATTTAGATGCAGTTTTTTTTAATAGACAGTGATTTTTATACTTTATGTGTAACTAGCGGACCCGCAGATGTCGTTCTGCCCGTTATTTATTTTTAATTTCTCAACTTTGAAGACAAAATTTCAGAAAATAGTGTAATAAACTTGTATTGAGGATGAAACTTTATATGTCAGCCCGTAATGTAGGCGAAGGGCGTACACTAGTCATAAATATGTCGATTAAAAACAAAGGTTTGCAAAACATTACGCCATTTACGCGAAATCCCTGAAAGAATTTGCAAAGAATCATTAATCAATCATTCATTTGACTAATCAATACAGTGTCTCTTATCAATCGTACGTCACTTTGCGTAGTTTTGATAAACACATAGGTAGCTAATTATTACAGTAATTAGGTGTTTAAGTTAATTGAATATCTAATGTTATTGTTGATAGATAAAACGTACATAATAATAATAATAATAAATCAATGACGCTGACAGGCATAACACAAAATTAAGAACTATATTGTTCAAGACTCCTTTATTATTTGAGAATGAAGTTTATTTATGATTTTAAACTTTCGCGTTGCATTTTAACACTAACTACTGGTTGTCGGGTCTAAACGCGAACTATTTTAATGAGTATTAGGTACTCACTGCTTCACGTTTCTTCAGTTAATGAAGTTTATTTTCTTTTAAGGTGACAAGATGTCATCGTTTGATTCAATATAAAATCTTTCAAAATTAATAAACACGTTTTTTTATTTCAATTAAAAATAAGTTAATATTGAAACCGATCAAAAATTTCAGTTACAACCACATCTTCCAGCTTAATATACGCCAACATGCAAATTTTTTATACAACAACATCACATTGATCTGACTCCATGGTAAGTAGCTTAAGCACTTGTGTTACAGATATCAGAATCAACAGTGGTATTACAAATACACTTAAATAAATAACCATGTCTGTTTGTACTGGTCTGGGTGTTATATTTATTTATTTAGGTTTATTTGCAAGACCACTGTTGATTCTGATATCCGTAACACAAGTGCTTAAGCTACTTGCCACGGAGTCAGTTCAATGAACGAGTATGTGATGTTGTTGTATATTTATTTATTTATAAAAAAAAATATATACATACCTATCATCATCATCATCAGCCTATATACGTCCCACTGCTGGGCACAGGCCTCACCTCAACTATGAGGTGGTGCGGGCCATACTCCACCACGCGGGCTCAGTGCGGATTGGTGGAGGGGTGTACGGTAAGTGACCAACCTTACTGTCAGATGTTATTAAGCCGCCCGAGGGCCTCCGACCAGGTTTAACGACTAATATCTATCGATATCACTATATACATACCTATATTATCTCTCATAAATAAAGAAAAAGCTGAAAATACTTTCCAATACATATATTTGTGGTACGGCCATGAATAAGCGATATCTAATCGATATGAAACGAGAGTTCATAGGTTAGTAAATAGAAAGTGTCAACTGTTTTAATTACATAACAAAAATAACATGTTTACAAATATACATAATAACAACTTAGTAAAAAGTAAGCTGATCCTATTTACTAAGTAGGTACTTACCTATAAAACTGCGCTATCAAAGCCCCTAACAAAATTACAAAGTAACTTCTATTTACAAGCATCTCGGAAGCATGCATGCTTCGGAAGGCACGTCAAGCTGTTGGTCCCGGTTAATATCGATGGACATAAGTCGTTAAACCTAGCTCTTCAGAGGCTCTTGGGCGGCTTAATAACATCTGACAGTAAAGTGCCATCCACCAAACCGCAACGAGCCCCCGTTGTGGAGTATGGCTCGTACCACCTCGTAGCTTAGCTGAGGCCTGTGCCCAGCAGTGGGATGTACTAGGTGTTACAAAAAAAACCCGTAATAACTGAAGGGTCTTGTTGTGCCTGGAAAACTGTACAACATTCGCAAAGATACCTAGGTCAAAATCTCAAAAAAAAAACGGACCTCCCATACAAAATTGCCAATTAGTTGATCGATTTACCATGGTAGAGCCAACATTTTTATTTGAGATTTCGACCTAGGTTTCTTTGCGAAAGTTGTTCAGTTTTTAGGCATAACAGCACCCTTCAGTTATGATAGTAGTTTTTGTAACACCCTGTATATAGCTGATGAGGAGGATGCCAAAACATTGGCATAATGATGTCAACTGTTTAGAAATCACGGTCCATCAGGTACAGCCTGGTGACCCGTGACGGACAGACAGACAGCGGAGTTTTGACCCAAGACTAAGCCCAACGAGGCTAAGACTGAGTCTACGATGGAGCGAGCTCACCTAGAAGATGCCTGTTCACTCTAGCTATGAAAATTTCAAGGTCGTAATTGCAGAAAAACACTGACGCAGGTAGTGAGTTCCACTCTTTTGCAGTGCGCATCAGAAATGTAGAAGCGCTTAGAGTTTAGGAGTTTAGAAATAGGGTTTTTTTTTCCATTTGAGAACGAAAATTGTAAGGCCTAGGGCACATATGCGTCATTATGTTGCCGCGACTCGCGCCTGTAGCGAATTTGCACAGAAAGCTGCAATGTGCCTTGAGTGCGGTTAAAAACGATACTTTGCCGAAAATTGCATTTGATAGCAAGAATAATTATTCTAAGAATTCATTTGATAGCAAGAATATTCTTCTCTATTCTCTATAAAATTAGGTTTCCTCTTAATATTGACGCCAGTTTTACCAGGAATACGACATTGTTAATATCCAATATATTACCTACCAAGAAACAATGATGACGACCGAGTATTTTTAGGGACGCACATGAATTCAATTGGTTATCCTTATTTTATTCCGACACTAAAAAAACTAATGTTTTAGTTAGAGGAAATGATCATAGTCATCTTCTCTATATATATAAAATTCTCGTGTCACAATGTTTGTTCCCGTACTCCTCCGAAACGGCTTGACCGATTCTAATGAAATTTGTGAGCATATTCAGTAGGTCTGAGAATCGGCTAACATCTATTTTTCATACCCCTTAGTGATAAGGGTTGTCAATAATAATTTATATGGCAAAACAAAGTTTGCCGGGTCAGCTAGTCTTGTCTTATATATAAAATTCTCGTGTCACAATGTTTGTTCCCGTACTCCTCCGAAACGGCTTGACCGATTCTCATGAAATTTTGTGAGCATATTGAGTAGGTCTGAGAATCGGCCAACATCTATGTTTCATACCCCTTAGTGATAAGGGGTTGTCAACCCCTAACATTTATATGGTAAAACAACGTTTGCCGAGTCAGCTAGTAATATATAATAAATATTATGTATTTATTGCAAGTCACACGCTACAGTTGTTACAGTCTTATGAGTGAACCAGTAATAGTAATAGTCCTCCTGGCCGATTTCGACCACGGCGGCCAATCTCAACAGAGATCAGCCAACTATGCAGGAGATATTAAAGTGCACAAGAGTGAGCGCAATACACAGGTGCACTCCCTGTTCCATCACTCTCAAAGTTCGGTGAGACGGTAAAGAAGAAATGCGTATCATTCTAACTACAAATTGCGTTTCAACACAAGTTCACAAGAACGCATTAACGCAATATATATGCTAAATAATATGTTATTTAAGTACCTATACCTACTATATTTCACTACAGGTCATGTGAGACAATGCGAGGTCCGATTAGGTGGTCGAATGGCTAATTAATGCCAGTGTCTCGAACTAATTATGAGTTTAACGCGGCCGTGCCCTATATCGAGTTTAAATCAAGTTTACTTGAATAGTTTCGCAATGTGGCACGATAATATAAAAGATAATCATACAACAACATCACATCATCATCATCATCATCATTATCAGCCAAGGGACGTCCACTGCTGAACATAGGCCTTCCCCACAGTTTTCCACATAAACCGATCACAAGCGGTCTGCATCCAGTGTGATCCTGCGATCTTCACAAGGTCGTCTGTCCATCTTCTCGGTGGACGTCCTACAACATCACATACATTGGTCGAACTCCGTGGTAAGTAGCTTAAGCACATGTGTTTCAGATAACAGAATCAACAGTGGTATTACAAATAAACTTAAATAAATACATATAACGCCCAGACCAGTATCAACAGACATGTTCATGCAGACAAATGTTTGTGCAGTGCGGGGATCCAAACAGCGACCTCTTGGTTAATAGTCAACTTCTTGACCATTACACCAAAGTGGTCGTCAGTTTTCATAGTTTGTCCCTTCTGTATTTCGCGATTTGCGAATCACGGACCATTTGAGTAACGCAAACCAAATATATTGACAGCTGGACAGGAAATAATTACTTGTGAAAAGTGTCAATTTACTTACATACTCTTTATTATCTGTCGAAATGGTCAGATTTATAAAAAAAACATTTTTTTAACCCCCGAGGAAAAGATAAAGTTATAAGTTACCCCTGTTCTGTTTATGTGTGTTGTATGTATGTGTTTTTGTCTGTCTATGGCATCGTAGCTTCCAAACGGATGGACCGATTTCGGTGCAGTTTTTTATTTATTTTAAAAGACTTTTTTATTTTTTTTATTTAACATCATGGTGGTTCTTAGCTATTGCTGGTTAAAATCCGCCCAACCGTCAAAACACTAGCTGATTTTCAAGATCATATTGGGGTTTTACTTTTAAAATTTTATTTCTTTTTAAACGCAATTAAACTGATTAAGAACTCATACTGGAAGAGATCGCTACAAACGATAAGACCGCATAAATTGTACATCTTTCTTTGTTAAACTTGTCTGTAGTTTTGTTTTGTGTTGTACGAGTACAATAAAGTTTTAATCTATCTACTTAACAAGTTTTAGGAATTACGCATGTTGCGTTGGTCGGTTGTCTTTTTATGGTAGTGCTCACTACTATTATTTCTTGCTAAATATTGCAAAAGATCCGAGCAGTCGGCTCGGATCGCCATCCTAAAGCACTAAGCATACTTGCGTAATTGTCAGTTTGGCGCAACAGATTTAGAGTTAGGAAGCTAAAGGGAAGCGCTTCCTACCGACCGAGTGTTATGGTCGGGGACCAAGGTCCGATAGACATCGTCTTGATTTGTCTATCTATATTATTCTGGATCTGAATCTTATATGCCGCGGTTCATGTGCGGTACTAGGCTAACAGCGCCATCTAGCCTATGGAGCCGTACCAGCGCTCGCTTTCGTGCTTGCCACTGTTAGGCGTACGCTTGAGACGGCGAACGGTAGAGGTTGCCACATCAGTGATTGATCCACCACTGCGATTGGTTAAAACGCCGTCAGTCGCGACTCGCGGTGACAGTTAGTATACTGCAGGTGTGCATTGGCAGTTAAGATCATCCAAAATTTACAAGCTTATAATAACTAAGACCTTCTCTGTACATTATGGGTGCAATAAAATATTGAATACTAGCTTCTACCCGCGACTCCGTCCGCATTAGGAATTTTTTTTGGAATGCGTTGTTTTCCCGTGGTCAAAAGAAACTCATGTCCTTTCTTAAGTCTCAAACTATCTCCTTACCACGTTTCATTTAAATCTGTTCAGGAGTTTAGGCGTTAAAGCGATCGGCCCAATTAAATTTTCCCACGGGAATGCGTCAGTTTCCCGCGGTAAAAAATAGGGCCCTTCTCGGGTATCAAAATGTCTCCATACTAAATTTCATGAAAATTGGTTCAGTAGTTTAAGCGTGATTCAGTAAAATACAGGCAGCCAGAGTTACTTTCGCATTTATAATGTTAGTATAGATTGAATAAAATTTTCTTATGCAAAAGCGAGCAAAACCACGCGGCGAGCGAGAATCGAACGCATAAATCATGCGCACGCGCTGCGTTGCAGTCAGGGGTGTCACTTGATAAAGTTAAATATATTTTTTCCTAACAATCTAATCTACCTTGGTTAATTAAATAAATAAGTTAAATAAAAAACAGTACACACATTGCTCTGAAGCCGTACTCCCTAACGTTTCATTATCGGGTCTAGCCAACGCGTTCACACACACGGTCAAACTTGCAAGAGTGACAGGGACAACAGCTTAGAGAGTAGAGGGACTGACTGATTCCAATGATGAAAGCAGCTTAAGCACGTGTGTTAAGGAAACCAGAAATAGGAACGTTATTGTTTCAAATTGGAACTCTCAATGAATAGGCATTCATTCATTCGCACTTTCTTTTGTTTTTTTGAGTGTCATATGTTTTTTGTCACAATTGTCGTTAGAGCCAGACGTTTTAAATTTCCAAAACTTGCAGTAATACTTTTCTGGTTTGCTGTACTTGGCCAAAATGCATCTGCCAGGAACAAAAGCAGGGATCTTTTAAAAGGAAAGTGTATCTCAGAGAAATGATTTCAATTTAGCAGCTTTTTCACTCTTGCCGTGTGGCAACCTCTATCGTTCGTCATCACAAGCGCATGCCTAACAGTGGCAAGCACGACCGCGAGCGCTGATACGGCTCCATAGGCTAGATGGCGCTGTTAGCCTGGTACCGCACATGAACCGCGGCATATAAGATTTAGATTTTGAATAATATAGATAGACAAATCAAGTTGATGTCTATCGGACCTTGGTCCCCGACCATAACACCCGGTCGGTAGGAAGCGCTTCCCTTTAGCTTCCTAACTCTAAATCTGTTGCGCCAAAGCTGGATTTTATTTTTATTTTATTTTATTTATAAGGTTTGTCAACTGTTGATACAATAATGCTTTCTTATGTTACGACTAATACGGCTATATGATAATTGTTCTACAGATTTACAGACAAACACAGCATGCTTAATCTAATTACGTACACACACGTTTTTTTAAAAGTATAATACACTTATTTATCTACTTAACGGAAAATAATATTTTTTTTCTATATTTATGTAAGGAATCACAATGTATATCAAGAGACTCAGAAAATTTGTTAAAGAGCTTGCATAAACGTGGGATTGGCGAGCTGCTGCCAAGTTGTGTCCTGCGAAAAGGCACCGCGAAGATATTTTGGATCGTGTGGCGTGGATATCGATATGGAACTTTATATTTGAATTTACCTAAGAGCTGCGGACAGTCAATATCATCCCTAAGAGTCTTGAACAAAAATACCAAGTCAAGAGCGTCTCTTCTTTTGTCCAAATCAACCATCCTAAACCTTTCCAGCCTCTCGGCATATAACCGAACTTTTTTGGCTTCACCTGCTGCAAAAGCTAGATGCCACAGAAACCTTTTCTGTATTCTCTCAATACGCAGGGTATGGTTTGCATAGTGAGGTCGCCAAACAATGGAGCCGTACTCTAATATACTTCGTACAAGGCAGTTGTATAACGTAATTTTGGTTTTTGAATTCCGAAATGATTTAATGTTACGAAGAACAAAACCCAGGGCTTTTGAGGCTTTACATATAATGTGGTCGATGTGTGGTACAAATGTAAGTTTTTTATCAAGCAGGATTCCCAGGTCTCTGATTTCATCCACTTCTGTCACTGGTGTGTTGTTTATTGCATAAGGATGTGTGAGTATTCCACTGGTCTTTCGGGTGAAGTTGATGTGGAAACACTTGCTTGTGTTTAGACTCATACCATTCAGTCGACACCATTCAGCAATTTGGTTTAGGTCACTTTGAAGCATATGCATAACATTCACATCGGTGTAAGGTGAAAAATCAATTCACTGTTCATTACTTTTGTGTTATACAATAGTTCTTGTAGTAACGAACGGCCAAGCCACATATTTTGACTAAGGTGTAGAGTTTGTGAAGTTAGGCCTTGTAGAGTGAGGGCGTGTAGTGTTAGAAGCTTGGCTCTACATGAGATCTGATAACTTTTTGACAGTGCGAGTCATATGGGCTCGTCTTGGCAACATTTTACATGAAAATGTTTTTGGTGGGATTTCATTTCTTTTTGTAAGTTGTTTGTAATATTATAACACTTGTCTACCAACTTGCGATAACGATCACGATTGATCACGTGATAAAACGAGGCTTATGTCAATCCCTTACATTTTAAAATTATCGAACTTCGATATCGTTTTTAAATTGATACTTTGTCTCAGCCCCCTGGTCTCATACAAACTCCCATCCCCTAGTTTAAGGGGTTGGGGGATGAAAGTTACAAGTTTTATAATTTTTTTGTTGTTTGTGTGCTAATACTAGCTTACATACAAAATTTCAGCTTTCTAGGACATTAGGAAATACCTTAATAATTTTGATGATCATCAGTGAGTCAGTGACGAAATCAGCGTTTTTTAGATATAAATAAAATCTGAAGTATAAAAGCTAATGTAATTAAAACTTAATATGTTCAATAAGTCCGCTATTGACAATATATCCCGAAAATTTTGTTGATCTAGCATAATCCAAACCCAAGTTATGAGGGTTCAAAAAAACGACGAAGCGCTTCGAGAAAAGGTAGGTAGTGCCCGTGCGCTTCGCTTGGCTCGTCTTGGCGGGGGCACTACCGTGCCCCCAGATAATAAATTAGTTTAAAAATAATTTATGGTGGGCTGATACCAGAGACCGCAGTGAGATCAGGCGCAGGACCAACGGCTTAACGTGCGCACCGAGGCACGGGGGTGTAACACCGCCAACTCCCCGACTCCGAGCTGTTTTTGAGAAATTCATGACGGAAAATCTCAGAAACAATAATTTTGGCTCGACCTAGGATTTGAACCCAGGACCTCTCGGATTTAAGACAGAAACTTTACTACTACACTAACGAGGCAGTCAAAAAAGGTACATATCGCCGCTGACACAGAGTATTGGCATTTTCAGACTTTACCTCAGTGCTTGTTACTTGTGACGCTTTGGTAGTGATTAGCAAAGTTAAGCAACCTAAGGCGCGGTCGTGTTAGGGATGGGTGACCATTCCGACCATACTTTTTATTTATTTATTTGGGATAGGTTTGCTCTTGACCCAAGACTAAGCCCAACGAGGCAAAGACTAAGTCTACGATGGAGGGAGCTCACCTAGAAGATGCCTGTTCACTCTAGCTTTGAAGATTCCTAGGTTGTAATTGCAGGGAAACACTGACGCAGGTAGTGAGTTCCACTCTTTTGCAGTGCGCATCAGGAATGTATATGAGAAGCGCTTGGTTCGTATCAGTGGAACATCGACACGGTACGGATGGTATCCCGCGGTACGTCTGGTGGTCCGATAGTAAAAGGAGGCCGGCGGAATAAGCTGATGTAGATCATGACCACACAAACCGAAGTAAAGCCTGTAAAAGATAAAAGATTGACAAGCAGGCGACTCTACGGCGATGAGCCAAGCTTTGGAGCTGCGCGCTCACAAGCCTCTCGTCACCTTTGAGCCTCTTGGCATCGGACTTGCGCTTTGTAAAGGGTTAAAAGCTGATCAGCTGTGAAGTATCGCTTGACTCTGTTCAGGATTCCCAGTTTTTTTGCTGCAATCTGGGCTTTGATCTCGATTGTGGGGCCAAAGTTGAGATTTGCCGTCAACTCCACGCCAAGAAGCTCAAGACGGTCTGCAATAGCAATAGACGAGTTCTGAAAGACACGAGCCAGATGCAGGCCTGTGTTTTTGAGGCGTTGAAGCTGACCAGATTGTCATCTCCCACTGGGAGACTCTACTTAAGGTCAGGTTTGTCCGCTCGACCATGGCCTCTCTTAACATACGTGTATCATCCTTACTGTTCGATGCACTGGACAAGTATCTCTCAGAAACTGTACTGTCATCTGCATACCCTACGATACCTGGTTGAAGTAGGTTTGAACATACACCCCCTCGAATAGAGCACGCCTTGCCGTGGCGAGGGGGCTCAGTAGCCTGTCGCAATCCAGCGACAGGTGAAGCCAAGATGCTCTGTGGAGAGTGCCTCTGCGTCTGTTCCCGTATCGGGCGGCAGAGGCACTAGTGAGTCGCGTCTGTCTCGCATCGAGCGGCGGCTCACCGAAGTGGTTGTGGCTCCCAGCACCCCTCTGGCTTATCAGAGGAGGCAGGGGATGTCCTTGGGACTCTGGTCCTCGTGGCGAAACGAGGGTCTTGGCTTAACCGCCCGGACCCTCCTGAGAGACGGCGCCAGTGTGCCGTCTGGAGTGGGATGAGATCTCCTCACCCCACTCCGTGGAGATCCGCCCTCCTGCTTAGAGGGCGGACGTTGCTGCTGGCAAGGGTCGCGGGACTGTTGAGACACCGCGGCCCCTGCTGTCACAGCCACACGCAGCGGGCTTCGTCAGGTTTTAGTGGGTATACCCGAAGACGGGGGAGTCCCAAACACGCCCCTCCGAGGGGTACGGTGCGTAATTGACATTTCCTGAAGTGAAAAAAAAAAGGTTTGAACATACAAGTTCGAAGACCCCTTTTTTGATTAACCAAGAGGTCGCGGATTCGATCGCCGCACTCTACAAACATGTGATTATATGTATTAATTGTATTGTAATAAGTATGTAAGTAAGTGTATTGATATTATAGCTATACGTTATGTTCATTTATTTTTGCGTTATTAACCACAATTTACCTTTCTCATTTAATTTCACTGCACCCATTGCCTTCTTGCTGCATGACCTTGAGGTTGACTGGCAGAAAATGTTTTTAGCATTAAGTCCACCAAGTGCATTTCTTATGCAATAAAGTTTTAAATAAATACGCTTTGTAAATTTTCGTGCAATAAAGTTTTAAATAAATTAACAGTTACCTGGAGAGTAACGTCTAAAGTTTAGACGTTACACTCCACTCTAAACGCATGACTTTTAAAATAAGATCATTTATCTTAACCAAATATGGGTGACCTAAAAACTCATTTTTAGTTCCATGGTAAAACGTTGTTATAACAATAAATTCTGTGGCTTTTGATCTACCATCTGGGTGATCGATTTGTTTAGAAAATCTAATGTTAAACTAATATTGAATCATGTTTTGGTGTACCACAAGACTGTGGTAGGTCTGCTGACCAAAAGTTTGGTAGCTATGTTTAATAGTTTTGAGGCTTAGGCCACACCTGAGAATGCTGCGACTGTCAGCGTAACAATCATAATGTCAATAGTGAAATTTACTTAATGGGCTTGATGACACCACCAATCGTTGACATACTTTTTATTATCTGTCAAAACGGTCTGCCTCCATAGATTTTGTATGGGAATAAATGCACGTGACGTCACGGTCATGTATCAGAAATCGGAGTGTAAAGACCGAATATTTATTGAGTTTTGTGTGTTTAAAAATTGGTTTCTACAGCTTTTTGGAAATATATTGGTTGTATTAACTTCATAGGGGCTATGTTTTTTGAACGCCATGGTCTTGAAAATATTTAAGATAGGTGTCATCATGCCATTTCACTATTGCTCTTTAAAAAAATAGAAAAAAAAACAATACTGAAATTTACTTCAAAACTAGGAAGCTATTATTGCTTGCCAAGGAGACGATGGCCTAACTAGAAATCACCATGTCAAATTTTTGCAGCAAACTGTTCCGCAGGTGTGGCGTAATTCGGCTGAGTCGGCAGTGAACCGAAAGAAGAAGAAATAAAAATATAGCAATAGTAAAATTTACTTATTTCATTAAGGCTATATTTTCAAACAAATAGCTATAGTGAAAAAAACTAGGAAGCTATTATTGCTAGCCAAGAAAACGATGAACGTACAAGAAATCAGAAATGTTTAAAATGAAATGTAGCAAAATATTGGTATTCTTAATTATAGACTTATCACTTAATGGGAACTTAATGACAGACATAGACTTCATAGACAACTTAATGGGAAATCTCGACAATATGATTGTAAAAAGACTTTTTTCAATAAATGTTTTGACGTGACAACGTCTTAAATTAGGTTGTGGCTCGGAGTCACTCATGAAAAAGTGTAACGCCCGCTCACGTCTGTTATGATGAGTCACCGAACGAGAGAGAGGCCCGCCCGACCGGCGAATGCCTGCCTTGCGTCTCTCTCCCACTCAAACATGAGCGTCGTCACGTAAAATCTTCGCCCGTAAAACCGACTTTACAGGCAACCATTTTTTTTCACTTGTGTATCTTGGTAATTCTTTCGAATTCATTTCTTATCTGTACGATGATCGATTTAACTCGCACTTGACCGAATTCCGTCATCTCTCTCAGTCTAAGCAAACATGGGGCATAGTTTTTAATTTCGTCTAATAAGTGTAAAATGAGATATGCTATTTGGTAATTTGATCTGTTGTTTAGAAAAGGCTGTTCTTCTTTCTTCGTACTTGATTCGTGAATCGCTCGACATTATAATTGTACACGGCTACGAAATTTAAAATTTTAACTAGCTGACCCGGCGAACTTCGTACCGCCTTAGCGTTGCAATGATTGAACAATGTCATCGAATGACATTGACATTAGTTACGCGCGTTTTTTAAAATATGCAAAATATATAAGTCAACTAAAGTTTTTGTTATATTACATTATAGTAAGTGGTAATTATGCTGTTAAAATGTAGCTAAATGACACGTTCGTAGATTTAAGATAGCAGCGCCATCTATTGATTAGAATTTAATTTACTTTTCAGTCTTAGTAACACGTGGCCGGCTATGCTAACACTAAAAATTTAAAAAGTGGAAATAATTGAATTATACGGTATTTCGTTCACTACAAAATAAATTTAATTAATTTTATAGCGTCAACAACACGTGGTAATTATGCTGTTAAAATGTAGCTTATATGACACGTTCGTAGATTTACCATAGCAGCGCCATCTAATGATTACTTACTCAACCCAGTCGAAAGGTATCGACATCTGTTAGAATCATTTGGAGTTAACAGATAATTGTGACTGTCAAATAATAACAGACAAATAATTAGCAATAAATTAAAATTGCGACTATAATTTGAGATTTAAACTATCCTATCTCTTAAGTTGGATCGAACTGCACATGGTGTGCGAATTTTATTATAATCGGTTAAGTGGTTTAGGAGTCCATTGAGGACAAACATTGTGACACGAGTTTTATATATATTAAGATATTGTAAGTAAGTAGATATTAACAATCAAGCCACGATTTTTAACACGCTTTTATTAGCTTGACCTGTATGTAACTATGTATGTAACGGAATCTTTGCACTTCATTTTCACCTACTTCTAGGAGTCTGATTAACATGGAAATTTGCACAGGGGTCAAGGACCGATGACAATGCAATAATTTGATAAGAGTTTTCGATTATCCTTATTAACTAAAAAATAAAATTAATTTTAATATTGCTGAAATCGCCTTCTTACATTTTCCGCACGGCGCCATCTCTTTCACAAATATTACGAAAGTATCTAGTAGCGTTCGCTTAGCTAGTTAGTTTCGATAGCAATCATTAGATGTCGCTGCTAATGCTATGCAGTTTTAACTGATGCAATTGATTTGCACTAGAAGCTCTGTATTTTGCCAATAGATGTCACTATTAACTAACACATTAAGTGTAGTAACTATTTAGTAATCTGTGATTAAGTACCAATGACAATGCAATAATTTGGAGATTTAACTAAAAAAAATAAAATAAATAATAGGGCGCCATCTCTTTCACAAATATTACGAAAGTATCTAGTAGTGTTCGCTTAGCTAGTTAGTTTCGATAGCAATCATTAGAGGTCGCTGCTAATGCTATGCAGTTTTAACTGATGCAATTGATTTGCACTAGAAGCTCTGTATTTTGCCAATAGATGTCACTATTAACTAACACATTAAATGTAGTAACTATTTAGTAATCTGTGATTAAGTACCAATGACAATGCAATAATTTGGAGATTTAACTAAAAAAAATAAAATAACTAATAGTTTAAAAAACTAAAAAAACACGCTTTTATTGCTAACTAAAAAAGAGAAAATAATTTCTGAGTACACGGAATTTATATTACAGTAGGCTCAAGCCTAAGCTTAAATTTACCAGCGTTTTACTTTCTTATGTACATGTAAATGGCCTTCTTTTTATTAGAACTATTATTCAATATCTTTCTAGCTGTAAGTTTTCCAAAAATGTAAAAAAAAAAAAAAAAGACGCAGATCTATTTTTTGTTGGGATAAACTAATTTACATTACGAGTATCACATAAAACTTACTGGGCAACACTTTCTTATTTTGAAATAGGAATTTTGGATACAGCTGAAAAAGAGGATTATTTTACTTAAAATTAACAAAACACGTGTCTTGTTAGTGTCAATGTTGTGATTCCAGGTGCATCTTCTGTGTCACGTTGTAAGTTGTAAGTCCTGCGACTTCCAGCTCTAGTTTTTTCAAGTGGTTGCAGTTGGATGTATTTTGGTTCCTGCGCTGGCGACGTTTAGTGCAAATTTAAAGCAAAAAAAAATCTTCTTTTTCAGCTTCAGTCATAGATTTCCGCAAATAACGCCTGATTCAATCAACTATGTTGGACACAGATTAATACAAGTATATAATTCACTGAATGGCAAATAATAACACCCTCTCTTACTGAAGCTAGCTATAATAATAATGACTGTTTAATGATTGACTCTAGGAAGGAAAACCGTTTTAATTCAATACTTTGTAATTGATGATAAAGTGTATGTATGACTTTTAATATAATTAAACTTTTTATACCAGGTAAAGTATGTACAAAGCTGTGCAGACAAAACAACAACTGGTAAACAATCTTGTACCTGGGTATATAAAGTCATTCACTAGGATTTCCTTGTGTTTTCTTAAGTTGGCCTAAGTATGCTTACCAACATTCAAAAGTTAACACCTTGAGTTACATTCGAAATAGAAGGTACCACCTACAAAGTTTGAATTGCTTAAAGATCTTAAACTTTTTAAGTCTTACTGGGTATGATTTTTAAATACTTACCTATCTACTGACATTGGATCCATTCATCAAGCATGCGTTCCTATCGAATTTCATATTACGTGCGAATCTAAATCTAATGCCTAATGAATCTAAAACTAATTAGTCGCGTCGTAGATTCACTGAGCTACAGTCATTTACACTTTAAAAACCAACTGAGTATTTTTTCTTATTGTTTCAGATCAAAAATGGAGTTGAAATCGCCGAAAGCGAAAAAAAAGTCGAGTTTCGCCAAACTAGTGTCATGGGGGAAGATGTTCCGGGCACCGATACTCATTCTATTCCTCCTGGGCAGCACTAGTTGTGATGACAACGACTCTAGCGAGGAGTTGGCATCACTAGCCGTTCCAAAATTGAACTTTTCAAATCCGACAAACTTTTTAAACGAACCCAAATGGCGGCATAGGCAGCATAGGATGCAGCCAAACGTCAGTGTGAGTGATAGTGACAAGGAGGTTTTAAGTGACATTAAATATTTGCGGAGGAGGTTGAACAAGGAGATAGTGAACTTTGTGATGACGGATTTTCTTGTGGACGGTGAGGTGGAGAATCGGATACACTACAACGGGATCACTGCCAAAGAAACGTCTGTTGGTGCTGACGGGTAAGTTTTTTCTCGCATTTCCTTTTTAGTTTTTCACTTTAAAATTTATAAATATGTATATACAATTTATAAAATACTTTAAAATTTATAAAAGACTAGTGGCCGCCCGCGACTTCGTCCGCGTGGAAAGCCTTTATCTTAAAAATTCTTTATGAATTGTAGCCTATATGTTATTCTGATGTATAAGCTATATTGTGGTAAAGTTTCATTCAAATCCATTCAGTAGTTTTTACGTGAAAGAGTAACAAACATCCATACATCCATACTTACAAACTTTCGCCTTTATAATAGTAGTAAAAGATATGCCAGACATGCCAGGATTAATACAAATTCTTTTATCTTTATTTAAATGGGGACAACTTCACATTATGTATCTATCTACATCGCTCTGATCCCAAAGGTACCTACCTTGTGTTATGGGAATCCCGTGACAACTTTGAAAATTGGTTTCCAACTTTGTCTCAACCCTGCGATCCAACCCGGGAGTGACCCTAAAGATGGCGGTACCTTGAAACCGGTATTAACGCCACCACACCACGGTCGCTGTGGTCGTGGTGGGAGAAAAAAACATATCTCAGACACCCAGCTTTTCTTAAACGGTTGCACTGTGCAGATGAAATAGTAATTAAAGATTAACTTAATTATTTCCTACCATACCGATGATGGCAAATGGCAAATATTATCAACATGCAGTACAGTGGATACATTATTTCGGGCACAAACGTCCTTTATAATTTATGTAGATGACATAATCATAGTATCGTTAAGTGATTAAGTTTTAACTGCGGAGATAATGCTAAATGAAGTATAACCTACAAAATAAAATTATTTGTGACCCAGAGCACACTTGTGGCATACTGTCGGCCGTCGCCGTGACCGGCAACTGTCAACTCATGTCCTTTCTAAGGTCTCAAACTATTTCCTTACCAAATTTCATTTAAATCTGTTCAGTAGTTTACGCGTAAAAGCGATCGGCGCACTTAAATTTTCCCATGGGAATGCGTCAATTTCCCGCGGTAAAAAGTAGCTCTGTCCTTTCTCGGGTATCAAAATATCTCCATACCAAATTTTATGCAAATCGGTTCAGTAGTTTAGGCGTGATTGAGTAAAACACAGTCAGACCGAGTTACTTTCGCATTTATAGGTAATATTAGTTTAGATAATTCATAATTTTTATAAATTTGCATGCTGTTTGACACGGCTAAATATGTTTAAGCACTATTTAATTGTTAAATCACATTATTAACGCAAATAAATATTAGTATTTCTATTTCTATCTGGACGATTCTTCAATCTCAGTATGTTTTAATATCTGCTTGCCAAAAACGTTATCATTATATCATATTTACTTTGCAACAACTATAACCTAATAATAGACCAAGAGATGGTCAACCATTGCCTACGCAGTAGTGGCATAATCTATACATATAATATTGAGAATATTTTGAAAATATAATAAGACTGTAAAAGATCGATTTCTGTACATTGAAGATTTTTATGAAAAATTGTTACAGGGGGTCTTAATTACCGTAATAGAAGCCAAAACAACAATTTTTAAAAAATTTGTCTGTCTGTCTGTCTGTCTGTCTGTTTGTCCGGGCTAATCTCAGAATCTACTGGACCGATTTTGACGGGACTTTTTTTATTTGACTCAGTATCACCTGGAGAGTAAACTGGGATATAAATAATCACGCCGATGAACTTAGGGGGCAGGCAGGAAATTGAATCTCAGAATCTACTAAACCGATTTCAATGGGACTTTTTTTTATTTGACTCAACATTACTTGGAAGGTAAAGTATCAACTCAAAGCTTACCGATAGGTGGTGCTACTTTTGAAGAAAACTTAACCACGCGGACGAAGTCGCGGGCGGCCGCTAGTTTTGAAATAAATGAAGATTAGACTGTATGGCTCTGACCGTTGCGTTTCCCTTTGGGAACAATGTTACTTCTACAACTGACACCTTTTTGGCCGCGGTAATCATTGACACGCCGCCAGCCGCGAGTCGTGGCGATACTATGGCACAGATGTGCGCTGACGGTGATATCTCAAGGAGTCTTTAATTTTAATATGTTTTGATAATAGTATATATTTTTTACAACAATCACACCCATTCTCTAGTCCCAAATTAAGCTACGAGACTTGTTTTATTGGTACTAGACAACGGATAAACATACTTAAATACTTTTTTTTGTAAATAAAATATACATATGACATTTACAAATACATTTTTTTTTGTAACTAAATACATACATAGAAAACACCCGAGATTATACAGAGAAAATACCTATCTACTTGCCAAAAACCTTATCATATCAGTGTGGTACGTCACTAAAAACACTGCATAGAGTCATGTGTTTGCTTTGTAGCAACTATTACTTAATAATAGTCCAAGAGATGGTCAAACATTTCCTGCGCAGTGGAAGCGTAATAGAGAATATTTTTATAAACTGCGATAACCCCACCTAAATTGTACATCTTTCTTTGTTAAAATTGTTTGTGTTTTTTTTTTGTGTTGTACAATAAAGCGTTAATCTATCTAGCTACTGTAACTTGCAGGAAACCAAACAAGAACATCGTAGATATGTCTCAAATATCATAAAATATGGAAGAATAAAGATTTGCACAGTGCAAAATATTATTTGACCGTCATAAGTAATTTAGGAATATTACACCTATCGTAAATGTTTCAAGACCATGACGTTTAAAAAATAAAACCAATTTATTTCCAAAAAGCTGGCGAAACTAATTCTTAATTTTACTATTTTCTATCGATTGACACCGATTTCTGATAGATACTCTTAGTTCTAACGTGATGTTATTTTACCAGTATTCCCATACAAAATCTGTGGAGGTAAATCGTTTTGACGGATGATTTAAAGGAGTATGGGTGTCATCTAGCCTATTATGACGCCATCCTATAATTATTCCTAGGTAGTAGTTACTTAATAAATCAATTAACTGCCAATAAGTACGTCTCATTTGCACTTATTGCTATTTCGATTACTGCCTCGTTGGTGTAGTGGCAAAGTTTCTGCCTTACATCCGAGAAGTCCTGGGTTCTTATCCCAGGTCGAGCCAAAATTGTTTCTGAGATTTACTGTCATGAATTTCTCAAAAACAGCTCGGAGTCGGGAAGTTGGCGGTGTTACAATCCCGTTAGCCGTTGGTCCTGTGCCTGATCTCTCTCCGGTCATGTCGGATTGCCGTCTCACCGAACTTTGAGTGATGGAACACTGGGTGCACCTGTGTATTGCGCTCACACTTGTGCACTATAATATCTCCTGCGTATTTGGCTGATCTCTGTTGAGATTGGCCGCCGTGGTCGAAATCGGCCAGGAGGACTATTATTTCGATAAAAAATAGGTTACATACTCAGGTACTTACTATTCTTCAGGTCAATTAAGGGTCAGACAAGTAAAATTTTAACTTTATTTATACTGTCCCTAAAAAGATGTCTAGCTCTCGGCCTATATAACCTCTTCAAATGTACCGTAAACTATACTATTTACTTAGCACTTGTGAACTGATACATTCCATATTCTTAAGTCTTAAATAGCATTCCAAAAATACTATCTTTCGCTCTCATCTACATACGAGTTTTTTTTAAATCTGACAGCGCATAATACATATAGGTACGCGCGTATACAGTTGGCGACCACATTACGACAATTGAATTTCTGTCTGATACGCTCTCACGCCTAAACTACTAAACAGATTGGGATGAAATTTAATACACATAATTATATAATGTTGACAACCATGTACGTCTACCAAATTTCATCCAAATTTGTTCAGTAGTTAAGACGTGAAAGCGTAACAGACAGAAATTCAAGTGTCGAATAAATTATTTATTTATTTTATTTATTTATTTCGAGCTACAATAGGCCCATATTATAAAGGGTAGTATTTAAACGAGCGACTGTAAATGAGGATTTTAAGTGACAGAAATAATGAATTTAGCGTACTGAATTACTAAATGAGCGACTGAGTATGAGCAACTAGAAATTAAAAGAACATCGACTAACAAATCTTAATTTGAGTGCCTCAAAATACAAAATGAGCAGCTACATAATATTTGAGCAACCTAATATTAGTTTGAGTGACGGCATTGAGTCCTGCATTTTTTAAATATTTGACAAATGTTTTATTTATTCTGAGCGGCATTTTATCTTAAGTGGAGTATTTTTAATACAAAAGCTACTTTGAAAAATACTATATTGAGCAGTATATTATGAGCT
The DNA here is from genome assembly GCA_963921415.1 of Pyrausta despicata. NCBI lineage: Eukaryota > Metazoa > Arthropoda > Insecta > Lepidoptera > Crambidae > Pyrausta > Pyrausta despicata. Next base: position 513,739 of record OY992871.1, on the reverse strand, counting down.
AAAGTTAAATAGAAAAATCATATGAAATAACTATATGAACACATACCATCAGCCAAAAAAAAATTAAAATTACTAAAGAAAAATCAACAAAAAAAAACACACTTCAGTCAAGAGAAATAAAATTCTTAATCTTGTTAAAAATATTAATTAACATTGATACAAAAATCAGATCCAAAATTATCATGTGTATTGATAAATAGGTGCTAATTTACACCTGGCGGGACGACCTCGTTTTCTTTTATGCCCAATGGATATCATTTTGGCTTCTAAGGGCGGTATTGTTAATTTGAGTCGAATAGCTAGACCCAAAACGTGTTTACATATGTATTTATTGTGAAATTCGGGGCAGTCGCAGGGCATTTCATTAAAATGCATTTGCATAAAATATTTATAAATACCTCAAACAAAAAAATAGTAACCATCAATCAGTATTATAGTCACTTCGAAAAGTATGCTCAAAGTGTAATTTTTAGTAGTTCGTTATGTATGACCACAATTGGGAAAATCGTCTCTAATTTAGTATCAAAGTTGCCGTTTCTGTATTTCGAGTTGCTCACTTAGTATTTCAGTCGCTCAGTTAGTATTTAAGTTAGCATCGCCCGCTTTTTGTAAGCTCATTTTTGATTTTAATATAAGTCAATAATCGTCGTAAGTTTAGTTATTTTGTCGCTGACTTAAAATCATGCCGCTCAAGTCATTAATACAGTTTGTCATCGTCAGTCGCCAAGTAGGTAATTTTTATGTCGCTCAGTTTATAAATCTCCTATTATAAATACCTTACAGACTAACATACATACAAATATAACTTATAAAAAAAATAGTTTAAAAACTAAAAAAACACGCTTTTATTGCTAACTAAAAGAGAGAAAATAATTTCTGAGTACACGGAATTTATATTACAGTAGACTAAAAAGCGTGGGGTGCACTTTATGACGTTTTCATACTTATCTTTTTATAGTTGCTAATAATAGGATGGTTTTCACATACTACTATACCAAGCACCCCACGCTTTTTACTCTATTGTAATATAAATTCCGTGTACTCAGAAATTATTTTCTCTTTTTTAGTTAGCAATAAAAGCGTGTTTTTTTAGTTTTTTAAACTATTATTTTTTCTTAATAAGTAATATTTTAAACGATTCAGATAGAAGCTTTTCACACTATGAAAATTCGTATTAATACTCTTATTTCACGTAGGTTGTTTGTTAGAGTTATTTCTCGTAGGTTGTTTATTAGAGTTATTTCTCGTAGGTTGTTTATTAGAGTTATTTCTCGTAGGTTGTTTATTAGAGTTATTTCTCGTAGGTTGTTTTTTTTTCCATAACTTTTGTGTCTGATTTGCTGAATATTGAAATAGGTTACGGGATATCACCTCATATCTTGTGGTGTATTTTAATTTTGAGGTTTGGAGTAAAAAAAAAATTACAGAAGCTTTTCAAAGCAACCTAGGCACCAGAGCCCTTATTGTAGGCACCAGCGATCGACTGTTGTTAATCTTTTGGGGCGGCTGCGTTCAATGACTCCTGATTATACGAGAAATGAATGATGCTAATTAGTTTACTTCTAAACAAAATTAAATTAAGAGCTACGGTCAAGGTCATTCGGTCAGGCCCCAGTTAAGTAAGTTTGCTTTATTAGTATTAACAATTCAAATTTATTTACAATTTAACTTCACAGTTTCAATTCACATTGTAAAGAAATTCGCATTATTAATGCTAAAAAAAAAGTAACTTCATCTTCATCTTGTTAAACAGATGAAATGGTGTTTCTTTCAGATGTTGTAGGTATCTTACCACAACATTGATTAATCATGGCTGCAGCCTAAAGAGCGCCTAAAGAAATTCGAACCTATGAGTAAGTGTCACGGTAGCTTGATAGGTAGAGCAATCGCCCGGTTTGCGAGAGGTGCGGGTTTGAGTCCCGCCTGTGGCAGTCTATTTTTCTTTAAGTGTGTTTTAATTTCAAATGGTGATAGTTATTATTTCTAAACAAAGTCAAATTAGGAGCTACGACCGGGTTCATTCGGTCAGGCCCAGGTAATCGTCAATGGATCGAGAGACATACGAACGAACGATGTATTATTAACTAGCCGGCAAATGACCAGAATGTGGCCATGAGTTGGAATGTTTTAGGACTAGTTTTAAAAAGTTTTTTTGTAGAGAACCAATGTTTGTTTGTCTATATCTAATCAGTGTCCGATTGAGAAGAAATTTTTAGTGTCATTCACTAAAAATTTCTTCTCAATCGGACATGAATGAAATAGTTATTTGCACAAAACATGGTACAAATAGTGACTTATTGTCGTGTGTTGTGTATTACGTGAATTATTAGTAATACCACTGTTGATTCTGATATCTGTTACACAAGTCTTTGATCCGTTACATTAAAGAATGGCCAAATGATCTTAACAAAAATAATAAGAACAAAAAAATACTATATACGTACTGTACAAACATTTGTGTGCATGAACATGTCTGTTTGTATTGGTTCGGGTGTTATATGTATTTGTTTAAAATTATTTGTAATACCACTGTTGATTCTGATATCTGTTACACAAGTGCTTAAGCTACTTACCACGGAGTCAGATTAATGTATGTGATGTTGTTTTTTTTTTAATAACACTTTTGGATAAACTCTTAAATTCTGGTCACCATACAAGTCACGCCACACTGTCTTGGCATACGATGTAACACCGCTTAGCTCCTCATTTATTTTTACATAGGAAGCGCAAGCGCATGCACACAAAACTCGCTCTTATTTACTTCAGATTCGACTCCAATTCATCTCAGCACTTTTCAATGGTTGCAACGAATTTACCCAGTTGCTTTTATTTCTCGTTAAATTGACACTTATAACCATGTAGTTAAGAAAAAATTGACAGCAATTGCACTCTATTTTCTGTCTAGGTGTGTATGTTTAATCTCTTATGTAATTTAGTTTTTGCCGGCTGAAAATACTTCGGTCAAGGGTGAGTTGACGATAAAAAGGTCGTTTGTCTATTTGTTTTTGACGTGACAACGTCTTATAAATTGGTTTGCCGGGTGACACTTCAAGAAACTGCGTTACGCTCCGCTCACGTTCCGCGCTCACAATGAGAGCGAGTGAGAGGCACGCGTCCCTTCGACTCGGGCATGGTTAGCCCGCCTAAGAGCGAGTGAGACAGACATAAAAAGTGAAAGGCACGCGTCCCTTCCACTCGAGCACAGTTAACCCGCCTAAGAGCGAGAGAGACAGAGCGAGAGAGAGAGAGTGAGAGAGATAGGCATACACACCGGTTCATGTTATACGAATGAATATTCACATTAAAATTATTTTACCACTCAAAGTCGTTGTCACGTAAAACTTTCGCCCGTATACCGACTTTACAGGCAACCAATTTTTTTGTGATAGAGCATAGATGCAGTCTTTTTATAATCAGTTTCAGAGTTTTATTTATCTATGGTTGGGTGTTGATGTCTTTTGAAACCGATTAAGGGTGCCTGTACACTGGCGAGAAACGGAGAAATAAAGAGTGGCGACGACAATACAACAATTGAATTTCTGTCTGTTACGCTCTCACGTCTAAACTACTGAACAGATTGTAATGAAATTAAATACACCTATATAGTGTGGGTACCAAATTTGAATACCTTATGTGGATATCAAATTTCATTTAAATCTGTTCAGTAGTTCAAACGTGAAAGCGTAGCAGACAGAATTTTAATTGTCGTATTGTGGTAGCCACCTGTCCGAGACCATAACCTTTTAATAAACTTTAAGAAGACTTAAATCATACAAATCTAACCTGCCCTGAAACTTGCCACATCTTCTTCAAGGTTAATAAGTTCGTTTTTAAGCATTATATCTACTATCTATATAATGTAATGTAATGGTATAAATAAATAAACCAAAAGAAAATTACGAACAGATAATACATTTTAGACCAATGATCATCTGTTTCAATCATCATGATAATTAGTTCACATGAATGACCTTAAACACGAAAGAGGTTGTACATTCTATAAATCTTGTTATGTTCATTTTATTACATTTCTTTTCGTAAAAAATAACTTTGTTAAGCTCCAAGCTCTCTCATATCATTTCATCAGCCTTAATATCTACGTCCCATTGCTGGGCACAGGCCTCACCTCATATATAAGGTGGCACGAGCCATACTCATACTCCACCACGTGGGCTCAGTGCGGATTGGTGGAGGGGTTGTTTGTACGGTCAGTGAACAACCTTACCGTCAGATATTACAAAGCCGCCCGAAGTCGTCTGATCGTCTAACATCTATCTCAATATAGTACAATATAAGTAAGTAAATTTTAACATTGTAATAAAATAAGTAAACTACTTTATTTATTTAGTTATCCGACAAGATGGACAGATCGCTGGATCACACTGGATGCAGACGGCTTGTGATCGGTCGGTGTGGAAAACTGTGGGGAAGGCCTGTGTTCAGCAGTGGACGTCCTTTGGCTGATAATGATAATGATGATGACTTTATTTCACTTGTTTAATGTAACATTTAAAAATAGCATGTTACAACTTATACTAATAAGAGAGAGCGGGACCTCCTGACACAAGCATTTCTATTATGTTTAAAAGGTTGATCCCAACCACTATGCATTGTATGTTTTTTTTAACATGTATTGAAATAACCTTTTTCATTTTAATTTTTTAATCTCCAAGCATTATCGTAAAAAAATCTTTGGTCGACTGATAACGTAACGTAACACACTGCCAGTTATTTAGCCTCACTGACAAAATGTAACGTCTTTGATCTAATTATAAAGTCAACTACGGTACGCGCGGTAGTAATTAAACTAATTAGACAAGGTTTATGAACTGGCCTTTCATAGGTAAGTAAATTTTATGTATTTTACACGCTTTTTTATTAGTTTCACCTGTTCCGGTGCGTGTCTTTAGTAAAATTTAAATTTCACCCATTTTCCCAGTGTTCGATTGGGCTGAAATTTCGTAAGTACGTTTCAACTCGTACTTCCTAGTGTCAGATTGAGATGAAATTTTGTACGTACGTTTCTACTCGTACTTCCTAGTGTCAGATTAGGCAAAAATTTTGTAATTACGTTTCAACTCGTACTTCCTACTGTCAGATTGTGATGAAATTTTGTAAGTACGTTTCAACTTCCTAGTGTCAGATTGGGCTGAAATTTTGTAAGTACGTTTCTACTTCCTAGTGTCAGATTGGACTGAAATTTTGTAAGTACATTTCTACTTCCTAGTGTCAGATTGGACTGAAATTTCGTACGTACGTTTCTACTCGTACTTCCTAGTGTCAGATTGGGCTAAAATTTTATAATTACGTTTCTACTCGTACTTTCTAGTGTCAGATTGGGCAAAAATTTTGTAATTACGTTTCAAATCGTACTTCCTACTGTCAGATTGTGATGAAATTTCGTAAGTACGTTTCTACTCGTACTTCCTAGTGTCAGATTGAGATGAAATTTTGTACGTACGTTTCTACTCGTACTTCCTAGTGTCAGATTGGGCTAAAATTTTATAATTACGTTTTAACTCATACTTTCTAGTGTCAGATTGGGCAAAAATTTTGTAATTACGTTTCAACTCGTACTTCCTACTGTCAGATTGTGATGAAATTTTGTAAGTACGTTTCTATTTCCTAGTGTCAGATTGGACTGAAATTTTGTGACTATTTTTAGACTGGATGACAACGCACAGTTTGATTATAAAGGCTCGTTTTAAAAACATGTTTTTTTTTAACCTTACTAGATAGCATTTATTTAAAGATGCTTGAAAGACGCCATTTAAGTGGACGGCATGGTCACGCATCCTAAGCACGACCGCGGCTGAGGTTACTTAAATTTGGCATCACTACCTGAGTGCGTTTAATACTTACATAGGTAATGTTCATATAGGGTAAGTATGTACAAGTTTTAACGCGGAATAAACGTGGAGAAAACGCATAAATTTGCAATGTTAATTACTTATTAAGGGCCATGACCCACATGCAGGTCACGGTTAGGTTTGAATTCATTTGAAGTTAATAAACAGGGGAGCTGTCATCATCAAGTGACAATTATAAGATTGATGAATCGATATAGGCCATTTTGTATACCTAAGCTGTTATTATGATCCGGACTTGGAAAAACGTGGCCTAGTCGTTTAGTTTTAATTTTAAAATAAAATTAAACTCCATCCAGTTGTTGAGTTTTATTTTTAACAAGCTTTTACCCGCGACTTCGTCCGCATTGGGCAGTTTTTTTGGATTGCGTTGTTTTCCCGAAATACCAATTTTATCCAAATATAATTCAAATCTAGGTAATTTTTGAGTGAAAGCGATCAGATTCCCCGGAATAGTAGATTGTATCATGAGGAAGCAAAATAATATTTTTACGGCGAGGGCGCTTTTTTGAATCCAGAGCGAAGTGAGGGAAGCTAGAGTAGAATCCCGAGCGTAGCGAGGGATTCTAAAGTAGAATCCTGAACGAAGCGAGGGATTCAAAGTACGTCGCCCGAGCCAAAAATATATTTGCGTCCACATGATACACTCTACTTTTCATCACCCTCTATGAGAAAATAAAAAGCGGCTCCATCACATTTTTTGCGTCGGTTCTTATACTTTCAGGAGTTAATTCCATATCACTGTCACTTGACGAACTCATTTTTATATAATTTATCAAAACCAAGAACTTGAATGTGAAAATTTATGAAAACGCGGGCCGTAGTTCGCGCGTTTTTTTTTTTTTACTCAGTTGCCAGCGGCGGCGCGGTGGTCGACGGACGTGCCGTCTAACCAGCCAGTCTCTTGCGTTCGGCGGGAAACTCTAAGATGTTCCAAATTCAATAAGTGCGAGCAAAATAATTTTTGGTCGCACTTATTTCAATAAAGAGGACCAAAATCTCATTTCTGCCCGCTGGACAGTCTGTGGCAAAGAGTAGAGTAATAGTACCTATGTCGCTTAGAAGCATCACCTTTGGGCGCACTTAAAGGCGACCAAAATCGTCCTTTTCGAATAGATGGGATGAAAAGTAAATTTTCATCATATTTTCTCCATACGTTGTTTTCCCGCGGTCAAAAGTAACTCATGTCCTTTCTCGGGTATCAAAATATCTCCATACCAAATTTCATGCAAATTGGTTCAGTAGTTTAGGCGAGATTGAGCAACAGACAGACAGACAGAGTTACATTCGCATTTATAATATTAGTATGAATTAATTCCAAATTAAAACACCCAAAGAACCGGCGATAGTTCGGTTGGTATTGAGCTTTAAACGATCACTAGAGAACCTGGCAGACGTTGTCCTACCCGCTGTATTATTATCTTCTTATGCATTCTATTTATTTATTCATTTATTTCGATAACCGCTTGGTGCAGTGGTCCACAGGTCGGACTTCTAAACCAAGGGTCGCGGGTTCGATCCCCGCACAGTACAAGCATAAGTGTGCATGAACATGTGTGTTTGTACTGGTCTGGGTGTTTTCTATGTATAATATGTATTTATTTACAAAAAAAAGTATTTAAGTATGTTTATCCGTTGTCTAGTACCGATAACACAAGCCTCGTAGCTTAATCACAGATTACTAAATAGTTAGGACTAGAGAATTGGTGTGATTGTTGTGAAATATTTATTTATTTTTATTATGGATTTATTTATTTAAGCTTTATTGCACAACAAAACTGTGTTCACAAGGTGGACTTAGCGCTGTAGGGCATTTTCTACCAGTCATATGTTTCAGCTAAGCAGAAATGATAAGTGCGCGGTGCGACAAAAACAAAAGAGGAAACACAAAAATAATAAATAAATAAATAAATAAATATTTCACAACAATCACACCAATTCTCTAGTCCCAAATTAAGCTACGAGGCTTGTGTTATGGGTACTAGACAACGGATAAACATACTTAAATACTTTTTTTTGTAAATAAATACATATTATACATAGAAAACACCCAAAACAGTACAAACACACATGTTCATGCACACATATGCTTGTACTGTGCGGGGATCGAACCCGCGACCCTTGGTTTTAGAAGTCCGACATGTAGACCACTGCACCAATAATACCAATAATATGACACATGAGATTAAAAAAATACAATAAAGTAGTTAGTAATTAGCTTTAAAGATCTATGCATACAGACGTAGGGACAGACACGGGAAGGGACTTTGCTTTGAACTATGTAGAGATTAAGGAATAGCATTATTGTTGACAATTAAATAGGTAACAACATAGTTATTCTGAGGCCATAGACCTGAGTTCAAAGATTTTTGTCCATTGATTGATTCCCTTATCATGTGCTAAGTGTCAGTGTCAATTCTTAAAGTAAAACCTTTAATTTAAACAGCTGTCTCAAAGTCGTTTTACTCGTAGTCGACTTAAGGTTTACCTTCCTGTAAAGAACAATATCCTTAACCCGAAGTTGATGGAATCAGGCGTTACTTCGCGGAAATCCATGATCCATCTAATCAAAAGTTAAATTATTTTATAATTCATACATGCATAATCATCAATTACAAAGTAATGTACCTACTGTCCAGCTATTGAATTAAAACGGTTTTCCTTTCCTAGATTCAATCATTAAGCAGTCATTATTATTATAGCTAGCTTCAGTAAGAGAGGGTGTTGTTATTTGCCATTCAGTGAATGACATACTTGTATTAACCTGTATGCAACATAGTTCATGAAATCAGGCGTTACTTTGCGGAAATCCAAAAATTAAAATGGCTGAAAAAAGGATTATTTTGCTTTAAATTTCCACAAAACGGCGCCTGCGCAGGAACCAAAGTACATCCAGGTAATCACCTGAAACAGATAGAACTGGAAGTCGCAGGACTTACAATAACTACAACTCACAACGTGACACAGAAGATGCACCTGGAATCACAACACTGACACCATCAAAACACTCAATTGAGTGTTTTGTTGGTGTCAGTATCCTCTTCTTCAGCCTTAACCGAAGGTTGTTTGGAAGAGTTAGCTCTTAGCGATAAGACCGCCTTAATTGTGCATCTTTCATTATATGTTTATTTTGTATTATTTTTTGTGGTTTGCAACAAACAAAGTGTTCTATATCTATCTATCTATCTTTCGGAGACACGGACAGAACCCATAAGACGAAGACATCACAAATTGGTCTCGATTCTAAAATCCGGAACTCCTACGGAATTTAGTTCCCTGGTACTTAAAAGTTAAAAGCGATAGTGCCAAGATTAAAAAGGCGGATGGCGCCCCCTCTCGGCACAAAGGGTGAAGCGACTCGAAACTGTAGAGATGTTAGTTGTCCGCACGATAGTTTCGGGTGGACCTACCCTTGACAGGGCCTTCATCAAACGTTCCTACTTCTGCAACTCCTGAGGGACATTGATCTTATTATCCATACTAATATTTTAAATGCGAAAGTAACTCTGTCTGTCTGTGTGTTAGTCAATCACGCCTAAACTACAGAATTAATTTGCATGAAATTTGGTATGGATATATTTTGTTATCCGAGAAAAGACAAAGGCTACTTTTTACCGCGGGAAAATGACACATTCCTATGGGAAAATCCAAGTGAGCCGATCACTTTTACGCCTAAACTACTGCACTGATTTAAATGAAGAAAGGACATAAGTTACTTTCGACCGCGGGAAAACAACGCATTCCTACGGAAAAAAATAATTTCCGGGGAATTTGGCCGCTTTCACTCCTAAATTACCAAAGATTTGAATTACGTATATTTGGATAAAATTGTTGTTTCGGGAAAACAACGCATTCGAAAAAAAACTACCTAATGCGGACGAGGACGCGGGTAAAAGCTAGTAAACCATAAATCAAAGTATTTATTGCAATAGTCTACCTACTAATTAATGTTCTCAGCATTTCGAGTTCCGTTGTTTAGTGACAAGTTAGTATACGCCTCAGAATTTGAACATAGTGCGCTTCCACCAACAAGCTTATAGGTATCACCCCCTAAAATCAAGTGTGGTGATAACGTTCACGTTAACTAAGTTAAGTGATGGTATCTATAAAGTAGTTCTGCATCTAAATAAAAGTTATTATCTGTCATCAGCCTAATAGCCTATATTCGTTCTACCGCTGGGCCCTGAGCCCACCTCAAGCTCAATTATGAGGTGGTACGAGCTATGCTCCACCACGCAGGCTCAAACTTACTGTCAGATGTTATTAGGTCGCCGTTATCAACCGGGATCAACAGCTTAACGTGCATTTCGAAGCACGCAGATGCTTGTAAATAGACGTCACTTTTAAAAAATTAAAAAATAAAATCCATTTATTTCTTTAAGTAGCTAACAACTAGCACTTTTAAACGTCCCAACATATAAATTAACCCTACCACCGCTTCGCAAAAATATAGCCATGTCCACACTAAGCTAACTGTAACAAAAGACGCGTGCGCGCTCAACTGTCTCGGCGCGCACTCGCGGCACAGATTAGCAGGCAGACGCGGCACGCGGCAAAACGTCATCGCGTCATGATGACAGGCCTGTTGACGTCAGTTGACGTATCTGTTACGGTGACACAAATTTTACATAACCAACATTAAATTATCTTAGACTAGCTTCCCGCCAAAGGGTTTGCCCGCGTGGTTTAGAAATCTTAAAATACCAGAGAAATTTGACAATATTAAGCATGTAAACATTCATTTGAATCACTCTTTCTATTTTTTTTTAAATTGCATAAAAATCTGTTAAGAAGTTTTAAAGATTAAATGGCTTTTAACTCCTAATTGGGTTTACTCGTAGGTACTTATAAGAGGAATGGTATCTGAACCCCTAGGATGTATTAATATATATATAAAGCTAATATTATTAAATTAAATGTTTAATATAAATATAAATTAAAGTAAAAGTCAATATTATGTAATATATATATATATATATATACTAGGGAATCCTTTTTTACTGCGTCATACAAAACTTTTATATTACCATATTAGGTTGACGGTGCGCTAGTTGTGCGAGTGAACGTCACGTTACTGAATACTCTACTCCAACTTTGCTGCCAACCTATATGTTTGCTATCAATCTTAATTATTTTTTAAACCTTAAATCAGATTTATTAGTCGCCGCGTTAATACATGCCGTATCTTAGTATTGCTTACTTGCATCGTATGGTAAACTTTCATCAAAACAAATCAAATCAAATTCATTTATTCGTCATCGTAGGTAAACAAGCATAGGTTACAAATAAAATATAGGAACTCCATGATGCGCCATGAATGGCATACGAAATACATTTCTATTAAAGATTAAACACAATTATAAAAAGTCAAACCATCATTTACATGTCAAAGAAAAGCTTAGAGTCATTATCTATACATATAATAAGACTGTAAAAGATCGATTTCTGTACATTGAAGATTTTTATGAAAAATTGTTACAGGGGGTCTTAATTACCGTAATAGAAGCCAAAACAACAATTTTTAAAATTTTTGTCTGTCTGTCTGTCTGTCTGTCTGTCTGTCTGTCTGTCTGTCTGTCTGTCTGTCTGTTTGTCCGGGCTAATCTCAGAATCTACTGGACCGATTTTGACGGGACTTTTTTTATTTGACTCAGTATCACCTGGATAGTAAACTGGGATATAAATAATCACGCCGATGAACTTAGGGGGCAGGCAGGAAATTGAATCTACTAAACCGATTTTAATGGGACTTTTTTTTATTTGACTCAACATTACTTGGAAGGTAAAGAAGGATAGAAATAATATTACATATTGATAAATTCTGCCCCCAAAGGGATAAAATAGGGGTTGCGAATTTGTATGAAGCCCGGTCGCAAAAAACTAACATCCACGCGGACGAAGTCGCGGGCGGCCGCTAGTTAAAACATATAATTCGAATTCATTAATTAGGTATAATTTAAAATTCAATGTCACAAAAATACTCGTCTACATTATAATAAAAAAATTCCACTAGTTGGTTTTTTACTATTAATTTTAGTTTATTTAAATTACATTTCTTTATTTATTCTGGAAGCTTATTGTAAGCCTTTGCGCCCATTTCAGTGACACTGTTACGCATTAGTGCGGTTTTACAGATGTCAGTACAAATCATTTCTTTTCGAGGGCGTAAGTTTGGTCATTTGATGCCTGTTCTTTTTTTTAAACAAATTTAGATAAGAATTTACGAATAAACATAATTCTAGAAAAGCTGTTATGAGGAACCAAATGAGGAAATGTCTGAAAGAGAGGAGATTTAAACATCATACTCATTATAGCTTTCGAGACCATCATCTCTAACTTTACTCGTGGAAAGGTCCTTGTTCCTTTTTTTGCTCTACCGAATCTATGCCAGCTCTCCCGCGTTTTGTTTCACAAAACAAAAAGAGGAGAGAACAGAGGTGAGAGTAATGAATTATCTGTGCTCTTTGACTTTTTACTTTTTTTGAACATGTAAATTGAAAATGTTCTTTTTTTCAATGTGATGCCACTATAAGAAACGCATACTGCGTTTGGTGTAGTTTTTGATAGGTACCGCAGGAGTTTATTTTTTAATTGCGTAGACATTATTATAACACGCAAAGCGATACACGCGACAATTGAATAGTGTACCGACTAAAATATTCACCTTAAAATCATTTATATTGATGATAGTAGTCATTTATTACAGTCAACGCATTGAAATTAGTTCTAAAGACAGCACGAAATTTAATAATAAATAATCACTTGATTTAGAAATTAATGTCAAAATTACGAAAATATTGCATGTCAAAATCATTTAATTTTATAGTTTGACAAAAATGCCCATATTATAATCTTTACCCAAACAATTTTCCCGCCCGCACGCTCTAACGAAACGTCAATTTGAATTAAGAACGTTCCGTTCGTATTTGAAATGACGTTTCCGCTAAGAAGGTACTTTCTTTTTTAATTAACGCCAAACATGGCCAGTGTCAAAAGAATAACAAAACCCTAACCAAAGTGATGCCATATGGCGAAATGGGTCAGTCGTTGTGAGCGATGCACAAGGCACAAGTCACAAAACAAATCTTTTTTTCTCAGAGTTTAACGTTGTTAATTTAGCTAAATAAATGATGACGTGCATTTTATTTGAAAGGTAGATAACTCTTTGGAGAATAAAGAGAGAGATACTTAAAAATAACAGGCTTTTTAGCGAAAAGTTTATTAAAAATTTCATAAGAGATGTGACATTTTTTTTCAGATAGAAGTTTGCAGATTCCTTAATAAAACTCTTTTAGTCGCGTAGCTAGTTCTCTGCAAATAAACACATAAATCACAATCAAAACTGCCACCCATTGATCAAAATCGCTATCAACTTTGATTTGCCATCGATATAACGTGACTTACTGTAATTTTCATGTATTTAAACAAACGATACCTTTTGATCGTGATTCCTGATCACATCCACTGGCCCATGGCACACACAAGTATGCCATGTCACTTAATATATGGCCTCTGTGGACCCCACCATAGGCGGCCTTAAAGGCGGCACCATAGAGGCCATATAATGAAGTAACATGCACGAACACTATCGTAATATATCTATTTGTAACGTCAAAAACTGACAGTCCTCCCTTACTAATTGACAAGTTAACGAAAAGTTTTTTTGACGTGACAACGTCTTATAAATTGGTTTGCCGGGTGACACCTCAAGAAACTGCGTTACGCTGCTCCGCTCACGTTTCGCGCGAGAGAGACAGAGCGAGAGAGAGAGAGAGAGAGATAGGCATACACACCGGTTCATGTTATACGAATGAATATTCACATTAAAATTATTTTACCACTCAGAGTCGTTGTCACGTAAAACTTTCGCGCGTATACCGACTTTACAGGCAACCAATTTTTTGTTTGTGCTGTATTGTAAAGTTTGTCAATGTGCTGTGAATGTTATTTTGTACTTAGGTACCCTATAAATCAAATCAAATTATTAGTATTGTAAATATTCATTAAAAAAAAGCCACTCACGTGTCATTGGCGAAATTAAGTGTCAAATCCGTACGCTAATTTGTTGCCAAAAAAAATAAGAAGAAAAAAAGTAAATTCTACAAACACGTTACGATAGATGTTCGTGCTCACATCACTGCACTGGTCTTTCTCGAAGACGGATTGCAAAATAGGTATGTACCTATCTACCTACCAACTCAAGAAACTCAAATCATGCTCTCACTTTCGTTTCTAAAAACTATTGTCTTCGCACGTGGGAGTCGAGTACCGATTGTATCGGGAAGTCAAATCGATTTATTACGAATCGCATCGACGCCGTCTAATGGGAAGTTTTTTTTTTTAAATTAATTAATGGATGATTCGGGTGCGTTTTTTTAATATCTCTTCTCATTTGAAGCGGCGTTGAGTAATCTTTTAGTGTGATATGATACGCTTTTTTTTTAATTATAACGAAATCATGGGTCTGTTTCATCACTCCATCATTCTTGGAAGTATTGTATTGAAAGTAGTTCGACGTCTTAACCGTTTTCTTTTTTGGACCAATGAAAGAACATCTGGCTTTTTGGTCTGTTGTTAAAAATAATGTACGGACAATTTCAGGCAAATTTTTTACAGTCGCAAGCCCATATAACTTTTTTTTTAAACTACTTGTTATCGTATTAATATTCGTTGGTGGACTGCCTTACATTCGAGAGGTCCTGGGTTTGAATCCCCTGATCGAGCAAAAATTGTTTCTGAGATTTTCTGTCATGAATTTCTCAAAAACAGCTGAGTCGCGAAGTTGGCGGTGTTAAGCCCCGTGCCTCGGTGCGCACATTAATCCGTTGGTCCTGCGCCTGATCTCTTTCCGGTCATGTCGGATTCCTATCTCACCGAACTTTGAGAGTGATGGAACAGTGAGTGGACCTGTGTATTGCGCTCACACTTGTGCACTATACTAATCTCTGTTGAGATTGGCCTCCGTGGTCGAAATCGGTCAGGAGGACTATTATTTCAATATTATTTTTTAGAAAATGACACATGAATGAATAGATCATCAAATCTTCTCAAAACTCTATCTACCTTTAAAAGATAACTGTCAGAGTCATACTAAAACCTCTCTACGATTACAGCCGTTTGTATGAAACTGACAGTAGTACCTATTTAGCACTAGCTTTTACCCGGGACTCGTCCGCGTTAGGTCTTTTGAATGTTTTTTTTTCCCGTAATACCAATTTTAAACAAATATAATTAAAATCTATGGTAATTTAGGAGTGAAAGCGAACAGATTCATCGAAAAGTAAATATTCCCATGGGAATGCGTCATTTTCCCGCATTAAAAAGTAGCCTATGTCCTTTCTCGGGTATCAAAATATCTCCATACCAAATTTCATGCAAATCGGCTCAGTGTTTTAGGCGTGATTAAGTAACACACAGACAGACAGAGTTACTTTCGCATTTTTAATATTAGTGCCTACAGGCTACTTAAACAAAACAGTGTATCAACAAATATACTATAATATCATACAAAAAGTTCAAAAATATTTAATTGAAACAGTCAGACTATACAGGGTGTAAAAAAAACTTAACGAAACCGAATACCACATATTCTACCAATTGTTACGATCATTTTTTTCCTTTACACCATACCTGGGAAGTAAACGGTTACTGAGATATTGATGGTCAAAGTTAGAAAAAAAAAATGATTTTTACAGAAATGACTTCTGTCCGTTATAACTGAACTTTTTTCCAAAGAAACATGATACAAATTTTCACTAGTTCTTTCATAAAAAGCCTCTAAATGGCACACTCCGCAATGAACAGCGCACACTCGACGTGAACCGCGTCGCAGCGGCGTAAAGCAACACGCCTCGCGGTGACTTTTTCGCGTGCGCGTTGTACATTGCGGGTTAGAATTAAATTATTTTTTTTTGATGTCAAAAAATAAAAGTTGTTTCCCAGCCAAAATTTCTTTTTTATACGATTTGGTTTGATGTACTGAACGCGTGGTTGACGGCTTCGTTAAGTTTTTTTTTACACCCTGTAATTTTAATTTGAATAACGCTACCACACAGACAGACAGAGTAACTTTCGCATTTGTAATATTAGTGTGGATTCACTCGAAGGTAGATAGAATATATTGATCGATCAAACGTATTTTGAACGTATTTTGACATTCGTTTTCAAACTTGTCGGTCTAAGAAGTTGTTGTCATTCAAAATCTGGCTAGTAACCGTCACACACTCCATGGCAAGTTAATTGTCCAATTGATGCGCGCGCACGCGAGCCAATTGATGCACAAATTGTCGACAATGGTACGAAATTCGCGGTCACGGTACACTTTTATTGTGTACACGTGAACTTGAGATTGAAGAAAACGTGATGGTGATTAAGACAAGGATACAATAGAGGACAAAATTAAATAGTTTGGCTGAGAAAAAGACTCAAAAACGTCCGGTTGTAGTAGTGGTTTCGCGGCGCTAGGTATTACAATAGGGACTCGGTTTACATGCCGACAAGCAAAAAGGTCTAGATTCACCGACATGCTTAAGTGATTGAATTTCTCCTATAGTGTATCTACCCCTGGATCAGGGTTAAAACAAATAAAAATAAAAATTTATTATTATAAATTCTTTGTACTTAGAAATTATTTACTCTTTTTTAGTTAGCAATAAAAGCATTTTTTTTTGTAAAAGTGTTTTTAACAAATTTTTATTTTTTTTTGTTAATCGATAATGAAAATCTTTTACTAAATTATAGCAGTGTCATCGGTACTTGATACGTTTGCAAAGTTTCAAATTAATCCGATTTCTGGAAGTTGGTGATAATTGAGCTCGTCTTATACCGGCCGAGCTAATAAAAGCTTGTAAAAATTACAAAAAATAGACTACCTTTTAGAACAAATTATTAATTTTAATATTTTTTGTAATTGTGTCAATGCTCATGATCGGTGCCACTATTTTTCAGTGAATACTCATTATAAAGATCGCGTAGTCACACCAAGTTAAAGAGACTGCTAGACCTGTCTTTGATTTTTTCTTTACAGGGTTTTCATCCCTCTTTTGTAGTCAGGAATTAAAAATTAAATTGATTAACGGTATTTTTTATTACGGATTACAGTAACTCTCGCTGATGTCCGAAAAGAAGGTGTCTCTCAACTCTGATTTCAACTAAACATCCCCAGTTTATCAAACACCGCAACGACATCCAAACTCCCGCCATTCCGTTCCCGCCGGAATCCATTTCGGTAGTTTGACGTTTGCGCCAAAATGGCGGCAAATGGAAGGCCGCTAATCTCGTTGCCGAACTTCTGAGTATTAGAGGTCTAGACTCGGTTAGGCTTTGTAAAAGTGCTCTATTTCGGCTGTTGTATTCGCAATTGTGCTTTTAGAAATGTAGACTTCGGTTTGACATAGAAAGAATATGGGATTGTGAAGTTCTAAAGTTCTAGGGCTTTGTATGACTTCCTCAAAACTAAATCTCTCTAATAGAAGACCGTGGAGGCTTTTATTAGGATCAAATGGGTTGACGTTTTCAAACCTATGACCTATTACATCAATAATGTAATGTAACACGAAAACCTCTATGACGGTTTAATTATAAATAAAAATATACAACAACATCACATACATTACTGACTCCGTGGTAAGTAGCTTAAGCACTTGTGTTACACATATCAGAATCAACAGTGGTATTACAAATAAACTTAAATAAATACATATAACACCCAGACCAGTACAAACAGACATGTTCATGCACACAAATATATCTAGAGTGCAGATATCGAACCCTGGACCTCTTGGTTATTAGACAACTTCTTGACATTACACCAAAGTTAATTCAATATCTTTATTTGTTATTTGTTGATGATATACCGTTCTACAGCTCTATGTAGGTTTCCTAATATAATTCGTACTTATCTGCTCATTCCCTAAGAAGACTTCTTCCCTAAGAGATCCCTTGTGATGTAGATACAACTTACCGACAACAATTACATCTTACAACTACATCTATCAAATGACATCATTACAACTCCCCTACATCTCTAAAACTACGACAATAGTCTAACGGTTAGCCATCCTCCTTTAAGAGCGAAATTGTATTATAATTGATATTTCTAATGTTATTTAAATATTTTAACTACCTAAGTTTTTAAGCGAATAGGCAATGTTTGCCTTTCTTAGATTGTTGTGCCCTTGCCGGGCGTCACTGTACTTTGACATTATTTGTAACACCCTTTAGTCATGTGACTTGCAATAAAGATTCTGATTCCGATTCTGATTTACGTGGTACTTATACAGGGTGGCGACGAGAATACGATTGACTTTCTGTCTGTGACGTTTTCACGTCTTAACTACTAAACAGATTTAGATGAAATTTGATACACATACAGAATGTTGTATGAACTGCTTGGGATCATATCCCAAGTTAGCACAAGCTGAGCCACCTCCAATTGCTTTGTCATGTCCAATTGTTTGTTTGTCTCATTGAATGTTCGTTTTGTAAGCAATAAAGATTTATTATTATTATTATTTTAGCTTTACTTTTCTCAAGGCAAGGTATGAGCCTCGTCTTGGTAAATTTATTATTATTATTATTATTATGTTGACGACCATGTATGTCTACCAAATTTCATTTAAATCTGTTCAGTAATTTAGGCGTGACTGCGTAACAAACAAAAATTGAATTGCCGTATTGTGGTGGCCACTCTATATGTATTGTGCTTTCATCTACAAAGAATTCATGAATCTTCATTACATAGGTAGGTAGGTGTTCCAT
The DNA here is from genome assembly GCA_963921415.1 of Pyrausta despicata. Classification (NCBI taxonomy): domain Eukaryota; kingdom Metazoa; phylum Arthropoda; class Insecta; order Lepidoptera; family Crambidae; genus Pyrausta; species Pyrausta despicata. The sequence continues at coordinate 495,113 of OY992871.1, read as the reverse complement.
TGACACGATAACGGTAGCAAAAAGTGGCCATTGACCATCCTCATTATTTTAGTTATAGTTCGAAGCGTGCGCAGTAAAAAAGTTCGGCAAAAAATTTGGGAGCTTTGAACTCAAGTTCAGATCCTTTGTTAGAGATTTTTAGTCACAGGTAATAGAAATAACTTTGGAATCGTTCAAATTAGGAATAAGATATCTGTCAGATTCACACCAAAAGCTGTGAGGTGAGCACGATCAACTATCGTAACGTATTCGTAGCGTTTACCTATCGTTTACGTTATCTTGTCAATTTGTATAAGCAAAATGACAGTTAAATATTGGACGACACGAATACGTTACGATAATGTTCGCGCTCACCCTACTGTCTGCGATAACAGTTCTTTATATGAAACTTTTAGTTACATAATTCGTCGTATGTATGTAATTCAAAGGTAGACAATATTGTCGGCCGGCCGTTGGCGACTGAAGAGATGGGCCTCGGATCATTTTATTTGTAACTCATCGGATCCACAAGTGACTCTCACGCCCTCTGTGCATTCAATCACGCTACGGCACGTCTAATCATGGTACAGTCATGTACAGTGAAGTAAAATACCTATTTTTTTCTAACTAAGGGAGTCAACAGACGAGCGACAGAGAGGCAAATCTGGTGCAATCGAAAAAAGTGGTTCACACATTCGTAAAAATATAGGTTCAGCTGGATTCATAAGAATGCCTCGAGAAAAAAGTACAAATTCACAGAATGTCCTCGATAGCTTGCAAAAAGCAAAGATATTCCATTATCTTTGCAAATAGGAAGACGAAACGGTCCTCCTAAATCACAAGCTATAATGGTCCTCCAGGCCGATTTCGAGTAAGGCGGCCAATCTCAACAGAGATCAGCCAACTACGCAGGAGATATTATAGTGCACAAGTGTGAGCGCAATACACAAGTGCACTCACGGTTCCATCACTCTCAAAGTTCGGTGAGACGGCAATCCGACATGACCGGAGAAAGAAAAACTGTACTAGCTATATACCTTCTAACTAACACGTCTTTAAATGGTCTGACTATTGTCAACAGTCGCTAAGAAGTCCTATATGTCCCGAAATATAATACCATTCTAGGCCGTTACAAAGTCCACTCTATTTGTTAACCGAATTTCATTCAAATTGGTTCAGCGGTTTATTCGTGAAAGCAGAACAAATAGACAAACTAAGTTATTATCGCATGAATTAAATGAATCGCCGAAATGTATAGATACGCGCATAACTTTAGACCGACTGCACCAAATTGGATTGAATGGACTGAATTGGATTCTTTTTTTGTCAATTGCCCTTAGTTTTTTTTTATAATAAAACCTTGTTTCATTATAAATAAAAAAAAATGTTTCTTACTTCTTCTACATTTAAAAAGGTTAGAAATTTAAATGACGATGAAAGTTAAGGGAAAATTCGGAAAACAGCAGGCAGGGTAGAAAATCCAGGAATGTTTTAAATGATGAAACGTTATGGAAAAATTCGGAAAACAGCGGGCAGGACAGCGTCTGCCGGGTCCACTAGTTTCTGATTCTAATATTCGAGATTCGGTAGGTGCATGTGTCACTGATTGTACTTACGAGCGCTCACAATTAATTACGAAGATTTATTACAAAAATCACTAACCGATAAACAAAATTATGATTAGTGAGGGTTGTCCTGTGAATATGTAAAGGTTGTCTGTGAATTTTCTCATTTGTAATGGTAGGAATTGAAATGTTTCGTCACTTTAAGATTGAAACTATCATAAATCATTAAGTAACAAGCGGCTCCCCGCGACTTTCACTGCGTTCAAGTTTGAACAAATGTTAAAGTTTTGGCCTAGTCTACTCGCCGAGATCTTTGAAACAGTACCTCAATCATATTTTCGGGCCCTAGCACCGCGACACAGGCTGGTGGGAAAGGAATGCTCTTACACAAATATTATATAGAGATACGAAAGTAAGTTAGATTGTCGGTCTATTTCGCTTTCGCGGAACACTAGTTTACAATATTATTTGAACTGAATCAAAATGTATTTAACCATAAAATGGCATTACCTAGTACAGACAGCGTCTAAAATATAATAGCACTTTAGAACCATGTTAATGACATTGAAATGATACACTTTTTAATGGTTTATTTCGCGATTTATTTACATTTCATTTTAAACTGACGTTTCGGACCCTTTTCAGCGTCCGTGGTCACAGGTAGACATAGGTGTTAGTTGTCATTACATAGTTTAAAAAAAAATTGTAAACTACCATCACTCGAAAATAATAATAATAATCTTCTTTATTAAAATTAGGGTGTCTTCTAACTAATTGTCTTCTAACTAGTGGTTGGGTCTATCTTATGCATGTTCACACACTGCAGATTTTGCCTTCCGTCTATGTTTTACGTCGGCTATACATATATTCTTATTAATCAAAGAGTATCATTACAATGTATACTGTTCCCGTAAACTGAAGAAACAAATACATGTAATTAACATTCGATTCTCCTTATCAATGTGTTGTAATCTTTAATCTAGTGTTTTGACATAGTGCTAAAATGACACTTTATTTGTAACCCTGACAGTTCCTAAGTACGAAACGACTGCTAACGGTTTCGGCTTTTTATCACGCTTTTATTAGATCGGGGTGTATGCAATTATGCATGTATGAATGTATGTAACGGAATTTTTGAGCTCAATTTCCCCAATTTCCAGAAATTGGATTAATTTGAAACTTTGCACACGTATTGAGCCGATGACAATGCAATAATTTGATAAAAGTTTTCCATTATCCTTATTAACTAAAAAAAATAAAATTAAAAATAGTTTAAAAAACAAGCTTTAATTAGTAACTTAAAAAGAGAAAATAATTTCTGAGTACACGGAATTTATATTACAGTAGAGTAAAGATCGTGAGGTGCTTGGTATAGTATATATGTAGTATGTGAAAATCATCCTTTTTTGCAACTATAAAAAGAGAAGTATGGAAACGTCATAAAGTGAACCCCACGCTTTTTACTCTACTGTAATATAAATTCTTTGTACTCGGAAGTTAATTTCTCTTTTTAGTTACTAATAAAAGCGTGTTTTTGTTAGTTTTTTAAACTATTATTAAAACTGGAATTAGAATGGAAATGAGAAAGAGTGTACGAAAGTTATTATGTGTGAGGTGAGAATAATTTGTGATACTTACTACAGTGATACTCGGAATGATCGATTGAATAAAATGGTGAATGTGCAAGGTGCATCATTAATATTATTCATGTATTATTTATTGGGGTTCCGTTACAACATGACCATGTAATAAAACTTTCTTTTGCTCAAAGCAGTTTGACGACCACTTTGGTGTAATGATCAAGAAGTTGACTATTAACGAAAAGGTCGTGGGTTCGATCCCCGCACTGTACAAACATTTGTGTGAATGAACATGTCTGATTGTACTGTTATAGGTGACATATGTATTTATTTATGTTTATTTGTAATACTACAGGTATTTATTCACCCTATCACGAAAATTAAATGTTGCTGGATTTGAGAATAATCTTATCACTCCGCTCTGAATTTTGTGTCATTTTCATGATTTGCTTTTACCCGCGACTTCGTTCGCGTTGAGGCGTGATTATGTAACAGACAGACAGAATTACTTTCGCATTTATAATATAAGTATGAATTAATAAGATTAGTGCCTACAGGCTACTTAAACTAAACAGTCATCAAATATCATCATACCTACTATAATATCATATATAAACAGTCACACTACAATTTTAATTTGAATTTCGCTGGCACAGCGCGGACGGAACCTGTAAGATAATTTCAGATCGCACTTCACCGATTTGTTTGATTGATAGCTCTCTCATGTTATAAAGCTTCGAATAGTTTTTGAAATTCGAATCATACTAACAGTTGGGAATATCTTAGGTTCCCGTGGCTTTGATTGTATTTTTGTTTTTATTATTGACGTGACAACGTCTTATAAATTGGTTTGCCGGGTGACACTTCAAGAAACTGCGTTACGCTCCGCTCACGTTCCGCGCTCACAATGAGAGCGAGTGAGGCACGCGTCCCTTCGACTCGGGCATGGTTAGCCCGCCTAAGAGCGAGTGAGACAGACATAAAAAGTGAAAGGCACGCGTCCCTTCCACTCGAGCACAGTTAACCCGCCTAAGAGCGAGAGAGATAGAGCGAGAGAGAGAGAGTGAGAGAGATAGGCATACACACCGGTTCATGTTATACGAATGAATATTCACATTAAAATTATTTTACCACTCAAAGTCGTTGTCACGTAAAACTTTCGCCCGTATACCGACTTTACAGGCAACCAATTTTTTTGATTTCCTACGTCATTGGGGTGAGCACGAGCGACTATCGTAACGTATTCGTAGCGTTTACCTATCGTTAAATTGTCAAAACGTATAGGGAAACTGTCAGATTTTGACGTTTGGACGACACGAATACGATAATGTTCATGCTCACCCCACTGATGACACAATTTTGACAGCTTAGCAGTTTTTTGCCGAAAATTTGAATTTCAAAGCATACATAAAAAATCGGAGGCCGTTACGAAGTACAATCTTCGTAATTAGATATATTGTTATGTAATCAATTCTGACCATTCTGACCATAAAAGTGACGTCTATTTACAAGCATCTCCGTGCTTCGGAAGGCACGTTAAGCTGTTGGTCCCGGTTAATATCGATAGATATTAGTCGTTAAGCCTGGTCGGAGGCCCTCGGGCGGCTTACTAACATCTGACAGTAAGGGTCACTTACCTTACGCACACCCAACACCACGAATCCTCACTGAGCCCGCCTGGTAGAGTATTGCTCGCACCACCTCATAGTTGAGGTGAGGCCTGTGCCCAGCAGTGGGACGTGTATAGGCTGATGATGATGTAATCAATTGCGTTAAAACATGGTCAATGTTCATACAGATTGATTGGCTGAAAGAAAAATTCAGTTCAGTGCGACGATCTGTATATTGACGATGTTTTAAAACAATTGATTACTTAACACGTATCTAATAACGAATATTGTACTTCGTAGAGGCCTCTGATATTAGATTTACCCCTTGGGAACCAAAAAAAACAAGTTATCAGCAAAAAACTTGGTAACTTGACTTCAGCTGTCTTAATTTTGTGATATGCCTCTTAAGAGGACAGTCGTCAATAAAATTGACCACTCAAACGATCAAACAAGATGACTTTCTTGTAACCATAAGCTTGGTTACCAAAAAGTAATCTTAAATTTTAGCCCTTACAAATTTAATGAATTTTCTAACTAATAAAGATGCAAAACCAGCTCGAAATTTGTTAACCAAAAGAAATTGTTGCAACGAAATTAAAATGGCGTATGTTAGATGGAAAGTAGGTATGTTTGCGTGAGTAGCGTGTCGTCACGCACTATAAGAATGCGTCGAAGACACGACATTCACAATTTGACTAGATACTTACTAGTAACATACTGGTCTATCTTGACTGCCTCGTTGGTGTGTGGCAAAGTTTCTGCCTTACATCCGAGAGGTCCTGGGTTCGAATCCCAGGTCGAGCCAAAATTGCTTCTGAGATTTTCTGTCATGAATTTCTCAAAAACAGCTCGGAGTCAGGAAGTTGGCGGTGTTACACCCCCGTGCCTCGGAAAGCACGATAAGCCGTTGGTACCGCGCCTGATCTCTCTCCGGTCATGTCGGATTGCCGTCTCACCGAACTTTGAGAGTGATGGTACAGTGAGTGCACCTGTGTTTTGCGCTCACACTTGTGCACTATAATATCTCCTGCGCATTTGGCTGATCTCTGTTGAGATTGTCCGCCGTAGCCGAAATCGGCCAGTAGGACTATTGATTTATTTAATTTACTGTTCTATCTAGCTCTAAGGCTCAGGCCACACCTGCGGTATACTGTCGCCGCGACTCGCGACTGTCAATGATTGATCCGCGGGGCGATAGGTTCACACACCGCAAGGCGCAAGTGCAGCCTGGGCCTTTGACTGCCTCGTTAGTGTTTCCTGAGGCCCGCTCTATAACGAAGTGGCTTACAGCTCAACAGGAGCGTTGCTAATCATTTTTTTGTTAAATTTTTTTGAAATAAGAACGCTCTCAGTGAGCGCAAAGCTGTTGTTACAATAACTACATCTTTTGTACAACTTTTTCCTAGTGTCATTTTATTGTGACATTGTTTGATGACCCAAATAGCAAGATCGTTATCCACTATCTTTGACGATGATGACCCTTGGTGATCAAATCAACATGGAAACCAAATGTTGGGAAGCCTAAATTTTCTAGGTATTGTACTGTTGGTTGTGATAGAAGAAATAATTATTTATTTTTTACTAGAGGACCCGGCAGACGTTGTCCTGCCCGTAGCTTTTATATAAGTTTCTGATCGTTTAAACCTTCCCTGGACTACCACGAATATTTCAAGACTAAAATTATTCAAATCGATTCAGCCATTCTCGAGTTTTAGCGAGACTAACGCACAGCAATTCATTTTTATATATTTAATTTTTTTTTATTCTGTGTTTAAAAGGCGAATACTTATAAGTCTTAGATGTGAGATATTTGAGAGAAAGTCGCGTCCATCGATATGAGATTAATTGGATGCAGTCGTCTTGAAATCTATGAGGGATAGGCCTTCGGTCAGCAGACAGAACGTAAGTCGTAACGTTAAGTCGTTCGTATTGATGACTGATGGTTTCTGTTTTTTTTAAATCAAATTATCCATGGTCTTAATACAAATTATCTCTCTCTTTGTAAGGGTATGTGTACCGGAAGAGAGATATTTACCTCATAGGTACAGTCTTCACTCCGACACAAAAGTATACAATTACTTCTTGGAGTTGTCTCACCAAACCACTTGTAAATTTATTGAGTAATGAAGAAATATTTCATTTTTATTTATTTGGTTATTTATTTATGTTATAGATTGATGGTTTAATGATTGAAATATTTTTTCTGAAATAACTAAAATCTATTTTAATGAATAACATTAAATTTAAACTAGCATTACCCAGGAAAACTAAAAGTACCAGGCGGCCATAGAATGCAGGAGACGAATTTGAAATCACTACATCAATTCTCGCGAAGTGCGCTCACGTGTTGTCACTGTATTTTCAACTCTATTACCAAGAGTTTAGGTTGTTCAAGAAGTTCAATCCGCCGACCGCAGTTTGTGGTGAGCAATAAAGATTAGCACGTCGTCTGCAGTTATAGGTGGCGCCACTTCAGTGCGAATTCACAAGTTTGCCGGTTCCCACTAAATCTGTCTCGAATAAACAACCCTTTTTGCTTAGTTAAGGACTTAGGTCGGGAGAGGTGATGGCCATTTGTTTTTAAATTGGCTGGATTCGAAAAAATTGACATACCTTAAAAATTTAGCTTTAACAACAAACTAAAAAAAACCGGCCAAGTGCGTGTCGGACCACGCATAAAGTAGGGTTCCGTAGTCAATTTTGGCACCGCGCTGTTTTGCATTTCTTGCATCATCATCATCTAAAGTAAAGTATATATTTTTATATTATTTATAATTTCGAAAGTATTCATCGCAGGATACCCGAAACAAATTTAAATAAGAGTTTCCGTGCCTGTTTCTTTACGTGAGAGATTTGAAATTTATAGGGAAAAGGGAAATTTGAAATTTATAATTTAAGGGATTAGAAATTACAGGGACACCGTGTAAACGACTTTGGCGGGCTATAACTCGCAAATAGTAAAGCTGATAAAAAAGTGTTGTATGGAAACCCTATCTTATTTTCATAGTCCTTTTCAACGATTCTCTACACAAGGGGGTGTACTTAAAAAAATAATTCACCCTCCCTTTACATGTATAGGGAGGTACCCTTATAAAGGGGTAATTTTAATTTTTCGTATTTTTAAAAATGAGATCTATATGTGAAGTATCCTAGAACCAAGTTGCATGCAAATCACTTCATAAACGTAGAAGATATTCTGCTGTTGTGACAGACTAGGACGGACTGAACAATCTTATACTTAAGGGTTCCTTGTCGGACTACGGAACCCTAAAAATTTGGTATGGAGATGTTTTGGTACCCGAGAAAGGACATAGGCTACATCTTAACGCGGGAAAATGACGCATCCCCGTGGGAAAATTTACTTTCCGGGGAATCTGATCGCTTTCACTCCTCAATTACCAAATTTAAATTATATTTGGATAAAATTGGTATTAGGGGAAAAAAACGCATTCCAAAAACACTACCTAATGCGGACGAAGTCGCGGGTAAAAGCTAGTATTCTTCGATATAAGAACATCGATCTTGTATATAACGACGATACCTACTGCATACAAGCAGCACGTTAGGGTAAGCGCTGGGGAACCTTATTTTCTTGAAGTAAGAGCGATTTCGCAACAAAAATTGCTCACCTAATGTGTTGTCGCCTGTACATGCATTTCAGCTCAACGTCCCTCGAGTATTAAAATGTCAATCAATCGCCACAGCTTATATTCAGACTATGATGTGCACTCTAGTGGTGGTTTGAGGTGCATATCCTAACAGATATATGGCCTTTAGGCAAAGTTATACTGTGAAATAAAAACACACTCAAAGAAAAGAAATATAATACGCTTTTTACTCTACTGTAATATAAATTCTTTGTACTCAAAAAATATTTTCTCTTTTTTTTTTAGTTAGCATTAAAAGCGTGTTCTTGACGTGACAACGTCTTATAATTCGATGGAGCCGGCTGCACGCACAAAAAAACATGACGCGTGCGGCGTTACCTCGCTCTGAGGCGTTCCATTCAATGTGCAAGCGAGAGCGCGGATCGAGCGACAAAGAGGCAACGTGACAAAGACGTTTTCACGTTCAACTATCGTCAGTAAACCGACTTTACACACAGCCGATTTTTTTTGTTTTTTTACTACCCCCAATAAGGATAATGGAAAACTCTTATCAAAATATTGCATTGTCATCGGTACTTGATACGTGTGCAAAGTTTCAAATTAATGCGATTCCTGGAATTTGGTGAAAATTGAGCTCAAATATTCCGTTACATACACACATACAGCCCGAGCTAATAAAAGCATGTTAAAAACGTACTGAAATTGGTTTGCCGGGTGACACTTCAAGAAACTGCGTTACGCTGCTCCGCTCACGTTCCGCGCTCACAATGAGAGCGAGTGAGAGGCACGCGTCCCTTCGACTCGGGCATGGTTAGCCCGCCTAAGAGCGAGTGAGACAGACATAAAAAGTGAAAGGCACGCGTCCCTTCCACTCGAGCACAGTTAACCCGCGTAAGAGCGAGAGAGACAGAGCGAGAGAGAGAGAGTGAGAGAGATAGGCATACACACCGGTTCATGTTATACGAATTAATATTCACATTAAAATTATTTTACCACTCAAAGTCGTTGTCACGTAAAACTTTCGCCCGTATACCGACTTTACAGGCAACCAATTTTTTTTCTTAAATTAAAAAACTAAAAAAACACGCTTTTATTGCTAACTAAAAAAGAGAAAATAATTTCTGAGTACACGGAATTTATATTACAGTAGAGTAAAAAGCGTGGGGTGCTTCGTATAGTAGTATGTGAAAATCATCGTATTATTGGCACGTATAAAAGTATGAAAACGTCATAAAGTGCACCCCACGCTTTTTACTCTACTGTAATATAAATTCCGTGTACTCAGAAATTATTTTCTCTTTTTTAGTTAGCAATAAAAGCGTGTTTTTTTAGTTTTTTAAACTATTATTTTTTGAATCGAATTCGAACAGTTACAATAAAATTTCAAGATGGCCGTTTTCATGCATATTGTAAGAAGACTTCAAGGTAGATAGTAAAGTAATTTTAAAAACTTCAATAAGATCGATTGTTTGATATAATTATGATGGATGATACCTACACAATATGACGACCGCTTGGTGCAGTAGTCCACATGTCGGACTTCTAAAACCAAGGGTCGCGGGTTCGATCCCCGCACAGTACACCCATAAGTGTGCATGAACATGTGTGTTTGTACTGGTCTGGGTGTTTTCTATGTATTATATGTATTTATTTACAAAAAAAAAGTATTTAAGTATGTTTATCCGTTATCTAGTACCCATAACACAAGATTCGTAGCTTAATTTGGGACTAGAGAATTGGTGTAATTGTTGTGAAATATTAAAAAAAAAAAACTTATTTGATTTATAATTGATTAAAAAATTTGCAAAAAGTACACCGATAGAGTGTGAATGATGACGTCACAAATTATTGCCATTTAACAAAATCTATGGGAGGGTTCATAAAAAGTTTTTACTTCAAAGATTGTCTTCAAATGACTTACATAAAGACTTTCTCTGTAGTAGGTATGTATTAGTCACTTTTAAAAACTTATTCATCATCAGAAAACGGGTAGCGGGTAACGCCTTTACCATGTCAAAAAAATTAAAACTAAATAAGCCGTCAACGTTACATAATAAATTCACAATTTATTGATATTGGAGACCATTTCAATGTTGCATCACTACAGTTAATTTGGTATTTGTTTTGACCGGAAGTTGTGATTATCTCCTTCTCTATATATATAAAATTCTCGTGTCACAATGTTTGTTCCCATACTCCTCCGAAACGGCTTGACCGATTCTAATGAAATTTTGTGAGCATATTCAGTAGGTCTGAGAATCGGCTAACATCTATTTTTCATACCCCTTAGTGATAAGGGTTGTCCACAATAAATTATATGGCAAAACAACGTTTGCCGGGTCAGCTAGTAATATTATAAATGCCAAAGTAACTCTGTTTGTCTGTCTGTCTGTTACTCAATCACGCCTAAATTAGATATGGAGATATTTTGATACCCGAGAAAGGACATAGGCTACTTTTTACCGCGGGAAAGTAACGCATTTCCATGAGACAATTCAAGTGGGCCGATCGATTTTACGCCAAAACTACTGAACAGATTTAAATGAAATTTAGTAAGGAGATAGTTTGAGACTTAAGAAAGGACATGAGTTACTTTTGCCCGCGGGTAAAAAACGCATTCCAAAAATACTACCAAATGCGGACGCAGTCGCGGGTAAAAGCTAGTTGAAAATATAACAACCACACCTTTCGACTAGCACTTTATTATGACGACCGCTTGGTGCAGTGGTCCGCATGTCGGACTTCTAAACCAAGGGTCGCGGGTTCGATTCCCGCACAGTACAAGCATAAGTGTGCATGAACATGTGTGTTTGTAGTGGTCTGGGTGTTTTCTATTTATAATATGTATTTATTTACAAAAAAAACCGGTCAAGTGCGAGTTGGACTCGCGCACCGAGGGTTCCGTACAAACCTGTAGATAAGGAGTAGTGACTTTGAAATTTTCAAAATTGTCAAAAAATATTTTTCAAAAATATTTTTTTTATATGATGAAACTGAAAATTTACGGTTTTCGTAATTTTTCCTATATCTGTACTATAAGACGTGACTTCGTACTAAATTTCAAGATTCTAAGTTTACGGGAAGTACCCTGTAGGTTTTGATTCCCGTGCGAGTTTCGAAAATTTGCGGAAATTTGCGGCCTAAATGGCTGTATCTTTTGATTGCGTTGGCTTAGAAGGTTGATTTTTCTACAGCTTCCAGGGACAGTAGACCTAAGTATCATATAGAAATTTCAGTTTGATACCTCTACGCGTTCCTGAGAAAAACGGTCTTGACAGACGGACGGACGGACAGACGGACAACAAAGTGATCTTATAAGGGTTCCGTTTTTTTCTTTTGAGGTACGGAACCCTAAAAAGTATTTAAGTATGTATATCAGTTATCTAGTACCCATAACACAAGCCTCGTAGCTTACTTTAGGACTAGAGAATTGGTGTGATTGTTGTGAAATATTTATTATTATTATTATCATAATCATTTATTCCTTCATAAACATAGGTACATACAGAGGTTGTGGGTTGTTTAAATGCGAACTCTATGTTTCACCTTTTCAGGTATATGAAGTATTTACATTTTAACAATAGTATTTGTATTTCTCATGTTATAAATGTGTCTATAATACCTACGTGTTTTACGTTATAAATACATAAGGTTTTTTGAAACAACACAATTTTTTTTAAATATTTATTCGTAAATAAATAAATGAATGACGACATCATCACATACATAGATTTCTAAAGTGAGTAGCTTAGGCACAGTTAAAAAAAACTTATTTCAGACCAATTACGTCCATTTGTTAGTAACAATATAATATGTACTTAAAAACTATGTTACTAAGGTAAACTTAGTACGAATAAATACAGGGTGTCCAGGAATTAATGGATAACCCTTTAACTGCGGGTAGCTTGCCCTACTGGTAAAAAAATTATGACCTTAGTAAAAGTGTCACGGTTTTCAAAATATCGCCCAGAGACAATTGTATGAAAGTGAGAAAATTTTTCACAATCTTTTTTTTGTATTTTTTTTTTCTTATTCACAGGCACTGAAATAATGTACTCATTTTATGCGCCAGCTATTTAGATGTATTTAAAAAAAACAGAACTCAAAAACGTTGCAATGGGAGATTTTTTTTCATATTTTGAAATCGGGTAGGGCATCGGTCTAGCTACCCGCAGTTAAAGGGTTATCCATTAATTCCTGGACACCCTGTATATCAAAAAATACAATGGTATAGGAATCGGAAGCAACGCAAGGGTGTCCAGCACGTCACGGTAAGGGAGCGTTCAAGTATTACGTAACGCATTATATGAAGATTTTTGACCCCCCCTCCCTCCCTTGTAACGCACCGTAACGTTTTTCTGTACTCCCCCTCCCCCTCTCTAAACGTTACGTAACACTCAAGTGACCATTTTTACCCCAAAGTTGCAAAAAGTTAAGTTATAGTTTTTAACCTTGATAAACTTTCAAAAACGAAAAGGTTGCAACTTGCAACAAAGTAAAATTGACGACCAGAATATACAATCGAGGGATTCCCCGTAAAACGTATATGGGTTGCCAACTTGGGAGTTTTAATTCCCTAATTTTTTGTTTAAGAAAAACAATGTTACGTAACGTGTTGTAAGAAAGACCCCCTCCCGCCCTTGTAACGCATCGTTACGTTTCACGAGACCCCCCCTCCCCCCAAATTGCGTTACGTAATACTTGAACGCTCCCTAAACACTACGGTACTTATGCAGTTGTGTTACAGGCGATTTTGCAACATCAATGGGTAGCCTGATCTGCTGGCTATTGCCACAAGCACCCAAACCCGTGACAATTTATTTTTAAGTACCAAATAAATAACATTGTCAATCGGTACTGGCATGCCGCACTTATTCACACCCAATTAAATATGGCAATAGCAAGGGTCCCGCGTAGGGTTGCCACCCGTACTTTATACTAAAGTATTGTACGTTATTTTAGCCATTTGTACTCTATACTTTATGAAAACAATAAAGTACACGAAAATACTTTATTTCGCATGATTTGGTTTCTTTGTGATTTTGAAGTTGAAATTTAGTCGTAAATATTAATATATTCATACGTATAACTATTTGTTGAATATGCTTTTGAATATAATATTAAAGAAAAATAAATTGTACTTTATTTTGATACTATGTACTTTTTTTTCGTATCTATAATAACCAATGTACTTTATTTGCAAACAAAAAGGTGGCAACCCTAGTCCCGCGATGCATTTTGTGCAGCGAGTATCTATCTTATGTCAGCCCTGTAGAATAGGCTTGTATCCACTCCCAAAGAAATATAAAAAAAATGATTTTATGTAAAATACTTTACAAGTTAAGAATCCATTGATAATTTTCTGCAGTTCGTAATATTTGATTTTTATTGGACATAGAGGTGCTTGTGGCGCAGTGGTTGCAGCGCTTTGGTAGTGATACCAAAAGTTAAGCAACCTACGGCGCGGTCATGTTTGGGATGGGTGACCATTCTGACCATTTACTTGAGTGACGTCTATTTACAAGCATCTCCGTGCTTCGAAAGGCACGTTAAGCTGTTGGTCCCGGTTAATATCGATAGATATTAGTCGTTAAGCCTAGTCCGAGGACCTCGGGTGGCTTAATAACATCTGACAGTAAGGTTGATCATTTACCTTACACACACCCCTCCACGAATCTGCACTAAGCCCGCGTGGTGGAGTATGGCTCGGACCACCTCATAGTTGAGGTGAGGCCTGTGCCCAGCAGTGGGACTTATATAGGCTGATGAGAGTAGGAGAGTATTGAACTTAAATCTTTAAATGGTCACTCAGTCGGCATTGCACGCGATGACATCATAGTGTGTAATGCCCATTAAAGCTCAATGTAGAAAAGCGTTTTGACAGTTGATTAAAAGTACCTACGTCAACGACTGGTGGTGTTAACTACCCTATCGGGTTCAGTGTTAAGCCGACTCCACACATTGGGCGAACATTTGGGCCGAAAACTAGCGCTATTGGCCATAAAAGAAAAGCACCGATCTTTTATATTCGACCGAATCTTTTATAAAATATCTGCCAACAATCCACTAATCGCCGTGTAAGCCAATGCTTTTTTACGGTTACGTACCTCAAAAGAGAAAAACGGAACCCTTATAATATCACTTTGTTGTCCGTCCGTCCGTCTGTCAAGACCGTTTTTCTCAGGAACGCGTGGAGGTATCAAACTGAAATTTATATATGATACTTAGGTCTACTGTCATTGGAAGCTGTAGAAAAATCAACCTTTTAAGCCAAGGCAATCAAAAGATACAGCCATTTAGGCCGCAAATTTCCGCAAATTTTCGAAACTCGCACGGGAATCAAAACCTACAGGGTAGGTACTTCCCGTAAACTTAGAATCTTGAAATTTGGTACGAAGTCACGTCTTATAGTACAGATATAGGAAAAATTACGAAAACCGTAAATTTTCAGTTTCATCACATAAAAAAAAAATTGAAAAATATTTTTAACAATTATGAAAATTTCAAAGTTACTATTCCTTATCTACAGGTTTGTACGGAACCCTCGGTGCGCGAGTCCAACTCGCACTTGACCGGTTTTTTTGGTTCACATGTTGGATGATAAATGTTTTTGGGCCAACCTTGACGCCATAGAGTGGATCCGAGTATGACTTATTATGAGTTATGATAAAGAGTGCATTTTTTTTTAAATCAAAACTTTTTTTTTCGAAAAATACTATGGAAGTTTATTGGTAACTTTCTGAAGTGTTCGGGTGATTAAAAAGCCTTGCTTACTCTCAAGTTGTAAACAGACAGATTTGTCAATTAAAATGACACTTACACCCAATTAGATATAGTAAGGGTGCCGCAATGCATTTTGTGCAGCATGTATCGATGACCCTATGGAATAGGGATGGGACGACCGGTGTTATGCGAGAGGGCGCCAAGATTTTTGAAATACGCTTTTATAAGCTCGGGCTGTATGTATGTATGTAACGGAATCTTTGAGCTCAATTTTCACCAACTTCCAGATATCGGATTAATTTGAAACTTTGCACACGTTTCAAGTACCGATGCAATGATAGAAGAGTAAAAGCCTGCCACAGCATTTGGTACCTTCCTTAAGTGGTTGGGTAATTTTAAAAGCTCGCTTACTTTCAAGTTGTTAGCTTTGCTTTGTCGTAATAACACTTTTCATACCAAATTAATAAATTCTGCACCCGTGTGTAACTGTAATTTTCTGGAAGTTTGGTTTTAATTTGTTATGAAAATCGTTAGGAAGCTTGTTATGCTTAAAAGAGCACCGAACTTTTTTTTTTACTTTAACCACCGCATATAAATCCCATTCCATTTTTCTCTTGATTTATTTTGCATGACACCACCCACCCTCCCTGATCACAAAGTCACCCCAAACAAAGTTGAAACTAATAGATACATTCAGTTAACATGAAATGGATACATGTTATTGTCGTTTAATCTTATTATTTTTGTGTCGTATTACTTACTCGTCGAGTTATTACAACTAACAGGGGTTCAACATGGTGTTTTTTTTAAATAATAAAAAAACTAGTAAAACCACTTTACATCATCACCTCATACATAGTACTGTGGCGACCTCTACCGTTCGCCATCACAAGCGCGTGCCTAACGGTGGTAAGCACGACACGAGCGTTGATACGGCTCCATAGGCTAGATGGCGCTGTTAGCCTAGTACCGCACATGAATCGCGGCATATAAGATTTAGATCCAGAATAATATTTATTTTATTTTCTTTTCTTTATTCAGGAAAATAAACAGCTGTGTTATATAGATAAACAAATCCAGATGATGTCTATCGTACCTTGGTCCCCGATCATAACACCCGGTCGGTAGGAAGCGCTTCTCTTTAGCTTCATAACTCTAAATCTGTTGCGCCAAAGTACGGAGCAAATTCACTATCCGCGTTTGCATGTTTGTATGCTTAGAATTTTAAAAATGCTAAATTAATTTTGATGCATTTTTTAAAATAGATAGAGTGATTCAAGATGGGGGTTCATATGTATAAAACATGCTTAATATATTAGCGCGAGAAACTAGCTACTAACTAGTTAAAATTATAAGAGGCTCTTAAGGTCGGATAAAATAAAAAAATTGGTTGCCTGTAAAGTCGGTATACGGGCGAAAGTTTTACATGACAACGACTTTGAGTGGTAAAATAATTTTAATGTGAATATTCATTCGTATAACGGTGTGTATGCCTATCTCTCTCACTCTCTCTCTCTCGCTCTGTCTCTCTCGCTCTTAGGCGGGTTAACTGCGCTCGAGTCGAAGGGACGCGTGCCTCTCACTCGCTCTCATTGTGAGCGCGGAACGTGAGCGGAGCAGCGTAACGCAGTTTCTTGAAGTGTCACCCGGCAAACCAATTTATAAGACGTTGTCACGTCAAAAATTGAAAGTACTGTGTCCAAACAATTTTTTTTGGTTTCTTAGCAGTTCGCATATAATCCCTAATAGGCTTTTATTAATGTAAACCTTTTGTGAGAAATTCTCTAAATCTATGCTCCACAAGCACAAAAAATACCAACTTCCATAACTAGCTCTCAGACAGACTGATCTGTACAACAAACACTCGCAACCCCATTCTGGTTAAGTAAGACTTAAGTCTTTACAAGTCTTTTTTACCTACTTTATTCACCCTTTTCCAAAAACATACAAGTAAAGATCAGTTAGCTCGCGACTTCGCCTTACGCGCAAATGCAGCGCTGCTAGTCATATATCGGAGTCGTTATGATTTCGATCCGAACATTTAGACATCGTGTGGGCACACTTGGGTATCGTGCAATGAGAATACGTTTGAACAATACAAAATCTAGCACTTTTAGTAATTAGGTTAGGCACTAAGCGAAACGTAGGACAGTTCCGTGACAACTACTTCACTCCGTTGCGTCTCGATCCAAACTGAGCTCGGTCGAATTCGCCATTGACATCACGACTCTGTCGAAGCCCACCCTAAGTGTAGTTGCTCGAAGTACACCGCTAGGGGGCGCGCTTGCGTTCTGATCAGTGTCCATACTAATGACATATATTTCAAAGTCATATGTTTAAAACCTGTACCTGCAAACTAATTTTATTTATATTTTGTTACAGGCACCAGCTGAAACTCCGCCAACTGACAGACGGACGCCATTTTGTCCAAGTAATTTACGCGCCAAACGGCGAAATTCAAGACTGCGAGTATGTAACGCAAGGGAAGTCAGCGAGAAACTTCCTGAAAACATTGAGGAAAGAATTAAAACTGGCCTTAGATGAGGAAGGTTACAGAGTATCAGAGAAACGAAAAATATTCGAAGATGAAAAGTTCTATCGCCACTTTGGCAATATGTCATTAAGAATACTGAGAAAAGGCGAAAAACTGCCGACAGATGTCGCTACTTGGTTCAATTATGACAGATTAAAAGCAGAATGCTTACAGAGGCATCAAGAGTTGGCTCACATGATGGAAAATAGGAACAAAATCTCAGAGAATTCTTTAGCTAGGTAATTTGATTCTCAAAATTTACATACAGCGTGTTGGATTTGGTCTTTTAAAAACAAAAAAATATATAATCTTGGATGGGACGCTCGCTACTTTCTCATTTAAAAATAGTAAATGCATTTAAGGAACACACAGTTTCAATAAACCCTTAGTCAAATACAACAAACTCTCTGGTTTGGTGCAATATACCGTGCTTATTTCACCAAACCGTGCTGTTTGCACTCCATTTTTTTAAATTTATCTTTACTTATAAAGACCAAATTCAAGACAATTTTGTATATCTGCACCATCATCTGTACAATTTCCAGATCTACCCTGGTTTCTTTCCAATCACAGTCGCCGATGTAATGACCTCTTTCGCACACTAATCGTCTATCTCTCTCGTTCGATTTTAAGTCCGTTAATTCAAAAATATAAACAGTTTCTCTTAAAATTAAGGTAATAATATTTTATAGCCAGTGCGCACGCAACGATATTTTTTTACGTACCACCTTTACCAAAAATGAATTGCTGTTCGCCAAAACTCGAGAACGGCTGACTCGATATAAATTAATTTAGTCTTAAAATATTCGTGGAAGTCTAGGAAAGGTTATAAGAAAAGAAAATTAAAAAAAAGCAACGGGCAGGACCACGTCTGCCGGATCCGCTAATGAATAAATAATTACCGAATGTGTACATTTTAACGCTAAAAACGTCTACATATTGGTAACGGTAAACGGAAAACTATTTTGATGTTATTTTTAAACACTGCATTTGTTCGTTTGCATCATTGTTTCATCGTCGTTCTATCAATGAATTGGATAAAATTATTATTAACGGTAAAAACGCGTTTTCAAATGATTTAATTATTGACGTTCTTTCATTCATAATTCAAAACAATCCATTATAATAATCACCATAGCCCAAGCTAACGCTTAATTTGTGATAAGGTTATTGGTGTGTTCGTTGTAATAATGTAGTTTGATTCGCGTTACTTTTTTAACATTAAATTAGCATACGACGCTATGCAAACTTCTTTCCTAACTCGCGACACCATCTCAACCACCATAAATTTTTACACATGAAACAAACAAACTGCGCTAAATTAAACGAGTATGATCATTTTCCTATCCGTGATGTCCGAAGCTTTCAAATTGATAATGCTGTATTTCAAATTCTTATCCCTTTCACATTCATTGCTTCTCAATATTAATCAATTCTTTTTGGATGTTTATTTTAAAACTTCATATATCATGCTGCATTCACGCATAACGCTGACCTTCACCTCATTTTTTTCATCCATTTTTAAATATTTTTTTTTTTATCCAGCCAGTAATTTTACTAACCGAAACAAATGAAAACAGGTCAAAGCGGTCTTTCCGCGAAAATTTCATACTCCCCGGGACGAAATGGTGCGGCGCCGGCCAGCTGGCCGAAAGTTACGGCGAACTAGGGGACCATCATAGGGACGAGGACCGCTGCTGTAGGTCCCACGATAACTGTAGGCGAAACATCGGCCCTTTCAAGAGGAGGTTCGGCTATTTCAACTTTAGGCCGTACACGGTGTCCCATTGCCGGTGCGATAGGAGGTTTGTTTTGTTTTTATTTTCACGTTTGAATTTGGAAGATTTTCCTTTTTTTTGTGTTTGGAGCAGCTTGGGTTGGAATTTAGTTTTAATTCTGGTCTAGCACAAGAATGCAAGAACTGTTCAATCACACTTATGCACTTATTTATCACCGTTTTAATATTATCAGTCACACACAAGTTTCGTTGGTATAGTCATGACTGTAGATCAGATAGTGATTACCACATAAAGATCACAACAGCTGGCAGTGCCTTCAACACATTTAAGTATTAACGTCTATTAAATATTTAATTTGCTTGACCATAGACAATATTTTTTTCCAACGAGAATTAATCATTGCTGTGGGAGATTGACTGGCACTGTCTACTTAACTGTCATTTCCACAAATAAATAAATGAATTTAATCAAAAAGCGTACAATAAATAAAAAAAAATAAAAAAATAACCTTTATTCTATTCTCGTTGAGTCATATCTAGAAATTACTTTTGAAAGGTAACAGTAAATTGATTTAGCATTTTGTACTTGTAAAAAGTGTGTGGTATAGAATCTAACTGCAAAACTGGTAAACATTTTCTAATCTTAACTGTACATAATACTGACTCAAGCATTGCTGCCTGGACGAATTTTTAAGAAGTTACATGTATTGGGAGGTAATGTCGAAAAGTGAACACTGTTTTATAGAAAAAAAAAACGTCACACGGAAGACTGGAATTGGGAAACCTTATTAGGCTTTAAGTGAATAACACTTTTTTGTCTATAGTTTTTTTGTGTTACAATTTTGCTTAAAATTCAATGTTTTGGTGGGTGATTTCTGTGTGATTTTTCTGGTGGAGGTGAACCTAGATTTTAGATAGATCTAGAATAGTTTTTAATGTCGAGTCCTGAATAAAGTTAAACTCGTGATTCAGGTACATACCTTAAAAAAATAACTTATCAAATTAAAAAAAAAACAATTCGGGTTGTGACGTATCAAGTTTATTTTAAACTAGGGGCCAATGTTTGTGATAGTTCGAGTATTTTTACAAATAGTCATGGGTGTTAATTTATGAATAAAAATATTTCTTTCTTTTATCCTCGTCACCTACCACTCGTCACCTACCCACCATAAGCTAGCGCTTAGTTTGGGGCTAGGTTATTGGTTTGTTCGTTGAAAATATTAAAAAAAAACACATTTTGAAAAGAATTTCATAAAAAAAACTTTTAAGGAAATAAGTTAGTGTCTTAAAAATTCTGTAAAGTATGAAATTCATGTTTCCAGGTCTTACCTAGTTTTCCTTATGCATTTGCGGTTGATGTTAATATACTTAAATATTTAAAACCCATTTAGTATAAAATCCAATTTAAATATAAAATGGAATTCTATGATTTTGTTACAATAAATGATGGGACAAAATGAAAATTCAGTTAAATGCGTCGGTCTGTACATTTTTAAATATTATTATTACGTAATAGATTTCTTAATATCTAGGTATGTATATAACAAAATTCCCACTACGGGTACATAGCGGCCTCCTATTTTGGATTTAGAATATCCTTTGAAATCCAAGATTTCGGCAAAAACTGCTTACCTGACAAAATTTGGAGATATATGGCTCTTAATGCATTCTGTAAAGTTAGTAGCTACAGTTTACTGTTCTCTGTATTATTTTCCATAAAAAGAAAAGAACAAAAAAGGTTTTTAGGTAAACTAATTATAATAAACGTAATATTAACAACATTCCTCGTAAACCATAAAAGATATCGAGGATCTTTAAAGAGGTCCTATATCATAGCGTTTATGGCTCATTTAGACTCTTTAGTATAACGATTATACATGTTTTAGATCTTGAGATGTTACGAGTTAAGAGGTTTTAAGGGTTAACACTGACCACTTACCGCGACTGCGCGTGCGCACGTGTTAAATGAACAAGCACGTACGGTTTTATACATATATTTTCATTCAAAAACTTTAATCACTGCGAATACTAACTGTTTAAGATTTTGCTTTACTTTCTCGTATATTAATGCGTTTGTGTTTTCAAAAATAGCATAATTTTGTCGAAAATGGACAGGGTGAACTAAGTGGTTATTTTCCCGCAGTTTATTTAATTATTTCTATTATATCTTTAATATGTTGTTAAATAGATTCGTAGGGTTTCGTACCTCAAAACAAAAAAACGGAACCCTTATAAGATCACTTTGTTGTCCGTCCGTCCGTCCGTCTGTCAAGATCGTTTTTCTCAGGAACGCGTGGAGGTATCAAACTGAAATTTCTATATGATACTTAGGTCTACTGTCCCTGGAAGCTGTAGAACGTTCTAAGCCAACGCAATCAAAAGATACAGCCATTTAGGCCGCAAATTTTCGAAACTCCCACGGGAATCAAAACCTACAGGGTACTTCCCGTAAACTTAGAATCTTGAAATTTAGTACGAAGTCACGTCTTATAGTAAAGATATGGGAAAAAATTACGAAAACCGTAAATTTACAGTTTCATCATATAAAAAAATTTTTTTTTTTAAAATTTTTTTGACAATTTTGAAAGTATCAAAGTTACTACTCCTTATCTCATGAACGCGTTGAGATATTAAATTAAAATTTATATTAAATACTTAAGTCTATAATACCCGTGATGGGTGAACTTTTACTTATATGCCTATATAGGTTTGTACGGCACCCTCGGTGCGCGAGTCCTCGACCGGTGACTCGCACTTGACCGGTTTTATTGCTTATCATGAAAATTTACCGATAAGTTATTGAATTGGGCTAAATAACATACCAAGCAGAAATAGCAGGCTTACTTGACGATATACGTACAATACAGGGTGTAAAATGGTGATTGACGACGACCTTGCATTATTTGGCTCCTACTCTTTTCACACCTTGTATAAAGTAAAAAAACGCAAGTAATTTAATTGTGAATATTCTCACAGAGTATTCCTAGCAGAAGAATAAGTAGAATTACACCATATTTTAAACTTTACTGCTTCCTTCGGGTGAAATTCCTCATACTCAAATACTTAATTAAGTTGCGTACTAAGATATTCCCTACAGTAAAACTATAAAACTGTGATCTATGGATCATTGACGGCAGTCATCTATCCGACTTTATGGCACTCTATGATGAATTTATGTCTATGTATGTGTTTACGATAAGTACAGTATTGTTGTAAAGTCTGTTGGTGGTCTCTTCTTAAGCAATTTTAAGAATTAGAGCTAAATAAGTACTTATCGAAGATTGGGAGTAACTGCCTGGGGTCCTATACTAAATATTTCAGATAAATTTCATAGTCGATAAAAAAAATCGCTATCGACTTCGTTTGTTAAATGCATTAAACAGAAGTCGCTACATGACGTGAGCGAAGGCGAAACTTAAGCCTCGACCGTGTTACTTTGTTTGGGGGCACTGATATATAGATGTAAATGCCGAATTATTTGAATTAACGGACTTATGAAAGAAGTGCTTAATTCTGACAGCAACAAACAAACGTAAATTCATACACGCCCTTCGCCAAGGGCAAGGTACTATTAGAAAAAAAACGACGGAGGTCATCACATCGCGCCACTCTGGCCGCAAAAAAAAGTAAAAAGCCAAATCTCAACAGACCGAAACGCGATGCAATGGAACTCCTCCGAGTGCCCGGAACGAAATGGTGTGGCAAAGGATTTTCTGCCACACGGTACTCCCAACTTGGGGGGTATACGCGGACTGACAGATGCTGCAGGGTCCACGACTTGAGGTGTCCGTTTTGGATCGGCGGGATGGAGAAAAAGTACGGATTGTACAACTGGCGCCTAAATACTTTGATGCACTGTCGGTGCGACGAAAGGTAAGGCTGCATGGGTGTTGATGTCTTTGTATTTGTTTCTTTTTGTGTGTGACGTTGACTTTTTTGTTCTTCTGCTTGCCTCTGTCAAATCTGACAAAGGCTTTGGTTATACAGCATTTCAAACAATCTCATGTCAATGTTTATTTATAAGTTTTATCTAAAACATCATAAAAGCCTAATCAACCTCTCATTTGCTGCGTTCACACCATTTTTTTCCGTAATCAAAGATCGGGTTGTCCCAAAATACAGTCGCATTATATTAATAGAGTCATTTCTTAGGGCGGGGCAAAAAACATAAAATAAATGGGTTATAAATGAAATAAACAGAAATAAAACGAGTATCACCTCCGTGGCTGTCGTCGTGATAAGATTTGTTCGGACAGAAGTGGGATGGAGTCGCTACAATCTAATATTAATTTCTTCTTAAATTTAGTAAACACTAAGCTTGATGATTCTGCAAACTTCCACAGAGGCTTTGCTAGACTTAGCAAGTCTTTCGTATTAAAACTTCAAATGTTATACACTAACTAACCTACACGATAACACCCTCATAAACCTGACGACGCTTTGTTTACTGTCGTTTTGAAAGTTATTACTGCTTCCCATTTAGGTATAAGCAAGATCGTCTATTTACAATACAATCTCTGACAATGATCGTTGATAAAAGGCAGCGTTTGTCTTCAAATTATGAATCAAACAAGTAGTCGTGCCTATTTGCTAAAATACTCAGTAGGTTGCGCATAGTAGCACAGTAAGAAAGGGAATGAAAATGTGAGAATATTCGGTTTCAATAATAAAAAATAGCGAGAAACAGTAATTAAAAATGGCAAAGATACATTTTCAAATATTCAACAGATAAAAAAAAGGATTTAAGTATGTTTATCCGTTGTCTAGTAACCATAACACAAGCCTCGTAGCTTAATATGGGACTAGAGAATTGGTGTGATTGTTGTCAAATATTTATATTATTATATTATATTATAAAAGATCACTGCGACTCCACGCCTTTCGTTCCAAGTTACAATTATATAAAAAAAGCTATCCGATTGTATCTGGCGTGCCTTCTAATTGGTGGTCGTAAATTAAAAGCCGACGGTCCGTCTTGTGTACCGAGACATGTGAACCAGGGAGTATTTCATTAACTATGTCCTGAACTCCTGATGAAAATTTTGAATAATTACGCACTGGCGAAAGCGTTTTTATGGTATTTTTTAAAGTATTTAAAAAAATGATTTTTTTACTTCTATTTTTTTAAATAAAATATAAATATGTTAAACTCTATGTTTTGTTTGAGTCACGCACCCGTCCATATTTGCTTATCAAACTTTAATGTTCCATTCATAGATACAAAATTTACTTAATTTACGAAAGTTACAGCTTTTAGCCCATGAAAATGTCATTCATCATGGGATCACGGCCAATTATATAAAAAGTCAGAAGGATAATAAAAATAATAATAATAAATCATTTAATCCTCGCCATTTCATTACAATTCTAACTCTAAAACTTTACTACTAACTAACTATACTACTAAAGAACGTTGAAAATTAAATAAATTTGGAATACATGCAATAAAAATTAAAATTATACATAAAACATTATCATGAATTAATAAGAAATGAAATAAATACATTAAAATTCTCAATAAAAACAATAATAATTAAAATTGGTAATACACTAATAAATAATTACTACATATTTGTTTTCACGTAACAATATGGTTGGCTGTCACCTGAACCAGGAGGATTCCTGTATCTCAGGATGACAGCCCTCCTCCCCTTTACACGTGGGGCACAGATACAGAACAGTATTACAAATTGAATCAAATTAATTAAATTAAAAATTAGATTTAAGACTGCGAATTCCCTACATAACAGTGTTTTGTCAGAACGAGTGTGTATGCATGTGTGTGTGTGTACGTGTGTGCGTGCGTGTGTGTGTGTGTGTGTGTGTGTGTGTGTGTGTGAGTCAGAGCAAGGGATGGAGTAATTGTTCAGTGGCTTGGTGAGAAAGTC
Organism: Pyrausta despicata; assembly: GCA_963921415.1. Lineage (NCBI taxonomy): Eukaryota > Metazoa > Arthropoda > Insecta > Lepidoptera > Crambidae > Pyrausta > Pyrausta despicata. Next base: position 469,889 of record OY992871.1, on the reverse strand, counting down.
CACTTAACTGAGTTTTTAAAGATTTTTTGAGCGCCACTCTGTTCACTGTGATATTTTGGCAAATGTCGTTAAAGTGCCTGTACAAAAAAGCGGATAGGTATGTCTAACCTAATTAATTTGCCATTTAATCAGTTGGCTAAGCTTGGTCTAGCTGAAGTATTGCACATTGCAGTTAACATATGAATCCGCTATATGATGTATATCCGTGTGATTGGAAGACAATCCTACTACTATTATAAAGGCGAAAGTTTGTAAGTATGGATGTATGGATGTATGGATGTATGGATGTTTGTTACTCTTTCACGTAAAAACTACTGAATGGATTTGAATGAAACTTTACCACAATATAGCTTATACATCAGAATAACATATAGGCTACAATTCATAAAGAATTTTTAAGATAAAGGCTTTCCACGCGGACGAAGTCGCGGGCGGCCACTAGTAATAAATATTTCACAACAATTACACCAATTCTCTAGTCCCAAATTAAGCTACGAGACTTGTGTTATGGGTAGGTACTAGACATAAACATACTTAAATACTTTTTTTTTTTAATAAATAAATATTAAACATAGAAAACTGTTCAGTTAATGGCTAGGTGTTTGATTGAACGGCAATTTTACCCATTTGGTTGCGACATTCATACGGACTGAGGGGGCTCAATAAGGTGTTTATAGCTATGCGATGAAAAAAAATGAGGCGCAGGCACGATCCTCGGATCCTTTATCTTGCTCCCTATCGAATCAAGATCGGGACCAATGATACTGGCTGGATTGCGCATTATAAAATACTCTTTGTGAGCCTTTGAAAAAGTTACAAAAACTTTTTTACGGTCAAATGACTGGGTTTGATTTTTTTGATACTGTTACCTAGTTCTGTTCAAAATTAATAGAAGGTTTTTTTTATTAAGTTTGAATGATCTAAGACCACAACTCAACTACTAGATCGAGAAAATATAGGTAGATACTCGGTGAGTAATTTTGGTATACCTACTAAGCGCAGCGGATTCAGATTTGAAAAAAAAAACAGTTTTACGAGTCCTTATAGGTAATATTTCTTTGTATTAAGACCGACACATAGACACATCCATGAACGCTCCCGAGGCTACCAATAAAATAATCTCACCTACTAATAAACGTCACGACACCCCACCATTTTGGTGACAACAAAAAGAAACCTTTCCGCCCCGATAAACAAGAAAATAGTTATCTCTGTCGAAGAATACCTAACATCTTTCCACCCTACGTCGTTCATAATTTATGTATTGTCAGACAACGTATTTAACCTCACAGGGCGTATTATTCACACATTATAAATCCCGCGGAGCGAACCGATAACGGAACGCAGACATAAAAGATGGCGGTGGCTGTCAAAGTGACAGCGGTTGTGGCGGGAAAAAATGGGTGTTTTATTGTGTCAAATTGGTAGCGTGTTTGCTTTTATTTGCTTGACTTAAAATTGTTTTGAAATAAGCAAAGTAAAAATATGTATATTATTTGTCACCTATCTATCACCATGTAGTTAGTATATCAATCAGGGAGTATATGGAATAGGCGGAAGGTCAAAGGTTTTTTAACCCTCGACGAAAAAGTTTGTAGTTGTATGTAGGTAGGTAATTTACAAACTAGATAAAAAAGCAATGAAACCATTGATCTTGGGTGATGATTTCAGTCTTATCAAGTTATCACAGCTTTTAAGATTTGACCTAGTTCACGATTCAGGTAAAGAATCTACAACGAAACTTTTTCCCACCGCAGACCACCTGTTAAGTCTATGGCTTCCACGCCATTAGGCTCCGAAAATTCGAATTTCGAACGTGGCGGGCGCTAACTACCAATTGTATCGGGTTAATTTAGTGTCTCTCCTTGGTAGATGGAGTGAGGCAGACGATAAGTTGGCTGAAAGAGATATATTTCGGGTAGCATTGTCAAAACAAGTTGCATGATTTGCAGAGAAACTTGAGAGGAATGAAACAAGGCCCATCATGTAAAAATTTAAGATTATGAATGAATGAATGAAATTTATTATCTGATCATGATTAGGGTACACTGAAGATGACATATTTTAGGTTGTTCTGCTTACTCAGCCGTTATTAACGGCATGCAAATTTTAAAAATGAATTTAATTTACCATTAGCAAAATGTCAAGATTTTATAAAATTTTAAATTAAATAAGTAAAAAACAATAACTATGATAATGATAAGCATTATAATTTAAATAGTAAATAAGAAAGAACATTAATAATAATCAGCAAAAGTCAAAATAATTATGTATAGTCTTATGTCAATTTGTGAATTTAGAAATTCCTGCGTTGTGTAGAATGCCTTTTCACTAAGCCACCGGTATAAGGCGCTTTTAGAATTATTTGTGGGTAGATCTTTTATGAATTTTGGTATCTTGTTATAAATTGTCAAACACATCCAATAACATTTTTTCTGAATCCGCGCACTTCTGGGAATGATTTCAGAAACCAATCTATTCCTATTTCTAGTATTTCGTGTAGTACCTAAGTAGAAGTACCTAATTCATATTTTGTTTGACAAATTTTCATACCTCAAAAATATACAGACAAGGAAGTGTCAGGATGTTTAAGGACTTAAACAGCGGTTCGCAGGACTCGTCAGATACCGTACCACATATGCGCACGCATTCCGAAAGAAAAACAGTTTTCAGACAAAGCTTCTATGAAAGATTGATATTCTTTGTATGATTAAATCAGTGAATTTGTCGTATTTTGTAAATGGATTTCTAGTAACGTAGAACCTACCGTGGTTATGAAATTTCGGAAAGGAATGCAGTTATACGCATAATGCACAATAGTGAATCTGGGACTTGTCCGTTATACTGCGTGGGTGATCTAAGCCCAGCGGTGCCCAAACTGTTCCTTCAACAGTTCTAAATACCGACTACTTAACTTAAAAATCCGAAAGCTTTCTAGTTCGTCTGTTAATCTTAATTTTGCTGACCAATGACAAAGATGCACCGTGGGCCATCCCTCGGGTTCCACTGACATAATTTGTAACTTAAATATATTAAAAGGAAAACTGACCGACTGACAGTTGCACGAACAGCCCAAGCCAACAGGCTTAGGAATTTAACATTTTGTATCATGCTATCTTAAGAGTGCAGAGGAGCACTAAGAAAGGATTTTTGGAAATTCATTCCCTATGGACGTAAAAATGGGGAAGAAGTTTGTATGAAAGTTTGTCTGTTTTGAATTTAAATGGATACAAATCGGTATTTAGGTAGTTAGTCAGAAATAATGAAAAAGTCTTTCAGGATTTCTCGTTATTTAACCCTTAAAGAGATAAAAAAAGGGTGACAAAGTTTGTATGGAACCAGGTCTTTCTTTGGTCCGATTGTTGGCGACCTGCACCGCAAGATCCTTTTTGGCCACAATATTTCGAAATTCTAGTTTTCTTTTATATACTTTTGTTTTGTACCTTCTTTTTACCATTCAAAATATTTAAAAAAACAGTGTAAAATAAATACGATGATGAGCTGGTTATAAAGGAAATCCGGGGTTTTATTTTGGCCATCCTCAACACCGATCTTTTTTAAATTTTACTTACTTGACACGTTGTTGAGAAAAAATCCCACGTATGCGGAACGAAGTCGCGGGTGGGCCGCTAGTGTTACATAATTGCTATAGCTTTTTAGCAAAAAGTTAGATTAAAGGAACTTCACGAGCTCAAATTTATTTTTAACCTCTTGTGCTTTAGATTCTTAAATCTGTCTCTCTTGAGTGATCAGCCGCTAGACTTTTTAATTTGACCGTTCAAGCATCTTATGTGTCTGTCGGACTTTCATTAGACAGTTGCTTACAATTGTTATGATTTAAAAAAAAAAACAATTTTAGAGAGGCGTTTGTAAAAGGATGGAACAAGAAAGGACATTGACGAAATGAAAGACGTGATGATTTCGTTATAGGTTCCAATATAATGCGTCAAATAATGCTTTCAACTACTTATATACTAGATACAATAAGGGTGAAGTGAGCTTCACGCTACACGTTAAACGGAATGCGTCTAATGTAGACTTGCAAGCTCTGAAAATTAAATCATTAAACTTGAGAACCAGCGTCTCAGATAGGGCCCGGGGCGCGATCGCATTCGCGATACCTGGCAGATTCGTCCGCGCAAAATGAGACAGACTTTCTAAACCAGTCATGACTTATTGCCGAGGGAACATTGATAACCGTCAACTTTGTTTTAACATTGTATTTGTGGCCCGTTCTCCTACGACAATCGCGACAAGTGGGATACGATGATATTTACATTATTTCATTATCATTTTAATTTTTTAATAAATTATCTGAAAATTGAAATCAGGTGCTTGTGGCGCAATGGTTGCAGCGCTTTGGTAGTGATACCAAAAGTTAAGAAACCTAAAGCGCGGTCATGTTTGGGATGGGTGACCATTCTGACCATTTAAGTGACGTCTTACTACAAGCATCTCCGTGCTTCGGAAGGCAGGTTAGGCTGTTGGTCCCGGTTAATATCGATAGATATTAGTTGTTAAGCCTGGTCAGAGGCCCTCGGGCGGCTTAATAACATCAGACTGTAAGGTTGGTCACTTACCTTACAAACACCCCTCCACCAATCCGCACTGAGCCCGCGTGGTGGAGTATGGCTTGGACCACCTCATAGTTGAGGCGAGGCCTGTGCCCGGCAGTGGGACGTATATAGGCTGATCAGAAGAAAAACTGAAATTTAATTTCATTGCCTATAGATAAATTTAAAACAGTTGTCAAAGATGTAGGTATTAATGTCGAAAGGATATTATAAAATTGATGATTATATAAATGACAAAGATATATGGAAACGTTTGAATGTAAACAATTACAATTATTATAAATCTAATTTGAAAAGAGGCACTGACAATAGTGACTGAGTTTCTTTCGCCGCTTTTTCTCGATACCCAAATTGTCCCGAAGCAGTGCACCGGTAGGGTAGGGTTAATTTAAGTATATGTTGGGACGTGTAAAAGTGCTACTTGCAAAAAATAAATTGATTTTATTGATTGATTTTACGACGCGACAATATTAAATGTTGTACATACGCCTATGACAGTGTCCTTTTTTAAAATTTCCTTTTTTATTTATATACATCCGACTATTAATATACAACAAAAGTATATACCCAGCAGGGCACGACAACATAACTTAATTAAAATAAACATTCTCTAGCACATGAGTAGGTACTACTGGTACTACACTTAAATCTTAGCTTATTTTTCAGCTTTCACATTTAGAACTATTATCTCTATATATATAAAATTATTGTGTCACAATGTTCGTTCCCGTACTCCTTCTAAACGGCTTGACCGACACTCATGACATTGCATGACATTAAATTTTGTGAGCATATTGAATAGGTCTGAGAATCGACCAACATCATACCGGCCCTTAGTGATATGGGTTGTCCTCAATAATGTTTATTTAAACCTAAGGTTTAAATTACAAACTGTACAATATATTGTATTATAAATAAACTAGCTGACTTTTGAGGTGCTAGTGGCGCAGTGGTAGAGAAAATGGTAAACAAAGAATATACTTTGCAGAAATTATCTGCCACAAATAAACTTATACTCGACGAAAGTCTACACAGAAACACCTAAAGCAGCCCCTTTTGTAAAAAAAAAACTAAAGTCTGCAAAGTTCCAGTTTTAAAAACAATTCGAAAGTCAAACGTGGAACATGCGGGTCGGATAAATCAGCCATGATTTTCTGCTGACCGCCTCCATTTTCTTCGTAAAAAAAAAACAAAATCCATCGCCTTGGCCAGTGGTATTTTTCGCTAATTCTTTTTCGGGTGGTCGTAATCCGTCTTTTGTTCTACCCGCATTATTTGGTGGCACTTGTAGTAACTAAGCCACTTATGGCTTACGCGGGCCGTAGTGAGGGTGAAGCTACATATCGATAAATGAGAAATTAAAACTATTAAACATTGCAATTATTTTTTTATTTGTAAACGCACTATTCCCAGCATCTTGAGGCCCTGAAAGCCTATTCCGAAAAAGGAAATCAGTCAAAACGATGATAGTTCTCTCGATTTACTTCACTCTTATTTACGACAGCTACGTTAAGGTAAAAACTGTGACATCTTGACGATGACACATTCATCTCTCTTAACTGATCAGCCTATGTACGTCCCACTGCTAGGCACAGGCCTTACCTCAACTATGAGGTGAGGCTACTAATCTACTAAGCCATACTCCACCACGCGGGCTCAGTTCGGATTGGTGGAGGGGTGTTTATAAGGAAAGTAACCTCACTTTCAGATGTTATAAAGATGCCCGAGGGCCTCTGACTGGGTTTAACGACTCATATCTGTCAATATTAACCTGGACCAACAGTTTAACGTGCCATCCGAAGCACGGAGATGCTTGTAAAATAGACGTCACTTAAATGGTCAGAATGGTCACCTACCCAAATAATGATCGACCTGATTCTTAACCTGATGTGCTGTCGTCTGTAGGTACAACGAAAGAACGATAAACGTTTTGACGGTTTTCGTTTTTCGCAGTCGGCCTTCAGCGCCTTATCGATGTCGATAGTGTGTTTCGCACGCCCCACCCTAGAAGGCAGCTTGACCACAACTTTAGCAAATGAACCGAGAGAGAGAGCCGCGATTTGTACAGAGCAGCCTCGAAGTCAGAGCTTCTGTTTCTGAAAAATAACATGAGTTTAAAAAAAAAAATGGCAATCTATGTCGTATTTCTGAAGTTCTGAAACTTATCATCATTTATTGGAATTGGAAAATAGAGCTTCAGTAGCAGGAAGCACGAAGGTCAAATAAAGAAACCGTTCCAAAAAACTGTGCAGTTGGACCTAGTTTTAAAAAAATAGGCTAAATTGTAACCAAATTGAATTAAATTTAAATTAAACGAGTCTATCGAGGATTCAAGATTGTAGCTCGTTAAATGGAAATATTTGTGCTAATTTAATTTACCTTTAACTGGTCTACATACATAACTAGAATCCCCTATCTACCTAAAAGTAAGTTAGCATTATATTTGAAAGAATGAAAGATAGTTCTCGTATAGATTTATTGAAAGCATACATTTGAAAAACGGGTGACTGCAAATCATCGTTCGTTGCAGCTTTTCGTAGCGAAAATCGTCGCTGTAGTCGTGACAGTATTTTGGTAGTTCGTAGCAATTTTAAACTCACCTTAAACAAGATTTCATTCTCTACAATTCTCACTGCTCTATGTCCAGTTGAGTGCATACAAAGAGCAAAACCCGTAAGGGCTCGTTAAGTGCGAAATAAGTTTAAGCTTTGTCAGCTGCCACTAATCCGCGATCAAACGGAAAACCGTTTTCTTGAGCGCGGGAAAATCCGCCATTTTGGTAGTAATTAATACGGCTTAGAGCTTGTGGCTTTTTGGCAAATAAATACGTGTTCGGTAAATAATTATGTTGTAGTTTAGTTCAGGAACAAATAGGATGATAAAGAAACAAATTTATTCTAGACATATTCTAGAAAATCATAATTAACAGTTAAGGGTAAGGACGTGGAAAATTAGATATGTGCCTACCTACCCATACATGTTCGTCATGGTGAAATAGAGTTTTCTCAAAAACTGACAATGTTAACTAAAACTAAAAAAACTAAACTAAGACAGTGATTGGTTTAAAAACTTAGGAGAACTACTACAGTAGCTAATTATAAAGACAATTTTGGTCGAGTAGCATATCTCTCACAAATCTTAGCCTGCCTTTCGAACCGCGTCAAACGATTTTATTCGTAATAAAAAAAATAACACATAACTCCCATAACTACACTACAACCAAAACAAAGATGGTGGATAAAATGGCGCGAAACCGTAAGCTGTCGAATGCAGGCCACTTACCGCGGTGCATCCTATAATATATTCCCCCAATGCAGAGACAAGAGCCCAGGCATAGACAATGATTTAGATCGAATTTAGAAGGTGTACTTTCAATACAGGATGTAGTACAAATACTTGAGATCATATCATTGCAATTGAAAACATCACAATGATTGCTTATCACAATAAATTAGAAAACTAGAACAAACGCAATGATATTTTTACTTCTAGTAATAATTCCAAAAAAAGTAGTAACTTAAAAAAATGATTTTCTTAGGCAAGAAAATGCAATTAGACTACAATTGTTTTTTTTTTATTTTGGAAACCCTTATTTAACTTTATTTATTATTTCAATTCAACATTTTTTCTATAGTTACGGTATAGGAACCAAAGTTACTTCTAATTTTGTTTCTAGTAGGGAGTTAGTAATTTTTTCATGCAACCACTTTAATGTTAATAAAATGAACGTAAGACAGTGAATGAAACTTAGTTTGTACATGTTTTACGATTTCGAAAAAGGACCTTCCGTTCACACATGCAAATGGCCGCCCCATCTGTCAGACGATAAAAAGGCGGGAAATGATGACACGCGCCGCGGCGCCGTAATAAAATGGCCAGCTCGAATCTAAAACCAGAAATATGGTCAGTTTTGAAGAGGTCACTTCTAATATTAGTGCACCATTACAATTTAATGCCTTTGGAGTTTGTGATGGGATAGATTTTATTGGATTCCTTGAACACTTTCCTTTGGTCGTACCTGGCTGTCGTACTTAACTTTTAATTCTGTAGTTGTCAAAATGTTCAGTGACTGAAAACTGTCGACATAACTTAGCGTTAAATAAATTCTATTTGGTAAAGCAATGAGGTGCTTGTGGCGCAGTGGTTGCAGCGCTTTGGTAGTGATACCAAAAGTTAAGTAACCTACGGCGCGGTCATGTTTGGTATGGGTGACCATTCTGACCATAAAAGTGACGTCTATTTACAAGCATTTCCGTGCTTCGGAAAGCACGTTAAGCTGTTGGTCCCGGTTAATATCGATAGATATATGTCGTTAAGCCTGGTTTGAGGCCCTCGGGCGGCTTAATAACATCTGACAGTAAGATTGGTCACTTACTTTACACACACCCCTCCACCGCACCGCAGTGAGCCCGCGTGGTGGAGTATGGCTCGCACCACCTCATAGTTGAGGTGAGGCCTGTGCCCAGCAGTGGGACGTGTATAGGCTGATGATGCAAGCAATCTAACCGCGTCTATAATCCGCGTAATCTAACTGCAGCATTCTGTCGCCGGGACTTACGACAGACAGTCAGCTTGTCAACCAATCACCGCAGCCAAGTCGCTGGCATTCGCGAGTCGCTGCGACAAAATACTGCAGGTGTGCCCTGAGCCATACCAAGACAAAAAGTCAGCGATCGTCAACTTTATTACTCAAATTCGTGTCATATGATGGCGTAATTTGACATTCAAACTAGCTTTATCGCCGATTTTTATTTGCTATTTTATGATGTGATATGACAATATTAAAATTTCCAAATCGCGCGGGCAGACTTTTATTATTTTCTAACTCAGCACCGTTAAATTGGGTTTACGTAGGTTTTTTACTATTAGTAAGAAATATCCCGACTTAGTAGGCCGTAATGTAGTACACAACTTGTGGCACATTTTTCACTTTGCCTACACGTCTGAGTAATGCTAATTTTTTTATCGTTTTATTGGTTTTTTTTCCAACTTTTTAAAAAAGTCTGCGATCATCAAATTTGTCACTTAAATTCGTATCATATGATGTAATAAGTATTTATCATATAGGTACTTAAAACGATCTGATAATTTGTTATGTAAAATAATACCCTGAACACGCAGAAAATTTATGTCCTTCAAAAAGGACATAACACACTCATTAGATATCTCATGCTTTGCTCTTAAAACAATATCCTAACACATGTTGACCATAAATTTTCGTCTGTTCCAGGTTTCGTGCGTGCTTAAAATTGGCCGACACATCAGTATCGAACATGGTGGGAAAACTGTTCTTCAATGTAGTCCAGACAAAGTGCTTCGTCCTCAAGCCTGTAAAGGTCTGCACGCAGCGCTCCTGGTGGGGCCGCTGCCTACGCCGCGGGTACACTAAGCAGGCCTACCTGAGGGACAACCTGCCGTATTGAAAGGACAATTGTGGCCCTGTACTTTAGGAAGGACTTTTTAAATGACTTTGGGTTTTAGGCATGTTAAAAGGAGGTGTACGAACCTATGTGCGATGTTAACAAACTGCACAAAATGTGGCTGTGTACTGAAAAGAAGCTGTGTAAGAAGCTGCAGTTTAGTACTGTTAAGATCTTTTTGCCTATAGGAAGAACGTGTATGAGTGATTTTAAAACGTGCAAAAGAAATGCGAGGGAGGCATTAAAAACAAACGAGGCTTAAATAATAATGTAAGAAATTTTACACAGCTAACCTTATAACTTATTATTATTGCTAATTTCATGGTTTCCTGAAAGAGCCTGGATCAGTAATGTATATAAAATAACGTACTAATTTGGAATTTCGATTCTCAATGTCTTTGCAACTACAATTTTTTTCCCGATAATGTATGTTGCTTAGTTTTGGGTAAATTCAAGCTTAAGTATAAGCATGAAAATATTTGAAGTTATTTAAGTACATGAAAAAAATTACATGCAAATTCATCAGTAGGGAAACGTTAAGTAGGTATGTAGGTAAATATACCCCGAAGCAATATTGTTTTTCCTATATTAAATACTTATTTGTATTACCTACTATCAATATTTTAATAACGTCTGTGCCAATATTTAATTAGAGAAATAAAATCCGATCTTGGAAGGCAAAAAAATCAGACAGGGATTTTTAATCACAGTTATTGCCATCTACCGTGAAGTAGCAACACTAAAAAGTAACAATTTTAATTTTCAATCGTTCGTTGACGGGATAATACCACAATAGACATTATGGCACCTATCTCAAATATTTTCAAGACCATGGCGTTATAAAAACATAATCTCTATAAAACCAGATAACCCAATCCTATTCCAAAATGCCGTAGAAACCGTCTTTTGATTTACATACATCATAAAATTTAGTCAATTAACTCCGATTTGAAACAAACAAGTCTCTAAAATGACATCTCAAGTCTCAAAAAAAATCCCATACAAAAAATATGGATGGTAGATGGTTTTGACAGATGATGAAAAGTCTGCATGGTGTCATATTCGATATGTTTTCTTAATGTTTGCTGCCTCTCTTGAATGAACGTGTATTTTAGCATTTCGTTAACAAAGTTACCTATAATTTATTTTCATATCTTTAGTGAAATCTTTATTAGTTTTAAGTAAATATTATTAAATTAAGGTTTCAAAACTTATTAAGTGTAAGTTTTAAGTGTAAGAGATGGATTGTTCAGATTAGAGGATCGCTCCCAGCGATAAGATCGCCTTGATTGTAAATTGTGCATCCTTCTTTGTTAAAACTGTATGTAATTTTGTTTTTATATGCTTATAAAGATAGGATATAAGTACTTTTTATTTTACACCACAGACAACAAAGAGTTGGTACGTCTATCTATCTTCCTCCTCACTTATAAATACAGGAATAATATGAAAAATAAAAAAAGAATTTATGGTTATTATCGGCTTTTGAGCACCTCTTTATTGATTTTATAACCAACTAACTTCCTACTGAATATCTCTCTCTTTAAAAAAAATCTACAATAAAATCCGTTATGAATTTAAAAAACACTTAGAGAAAAAATTGTTAAAATTTTTAATTTCACATTGTTAAGAAATTTGCATTGTTAATGCGAAAAATAAAGTAAGTAGTTGGCTATTAACCAAGACGTCGCGGGTTCGATCCCCGCACTCTGTACAAACATTTGTGTGCATGAACATGTCTGTTTGTACTGGTGTGGGTGCTATATGTATTTATTTAAGTTTATATGTAATACCGCTGTTGATTCTGATATCTGTAACACAAGTGCTTTAGCTACTTACCACGGAGTCTGATCAATGCATGTGATGTTATTGTATATTTATTTATTTCATACAAACATACGTGATTTGATCTGAATAATCCATGTTAATAAATTAAAAAAAAAAATAGTTTAACGTAACTCTTAATTAAGTGAATCAGATGTACCACTTTTATAAGTCGCAGACTAAGGAGCCCCAAGTTGACTTTAAGATGACCAGATAAGACAAAAGTTGGGTCTTAGGCAAGTTCACGGACGGTTTAATTAGACCAAATCAGTAATTTTTTGAAGTACTTATACAGGTTGATCCAGATAACCTGTAACAGCGAAGGTCTGGAGTTCAGGGACACCAATGCCAAACGTTTGACCCTAATGTATGTTCTTAACAGTTTTCTAGATGTGATATTTTTGTTTATTTAAATTTCAGGGGCATTTAGCTATAAACAATTTTTTTTAAAGAATTATGTCAAATGTTAGGTATTACAGGTCTTAGGAATAAACTTAATTCTCTGGTACAAGTTTCCTCGGACACCCTGTATAAACCATACCAGCATTTGACAATAATCGGCTGTTGAATTAACCATCGGTTAAACATTGGTGAAATCCACACTAAATTATCTTAACACAGGTTTTTAACATCTTATCGCAAAGCGAGTATAAAGTCTGTACTTATATAGAAACGTTTCAGTCTTCTTAGGGATGTTCCAAACAAGCGAATATTGTAATAAGTAGTAAACTTATAAAAGTGGGAGACCTGGGCCCCTAGGCGTGGTTACATTGCAAAGTCGATAGCGAATATCGCTATCGACTTCGTTTCTTAATGATATTTCGTCTTTTTATGTGTGTGGAAGGCGAATGCACATCAAGAAAGAGCGGAGTCTCCTGGCTCCATCTACTGTAAAACCATGTAAAACAATAAATAATTAAGATTTTTTTTGCCTTAAAGATTATATTTTTAAACATTTTGCAAACGGTAACGATCGCTTTTTTCGTCATCGACTATACAATGTTACCTTGTCTAGAGGCCCTGCTATACGTAAGCTATAAATCGAAGTTCCTCTTTGACAATATGTAAATGTATAGGTAACTTTTTGATTGTGTCTCGGTGTTGTGCGTGAGATAAAATAAAATATATCAGTCATCATAGTTCTAACTCTACGTATATAAGCAAAAAATCAATCAATCTACCAGAGTCCTAATTAAAATTTAATAATGACGGGCAAACTTATAATTATGTTCTATTCTATTATTTCAACAAACACCAATTGACGACCATTTTGGTGTAATGGTCAAGAAGTTGACTATAAACCAAGAGGTCGCGGGTTCGATCCCCCAACTATACAAACATTTGTGTGCATGAACATGTCTGTTTATACTGGTGTTGGTGTTATAAGTATGTTGATTCTGATATCTGTTACACAAGTGCTTTAGCTACTTACCACAGAGTCAGATCAATGTATGAGATGTTGTTGTATATTTATTTATTATTTATTTATAATTACCTAGACCCAAACGGATATTTATAAACACCCATGACTCATGTACAAATGCTAGTGCTTATCACACAAACATTTGCCTCTAGCAGGATGTGTAGTCTGGCTCTCAGATCACTAGACAAACGCTGTCGTCATGTTGTTTCAATGTTTCATACATTAAGATAAGTTGTGTTATGTGATACCTACCCTTAACCTTTCCTTGCTATTCAAATAAAATACTTGATTTAACTGTAACATTGCAACCTACAAAATAGGTTTTTTTAAAATATGTGAATTACACAAAAAAACAAATAGACTATTTTATTTTCTCGTTACTGTAGCCAACCGTTTTTTTAGAAAATTCTACGTCTAGTTACGTAATAACTAGTTCCGCCATCTGGCGGAGAGTAGTCGAACTAGAGTGATAAACTGTTTAAAATTAAAAGCATTTCAACTAGTGTTTTGCAAACAAAATGCAGAGCTCTTTTTAAAATATTCTCAATTATACTTATATTATGTACTAATAATACAATGTAAATACTCCGTCGAATGTAGTTAATAACATTAAATAGATGTTTTAATATTATAGAGAACTTTTATTTTTGTTTTCATATTGTAGCGGTTCAGTGAAATAAATGTCTTAAAAATACTGTTTTGGATTTTTTCTTCCTAGCTTTAAAGTTTGATTTTCACTACAATCACTGTAATGATTAAAGTAAGCCCCCCTCATTGTTCTGTCTTAATAAGCAGAACTATAACCATACTCGTATTTAAATAAAGCTAGTGAACCTGACGTATTTTGCAATAATCTAAAAATAACACAGTTATGACTGCTATACAGGAAAGAAATCAATCAATACTTACAATGAATTTATAATTACTATGGTACTATGGTGTATAAGTAATATAACACAACATTTACGTCACGTTTGATGTTGCCACAACACAAAACGGCTGCTTTTCGTGGCAGTTTTCGCTGCGCTGCTAAGAAGTGCTGGAACAAACTAATAAGGAACTCTAAATTTGTTGCTTCATTTAAACAGTCTCAGAGTATTTTTAATTGAGAACCAAAACACAGTATCCGTTTAAGGTATATACGCAAAGATGCACACACACTCACACATAAACACACAAAAAATATTTTTGTAGCTATAAATTATTTCCTTTCAACTTAAATTTGTTACTTAGTTATATGCTATACAGGGTGTAAAAAAAACCTTAACGAAGCCGTCAACCACGCGTTCAGTACATCAAACTAAATCGTATAAAAAATAAATTTTGGCTGGGAAACAACTTTCATTTCTTGACATCAAAAAAATAATTTAATTCTAACCCGCAATGTACAGCGCGCACGCGGAAAAGTCACCGCGGGGCGTGTTGCTTTACGCCGCCGCGACGCGGTTCGGTTCGACTGTGCGCTGTTCATTGCGGAGTGTGCCATTTAGAGGATTTTTATGAAAGAACTATTGAAAAATTGTATTTGTTTTAGCCCAAAGGTATGACTGGTAGAGAATGCCCTACGGCGTTAAGTCCACCTTTTGTACAAAGTATTGTTGTGCAATAAAGCTTAAATAAATAAAAAAAAATAAAATAAATCATGTTTCTTTGGAGAAAAGTTGAGTTATAACGGACAGAAGTCATTTCTGTAAAAATCATCAATTTTTTTTTCAAACTTTAACCCTTAATATCTCAGTAACCGTTAACTTCCCAGGTATGGTGTAAAGGAAAAAAATGATCATAACAATTGGTAGAATATGTGGTATTCGGCTTCGTTAAGGTTTTTTTACACCCTGTATTTACTCAGTTATTCGATGTAAAGTCAATTTAGTTTGTTTTGTTGGTGGTGCCATCTCCAAACCTCGATGGTACCCACAGAATTCCAGCGATATGGCTTGCCATGGCAATAATGCTGAGTGGAGGGCAATTTGGTTATACCTACACTTCTCTTTTATTTTAGTTTTATAATATAATAAATAATAATAATAATAAATATTTCACAACAATCACACCAATTCTCTAGTCCCAAATTAAGCTACGAGGCTGTTATGGGTACTAGACAACGGATAAACATACTTAAATACTTTTTTTTGTAAATAAATACATATTATACATAGAAAACACCCAGACTAGTACAAACCACATGTTCATGCACACTTATGCTTGTACTGTGCGGGGATTGAACCCGCGATTTTTAGTTTTAGAAGTCCGACCTGTGGACCACTGCACCAAGCGGTCGTCTATATACTTGTCCTAGTCCTGTGTAAATTTTCAAGTGTAGTTTATAAGCCAATAAACGAAATCCCTATTTAATACAACTGAAATTTAAGAACGAGAAATATTATTTTAGCAATAAAAGTAGTCATTAAACAGTAAATATACTGTTGGAGATGGTGGTAGAAGCCAACGTTCATCAGTGACGTCACAGCCCCTCCAGAACCTCCATAAATACTATCGCCAAGCGCCGGAGGGTCTCTTTGCTCATTCGGACATCGTGCGGAACGGACGTGCTGCCTGATCGTTGTTGTAATTTTGAAATAATTAAAAAACCGGTTTGCTATTTTTCGTTTTTCTTAAATAACTCCACTTCTGATTCCTAACATCAGAAGTGGGATAAAGTATCTCGCGCCTACTAAGTTCTTAAAGTGATATTTAGTGTTTATTTTCGTTCGTGTGTGAGTGTTTAAACTTTTAACCGTTATGGGTCGGCCAAGTCGTTCGCGATCAAGGAGTAAACGCAAACGCACCGAGCGTTCGCGTAGCCGACATTCGCGAGGTAGACGATCACGCAGCATGTCTCGCGGTAGCCACCGTCGCGGTCGGGAACGTTCGAGGTCTCGTGACCTGTCGGTGCAACGTGCGTATTGTCGGTCGTTGGAAAAGATAGTTTCGCGATTAAGTGCGTTGGAGGGTAGGTCGCGGCAAATAGAAACACCGAGTGGTTCGAACACCGTAGCTTCTACTGTGCAGGGTTGTGAGAAAATCGTTGAGGCGATCGAATCGTTACGGACTGTAAATTCCCAAAGTTTTTACATTTCTAATTTCGACCCGGATTACCATGATATTAATCAGTGGTTTGAGGAGGTAGATAAAGCTCAAGTTTTAAATAGGTGGTCGGATAGTGAGTGTTTATCGCGAGTAGGGAATTGTCTAAAAGGTGACGCTAGAACTTGGTTAAATGAGTGGGTCACGAATGACCGGACGTGGAGTAATTTTAAAAGAGATTTTAGGTCGTTGTGCGTAAAGAAAGTTGACGTTGCAAATATTTTATACGGGGTAATGTGTACCGATTCCGATAATTATTCTACGTATGCGGAGTATGCCCGGCGATCTTTATTACGTTTACGCATGGTCGGGGGTCTTTCGGACGAACTCATAACGGCTATCGTTATTCGCGGTATAAAAGACCCGCTTGTTAAGGCGTCTGCTTCTAATGCCAACCTCACTCCAGATACTTTAGTAAGCTGTTTGTCTACCTATGCAAAACCAAATGATAAGCGTTTTTTCAATCCACCGCGATCGAATTTCTCAAATGAAGGCCATATAAAACCCTCTTTTAAAAATCATCCGATAAAACCATCTGGGCCGAAATGTTTTCACTGCAGAGAGGTTGGGCATAAGCAATCCGATTGTTCAAAGCGGTCACCGACTAATGACGGTATAAATGTACAACAGTCGTCATCATCGATAAAAAACGATAGAAAACCGAACTCGTGCGCTTATTGTAAGAAAGTAGGTCACGATATTAGTACGTGTTTCGCAAAACAACGGTCAGATGTGTCCCAAGTATAGAAAGGGGGTAATGATGCCACATGCAGATTATTTAAGCCGCAATCCGACTAATTACGTAAATAACATAAGTAGGCCTCATAATTGGGCTCAAATCGCTATGCAACTAGTCCTAAATATAACAAAACAAAAAAACCACCCAGTACTCTCCTTTGAATTTGTCAATCGGTTCCGAAAATGCAACTCCAGTAATACGTGCGCTAATTCGCGATGTTGCAATAGCAACACCTGAAAACCGGGAATCGGTGCGTGAAGTTAGAAGACAGAGGA
The DNA here is from genome assembly GCA_963921415.1 of Pyrausta despicata. Classification (NCBI taxonomy): domain Eukaryota; kingdom Metazoa; phylum Arthropoda; class Insecta; order Lepidoptera; family Crambidae; genus Pyrausta; species Pyrausta despicata. The sequence goes on along the minus strand of OY992871.1, from coordinate 452,547 downwards.
CGGCCGAACGGTTGGCTCAAAATCAAGTTGAGCAGGATGGGCGTGTCAATGAAGATCGCCACACCCCACGGACTTACAAAGAAGGCGATCTAGTCTTCGTAATTAAATATTCCCAGTCGCAGGGTAAACTGGACCCTGGCATGCGGGGACCCTACCGTGTCATCCAAGTGCTGGAAAATGGCCGCTACAAGCTTCAACTTCTCGCTGGGGCGTATGGCAAAGTGACATACGCTGCGGCATAGTTCCTCGTCCCCTGGAGAGGCGAGTGGACCCCGGAAACGTGCGCATCGTTCTTCGATAGTGAGTACTTTTAGTTGGGTAGCACGCTTAATAGTGGAGCCTCTGCTTCCAGACTCGGGTACGCTTAATAGTGGAGCCTATGCCCATGTCCGTATATTGGACGATACGTGGTATGCTTAATAGTGGAGCCTATGCCTAGAATTATACACGTTGGTACGCTTAATAGTGGAGCCTCTGCCTAATGACATATACGCTGGTATGCTTAATAGTGGAGCCTCTGCCTAATGACATATACGCTGGTATGCTTAATAGTGGAGCCTATGCCTAATTCGTATCTCAAGTATGAAACCTAACCTGCTTTGCCTCAAACAAAGCTTTAACGCATTGTTTATCTTGTTTTTTATAAAAATATTAAACTTTTTGGTAATTTACAGATAACTCTGAAACTGGTGATGCATTAGAAGAAACTTCCACCAATCAATCTGGCAACTCGGACTGGCTCGTTACCACAAGCTGATGAAGACTTGGTGGCTGAGGGTCCCATGGGCGACGATCCGGTCGGCCGACCCAGCCCATCATCAACGCCTGACGAGGACGTCAGGGCGTCAGGAGAGGCCGTGTTGGAGATGGTGGTAGAAGCCAACGTTCATCAGTGACGTCACAGCCCCTCCAGAACCTCCATAAATACTATCGCCAAGCGCCGGAGGGTCTCTTTGCTCATTCGGACATCGTGCGGAACGGACGTGCTGCCTGATCGTTGTTGTAATTTTGAAATAATTAAAAAACCGGTTTGCTATTTTTCGTTTTTCTTAAATAACTCCACTTCTGATTCCTAACAATACATTTATTTAATACATCTTATCCAGCACATCACCCGGCAACATCTCATCGCCCTTCCCGATATCCAATTCTTTCTCCACATACAAGTCCTCCATTTTGTCTGCTTTATCGCGCGCGTATTTCAGCTGTTTCCCGTGCTTCGCCAACAGATGGCGCCGCAGCCCGCGCACTCTGCAGTAACTAGCGCCACAGTCGGCGCAGCGGAACGATTGCGAACGCTCGTGAGTGATCGCTATGTGCTCTTCTAGACTCAGCTTGTAGCCGAACTTTTTGTTGCATACTGAGCACTGAAATAAGGAAAAAAAATCTTTTAGAAATGTGAAATTGTAGCTATAACAATAATGTAGCTTATCCTATTTCAAACCAACGGATTGTCTTATAACGTAACAGTATAATGTTTTGTCTTCCTCGTTGGTGTAGTGGCGAAGAATCTGCCTTCCTGGTCCTGGGTTCTGCCAGGTCAAGCCAAAATTGTTTCTAAGATTTTCTGTCATGAATTTCTCATAAACAGCTCGGAGTTAGGATGTTGGCGGTGTTACACACCCGTGCTTCGGCACGTTAAGCCGTCGGTCCTGCGCCTGATCTCTCTCCGGCCATGTCGGATTGCCGTCTTACCGAAGTTTGAGAGTGATGGAACAGTGAGTGCACCTGTGTTTTGCGCTCACACTTGTGCACTATAATATCTCACTATGATAAAATCAGGCGTTACTTTGCGGAAATCTATGACTTAAGCTGAAAAAGAGGATTATTTTGCTTTAAATTTCCACTAAACGACGCCAGCGCTGGAACCCGAATACATCCAACTGTGATCACTTGAAAAAACTAAAGCTGGAAGTCACAGGACTTACATACAACTCACAACGTGACACAGAGAATGCACCCGGAAACACAACACTGACACCAACAAAACACTTGACGCGTATCGCCACTACACGTGACATCCTCAGGAGATGTTGTCGCTTCGACAGACTACGAGCGACTGCTTGCGCATCAGCTTTTGTTGTAGCGTATGCGTGTAAGTGTAAGCGTCTGCGCGTAGGTGCCAGCTAGAGCGTTTTGGTGTATAAGCGTGTTTATATGCCTAACGGGGGCCGTATTACTATCTTGCTTTTAGCTCACTTCTAAGCAGTGTTCTTATAATATCGTAATAGGGCCCCTCATAACCTCCTTCTTCGGCCCGGTGCCGAGATGCCTTCGAGCTTAACACTTTTATAAGTATATGCGAGCAGCTGTAAGTATCATACCGCAAGCTGGCACAGGCTGCTTAATCTATAGCACACATATGCTGCAGGGTGTGCATTGCACATAGTGTTGCCCAAATGCAAGAACAAGACGAGACTTAGCAAGTCTTGGTCTTGGTCTTGCGCCAATACACCTGGTCTTGGTCTTGGTCTTGCGCTCCCAGTCTTGGTCTTGGTCTTGGTCTTGCAGCAAGAGTCTTGCAAGTCTTGCAATTACCTATTAGTCTATTACTATTTATTAAAGTTTACTTTAAATCTTAGAAAAACGTATTAGAATTGGAACATTGTGAGCTTGAATTAACATAGCCATAGTAAAGATCAAGCAGATTAATAAATAACTGAAGATTTGATAAGAAATTCGAAAAATCAACTGACCTATATGTCGTTTTCCATGGAAGTAACTGTTTCTTAATAAACATTTATGATTTATAAGCTTACATTTGCTAAAACATGTAAAAAAACAAATGAATTACAATAACTTGACTGTATTTTAAAGAAGTACCTGCGCTTTTTATATTATTTTATTAGTTTTGTAGAATTTTTTTATACGTTTCAAGTATATTTAAAAGTGGCTACAATATTTATTAAACGGGTGATATTTGAACACTTTTTTGCTATTTTTTCTTGTAAAAACTTAAGAAATATAATGACTAAATGTACAATAATAGTACCTAAGTAATTAGTTTAAAACCATATAAGTAATCAATATTATAATATATACTTACTAGAATGAATTAATATGACATCTACTTACTACCTATCCTTACCATTTTATCCTAATCATAATACTACTTGCGTGATCAGTATAATGTATTCATTTTCATTCTAAGCACTCTGAAACTTATTTATTCTTTGGAACACCTGTAGGTACTCTTAAAATTCGAAATTATTTTGCATGAGTATACCTACGCCCTATGGCGGCAATCAAATAGTGTCAAATGTTATGATTTCGGCGTGGCGGCAACGATTGTTTTAGATTTCAAAAGAAGCCGCCGGCGCGTGTATCATAACCATGTACTTCCGAAAAGCGGCAAATTTCTTTGAGAAGTAAGTACAAAACCTTTGATGCCGCATTATCAAAGTGCCGATGGTTAAAACATAACTATGCATGCACTCAGTTTGATTTTAATAGATATTTTTTTATTCGCTATGTTTATGGTATTAGTCGTAATGCGCATAGGTCCAGTTTTTCATATTCTTTGATACAGTTTTTTGCGTCTCATAGAATTCCTAAGCGTACCTACCTATACACCGAACTGTTACACCTAACTACTCAGTGAAATAGCGCTAAGTCCTAGCTGCAAGACGCAAGAGTCTTGCAGGCTATGTCTTGTTCTTGCTCAAGTCTTGCACGGTCAGTCTTGGTCTTGGTCTTGCTAAAAATACGCGGTCTTGTTCTTGGTCTTGGTCTTGCAAAAACGCAAGAACAAGACCAAGACTGCAAGACCAAGACTGAATTTGGGCAACACTAATTGCACATGCCATTGCATGGCATCAATGGCAAGCAATGGCATCATAGTACAACAATAATATGAGAGAAACAGCGCGGTGGCGGCTTCCTTATTTCGTCCATTTTGTTACAACTCCAAAACAACCTTATTTCGCAAAACAAAAATTACGTCAGGTCAGGCCTGGGGACCGACCAGGGTTTCATTACACACGGGCGCTACACTAGCTAGAGCCGGTACTGCCTGTGCTTGGGTGCCTGAGACTGTGGCTGCGCAGGTTCGAGGTGCATACGTGTGTGGGTAAATCAAACTTATGTACGTATAGAAGCGTGTGCAAACGTGTGTAGGTGTGTGTAGATACCGAAGAGCTGAAGACTGTGAGCGCGCAGGTTATAGGTGCATACGTGTGTGCGTACATCAAGCGTATGTAATTGTATACAAGCGTGTGCAAACGTGTGTAGGTGTGTGTAGATACCGAAATGCTGGAGACGGTTAGCGCACAGGTTCGAGGTACACACGAGTGTGCGTACATCAAGCGTATGTTACTGTATAAAAGCGTGCGTACGTATGTGAAAACGTATCGATCTACATCTACATCGCTCACCTCGTACTGTGGGCCGGTGCCGAGGTGGCGAAGACGGTGCGCGCGCAGGTTCGAGCTGGACACGCAGCGTAAAGGGCACAGGTCACAGGCAAACGGACGCTCGCCCGTGTGTTTTCTACAATGGGTTAAAAGTAAACAAATTATTAAGATTATTTATTTTATGTTACAGTGTCATACATAGTGAAAGTCAATCATTGACTACGTGAAAATTAATTAAAAATGTTGAAAAATACTTTTTATTTAAGTAAGCCGGTTAATAGGACCCTAGCCTACGCATGGTATCGTGCGGCGCGCAGAATGCGTTACCGGAACCGTTCTTCTTATCGTACATAAAATATAGTTCTTCAAAGTCATAAATGTCAAAAAATTATAATAAAACGATGTTTAATCACGCAATAGATTCGTAATTCAGAATAATTATGGCATAGTTAACTCAATTTAAGATTTTTTGACATTTACGACTAAAGAACTAGAAGTGCGTTATAATATAGCGCGACTTAAACCAACCTCTTAAGAACATTTTAAGACGACCGCTGCGCGCACTTATAACCGCATTCCTCAAATGTATATCGCTTGGAGCCGGTGTGGATCCACTACGAGCCTGTGTGGATCCGCTCGTGAGGTGAAGGTGTGGTATGGCCGCAGGAGTAACCTAAGCCTTACGTATACCAAACTCATGTGAACATTGTAAGTGGACCGCTGCGCGCACTTGTAGCCGAAGACCTCACATGTGTAACGCTTAGAGCCGGTGTGGATCCGCTAACAGCCTTTGTGGATCCGCTACGAGCCTGTATGGATCCGCTAATGAAGGTGTAGTATACCAACCTCATGTGAACATTGTATGACGACCGCTGAGCGCACTTGTAGCCGCAGACCTCACATGTATACCTCTTGAAACCGGTGTGGATCCACTACGAGCTTGTGTGGATCCGTTAGTGAAGGTGTAGTATACCAACCTCATGTGCACATTGTGAGACGACCGCTGTGCGCACTTGCAGCCGCAGACCTAACATGTATATCTTTTGGAGCCGGTGTGGATCCACTAAGAGCCTGTGTGGAGCCGGTGTGGATCCACTACGAGCCTGTGTGGATCTTCTAGTGAAGGTGTAGTATACCAACCTCATGTGCACGTTGTAAGACGACCGCTGCGCGCACTTGTAGCCGCAAACCTCACATGCTTACCTCTTGGAGCCTGTGTGGATCCGCTAGTGAAGGTGAAGTATACCAACCTTGTGTGCACGTTGTAAGACGACCGCTGTGCGCACTTGCAGCCGCAGACCTAACATGTATATTTCTTAAAGCCGGTGTGGATCCACTACCAGCCTGTGTGGATCCGCTAGTAAAGGTGTAGTATACCAACCTCATGCATGTGCACGTTGTAAGACAACCGCTGAGCGCACTTGTAGCCGCAGACCTCACATGCGTATAGTTTGGAGCCGGTGTGGATCCACTACGAGCCTGTGTGGATCCGCTAGTGAAAGTGTAGTAGACCAACCTCATATGCACGTTGTAAGACGACCGCTGCGCGCACTTGTAGCCGCAGACCTCACATGTATAACGCTTGGAGCCTGTGTGGATGCGCTTGTGCAGGTTTAGGTAGGCGCGGCGGGTAAACACGCGCCCGCATGTCTGAAATGTTTAAAATTAGTATTAAACACGAGAGATTTAAACATGACAGCAGCTTAAAAATTGACTAATGTTTTCCAACTGTAGGAAATGCCCAAAAGTGAACCAAAGAAATAGGTTGAAATGAAAAATAAAATTAATAAATATGGAATGACACTATTTATGAAACAAACATAAGTCACACACAATCTCACATATTTTTGCAGTGATTGTTTGTTTAATTCATACAAAAGTTTTTTTTTTTCTTTATGGCTTTGTGAGACATAGCCATTATTAAGTAAAATAAAAAAAACTACATTTTGTAAAATTTAAACACTAATTTACAAAGAAGAGTGGTAATAGCAAGAGGCCACCCATTACTCATGCATCATAGCTTTGTATGAGGACCATTATTTATTTATAAAAATACTTGAACTTAAAAAATTATTATGTACTTTTTATCCTTTAAATAACAGAGAGAGATAGTTTCTGAGCTTAAATATGTTAGCATAAAGGATTGATGCAAGTGACTTGTTTGTAAAGACTGATACATAAAAAAATATAATAATAATAAATATACAACAACATCACATACATTGATCTGACTCTGTGGTAAGTAGCATAAGCACTTGTGTTACAGATATCAGAATTAACAGTGGTATTACAGATAAACTTAAATAAATACATATAATACCCAGCCCAGTACAAACAGACTTCATGCACACAAATGTTTAGTGTGGGGATAAAACCCGCAAACCCTTGGTTAATAGTAAACTTCTTGACCATTACACCAAAATGGTTGCCATACAAAAAAAACAAAAATTATACTTACTTCACACACAAACTTCTTCTGCTCATGTTGAGCCATATGCTCTCGTAAGCTCGTCTTAGTCTTAAAAAGCATTGAACACTTAAAGCAGCGGAATATATCCTCCGGCAACTCCACATTTGGGTGTCTCCGATGATCTCTCATGTGGGACTCATACATCCCACGCTTCGGAAGATACCGCTCACATTTTGGACATTTATAACCATCTTTTAAGCCTTTACAGACAGCAATCTCGTGACCGAGACGTGTCTTGCGATGCTTGAAGCGCTTATCACATCCAAAACACTTAAATAACCCAGTTTCTTTCTCTATACCATGAGCTTGGTCATTGTGAGATTCCAAGTTTTCAATTGTTCCTAAATCTAATCTACAAATATTACAATATGTGGGTGTCCGTAACTTTTTGTATGTAGTTTTTTTCTTTTTGCTGGCCACTTTTTTTCTTTTTAATTTTATCTGTGATAAGGTTAGACTTTCGTCGTCCGAATCGTTAACACTGTCATAAGTAATCCAATCAGTTTTTTCATCTATGTCCGAGATATCTTCGTTTTTCTCTATTTTAACATCAAGTACGGCGGGGTCGGTGAAGCTATTGTTGTATTTCGTAAATAAATCGTTTAGTCTCCTGTCCGTTTCTTTGCATACTTGTTTGAACGTGTAGAACTCTTCAATTTTAGTATAACAAGGTATACAAGCTTTATTGGGATGAAGGCCTTCTTTCAGATCCAAGTCTAGACATTCCCTGATCTTGTCCAGTAGCTCATTCTTTAACAATTCCTGTTTTTGTAGGGATTTCGCGAAGATTTCGAGACCAGCATCCTTACTCCAACAGAAACGGCAAACATCGTCTTGTAAAAAGTATTCATAACTATACAAATCACTGTCCAATATTTCAAACGCACTGGCAGCAGTCATGATTTGTAAATAAAAATGATATTACGGCATAAACAAATCAAATAAGATCAAAATTACACCTGATTAACTTTCATTTTTTGTAAAAAATATATTCATGTACACAGCTGCCTGTCAGTGTCAAATTGACAACAAACAAAACATTTGACGTTCTGTTACACTCATGGCACGCTATACTTTAAGAGGTCCACTGTGAAATTTTAAATCCCTCATGACATTAAAATGCGGGTTTTGCTTGCTTTAAAAGCAAGCAAAGCCCGCGTTTAATGGTCTCAAACACGCTTTTACTAGTTTGGGCTGTATCTTGGGCTGTATGTGTAACGGAATTTTTTAGCTCGATTTTCACCAACTTCCAGAGATCGGATTAATTTGAAACTTTGCACATGTATCATGTACCGATTATCCTTAGTAACTAAAAAAATAAAAAATAGTTTAAAAATCTAATAGCTGGTTTACACTCTCGCGCGAGCCACGAGACGAGCCGCGAGACGCGCTGTGAGCCGTGAATGTAAACGCTAGCTCGCAGCACCGCTCGCGGCGCGTCTCGCGTCTCGCGGCGCTCGCGTCGGTAGCGGTTTTTTGGGCACGAGTCAAAGGAGCTCGCGGGGGACGCGAGAGGGGTATTTACACTCGCGTTTGCGTTTCATTCAAATACAAACATTTGGACCGTTCGGTTGTGTTGCGCTGCGATTATAGCAAGTGATATTGCAATGGATTGGTCTCAAGACGACACATCACAGCATTATTCCTTTACCTACTTTATATTTTAATGACATTTTACAACTTATTAATTATAATTATTATAATACATTAGGTATTTTGAAAAAAAGTAGCAAATTCAATTCTTATATCTTCGGCGGTCCGTGGTGCTCGTCTGCCTAGCATTTGTAAAGGTCTTATTGCAGAATCTATTGACTGATTACGTCTTCATGATCCTTCCTGAGTTATCACATCATTAATAATCGTATCAAAAGTTCCAGGAGGTGTGTAATTGTTTCTAGATGATCGACTATTTCTAAGAAAATTATGTAACAAAATACAAGTCATGGTTATTAATACAGCCCTGTCTTTTTCAATTTCCATATGTTTTTTAAATATTCTAAAAACTGATGTTAAGACCACGTTTTCAACGATAACACGGGAACTGGACAATCGTTGATTAAAGGTCCGCTGTAGTGAACCAAGAGCATGGTTCCCTCGAAAAGGTTTCATTACATGGTAATGGAAATGCACCATCGCCTAGAAAAACATATGGCACACTGTATTGCCTACCAGGAAGTGGTCTATCACGTGGTAAATTAATAGTGTCGTAGGAAATTTTTTGAAAAAGTAAACTATTTTGAAACACGCCTCCATCGCTAATTCTACCCTGAGCGCCAATGTCGGCAAATATAAAGCGGTAATCACTGTCTACCAAGGCTAGAAGCACGAAACTAAATGTTCCTTTATAATTATAGTACTCAGAGCCACTTTTGATAGGACATCGCATCGTTTTTTTTTTGATTTTTTAAATGGCTTACGTAGTAGTAAAAGCTCACTAAACTAAGAGTTGCTGCTGTTAAAATTTCGATGTCCGCCATCGTAGAAAGATCGAAAACAAGTGAGCACACCGCGGGAGTGTAAACGCAAGCTCGTCTCGGGATCGGCTCGCACGAGCATGGAGCCAATCCACGAGACGAGCCGCGAGACGCGAGTGTAAATGAGCAATAAAAAATAACACACGCTCATGTTGCTACCAAAAAAAGAGAAATTAATTACTGAGTACAAAGAATTTGTATACAGTTACAGTTGAGTGAAAAGCGTGGAGTGCTTGGTATAGTCTATATTAAAATCATAATATTCTTGGGAACTATAAAAAGAGGACTATGGAAACGAGATAAAGTGCACCCCACGCTTTTTACTCTACTGTAATACAAATTCTTAGTAGGTACTCATAAATTATTTTTTAGTAAGTTTCATGTTTTTTTTAACTATTTTTTTAATTATTAAATTATAAACTCATCATCTTTTATCAGCCTGCAATAAATCTTTATTTGTAATCAATCTGCGGTAGCCATTAACAAACAGCCTGAAAGAGATCGCTACAAGCGTTAAGACCGCCTACATTGTACATCTTTCTTAGTTTGACTTATCTGTAACTTAGTTTTCTGTTGCAATCGGACGGCACGCCTGTGCGGTCTTCTGAGTAAGGTAGACCTGGTCTTCCAGGCTTTCCAGCGATCTCTTGATCACTACAAGCGTTGAGACCACCTAAATTGTACATCTTTCTTAGTTAGACTTGTCTTGTTTTCTGTTGTAGTACTTTAAAGAGTTAATCAATCGTGCTCGGACGGCACTCCTGTGCGATCGTCTGAGTAAGGAAGATAGCAAAGTAAATGCATAACAAAATTATTATTATTAAGCACATGACGTTGACGACGTGAGTTTTTCAATAAATAAATAAAAATGGAGTTTATTACTTCCAACAAACAAATGATGCCTTAAACACCTCCCTTTCTTAATAGGCTTACTTTTAAAGAAATCAAACTCAAATATACTTATTTCGATTTAATGTTTGTTCCAACACATCTTACATGGTATAAAATAAAATCGTTACATAGGTAGTAAGGTTTTACCTCAGATTTCTTAAACCATGCATATAGTAGCAACATCATACTTAAAAACTAACTTAAAACTAATATAAAGTTCACTTATTTACAATTCAAAATAATGCAAAAAGTTATAACACTGAGACAATGTGTTTATGAACATTTATTAGACAGTTTGCCATCTAATGATATATTTCAAGATGGGATTTTAATATTTTATCAAATTAAAATTTTACATAAGTTAAACATTTACTGTGAAATTGATGACAACATTTAAGATTTTTAAATTCTTATTCTTGTGGTAAGTTTTTTGGACTTAAATTTAATAACATTTTAATAAGTTTGTAGTTAATGGCATTCTTATGAATTGTTAATAATGAGTCATCTCTTCGACTGAAGATAAGAATGGTTCAGACATATTAAACCCGTATTTACAAAGGAATTGATTACTAGCACAGCTATTTATGGAAATTTTAAAAAATTTGACAAAAAAATATGGAAATAGTTGTATGATATTTTGTTAGTAAGTTTTAGGAGTCACTAAAGTAATGAATGATTTATTGTTTCAAAACTTAACAATTTAGCTTTTTATAATGGATTTTTCAATAACAAAAAATGACCTATATATTTTTTTAGCTTCGTCATAAAATGCACTGGTACAGGATTGAAAATAGTTGAAGTTCTTAAAACCAATAAAACTTTCTTAACTAATTTTTGACTCAACAAGACAAATTTCTTCCTAAAAAGTTCACTTTAAAAGTTCACTCTGCTTCCCTCTCTTGTTCTTTGTCTTTTTTCTTCTTCTTCTTCTTTTCCTTACGCACAGAGTCATCGGCACCTTCAGTCGTTACGTCAGCTTCCATTGTTGCGTTTCCATCAGCTTCGGCCTCCTGGTCACGCTTCTTTTTCTTCTTCTTCTTTTCAGATTTCAATTCTGTTGAATTGTTAAGATCGTCAGCGTTAGCAGTGCTCGCTGTCCGTTTCCTAGTAGTCTCTTCTTCAACTCCATTTTCCTCCTTCACAACTTTGGGTTTATAATCGACATAGCTGTTTAGCCACTCTGATGGTGTGTTTTCATTGGGCTTGCCATATTTGTCAAGCTTTCCTTGAGAAATGAGCTGCTTCTTCTGAGAGGCTTTTGGTCCTAGACCCCATTTTCTGGGATATGTATCACGTTCCATAATAACTCTCTTTAGTTTGGCAGCAACACCATGATCACACGACGCCATTGTCGACGTTGTCATCAGTGCAATCGCTAGAGCTACAGCCTCGCCTTTGGTGGTGACTATTACAATTTCTTGGTCTATTTCTATTCCATCTTCATACCTCAAGACTCCGGGCAGAAGCACTTTGGCTCCGTAACAGACTGCATTCACTGCACTGTCCTTGATAAAGATTCTTTTATGCCCAATCAATAAGCCTTCTAATGGTTTGATAACTCTTCGAATGTATGTCTCGTCTTTGTGGTTTTCATACGCCCACTGTGCATCTAAGATGTCATGCATTGTAACCATGCCTTCCTTTTCGCCCTGGATACCAGATCGGACACGACGAAGCTCAATCATCTGACCACCGACGCCCAGCATCAGACCTAAGTGCACACACATGGTACGGATGTACGAACCAGCTTCACAGCTCACCCAGAAGACACCGATGTTGCGTTCCTGATCAAAGTCCAGTAATTTACTGTCATATACTGAGCGGACTCGCAGTTGCCTCTTGACCGCCGAAATAAGAGGTGGCCGCTGGAACAGAGCTCCGCGGAGCTTCTCGAGGCCTTGAGTGACATTTTTAATACTTTCCACCGCAGAATGCAAACTGAAAACCGCGACGTACTCTTTACCGGCGTTCTGCTGTGATTTCACTAACCTCGTTGCTCTATCGATACACACGATGAGGCAACCTGTCACTTTGGGATCAAGTGTGCCCGAATGCCCAGTTTTTTCCACTTTCAAAATGCGTTTTATCCATGACACGACTTCGTGGGAGCTGGGGTTGCTCGGCTTGTCCACGTTGATGAAACCTGACTTGATATACTCCGTAATAGGCCGTTTCAGAGGCGAATGGCCGAACGGCAGTGGCGTGTAGTGGTTAGTGCGCACATTGAGACGATCGAAATTCTTCAACAACAGCGGCCAGTACGCTGTATCTAGCTTGCTCACGCTCTCCGACGGCTCAATCTTGAAATCTCCGATCTTTTGGAAAGCTCCCAGCGTTACCGTGTCCTTGTTTTTCTTCTTTTTCTTCTCGGAGAAGACTTCTCCGCCGGCTGGTAATACCTCCGTCATTGCGAGTTATTCGAGTATTATCAACGCGGGTTACACTGCTGATTTATCTCTGCGTTACACAAACAACACAGCGCCCTAATTTCGGGCACTGTATGTAAATTAACACGAGAAATGCACAAAGAAAGAGAGGACACGTGCAGTGCGCGTTGTTAGAGGTTAGTTTTTTAATAATTTTGCGACGCGACGCGCTTGCAGTGTTGCCAGAGAAATGATGTCCAAAGTGACCTAAGGCAAACAAAAAAAGTTGCGTGGTAGAAGTAAACAAAAGTTTATTTTTACTGTTTTTTTTTAGTTTCAGTTATCAGCTCGCAGTGACAAGTGCAGATTACAGTAACGTGGTGCTGATCTACGTACTTAGAGGCCCCGGATGCTTTAGCTTTTATCATTGTCTCATTATCATCATCATCAGGCTTTCAACGCCACTTTTAAGCATAGGCTTCCCTCAAGGATTTTCACTACGATCGGTCTTGCCCTTCCCGCATCCAGCGGATTCCCGCCACTTTCACCAGATTGTCGGTCTACCTTGGCGCTCAGGTCTAGTGAATTCAGTGAATTGTGCAAAATGCTTATTAAAGTTTGAGGCCTATATTTTTTTTAAATTGGGCATCAAGTTTTTTCGCCAAAATTCGGATCCGTAAAAATCACCAAAAAGTCACCTTCTGTTTCGTATAACTAATAAGTAACCTGAAGAGGCTAAAAATCACTTAAAAGGTTACAAAAGTAAACTTCTGGCAACACTGCGCGCTCGTCTTATTTCGACGTTTGACATATTTTGACCATCCACTCGAAACTAAACGCATTTGATTATTGTACGAAATGGTTTGTTTACATACTTGAAATAATTGAACTAACATTCCTCTAAGTAAGTAAGTATTCCTCCTGAGATCACGTTTACTTTATTAAATTAATTGAAATTATTTTTATCATCAAAATATGAAAAGCTTGGAATAATAACGAAACGAAAAGCAAGCGTTTAAATAATAACATACCTACCTTGCGTTGCGTGACATTGACGTGACGTTTCTGGCTTCAATTATCAATAAAAAAAACGCACGCAACAAAACGAGACGCGTTTTCTCGTGGTTGATCCCAAAATTCCCAAAGCGAGTTGTTTATTTTATTCCTAAATAGTTAGTGAAAACAGAAATAATGGCAGGAGTACTGTTTGAGGATATTTTCAATGTGAAAGACATGGACCCAGAAGGCAAAAAATTCGACCGTGTAAGCCGATTGCACTGCGAATCAGAATCATTTAAAATGGACCTGATTTTAGACATCAATTCCTGGATTTATCCTATGGAATTAGGCGAGAAGTTTCGACTTGTGCTGGCTACGACTCTCAGAGAGAACGGATACCCTGACGGAGGAGAGTGGAACCCTCTGGAAACGGAGGGAAATCGCGCCGATAGTTTTGAATATGTTATGTCAGGGAAAGTTTACAGGTTAGTTTATGGTGTATGTTTACTCGGGTAAAATCCAGTTATTAAAAGGTTTAAGGCAGATAACTTTGTAATTGGCTGAGTGGCCCACCTTTTCAGTATTTGTGTATGTGCTTTTGAATATTTGTTTTTCTATTTTGTAAAGTTTGTGATACTGAAAAAACATGTTTTCTTTCTTTTTAATTTGTAACTGTTTGCCAAAAAAATGGCTAGGTAATTAATGCAATCAATATTTAGATGTAGTCTCAATATTTAGGTCTGTAATTCTGTAAACACAATTATTGAACTTACACATACAAAAATGCCACTTAATGTTATACTAACATGTTGGCATAAGTACCTTCCTTAATGTTTAAAAAGATAAATAAAAATTAAAATACTTCTTTCTATTCCAGGATAGAAGGTGACGAAGCAGCAATGGAACCAGCGTCCCGGCTAGCGGCATATGTGTCCTTCGGTGGCCTTCTCATGAGGCTTCAAGGAGACGCAAACAACTTGCACGGATTCGAAGTAGACCAACACATGTACCTGCTCATGAAAAAGCTAGCTTTCTAAATCTTTGCTAGAATTTGATGTAAAAAGGATTATGCAATGTCTTTTATAAAGATAGTTTTGTGTAATAAGTGTAAGTAGGTGTACAATTCACATCTTATAAAAATGATGCTTATGGTCACCTGCTTCCATCTGACCATGCATTGGTCTAATTATTGGTTCAAGTGGGGAGGGAGCAGGCTTATACGCACCATATGTCAGCATCTATGCAAGCGAGCAAGATAGCAACTGTTCCAATAAGCAAACTCGTCTCCTCCAGTGTTCTATTTACATGATTAGACATACATGTAGAATATTTTTTCCAATCAAATAGAAATGACTAAATAAACACTTTCAATCAGTTAAAAAACAGCAATGTATGTTGTATATTCAATTTACTTGAAAATACTAAGCAGTTTTCCAACGATAGGCTAAGATTTTATTTTATAAGTAATTAAGAATAAAGTTATTTTGTTATATGCTTATAATATGCTATGTTTTATTTCAATTCAATTCACACACACCGAACATGAAACAAAAATAAACTTATTCTTCCAAACCATAGATTGGTTAAAACTAGTAGATACCTCACATCTATCTATCTACCTATATCTTTTCAAACTACCATTTGACAAATTAAAACAAAACACTAAAAGTGTCTTAAAGAGGGTTATAATGAAGTGCAAGACTAATTAAATGACAAGGATGTGTGGTAAATTCAGCCTGCACCAAACGTACCTACCTACTTTTAATTTCTGTAATTTTCCAATATAATGGCAGCTAGTGGTGACAAGTAAAAATAAGGAACATGTTCTTATTATCTCAAGATTGACGTTCACATTGACGTTTTATATCCTAGAATGAAATAATGCAATGGAAGGCCTTTTTACATTCAAATTAGACCTCGAACCAATATTTATTAGTAAATAGCAAAGATGGTAAAAATAATAAATTATTGCATAGTAACATTTAAATTTAAGATTTTTAGTGCCATCTATTGAGTAATTCTAGCACTAAAATATTAACGCCATCTGATGAAACAGCAAATAACTTCTTAGTTCTTAAAAGCGTCCCTTTGCGGTGGTAGATGAACTGTTTACTGCAATGAAGTGCCATCTAGCGTCGAGTAGAAAAACTCATTTAGTAGCGCCATCTGCACGGTTTATTCGAAAACTGCAGTATTTTTTGAATGGATAGATGGCGCTATAGGCCTAATCAAAATATTTATCACTCCTTTAACATAATGGGAAGGCATTATCTTTGCTCTGTCCCGTAGAATGCAATTTAAGGATTGGTCAGGTAGGTAGGTACGGATTACAAAACCTATTCTTCTCTCTCTCGTCTTTTAATTTTAGATTCATTACCTAACTTTTTTTTTAATACGCTTGTAATCTCAGATCCGCTGGACACCGCTAAATCATAAGGCCATTGTAAGCTGGATAAGGGTTTTGAGGGGATCATGATATTGGAGCTAATAACTTGATTACAGCGTTTAGTGAAAAAAAAAACGTGTTTTTGCACAACTTGGATGAAGCCCCAAGTTCTTATACACGTGTTTTAAGGTAAGGACAGGGATGCTTATTAGGCGTATTAGAATACCAGTTCGAAAGTTCCACACTGATATGACTTTAACTAGCAATGCGACTGTTGGAAGGCTGCTGGATTGGTTGTTCTCCAGATGCTGCAGGGAAAAATTCAAGTCAGTCTGATTGAGACACGCGATACTATCATTCATTACGATATTGCTTTCCGCTTAATAGCAGCGCTGCTAACCTTTTTTTACCAAGTTTTTTGCAGAAACAGCTTGCAGGGCGTCCCCTGTTTATTTCTACTGAAGTGGCAAGATCATTAATAGTCGACAGACGTAGCCTAGGAAAGTATTTTCAGTGTTAAGATTAAACGCTATCTCAGGTGTCGCGTAGTTATACTGAAGCTCATATGGACATAATTAGGTACGTTCTGCAACTGTGGGGCGAGAAATAGAAATATAAATATTGTTTATTTGCGTTTGTATAGGGTGTACCTACAGAAGATGACACAGTAGTTAATGAGCGCCTATCCAGCCAATATAATATAATAGCTCATATTGTCAATAGCATACAAATAGTTCAGTATTTATTATTATTGTCTACAATCACTGTTAAAATATGATTATTTTAAGAAATACCAACTTAAATATACTTCAGCGTCAACAGAACAAGATCCTAAGATCTATTTGCGAAAGTACCATGTTATATAACCGACGATAAAATCCACGAGCACCTCGGACTGACAACAATAAAGGAAGAAATTCGGAGTTTGACAGCTAAGAGCAGTAACCAGCACACCAGGCTACCCAATAGGCTTGTTTCCACTATGAAAGAAATATTCAAAAACTGATTTTTTATAAAATAATTCATAATTTCAGATGCCTTTACACTAATATTTTTCTGCAGTTCGTATTATTTGATTTTTAATTGGAATTCAAAAGATAATTAGTCACTCAGTCGGCATTGCACGCGATGACGTCGAAGTGTGTTATTGCCATACAAGCTCTATGAAGAAAAGCGTTTTGACAGTTGATAAAAAGTACGTCAACGATTGGTGGTGTCAACTACCGTATTTTATTGCTAAATCGCCCGTATTACAAGCGTATAACAGGGGTCGGGAGACCGCGGCTCGCGAGCCGCATGCGGCTCTTGCATAGGATTAATTTGGCTCTTCTTACACTCACTCACTGCCTAACAGTACCGCTTAAGTAAGAAGCCGTCAATGTCATCATTGTAAAGTATATATTTTTATAATTTCGAAAGTATTCATCACAGGATACCCGAAACAATTTAAAATAAGAGTTTCCGTGCCTGTTTCTTTACGTGAGAGATTTGAAGTTTATAGGTCCAAGACTTTAGAAATTACAAGCGGGGGGGGGGGGCACCTTATAAACGACTGACGGGCTATAACTCGCAAATGGTAAAGCTGATAAAAAGGTGTTGTATGGAAACCCTATCTTCTTTTCAGTATATTATAGTTCATTTCTTCTTCTTTCTTCTTCTTCTTTTCATTTTTTTCAACGAAACCCCCTTAAAAAAATAATTTACCCCCCCCCCCCCCCCCCCTTTACATGTATAAGGAGGTACCCTTAAAAAGGGGTAATTTAAATTTTTCGTATTTTAAAAAATTAGATCTTTATGTGAAGTAACCAAGTTACATGCAAATCAGTCCATAAACGTAGAAAATATTCTGCTGTGACAGACTAGGACGGACTGAACGATCTTATAAGGGTTCCTTGTCGGACTACGGAACCCTAAAAACACCTAAACAATATGAAACAACTGAATTCATAGCCCAACTTGCGCGCTCGCACTCTGTTACCTACGCCGCCGCCCGGCATGTCCGGCGGCTCTTTGAAAGCATGGGAAAATCTACACACTGGATATTTGGCTCATCTGATTGGTAAGTCTGCCTGGCGTATAATAATAATTATTATTATTATTTCATAAAAAGCTTTTACAATATATTGTAGTAATCGAAGTCACCTTTTAAGCAAATAATGCCTTGCCTTTGAATAATAAAGCGAATAAGATACCCAAGTGTTTAGTTTACCGTGACGTGCCAGCCACCGTACAAAGAACGGTTAATCCATTACCTACTCACCCTGGACCACTATGCGAGACGACTTAAACGTATCCCAGCGCTAGAAGACCGTCACTAGCTCGCGGTAGCAGATGAGTAGATGCGTCCAATGGGAAGCAGCTCAGCAAGATATATATATATATATATATATATATATATATATAAATGAATTGCTGTTCGTTAGTCTCGCTAAAACTCGAGAACGGCTGTACCGATTTTGCTAATTTTGGTTTTGAATTATTTGTGGAAGTTCAGGGAAAGTTTAAACGGTTAGATTTTTTTTTTAAATGCGAAAACACCTGGCAAGACGACCTGTCTGCCTGGTCCGCTAGTAAATAATAAATATTTCACAACAATCACACCAATTCTCTAGTCCCAAATTATTAAGCTACGAGGCTTGTGTTATGGGTACTAGACAACGGATAAACATACTTAAATTACTTTATTTTTGTAAATAAATACATATTATACATATAAAACTCCCAGACCAGTACAAACACACATGTTTAATAATAATAATAAATTCGTTTATTACCAAAAGTATTTTTACATTATGTTACTGAGTTTTCTCGGTTACTTGTCTGAAACACTTGTATTGGGAATAACTCGCTCTTTCTCCCGGTGGTTGACATTATAGTTCCGATTTTGTACACCGTGATAGAATTTTTCAATTTTACAAATTTACTTTTACAATATTACTTTAACTATGTAACTTTAATAATTTTACAAGTTTACTCACTTATTTTACTTTCTACTCAAAAAAAATGTCTGGCATAGAGTTCAATAGATTCTTATTTCCTTTCTCATTTGATAATAGACAAAACAACAGGCTCCCAATCAGCATCTCCCTCGCTTAAATTATCAAAAACAAAGCCAATAAGGCCTCGTACACACGCGCTCGTTAGCGCCACGCGCGCGCTGCGTGAAGTCACGCGTGTGCACTCGCCTTTATGTGTAACGTATAAAAGTCACTCATTTAAGGGACAATTTTGGACCACATGCGAAGTCGGCATATTTTTTTCCCACTCTGGGAAATGATATCGTTATTTAAGTTAGGTAATAAGTAGGTGGGGCTAATATCCATAAAAAATCGAAAAGTGCTCATACTTACATTTTTTAGATACGTGCTTAAGTAGTAAGTAATTTAAAGGTAAATTTTAAGGTACTTACTTTATTTTTTTTTTCCAAAATGCATGTCTTCATAGCCAATTTATGAAAATAAAAGAAAACATGTTCAAGATCTAGCTAGATCTTAATCGTGATTCATAATATAAAAACCGACGACACGCCGATATGTATCAAATAAATTAATATACAACAAAATCACATACATTGATCTGACTCTTTGTAACAATCGTTATTTATTATTTATTATTTTATTATTTATTATATATTATTTATTATTTATTATTTATTTATCGTTTATTTATTATTTATTAGTTCTATGTCGTATGACCTCGTTCCGGATCTTATACCTTAATGAGATCCCCAACATAGAACTTTCCATAGCACGCTGAGTGACGTGTAGTCAGTGAGCCAGCTTGTTGATTGTCATGTTCCACGTTATATAAGTTGGGCACAAAATCTGTTCTACCCATAGGATTCGCATTTAATCATAACTCCATTGTGTCATAACAGCGAGAGAGGCGGGGCGGCGTAATTAGTTCAATTTGTCGAAATGCCTAACGAGCGCCATCGCAGTCGGTAATGACTGGGCGTTAATGATGTATAGTCATCTTCGGAAATATAGTGGCACTTTAGAACCATGTCATATTAACAAATTAAACAGTTTCTACACATTGACAAGGAGAATGCTCAAAATGTTATTATGACATGGTATGGCATGGTATTATGACATAGTTCATAACAATAGTCCTCCTGGCCGATTTCTACCACGGCGACCAATCTCAACAGAGATCAGCCAACTACGCAGGAGATATTATAGTGCTCAAGTGTGAGCGCAACACACAGGTGCACTCGCTGTTCCATCACTCTCAAAGTTCGGTGAGACGGCAATCCAACATGACCGGAGAGAGATTAGACGCAGGACCAACGGCTTAACGTGCGCACCGAGGCACGGGGGTGCAACAAGGCCAACTTCCCGACTCCGAGCTGTTTTTGAGAAATTAATGATAAAATCTCAGAAACAATTCTTGGCTCAACCTGGGATCGAACCCAAGACCTCTCGGATGTAAGGCAGAAAGTTTGCCACTACACCAACGAGACAGTCACCTAGTTCATATAGAGTGTCAGTAAAGTCTATTTGTTAGGTTAGGTACCTACGTATCCATCATGTTAGGTAGGTACGTCTGTTTGTACTGGTGTGGGTGTTTTATGTGTCTACTAGCTTTTACCCCCCACTACGGTCCGCATTAGGTGGTTTTTTTGAAACGCGTTGTTATCCCGTAATACCAATTTTATCCAAATAGAATTCAAATTTTTGGTAATTTAGGAGTAAAAGCCATCAGATTCACCGGAAAGTATTTTTTCCCATGGGAATGTCGTTCCCGTTGTTTTCCCGCGGTCAAAAGCAACTCATGTCCTTTTTAGGTCTCAAACTATCTCATTACCAAATTTCATTTAAATCTGTTCAGTAGTTCAGGCGTTAAAGCGACACTTGAATTTTTGAAGTTCTGCCCACTTGAATTTTTCCATGGGAATGCGTCATTTTCCTGCGGTTGAAAGTAGCCCATGTCCTTTCTCGGGTATGGTAGGGTAAGGACCTTAAATATTTTTTTACAGAAGTGGTTACAATTGAAGTGTGTCTGGTTTTTGCAGTTAAAAAAAAATTGAATTCTACATTCCTATTGCGAATGGCTAAGGATTCATTCCTTAGTGTTCCCCTTAGATTACCTATAACTTGGATGTTTTTAAGAAAAATTGAATAATTAGGCTGCAACTAGAAGATAGACATGATGCATCCTCTGCTAAATCGTCACTTACCATTATGTGAGATTGTAGCCCAAGGGCAAGACAGCTCCTTTTGAAAAAAAAATCGTCTCACTTAAATTGATTGATTAGGATGAAAATCTTAACGTGAGCTTAATTTAAATAAGTTACTTACAATGGGTAATTAATATAATACTTACAATTGTTTTTTTTAATTAATAAAAAAAACAAATATAAACGAACTTATTCCTATGTTTCAGCGTAATATATAAGTACCTAAGTAATTTTTCTTTGTGCCTTTTGTCCATGCCAAAAAAAGAAAATACCGTTCTAAATTTAAAACAAACGAGCATGATGCCTTCATTGTTGTCTATCACGGTGAAAAAAGATAAAATTGCGATTCCAAATTTAAAATTGAATCGACCGGCAGCCATTGGGCGCGCGGCGACCAATCGCGGCGCGGAGGCGGGAAGAGGCGCGCAGATGCAAATGAGGTTTTTTATAAACTCGTTTTCCGCGTTGCCTTGTTTGTTTATGACCAGTGCCGATTCTAAGAGCACTCCAAGGAAAAGTTGCACTTGTTCAAATCAAGATTCGCAAAAAAATATGGAATCATTACATTTATTTTTGAACAGCCATTCAAAAATACCTTTGGTCCAATGATTCCATACTTCTCGAGAGATTGGCCAAGAACAAGTTAAATGTAAAAAAGGCCCAGTACATTGTCCTCATTGAATTCATAAATAAAATATAAAAAATATTATGTAATAAATAAAAGTTTGTTGTAATCTATCTTCTTCTACACTTATAATAAATCTGTAGAGAGGTCAATTCTGTACTTACATGAAATACTCGTATTTCCAAAATAACTATCAGGGTGAGGTTAGGGATCGATATATACTGATGCCAAAAATGCAATCAGATTTTTTTGTCTGTCTGTCCGTATAACCGTTATAGAAATAAAAACTACACGACGGATTTTAATGTAACTTGGTACCTACAATTATTTTTCATAATCCTGAGCTGGTTATAGTAAAGGTACTATTCATCACGCTACAATCAATAGAAGCAGAGCAAAAAAGGGAATATTGCGAAAACTGAAGAAAATACTCGTTTTTTAAGCTTCCGTCGCGTGTGCAACCTTAATGGATAAAGCTACACAAAAATATATGACGGAAATGTTCTCCTTAAAATTTAATTAAAAACTGTCCCGAGTTTTTTTAGGTTGACTCTGATTATATTTGTCTGCTCCTTCCTACGTTTATTACACTTTCAGTCATCTAAATATACCTATAAAACACAAAGGTGACTGACTGACTAACTGACTTAATGATCTATCAACGCACAGCCCAACTACTGTACGAATCAAGCTGAAATTTGGCATGCAGGTAGATGTTATGACGTAGGCATCCAAAGCAATAAAAAGATTTCAATTAATTCTACCCCAAAGGGGATAAAATAAGAGTTGCAAATTTGTATGAAACTCGGTGGCATAAAAACTTAAGTCGCAGGCGGCTTCCAGTAAAAAAAAATGGTTGCCTGTAAAGTCGGTTTTACGGGCGAAGATTTTACGTGACACCGATCATGCTTGAGTGGAAGAGAGACGCAAGGCATTCGCCGGTCCGGCGGGCCTCTCTCGTTCGGTGACTCATCGTAACAGACGTGAGCGGGCGTTACACTTTTTCATGGGTGACTCCGAGCCACAACCTAATTTAAGACGTTGTCACGTCAAAAATAAAATGTTAAGAGTCATGTGACGCCGTGGTAGACCCCCATTCGTTAAAATGGCGCAGTTATGACATGGCGGGCTTACCTTTACGATGTTGGCGGCTCTGATCTTTATTTTTTATGTTACGGCAGTGACACGAAAAGAGTTTTTACTTCGCTCCATCCATAAATCGAAGCGTCGATTGAACGTTCGCTGTGCAAGCTCGTAACCGGATTGAAATTTTACATGATCGATTTAATCATGTTTATGAAAGTTATTTTATGTTAACTGATGAGTTATTTTATCAATATAAAATGGGTTTGGTTCTACAACTTGGACCATTTCGTTATGCTTAATGCGCCACAGCGTGCTGAAGGAGATGGTCGAAATTGAGGATTGTCCACTAGACTCGGCCATAAGTTTAATAGGACAAAATGCGTTTTAAAGATCCGATAAGATAAAAGGATACTAACATAGTCATTAGGGTTTTACTAACATTATGGATCTTAGTTAAAATAAACAATTTTTATTTAATTTATTAATTCAATCGACACTGCTTTAAAAATTGTTCAATTTAATTCGAAAACAGAACATCAAATAACCTATGTAATGAATGTCAATTGAATCTGTCTTATTCGCAATACACCTTTCGTAATGCGGTTATAGTAGGATACAATTTTGATTCATAAATTAATTGTATAAATCGAGCTTAAATTACTATTTTTCATGTAGAAACCAAATTAATGTTTTTTTCTTAAGTATAGTAGCACCTGCACGACATTTACTGCAAATAAATCAGAATCCACTGTCCTATGAAACCAAAAAAAATCCTTGACGACTACGACGGGAGAGCTTTCGTATCCGCTGCTACGAACAGGCGAAAAAAACGGGGAAATGACATTTTTAAATTTTTTAAGAAAAGTAAATAAAGGAATTCTATATTATACTTAATAACAAACGACCTCTCGGAGCATTAAAAAAATAAATGATATTAAAATGTACTCTGGTGTTTTTTCTAATGATTTGGAGGCACGAGGTTTATTTTATTTAAAGTTTTATAGCGCCATATACGTCTCTATCGAACCACGGAGGTTCGATACAACCAGTCATACAGGTTCTCGGCACACACAGCTGTTTGTACACATACGTAAATGGACGAAAAAATGTCAACAAGCTTATCTACGTGCAAAGCTCAAACATCTGCTCGCCAATGAGTTTCGTACGTGTAAAAATTTATACGTGTTGCAGCTTTATATCACCTCAGCCAGACGGGATCATAGTTACATACTGCACAAGCCATAGCCGTGGTATCGAATAACACCGTCCCTGTTGCTCAGCCTAGCTTGACTGTGCGAGCGAACGGGATGACTAGAGTCGAAAGTACTTACGTAGCTAGTGGTGTTAAGAATTAGGGCCATCGACCTCTCCCTCTCCCTGCCTCTCCCTGGATGTGAGGGAGCGCGCCCGTCAGTCACCCGCTCGCGGTCGTGATGACAACCCACCTCTTTTCGATCGCTAATTGTCTATGCTCATTATTAAAAACTTAAGTGACCGCCATGACGGCGGTATTTTTTTCTTACGTACCAGTGCTAGTTTAAACTTTTTTTGTGAAGTGGTAAAAAGTATGGACTTTTGATTTTGTTTTTTTTAGTAAACTCTCATTAGTGATGTGTTAATGTCGATATTTTGGAATGTGATTATTATCTAATATGCCTAAAGTCAAATGGATTTTGAAATAAGAATGTGCGTGTTACAAAAATATTCAAGAAGTGCTTTTACTAGAAAGTTTTGAAACTATTTCTAGAGTGATTATGAACAAAAAATGAACAGATATGGTTTTCCTTCTTTGCCAGGACTTTCGAAACCTATTGAATTCTTATAAGGTAAGTAATGATACAATAACACAAGTAATAGGTAGAATAACCGATGGCTACTATTATTTAGCACCTTTTCAGACTAAACAATACCTACTTAAATGAGTACATAGGTATGTAAAGCTTGCTAAGCTCCACTAGGTACACCTCAATACTCCATCTTAGATATCCAATTGTAAGTAATAAACCAAACGTCGATTTGTAAATAAGTGTAACCTTAGAAACGGTAGCGAAAAGTTTAGTTATGGTTATGAATATACTATGTATAGTGAAGTAACTAGCTGCAGCCTAAGTAAAGAGGCTGAACAATTCTTGACTGTACAATGAATGTATAAACCGAATTTATGTAAAACTAGCTGTGCCCGCGACGTCTTACGCGTGGAATAGTTATTTTGGGCATAGACATATACTCATAATTCTTTCATACATATATTTTTGGTATCTTGATCAGTTTTCGCAGCGCACGCAACGGAAGCTCTCAAGGATGAATAATTTTCCCCGTTTATTTCACATTTTCTATTATTTCTTATCTCCTTATAGTTGCAGCGTGATGTTATATAGAGTAAAGCCTTCCTCGATAAGTAAATGTTCTATTCAACAGAAAAATATTGTTTCAATTCGAACCAGTAGTTCCTGAGATTAGCGCGTTCAAACAAACAAACAAACTCTTCCGCTTTATAATATTAGTATAGATAAGTACAAATACTTGTCTCTTTATAGGAATCTCTAAATAGTTCCATAAAAAATAGAAACAAAGAGTTCTACCATCTACTTTGTCTATACCAACATTTAATCTCTACAGTCTTCTCGTTCCGTCGGCTTTTTTTATAACAACTTTTATAAAATACTGTTATTTTATTTGGTATTTAAATGTTGTATTTTGACGAGATCAAGATGAAAATAAACAAATTTTGTTTTTAAAACAAAATAATAACAACTTTATCAATCTTTCTGCATGGGTTAAGACAAGTTTGACTGACAGGAATGTTTTTTCAAGAGGTCACAACCTTTTGAAATTGTTTTCAAAATAAACTTTAGAGCGTTGTCCTGCCTATGGTTTTTTTTGGGTCTGTAAGATATTTGAAGAGAGGACAAGACAGCTATGATGTAGAGAAATAAGCAGAACAGAATTTAAGATGCAGGAATACTGTTTTCAGGACTGGAATTTAAAAAATATTTAGGATACAGCCGTACGTCGAAGTTGTCTAATAAAGTTTCAGCTTTGAGAAGGGGAACTTAATCATTTGTACCTAAAAGCAGTGATTTTTTTATTACATTCTTCGCCAGCGGTGTAGCTCGTAGGGGATTCGGTTTTTACTAAACTAAAATTTCGGGTTTTTATTACTATGCCTTTTCCTAAAGTCGGCTCTTTAATATGTAGATCTACTTATATCATTAAAATCAGTTCAATCGTTCAGGCGTGTCAAAAATTAAGACAAATGTTAAGAAGGTAAGTGCGTATGCGTTTAACAACTAAAGTTATGAATTTGGTAAAAAAAAATACCTCAGAAAAAAAACAAACAATTCCTTAGTTAAGTTTGACATCACCACCAACGGAACAATATGAACGGCTATATTTTTTAAAATTGGAACGCGCGCGCCCCGTCACAACAGCGTCGGGTTTCGATGGACGTTAAAACAAAACCTTTGTTCAGCTCGTCGCCAACCAGTTCGAAATTTGAAATACTGCTTTTGTTCATTGTTCGAATTTGTGCTCGTTTATAATAACGTGTCAGGTTATTGACATTTATATTGCTGGCCAGTACGGGCTGAAAAATAAGCTTTAGGTAGGTACCAATGTTTTTTTTCATAAAGCTTCTTAGGACTATTACGTGATTGAGTCCCACGACTGATCAGATTATTTAATAGATTATTTAAAGAAAAAAAACGGAACCCTTATAAGATCACTTTGTTGTCCGTCCGTCCGTCCGTCCGTCCGTCTGTCAAGACCGTTTTTCTCAGGAACGCGTGGAGGTATCAAACTGAAATTTATATATGATACTTAGGTCTACGGTCCCTGGAAACTGTAGAAAAATCAACCTTCTAAGCCAACGCAATCAAAAGATACAGCCATTTAGGCCGCAAATTTTTGAAACTCGCACGGGAGTCAAAACCTACAGGGCACTTGAAGCGTGCTGCAATCAAAACTTACTTTAAGCCGCCTAAGAAGATCAACCAATTCTTACCACCGGTCAAGTGTAAGATACCTCTTCAAGACGCAGGAGTGTATAGACTGGAATGTGACTGCGGACTCTCCTACATAGGGCAAACAAAGCGTAGTATAAGCGTACGGATTAAAGAACATATAGCCGACGTTAAACATAGACGGAACACAAAGTCTGCAGTGTGTGAACACGCGTTAGATAAACCCAACCACTTCATACGCTTTGACCAACCAAAAGTCCTCGCAAGAGAACGTCGTTTTCTTCCTCGTATGCTCCGTGAGGCTATTGAAATTAAAAGACACCCCAATTTTAATAGAGAAGATGGTTGGAAAATTCCACCAGCTTGGGATCCTGTTTTGGCCAAGACTCAAGCTCGACCCCACACTGCAAGACCTCAAGATACTGTTAGCTCATTTTGTGTGGATAGGAACGTAACTTAATATTTTTGAGTGATGATGGTAGTTATTTTTTTTTTCAAACTATGTAATGACAACTAACACCTTAGTCTACCTGTGACCACGGACGCTGAAAAGGGTCCTAAACGTCAGGTTAAAACAAAATGTAAATAAATCGCGAAATAATCCGTAAAAAGTGTATTTAATAGCCAACTTCTTAACCATTACACCAAAGTGGTCGTTATCTGCTTAGGTATCTACTTACTACAAAAAATTCAAAGAAAGTCGTATTAGAACATTTTTATTGCAAATATACATATAGCAGACTAATAATAGTAGGGTAAAACCGGGATAGATGCCCCACTTTTTGAAATAGCCACCGTTTTCTTTAAATATTAATTTTGTACGAATAATTACTATTAATATAGTTAGATGAATCCTTTATGTTGAATTATTATTATGATTATTAAGGCTATCAAATACAGTTTTTGCAGAAATTAGCTTTTCATGGAACCTTTTTTCTGAGGATAGATGCCTACCTATATGGATAGTTGCCCCACCATGAAAATACTGGGAAGGATAGATGCCTGCAGTGTAGGATAGATGCCTTTTGTACACTTATTACCTAAAACAATAATAGTCTCCATAAAACATGCATCATAATAAAGAAAAACATTTTGTGTCTGTTTCCTTTTTATTATTATCATTAGATGATCCTAATATTACACAAATAACCAGTATTTAATTCTTAGGCGGTTGTTTAATTAAAATATAAATTCTTAAGTTTCAACATGTATACCTACCTAATCATTAAATTAAACATTACTGCCATTTATTTAACAAATATATAAATTCTAAATTATTCTTATAAAATATTCATATTAATTGTCAACATGCAAAATCATACTTTTACTATCCAAGTTAAAATTAAATTTAACCCATCTAAACCTTTAATTTTCCACATATTGAGCAATAATTTTTGAAGAGTGTACAAGTTTCATGTAGCCAGTTCTGACACATTATACATTGAATCCAGTCGGATAACGATTTGGTATTTTTATAGTTTTCAAAACATTCAATGCATTTATCTTAACTTGTATCTTTAGGGTTATGCTTAATCCCCATTATCTCCATTATGGTTAATCCCCATGATTTTTTTGTCCATTTCATCGAAAGCTGAGTTAAGGTTTTCTGTAGTCCAAGAACATACTCGAGCTCGGACTCCTTCTTTTCTTTTATATTTTCGTGGTATATTCCTGCAAATATTTACATAAAAAATGTAACAGGCACTAAAATATTTGAACAATACACACTTACTTCATATATAGAGGGTTAGATGCCCCTAAAGGCACCTATCCCTCGAAAAATCAGGGCAACTATCCTTTGTGATAGGGATAGATGCCCTAATGTTTTTATAATAAAATATCAACAAAATTGAATGTGTTTACATCTAAATGCAGACTCAATGAACCCGTATATTGACGTAATCCAAAATTTAACGAAAATGTTAACTAATGATAAAGTTATGTAACGCACAAAACTTACCTTTAAATCTTTTACGTGTTTGTTATTGTCGCCGCGGAGATGATGACACGCACTAACGACACACGTCCTCACAGCTCGATTGCCCGTGGGTAACTGAGGTGCGGGGTGACCGAGTCTCCTACTTATGCAGTAAATTATTAGTTGCGAATTCGGGACGTTAAGTTTTTGCAAATGAGGCATCTATCCCGCTGCGGCGTCTATCCCGGTTTTACCCTACAGCATATTTGTGTATACACCCAGCAGGGCACAGCAACATAAGGTAGATAATTAAATGTAAAGTATGTGACAAAAGAATCGATAACTTTTACTTATCGCTGTTTAAAAAACGGTATCGAATAGCAACCAACAAAATAGGCCGAACAGCCCTCTCGTCATCGTCACCTTTAAAAAAGGAACATCAATTAAATTGACAAACAAGGAGAATGCAACGCAAACAAGACTGAAGCCCTCAGATTCGAGGGGTGAGAATAGATAAGGCACGTAACGTCGAGCGTTCTGATTGGCCGACAACAGACGCCGCCACCCCGCGCCCCGCCAATCAGGTGAGCGCGATTCCACCCCGGCCAATGGGCGGGCAAGGCTACCGGGCGTTCCGATTTCAAATTGTTTTTCGTTTTAAAAGGTGTCCCTTTCGCGGTGACTGCGAAAGTACATCGATTTGTTTGGATAGATGGATTATGGAGTGATGATGGATAGACTCGCGAATTTGGAGTTGTCTCTTGTGTGACAACGTATGTACCTTTTTCCTAAAGCATAGCTGGTGTTCTAGAAACAAGGTAGGAGGTAGTACCGACGTTACTTGCTTTGTTATAAGTAACATACCATTTTGATACTTTCGGTACATATTGATTAAATGATTGAGGTTAAAACAAATGTAGCTCTACAAGGCTGAAAAAGGCAAAGATGCTAAACCGGCATCTTTGCCTTTTTCATACATTTTGCATCTTAATCGACACCTCAGTTTTATGCTATACCTACCTACTCACTATAAATTGATTTTGATAAATACCTTGAAACATCTTACATGAATTTTGCATACCATACTTTATTATTTATTCTAAAAAAGGCTTGAATATTTTTCAATGCAACACCTCTTTTTTAACTCCCGACGAAAAATAAGGGTCTTTTGTGTAAATGAATGAATGAATAAATGAAATTTATTATCTGCTGAATGATAATGTGTGACTTTTCCCTCCCGATCGGATGGACTGATTTCAAAGCGGTTATTTTATCACGATGCTTTATAGCTATGGCTTGTCAAAATCCGTCGAGCCGATGAAGCTAACGCAAGCTGATGTTTTCCTGTTACATTCGGGAGTTTTATGACTAAAAAGTTACTTTTTTACTTACCTACTTTTAATCAATGTCACGAAATTTATTTGAAGAATACATAGATACCTACTTAAGTAGGTACATTGAGTTTACACACTTTTAGTATTTTCATTTAAAACAGGCTTGAATATTTTTTATCTACAACATTTGTGATTTCCATACATTCCAATGCAACAGCTCATACTTTAAGAATCATTACAGAAATCTTATTTTAAACGTTCATTTCGACTTAAGAAAAAAATAGTTTCGTAAGTAACTTTACTATTGCTAAGTACACTATTAGATGACACCTCAGTAATATTACTACGCTAATAAAATTACTTACAACCAAATCATTTCACACTGACTCACGCCACGCGCCGCGCGACCTCAAAACGCACCCACTGGCCCACTTAAAACGCAGTGTCAGACTCACAAAAATGTCAATGTCACTAAACACGAGTAGTGTGTAGATTGCATAATGTTTTTACGTTAGATGTAGTAGTGGATTCGTATGCTACGATAATTTAACACGTTAGAAAAGGTTTTCTTTGTTCGTGAATCATAAGTAGATATTTTTTTTTAATTTGTTATTGGCTACGTCTCACAAAGCCATTAAGAAAAAAAAATCTTGACTTGATACTGGCAACGTATTACAAAGCCAAAAAGAAAAACAAGTTTTTTTTCCTGTAAGGTCCCACACACCGACGAAAAGAAATAGATTCGTTCTGCATAGGTACCTAGTACTGGCGATCAGCATCACCACCCACCTTTTTCGGCATTTCAATTTCCAAATTTTATGTAGTAAAAATAACTTAATTGTCAACCTATCAAAATTCAAATGTTTTGACGTGACAACGTCTTATAAATTGGTTTGCCGGGTGACACCTCAAGAAACTGCGTTACGCTGCTCCGCTCACGTTTCGCGCGAGAGAGACAGAGCGAGAGAGAGAGAGAGAGAGATAGGCATACACACCGGTTCATGTTATACGAATGAATATTCACATTAAAATTATTTTATCACTCAGAGTCGTTGTCACGTAAAACTTTCGCGCGTATACCGACTTTACAGGCAACCAATTTTTTTTCTGAAGAATTCAGTCTGAAATGTATTATACTTGGTGCATCACAAGAGAGTCCTCGTTACTCATCCACATAAATGACAGAATTACATGGCGTTTTCTCCCACCATCTGTACCTTTAATGGCAGAAATCTGGGAACGCGCAATGGTTCGTTCCGTAAAAACAGCCTTGTCGTTGACCCTTATGTGTTATATACTCTCCTCTTGTAAGCAGAGTGTGTTGTGAACTCCAGCCCCCTTACATACGTGCCAGTCGATAAAGATGCTATAGTTGATGGAATCAGGTGTTACTTTGCGGAAATCCATGACAAAAGCTGAAAAAGAGGATTATTTTGCTTTAAATTTCCACAAACGACGCCAGCGCAGGAACCAGGTAGATAGAGTACACCTAGTACTCATCTACCAAATATTACCTATCACCCACCACACCCATATGTCGCTAACCCGTTGTCCTACGTGTGCAACGCAACGTGACAAATGCGATAACAAGACGAAGGGACGATCAAGTGCTTAACATTAATCATTATAATCGTAATCATATTTATTTGCAATAAATAGGGTTTACATAGAGTTGGTCATAGAATTTGGAGTCACTTATTCCTATTTAGCCGTAACACTACAGCATGCAAATGTGTGCGTCTTAAAACTAGTATTATTAAAATATAATTTTCATTTCTCATACTCGGAAAGTAGTGTTTGTTTGATCAGAGCAGCGGGTCGAAAACGATGCTTCCCTCCCTTAGGCGGGAAAGACTCATAGTAATTGCTTCCCTCCCTAGGGCGGGAATGAATTTTAAAAATAGAACTAAAATTGGTTATTTAGTCGGCTATAATTTTTTTTACATAATTAAGAAAAATATCGATTAAAAAAAATGCTGCTGTCTTGTGAGTGTATACGGCCAATGTGAATTAAAAAAAAAACCTATTAAAGTGGGATGGCCCGCGGCGGTGACGCGGGCGGTGTGTTCCATATTTGAAATTTAAATTAAAAAAGACTATTAAATAGGTACGACTCATGTTATTACTATCAATAAATATTTTAGAAAAACTACTATTTTTTATTTTCCTTATATTTGAAATGACAAGTAGAGTGTTTAACACGGGTGAAAGTCATCAATTCCCACTCGGACTATTGCCGCCCTCGCTTCGCTCGTGCGTCTAAATACCTCGTATGGGAATTGATTTCTTTCCACCCTTGTATAACAATCTTCTATTACACAATTCGTCATTATAAATCAAATTATAATCTATGCATCTACCATTAATTTCATTATTTATGTCACCGGAATTCCTCCACAGATTAAAATGTTTTTTCTAGTTTTTAGTTTTTATTGACTGATATAGGGCGTTTTAAGCATAGGTCGCAGCGCACTTATCGCGTTTCAACGCGCACGCAGGACAAGGCCTAAGATAGAAGGTGGTAGGTGATAACCTGATTGGTTCCTCTAGTCTTATTCATTTATATATTTTATTTAAAAAAATATACAAAGGGTGAAATAATGCTAAAAGCATTTTATGCCAGTCAACTTCAAGGTCACGCAGAAAGAAGTCTTATTAGAAATTAACCAATAAATAGAACCTCTAGATACCGTTTATTTTCTTATGTTAATTAATTCAAAAATGAATAAAAACTCGAAAGGGCGACGAAGTATAATATTTGTTTAATTAGATACATGATGTTAAATAATAAATTGCCTTGAAACATTTATCAATGTACAGATCGATGTCAGATCAAACAATGTATGTATGTGATGTTGTTATATGTTTATGTTTTCATGATTAAATTATTATAATTAAAAATTACACATTGACAACTTTTTTAGGGTTCCGTACCTCAAAAGAAAAAAACGGAACCCTTATAAGATCACTTTGTTGTCCGTCCGTCCGTCCGTCCGTCTGTCAAGACCGTTTTTCTCAGGAACGCGTGGAGGTATCAAACTGAAATTTCTATATGATACTTAGGTCTACTGTCCCTGGAAGCTGTAGAAAAATCAACCTTCTAAGCCAACGCATAAATGGCTGTATCAAAAGATACAGCCATTTAGGCCGCAAATTTTCGACACTCGCACGGGAATCAAAACCTACAGGGTACTTCCCGTAAACTTAGAATCTTGAAATTTAGTACGAAGTCACGTCTTACAGTACAGATATAGAAAAAATTACGGAAACCGTAAATTTTCAGTTTCATCATAAGAAAAAAAATAGTTTTGCAAAATATTTTTGACAATTTTGAAAACATCAAAGTTACTACTCCTTATCTACAGGTTTTTACGGAACCCTCGGTGCGCGAGTCCAACTCGCACTTGACCGGTTTTTAACTTTTCTTTAGTCTACCTACATACTTACAATGTTGACTTCATTTGAAACTTTAGTTTATTTATTTAACAACCAATAAACATTTATTACTTATTGGAAAATAATAATTTTGCTTTGTAACCAGTCTTTGTTCATACATATTATCTCGTGCAGCGAAGTTTAAATAAATGATTTATGTAGAAAACAGCAAACCATCTTTTTCAAATCTCATCCCCTCTTTCAACCCCATAATTCACCCCCTATTATTCCAACTGCGGGCACGCGCGCACTCGAGTGCTATCCGAGATTAGTTAGCGCACCCGCTAGTGCAGATTACTTGAAACAACATGGGGATTTGGTGTGCAACTATAAATTATCTCTGTTCTAAAATTAAATCATTTTGAAGTTTTAACGGCTGGCACTGTTAAGGAAGAGACATTTTAGAATTTACTGAGAAGCTACTTCTTACACAAGTCTTCTTTCTTCTTTTAAGACAATTTTCCTGTTCGGTGTATGACGGGGTCTGCTTTCTGGCTTTGTTTCTTCCTTTTTTCGTATTTTTTTCTTTATTTTTTATATTTATTTTATTTATTCAAAGAACACAAACAGAGAAGGTTCAACCCTTATAACATCAACAATATTATGAAGTTAGCTTAAACTAGATTAAAAGAATCCTAAAAGTGCTCCTCAGTGAGAGGTGGGCCCAAGTCGTCACCAAATGGGTGCCTACAGACGGCTATCGCCGAAGAGGCAGACCCAAGAAACGATGGTGTGACGACTTGGTCAAATCAACAAGGGACTGGGAAACGTTGGCAATGGACAGGGACAGGTGGAAAGATTTGGGGGAGGCCTTTGCCCAGCAGTGGGATGACATAGGCTAAATAAATAAATAAAAAAAAAAAAGTGCTCCTAGTATGTTTTAGTGTATTTTGAGTAAATTACTTTACAATGGTGCAATTAATGTACCTACGTATGGTACATTAAATAATAAGTTAATGTATATTTGAAAAAAAAACAGTTCCTTCTTTATAAGACTAATAATAGGTATTTTAAAAAAAAAAATTGGTTGCCTGTAAAGTCGGTATACGCGCGAGAGTTTTACGTGACAACGACTCTGAGTGGTAAAATAATTTTAATGTGAATATTCATTCGTATAACATGAACCGGTGTGTATGCCTATCTCTCTCTCTCTCTCTCGCTCTGTCTCTCTCGCGCGAAACGTGAGCGGAGCAGCGTAACGCAGTTTCTTGAGGTGTCACCCGGCAAACCAATTTATAAGACGTTGTCACGTCAAAACAAGTATGACCAGATATTTACTCTACAAATTGCTGAGAAGAGATTTGAGATTTCTCTTGAAAACATTTGGGCTAGGGTGAAAAATGTCTAAGTCACGTGATAAGTTGTTGTAAAGGCGACACATTCGGGCAAGAGGATTGTAAAAAGATGTATTATTACGGTAAACCAGCGAGAAAAAAAGTTGTGGGTTTCGGGTTCTATTAAAATATTAGTATTGAAGTTAATTGATGATAAAAGAGGTGACGGGACGATTAATCGAGTGTAGAATTTTATAGAATAGGTACTAGTGAACTTGACAGACGCGGTCATGCCCACTGTTTATGTAATTTATCAATATTTTTTCATCGTTTAAACCTTTACTGAACTTCCACAAATATCCCAAGGCTAAAATTATTGAAATGGGTTCAGCAGTTCTCGAGTTTTAGTGAGACTAACGAACAGCAATTCATTTTTATGTATAAAAAAGCGATCGGCCCATCTGAACTTTTCCCATGGGAATGCTTCATTTTCCCGCGGTAAAAAGTAGCTTATGTCCTTTCTCATGTACTTATTAAAATATCTCCATACCAAATTTCATGCAAATTGGTTAAGTAGTTTAGGCGTGATTGAGTTACACACATACAGACAGAGTTACTTTCTCATTTATAATCTTAGTGTGGATAAAAGATCGAACTGGTTGGTTGGAACTATTTGATTGATATACAATTTCTACCGACAAAACAAGGAGAGAGTTCTTTTTTTCGGCTTATTGAGAGAATGCATCAGCCTGTAGTTTCAAAAAGGACCTTGGGCACTTTGGGGACGTAACTAGGCTCTTGGATAAATGTGTTTGACAAAATAGATACGTTTTGCCTTTTTTAAATATCGAACGTAACTCAAACTTTTTAAATTCTAGAACAGCAACGACAGGGGCGTGACTCGCGCGCGTTCCGCCCCCGCTAAAGGCGGTGATCTCGTCATTAACAGACTAACTCATTCGCTCGTTCAATAATTAAACGGTTGGACTATTCTCATTATGGCTGTATACTCGTAGTACGACTAAAGCGTATAATATGATAAGGAGTGAGAAATTTTTCGTCTTGTAAGTAGTAAGTAAAAGATCCTTTCGATCCTATGTTTGCATGTTTGTAAACTTTTTTTTATTACACGAAGACGTAAGTATACTTAGAAAATTAGAGTTTGCATAAATTAATGTAATTATTTTCTTTTTTTTCTAATTAAGCAACCACTTTAGTATTTATTGAAATACTTAGGTTAACAATTGGTATTCAGACGGAAAAAAAAGTCTCAGAAAATCTTACTCTCATGTACGTATGAATGTTCGTTATTCTTTATAAAGAGGAAAATATAAAGATTATTGCGTGGAATAACACATGATACGAGTACTTTTATCCCCTTAACTTAACAGTTAATGTAGGATATGTAAAAAACGGACTCTATGCGGGTGAAACTGCAGGGCACAGCTAGCACATTAATAAAATACCAGCAATTCGTCGAATTTACAACACAACATTATCCAGTCGCCAAAAAAAATAGGTAAGAATATCAATTGACAGTTCTTCCCGCCAAAACACATCGGTCATAGACACGACTCGATAAAGCGTAATACGGCCAGCGCTTTCCACGGCACGTCCGCAACCATAGACAATACCATCCGCATCCGACCTTTTTGTTTGCGACTGATTTATTATTTATTTTTCTGTTGTACACACGGCTCCACATCAAACTACTTATTTTCGTTGCAAAATCACCCTTACAACGTGAGCATAAGGTATCGCAATGATTAGCTTGACGTGTAGCCGTGCGTACTCCCAGCTTTATATGCGAACGTAATGGGGGCGTTAATCTTAATACTTACATAATGTGTTTGAATGATTATTCATTATTATATTAGTAGGATGTGGGAATTTTATTACTCTTTGCCTCTTTACAAATAGTTTGGGTCTGGCCCTGAACACAATAGGCTGAACACAATAGGTTTTCATCATTTAGGCTGTTATGTTCCGTAAAGTTCTATACTTTACATTAGGGCATGATGACACGTATCGTAAATATTTTCAAGACCATAGCGTTTTAAAAACATAACATTTATGAAGCTAATAAAACCAATTTATTTTAAAAAGGTTATGGAAACCAATTTTTGTTTATATAGAATTTAAAAAAAACATTCAGTCAATTGACTTCGATTTCTGATACTATAATGACGTCAAATTATAGTATTCTCAAAAAAAAAAAATTTGGAGGCAGATCGTTTTGACAGATGATATACGAAGTCAACGATTGGTGGTTTCATCTAGGCTATTGTAAGAAAATGATTTTAGTTTATAGTCTTCTTACCTTATTAAAAGTAGCAGTAAGTTCGATTTTTTTTATTGTCACTTGGCTATAGAAATGAATAACTCTGTAATGGTGTACGTATGTTTCAGTAAATAAATAAACACATAAAAATGAGGAAAGGCCTATCAACCTTTATAGAGGCTGTTGAGATGAGATGAGTGGATAGTCAGTCAGTATGGATGCCTAGATATTGTAAAGTATACATAAGAAAATCTTAGATTAAAAGCGCAGAATGCACTGGTAGATGACCGAACTACGCATATTGCCTGCTTGTGCTAGGCTGCTAAATCAGTGCGTGCGAATCTATGAAAACAACGACACGGCCGCTCGCTGTCCGTGAATATTAGCATTCACGAAATAACGCAACGTGAAATAAATTAATTATTGCTAACGATGAAATCGCATGCTAATTAATGATGCTACTAAGCTTGTTTGCTTTGTTATTTTAGTGCTTGCTAATCCAATCCATCACCTAACAGCATCCTAGTCATGGGCTTGGCTACAGTGGGGCACTCTGGCTTTGACCTACTTACAACATTATAAAATTGTCTCATTCTTAAAAAACGGATCGTGAGAGAGTCTCAATCATGAAATTTGAGTGATGTAACTTAATTTATAGAAAAATCCTTCTGGATGTATATTTATACATACTTTGATCAATTCAAAATTATAAAAAAACATTTGTACACATATGCTTATGGAAATAAATAATAATGATTGTGATAGTAGTTACCAAAAAGAAGTTGCACCTTGTTTATAGTTTTGATTTAAAGTAGTTAGCATGCAATATATTATACTCGAATGTAAGCAGGCATTTTATCAAAACAATGTCGTTATAAGTTTTTATTGATAAGCGTTTGTATTGCCTTCGCAACTATTTGCCCACGGCAGTCATTTTACCACGCAACCAACACGAAACGCAAATGGCCCAATCAAAATAATAAATTGTGTAAAACCTCTTTTGTGCGCAATCGATGTAACATGTCGACCGGCGTTGACAAAGGCATCAAATTATTCAGCCACACGTCTCCGGATTGTCTATGCTCAGCCGCCATTGTCCTCTTGTTTATGGTATCGTAACTTGAGCAAATGGTCGTGGGATCGCTTTATTATCATTATAAAATGCGTGTTTGATGTTTGTTGAGATTACACCCGATGTTTCGGATGTTTGTTTGCAAATAATAACTTTCAGAAGTATTTTTCTTTGTCAAACTCAATGATGTCTATGGGTGGAGGAGCTTTCTTTATCTCCACCACTTTTGTCACATCATCAAGACCTCCGTGCTTCAGTAGTGTAGGTAGGTACGCTGTTCGCACCAGCAGCGTGCGAAAAGCATGCAAACGCAAGAGAACTAATCAGAAAAGCATTTTCACGTAGTCACAGCTCTGTGATTGATTTTGTGATGTGATTCTGTGGTAGACGTGGTAGACTTAATTGTTTCTGATTTCCTTAACTTGAGCAAAAACAAATTGTACCTTCTTTCAGTCCACCTGTTGGGATGGTGGATACAACTTAGCCTACCTCCGTACGAAGTTAAATTATTGAATAAGGAGGACAATAAAATAGAAATTTCTTTTTTAGGGTTCCGTACCTCAAAAGAAAAAAACGGAACCCTTATAAGATCACTTTGTTGTCCGTCCGTCCGTCCGTCTGTCAAGACCGTTTTTCTCAGGAACGCGTAGAGGTATCAAACTGATATTTCTATATGATACTTAGGTCTACTGTCCCTGGAAGCTGTAGAAAAATCTATTATAGATAATAAAAAAAATAAAAAAATATTTTAGAAAAATATTTTTGACAATTTTGAAAATTTCAAAGTTACTACTCCTTATCTACAGGTTTGTACGGAACTCTCGGTGCGCGAGTCCAACTCGCACTTGACCGGTTTTTTCATTTTTGGCTCTGTGAGATGAAGCCATTATCAAGTAAAAAATATAAATTTCTTGATACCATCAAACACGATCATATATGAAGGTACCGCTTAAATGATTCCCTCAAATTTTCTATTTTTTATTTTTATTTATTCCTCATCCAAAATGGCTCGTTGTAACAGTAATCTTATTAGAAGTAGGTATTCACTAGACCTTCGTTAGTGAAATTACTTGTGTAGAGAACAAAGCTGTGTTCACGTAAACTAAGAAAATTGAGGTCATGCTGTGCAGCGCAGTTACTGCTGAAACGACACAATGTGCG
Organism: Pyrausta despicata; assembly: GCA_963921415.1. NCBI lineage: Eukaryota > Metazoa > Arthropoda > Insecta > Lepidoptera > Crambidae > Pyrausta > Pyrausta despicata. The sequence goes on along the minus strand of OY992871.1, from coordinate 413,279 downwards.
AAGGGTCTTATTATTAAAGCATTCGACAGTTAAGTAAGCAGTAGTGAGACATTATAGAAAAATAATTGAAAAACTTAAAACATCACCTGGTGCATTTATAGAGAGCTTTTTGTCGGCTGAATGAGTTAAATTTAAAGTGGTTAATTATAATGTTTTAATTGGTAAGCTATCTCTTAAAAAATGTAACTGCTGCTTCTGATTTTATCATTTTAAAGCAAAAACAAAGAACAAAAGGCTAGCAGTAGGTAATCTAAGTTCCATCATGAGATTGTCTATTGTACTTTGTCTGTATTAATATAATCATTTTGTTAAATAATTCTATGAACAAAGGTTTCACAGAATTCGGTAACATTAACATTATAAATGTAATCATTTCAATAACTATGCCTGTTTAAAAAATATATTTATAAACTAATAGCTCGTCCTGACTACGCAGGGGTAGACAAGTATTCCACCCGTGAGAAGCCGGGACAGGCCACTAGTATTAAATATAACCTAGATAACTTACAAAATAACAACGTACAAGATAATTTACAAAACAGGCTAGTAGTTTCGGAGCCTATTTAATTCAGACAATGAAACCTTTCCTCTTTACAATATTATTTTTGTAGATCCTGTCTTCATCGCTCGACTATTAATAACAACGACATCTCTATTGATTTAAGAATACAGCCTTAGTTGCAAGCGCAGCTGACCGCGCGCTTCTCTGACATTGGACTGAATGCAACAAGGAAGTCGGATAACCTGGAAAAACTTAACTCGATCACACTTTGACAGTTGACAGCTGCGCGGGAAACGTTACGCGCGCTTTTCCGCGAAAAAAATTAAAATATATTTGTTTTAAACTTTATTTTTACGTTTTTACGATTTGTGTTACAATGAGTGATAGGTTTATCGTTTCTAATTGATTGTTTTTTGTTTTTTATTGTTTTTTGTATATTAAATTAAATTACAAAATGAAGATCAAAGTGCAAGCCGATTCCGAATTCAAAGTGGAGGGGGTTGGGAAATCTTACAAGCGACACGCGAATGGGATAGAAAAGTCTGGTAAGAAGCTTTTTTTTTAACGACGTTATAACGTTTAAACCATGCCTACTTTGCAAATCCACAAAACGGTGATTAAAACTATTTTTTTTATGTAAAACAGTTGAAATTAATTTTATGCTTATGTTTTTCAAGTTATTTTTTTTATTCCAATCAACCAATGATAATGGACTACTAATTACTCTTATTTTTATTTATGGGTATACCTAAAGTATATTTATTTCTTTGTTGAATCATCCATCACAGTTCACAGCCACATAAGGTGTTCAATGTTCCTTCTAATTAGTCACTCCACTCGCTTAGCAGTGCTGGAGATGAGGCTCAACTTTTTTAAATACCTAGTTGCTTTTTAGAATCCAAGGACCGCTTTTAAAAAGCTTACGCTGCCATTCCATAGCTTATTGTATTTAAGACATAAAAAAATAAAACGTCATTCACCTTGATATAGAGCGCGCGCCAACATGGCCGTCGTAGTTTTCTTTGAAAAAAAAAACTATCCCCTACAGTCAATGGACAGCTGTTATTTTTAACGAGGCAATCTCAGCTTTATATATCGTCCTCTAAGTCTGTTATTCCCGTGCTGGATAAACACAGATGTGGTCAAACACGGCGAGTTTACCGACCATTTCTAGCCATTAGCGAACCGATCAGAATAATAACAATAAAGTCGTATTAGGGGCCCGTACTGCACGCAAATTGCGTTAAATTAATTAGTAAAAGCTTTTTGATAATAAGTACCTACACCCTTCTTAATCGCTGACTTACATATCTAATTAGAAATTTGAAGGAATAAAACTCCATTAAGAATCTTATTGTCTTAACTAAAATTATATAGAGGAAAGATTTCATTGTTTGAGTGAATCGTATAGGTTTCAAAACTAGGTACCTAAGGGACCGATTTAAAAAATATATTTTACCACTAGAATCCTACATTAACCCTGATGAACATGGCTATATTTAATGTACAATAATAACATGCTTATACAGAATGTTTCAAAAAAACCTATAATGGCTGAAGGGTGATGTTGTGCCCGAAAAACTTAACAACTTTTCCAAAGAAGTATCTCAAAAAAAATTGTCTCTCCCATACTGAATCGATCAGCTGATTGGCAATTCTTGTCTAAAAATATTTTTGAGATTTCGACCTAGGTTTCGATGTTAGGCACAAAAATACCTTTCAGCCATTACAGGTTTTGTTTGAAACACCCTGTATATTAGAGAACAGATTTCCACGCGGACGAAGCCTCTGGCGGAAGCTAGTAGGTATCTTATTAAAATCTGACTTTATCTAAAGAACAACTGAAAAAATGATAAAGCCTCACTAATAAGTAAGTAATTAAGTACTTACTTATGGATTTCACGGAACCCCAAAGGTGAAAAGTGACTGTACTTACTATAATCTTAAACCGGTTTAAAGATATTGTATTGACTCCGCGGTGCGGTAGCCATCTTGACCGTAGACAAACATTCACAAATGGCCGCCCGAAACGGACCTCTTTTCTACGAAGCAGGTTTTATTGTCCCGAGATGAAAAAAAAACGTTTGACATGACTCCATATGGGACACGCCTACGGATTCTGTGGAGAAAATGTCGTGGACTATCTTTTTTATTTGGCGGGGTAAATATTATGGGTGAAACGTTTTTTGTAGATTCTTGACTCTACACTTCTGTAGATATTGGTGCTCGGTGTAGCTCTAATAAACCTTATTTCATAGAGCGATCCATTTTAAAATTTAAATGTAATATGTCTCAACGGAAAACCTTTTTTTTTCGATGATAACTCTCTTGGTTATAGAGAGAGAGAGAGTTTTATTTATTTATTTCAAAGACATTGTCCTCTTGTTGTCAAGAGGGTTTGAAAGGCAAAGGGCGGTGGTAATATCATGGTAAAGTTTATTTAAAAAACAAAGAGCTAATTGCTGTTAGCCCCACTTGCGCCAGTCTAGGTTCGCATAACTCAGATAATAAATAACGCAATGTCATTAACTGCTTTCCACGCTGATAGAGACCGCATGATTTTCAACCCTGAGCTACTAACCCAAGTGGTGCAAGTGGGGCTTATTACTACGATATCATACTTAATGCCACTGTACTGCACACACACATATACCGACTGCTACCAAAAAAACCTCTTTGTCTCACCAAAGCCAACGAGATCATTACTCACATTTGCCAAGTCCGTAATTTTATTCAGGAATCTTTTGAACTTAATCCACCAATTCAACAACGATCCCAGCTAATGGCACAACCGTGACTACCCGAATGCATTCCGGTGCAATAAAAACAAATATAGAATCGGTATAACAACAAATATGTCGAAAAAATTCGAAAAAGCACCGCCATTTTGCTTAGCAGCGCCTGCGCACGTACCGGCCAACGAAATCTTTATAGATGGCTTTCGTGCGTGATGTTGGAGGGATTTTTTCCAACCTTTTTTTGGACGAATTACCATGATGTATTTGTATTGACTTTTTTTCGTCATAGATCGCTTATGGTCATGTTTATTGATATGTGAAGACGACAGGTGGCAATTTTGGGGAGTCATTTTTAAGTCACGTTTCTTTTTTTGTGCATACATGAGCTTTTTGTTGCAAAACAACAATTTCTAATTTAAAAAAATGATGATCTCTAATAAAAAAGTGATGTAATAAATAATTTTAAAAAACCTACTTAGAAAATCATTAACATGGTAAGTACCTACTTACCAACGAAAAAGAACATGTGAAAATCTTTCAACGTTGTTTGCTGTATCCATTGTAACAATTGTATATTTTTCCGAGAACTCGCTATGTTAAAGCAAATGTAAAAGTAACAAGTTCGAAAAATAATCTTCAGTCCTTTCCGACACATTTATGCAAGACAAACAACAATTACTTAGGTACGTGGCCAACACGTCACGGTCCACACTGCGATATCTTATGCGTTTGTGATACGGGCGATTTTGCAACGAAAATGGATAGCCTGACGTGCCTGGCCACTGTCCATTTTAGCGCTGTATTGGGTGCTATTTCCGAATCGCACTTATTTACTCAATAACATACCATTCGCAAATACATGCAATACGATGAAAGTTACCATCGGCAGGGGCGGCTCTAGCCCACATAGAGCCTATGTCTACTAAGAAAAACTAAATTCGTCAAAACGCTAGTCGTTCCTTCGTTGCGCCGACGACAGCGCATCAAGCTATTAATTTGTATATTTATTTCTTCGGTTAACGTGAACAGCAGACCTTGAAATGAGACACTTTTTAGGGATTATTTCGCGATTTATTTTAACCTTCGTCTACCTGTGACCACGGACGCTGATATGGGTCCGTGGTCCGTCTCATTTCAATATTAACATTTATGCATAAATAGCACCTAATCAAGCCACAGTTTGTACCTTGACGTGCTGTCATGTGTACGTGTGTCATGTTTTCACAGGAGGCCTACAGGCTCTGTGTTGCGAACTGCTCTTGTTGCGCCCCACACATACAGTGCCCGCCAGGATGCACAGCACCCTCTGCAGTATAAGTAAAGCCGCCCCTGACCATCATTTAACAAAGGTTTAAACGCAAAGAGGCCGGTTAAGTCAACCACTTAGACCGGAGATTGCTAAAAAGGAAACAATTAAAAGTTGAGTAAACTTTTGCTGTTGATATATTTGTGATGGCAGCGTAAAGTACCATGTAGTATTATGAGTACTCATTTAAGGTTGATAATCTACTGTATATTGACGATAAATAAATAAAGTTGATGGAATCAGGCGTTACTATGCAGAAATACATGACTTAAGCTGTAAAAGAGGATTATTTTGCTTTAAATTTCCACTAAACGACGCCAGCGCAGGAACCCAAATACATCCAACTGTAACCATTTCAAAAAACTAGAGCTGGAAGTGGCAGGAAATTGGTTGGCTCGCGTCGTTTAGTGGAAATTTAAAGCAAAATAATCCTCTTTTTCAGCTTTGATAAATAAATAAATGAACAAATTAAAGACTGAAAAAACTTTTTGCTAAGAATGTAAGCTTTTACGTTTACGACAACGCCCGACGTCGGCGTAGGCAACGACCATTTCCACACATTTTGCAATCGAAGCGTTCTGTCGCTTCGTCGTCGACGTGGGTCGACGTGTATAGGTCCACAGGTCTAAGTTGTGCATTAGGCGTAGGTACACGGACGACGGAGTCAGATCAATGTTTTGTGATGTTGTTGTATATTTGTTTATTTACATTATCTCTAATCACTAAGTTACATACAAATTGTATAAAGCAAAGTCGCTTACCGCGTCTGTCCCTATGTTTGTATGTCTGTATGTTATGTTTAGATCTGTAAAACTACTTAACGCATATTGATGCGTCTTTTTAGGGTTCCGTACCTCAAAAAAAAAACGGAACCCTTATAAGATCACTTTGTTTTTTTCTAAGGAACGCGTGGAGGTATCAAACTGAAATCTCTATATGATACTTAGGTCTACTGTCCCTGGAAGCTGTAGAAAAATCAACCTTCTAAGCCAACGGAATCAAAAGATGCAGCCATTTAGGCCGCAAATTTCCGCAAATTTTCGAAACTCGTACGGGAATCAAAACCTACAGGGTACTTCCCGTAAACTTAGAATCTTGAAATTTAGTACGAAGTCACGTCTTATAGTACAGATATAGGAAAAATTACGAAAACCGTACATTTTCAGTTTCATCATATAAAAAAAATATTTTTGAAAAATATTTTTGACAGTTTTGAAAATTTCAAAGTTACTACTCCTTATCTACAGGTTTGTAGGTACGGAACCCTCGGTGCGCGAGTCCAACTCGCACTTGACCGGTTTTTTTAGAGATAGAGTGATTCAAAAAGAAGGTTTATTTATAAGTACAAAATTCCACGCGGGTGGAAGCTAGTTGTGTATTAATATTCCAGATAGCAACCAAGCTCTTTTCCAGAGCAGTTAGTTTAGTAACAGAAGTCCGTAAACACGGTATAATACGCCATTTATTTTAAAACACACTGTTACCGAAGTGTGTTTACAATTCGCTCACGTTCTACTACAAAGTTGCACCAAGCCCCAAGCATATAGGGTGTCTCAAAAGTTACCTACAAAATAAGCTTTTTCTAAAACTAGGATAACGAAAAAGTAATAATAATCCTCCTGGCCGATTTCGACCACGGCAGCATAATTGTGGAAGTCCAGGGAAGGTTTAAAAGATCAGAAAATTTTAAAAAACCAATGGGCAGAACAACGTCTGCGGGGTCCACTAGTATTATATAAAATATTCTCAAATAGCCACGAATGTGACTTTGTCTTAAATAAGGACCCTGTCAGTACTATTATATACCTACTCTGGTAATGCATTAAATCCTTTAGCTGCCATAACATATGCATTTTTTCAGCCAATGTCAGTCTGTAGGTAGGTACATTGGAACTTGAAGGAGACATGTAATAATAAGTTCTCCTGGCCGATCCACGGCGGCCAATCTCAACAGAGATTAGCCAATTACGCAGGAGATATTATAGTGCACAAGTGTGAGCGCAATACACAGGTGCACTCACTGTTCCATCACTCTGAAAGTTCGGTGCGACGGCAATCCGTGACCGGGAGAGATCAGGCGCAGGACCAATGGCTTAACGTGCGCATTGAGGCACGGGGGTATAACACCGCCAACTTCCCGACTCCAAGCTGTTTTTAAGAAATTCATGACAGAAAATCTCAGAAACAATTTTGGCTCGACCTGGGATTCGAACCCGGGACCTCTCGGTAGAAACTTTGCCACTACACCAACGGGGCAGTCAGAACAAGAAAAGTACAAATGGAACAACACAATACCCTGTGGTCTTAGTCTGGATACAGTTTGATCCTGCAATATTGGCTTCATGTAGAAGACGCTTCTTTGTGCATTACCTTGAGGTTGACTGGCGGAAAATACTTCTGGCATTAAGTCCACCCTTTGTACATTTCTTGTGCAATAAAGTTTTAAATAAATAATAAGACGCTGGACGTCGTCAACCTACATTAATTGCGGTACTGCAGTGCTTCGGCTATGCTACCGCAGCTGAAGTCTTATAATAGCCTTTCGGCTATCATTAGAAAGCGAATTACATCGCTGATGCATCGAGTCCGGGGCAGCGCCAACAGCCTTCTAAAAACGGTCGCTGCGAGACTGGACGTGGACAGTGTCATTATGCAGCACTGGACCCGCGTCCAGATCGCAAAAGACACTAAAATTAATTATGTATCTAAATTTATATTTCTAATGTATCATTAATTTAATGTACTGATATAGCTTATAAAATTGTTACTAACAAACACTAGGTAGGTATATGGACTATGTCTGAAAAAAATTGATTGAATTTATTTACTATTGAACAATTTCATCGGATGTCATTGACATTAGTTACGCGCGTTTTTTAAAATATGCAAAATTAAATGTATATTTTTCAATATTTTTGTGAGAGATTTTCTTAATATTTTTTTCCGTAAGAACCTTCTCCTAATAATAACAAATACAACAAAAAAAGAATTAGTGAAATCGGTCCAGCCATTCACGCGTGATGCCGTGACCAAGGAAAACGGGTTTTTTTTAAATATATATATATATATATAAATATCAGTCAATCGGTGGACGTATTACGCTGGTTTTCTTTTATCTGGTCTTTAATCTTCAAAGCTTTTTTGCATTAACAGTGCATTTTTTTATAATGTGATATTAAAAAACTAAAGAAAAAATTCAGACTGCCACAGGCGGTATTCGAACCCGCATCTCCCGCACGCCGGGCGTTTGCTCTCCTTTGGCTGCAGCCAGCCGTGATTCATCCATCACTGTTGCAGTTAGATACCTACAACATCCGAATGAAACAAAGTTTTTTTTAAAGTGCGTTTTAATTGCACATTGTAAAGAAATTTGCATTATTAATACGAAAATAATATAGTAACTTAATAAATTAGCTGATTCATCTTGCCTGTCCGAGTCTTGCAGTGCGAATTCCTCTTTAAGTGTGTTTTAATCTTAATCCATAACTTTAATTGTTCAACAAATCTTCGAAGTATGACTTTGGTTACCGTATGATCTATTAAATAACATTACTGTTTATGGACTGCTCTCGCGTGCCGAAGTTATGTTTAGTAAATGCTCACGTTCTAGCGACTTTGTAGTTGGGCGCTGACGTAATTTAAAATAGGTCAAGTGAGTATTCCTTTTTGACGTGACAACGTCTTATAAATTGGTTTGCCGGGTGACACCTCAAGAAACTGCGTTACGCTGCTCCGCTCACGTTCCGCGCGAGAGAGACAGAGCGAGAGAGAGAGAGAGAGAGAGATAGGCATACACACCGGTTCATGTTATACGAATGAATATTCACATTAAAATTATTTTACCACTCAAAGTCGTTGTCACGTAAAACTTTCGCGCGTATACCGACTTTACAGGCAACCAATTTTTTTTTCACGTAGATTACCTTTCCTGAAAATAACTTCTTATCCAACCCCAATTGGCATCTTCACCTGCACGCTTTCATAGTTTCTGTGAACAGTCGACGGCGGCATCTGGCAAGATGTTTTGGTGCTCCCTGCTAGACAACTGACGAGGCAATGGCAGTATACCCCTAAGCTCAATCAGATGACTGGTTTGATGAGGCTTCAGCGGCCTAGGGGCCCAAATAACCCCTGAAATGTTCTGGGTAGAAGGCAATGAGAAACCACTGCTACTATTTTCCTAAGAAAGTCAGCTGAACCAACCTGGCAAGCTGCGAACCGTGGAAAATAAAATGCGTAGGAAGAGTGTTCACCTGCTTAGTTCAAGCGAAACACACTAGAGATGGCTAGTACCTATTTTTATAAACGAATTGCCGCAGGAATTAATGAAAGATGCTCAGTCAAAGATCTAAGTCTTAAAATTTGGTTAATGGCAGATGGCGCTAGTAGCCTGATGACATTGGTTCCGTAATATTTTGCTTATTAAAAATAGTAAAGTGCAGTTTGTAACCGTAAAATGTGAAACATTATACTGAGTGTTGTTGAAATAAACAGTACAAATGTTATACTCAAGAAACTCTAAGACAATTGTGAAATATAGACAAAAACAACTTTGTGATTCAAAGTGAGATCTAAATCAATCTCAGGTGAAAAGTGGTTGAAATAAAGTGAAATAGACACGTATTATGTGATTTGACGATAAAATCTAATATAACAGTGTATTAAATACGCATTAATTTAAAGAAACGAAATTGAGACTAATTACACCGTTAACTTTTTCAAAAAGTAAAAGTGTGATATTGGAAAACTGTTATTAGTGTGCTGTGGATTAAAGACTATTATCCCGTACACTTTGCTCGATTCAACAAGTGACATGTTGTTTGATCAGACAACAACTAGCGACATCTGTTAGAAGTTACACGAAGATGAGATCTATAAGACAATAACTGGCGACATCTACCAGAAGTTATAGGAACACCTGCAAGCGCAAAGTGATCACTAAATTCGCCAATTTGTTGTACGTCTTCGTGGCCGATTTGGTGTACGCGTCTAGTGAGTGAGCTCTAGTCAGTGAGCACGAGTTCAAATCCAGAGGAGAACAACGCCTTTTTTTTTTCTTTTCTCTCTTTTTCCATTTCACACAAATCAAAAAAATAAAATAAAAAAAGGCGAAAAAGTGTAATAAATGCAAAAAAGTTATATCTAACTCAAGATTCTAACATTTTTCAAGAAGATCTAACATTTTCTGTATGATACGATTTTGCTAAAGTAATATTAATCGAAAATGTCAAAAGGAAGCGTTAGTAAGACTAACAATAATAGACGGAAATCATCATCGAGCCTTGTCAAATGTCACAAATGCAAGAAGCAAGTTGAACTAAAAAGCACAATAAGTTGCTCAATTTGTAAAAACAAATACGAATTTGATTGTATTGGCTTATCAGAGAAATTATACAATCTTATGAAAACAGAATCTAAAAAGAACTGGAAATGTAAAGCATGTGAACCAGCAAAATCGATTCCTGAGAATCTGAAAAAAGATGATGGCGAAACTTCTAACATAACAAAACGCAAGAAACCATTAAACACTAAAATTAATGAAAGTAATTCGAACGTTAATAAAACTACAACTGAAGATGATGCACCTAAATATCAAATGAGCAATATACCGGCGATAAACTCGTCTGGCTCCATAACAAGTGACCATGAAGAGGAAGATACAATAATGTCAAGTAACGAATCGCAAAATCAAATCAATAGAAGCTGTCCTGATTTAGGAGTAATAAACAACGCCGAGAGAATCAAAGAGATGGAAGACATTATCATGACATTGAATTTAAAATTAGCATCAGCTGATCAGGAAATTGTAGAGCTACTCGCTGAAAATAATGCTCTAAAAAACACTATTACAAAACAAAATCAAAGAATAACGCAACTAACAACTGTATGCCGATCTACAACAAAGACACGTACAAAAAATTCAAAAACAAGCAAACAACGTGATTGTCAAAACGAACAATCATTCACACAATCATTCGTGGCTAATATACAGGACGAGACGGACACTACCGGAGAGGAGATACAGAGGAAAAATAGTTGTGAAGCCAACAATCTACTTAAGGAGAATTCACAAAAAGATCTTATGGAGTGCACTAGTAAACAAACTGTATCCGAAACTCTTTTCCCTACTGTTGGAAATGCATCTTGTTCTACTGGTCAATATAAAATACAAATACTAGGCGATGAACACTTATTGGGTTTATCGGCAGCCTTACTGAATTCAAGAAAGGGAAAATGGAATAATAAATATCAACCCACGGCTTACATTGCTACTGAAGCATCTAGTGAAGACATACTAAAGCATTGCACCGAAGAATTCATTAATAGCTTAACGGACAAGGATATAATTGTTCTAGCAGTTGGTGGTCACGACGAATCCTTATTGAAATTGGAATCAGAATTGCATATAGCTCTAAACAAAATGAAACATCTCACAGTTTATGTAGCCCCTTTGAATATAAGCAAGTGTTTTAATGTAAGGTTGCTAAATCATAGAATAATGTTGTGCACAAAACTTTACCCTAAGTGCAAATTCCTTAATTTTAATGCAAGCAATGTTTTTAATTATACAGAAGCTCTATGTCATAAGCTTAACGTGTCCATTGATGCTGACGAATATGCTTCAATATTTCTTGACCCTAAAAAAATTGCTAACTATAGTCGAAATAAGCAATCCAGAAAAAAATTGTGTCAAAATAATAATAAAAAGCACATCCGTCAATCAAGTATTCTAGAGTATTTTGATGTAAAACCAATAGGAAGTGAAGATGAAAATAAGGCTAATAATAATAAAACGTTTTTTCGTGGCCGAACTGAATAATCATGTTGTAAGAATATTTCATCAGAATATACAAAGTTTACTGGGCAAATTGGATACACTGGAGGTTTGTCTTGATGAGTTTTCGGAAAACGGTCTCGATCTGGATATTTTATGCTTCTCGGAAACATTTGTAAAATCTGGTAGTGAAAGTAACATAAAGTTGAAGCAATATAAGTTAGTATCCTCTTATTGTAGAAAAAACCAAAAGCGTGGTGGTGTATGCATAATGATTCGAAAAACGGTTGACTTTAAACCAGTTAGTGCATGTGCAGAACTGTCCAGGGAAAGGGTTTTTGAGGCCTGTGCTGTAGAAATACCTATGTTTGGCTGTATTGTAGTTTGCATCTATAGAGTTCCAGTCGAGGCTAATTTATCTCTTTTTATGAACAATTTAGACATACTCCTTCACAAACTCACCAGACGTAGCAAGAAGAAAATAATTCTTGCTGGTGACCTAAATATAGACACATTGAAGGATAATAGCGCCGCTAAGGAGCTCAATAACTTGCTGGCTAAGTATAATCTCGTCTTACACATAAATGTGCCTACTAGACTAAAGTCATGTATTGATCATCTTGCAAGTAACATAAGTGATGCTAAAGGAAGGGTTCACCCATTATTCCTATCAGACCACGACACGGGGCAAACTTTAGAGTATGTCTTACCTGAATCAAAAAAAAGTATTCCAATCTGTTGGTACAAAACAGTAAGGGACTTTAATGACAGTAACAAGAGAAAATTTGTAAACTTAATATCCAGTTTAAGTTGGAGTGATGTGTTTGATGAAAGTGATCTAAATGTAGCATTTAATAGCTTTCACCAAGACCTGTGTTTATATTATAATCTTTGTTTTCCGTATAAAAAAGTTAAAATGTACGTTAACAACTCAAGACCAAAGTGGATTACCCCAGGCATTAAGAAATCAAGTGTGTCAAAACGAAAAATAAGAGCACATTACTTTAAACATAAAACGTTAGAAAATAAAGAAAAATTTAAAAATTACACCAAACTACTAAGAAGTTGTATCAACAAGTCGCAAAATATCTTCAATACTGCAAAAATAAAAAATTCTAAAAATAAATGCAAAGCATCATGGAATATAATTAAAGATAAAACTGACAATTTGAATGTAAATGACGAAATAGAAAATTTAGAAATAAATGACATTGTAATTAACAATCCTTCTGACATTGCCACACTATTTAATAATCATTTTTTAAACTTAACTAATTCATTAATAAATCCCAAAAACAGACATCCCGTAATAGAAATTCAACCCCTAAAAGATAGTTTATTTTTGACACCCTGTTCAACACAAGAAGTTTGGTCTATTATTAAGTCTTTGCGAAATACAAATGCTGTAGGTGTAGACGAACTACCTACTTTTGTATTTAAACTCTGTGCATACTCCCTAGCACCAGTGTTGGCTCTTCTCATAAATCTATCTTTCACACAGGGTCGGTTTCCAGATAACCTGAAACGCTCTAAAGTGATTCCATTACATAAGAAAAATAACAAAAAAGATATTAACAACTACCGTCCTATTACGTTAATTCCAATACTTTCCAAAATCTTTGAAAAGGCCATGTTAAGCAGAATAACAAGTTTTTTTGATAAGCACATAATAATAGCTAAAGAACAAAATGGATTTCAAAAAAACAAATCTACAACCCTAGCAACATACTCGCTAGTAAAGAACATTGTGCAGAATATCGATGCGAGAAGACCGGTGGTATCAGTGTTTTTTGACATGAGCCGTGCATTTGACTGTGTAAATCACTGTGGACTTTTAAAAAAATGCAATTATTATGGCATTAGAGGACAAGCTTTAGATTGGCTGAAAAGTTATCTCTCAGACCGATTACAATATGTTGAGATAAGAAAAAGGAATCCTCAGAACAATGAAATTGTAACATACAAATCGTCATTTGTACAGAATACATGCGGCGTACCCCAGGGTAGTGTCTTGGGTCCTTTACTATTTCTTATATATATTAATGACTTGCCTAAACAGATTAATTACCAGACTATACTATTTGCTGATGACATATCTCTTATCATACCAAATTTTGATAAAAATCCAAATTATAACCAGGTTATAAATGAAACTATAGCTGATGTTGTTTCTTGGTTAACGCAAAATGACCTGAGTGTAAACTTATTAAAAACCAAATTTATACAGTTCTCAAACTATAAAGCAAACCGCCCAAAGCTAAATGTCACATGTCAGAACATAGCAATTGATGAAGTTAATGAGGCAAAGTTTTTGGGTATCATCCTTGACCAGCACTGTAGCTGGAAACCCCACATTGACGACTTGTGTAAAAGATTAAGTAGTTTTGTTCACGCACTTAAAAAATTACGATTTGTAGCAGGAGAGGAAACTGCTCTGACTGCATATCATGGATATGTGTCCTCAATATTAAGGTACGGTCTCATAATATGGGGTAACTCAAGTGAAATAAATAGAGTATTTTTGATGCAAAAAAAATGCGTCAGGGCAATTTGTTGTGCAGGGCCAATGGAATCCTGTAAACCTTTATTTAAACAGCTAAATCTTATAACTCTAGTCGGGCTTTACATCTTAGAGACTGGAGTATTTGTTAGGAAAAATCCTGAGCTTTTTGAAAAATATATTCAACTGGATTTAAGATTACGCCAGAGAGATATTTATAGATTGCAAGTTCCTCCGAGCAATAGTGCATTTTTCAATAAAAACTGCCAGGCCATGTCAGTAAAAATTTACAATAAAATACCTTATGACATAAGACAGCTTCCCTATAATATGTTTGTGACAAAATTACGTAAATATGTCCTACAAGAATGTTTTTATAATCTGACTGAATTTTTGACATGATTAATTTATAATAATAATAATCGTTATTGTGACATGAATAAATATTACTAAACTATATTGAGTATGTATATTAAATAGAAATGTATTATATAATTAGGCCATGAATTAATGTTATCTAAAATGTTCAAATAGTAAAAATGTGTAGTGCATAAATGAAATTAATTAATTGTTTAACTTTAACTTACATATTTAATTTTTGCATGCCGCCTATGGCAAAACATGATGGTCTAAGACGAAATTCTGTTATCAAATTTACCATGTTTTAAGCAAATAAACATATTCTATTCTATTCTATTCTATTATTCTAAAAAACACTACTTGTCGCTTTACTTTATTAAGTTTAATTTATCTGTGTTAACACTACATTTGGGTAATGTTGCGTTTAGGTGCTGATTTTTCAGTAGTCAGATGTACCGTTACCTGTTTAGTGTGAGCCGACCTAATCTGAGATGAAATTATTACTGTCTTTATGCATACGCATCCACGACATTTTAAATTGGCCAGCTTTAAATGTTATCGGACTGTTGGTTGGCTGTCTGACTGCTGAGCCGTTGCTTGCTGGACTTATTAAAAACTTTTGTTTGATTTCGCCTGTCCCGGTGTTTATTTGTTTGTTGGTTATTGAATGTAATTAATTCAAGTATGTATTGCTTTGTAACGTAAAAGTAACGTAACGTTTTATATGTAACGTAAAAGTTTTGTAAGATTAAACCTACACAACAAAAACGCAAAGGTTTAAGTTTGGGTTAAGAGGCGCATCGGGTTCATAAAAGATGCTACGACCCGTTCATACAACATCTGGAAGAAAAGAGGAATAGGTATCGAAACAAAAATCAGATTGATACGAGCCCTGGTATTCCCAATCTTCCTGTATGGAGTAGAAACGAGGACTATTCTGGCCCGAGAAATACAAAGGATAGATGCATTCGAGATGTGGTGCTGGCGGCGAATGCTCAGAATACTTTGGACAGCGAAACACACGAATGCATTAATCATAAGCCAGCTCAACACAGCGCGGTTGCAGTTTTGTGGGTAACAGTCATTTTAAGTGTTAATAAACACAAAATAACAGAATAATTTTTTAAAAAAAAAACTAACACGGGTTGCACTCCGGGAGTGCCGGCAGAAGTGAAAACTTAACAACCGTCTTACGGTTTTTCGATCAGCATCACGTGACCTGACGCGAGTTTCACAGTTTCTACCCATGCCACAAAAGTGCTCAACGCCGCTAAAGAAGTTTTCACTTCAAAAAAGTTTGTGGATCGGCAACCGCAATTTAGATTTAAATTGAATTTAATCTAACGTCGGTTCCTCGCTCGCTTTTGTTTTAAATAAACTCACGTACGAAGCGATATGTACAAGGCTGTCAGTTCGCATTGCAAACTTGTGACCTAATATTTAGATTAAATGTTTTCACAACAATAACTAAAGTTGGACTATGGATGCATCACCTTATTGCGGTGAATACTTAGAGTATGACATACTCTAAGGGTGAATACCTATGGCCTCACGGCCTACGGTGAACCCGCCACGTCCCCGACTCACATGGCACCGGAGGGCACCGTCAGGTTTTAAGTGGGTAGGCGGCTTCTCTCTCTGAGGCCTGGAGTCCCACATAACCCCCAACTGCCCCCGCGGCTGGTTATGTGTAACAACATTTCCCTGACGTTGAAAAAAATGGATGCATCACATTCCATTTTGCACTCATAAAGAAAATACTTAACATATGATCGAACGCCTTAAAGCAAGTGTTCCCAAACTTGTGTCGTGTACTGCCCACTTTGAGAATAAATAATTAGCACTCTCCATTTTTAACACGCTTTTATTAGATCGGGGTGCATGTATGTATGTATGAATGTATGTAGGTAACGGAATTTTTGAGCTCAATTTTCACCAACTTCCAGAAATCGGCTTAATTTGAAACTTTGCACACGTATTAAGTACCGATGACAATGCAATAATTTGATAAGAGTTTTCCATTATCCTTATTAACAAAAAATAAAAATAATAGTTTAAAAAACTAATAAAACACGCTTTTATTGCTTACTAAAAAGAGAAAATAATTTCTGAGAAGACGGAATTTATATTACAGTAGAGTAAAGAGCGTGGGGTGCTTGGTATAGAAGTATGTGAAAAGCATCCTATTATTGGCAACTATAAAAAGAGAAGTATGAAAACGTCATAAAGTGCACCCCACGTTTTTTACTCTACTGTAATATAAATTCCGTGTACTCAGAAATTATTTTCTCTTTTTTAGTTAGCAATAAAAGTGTGCTTTTTTAGTTTTTTTTACTATTATTTTTTCCTACTTAACAACCACAGTAACTTCAAAATTCTAGCTTTTAGGCTGCAGCGCCAACAAGGAGGCGTTATCACCCATTAGTTTTTTATAACTTTACTAGCTGACCCGGCAACCGTTGTTTTGCCATTTAATTTTTTTTTAATCACTTAGAGGTATGAAAAATAGATGTTGGCCTATTCTCAGACCTACTCAATATGCTCACAAAATTTCATGAGAATCGGTCAAGCTGTTTCGGAGGAGTATGGCAACGAAAACTGTGACACGAGAATTTTATATATTAGATTTAACTTTGTCTACTAGGGGCCATATTCTATTCGAGCCTTCACACCCCATGAGAATTTTAAAATAGAGAAATCCATAGCACCAAATTGCCACAAATCTTTTCTACCAATAAAAGTCACCCTTTATTATTTTTTAAAACATAGCATAGGACAAAGGTGTACAAACAGCCAGTAACTCAGGAAGAGGCGCTCAATCACTCAGTGTTTTTACAAAGATTGCGTTCCGTTCTACGGATTACGAGATTACGGTGTTTAGCCCAAAAGCATGAGTTATGAATGGGAGCGGGGCGTAATCCTAACGTTTCTAACATCTGGCCAGCTGCGTGTAGAGAAACGTTGTTACAATTAAGAAAAAAGCTATCGGTGTCAGTCAGGGGTCCTATTAATTACGAGTATTACAATCTTGTTTAGGCTCAACAGAAGCTCTGCTATAGCGCTGTCAATCGTTATTTTAAATAAGAACGCTGCTAGTAAGCGGAAAGCAAGATACGGCCCTTGGTCAGGTCAATATTTATTTCAGGCAATTTTGGCTTAGTTGCCTAAAACAAATAGATTTTTATTTATTTATTAAGCTTATCTTTAGGTAGGTATGTCATTTAGTATGCATACATTCACTAATCAATAAGTTAAAATTCACTAAAGTAGCACTTGAAGTTTATTAAAAATGTTACAGGTCGTATCAAGAAAAGGTAGGGATAGGTCTATGGGTTATTTATTATTCTTCATTCAATTCAGGTCTAATAAAAATAAGTACATAGAATAAACTTAGGTACCTACCTAAGTTGGTATTAATGTGTCCTTATTCTAAGAGTAAAGAGTTAACCTAGATTAAAAATAAATAATAAAATACAAATTAATATCACTTTTAGCTTTTACCATGTCTATAATTACGCGCGAAAGCAATAGAAACTCTTTCCACCAAAAAATTCTTTTTTTTTAAATAACCATAGACAAACCCGTGGATCTTATATTTTTTATGATTGCACGGATAATGGCAACGCAAAACGTTTTTGTGGCCAGTCGCAAAACTTTACAAGGTGCGAAAAAAGTTTTTAACACTTCGATTGGGAAAACGTGGGAAAGGATTCGTGTAGAAACTCATGAATGGTGCTGGATTTCTTTCGGGTGTGACTCAGTTTTGGTCACGTGCGGGCAATTGACTTGAGCTTACAGGAATGTGTGAGCAATGATCCAGAAATGATGTATTGTAAGTTTTTTGAGGCTCGCTGTAGGGGTTGGCTTTTATGTTACACCGTATTGTGGTATGGGTGTATTTTTAATTGATTCCCAATGTTCTCGTTCTAGAAACGTGGCTCATGACGTTATACAGGGAGCCGATTCTCATGCAATCTAGAAAAGTTCACATTCGTAAAAAGTACGAACGAACGAACATTTCCCGATGATTTCTCAGTTCGCGCATTCTTAGAACTTCACAATCGAGATTTTTCCGTCGTTTACCACTCGAACGCAAATTTGATATCTATTGTCAAATTTTATTTATCCATCTATTGACATTTGGTCGTAGAGATGATGAGAGGCCGTAGAGAGAGAGACAAGAAAGATGCTTTGGGTCCGGACTTCCAAAGGTCGGGGTTTCGATTCCTCCCCGAAAACCGGAGCCGAAAAGATTTTTTTAAGTGTCACGTCTCTTTCCTCATAATACTTACTAAAAACCAAATTTAACTGTAATGTGATAAAGATCAGATTATTTTTAGGTTCGATTATTGATTTCATAATTATAAAAATAAATGACTAAGTCACTTAAAATTGAATCAATGATATAAACGAAGCATTGTTAAGTGAACCTTGAATTAAATTACTAAAGAATATTACACATCGTCATCCAATGCAACAAAGAGTGATAGCGTTCGATAACACCATGTTACGATAGCAGGAATGCAATAAGTTTTAATACCTGTCCACCTACCGCTGTAATAATTTAATTTCAATCTTATATATATAAAAATGAAACCCGTTTTTCTTGGTCACGGCATCACGCGTGAATGGCTGGACTGATTTCACTAATTCTTTTTTTGTTTTTGTTATTATTATGAGAAGGTTCTTACGGAAAAAAATATTAAGAAAATCTCTCAGAAATATTGAAAAATATACATTTAATTTTGCATATTTTAAAAAACGCGCGTAACTAATGTCAATGTCATTCGATGACATTGTTCAATCATTGCAACGCTAAGGCGGTACGAAGTTCGCCGGGTCAGCTAGTGAATTAATAAATTTAGATATCAGAGAAAATATGATAGGTATGATTTTTTTTAGAGGTGCTTGTGGCGCAGTGGTTGCAGCGCTTTGGTAGTGATACCTAAAGTTAAGCAACCTAAGGCGCGTTCATGTTTGGGATGGGTGACCATTCTGACCATTTAAGTGACGTCTATTTACAAGCATCTCCGTGCTTCGGTAGGCACGTTAAGCTGTTGGTCCCAGTTAATATCGATAGATATTAGTCGTTTAGCCTGGTCAGAGGCCCTCGGGCGGCATAATAACATCTGACAGTAAGGTTGGTCACTTACCTTACAAACACCCCTCCACCGCACCGCACTGAGCCCGCGTGGTGGAGGGGCTCGGACCACCTCGTAGTTGAGGTGAAGCCTGTGCCCAGCAGTGGGACGTATACATATAGGCTGATGAGAGAATGAGATTGTTTTTTTAAACAAGATCATTACATCGACGGCAACATTGTAAATTGTTGTATTTATTTATTAAAGTTCTGCACAAACATGTTTACAATGGTGGACTTAATGCCAAAGGCATTCTCTACCAGTCAACCACAGGGCTGAGCTGAGAAAATTCAGGCGGTGCACATAAAGTAAAAGGGAAAAACAAGCAATTTAACTGAAGTTATTTACGTACAAAATAAATTTATAAACATACAAACTAATTACTTAAATAAAATAATAAAAAAATACATAAAAAATCATAGACACACATTATTACGTATACGTAATAAGGATGGTACACATGGTAAGAACACAGTGTCACTGAGACAGGAGAGACAGTTCATTCCTGTAGTGGGGCTGCAGTGAGTTTTTTATTTTTTTCTTAGTAATAACCTTCTCTGTACTTTAAGGAAAATCATAAAAAAAGGATTTGACCAAATTGGTCCAGGCGTTTTTGAGTTATGCGCCTACTAACACATTTTGCGCTTTTGAATATCTATAGGCATGTCAATTTTGTGGGTACATGAAATATATTTCCAAAATAACTATCGAAGGTGATTATTACTGATTACGGACTGATACTGATGCCAAAAATGCAATTAATAAAGTTTTTGTTTTAAAGGATTTTAACGATAATTGATTCTATTAGTGATTCGTCGCATGTCATAATGTTATTAATTATAAACTGCTTCATTTCTGACCGTATTCCAGTCAGCAATACGTTCCCAGGCTCACTACGCAAATCACAAACAATTTCTAACTACAACTTATGAATGACGCCACAGGTGTCCACTATGAATAAAAAAAAAACAAAATACGCCAAACGACGCATAGACACGCGCGTCCTTTGCGGCTATAGACAATAATAGCACCCGCCTCCTTTGTGAACCAAAAAAAAACAATAGACGTCATATTGATTTTGGGCGCGAAAATTGACAGCTCACTCGTTCCCACAACTTTGTCATTTAAATGTTTCGCATTTTTAAATTACCCGTGAAATTTTACGTCCAATTAAATTTGAATGAAATTCGTATGTTTTTCATTCATCGTCAACTACGAGCCCCGATGCAAAATAGTTCGTCTAGTATGAAAAATAAGATATTATGAAATAATGTGAATTGAATTTGGGTAAAGTAACTTAAAAAGTTAAGGAGACTGTAAACCACAATTTGAGTAACATTTCAAAGTTTATTTTGACGTATCTCAAAATCTTTCATGACCTTACATAACATAAATAAATAAAAAAATATACTGAAACACATGTCGCAAAAGTATTCGTCTATAACTGGTTCTCACGCAAAATAGTTCGTCTACCACTTAGTTATGTCGCCTTTGCTTTCAATTACAGCTTTAATGCGAAGAGACATGGTCGCAACCAACGCTGCACACTCGCGCGTCGGTCGTAATTGACTCCCACACAGCCAAGAGTTTAGCCTTCAAGTCGCTCTTCGATCTTGATGGATTTTTGCGAAGGACTTTCTTCATTTTCCACCATAAGGTCTCAATCGGCGATAAGTCCGGGCTGTTAGATGGCCACTCGATGGTTGGGATGCTTTTTGGCAGCAGCCATGTCTTTGTTGTCCTTGCAGTATGGCAGGAAGCACCGTCTTGTTGAAAAATGAAAGAATCTTGATGTTTGAGTGACGGAATGGAGGGCAGTAGACTTTCTTTCAAAATATTTTGATATCTTGTTGCATTGATGGAACCATCCACAAACTGCATCCCACCAACACCTTGCGCAGATATGCCCCTGATCATGAGAGACGCTGGAAACTTAACTTTTTGTTTAATGCAATCTGTATGAAATGCTTCATGTTCATTTCGAACCACTTTTTTTCTTTCATCGCCGACTGTGACTTCAAATTTCGACTCGTCACTCCATATGATACTACGCCACTGATCAGAAGTTCAATTTAAGTGATCACGAGAAAACTTCAATCTCTTTTTCTTCTGTAAGGCAGTCAAAAGTGGTTTTTGCTTAGCTGTGTAAAATTCGTAGCCCATTCTTTTTAACACTCTTTTGCATGTATCAACTGAAACATCTTTGTCAATCATGTCTCTCCATTGCACCGTTAGTTCTCCGGCTCGAGCACGGCGATTTTTTTTTTGACAAAAATCTTATGAATTCTGTTTTCTACTTTACTGGTGATACGGGGTCGGCCAGTTTTCTTCAAGCAAAAAGTATTTCCATTCTTTTTATAGTGCTGAATGATAGATTGCACTGTAGATCTGGGCAGTGTCAATTCTTTTGAGATTTGGTAACTTGATTTGCCCGCCTCAATCCCACAAACTATTCGCTTTCGAAGTTCTTCTCCCACTGGTTTGCCACGACCCATTTTTACTCGAAAACTGAAGAAATTAACAGAAAAGACAACACTTAAAAAATTCTTTTCGGCTCCGGTTATCGGGAAGGATTCGAACCCCTGACCTTTGGAAGTCCGGTCCGATGCTCTGACCACTGAGCTACCGAGATCTTTAATGGAGTTGTTGAATTTTGTAAGTGCTTTTTAACGCTTTGAGCCCCAGGGATCATTTAGTTAAATAAGCTACTTGAATGGTTCTTAAGACCTATTATTGTACTCACTCAGGGTTCGAAAAAAACAGATTTTTCTTATAAAAATCAAAATATCGGATTTTGATATATACGTAGTATGTCCGATATATATCGGATATTTATTCAAGTATAAGTACCTTATTTATATAATCATAAAAAAAACTTGTCTTTGAAAATAAGGTTGATTTTTCCCTGTCAAAAGGGATACATATAACATAACATGATATACTCGTATATCGTGATATATATCCTCGAACCCTGATTGTACATACACTCAATAGCAAAAAAATATTTTAAGTTGATAGAGTTGGAAATACCTTTTAATAAACTGTCGAATTTAGATAAAAGGGACTTCCCTGCAACCAGATTTAATCTCCTAATCTTTTAAGCCATTTCAGGTGAGCTCGTGTGAGCCAATTACATTGGGACGGATTATAAGATTACATCTGGCTCCATAGACAAGAACTTGACGGACGGAACTAAAAAAAAGTTTACGTAAAGTCATTTTGCAGGTAGTGAAAGTGTTAAGGTTTTACGCAGATGTCAAAAGTCCAAATTTGGACAGTTTAAAGCAGAGACAGTATAGCTTCTTAAAGTCTATTTATACTCGTAGGTACGTCGTACATATATTTTTTATTGGTTCTGAGATTTTCTGTCATAAATTTCTCAAAAACAGCTCGGAGTCGGGAAGTTGGCGGTGTAACACCCCCGTGCCTCAGTGCGCACGTTAAGCCGTTGGTCCTGCGCCTGATCTCTCTCCGGTCATGTCCAGTTGCCGTCTCACCGAACTTTGAGAGTGATGGAACAGTGAGTGCACCTGTGTATTGCGCTCACTATAACACTTGTGCACTATAATATCTTCTGCGTAGTTGGTTGATCTCTGTTGAGAATGGCAGCCGAAGTCGAAATCGGCCAGAAGGACTATTACATACATTTTTTGATATGAAACCTTGTCCTGACAATAAGGAACACATAAAAAAGAATTATCCAATTTGGTGCAGTCGTCGGTCTGAAGTTATGCGCGTGCATAAATTGCGCCAATTAATTTTTATCTATTAAAAAGCGAACCCTTCAGACGTTGTCCTGACCTCTGTGTTGTTATACATATATAAAACTTCCTCTTGAATCACTATATCTATTTTTTTAAACTTAGAGACATAGGAACATATGCCGGAAGCTTTGCTCAACACTATGTAGTACCTAATAAAGCGATGTCGATAGAGAGTTTCGTCAACGATTATACAATTTTACTTTGTCTAGTCTAGGGAGTGGTGGTTGGTAAGTGTGACTCCGATTATGTCAAAGTTTATTGCAAGTTACAGTTTCTTTTCTAAGGATATTAGAGCATCATAAAGTTACGGTAGCAAAAACTTTAACCTTTATCTAAGAGGACGATATTGTCAATCAATCGTACAATAAAATATTTAATGTGTCTCGTATACAGTGGCTCACCGAATTAATAGATGATCGTGTGTGTAATTCGAATTTTGTAACTTTAATTAAACTTATATGTGACAATAGCAAACTGACATTTTAGCGACCAGTATGTAAACTGTATTAAATAAATAAATTTATAGACACATGAACCGCAAAACCGTTAACTATCGACAATCTTGTGATTCTATTTTCAAAACACTCGACAGCCATTGACACTGACGTAACCCGACCTCGCACACGTGTTGGCGGGATCCGGGCCGCCGCGGTGGGCTGCCGTCACCGTGTGTCTCGGAGGGAACAGCCCCTCTACTCTCTAAGCCGTTGCCCCCAGTTTCGGATGTAGCCATCTCTCTCACTCTTACGAGCTTGAGTCTGCGAGCGAACGCGCAGGCTAGACCCGATAATACGAACGAAAAGTAGAGTGTAGTACGGCCGCGGCCTCAGGGGAAGATAGATAATCCCGGAATTACGAACAAACAAATCGGTGGCAATAGTTTGTCATTTGTTTTTTTTTGTAACATGCCAGTGCCATCAAAATAAAGAGAGATTGATTTTGAGGACTGTCCGGGGTTAACTGAAATATTACAAACACCTAACCAACTGCCACTAACGCAACATGCCAAAGTGTCTCGGAGAGATCGCTCTCAGCAAAAAGACCGCAAGAGATGAAACTTCTCTCTGTGTAAATGGTTCTTGGTTTAGGAACAAAAAGAGATCGATTAGATTAGATTTCTATATTATGTATATGATTTTAAACTTTCGCGTTGCATTTTTTGTGCATCCAGCCGAAACGTCGAGCAGTAAGTACCTAAATACTCATTAAAATAGTTCCCGTTTGGGCCCGATAACCAATAGTTACATTTCTATATTATACTGATACTATGGGAATATCATTGTGTGTGAGTAGGTACGTAGGTAATTTGTTAAGTAGGTACGTATCTTCATTTTAAGCAAAATTAATCGGCAACATAACTAGGAATGCCAATTTTCTCTGAGAACACTCTCCTATTGGCATTCTCATGTACCTGTCTCTAGACACTGAAAAAACTGCATAATTGACACAACAAGTTTACAACCTCTTTTGTCACTCACCTCATTGTCTATGCCCGAAAAAAAATCTTCCCACGACTGGTTGTAGAAAAAAACAAATGTCGCCTGATTGTCAACTGCTTTGTGGGTAGGCATTATAATATGCGATGCCTTTGCTTATGTTAAAGTTAATGAATGGTTTTTGTGACGAAAAGTCAGACAGTATGGCGGCGGACTTAATACATGTTTTCATTCATGTTTTTAATTGGATTCGGCAGACATATTGACGCCTGCAGAAATGCGTCGTTTGCTGTTATTTGACGCGATGACTGAAATTTATTACGCATTTGGTTTAGGGCTACTAGTACTGATTACTTACTAGCACTGATCAAGAATGCGAGGCTTGTGTGTGGCACAGAGCCACAGATAAAATAAGTACTTTGTTCGTGGCATCCACTAAGTACCTACCTACTGTAGGTACAAAGGCATCTACCATAATATGACGACCTCCGTGGTGTAGTTGGTTGACTACCGTTTTCAAGGCACCGCCATTAATCAGGTCCGGGGTTCGATCCCCGGACGCAGACAATGTTGGAAACCAATTTTCAATGTTTTCACGGGTCTGGGTGTATGTGGTACTTCGTTGTTTCTGATTTCCATAACACAAGTGCTTAGGCTACTTACTTTATTATTTATTTATTATTAATTATTATTACATATACGATATCGAATTTCTTCTAGGAGTTTTGTCTATAAGGCTTTAGACCTTTTCTACTTACAAGGTCAGTCCACAGCCGATTGGAAATAATTTTTTTGACATCCAGTCACTAGTAAGTCATCCCCATCCCACATTAAAGCAGTCGGTTCGTGAACGAAACAAAACGAATAAACACAGATTTGCATCATCCTTTACAAATCAAACGCAAGTGCTCTCATCTTTCTTTGTGTTTTTTTCGCGCCTTTTTGCTTCCAAGATGGCCGCGATAATATTCAAAAACTTGACACATTGATATGTTTCTTTTGTCAAATTGAACGTGTGCGCGCGCATTAATTATTTTTGCATGAATAAAATATTGTTGATGGATTTAATCACACAACCAACGTTTTATAGTTCGACTGCAAATGTAGAGATACTTAAATATTTGCAATAAAAGTTAATTTGAATGTAAATTCGCGGGATACCATCCGTACCGTGTCGATAATATGTTCCACTGATACGAACCAAGCGCTTCTCATCTACATTCATCTAAATTTAATTAACATTTGTAAATCTTTACGTTTTTGGTTAATAAATAAATTTATTATTTATTCCTGATGCGCACAGCAAGAGTGGAACTCATTACCTGCGTGTCAGTGTTTCCCTGCAATTACAACCTAGGAATCATCAAAGCTAGAGTGAACAGGCATCTTTTAGGTGAGCTCGCTGCATCGTAGACTCAGTCTTTGCCTCGTTGTCGCTTAGTCTTGGGTCAAGAGCGAACCTATTACAAATAAATAAATAAAAATTAGCAGTCATCATAATAAATACGGTGACGGTTGGTGTTAGCCAGCCAGATGAAGTAACGTGAAGTCTTGCCACCAACCAAACCGAGTACAGTAACCAATGACCTCGGACTTCCACTGAAAACGGATCCCGAATGAAATCTGTACCTATAAAGGTACAGACGCCACATCAAGCTATTCATTTTCGTTGCAAAATCACCCTTATTATTATTAAGTAAGCGTAAGATGCCGCAGTCATTAACTTGACGTGTGGCTGTATATAATATATCACAGAGGAACATTTAGTTTATAGCCTATATGCGCTCTACTGCTGGGCTCAGGCTAACCTTAACTATGAGATGGTACGTGCCATCGACTGCCTCGTTGGTGTAGTGCCAAAGATTCTGCCTTACATCCGAGAGGTCCTGGGTTCGAATCCCAGGTCGAGCCAAAATTGTTTCTGCTATTTTCTGTCATGAATTTCTTAAAAACAGCTCGGTGTTGGGAATTTGGCGGTGTTACACCCCCGTGCCTCGGAAAGCACGTTAAGCCGTTGGTCCTGCGCATGATCTCTCTCCGGTCATGTCGGATTGAAGTTTCACCGAACTTTGAGAGTGATGGAACAGTGATTGCACCTGAGTATTGCGTTCACACTTGTACATTATAATATCTCCTGCGTAGTTGGCTGATCTCTGTTAAGATTGAAATCGGCCAGGAGGACTACTATTATTACGTGCCATATCTACTCCACTGTAATGCACTGTAACTTTAGTGCAATACAGTGGAGTATGGCTCGTACCTCGTTCATTTTACTCGACGCGGAGGAACCTAAAAAGAGGATTATGTTATCAATATACTGTTTACTGTACACATTGTACAAATCAACACGTCAATAGCAGAGTTGATCCAATGAGATAAACAGACGACCGTTAAGTTTATCTATTCACAATAGTCACGAACAAATCAAATAGTTATGTCAATGTGTCACAATAATACGGGCCCTTTCAACTTTACCACTTTTACTTGCGGTCAGGCAAGGGCGCCACTGTCTACGTAAAATCAAAAATTAATACTAGCAAAATTTAGTTTCACAGTTTGCCACCGACAAAAAAATATTGTCCCATAGATTCTATTGTATTCGGTACCTGTCGCAATGTTTTTTTTTTCGGAAACGGACACAGGAAAGAAGGTGGATGCAGCCAGTAATGATTTGAACCTGTACGGCGCAAGGTGCAATTCCTTTTTTGAATTTCGAGCGAAGTTTCGAAGTGAAACATTCAAGTTGGAAAACTTTTGAAACAGTTTAGGTAAAAAGTAAATTTATAGTTTTAAGTGAGAAAATACTAAAAGTTTAAAGTAAATAATGAAATATCCATGCAGAAAACTGTTCAGCAAGTCATACACATCGACTTTTGACATGAATTTCCGTAAGTTCTTTTTTTACTTCTTAAACAATGCGACACTGGCCACTCAGTTTATTTACAGTTGTCGTAAAACAAAAATAATCGTACGCGATTCGGATTTTGATTTGCGAATGCCAATCAATTCAAGCCCCGCGACTCGGGCGGAATGTCGCGGCAAATCTTGTGTTTTATTGCATTAGGCTCGTGTCACACTGGGTGTAATTTATTACGATTTTTCAAGTTCAAAATTACGTTCCTTGCAGCTTATCTACTCTCAGTTAAGTTTACTGGCTAATTGGAAGGAGATGTTAATTATTTTTTTTAATGTTGCTAAATTAAGTTAACGTTTGACGTTACGAAGCTCAACACGGGAGGATAAATACACTTATCTACTGTGACACAAAGCCTCATCTTAAAGCATTTATCTCAAAATAAATTCACTAATAGAATATGAAAACAATTCATATCAATTTTTTTACAAAATCCTGAAGTAGTCTGAAAGAAGGTCACATACCTTTTACGTCTCAATTTTTTGCGATAGTTGTACTTTCGTGCGCAAATTTCCACCTAAGTAAAATTAAACCGATAAATAAATAATTTTCGGTTGCAATTCAAGCACTTTAGCCAATAGAGACAGCCCCGTAAGCCGGTAAGGTCATTTGTATGTATTAGCGGTTGAATTATTCATTCGCTGTTGTTTTCCCGCCCAAACTGCAAGGATGTCGTGGGGTGGAGTGTTGACCTCTTTTAGCCTGAATATTATATACGTAACATATAAGACGAGATTATATTTGACGATCGCTTGGTGCAGTGGTCCACAGGTCGGACTTCTAAACCAAGGGTCGCGGGTTCGATCCCCGCACAGTACAAGCATAAGTGTACATGAACATGTGTGTTTGTACTAGTCTGGGTGTTTTCTATGTATAATATGTATTTATTTACAAAAAAAGTATTTAAGTATGTTTATCCGTTGTCCAGTACCCATAACACAAGCCTCGTAGCTTAATTTGGGACTAGATAATTAGTGTGATTGTTGTGAAATATTTATTTAAATGTGTTAAACTTTTAATAAACTAGCAAATAAATTACAAAATTAAAAAGTTGCGGACCAAGAGTCTGCAGTTGTGACATATATTTAAAAAAACCTGACTGTCGAACAAAAAAAGGGTTGGTCGGTATAAGTCTGACCCCTATGTCTGTTACGCTTATCTAGAGAAGACCTAGGACGCACTTGCGGGAGCGAAATGAGCGAATAGAGAATTCCATGATATTGATATCCAGCTAGACATTCATGAATTGTTTGTTGCAAATTGTAATTTTAAGGACTATTTCGCATATTTCACGAATATTTCAAATATTTTCAATTGTTTGCGAGTTTGTGACATAAATTTATTGAGATATCGGAACTTTAATCGCGAGGTTAAATTTATCATGCTAAAGTTTAACCTGAAACGAAGTTTTGCGCGCAATACGATAGGAGTAAGACTGTTTTTCAATTTTCTAAATTGATTTTTCGTGGCGTATTATTGTGATAGTGAGGTGGAATTATCATCGTAATGTGTTACTGAAGGAAAACAATGGAGTAAATGTTAGAAATAGAGTAAGGTGCTCCGTACGGATCCGATTGATATTCCCGCATAAAACTCTATTTCTTGAGCATTTAAATGTGAACCATTCTCGCAATTCTATGAGTTGGGTTAGGGCTTAGGTCAGGCTAGTTTGTAACTAGTAGTTTTAAGAATTGAAATAAATGAAGATTAGGCTGTATAGCTCAGACCATGGCCTTGCCCTTTGGGAACAATGTTACTACTACTTAAACTTTGACAGGCGAAGTCGCGAGCTGCAATATTTTTCCAAATGTTTTTCGTGCCGTCCTCAGCCCTGACTTTTTATTTTTTCTCGTTGCGCAGCGAAGGCACAAAAGCTTTCCAGTCTCTATAAATATTCATAGACTTCGTTAGCGTAGGTTTTCGCTGTTTGCATGCATAAAACTATGTTTAGTTTACATTTTTTATGGTGACTTAGGTCAGGAACAGTAGATGATGCCATGTAACTACCGAAGAGTACCTACGTCTTGTGGCTTTTAAATCTTTTAATTACTTTGCAAATTTAAGCCAGTCTAAGTTCAAATAAGTATGACTTCTCTACGTCAAAATTAAAAAAAAACTTTGATATCCTATTTCAGCCCCTCAGGGCGTTTTCAAAACCCCATCTTTATGCACTAAGGTTAAAATGCAATGAAGCTTGCCGCTACTTAATAGGAGCTTTGCTATTCAATAGAAAGTGACACTGAGAGCCGTGAACGTCAGAATCGTCGGTCAACAGTCGTATTTACCTTTGAAATTGTGTCTAAAATTTACTTATGAATTGCTTATATTTACTTATCATGATGAGAGAATTGCTTATTACATAATTTAAAAGAATTTAAGCATTTAAGGTTGACCGTCCATTCTGACGTCAGAATGGCTGGTCAATGTCTGTACAGCAGAAAATATATAGAATAACTGGAATTTTAGTGGACCAAAGATTGCTTATCAATTGCTTATTTCACAATTTATAAGTTTAGACCCTGTTATTATTTTATTTAGTTATGTACAATCTTAAAATTCTCCAGTGCCTGTTAAAATATGAGAGCAAAGTATCGTATGTTGGAAATTGCGTTTATATTACAAAAGGTCATATAATGCCTTCCAATATTGAGATTTATAGTTGATAGTGAAATTGTAGTTACTACAAATACATGTGCATTGGACTGTGTTTGTCAAGCCTGAGCTTCATCATATATGGATGGAAGTTCCATAAATCAAATAATACAAGAAAGTGAGCACATGCTTTGCCAGCTTATTAAATGTCATTTGTGAAAAGAACAATAAAGATGTTTATAAAATTAGAACAACGTTAGATAAAACATATTTTTTCAAGGTTCAGAAAGGCACTACTATTGAAGTTGATTGGTAATGTAATGTGTTGTATATTTTTGACCGAATTCTGAAAGACTGCTATCTTTACAGTGCAAAAGAAAAATATTTTCGCACCTATGTAGACTGTCCTGTGAATAAGGTCACAAGAAAAGTTTCAGTTTTACGTCTACACGATAAACGTGCAACTGAAATTCAGGAAGCTGCAGATACATGACACCGTGTCGTAGATCTTCATGCACTGGTATAAAAACATTTGAACTAGTCGTAAATCGATTTCTGTGTACGAAGCACCTGCAAAACTAGTTTTGAAGGATATTGAATATGAGCTGCTTTCAGTTATAGAATTTGTTTCGCCTGCTGTTGGTAAAATGGGCCACTATAAAGCACACTGTAGGCGTGGAAATGTATGGCAATGCTACGACGATCTAAGTACAAGAATCATATGAAGCAGCAACAAAAAAGTAATACCACATTGTATTGTTTATGTTACGAAATAATGTCATATAATTTATTCCAAATCAATGTACATAAATAAGTAATAACAATTATTATATATTCGAAATAATTTCATACAATTTATTCCAAATCAATGATGTACATAAATAAGTAATAAAAAATATTATACATATTTCAATTCAAAAATCTTGTCGAAGAAATAATGTCATAAAATTTATTAATTTTCTTATCAGAGTCTTTAGGGTCTACCTTAAACAATCCGTGTGCATTTTTGTTTGCGCAACCTCGTTAATTTGTTGCTCTCATTCTTTTAACAGGCACTGGGAATTTTAAGCTCGTTACTGACTTATGGAAGAAATAACAGGGTCTAAACATATAAATTGTGAAATAAGCAATTGATAAGCAATCTTTGGTCTACTAAAATTCCAGTTATTCTACATATTTACTGCTGTACAGACATTGACCAGCCATTCTGACGTCAGAATGGACGGTCAACTTTAAATGCTAAAAATCTTTTAAATTATGTAATAAGCAATTCTCTCATCATGATAAGCAAATATAAGCAATTCATAAGTAAATTTTAGACACAATTTCAAAGGTAAATACGACTGTTGACCGGCGATTCTGACGTTTACTGAGAGCCCCTGCCTGTTTTCAGGAAGATTAAACATCGTGCCTTCTTTTTTCAAATACATTTCTCTTCTTTTTTAACATGCTTTTATTAGCTAGGGCTGTATGTATGTATGTAACAAAATCTTTGAGCTCGATTTTCACCAACTTCCAGAAATCGGATTCATTTCCATTCCATTATCCATAGTAAATAAAAAAATTAAAAAAAATATTTAAAAACTAAAAATAACACGCTTTTGATGCTAACTACAAAAGAGAAAATAATTTCTAAGTACAAAGAATTTCTATTACAGTAGAGTGCAAAAGCGTTTTTTTTTTCACAGCAAGCCGCAAAGAGTCGCGGCCGCTGCTCGACGCGGTCTCTATAATGAAAGAAAAGAGCAAGAACGCCGCTCGCTCGAGGCGTGAGAAGGAAAACGCAGAGTTCTTAGAGCTGGCCAAGCTGCTGCCTCTCCCCTCGGCTATCACCTCACAGCTGGACAAGGCTTCGGTAATCAGACTGACCACGAGCTATCTGAAGATGCGACAGGTCTTCCCCGATGGTGAGTTACGGAGTTTTGTTACCTTTAGGAACTAATTAGAAAACACCGAACCCTTAAGATGCTTTTAATGGGCGGAAATAGCGAACAGAAGGCAATTGACATACTTATAATGATAAATTATTTCCAATAAGAATCTACTCATTTCATTAACATAAGATAAGCTTAAGTGTTTTGTGAATTCGCAAACGACACCATCAATCTATCAAAAGAATTCTTCTATCTACCTTCTTCCGAACCACATCTAACCCCCCCTTCTCCCTCTCAGGTCTAGGCGACGCGTGGGGCGCTGCTCCCCCTCCCCCACAGCCCCGGGAGCTGTCCATCAGAGAGCTGGGCTCCCACCTGCTGCAGACCCTTGACGGGTTCATCTTCGTGGTGGCACCGGATGGGAAGATTATGTACATCAGTGAGACAGCGTCGGTGCATCTAGGGCTAAGTCAGGTACAGTACTGTAATCATTAAGATCAGCCATAGAAATTAAAAAATATATTCTTTCTTACGCTTAGGTAAACGTAGTGTGGGACGCCCTCCGGCTAGATGGACAGATGACCTGAAGAAGGCAGCTGGTAGTGACTGGATGCAAAGGGCGGGAGATCGTGCGCTGTGGCGCTCCTTGGGGGAGGCCTATGTCCAGCAGTGGACTGCAACAGGCTGATATGATATGCTGATACTTTCTCACATGATAGAGTAATAAGCAGCTTGCATTTAGTTCTTTGAGACCATTAGAAGATCGTCAGTGAATCTAGGCGGTAGTCACCTTATGCTGTGCTTTTAATCGAATGCGACCATTGAGACCAAATTGAAACCAGTAACTGCCGTAAGAGTTGCATCAGTTTGCAACTATCTCCTTACTAAATTTCATTTATATTTATTTATTTCATATATTTATGTGGACCACTGCACCAAGCGGTCGTATATAGTAGAATAGTATGAATATACCAAATCATTGTTCAATACATAAGTGTCATACCTTAAACCTGTTCTACTTACACAGGTAGAGCTGACCGGCAACTCGATCTATGAGTACATCCACCAGGCCGACCACGAGGAGATGGGCGCGGTGCTGAGCCTGCAGCACCCGCACTCGTACCTGGGACACCAGTACCCAGGCGTTGGGTATGTCATCACCAGCATCATCAGTAATAATAGTCCTCCTGGCCGATTTCGACCACGGCGGCCAATCTCAACAGAAATCAGCCAACTACGCAGGAGATATTATAGTGCACAAGTGTGAGCGCAATACACAGGTGCACTCACTGTTCCATCACTCTCATCAAAGTCCGGTGAGACGGCAATACGACATGACCGGAGAGAGATCAGGCGCAGGACCAACGGCTTAACGTGCGAACCGAGGCACGGGGGTGTCTCACCGCCAATTTTCCGACTCCGAGCAGTTTTTGAGAAATGCATGACAGAAAATCCCAGAAACAATTTTGGCTCGACCTGGGATTCGAACCCAGGACCTCTCGTATGTAAGGCAGAAACTTTGCCACTACACCAACGAGGCAGTTTTCTTAAATACAACTGTCACAACGGTGTTACACTCAACTAACGATCAAGTTGTTTTCTCTACAAATTAGCGTAATCTATCTAAAGTAACTTTCCTTCGTTGGAATATTGTTAGTCTTGTATTGCAGAAGACCATATTTTAAAAGGTGTGTAATGCACCGCAGATAAGTATTTGTAATATTGTTTTAAACGTACGATCAATAAAAGCTGTGAAGTAGGAATACAATACAAATTTTGAAAGTTTATCTACCTTCCAATTCTCGGATTTATATAACCTAGACACAAGAGATAATAATAAATAAATAAATAATAATAAATATTTCACAACAATCACACCAATTCTCTAGTCCCAAATTAAGCTACGAGGCTTGTGTTATGGGTACTAGACAACGGATAAACATACTTAAATACTTTTTTTTTGTAAAAAAATACATATGACACATAGAAAACACCCAGACCAGTACAAACACACATGTTCATGCACACAAATGTTTGTACAGTGCGGGGATCGAAACCGCGACCTCTTGGTTAATAGTCAACTTCTTGATAATACCCTGTACTAGATCACAAATCTCAATCATTTCTTGCAGCTACCCAGTGGGAGGCACGTGGGGTCCATCGGTGGACATCGAGTGTGAACGTGCCTTCTTCATCCGGATGAAGTGTGTGCTCGCCAAGAGGAACGCGGGTCTCACCACCGCGGGGTACAAGGTAAGAATGACAAAGATACTAGTTGATAGAATCAGGCGTTACTATGCGGTAATTCATGACTAAAGCTCAAAAAGATGATTATTTGGCTTTAAATGTCCACTAAAC
Organism: Pyrausta despicata; assembly: GCA_963921415.1. Classification (NCBI taxonomy): domain Eukaryota; kingdom Metazoa; phylum Arthropoda; class Insecta; order Lepidoptera; family Crambidae; genus Pyrausta; species Pyrausta despicata. Next base: position 379,019 of record OY992871.1, on the reverse strand, counting down.
GACGCCAGCGCAGGAACCCAAACACATCCAACTGCAACAACCACTTGAAAAAACTAGAGCTAGAAAAAATCAAAATCAAAAAAAATCAAAAACATTTATTTCATTTCATTTTTACATAGAAACATTCAGTGGTTGGGAGCCCCCTAGTAGGATTTAGGGTCCTGTGGCAGGACGACCCGCTCTTCTATAGCGTAACGATATTTCAAACAGTAAGTACTTAGCATACAGTATCATTTTAAACAAACAAAATTAAATGGAGGTAAGTAAATGAAATATGTATATATATATATGTGTGTGTGTGTGTGTGTGTGTGAGTGTGTGTGTGTGAGTGTGTGTGTGTGTGTGTGTGTGTGTGTGTGTGTGCTAGCTAGAAGTAGCAGGACTTACATCTATTTGATCCACTTTAAGTGATTTAGAAAATAATTGGTTAAGTAAGAGGATTTTTGCGTTTCGGAAGGCACGGTATGCTGTTGGTCCCGGTTAATATTGAAAGATATTAGTCTCTAACCCTTGACAGAGGCCCTCGGGCAGCTTAATAACATCTGACAGTAAGGTTGGTCACTTACCTTACACACACCCCTCCACTGCACCGCGCGCACTGAGCCCGCGTGGTGGAGTATGGCTTGCACCACCTCATAGTTGAGGTGAGACCTGCGCCCAGCAGTGGGACGTATATCTGACAGTGAAAGCACATACGCCTACAGGCAGGCTTGACACTGTCGTATATTCGTTGATAAAATCAATAAAATAAAATTAATAATATCAATTTATTTTTGTAAATAGACTCACACGCAGCACTTTTACACGTGTCCCAAAATATAAATGAACCCTACCACCGCTTCGGGACAATTTGGGCCAGTGCCGAGAAGAAGCGGCGCAAGAAACTCGGTCATTATTATCATTGCCTTTTTCAATTTTTTTTTTTTACAATAATTGTTTCAACATTCAAACATGATTAAGTCTAACTATTTACCTCGTGTCCATACTTTCCAAGTTCAGGAACTTTACTATGGCCGATACACACAGACATAATCAGCAATTCTGTGAAGGTGTCAGTGTCAATTTAGGCCAAATCTAATTTGACCAACCACATATATTAAGCTGTAGTTTTCTTGTACCTATATATTATTTTTACCCATTCCTACCTCTACTGTTTTTTTTTCTTTTTATTTAAGGCAACAAACAGTCATACAGAAAAAAAACGTTCATTTATATACAGATTTTTACAAAAGACCTTATTAGTGCCTATAAATAGGTAATATAGGTATCTATGAATATTTAAAAGGGCCACTGAAGTGGTCAGACATGTTTTTTCAACCGTTAGTTAACAATACGAATATTTACCTAAAAACAAACATAACATACAAAATGATTTCACAGAACTTATTGTATCGATAACAAATAAACATTTTGTTTTAACTCACTTTAGACTCGTCGAAAGAGTCTGTTTTAGCTTGGGTAAGGAAATATTAGATAAGTGTATATTGGTGTATTTCTTATTATAAGTGCTAGTGGAACGGAATAAAAATGAATTACGTGTGTAGTTTTTATGAAAATTCGGGGGAACAAACAGTGGACGCGAACGTGAGGAGCGCATCGGAAGCCGCATGCGAGACACAAACGATAACCTGCTGAGTAGCAAAGAAGAATCCACATAATTATTCAGTATTTTATATAGAAACACAATATCGAACATTTCTCGTCTGTTGCTCAAGGATAGTAGTTTATATCTATCTAAAGATTCAATATACGATTCATCTGAATTATTGAAGCGATAATTCATTGACTTAATAAATTTTTGTTGGACCCTCTCCACTCGGTCTTTGTCTGATCCATCTCCTTTTCCCAAAATCGGTTCCTTAATTTTTATCTTTACCCCGTTGCCCGGTTTTTAACTCGTCAGTGGGATGCGCACACCGCGCGAGTTTGCCGAGAAAAAAAACACATGTATTATAATATGTCTGTTTAATACCATCGGTTAAATTACCTTGGTGAGAGAACACGATCAATTGACCGGTTAAGACTTAATTACCGTTATTGTGGCACTCCGTTTGCTAAGCCACCTTGTCGGTGCCACCAGTCCTTAGTGCTTATTGCATAAAGTAATTGTATTACTTACATCATATTTTGATTGCCTCGTTGGTGTAGTGGCAAAGTTTCAGCCTTACATCCGAGAGGTCCTGGGTTCGAATCCCAGGTCGAGCAAAAATTCTTTCTGAGATTTTTTGTAATGAATTACTCAAAAACAGCTTGGAGTCGGGAAGTTATCTGATCGCCTGATCTCTCTCCGGTAATGTCGGATTGATGCCGTCTCACCGAACTTTGAGAGTGATGGAACAGTGAGTGCACCTGTGTATTGCGCTCACATTTGTGCACTATAATATCTCCTGCGTAGTTGGCTGATCTCTGTTGAGATTGGCCGCTGAAGTCGATATCGGTCAGGAGGGAACTATGTATTACTTAACGAAGTGACTACTTATGACCAGGATAATTTATTATTCACACAAATCGCATTAGGACCACCGCACACCGTTACAAGTGTCCTAATACGAAACCATAACACTCATAACAAATCCCAGCTCTATGATAATTCGGGGAGTTATTCCGTGTTGGATGGCGACCAATCTCTTTATGGGGAAACAATAATCTCTATGGAAACCATAACTTTAGGTACAATGGTAGCTATGCCTATAATGCATACTAAAGAGGAAAAAAAGAGACAATAATATGCTTACTAAAAAAACCTCGGCAGTGTTGAACGCTTGTTTAATAGGTATATGACAGCCAACAAAAGGTTAATGACAGCATAAATGACATAACCTTAAGATGACATACTTTTCAATTTCGTTGGATATTACATAAACATAAGTTCAACCCTCCCGGCCGAGTTATTTTGTAGTTAGCCTAAAAGATTGTATTTATTTTAATTTCTAATGATACATATATATACGTATACTTCATCAGTTAACCCGGTAGTAGTTGAATTATCTTAAAAGGGGGTGAAATTGACATGAAGGTAAGGCGGAGGAAATGAAAATGAAAACTAAGTGATATGATAAGAAAGGTGTTTTTTTTTTCTTTTTTTCGCCATTTACATGAATATTGAATAGTAATTGCAACTAATCCCTTTCTCATCACGCAATAAACCCGCGAACATGTTCCCGCGTAATTACCCTACTCTATATCGTCTATTGTCTATGATTGGTTGGGGTGCAAAGAGGTGGGGTGCATGCTCTATGGTCCGGGTAAACATTCAAAACAATATGCTGCTTTTATTCCATTGTGTTCCGTGTCGGCAAATAGAGGGAAATGAGTGTTGATCCACTTTAAGTGATTTAGAAAATAATTGGTTAAGTAAGAGGATCTTTGCGTTTCGGAAGGCACGGTAAGCTGTTGGTCCCGGTTAATATTGCAAGATATTAGTCTCTAACCCTTGTCAGAGGCCCTCGGGCGGCTAAATAACATGTGACAGTAAGGTTGGTCACTTCTTTAAACTTACAAACGACCCCTCCACCAATCCGCAGTCAGCCTGCGTGTAGCGGAGTATGGCTCCTACCACCTCATAGTTAAGGTGAGGCCTGTGCCCAGCAGTGGAACGCATATGGGCTGATAAGAAAAAGGATAGTGGTCCCCTGTGTGTATCTGTCTGGCCAAAGCCATGTCTCATGTGTGATTCAGGGGGTACTATTGTAAAGGTGATTGGACTAAAACGTTGTATGTATGCCAAGAAATATCCTATAGCTATATAAAGAATACCTCATGGTGTTAAGTCCACCTTTTGTGCAAATTTTGTCATGCTAATATTATAAACGCAAAATATGTATGTTTGTTACTCTTGCACACTTAAACTATTGGATTGATTTGGCTGAAATTTGGAACATAGATAGATTAAAACCTGGAATAACACATACGGTACTTTTTCCCGTAAAACTTTAAGGTTCTTTAAGGATATTAAGAAACCGCAGTGCACAGCTAGTTGTGCAATAAAGCCTCAATAATAAATAATTTGCAAATTTCCGTATTCAATTACAAAAACTGGGTTACTTGGGTAAGTTATAAAAAATTGATTAGGAATAGGCACAACTTTCATCCCCATCTAGTTACAACTTTCATCCCCAATCTTGTTTGGTCGCAATCGCATGGCATCGTCTATTGCGTGTCATTGGTCAGCATTTGTGTCCATAACTTTACCCGTACCATTTTCTTGACAGGTGATCCACTGTTCCGGCTACCTGCGCGCGCGCCGCTTCGGTGAAGGCTCCGCCCCCCTCGGGCTGGTCGCGGTGGGCCACTCGCTCCCCCCTTCCGCTGTGACGGAGCTGAAGCTGCACTCGAACATGTTCATGTTCCGAGCGTCGCTGGATATGAGACTGATCTTCCTTGATGCGAGGTAAGTGTTAAAACGTCGCGGTTTTTTCTTGATTTCCCGGCCTCTTTGGATATTGTGAGCTAGGCTGATCTTTCTTGATACGGAACTGCGGAAGGATATCAAATACAAATGCGTTTATTTGCGTTTGGGTGTTACAATAAAGGTTTTGAAGATAAAGTAATAGTTAAAGTTCACCAAAATTCGCTACATTTTAGTCAGCGTGCGAATATGTATACATACTTAATGATTAATAAATTTTAATACATGTATATATGTTACGGCTAATAGCCGAAGTGCGGCTACACCTAGTTTTAACCGGCTACAACTAGGTGCAGCCCGCCACATTCGGGTAATCTTAGGTGTATCCTACTTATCTTCGGTTACAACTAGGTTTAGCCTTCATTATAGCGGCTAGAACTAGGTGCAGCCGCACACTGGTGGTTAAACTTAGATGCATCCTATTTATTATCGACTAGAACTAGGTTTTCCGTTCAGTTAGGGATTTTGGTTTTGTTTTGAGCGGTCCCCCGCGACTTCGTTCGCGTAAATTTAGGATTTCCTGTGGGCATTGTTAGGAGCGGAGTATTTTTTTAAACTGTGATATCTTTTAAGATAAGAATCACGAACATGAACATATTAATTATAACGGTCCCCCGCGACTTCGTCCGTGCTTTTTGATTTAACTGCTTCCCCGTTGATTTCTAGGTAGGTATCAAGCATTTTATAGCTCATACAAAGCGTTACTGATCTGAGTTAAGTGCATTCAAACAATCAATTAGACAAAAGTCAAGAAGAAATCAGCAATATTAAAGTACTATCCAGGTCACCACCGCCTGATATTTATGTAGAGAAGATTTATAATATTTTCTGTTTTAATTACTTATAATAAAGCCTCTTTTTGTTAAAAGATGTTTGCCTGTCAAATAATGAAAGTCACTTAAACATCCCTGTCTTTTATTTATTCCATGTAAGCGAATCAATCGGTTAACGCAAAATTAGAATCTCGAAACAACTGAACTGAAAACCTTGTTCTAGCCGATGATAAATAGGATACACCTAAGTTTAACCACCAGTGTGCGGCTGTACCTAGTTCTAGCCGCTCTAATGAAGGCAAAACCTAGTTGTAACCGAAGATAAGTAGAATACACCTAAGATTAACCGCATGTGTCGGGCTGCACCTAGTTGTAGCCGGCTAAAACTAGGTGTAGCCGCACTTCGGCTATTAGCCGTAACATATACAAGGTGTAACAAAAAACACCGTTATAACTGAAGGGTGTTGTTGTGCCCGGAAAACTGCACAAAATTGCCAATCAGCTGATCGATTTACTATGGGAGAGACAAAAGATTTTTTGAGATTTCGACCTAGGTTTCTTAGCGAAAGTTGTTCAGGTTTACGGGCACAACAACACCCTTCAGTTATAACGGGGTTTTTTGTTACACCTTGTATATACAAGTCATATAAGTCAGTAAAGGAAAGCATCATCACTGGACTAAATATATTTCTAGCGAGCAAAATATTCATTAATATTATAAAAATATTCTCAAGTAGCCTCAAATGCAACTTTGTTTTAAAAAAGGGAATTGTTTTAATAAAGGGAGCGATGATCGCGGAACTCTATCAACGCACTAAAGCTGACCCAAGCAGTTTTATTTAGTTTGTGCTTAGGTAAGGCAGGATGACAGTAAGGCAGAGTTAGGATCGCGGTATTCTGCATGTCTCCCTCTTCTAGCTTTGTCTCAGACTTCTCCCCCTTTAGCCGTGGTCGCGGTGGTTCACTCTTTCCTCCCCCCCCCCCCCTCTGCAGTCACCGAGCTCAAACTGTGTCCATGTTCGGAGCTTCTCCGAATATTATAAGTCCTGCGTCTTCCACCTCTAGTTTTTAAGTTTCTGACAAACTGCTCAGCAGTTTGGCAGTTTAGCATAAAGTCAAATAATGTAACTCACTATTGTAAAAATGAATTAAATAAAGTGGTTACAGTTGGATGTAGTTATTTGGGTTTCTGCGCTGGCGTCGTTAATTAAACTAACTAACTAACGTCGTTAACTTAAAGCAAAATAATCCTCTTTTTCAACCTAGACTTCATCCACATTTAGAGAGTTCATCCAGATTTTAATAAACTATTGGCAAGTAAATCCAGGGCTGTTCTACTTATAGAAAAGCCAGGTCTAGCGAGGAGACCTCAATCACTCCGTTAGAAAGGGAGAGAACCTTCCTCTTTTTTATAAATTAAAGCGATAAAAAAAAGATACGGCTCCTCAAAACAAGTTCATCGCAGGTAAGCACGTGTCGTAGGTATCTTAACTTGGAAACTCATTTTTATAAACAGTTTAAAAGCGATACCAAAGCCGAGGACCGGCTCAAAACGTACAAAATACAATCGTAAGTAATAATAAATAATTTCTTTGCCGTTAATACGCGAGCGGTTTAGTGCTCGCGGCGAAGCGATTTTCCACCCAAGGGCGATCTGTCGATGCCGTTCTATCGATATCGATAAAATGACCGGGACGGTCATTTTATCGATATCTATAGAATAGATTTATAGTCTATACTAGGTTTTACCCGCGACTTCGTCCGCATTAGGAAGTTTCTTTGGAATGCGTTGTTTTCCTGTAATACCAATTTTATCCATATGTAATACAAATCTTTGGTATTTTAGAAGTGAAAGAGAACAGGTTCCCCGGAAAGTAGTTTTTCCCTTGGGGAATACGTTGTTTTCCCGTGATCAAAGGTAACTCATGTCCTTTTTTTAGTCTCAAACTATCTCCTTACCAAATTTTTATTTAAATCTGTTCAATAGTTAAGGTATAAAAGCGATTGTCCCATCATCTTCACGCGGTAAAAAATATCCTATGTCCTTTCTCGAGTATAAAAATATCTCCATACCAAATTTCATGCAAATTGGTTCAGTAGTTTAGGCGTGATTAAGTAACAGACAGATAGACAGAGTTACTTTCGCATTTGTAATATTAATGTCTGGATTTTAACATTAAGTACAAAATGTTATAACCACACACAAACATTTGAAGATTTACGGGGGGACCATTATGAAATCTATAAAAAGTCATTAGAACACCATGACCATAAACTGCTTCACATTATGAAAATAACCTTAAATGTGTTTTTAAATAGTTTCGCACTTAAAAGGTAAAAGTAAGCCGCCATGATAGTTTTCACTTTTTACTTAGTGCTCAAAATGGTTTAAACTTGTCGTGATTCACTTTCCAACAGCTAAAAAATAGTGACCAGTTTTTACTGCAACCTGACAACTTTAATTTACTTTTGGGCTTTTCCATTTGCGTTGCGATGAACTCAGAAATGGGAGACTGAAGACGTTTCCCAAGATTCGTTAGATAGTTTAAAAACGAATTATTTATTATTATTTCAAACTATAAAATCCATAGAAAATGCATTACTTAATTATTATAACCACTTATAAATATATTTAAAAAATATTCATACTCAATTATTAAGCTGTTATTATGTTATATAATTATTAGGTACTGTTTTCTTAACCTGACAATTACAGTTAAATTAATATGGAGAGCGGGGATATTCTATCTACCACAATTTATTTACTTAAAAGAAATCCTCGATTGCATTATAGAAATGTAAATCACTTGATTATGAATAAAGATATTTGTATTTGTAGTTTACAACTCTATATAAGTTGGACTTGATGGCACATACCATTTTTTGTTTGATTTTAAATATTACATTAAAAATAGCGTTATAGGACTTGCAAATCTTGGTGTAGGTATTTGTACAGTGACCATCGCGTCATGGAAAACACTAAGCGATTGGCAATTGGCACTGGCGATTGAGCAATAAGTAGTCCTCCTGGCCGATTTCGACCACGGCGGCCAATCGCAACAGAGATCAGCCAACTACGCAGGAGATATTATAGTGCACAAGTGTGAGCACTATACACAGGTGCACTCACTGGTCCATCGCTCTCAAAGTTCAGTGAGACGGCATCCGACATGACTGGAGAGAGATCAGGCGCAGCACCAACGGCTTAACGTGCGCACCGAGGCACGGGGGTGGAACACCGCCAACTTCTCGACTCTGAGCCGTTTTTAAGAAATTCATGACAAAAATCTCGGCTTGACCTGGGATTCGAACCCAGGACCTCTCGAATGTAAGGCAGAAACTTTGCCACTACACCATCGAGGCAGCAAATGGGTAGCCTGATATGCCAGCCACTGCAAGTACCTAAGTACCTATTACTGTTAAATTTTGACGAATGATCGTCACTGTCACTTTATCGATAATTTCTACCTTTTTCATACTCACACCACTAGTAGTACAGTCGATAACAAATTATATAGCATTCCGAGAAAGCACAGTCCACGAACAATGCTGGTTGCGAGTCCTGGTGCGCAGTTCCATTGCTTCACGACAATCCGTTACACTGGGGTGTACAGAAATTATGTAAAAAGAAAGAAAAAAGAAATGTATTTGCTTTATGGACAGGGTATACAGAAAATCGACAATTGTTATACATATAATATTCACCTATCCAGCCATCAATAATACATTTAACTATTAAGATTTCTAGCGAACTTAGACTAACAGTTTTCACAATAGTAGGAACTCCCGTGGTCAGTGCAGTTAGGCACTTAAACAGTGCAGTGACTCTGGTTTTAGTTATACATGGATACTTTGGGATCAAAATCCAAATACGCTTATATTTAACAAGGCGTGGATAGTCAAGGTGGCTAGTGGCTTTGGCTAGTGGCCGAACCACCTCGCATCTTATTAAGTAGCATATTTCATTGTACCTATTATAGAAACAAATCCATTGACAGGACGCGGCAGAACAGTTAGTGCTATAAATAAATTGATTGTTTCAACAAACACACCAATTACCTAGCCCCAAACTAAGCGTCAGTGCTTATTCATATAGAAACGCGTGGGCCTGGCGCGCTACTAAGACAGTGCGTTTCGTGTGTATTTGTATGTCACTTCATATGTTTGATATTTCGCTCCCGCGTCCGCACTTAGCTTGTGCTATGGTGACTTACATAACGAACAGAAATACCAAAATAGGGGCACACCACTCTTCTTGTTTTAGCGGAACAGTTTCATCATCCGACATTTTCTCGGCACCTCGTTCAATGGAAACGAGCCAAGCCCAAGTTCACAGTTTATTAGTTCACGGCAATCAGCGCGACCTTAGAGCTTCAAGGAACCGCTTGGCCGAGAACTCGAAGTTCTGTAGGCCTATTACGAAAAACAAAATACACCAAAACGACAATAGTTCAAAACTATGACGTCTTATGTAAGCATGTAATACAAGCCATTTTGGAATAAAAAATCATAGCTTGATATGCTGTCATCTGTACTAAGAAAGAACGACTTTGGTTTTTCATAGTAGGCCTCTTTGTTCCTTGGAAATGAAAGCGCCTTAGATAAACGGTTTCTTTCTTCAAAATCACACTTGAATTTTATCGTAGTAATGTAAAACATATTTTTGTCTTGTCCTTGTATTTGTATTAGGTAGGTACTCACTGACTTAAAATCAATAGATAAAGTAAGTTTATGGTATTAGTACGACAACGATATTATTTTTTCTTTGTATCTCTCGACCTTATTATGTCATGTGAGTCATCACGAACTAAAAAGGTTGCTATCTCGAATCCGACCAAATAAAGCCTCCGAGGTGTCAAATTCGGCCAGATGTTCGCCCAGGTGTCCGCGACTATTTTGAAACACAATCTCTTTGTCTATGATCGATTCACTTTGAATAATCTGTTGGCTGTTTGGTATTGATTTCTTTGCGCGAAATGTTAGGGGTGTCGATGAGCGAGCTTTTTTATTATTAGGCAATTTGTACCTAGATTTTAGGTTGCTTGCTTTTGACAGTTCTTGTTGTTGTATCAAAATATTTGTCTTTGTATTCGATGGGTAACATAATTTTAAATAGCTATTATTAGGTTTAAAATGGTTTAGTTCAAAAAAATGTGATTTATGGATGATAGAACAACAACAGAAAAAAAACGTTTTGTGTTGTTTATGTTAATAGTTTTCTTACTACCTAGCCATTCTAAAATCTACGACTTATCATCAGGGAAAGTACCTAATAATGTCTATTTCATACAAATTATGATTTGCTATCTGAAATATCCGAATCAATTTTGGATTCAGATGAAAGAATGAAGATAATTTATCACTCTGAAAAGAATTAAGATATCATTGCTGGCAATATTATAATGAAATAAAATCTTATGCACAATTAATTAAAGCATAATATTGAAAATCCGACATCAAAATACGAAATAACTGGCCACTTTATATACCAAATTAAAATTAATCTAAATCTAGTTATCTGTTAAAACATCAGCTGTTCGACGCCCACGGCTGAGCATAGGGTTAATTTATATGTTGGGACGTGTAAAAGTGCTAGTTGTTAGCATACTTACAGAAATAAATGGATTTTATTGGATTTTATTCATAATATAGCCTCCCCCGAGGATCTCAACCACGAACATTACTGCGCTTTTCGCATCCAGCGGCTTCCCGCGACCTGCACCAGATCGTCACTCCACCTTGTAGGGGGGCTTGCCCACGGAACGTTTCTCGGCACGTGGACGCCATCCGAGAACGTTTCCGCCCCAACGGTCAAACTATAAATAAAATATATTCACAACTAATGCATTAATGGCGATGGATATGCACGCTGCGTCGTAGTGAGTGCAATGCTGCGTCGGTGGCCTTCGAATGGCAGCCCGATGGCAGGAGAAGACGCAGACGACCCATACATTCGTGGAGACGAACCATCAACCAGGCGATAACAGCTGCAGGTCTACTATGGGAGGATGTCTAGAGTCAGCGCAGGACAGGGGGAGATGGCGACAACTTACGAAGGCCCTCTGCACCACGGGGGTGCCAAAGGACTCCAACAACAACATCAACAACAACAATGCATTATGCAAATTTAATTTACATGAAATGTCGTAACGCTATAGAAGGGCGGGACCTCCTGCCACAGGACCCTTGATCCTACTAGGCGGCTCCCAACTACTGCATATTAACATGTTAAACTGTACTGAAATAAAAATAAAAGATTTTTTTGAATATTTGATCTAAAAAAATTATAAGTATTTTTTTAAAATATGCTTGTCCCAGCCCTAGCTCGTACGTGCCGGAGCGCGATCGTCAGCGATTTGCTTCCGCACTCATCAGCATGTCAGCTGAGTGCAGTCAGCAACTCAAACAGTACATTTTCATTGCAAAATCGACCTTATTAAAATCGGTTAAATTACCATAGTGTCTAGCTTGTGCTGCGTACGCGTTGGTGACGCGTTATTTAAGAATCGATAGACCTACGTGAGGGAAGCGAGATTTTTAGGTAACTAAAATGCAATAATAACAATTGATACCTACATTCCACTTGAAAGTACTTTCACTGTCTGTTAATTATCAAAATCCTCGAATATAAACTTATTTACAAAATATTTTTTGGTTCTCCTTGGGGGAGGTCTATGCTATGATGATAGATATTATGATGATGATCTAATGAAGTGTGCCACGGGCCAAGAATAAAAGCTAACCAATCAAAAGATAGGTAAGGGGCATAGTGCAGAGTCGAGCAGACTCCACAGATTTTTAAACAAACAAAGTTATTTTAGACGTAATCAGCTGACCTGTGTTTTTTATTATTTTTAACTCTTATAAAGTTTTGATCTATATCTACATTCAAAACTTCGGCCCGAAATTCCTATAAAGGATCTGAAAATCGTTATACCTCATCTAGATAAAGCAACTAAACGCAATCTGATATTCAAAACGGAAAAAAATATGTCAATTAAAAAACAAAAGTGAAAAGCCATTAAAAAGCCCTTCAAATCCGCCGTATTTGCAGTTTTTCCGAACCATCGCTTCAAGAGTTTTGCTAGAGGGGCTGTAAGCCCCTATTCCTTTGCGTAATTGGCGGAAGTGACGTCACGCCGCGTCAACACTTTTTACGAAAAAACAATAGAACGTCTATTGTTTTTTTTAAACAGGCCTGGTGGTAATTTGCCATGTGATCCGGTGATCGAAAATTAACGATGTATCGAGTGTCATTTGTTTTTAAAGTGCTTGTGCATGTTGTTTGTGTTTGCTAAAATAATAGAGGGTGTGTGGTAGGCCTTTTTGTGAGTTCATCTAGAGCTTTCCTCCGTTTTTTATTTTGTTTGGTCCAATAGTAAAACCAATAGTAAAGTTGGTGAACCAAATCATAGAGTAAGACCGAACAGGCTAAGAAAAAAAAGTTGTTGACCCGCGTCAAGAAACAATGTTTTTTTTTGGTAAATTGCCTAAAGTTTATTTTTTTTTGTCAACAGAGTGGCGTCTCTGACAGGCTACGAACCGCAAGATCTAATCGAGAAGACGCTGTACCACTACATACACGGCACAGATGTTTTACACATGAGATACTCACACTGCACTTGTAAGTACTTATCACCTCTGTAATATCTCTGTTATTTGACGACCACTTTGGTGTAATGGTCAAGAAGTTGACTATTAACCAAGAGGTCGCAGGTTCGATCCCCGCACTGTACAAATATTTGTGTGCATGAACATGTTTGTTTGTACTTGTCAGGGTGTTTTATGTATTATTTTAAGTTTATTTGTAATACCACTGTTGATTCTGATATCTGTAACACAAGTGCTCAAGCTACTTACGACGGAGTCAGATCGATGTATGTAATGTTGTTGTATATTTATTATTTATTTATAATATGCCTACAATAGTCTACGAGTATTAGCCAGACTAAGGCGTTGTCCTGCGTGGGCGACGCAACACCACGACGACGCGATTCGACCACGAATTCACGCACTATCTCGTCATAAACGTACACATTTGATATACTCGCGTGGCGTCGCCTCGCATTTGTTGCGTTTGTTACTCATGTAGTTCTTCGTCGACCTTCCTAAGTCGGGACGTTCGTTTTTTTTTTCACGGATAAAGTTTAGCAGAAAATTATTGGCGTTTTCAATTAATTACCTATATTTTTCTAAATTTATATTACTTTGACAAATTTTATAAATGTTAAGCACCTACCTTTATCGCAACGCCAACATTTTATTTCTGCTTAGCCCAAAGTCATACGACACCTTTTGTGCAATTTTATTTCACAACTAGTGGACCCGGCAGATGCCGTCCTGCCTTCTGTTTTCTCATTTAAAAAAATATATTTTGTCACTGTTTAAACCTTCCCCGAACTTTCATAAATAATTCAAAACCAATATTAGCAAAACCGGTCACGAGTTGTAGCGAGAGAGAGAGAGAGAGAGAGAGAGATAAAGCTTGAATAAATTACGATCCAGTCAGAGCATAGAGCTCAATTGGTAATCACTGCAGCCGAAGAATGAAACGACGAAGGCCATTTTATAAGGAGTTATATAAAATGGCCTTCGTCCTTTCATAGCAATATGATCGAGGAATTCAATGTTATTCAGGATATCTACTAATCTCAGATGTGGGTAGGACGTCGAGTCGCTGGGTGTCTCCGCATCAATTTGTAGCTAATTCACACATTTTCCTCTACAGTGCTAACGAAAGGCCAGGTGACGTCACGCTACTACCGGTTTCTGACCAAGTCTGGTGGATGGGTGTGGATGCAGAGCTACGCGACTATCGTGCACAATTCCAGGTCTTCGCGGCCTCACTGCATCGTCTCTGTCAACTATGTGCTCAGGTGAGGACTTCTTAGGAGCATTGCCAGGAACTCGTTACGTCACGACGCTACTAGGTACTGGTTAGTCACAAAGTCTGGTAGGTGTGTGTGGATAAAGAGCTACGCGACCATGGTCACAACTCCAGGTCTACCTTACCTCGCTGCATCGTCTCCATTAACTATGTGCCCAGGTGAGCACTTCTTGAGAGCATTGCTAAGAACCCTGGTTACATCACGCTACTACCAGTTTCTGACGAAGTCTGGTGGATGGGTGTTGATGCAGAGCTACGCGACTATCGTGCACAATTCCAGGTCTTCGCGGCCTCACTGCATCGTCTCTGTCAACTATGTGCTCAGGTGAGGACTTCTTAAGAGCATTGCTTGGAACTCGTTACGTCACGATGCTGATTCTGGTTAGTCATGAAGTCTGGTGGCAGGGTGTGGATGTAGAGCTACGCGACCATCGTCACAACTCCAGTTCTTCGCGGCCTCACTGCATCGTCTCTATCAACTATGTGCTCAGGTGAGGAATTCTTAGGAGCATTGCAAGGAACACGTTACGTCACGAGGCTACAACTGGTTATTTACGAAGTCTGGTACGTGGGTGTGAATGCAGAGCTAGCGCGACCATCATGCTCAACTTTAGGTATTCGCGGCCTGCATCGTATCCATCAACTACGTGCTCAGGTGAGGACTTCTTGAGTTGAGACCATTGCTAGGAACCCTGGTTACATCACGCTTCTACTACACGTTTCTAACGAAGTCTGGTGGCTGGATGTGGATGCATAGCTACGCGACCATTGTCCACAACTCCAGGTCTTCGCGGCCTCACTGCATCGTCTCTATCAAATATGTGCTCAGGTAAGGACTTGTGGAACTCTAGTCATCAGCAAAAACACTGTCCACCAAAGATTGCCAAGTCGAGCTATCACATTCGGCAGTATTCAGTTCGATCCAGCGAACAATAAGGACTCTAAAATTGAAAGTCCAAAAAGCTCACAATTAAAAGCAAACACAATCTGCAATGGCATACCCAAAGTGTTATTGCTTTCCTGTCTGTCTGAGTTCTACGACGGTGAAGGTGACCGTGATTTCTGTAGTGTTCACCCCATGAGAGTGTAATAAGTAAACGTCAATTTTTCCCATTTGAAGTACTTTAAATACTACATACAGTTTCGTTTCTTTCTAACATGATGTTTTCTTTACAGTGACATCGAAGAGAAGCACCTAATCTTGAACCTAGACCAAGGCCCGCCGAAACTCAACAGCCATGAAGTACCACCTCCCTCACACGTCCCCACCACGACCACGTCCTCCCCACAGATGCCGCACATCAGACAAACAGACAAACTCAACCACGTGCAACTCAACGAAAGTGACTTTAGTGGAGATTCTTCCGGAGGCTACACGTATCCAGAGTACACCCTCCCAGTTTTACCGTCGTACGAAACGCATGAAGAATTCAATCAACAAAATGGCTCCTACCAAGAGTTGTTTTACGAAAACTATGCCGATCCAGAGATTCTACCAAACAATTACGTCAACTATCCACAAAATCAGCGACCATACTCCGCTAGTTCATCATCTTGTAGCTCTTTGGAGAGTTCAGAGATCGTGAATCAGCAATATAACTACACTAACTTAATAACCTTTTACGGTCATAACGGTCAAACACAAAATGGCCGACCCGTAGACAACAGTTTTGGCGCGAACTTCGGGAAGATAACGCCGAGTCCTTCGGGCCAAGAAGGAGCTTACACTAGTGTGATAGTCGACAATACGCAGCAGTTCCACCATCACGGCGGTGGGGTGAATGAATTCGTGCATTGATATTATTTTTTAACTGTTTTGGTAAAGTTATAAAAGCTTGGAACCAAAGGACTGACTCTTGAAGTTAAAATCAAACAGCTTTAATTTCGACAATCAGTAGAGGCTGGGATAAATTTGTCATGTTGCCAATAAGTGCATTGTTAGACATCAATGATTTTACTTGCCAGTAAGTTAAACTTAAAAATTTAAAAAACTGAAGGTAGATTTATAAGTTCAGAAATTTTACTCATAAGTCGTCGAAGTTATCTATACCATCTTGGCAAATAAGCAAAATATTGACACATTTAGCTCAGGTATTAAAGTAAAAGAGTTTCTACTCGCTATCAAAAAAGCGAAGCGAAGTTTTATCGAAGTCGAAATAAATCTTGTGTACCATTTTCTTATTAATTAAGTTTTGAATGGCCACTTTATTATTTTGTAATTTTCATTGTGAATTGAATTCCAATACCTACGTATTCGTAAACTGACTTTCTCTAATGTAAATATTGTACATAATACAATAGTATATAGAAAAGCTTTATGACGTGTAGATATGTATTTTAAATATTATTGATGATAGGTATAAATAGTGCGTGTATTTGATAGAAAAGCACTATTTTAATAAAATAGTTTAATATATTCGACTGATAAGGAACGATGGTTTATTATTTTATCCTTTCATCTGCTTGTATTTAAATATAAATGCTTTATTACTAATGTAAAATCAACAAAAAATAACTATTCTGTTCAATAAAACCCCCGAATGTGCAAAAAACCGGCTGGTGAGCTTCAACAGTTGGACTACTTTTGAACAGCTACAGCCGAAAACCACCGTGATTAAATTATCTTTTGAACAAAAAATACCGCATCTAAATCGGTCCATTTATTCGGGAGCTACGATGCCACAGACAAACAAACAGAATAGGTGTCAATTTTTTTCTTTGAGAGTCAAAAACTTAGATATTTACTCCTTTCAACATAGTGACGTAATGGTATTCCATTTCGAAATAGATTTCGTCGAATTTACAATTCATCGATGACAACAAGTTATAAATGCGAATGCTAAAAGACATTCGATGAAATGAACCATCGATTTAACGTCTTTCGGGTAGGTATATAAAACGCATATCGTTCGCAAATAATCGACTTGTTGTCATCGATGAATTGTATTTCGACGAAACTTATTTCGCAATAATGTAGTAAATATTTAGAATACTACTACTATACCCATTTAGGATAGTTAGATAAATATTTTGCGACCGATTTGCTTGCTTGAAAGTTCGTCCTAATCATTTGATTCGGCAACTATAAGTTTCAATCAGTTTTCCATTTAAGTTTTAAATTTAATTAAATATAACTTTAACCGAATTTATAAACTCGTATAGTTGTAATCGTAGGTCTTTGAGCCAAAATATCAAAACTATAGACAATAATAGAATAGTTAGACGGTCTGTAAATATTTAAAAAAAAGTTATACCTACATAACTGCTGATCAACCAACATTTACTAATTACTTACACAGGTGACTGGTAATTAGTGGCGGAGCCGATATACCTAGTCTAGGGTTATTCTGGTAGATATCACGAAGAGACCTACCGTCCTAATTTAATGCTCAAATAATTTGGCCTATTTTTTTTGACAAAGATATTCTAAATAAGTAATATTAATTGTTTAAACTTCGTTACTGTATTCAACACAAATTTTTGGTTATACTCTTTTAGGAATATCTTGGAAAGAGTTAAATAAGGGCGGTAGGTCTCATAGTGATATTCTGTTAGTATAACCTAAGACTACCTCCCCTTATCGGGTCCGCCAATAACGACCAGTCCCTGAACCCTGTGTGTTCTAAGTTTTGGCATAGACGCATTACTTTTTTTTTGTCTTACCGAGAAAAGTAAAACTAGGTAAGTAAGTACTTCGATATTTCTGTGAAACGTTTCTTTAAAAAAAAAACACGCTTTTATTGCTAACTAAAAAAGAGAAAATAAAGTAATTTTGAGTACACGGAATTTATTTACACTTGATTAAAAAACGTGGGGTGCACTTTATGACGTTTTCATACTTCTCTTTTTATAGTTGCCAATAATAGGATGATTTTCACATACTACTATACCAAGCACCCCACGCTTTTTACTCTACTGTTATATAAATTCCGTGTAAAATTATTTTTTCTTTTTTAGTTACAATAAATGCGTGATTTTTTAGTTTTTTAAACTATTTTTATTTTATTTTTTAAGTTAATAAGGATAATGGAAAACTCTCATCAAATTATTGCATTGTCATCGGTACTTAATACGTGTGCAAAGTTTCAAATTAATCCGATTCTGGAAGATGGTGAAAATTGAGCTCAAAAATTCCGTTACATACATTCATACATACACCCCGATCTAATAAAAGCGTGTTAAAATGGTTGTTATAGCATCAGTCGTAATAATCAATCAGAATATTAATCAATTCCTACTCTTTAATAGTTCTCGCCACCATAACACTATAACAAAATACCTATATTTTTTTTTATTCAAACTACTGAAAAAAATAGTAAATATCGAGTTCCGACTGACTTGTTGAGAACAAACGTCTTCAAATTAGTTTCTTAGGTAATATCAGTATTGCATTTTTATGATAAGTTTACTCACCTGTTTCTTCGAATTTTACATACTATAAAATATTGTTTTTTTATTGTAAACATGTGAATGTAAGTGCCATGGTACGGAGTCTACTAGTCGTAAATGTACAGATTTGTAACAAATAATTAGAGATAGAATATAAAATAATGTATCCGATATTTATTTTTGATTTATTAAACTCTCTATTTTATGCATATTTTTTATTAAATTGCAAAATTATTGACCTACCAATAAAAAAAAATTACACTCCCCACAGACAAAGGAAACTACTCTGTGACTGCCAACGACATCTGCCGTCGAATAGTCAAAATAATTATATAGCGCCACTATTACACAGCGCCATCTATTAACGGTCTTGCACAGTAGGCACAGGTATGCTTTTTATTCGAGGTTGCTCATAGAAGGTTCTATGTACTTCAATTTCCACTATCAGAAGCTAGATAATAGAGGGCGCTCGAACACTTTGTCGCGAGACTAAAGATTGCAAAATTTTATACGAAAACAACAACTTCTCTTTTTCATCACACCTTGTGAAAACACTGGCTACTTTAATAATTTTACAAAAAACAAACAACTGGAAGCAAGCGTGCTTTACATGTTTTTAAAAATTTAATATGGGATATGTTTGCTCTTGACCCAAGACTAAGCCCAACGAGACAAAGACTGAGTCTACAATGGAGCGAACTTACATAGAAGATGCCTGTTCACTCTAGCGTTAAAGCCACTATTGCTATACCTATTTTATGTATCCATGTGCTGGCTCAAGAAGGTGACTAGTTTTTTCATGCATTCATATTCTTATCAATATGTCCGCCATTTCGTCTATTTGAAGAGTCTATATACACTGTGCTATTTTAACCGTCTTAATGCCGAAACTTACGTTATGTAACCATCTTAATAAACCTCTAGGACATGCTATGCTATGATAGCCAAGTCAATGACCCGCGAGGGGTACTCGTCACAGGATGTTTCGTGCTAAATTGTGCTATTTTTTTTTAATTTCTTAATCTTTGAAAACTTAATAATAACCAAGTTTTATTTTACGAATAGCAAGTAGTTA
Organism: Pyrausta despicata; assembly: GCA_963921415.1. Taxonomy (NCBI): domain Eukaryota; kingdom Metazoa; phylum Arthropoda; class Insecta; order Lepidoptera; family Crambidae; genus Pyrausta; species Pyrausta despicata. The sequence continues at coordinate 359,487 of OY992871.1, read as the reverse complement.
TTTGATACTTTAAGTAGCCTTCGACTTTAAGACGGTTTAAAAAGCACGGTGTATAACAGTTGTTGTAAAGCTAAGTGAGTATAAATCGCGCCACATAAAAAGAACGCTAACTGTCACCTGCGCTCTAGACGCTATAATGGGTCATTCATTAGGATAATTCATTGGTGGTACAAAGTCGAGAGGGAGCGGACATCTCGCTCGCCTCTTGTTCTCGCCAATGAGAGCGAGCAGGACGGCGACTGTTCCCATGCGCAAACTCCTCCCCTCAAGCATTCTTTTTATTTGCCGCGACTTATATAACTGGGGTATGAAATAAAACTGTATTTAGTAACTGATAACGCGTGTATTAGTCGCTAGTCCAGCTCAAATTCAATAACATCTGGCAACCCAAGCTCGTTTTCGCTGTCGCTGCTGTGCATCGATACCGCCTGCGAAAAAAAAAATTATTATACGGTAAGGCCAAGTGCGATTATGCTTAATAAGGCACATTTAATTACTTCGCGGGTGAAAGGAGCACTCGAAATTTTTAATTTTATTACTTTTCAGAGAAACAGACACACGATTCACAAAAAGTATTACGCACGCGAGCGTATCGAGTGTTCGTATATAGATAGACTATAGATTTTAGACTGGACCTTTCGTTATTTTAAAGGTACAATAAATGCTAGAGCGAAGCTACATCGAATCATTGAAAACCACAAACTGCCTTGAGCTAATCATTTTGATGCATTGAAAAAAATATGAAAGGAAAGAAAGAGATTTCGAGATCGAGATCTCGAAATCTCTTTCTTTCCTTTCATGACGGATGGAGTATGGCTCGGACCCTCTCATAGTTGAGGTGAGGCTCGTGCCCAGCAGTGGGACGTATATAGGCTGATGAGAATGTGATGTTATACTTGAATAAATGAATAAATAAATAAACATGTGTTCCTAAAATCTCCTAACTAGTAGTTGTCACTCACCCGCCGCCTTGTGCGCCGGCGCCTGGCGCGCGGCTCGTCGTCGCGGCTGGAGTCGCCGGACGAGCCGCCCAGCCCCATCACGGCGTCGCGCAGCGATGCTATTGCTACTACGCACAATGCACACGTGTTCAACACTCTTATGCCGGCACTTCACGCTCGCCGAGTGGACGCGAGTGGTGGCGAGCGCGAGAGTGAAGAGACAACGCTCGTGTCGACTCGTGCGCCCTCGCCTCACCTCGTCGCCGCTCGCTATTTTGTCGGTATTTTCGCGTAGATCAAAGCGGCGAGTGCGAGTGCGAGCGGAGCCTCTACACGCTCGCTAGCAGCTCAGTGTTCAGAGTGAAATTATAGTGAGCGGACGTGCACAAAAATGGAAAACGAATGGTCAAATGAGAGCACCAAGTGCATTTTGGAATGTTACCAAAGTGAGCCAGTTATTTGGGACCCTTAACACCCGAATCACAAAGACAAAAAAAAAAAACAGTTCTATTTTTGTGCAGAGTAAGCATCCACCATCTCCATTTCTTCCAGGGTTTATTAATGTTTTTTGTGCAATATACAGGGTGTAAAAAAAACCTTAACGAAGCCGAATACCACATATTCTACCAATTGTTACGATCATTTTTTTCCTTTACACCATACCTGGGAAGTTAACGGATATTGATGGTTAAATTTTGAAAAAAAAATTGATGATTTTTACAGAAATGACTTCTGTCCATTATGACTTAACTTTTTTCCAAAGAAACATGATACAAATTTTCACTAGTTCTTTCATAAAAAGCCTCTAAATGGCACACTCCGCAATGAACAGCGCACACTCGAACCGAACCGCGTCGCGGCGGCCTAAAGCAACACGCCCCGCGGTGACTTTTCCGCGTGCGCGCTATACATTGCGGGTTGGAATTAAATTATTTTTTTTGATGTCAAAAAAATAAAAGTTGTTTCCCAGCCAAAATTTCTTTTTCATACGATTTGGTTTGATGTACTGAACGCGTGGTTGACGGCTTCGTTGAGGTTTTTTTTACACCCTGTATATGCACATATTTATAGTAAGCACACAAAGCCGTTGCCGCAGTGACTTTTTCAACCTGCAGCTTGGTGAACGGTTCGGCGGCAACTGAGCTAACCGAGCGTGAAGAGGGGTATCACTCGCCTCGGCATCACTCGCCAAGTAGGCCGTCCGAGCGTGAGGTGCCGGCATTACATACAACGCACGGTGTTTTAGAAACCTCAATTTTGTTGCATGCCTTTTTTATTGCAAAAATCGTTAGTTTATGTCTTTCTAAGCGCTACGTTGAAATTCCGCCATCGACACGATCTTTAGTTTTAATGAAAAAAAAAAATCTAAAGTTTACGTACATCCGAGTCATGAAAATCGATAACTAATGTAAGCTATTTATTTGAAATTTGATTAAAAGTAAAAAGTAATGGTCGTATCGATGGCGGAATTTTAACGTAGCGCTTAGAAAGATATAAACTAACGATTTTTGCAATAAAAAAGGCATGCAACAAAATTGAGGTTTCTAAAACACTGTGCAACGTCACATACATTGATCTAACTCCGTGGTAAGTAGCTAAAGCACTTGTGTTACAGACATCAGAATCAACAGTGGTATTACAAATAAACTTACATATACCACCCAGACCAGTACAAATAGACATGTTCATGCACACATATGTTTGTACAGTGCGGGGATCGAACCCGCGTCCTCCTGGTTAATAGCCAACTTCTTGACCATTGCACTAAAATGGTCGTCAAACAAACAAACATTTTGATATTAAGCTTGACAATCAGCATCTGTCGGAGACAGTATTTTGCAAAAAATATATATGAAAAATGCCTCGTTGTATAGTTTTAGAGTGTAAGAACGTCAGGAAAAATAAATTAAACTCGGGTGAAGAGGCATTTCATATCATCGGTAAGCATAATTACCACATATTTAACTTTAACAGAAGGTTGTCTGGAAGAGATCGCTACAAGCGATAAGACCGCCTAAATTGTACATCTTTCTATGTTAAACTAGTCTATAATTTTTGTTTTATGTTGTACAATAAAGTGTTAATCTATCTATCTATCTATATTTCAAATCTACTATAATTTCGAAAAGACATAACACTTAAAAAAATCTTTTCGGCTCCGGTCATCGGGGAGGAATCGAACCCCCGTCCGTTGGAAGTCCGCTCCAATGCTCTGATCACTGAGCTACCGAGCTACTAAAAAAAAAACTTAACAAATAAATCTAGTATAGTGAAAAGGGAACGAAATTGACTCACAATCATCGTCGTTGTCGGAGCCGGAGTCGGAGCCGTCGTCGTTCTCCGAGCCGCCCGCCAGCTCCTCCTCCTCGTCTTCCTCCTGGTGGACAGAGACAAATACATTTGATTACAAATACTAAAAATAAGCATATAAAGAAAAACATTGAAAATGGTGACAGATAGTTTCTTTATAGTTGATGGAATCAGGCGTTACTTTGCCTGTAACTGAAAAAGAGAATTATTTTGCTCTAAATTTCCACGAAACGACGCCAGCGCAGGAACCCAAATACATCCAACTGTAACCACTTGAAAAAACTAGAGCTGGAAGTCGCAGGACTTGCAATACAACTCACAACGTGACACAGAAGATGCACCTGGAATCACAACACTGACACCAACACAACACTCGACGCGTTTCGCCACTACACACATGGCATCCTCAGGAGATGTTGTCGCTTCGACAGACTACGAGCGACTTGTTTCTTTTCTTTCGCTGCTTCTTCTCAACATCGACCCACAAAGCGGTGTATTAGTCTCAATGAAGTGTCGGAGTCTTTGTTGGGTAGTTAAGTCTTTGATGGAAGATAACAAACCAATATCTTTCTACTTTGGTAACTGACTGCCTCCGTGCTTAACGCTTAACTGAAGTAATGGGGGTGAAGAAATGGAAACCATACAAAAAATGTGGAACGCTTTTGTTAAGACAGCGGTGGGACAGTAAGGGTACCTGTCCACTGGCGTGCGAAGCGGAGAAACGGATAAATAATAATAATAAATAATAAATTATTTAACGAACACACCAATTACCTAGCTCCAAACTAAGCGTTAACTTGCGCTATGGTGGCTAGAATAACGGATAGAAAAACTTAAATACATTTATAAACACCCATGACTCAGGTACAAATGTTCGTGCTCATCACACAAACATATGCCCCTTGCAGGTCTCGAACTCGCGACAGCTGGTTTTGTAGTCTGGACCTCAGACCACTTAACCAAAGCTGTCGTCATAGGATACATAATCCTTAAATATAAATACTCCAATAGGATTTTATTTTATTTATTTTATTTTTATTTATTGAGAAAACCAACAGCTTTACAAATTGCATATATTGCATATCTTATAACTATATATCGCACAAAATCTCCGCTCCTCTGCTGTGGAAAATCCTATTGGTTTAAATTTCTCAATTTCTCCGCTCAGCGGCCTCGCTCCGCGCCGGTGGACAGGTAGCCTAATAAAATCAAAAATACACTTACAGCGTCGTCGTCGTGATCCCGCTTGCGGCCCACGTCGTACACTTTGACGCAGGACTCCTGCACCTGGTCGAAATCGCCCATATTCTCCACCAGCGCTATTTGGGTGCCCCAGCGGGACACTGACAGCGAGTATATGTTTCTTTTCACGTCTATCGTCGCTGAAAAGACGAAATAATTATTGTAAATAAATGAGTGGAGGGAATAATATTATTACCGCTGCTACCAAAGATTTTTTTTTTAATTTTAATTATATTTAATTGGATTAGACTGGTCTTATACCTTTGATTGTTGTTGATTTTATTATTATTGACATTGAATTATATTGCCTTATTTAATTTGCCATGCCCAAATGGGCTTCGTGATGTACCTACTTAAACTGTATTTGTCACCTACTATATACTCATGAATGCAATAAATGAATATGACTATGAAAGTAACAGCCCTTCATCTATAAATCGTTGTTTTGCCATTTATTCACAAGAGGTTAAAGTAAATTTGAATTTAGAACATCGTGTGCACCAAGTTTGTGAATTAAAAAAATCATTAAACCTATTTATTGCCACCTCTATGGTGCCAAATATATCTTACAACATTTTTTTAATTTGTTACAAACTCAAACTTGGAACCTTCTTGGTGCTCTTTTTTTAATTTGCTTTGTTGACGGTTCTTTACGCGGCATTTTTTCACGTCATTGTTAAACCTTATATTAAAAACAATAAACTTGAAAACAAGTGAAAAAACTAAAATGAGTGATTCTAGCGACGAGGAAGTTTGTTTGACGCCAACAGAATTGACTGAAACTGTTAATAATGCGCAAATGATCTTTCTCCCTCAACAATCATGCGAGAAGTATTTAAAACAGTAGGACGTTATGTTCAACACGTGGCGACTAGCAAAAGAAGCCAAAACTTTCTCAGAAAACGTATTGCTGGCATATTTTATAGAATTATCCGAGAACAAGAAAGCAAGCACTCGAAAAATAGTACACAAGTGACTAACACCAATAGTACCCAACATAAATATTACACTCAATTTAAATAACTGTAGCAACGTTACTTTCAATTTTTATTAATTATACCTAAGTATTATTTTGTTATAATTTAAAGATTATTCTGTAATACTAACCTGTCATAATGTAGTAGTTAATACCTAAACTGAAATAAAAGTACCTATCTTGTGATTGTCAACGGTTTTTTTTTGCATTTAGTCATTTCCTCGCTAAGGTGGAATGAAAAGTTACGTGTTGCACTCGAGTGCAAAGATTTTTCACCTCGTGCTCTTTTGGTTCCCTCGCTAACGCTCAGGATTCTAATTTTGAATCACTCGCTGCGCTCGTGATTCAATTTTAGAATCCTTCGCTTGCTCGGTCATCAAAATTGAACACGCGGTTAAAAAGCAACTTTGCACTCTTGTATAACAAATAACTATTTATACATACATAGAGAAGATATACTCTTGCAGACCAAAATAAATAAATCTACGATAGAACGAGTCACCTTAGAAGATGTCTGCCTGATCTTTGGAGATGTTTGGGTTGTAGCATCTTCAAGGAAATACCGTCACAGGAAGTTGTCACACTTTTCGTTATGAAATTTGGTTTAGTTATTCTAGATCTAGACCATTTTATTTTTGATAGACTTGCAAGGAGCAATTACACACGTATTCACTACCTCAAAATGTATTAAGCGACCACCATCACCACTCTTTTATCATCTGCCAAAATGATTTTGTATGGGAATTCTATAATTTGACGTCATAATTTAGTATCAGAAATATAATTTATGTAATTCACATATCATGGTTGCGTATGAAGGGAATTCCATGCACGTAGATACGGTAGATATGGTTGTTTGACGTAATTTCTATGAGTTAACTAGCAATTTTCATTCGTGTGAAACGGTGGAACAATGGGTTTTATCAGCTGATTCGTACACAGTAAATATTATGCACCAGAGAGTCTATTTTTATATTATTATTTTATATTTAGAAGTATGTCATAAAATGTAATTCTTGATCTAGCATGTAACAGCTAATTAATATTTTGAACGCCTACAGCGGTAAGACATAGTGAAACCACACTGCCATCTACATCGCCATCTGTATAATGCCACCTGTGTCTATCAAATAAATGATTATAACAAATGAGTATAACAAGCGCATAAGTTACCGCAGTGACTACCGTGACGAGCCAGCCACCTAACATCTGCATGACCTTGAGGTTGACTGGCAGAAAATGCTTTTAGCATTAAGTCCACCCTTTGTACATTTCTTGTGCAATAAAGTTTTAAATAAATAAATAAATAAATAACAGACGGCTACACATCAAGTTCATCAAGCATAGCGGATTCGATAAACATACGTTTATGCAAGCAATAAGGGTAATTTTTGAATGCCTCGTTGGTGTAGTGGCAAAGTTTCTGCCTTACATCCGAGAGGTCCTGAGTTCGAATCCCAGGTCGAACCAAAATGGTTTCTGACATTTTCGGTCATGAATTTCTCTGCATCGGCTCTGAGTCGTGAGGTTGGCGGTGTTACACCCCCGTGCCTCGGTGCGCACGTTAAGCCGTTGGTCCTGCGCCTGATCACTCTCCGGTCATGTCGGATTGCGAAATGAGAAGCTTGATGAGGCGTCGTCTGTACTAAAACGTCTCAGATGCTAAACTTTTAAGTAGCTTCACCTGTCCCGTGTTTGTCTGTAATCAAATCTTGCAAGCTAAATTTCACCCACTTCCCAATGTCCGATTAAGCTGAAATTTTTATAGACGTTTAGTTTAGATAACAATGCATATTTTATACTTAATAGATTTTTTTTCTTTGATTGGTATTATTTTTATCTTATACTATTTAATAAAAAATGTTTTCATACGGCTCTATGGTTGGGATTATACAACAACATCACATTGATCTCCGACTCCGTAGTAAGTAGCTGAAGCACTTGTGTTAGTTACAGATATCAGAATCAACCGTGGTATTACAAATAAACTTAAATAAATACATATAACACCCAGACCAGTACAAACAGACATGTCCATGCACACAAATGTTTGTACAGTGCGGGGCTCGAACCCGCGATCTCTTGGTTAATAGTCAACTTCTTGACCATTACACCAAAGTAGTCGTCAACATAAATGAAGCAACCTAGTTATAATTCATGTAATTCACATATGCATAGCTCTATCCCAGGTGTTAACAACTTGCGTAAAATAAGCGTGACACACTAAACGTGAAACACAGTTAAGTTACTGCAACCTACTTTACTACAGTTCGAGTTCGCACGAAACTAACGCAAACGATTATTATCAATCGATTTTACCGATGACTCACGCTCCACTCACCACTTGCCGTACACATTTCATCAGTCAGTTTTATGCTAAACTTTTCCGGGAATACATCGCGAGTGCAAATAAAGTTATTTTAAAAGTCATTTACATTTATTACATAAGTTTGTGTTAAAATGAGTTAACGCCAAACTAGTTCATCTATTTGCGTCTTTCCTTTAGACAGAACTGAGTGTTAAAGGAACATTGTGCATCGACTGTGTGAGTTAATTCCATCACAGATAAAGACAAACTGCCTTTCGACGCCCACTTTTTTTAATAGTCATTAACATTTATGACATAAGTTTGTGTACAAATGAGTTAACGTCAAAATAGTTTTTTTTCGTCTCCCCTTTAGACAGAACTGACTGTTAAAGGAACTTTGTGCATCACTTTAAAAAAAAACTGTGTGAGTTAATTCCATCACAGATAAAGACAAACTGCCTTTCGACGCTCACTGCTGAGCGTAGGCCTCCCCCAAGCGCGTTTGGTCCTGCGCTCCTCGCAACCAGCGGCTTCCTGCGATCTTCACCAGCTCGTTGGTCCATCTTGTAGGGAGCCTGTCCATGGAACGTCACCGGGCACGCGGTTGCAGTTCAAAAATATCATTAACAATGACCCAACACAAATACATAGATACAAACTGCGCCCTATTCGAAGACGATGAAGCTACTGCGGATAGCACAAACATTCCAATCACATGCTATCCAGAAAAAGATGAACTATTAATGCTACAAGAAGCCGCACTACAAAGGACTTTGCACAGTACAAAAAGAACTTTGGCTTTGACAGAGGAGACAACACTAATTGGTATAGAAACATGCAAAGAATTGAATTTACAAGGTGCAAAGCTCAAAAACACGAATGCCAATCTGGACAAAATAAAAGCCGATTTGGAGGTCAGTCAACGAAATATAAACGGTATGAAATCGTTTTTCAAACGAGTGAAAAGTTCCTTCAAAGGCCAAACGAAGAGTTTGGTTAAAAAAATTAAAATTTCTGACGAAGCAAAATCAACTCCTGAAGTGGAACCTATACCAATCGATTCATATCGAGTAACAACTTGTAGAGATATCAAAGATAAAAATTATGAAACAGCCCAAAGTTTAAATCTCACTGGAATTAATAAGAATTTAAACGATATAGTGGATAATAACATAGAAGAAATAAGCAATACATTGCCAAAACTAAAAGAGATAGCGCTAGCTATAGGAAGAGAGATAGATGCGCAAGATCAAGTTTTGGATGATATTCAAGAGAAGATAGAAAGAGCTGATATCAAAATTGGAAGTCAGACCGAACAGATGAACAAGTTGCTAAGAAAATAATAATGTAGCAAGAATTCAAAAATGAAAATGAAAAAAAATATATAAAAGTTGATTTCAATACATGTAAAAAAACATACAATGCATAGTGGTTGGGACCAACCTTTTATTAAAGCGAAAGTATAATTAGTTTTATAATACTGCACTGTTTGTACCATTGGTATTTTTTATAAAAATTACATTAATTAGGAGAAAAGTGTATTCATTACAAATTATCAAAATTGGACAATCGACTGGGTAATCCATTTATTTATCTATAATTATAATGGAGCTGATGTTAATATATCAATAATTGTATTAAATTTTCTAATTTTATATCAAATGTTTGTTTTAATTTATTACCAGACAATAAATAAAGCGTCTTTAAAAATACTTTACATACATATACATTTGAATTAATGAAGGATTCTATAATAAACTGGATAAAGAATGTTTACCAACAAATCATTGCCTAGCCTACTCTTAGTTTCCTTTACCCAATACACTTATTTTATTGTTAATCCCACTTTATACAATACCTAACAATTGTCCTTCTTACATTAAGATCCAGACCAATAAACCCAAAAAACATGTTGCCGAATGTCTTGTTTTAAATTTATTGTATTATTATTGTACTTTATACTACACACCAAATAAATTTCGTTTAAAGTCCCGTTTTTGCTATACATTTAATTCTTAAGGTAAAAAAATAAGTAAGTTGGTGTTGTAATACATTTTGGACAGAATAACATATATTTTTTTAATAACTCAATACATAAACTTTTTAAAGTAAAAAGGTTATCTACACATGTTTGTCACTGGTTGCTAGGCAACGGCTAACAATTTATTGGTAAACATTGGTGTGCTATTCTTAGAATGTTCTCGTAACTCATCTAGTCATCATCTCACAAGTAAGTAAGTTTCTTTCAGCTGATTTCAATCTCAACAGAGATCAGCCAACTGTGCAGGAGATGTTATCGTAAGGAGGCGTTAGTGGGCTGGGCGCGATCCGTCATAATTGCGCACATGAGCTCAAACTTTTTAATATTAAACGTGTCAGTCAGTGACAGCAACTGTAGGAGACGTATTTGGCAAAAAAAAAAATTGAGAAAAAGGCCTCGTTGTACAGCTCTAGAGTGCAATAACGACAGCAATAATTAAATTCGGGTGAAAAGAGGCATTTCATAGCATCGGTAAGCATAATAGGCTAGATGACACCACCAATCGTTGACATACTTTTTATTATCTGTCAAAACTGCCTCCATAGATTTTGTATGGGAACACATGAACGTGACGTCACGGTCATGTATCAGAAATCAATTGATAATTTATACATATTTATTGAGTTTTGTGTGCAATACTTGGTTTCTACGGCTTTTTGGAAATGCACTGGTTTTATTAACTTCATAGGGGCTATCTTTTTTAAACGCCATGGTCTTGAAAATATTTAAGGGTTTCATAGGTGTCTCATGCCAATTACCAGATATTTTTCAATAATAGAAATCAATTGCCTTCGTAAAAAGTACAACCTGAATTCGATCTACCACTTATAAGAATAAAGACGATTTTACCTCAGATAGATTCCACACGTCCAGAAAGTTCCAAAAATTAGGGCTTATGACAATATCTGTGGTGAAATCTAGTAGGCAGTAGTAATACTAAAAAAGCTAGTTACATTTGGTTTAGATTCATAATATGCACGTAATAAGGTAAATTAATGGGTTTGTGTTATAGGCTCTTTTGTAACCGCTAAAATTGACCAATCAAAACTCGTTTTGTCTTAGCGTTACTTAATGTAAATGTGTGTGTTAAGTAAAAGTCACGGTAGCTCAATTGGGAAAGCAATTGCCCGGCTTGCGAGACGGTGCGGGTTCGAGTCCCGCTTGTGGCAATCCATTTATCTTTAAGTTTGGTGTAATGGTCAAGAAGTTGACTTTTAACTAAGAGGTCGCGGGTTCGATCCCCGCACTGTATAGACATTTGTGTGCATGAATATGTCCGTTTGTTCTAGTCTGGGTGTATTTATTACTTATTGATGTTTTTTTTGTAATATGTACCACTGTTGATTCTGACATCTGTAACACAAGTGCTTAAACTACTTACCACGGAGTCAGATCAATGTATGTTATGTTAATGTTGTTGTACTCGTATAATATCTTATTGTTAATCTTAATCCATCCATCCATTAATTCTTAATCTTATTCTTAATACAAACGACCGTTTGGTGCAGTGGTCCACAGGTAGGACTTCTAAACCAAGGGTCGCGGGTTCGATCCCCGCACAGTACAAGCATAAGTGTGCATGAACATGTGTGTTTGTACTGGTCTGGGTGTTTTCTATGTATAATATGTATTTATTTACAAAAAAAAAAGTATTTAAGTATGTTTATCCGTTGTCTAGTACCCATAACACAAGCCTCGTAGCTTAGTTTAGGACTAGAGAATTGGTGTGATTGTTGTGAAATATTTATTATCATTTATTATCATTATTATTATTATTATATATAAAACTAGCTGACCCGGCGAACTTCGTACCGCCTTAGCGTTGCAATGATTTAACAATGTCATCGATGACATTGACATTAGTTACGCGCGTTTTTTAAAATATGCAAAATTAAATGTATATTTTTCAATATTTCTGAGAGATTTTCTTAATATTTTTTTCCGTAAGAACCTTCTCCTAATAATAACAAAAACAACAAAAAAAAATTTAGTGAAATCGGTCCAGCCATTCACGCGTGATGCCGTGACCAAGGAAAACGGGTTTCATTTTTATATATATATATAGATTCTCGTGTCACAATGTTCGTTCCCGTACTCCTCCGAAACGGCTTGACCGATTCTCATGAAATTTTGTGAGCATAAAGAGTGGGTCTGAGAATCGGCCGACATCTATTTTTAATATAGGTACCTTACTGGTAAAGGTTGTCCAAAAAAATTATATGGCAAAACAACATTTGCCGGGTCAGCTAGTTTATTTATATATTTTATTTTAATTTTATTTATTTGTTTATTGCAACAACAAAACTTTGTACAAAAGGTGGACTTGACGCCGTAAGGCATTCTCTACCAGTCATACCTTTGGCCTAAGCAGAAAATTTCAGTACATACCTATACTAGAGTAGTCGAATGGGTCCAGCGTCTTGAAGCTGGTGTCGAACTGGCTGCGCTCCTCGGAGTCTTGGTCGGAACAAACAGCGTATAGCGCCGTGCACGTCGGATTGAATATTACCTGGAACGATTATACTCATTAAGAGATTTATCGCAATAATAATAATAATTAATAAAAAAATATTAATAATAATTAATAATGTAACGGGGTTATACTAAGCAGCGATAAATAGGAACTCAGGGCGAACAAAATAACTTATTTATAACACTTATCTAACATTAACAATATAAACTATATATAATAATACATATTTCATAACAATCACACCAATTCTCTAGTCCCAAATTAAGCTACGAGGCTTGTGTTATGGGTACTAGACAACGGATAAACATACTTAAATACTTTTTTTTTTAAATAAATACATATTATATATAGAAAACACCCAGAAAAAAACACAGACCCCACCAAATCATAGACAATATTGTTTGTTTGTACTAGCAAGATCCTTTACGACCTGTCACATCTAAAAAATAAAACTTAACCTTACCTCTGATTTATCTAAAGTTGGCACCGTTCTAAGTAGATGGAACGTTCTCAAGTCCCACACTTCTGTATTTGATATTACCTGTACAAAAAAAACACATCAGTAAAACGATTGCATATTCGTTAAAAAAAATCGGTTGTCTGTAAAGTCGGTGTGTACTGACGATTGTTGAACGTGACAACGTCTTTGTCACGATGCCTCTTTGTCGCTCGTTCCGCGCTCTCGCTTGCACTTCAAGCCTTGAATGGAACGCCTCAGAGCGAGGTAACGCCGCATGCGTCATGTTTTTTGGAGCGTGCAGCCGGCTCCATCGAATTATAAGACGTTGTCAAGTCAAAACAATTTAAAAGCACTGTGGCCGTGCAGTAGACACAAACGAGCAAAATTAAGGTGCATATCTTTTTGTGTATGTGACTGAGCGTATGTATACTAAAATTTATTTTATCTTAGTGGACCCGGCAGACGTTGTCCTGCCCGCTGATTTCGCAATTTATCAAAATTTTCTCATCGTTGACACCAATCCTGGACTTCCACAAATATTTCAAGGCTAAAATTATTGAAATCGGTTCAGCCATTCTCGAGTTTTAGTGAGCCTAACTAACAGCAATTCCGCCCACCTGTTTTTTTTTTAATGCGTAATTTTCCCGTGGTAATAAGTAGCCAACTTAGTAGCGGTAAAAGGTATCAAAATATAACTCCCTACCAAATATTATGCAAATTGGTTCAGCAGTTTAGGCGTAATCGAGTAAGAGACAGACAGACAGAGTTACTTTCACATTTATTATAATATTAGTATGGAGTATGGATTTATTTCGTTTCGCTAGTCGCCATCTTACAAGCTTGCCTTGCCACATTAATCGCTACTGACATTCATCAGGCGATGGTGCCATAGACCTTAATGCTGTGATGGTTTCCGCTCAACAGTAGCACTGCTATTTTATATTTTTTTCTCGGAATAGCAGTGCTGCTGTTGAGCGGAAACCGAAATCGCAATAGGGTCGGGTCGCAAATAAATAAAATAAATAAATATTTCTCAACAATCACACCAATTCTCTAGTCCCAAAGTAAGCTACGAGCACAGAGCTCCTATTTGGCTAGAGCCCGCAAGTGTATGTACCTCGCGTGTAAAAAGGGAGCGAAATTCGCTTCCTTTAGCGCGACTTGATTCAGTCCGCGGTTGAACGTTCTCGCTGTCGAACGTCCGACGAAAAATTAAAAATGCCTTATTGCGCCGTATTAAATTGCAAGAACTATTCAAAAAAAGTGGGACGAGATAAAGGAAACGGTTCATTTCATGGGTAAGTAATTTTATTATTAAAACAATCCTTTATTTATTAAATACGAAACATTTTATGTTTCTCTTGGTTTTACAATGAAAACTGTATATAAAATATGTAACGGAGATTTTATAATACATTGCTTTCTTGACTAGATTGTATTGTAGGGTTTGCCTGTTAAAACACGCAATGAACATTTAAATGAATTAATTTTCACATTTGGCTCAGCTTAGTGGTACGGTCACTATTCTCATTTGTCTGTCAAATAGAGCAAATAGTGTTGTGTCGTACGCTCAGTTCTTATCGATTATTTATAACAATCGATTTTGCGGGCAGAGGAATGAGATTGTTCCCTTTGGGGACAGAGAAATGAGACTGTTCGCTTTGGGGTCAGAGGAATGAGATTTTTTTATGGCATTTATTTTGTTAATTGCAATTGTCATATTGAATGCTTTTGTTTAGATTAATACGAATTCTAATTACAGATTTCCAAGTGACCCTGTCATTAAAGAAAAATGGATTGAAGCGACGGGACAAAAAATTGGTTCCCAACACAGTATAGTCGTATTTGCTCCGTCCATTTTAGTGAAGAAAGCTTTTCAGAAACAAAAAAATTTCGACGACTATCGAAAACTGCCATTCCCACTTTAAATGTACTAAAGACGCTATCTGATGCAAAAGTTAGTTGATTGATTTTATGTTTGTATTCACTCGAATCAAAACTATTCAGGGTGTAAGGGACAGCCTCCAGAAAACTTTAACCATGAACTCAGACCATCACCCTGATTAAGATACTAAAGAATTTTTTTCCCGGATATGAAAAAAAAATTCGACTTCCTATACAAAATGGATCAGTCACGTGACCAACTTTGTATGAAAATGCGATTTTTTTTTCATTTCTTTTCTTTTTTTTATGTGAAAAGGGGGCAAACGAGCAGACGATCCGCGTGATGGTAAGCGGTCATCGTCGCCCATAGACATCTGCAACACCAGAAGAGTCACTGATGCGTTGCCCGCCTTATTGGAGATAAGGGGTAAGGTAGGGAAATCATCAATCAATCATCAATAAAACGCCAGCGGCCAGCGGACCGCGCGCGACCTCTCCCTCCAAAGGCTGATGGCGTACTGATGAACGTTACGATCGGCGAATCGCGGGCGGCGTGGACTGTTCCCATCACTAAATCACTGCTGTGACGTCACAGTAGGTATAAAAATATTGACACGCTTGGTTTCTACGCGGGTAATGAGACTTGCGGGATCTAGTCAAATAGAAATCTGTGGCTACGAGGCTTGTGTTATGGGTACTAGATAACGGATATACATACTTAAATACTTTTTTTTTTTGTAAATAAATACATATTATAAATGATGTTAACCTTCGCATAACAACACGAAACGTCATCAGGGGGATTTCACTTTAGTGTATTTGTGTCTCGTTTTCTTATTGATGAAAAAAAAAGCTTATCTGTTAAAACGGTCTGCCTCCATAGATTTTGTATGGAAGTACAAGAACGTGACGTCACGGTCATGTATCAAAAATCGAACTTTGAGAGTGATGGAACAGTAAGTGCACCTGTGTATTGCGTGTACTTGTGCACTGTAATATCTCCTGCGTAGTTGGCTGATCTTTGTTGAGATTGGCCGCCGTGGTCGAAATCGGCCAGGACTATTATTATGAATACTCACTTCTAAGCCGTTAGGATGGAACACTCCGCTGTGCGTCTGGTTCAGCTTGTCAAACTTGTGAATCTCTTTGCCGGTATTCACGTCCCATAGTACGCCGTCTGAGAACAAATATATGAAAATTAAGAGCTGAATTGGAAATGCCTACTCGGATAGATATAAAAATTATTTGTACTTTATTATTTTGAAGTAGACAATGATGACAATGGGTTGAAGGTGGCGCGGTTCTACGCGTAGTAGTAACCAATACTCGCCCACGATATCGCAAACGATATCTGATTCTCGGCCGATACATTCACCTGACAGCACCAGCTCGTCGGTGGGGTTGAAGGTGGCGCGGTTCTTTGCGTAGTAGTAAGAAATACTCGCCCCCGATATCAGTGCTACATGTGTCAAGATTAAATAAGATATCGCAAACGATAGACTGCGACCATGAAGGTAGTAGCTGTAAGTAGTTAGTACAGTACGAGATCGTTATCTTAAGACAGATAGTTACGATCAAGCAACTTAGATACAACTACGAACCGTTAACAATCGTTTTCGATATTGTAAGCCGTGTTGACAAAATTTGATTCGTATGCATATCTTAAAGACCGGAAACGCGTTTGTGGGTACTGTAGTCTCATGTGATATCGCAAGAGATATTGTATACGATATCGCATGCTACGTCCAATTACGAGACAAAACGCTAGTACGTAGGATTAAAAGTCGCCCGGTTCTCCGCGTAGCGGCAACCAATACTCGCCCACGATATCGCAAGCGATATCTCGGCTCATGTCATCGTAAGCTATATTCACCTGACAGCACCAGCTCGTCGGTGGGGTTGAAGGTGGCGCGGTTCTTCGCGTAGTAGTAATTAGTTACGAATCAATAAATAAATATTTCACAACAATCGCACCAATTCTCTAGTCCCAATTTAAGCTACGAGGCTTGTGTTATGGGTACTAGACAACGGATAAACATACTTAAATACTATTTTTTTTGTAAATAAATACATATTATACATAGAAAACACCCACACCAGTACAAACACACATGTACTCGCATACGATATGGCAAGCGATATCTCGGCTCATGTCACCGTAAGCTATATTCACCTGACAGCACCAGCTCGTCGGTGGGGTTGAAGGTGGCGCGGTTCTTCGCGTACTGGTTGCTGATGCTGGGCGTGAGGGTCATGAGCTCGGCGCCGGTGCGCGTGTCGAACACCGTGGCGGTCTCGCCGCGCGTGCCTATGATGCGCTCGTCCGACATCTTAGAGAACTCCACGTACTCCTCGTTGTCCAGTTGGAACCTGTAAGGGAGAGACTTTAGTGGACATTTTTTGGGCTGCCGAATTCATTTGAACGTAAGGTGGTTTGGTTGAGGTGCTTGTGGCGCAGTGGTTGCAGAGCTTTGGTAGTGATACCAAAAGTTAAGCAACCTATGGCGCGGTCATGTTTGGGATGGGTGACCATTCTGACCATTTAAGTGACGTCTATTTACAAGCATCTCCGTGCTTCGGAAGGCACGTTAAGCTGTTGGTCCCAGTTAATATCGATAGATATTAGTCGTTAAGCCTGGTCGGAGGCCCTCGGCGGCTTAATAACATCTGACAGTAAGGTTGGTCACTTACCTTACACACACCCCTCCACCAATCCGCACTTAGTCTGCATGGTGGAGTATGGCTCGTACCACCTCATAGTTGAGGTGAGGCCTGTGCCCAGCTGTGGGACTTATATAGACTGATGAAAGGGTTTATGTCTGTGAGTTGAGTTGATTTGATAAAAGATAGGCAGTATTCGGTCACGTGGGCCAAAGCTTTAGGTAACTTTTCGCCCAACACACAAGTGCACCAACCAACGTTAGGAGTTAATAATAATAAAGTTTATTGTAACGAAATTTCTTTCATAATTTACATCATCGTCAACTTCTGTACTAGTGTTACGAGAAAACTGTGTGACAGTCGATAGCGCCTACCGCCGGACTTACAGCACTGAGGTAAGTTATTGCCTCAACTAAACATTATAATTATTTTTTGTTATTAATATTGTTTTGAATTGTACCTATTGTTTGAATATGTAATAGAAAGATAAGTAGTTATTTCGCTTCAGAGTAATTTATTGTACTATTTGTAAATTATAAGCTCCGATAGCACAAATACAAACCTTAGTGGTTTTAGTTGCTATCTTTATTTTCATATATGTTTGTAGTGTTTTTATATGATAAATAAATAAATAATAATAATAATGAATGGAACATTAATACAAGTACATAATTATAAAGTTCGAACCAATCCAGTCATTAGGCGAATCTTTGGGCCAACTTTGGAACCGGAAGTTTTTTAGTATAGTCGCTAGTACGCATAGGATGCTGCCAGAGTTGAACGAAATCAATTACTCTAGTCCTCTCATTAAATGTAATAATGATTGATTGTTATCAGATTACATCAAGAATATTTAGATTCTAATTAAAATAGATATTATTGTTATTATTATTTTAATTTATCTATATATATAAAAATGAAACCCGTTTTCCTTGGTCACGGCATCACGCGTGAATGGCTGGACCGATTTCACTAATTATTTTTTTGTTGTATTTGTTATTATTAGGAGAAGGTTCTTACGGAAAAAAATATTAAGAAAATCTCTCAGAAATATTGAAAAATTGCAACGCTAAGGCGGCACGAAGTTCGCCGGGTCAGCTAGTTGTATAGTAATTATTGACTTTGTAATTTATTGATATCGTATTTTATTGATATTGATATATAATTTATTGAAGATGTGTAGAAGTCTTCAAAGGTAGGATCAAGAAAAACTGTCGTGTTTAAATTTAAGATCTTTTGTAACCTTACACAATAACGAACTTACTTACTTACTTATATCACTGTACGCAGCTTAACGTAGCCTACTTTCGATATTGCAAAAGCCAATTTCTAAAATCTTTACCACAGCGTATCGTGCAGGAACAAATTGATGAACTATAAACATGACGTGATACCCACAGTACTTATAAAATGAGTTTTCATGAGCCAAAAATAACAAAAACTTGTGGCGACCTCTTACGTTCACCATCACAAGCGCATGCCTAACGGTGGCGCACGACAGCGAGCGCTGATACGGCTACATAGGCTAGATGGCGCTGTTAGCCTAGTACCGCACATGAACCGCGGCATATAAGATTTAGATCCAGAATAATGTAGATAGACAAATCAAGATGATGTCTATCGGACCTTGGCCGCCGACCATAACACCCGGTCGGTAGGAAGCACTCCCCTTTAGCTCCCTAACTCTAAATCTGTTGCGCCTATAACTAACAAAAAAATCACCTTTCAAAGAATACTTACAGCTGTTCAAATTCTTTCATATTCCATAACGCAGATAGAGGTCGCCAAGTCGTCGGCGTTGATGCCAGCAATAGAAGACCGTCTCTACTCGCCTGAAAAAAATATATTCAAACAATATCTTAATGCGGTTAGCTTCTAGGGGAATTATAATGGCACCACTGTTATTTAATCCCTTTCATTTGTTACCCGACAACGGCGAAGCAAAAAGGAAAAAAAAAATCATAACCCTCCTTGGTTATGATTTCGAGCGATATGTATGTTTGTAATTCTTTTCCCTGCATCATATTTATAACTACGAATTTAACGCATGCGGAGTCGCAAGTAAAAGCTAGTATTTAATAAAATATTAATCTAATTTATACTTATAAGATAAATATAAATAGTTATAATTCTCGTAATTTCGCGTAATAAACAGATTCACAAGGACAGACATAAATTCACTTTAACAAAGTAGTAGTAGATATTAATTTAGTAGTAGTGTAGTACATGTCCTACGAACTATTAGGAACTAGTTCCTTCATGTGAACGAGAACGAACTATTCCGTTTCGTAGAACCCAATCGGTCATCTAGTACACTGAACTAACCACCAATGAAAGAGCAGAGTCGCGGGAACCTAGTTCCGAACGAATAAGTACGAGAGTCGGAGCAAGAGAGATAAGAGATGAGGACCCGCTGGCGTGCGAACGAGAGAAACAATAATGAACGATTAAGACCTGACGAACTACGAAACTAGTTTTTACTTTATAACCTTTGTAATAAAGTCCATAATGAAGTGAATGAACTACAATGAACTACTAAGACAAGATGACCGAACGAGTTTTACGATTTTTTACTTTATTCTGCATGTAATAAAGTCTTTAATCATTAGAAATGGTTTCTAGTCGTTCTTTCTGGTCATTGTTTTTTTTTTACCCTGAACTGGGAAGGCAAAGGGATACAGCATGAAGAAGAGTTGGGAGGAAAATATTTATGAATCACTATTGTTCGAGTAATGGTTTGAGTGAATAAATCAGGAAAACATATGCATTTGGAGACTGCGTTCGTTGCGTTCTTAAGTATCAATCAATGAACTAATACGAGTAGTGCTAGATGACCGAAAAACTAGTTTGTTGCACGAAATTTTACGTTATGTGGTTGTAATAAGGTCTATAATTAAGTAAATGAACTACAATGAACTAATAGTACTAGAAGACCGAACTAGTTCCTTTGAACGACTGTACTAGTTCGGAGCGTTCCTTTTAATGACCGAAATGGAACAAGCCTATTTTAGGTATAAATTACCGTCTACACTTGTATCATGTTATGGTCCAACCTGTTTTATCATTGTTACGTGTACTATGATATATGTTTTGACTGTAACTGTAATCCATAATAATATTATAAATGCGAAAGTAACTCTGTCTGTCTGTCTGTTGCTCAATCACGCCTAAACTACTGAACAGTTTTGCATAAAATTTGGTATGGAGATATTTTGATACCCGAGAAAGGACATAGGCTACTTTTTACCGCGGGAACATGACGCATTTCCATGGGAAAATTCAGGTGAGCTGATTGCTTTTACGCCTAAACTACTGAACAGGTTTAAAAGAAATTTGGTAAGGAGATAGTTTGAGACTTAAGAAAGGACATGAGTTTACATGACGACCGATCGGTGCAGTGGTCTACATGTCGGACTTCTAAAACCAAGGGTCGCGGGTTCGATCCCCGCACAGTACAAGCATAAGTGTGCATGAACAAGTCTGTTTGTACTGGTCTGGGTGTTTTCTATGTATAATATGTATTTATTTACAAAAAAAAAGTAAGTATGTTTCTCCGTTGTCTAGTACCCATAACACAAGCCTCGTAGCTTAATTTGGGAATAGAGAATTGGTGTGATTGTTTTGAAATATGCATTATTTATTTAGTTACTTTCGACCGCGGGAAAACAACGCATTCCCGTGGGGAAAAAATACTTTCCGGGGAATCTGATCTCTTCCACTTCTAAATTACCAAAGATTTGAATTATATTTAAATAAACGGGAATAAATTTACGGGAAAACAACGCATTCTGAAAAAACTACCTTACGCGAACGAAGACGCGGGTAAAAGCTAATTATTATTTTAATAAATAAACTTACCTGCATATGACAGATATAAGCGTGCAGCGTATCGTGCACTTGGTACGAGCTCTCCTCCACCCCGCTAAACAGGTTGAATATCCGGATGTCGCCTGACGACGTCGCCGCTAGGAGTTGGTGTTGCGTTGGCTGCAAGAGGAAATATAGATGGTTAGATAAAATACTTTACAGTAGAACCTTAACATCTAAGTTCAGCTTACGAATTAGGATGATGACACCTATCTTAAATATTGTTAAGAACATAGTGTTTAAAAAACATAGCCCCTATGAAGTTAATACAGCCAATATATTTCAAAAAAGCTGTAGAAACCAATTTTTAAACACACAAAACGCAATAAATATTCGGTCAATTGACTCCGATTTCTGATACATGACCGTGACGTCACAATCAATTATTACCCTAGGAAATCTATGGAGGCAGACCGTTTTGACAGATAATAAAAAGTATGTCAACGATTGGTGGTGTCGTCTAGCCAATTAGAGCGCGTTCACATAGATAGATAGCTAGATTAACACTTTATTGTCAACACAAATTACAGAAAGTTTAACAAAGAAAGAGAGTTAATGTTGCGTTGGCTGCAAGAGTAAATATAGATGGTTAGATGAAATACTCTAAAGTATAACCTTGACATTTAAGTTCAGATTACGAATTAGGACACGTTCGCATAGATAGATAGATAGATTTAATGTACAACACAAAACAAAAATTACAGACAAGTTTAACAAAGAAAGATGTAAAATTCAGGCGGTCTTATCGCTTGTAGCGATCTCTTCCAGACATCGTTCGGTTAGGAACATTTTATAAAAAGGAAGGGGGAATTCGAGCATGACATATATGGATAATACAAAACTCAATTTTTACAAAACAACTAAGATATATATGGAAAAATTTAATATTCTACTTAAACTCATAAATACATACAACATATGTTCTACTACATAAATAACTAAATACCTATATATATATCCACATTAACATATAAATAAATATTTATAAAACACACAACACATATAAAGTCTTTGTTACAGGATCCGTCGCTACTGGATATAGTATTCCCACATAACATCACAGTAACTTTTTTTATTTTTTTATTTATAAGAAAACCAACTGCGTTACATATTTTTCATCACATTTCTTACATCTATTAGCAAGGCTGATTACAGGTTTCGCTTTTATATTAAACAAGTAGGTAAATAAATAAATATACAACAACGTCACATACATTGATCAGACTCCGTGGTAAGTAGCTTAAGCACTTGTGTTACAGATATCAGAATCAACACGGGTATTACAAATAAACTTAAATAAATACATATAACACCCAGACCAGTACAAACAGATGTGTACATGCACACAAATGTTTGTACAGTGCGGGGATCGAACCCGCGACCTCTTGTTTAATAGTCAACTACTTGACCATTACACCAAAGTGGTCGTCGTCGTCGTGAAAGTATAGGGCGTGAATAAAAATCAAATAAAAGTAAAAGAAATATACCTACGTATATATACATAAATATAATACATGTCATAAATGAAATAATTATTATTACTAAATCGATAATTGGATCCAGTATACTGGATAATGTGTGAACTGGATTATACTTGTACAACTACATACGCATACGTTTTGACGGATCTGTGAAAAGGCTCGTAACCCACGGCGGCACCAATTTTATATTTCCACATACATTCCACCAAATACAAGATGGCGGATTTTATCCCCACTTGAAACTGGGTTTTTTTCAGTTACATTCCGCTAAGTAGGACTTACTTTAAAACCATTAATACCTACAAAATATTATAAATGTGGTGCGAAGGAACAGCAAATCAAAAAGTCACACAAAAAAAATCATAAGTACATATGCAAAAACAAAGATTTTCTTAACTTTTTTCGTTCAAATGCTCCTTCTGTAAACCTACGTTTTTGGAGTTAGAGGAGTGTATATTAATAATAATAATAATATTTATTAATAACTTGCAAGTACATGCGTTGGTACAACTTCTTGTAAGTTTAAAAGATACCTGTATTAGAAGAGTACCCTCCTCATACATACATTGGAGCCATGGAAATCATATAAATGGTTTCTCTATTGCTACCGGACAAGATGTGGTTACAACGTGTATTATCATTAACCATATTTTAGTATACTCACATGGAATATAGTATGTGTGAAGTAGGCGTCGTCGTCTTGCAGCCGCAGCGTGCGCACGGGCGCGAAGTGCGAGTGCACCAGGCGGGCGTCCGCGCGGCGGCACCCGCTCGTGTAGCCTAGCTCTCTGCAATAGACACGATGACACCTATCGTAAATATTTTCAAGACCATATCGTTTAAAAAACATAGCCCCTATGAAGTTAATACAAACAGTATATTTACAAAAAAACTGTGGAAACCAATTTTTAAACACACTTCACACTTCAAATTAAAATTCAAATCATTTAATGCATGTCGCATTACATCAAGTTGGTATAAAAGTTTAAATGATATTGGTACATGTGACGCCCTGCACAGGGCATAGCAACATTTTGAGGGCTAACTAACTATCGCATTATTATTATATTATAATTGATTGGCATGATGGCAGCTATCTTAAATATTTTCAAGACCATGGCGTTTAAAAAACATAGCCCCTATGAAGTTAATATAACCAGTTTATTTCCAAAAAGCTGTCGAAACCAATTTTTAAACACACAAAACTCAATAAATATTCGGTCAATTGACTCCGATTTCTAATATATGACCGTGACGTCACGTTCATGTATTCCCATACTAATCTAATCTATGGAGGCAGACCGTTTTGACAGATAATAAAAAGTATGTCAACGATTGGTGGTGTCGTCTAGCCAATTATCATCACACAAGTCCAAATACATAAAATATATATTGACATAATATCTGCATACTTATAATTATATTTCAAATTAAACAGCCTATATCCGTCCCATTGCTGGGCACAGGCCTCACCTCAACTATGAGGTGGTACGAGCCATACTCCACCACGCGGGCTCAGTGTGGATTGGAGGAGGTGTGTGTGTAAGGTAAGTGACCAACCTTACCGTCAGATGTTATTAAGCCGCCCGAGGGCCTCTGACCAGGCTTAACGAATAATATCTATCGATATTAACCGGGACCAACAGCTTAACGTGCCTTCCGAAGCACGGAGATGCCTTAGGTTGCTTAACTTTAGGTATCACTACCAAAGCGCTGCAACCACTGCGTCACAAGCACTTTAAAACACACAAAATTCATTAAATATTCGGTCAATTGACACCGATTTCTGATACATGACCGTGACGTCACATTTTTGTATTCCCATACAAATTCTATGGAGGCAGACCGTTTTGACAGATAACAAAAAGTATATCAACGATTGATGGTGTCATCTAGACTATTGATATACTCCTTATTAAAACAATGGGTCTGTTTCTATCCACTTTCGTAACTTATTTTTCATTTTCATCTTTATTTGCTTACAAAAATAGAGTTAGATTGTTTGGTCTATTTGGATAAATAAATCCATACTCCGCCAGGTAAATTTGACCTTGGGTTTGTTTCTATTCACTTTTGTAACTTATTTGTCAATTTCATCTTTATTTGCTTACAAAAATAGAGTTAGAATGTTTGGTCTATTTGGATAAATAAATCCATACCCCGCCAGGTAAATTTGACCTTGGGTTTGTTTTTATGCACTTTCATAACTTATTTGTCAATTCCATCTTTATCTTCTTACAAAAATAGTGTTAGAAAGTTTGGCTTATCTGGGTAAATAAATCCCCTCTCCGCCAGGTAAATTAAACCTTGTAATGAATACATGGTCATTTGTCATACCTCCTTTTTGTCAATGGTAACCAAAGACAAAGCTTTATAAATGTACCACCTTTAAGTTTAAATGTTTACATTGTGAAATCAAATTTCAAATTGTTAATGCTAAAAATAAAATAATTTAATAAAAATTAAAATAAAATGCATTTATTTCTGGTCATAGCAACCCATAATTTGAAAGATTATTGCATACAATTATTACAATTAAATTAAAAACACAAACAACAATTTAAAAGTTTAGATAAGGGAAGGTATATTCTAAAATAAATAAGGAGTATAACAAAGATAGCATACCTTCTAGCAACTCTTGCGCAGACGCTAGTGGCGCAGGTTCCGGATAAAACGGACGCCGTGGACCGCGGGTCCGGGCACTTGTGGGGCCTGAAACAAACGTGCTTGTAAATAAATAAATAAATACACAACAACATCGTAGTCGTGCGCGCTGTACATTGCGGTTTAGAATTAATTTGTTTTTTTTATGTCAATATATAAAAGTTGTTTCCCAGTCGAAATTTATTTTTCATACGATATGGTTTGATGTACTGAACGCATGGTTGATGGCTTCGGTAAGGTTTTTTTTACACCCTGTATACAACAACATCACATACATTGATCTGACTCCGTGGTAAGTAGCTAATGCAGTTGTGTTACAAATATCAGAATCAACAGTGGTATTACAAACAAACTTAAATAAATACATAAAACACCGAGACCAGTACAAACAGACATGGTTATGCACACAAATGTTTGTACAGTGTGGGGATCGAACCAGTGCCATCACCAACAAACACTCGTCAGTTCAGTCGCTCGTAGTCCGTCGAAGCGACAGGCTACGAGCGACTTTCAACATCTCCTGAGGATGCCACGTGTAGTGGCGAAACGCGTCGAGTGTTTGTTGGTGTCAGTGTTGTGATTCCAGGTGCATCTTCTGTGTCACATTGTGAGTGGTAGGTATTGCAAGTCCTGCGACTTCCAGCTCTGGTTTTTTTTGGGTGATTACAGTTGGATGTATTTTGGTTCCTGCGCTGGCGTCGATTAGTGGAAATTTAAAGCAAAATAATCCTCTTTTTCAGCTTTAATAGTTTTGAGTGATGGTCGTTTACAATTTTTTCAAAACTATGTAATGGCAACTAACACCTAAGTCTACCTGTGACCAAGGGTCCGAAACGTCAGGTTAAAACAAAATGTAAATAAATCGCGAGATAATCTGTAAAAAGTGTCTCGTCTTCTGTTCGCGTAAACCGAAGAAACAAACAAGTTAACAAGTAAAGTTGGCTCCAGAAAGTGTGACTGCTCATACACTGAGGGGGTACAGATATGCACAGGGACTCACTGGAACAGGTTGAACTGCGGGCACGTGGCGACTGGGTTCTTGCACAGCGCGTGCTGGTTGTACAGGTACTCGCTGATGATGCTGTGCAGCGTGACGCGGTGCTGGCTCGCCGTAGTCTCCGACGCGACGCTCATTTGCTTCTGGAGCGAGCGCTTGTGCTCAGATGCGGTGGAAACTGGCGATGAGAGTAAGGACTGGTTTTGGACTTTCCTGAAAGAAGAATTAATAATAATAATAATATTTCACAGCAATCACACCAATTCTCTAATCCCAAAGTAAGCTACTAGGCTTGTGTTATGGGTACTAGACAACGGATAAACATACTTAAATACTTTTTTTGTAAATAAATACATATTATACATAGAAAACACCCAGACCAGTACAAACACACATGTTCATGCACACTTATGCTTGTACTGTGCGGGGATCGAACCCGCATATAACTAGCTGACCCGGCAAACGTTGTTTTGCTATATAAATTATTTCACATAT
The DNA here is from genome assembly GCA_963921415.1 of Pyrausta despicata. NCBI lineage: Eukaryota > Metazoa > Arthropoda > Insecta > Lepidoptera > Crambidae > Pyrausta > Pyrausta despicata. The sequence goes on along the minus strand of OY992871.1, from coordinate 332,687 downwards.
CACTAAGGGGTAGAAAAATAGATGTTAGCCGATTCTCAGACCTATTAAATATGCTCACAAAATTTCATGAGAATCGGTCAAGCCGTTTCAAAGGAGTACGGGAATGAACATTGTGACACGCGTTTACTAAACGACACTATAAATAAATATTTTCTTTATTACTCAGTAAATTTACAAGTGGTTTGGTGAGACAAGTCAATGAAGTAATAGGCTTGTTTCCACTATGAAAGAAGTATTCAAAAACTGATTTTCTCTAAAATAATTCATAATTTCAGATGCCTTTACACTAATATTTTTCTGCAGTTCGTATTATTTGATTTTTAATTGGAATTCAAATGATTATTAGTCACTCAGTCGGCATTGCACGCGATGACGTCAAAGTGTGTTATTCCCATACAAGCTCTATGAAGAAAAGCGTTTTGACAGTTGATAAAAAGTACGTCAACGATTGGTGGTGTCAACTACCGTATTGTATATTGTGTCGGAGTAACTCGCTCGCTGACTTAGTGCTAGTGCTTAGTTTTTGAGTTATTACATAACAAGTGCATTATCTTAACTTGATTAACAGTAACTTTTTAAGAATTTACACTGCTGGTAAAGATGACGAAATACGGTCCAATCTACCATCAAGACCTAATAAGGCCTTGATTAACAGTAACTTTTTAAGAATTTACACTGCTGGTAAAGATGACGAAATACGGTCCAATCTACCATCAAGACCTAATAAGGCCTTGATTAACAGTAACTTTTTAAGAATTTACACTGCTGGTAAAGATGACGAAATACGGTCCAATCTACCATCAAGACCTAATAAGGCCTTGATTAACAGTAACTTTTTAAGAATTTACACTGCTGGTAAAGATGGCGAAATACGGTCCAATCTACCATCAAGACCTAATAATGCCTTGTTTAACAGTAACTTTTTAAGAAATTACACTGCTGGTAAAGATGGCGAAATACGGTCCAATCTACCATCAAGACCTAATAAGGCCTTGATTAACAGTAACTTTGTAAGAATTTACACTGCTGGTAAACATGACGAAATACGGTCTAATCTACCATCAAGACCTAATAAGGCCTTGATTAAAAGTGACTTTTTAAGAATTTACACTGCTGGTAAAGATGGCGAAATACGGTCCAATCTACCATCAGGACCTAATAAGGCCTTGATTAACAGTGACTTTTTAAGAATTTACACTGCTGGTAAAGATGACGAAATACGGTCCAATCTACCATCAAGACCTAATAAGGCCTTGATTAACAGGTACTTTTTAAGAATTTACACTGCTGGTAAAGATGGCGAAATACGGTCCAATCTACCATCAAGACCTTATAAGGCCTTGATTAACAGTAACTTTTTAAGAATTTACACTGCTGGTAAAGATGACGAAATACGGTCTAATCTACAATCAAGACCTAATAATGCCTTGATTAACAGTGACTTTTTAAGAATTTACACTGCTGGTAAAGATGGCGAAATACGGTCCAATCTACCATCAAGACCTAATAAGGCAGCCGCAACAATTTAGAGGCCATGCGCGAATTCACGCACTCCTGGCACACCACTAAGCGAAGTTTTGAAAAATGGGTTTAAGATACTCATAGGAGCAGCCCGAGTCGACGCGATACTAATGTGGTTTACGCCCCAGAATGGGTAATAAAAGAGTTGTAAAACCACAAATGGGATGGAAACAGAATTTGTAGGGAGCATAGAATAGCGTCGTAGGGAAAAAGAGTCCACGCAATACCCACGCGCTCGCAATATACTCGTACAAAACATAAGATATACAATTATTTATTTGTATATCTTCTTTAAATAGTTTTAAGTTGAGAAGTATACTTTTCTTGTTGATTTATAGGCTTGGAAACTTCAATGTATAGTGGAGTACGAGGGTGTGGCATGGTGACCAGTAGCACAGGCTTCTCCTCGAAGCCTATTTCAGGCGCCAGCCCTCATTATCTTGGCTACAACTTGCATTATGGTTTTTTTTTTATGTTTTCACATTAATTAATAAGTAGCCATTTTGTGAAGGGACAATAAATACAGGGCGTAAAAAAACCTTACCGAAGCCGTCGACCAAGCGTTCAGTAAGTACATCAAACCAAATCGAATGAAAAAAAATTTTTGGCTGGGAAACACCTTTTATTTTTTCACATAACAAAAAAACAATTTAATTCTAACCCGCAATGTACAGCGCGCACGCGGGGAAGTGACCGCGGGGCGTGTTGCTATACGCTGCCGCGACGCGGTTCGGTTCGAGTGTGCGCTGTTCATTGCGGAGTGTGCCATTTAGAGGCTTTTTATGAAAGAACTGATGAAAATTTGTATGTAGTTTTAACCATAAATACCTCAGTATCCGTTAACTTCCCAGGTATGGTGTAAATGAAAAAAATGATCGTAACAGTTGGTAGAATATGCGGTACTCGGCTTCGGTCAGGTTTTTTTACACCCTGTATTTCTGATTTTCATGTAGAGCCATGGGTTGGTGGAGTGTTGGTGAAGGTGACTTACCTTAGTTTAATAACATGCGGCTGTGGGCTGTCCTCGTGATGGTGGTTCATATCAAGACTGTCTCGATACAAGGAACCGGTGCTGCTTGTTCGGGAAACTGACAGCCGCGGCTGAGGACAAAAACGTTTTATTAGATTCAGAAATACTTCTTGTCTGTGATTGTTTCTGACGATTGAGGACCTGTTGCTATTTAGCGCCATTTATTGGGCATATACGAAACTTACTATAAAGAATTTCCAATATTTCGCTTTGTATAAACTAATAGTACTCGCATCATACGATCAAAATAATAAACAAACTGGCTGCACTCTGGGTTTTTTTTTATCATCAGGACCTTATCTGTGACCACAGACGCTTTAGAGGGGCCCAAAAAGCACGAGCTGATATGGTTTGTCTAAGAAATGTGTTAATTTACACTCCGCAGCATCTTTCAATACTATGTTCGTGTTGTCGAATTCGCAGCTGGTTAAACAGTATTCTCTTAGAGCCTTCTTGTAGTAATTTTGTTGTTTTTTTTAAAGATCTCTAATTCAATCCATATCCTACTAACATTTCTGCCATGGAAGCTCAAGATAGGCGGGCGCGGGCAGCCCCGCTTCCCTTTGTAATGTACGCGCCGATTCGCTCAGCCTCCGCCGTGTTAGATGCTGCGTACTGCTAGATAAGTACTTTTCTTTTACTCACTAAGTTGGTAAAATATCTACACCTATAATTTAGAAGCCCCAAGAGATCTTTCTTTTTGTGGCGCAGATTCACTCAGTCCTATGACTGTTAGATGCTGCGCTTTGCTAGATTAGTACTTTCCTACTATTTACTTGCTGCGCTCTGCTAGGTAAGTTCATTCCTCCTACTTACTAAGTTGGTAAAATGACTACACCTGTAATTTAGTAGCCCCAAAAGATCTTGCTAGTTTGTCAATCATTGAATCTAAAGCTGACATGGCACGGGGCCTCTATAGCAGACATCAAAAAATCGTGAAGTTGCCGCGAGTCAACCGACACTCAGCGCCATCTAGTGACACAGCTGAACAACTCACCCTGGCAGGCGTGGAGGGCGTGTACACGGGCGGCGGCGGGGGCGGCGGCGCGGGCGCGGGCGCGGCGGGCGCGGGCAGCCCCGCTTCCCTTTGCAGCGTTCGCGCTGATTCGCTCAGCCCCCGCGCTGTTAGATGCTCCGCTACCAGCTGGAGTAGCTGACGTTCGTTGTAGTTTATACGCGTTTGGGCTACCACGTTTGCCTGATGGACAAAAAAAAATTCATGATCAAATAAGATAAGACGAAACAGCACTAATGCGAGGTGAAGACACACGGCTGAAACAGTGTCACAGAGAGGTGAATTCTCACATTGACATTGAAGATTTATGATAAGAGTTATGATTGATATGAGAACATAAAAGCTGCTTTGTATAAATTTGTGCCTGCTTTTGAATACGAAAGAAACTGATAACAGGACGTTACTATTAGACCTTAGACCATAGAACTATTATGGTAAGATTAGGTGTTTCAGCAACTAAAAATTGCCAATTTTCTCGTAGAGATCAGACAGTTCATGAAAAAAAACCGGTCAAGTGCGAGTTGGACTCGTGCACCGACGGTTCCGTACAAACCCGTAGATAAGGAGTAGTAACTTTGAAATTTTCAAAATTGACTAAAATGTTTTTCAAAAATATTTGTTTTAATATGATGAAACTGAAAATTTACGGTTTTCGTAATTTTTCCTATATCTGTACTATAAGACGTGACTTCATACTAAATTTCAAGATTCTATGTTTACGGGAAGTACCCTGTAGGTTTAGATTCCCGTGCGAGTTTCGAAAATTTGCGAAAATTTACGGCCTAAATGGCTGTATCTTTTGATTGCGTTGGCTTAGAAGGTTAATTTTTCTACAGCTTCTAGGGACCGTAGACCTAAGTATCATATAGAAATTACAGTTTGATACCTCCACGCATTCCTGAGAAAAACAGTCTTGAAAGACGGACGGACGGACGGACAACAAAGTGATCTTATAAGGGTTCCGTTTTTTTCTTTTGAGGTACGGAACCCTAAAAAATGTCTCTGGTAAGAGAAAGATTTCTTTCACATATGTACATAAAACTCTTATCTGTCGCCTTCTTCGCAAGTAGGCCGATAGCCATGTTTATTGTAACTTACAATATTGTAGAGTTTGTTACCAACTACCTTTTGTTACGTGGCGTTTCTCCAGTGACCGGTAACGCCATCTTTTAAAGATTTAGAGGAGTTTTAACTGGTTGCCTAGACATTGACAATCTTACCTTTCCATAATCTTGAGGTTGATCATGTCCAGGAGGAAGTCGTTCTTTATTTAAACTAGATTATAGCATTGACAGCTATTCACTCACCTGTGTATATTAGCCAGTGAAGTCTCGAATTCCGCGCTCATGTGCTTGCTTTTGCCCGACACGTTTCTAGAGCGTATTTCTGGAACATCACGTGCTCTTGCCGCTTGCCGTGTACGTGTAGACGATGTAGTAAGAATCTCATAGAAAAGGCATATTAAAATCTCAAAGGTAACACTTACTCTATGTATATTAGCCAATGAAGTCTCGAATTCAGCGCCCATGTGCTTGCTTTTGCCCGACACGCGTTCCAACAGTTCTAGAGCGTACTTTTGGAACATCACATGCTCTTGCCGCTTCTCTTGTAGTATCGGGTCGCGCATTAGCACTGCAACAATATTGTTTAGGTTAGTGTGTATGAATTTGGTACGAAATTGTATGGTTACTGTCATTCCAGCGACCCTTTCATGACTTGAGAGTGATGTAGAGGATAATGCGCTCGCACTGATAATATACAAATTTATTCAAGCTTTATTGCACAGCAAAACTATTAACAAAGAACTTAACGCCGTAGGGCATTCTTTTCCAGTCATACCTTTGGGCTAAGCAGAAATTATTTTTAGGCGATGCGACAAAATAAATAAAGGAATAAACACAAAAATAATAATACCAATAATATGACACATGAGATCCTTCCTGCCGAAAACAGAGTGACGCAAATAATAGTGTAAAGTAAAGCACACATTTTTATTTTGTACTAGAGACTAGATATTCAGCATCCGAACATCTACATTACTACACGTTTTTACGGATTATTTACATTTTTGTATAGATAGGAACGTAACTTAATATTTTTGAGTGTTGGTAGTTTACAAATTTTTCAAAACTATGTAATGACAACTAACACCTTAGTCTAGTTGTGACTCCGGACGCTGAAATGGACCAGAAACGTCAGGTTAAAAAAAATGTATACAAATCGCTAAAAAATCCGTAAAAAAGGTGTATCATTGATTCAAATTTAATGATTTTGTTTAACACTTTACACTATTTGTTATTTAAGGAATACCTAAAATTGGCTTACTTATAAACTAGTTCTTATCAAATTAGCATTAAGATATTGTTTCTGTTTCGGTTTTCTAAAATAAATAAAGAAATGACAAGGAATACTCTATATATTATTTAAGCTGAGTAAACTTCATTGGTTTTAATTACCTTTTTTGTTTATTTATTTACTAGTTTCCCCCCGCGACTTCGTCTGCGTGGAATCCCTTTGTTTTCACAATCGCGGTCGAACTGGATAAAAAGTATCCTATGTCCGTTTCCTAGTTCTAAGCTACCTCTCCACCCATTTTCAGCCAAATCGATTCAACCGTTCTTGAGTTATAAATAGTGTAACTAACACCACTTTCTTTTATATATATAGATTTATTTTAATAGGTACACATAACAGAGACACAATCTTAACAATTAACATAAAAATAGTTAGACATACAGATTTGATTGCAGCTCCAAAGGTAAGTGTACACAGCATGCAAATCGAGTTAACGTACTTAAATGTTATGTAATGTTATATATGTCGTAGATCCGTCTAGCGCCATCTACCATCAATAGCGGAAACACCGACACAGAACGCGAGTGTGACGTCAGGCCGCGTCACACTTGGATGCGGCCGTTGGAGGACTTGGAGGGGCAGGCAGAATTGGTTGAGCGCTTGCGCCAAGTGGACGTATCCGTTCACTGCTTACACTGTACCATTAAATTAATGAAATTGTGATATAATTCGCTGTTCGTCATTTGCTCGAGTTACCTACTATGTCGGAACCCGATGACTACAGTGGCCCACAAAGTGAAGAAAACCCTCCTACTATGACATATATAACTGTATATTTCCCAAAAAATAATAAAATAAATATTTGGTTTGTAACAATTCACCTTGTATCTGCGAGGTGGTGAACAGCGGCAACTTGGATATGATCTGCCTGACGGTGGGGCAGCGGGCGAGGCCGGCGAGCGCGCGACACGCGAGCCCGCGCAGTCGGTCCGCGTCGGTTATGGGGGCCTTCACCATCATCAGGGAGAGCAGCACCTGTTCGAAGAACACATTAGTGGTGAAGCTCAGCGTATGTGTGTACCTACTCCAGGTAGATAAATAATATGCAAATTTGAAGAGTATAACGTTTACTGTTATTACAAAGCAGTGAAATATGACGCCGCGACAATATGGTATGATTCGCGAGGAAGAGGGCGCTTGCGAGGCGCGCATGAGTTTATTCCGCGAGTGGCGGACGCGACCATTAGTTACTATCAGATACGAGACTTAATCAGAGTACGCGCTAAGACTGTGCACAAACCGTCTTACTACAGAAGAATAGAAAATCGATACACCGTAATAATACAATAAATAAATAAATATACCTACAACAACATCACATACATTGATCTAACTCCGTGGTAAGTAGCTAAAGCACTTGTGTTACAGATATCAGAATCAATAGTGGTATTACAAATAAACTTAAATAAATACATATAACACCCAGACCAGTACAAACAGACATGTTCACGCACACAAATGTTTGTACCCGCGACCTCTTGGTTATAAGTCAACTTCTTGACCATTATACCAAAGTGGTCGTCAATCGCTTGTTTAAATAATCGATGTCTAAAATATAAGCAATAGTCCTCCTAGATGATTTCGACCACGGCGGCCAATCTCAACAGAGATCAGCCAACTACGCAGGGGATATTATAGTGCACAAGTGTGAGCGCAGTACACAGGTGCACTTACTGTTCTATCACTCTCAAAGTTCGGTGAGAAAGCAATCCGACATGACCGGAGAGAGATCAGGCGCAGGACCAACGGCTTAACGCGCACGCTGAGGCACGGGCGGTGTAAACCGCCAAATTCTTGAATCCGAGCAGTTTTTGAGAAATTCATGACAGAAAATCTCAGAAATAATTTTGGCTCGACCTGTTGATTCGAACCCAGGACCTTTCGGATGTAAGGCAGGAACTTTGGCACTACACCAACGAGGCAGTCATACTTATTATTATAATGTAGAACAGAAGTATTTGCGTAGGTTCCAACAGTCGGGAATAAATCGTCAACCTAACTATTCGCGTCTCATTTAGTTAACCCCGTACCCAATACCTACCCGTTCTTCCCTTGTGCTCGGATATTAGAATTATCAGATAAGATACGTAATTCGATACTCACAATCTCTTCCACAACCATGCAACACCATATTGGTTTGTAATACATGCTATGTATCATAGATGGCGTTGTATGTGAAAAATGATTATCTTTATTTTCCTGCTTTTCTGTTGAATTTTTCTTGAATTTTGTTTGCTATAAACCTGACGGAGCCCGACACCTTCCAGCGAATGCATAACAGTGGTAATCAGTTCGTGCGTTCTGGAGTTATAGCGTCAGGAAGGAAAACCCGATGTTCGCGCCGGTACAGCACTAGCAAGACGGTGCGCGGGGTCGCGGGGAGGACACTCTCGAGGCGCGCCGGGCAGCGATCGCGCGTCGCGCCCTCTCGCCCACAGGACGCCATAGCAATAACACGTATACGCGCTCGATAATAATTGTCGCGAAGCTTGAAATTAAAGTTTCCAAAGATCGCACAATTCTGCATTCATATTTACCGGCCCAATTCCCGAACTCGAACACCCGACTTATTTGTAAATTATAGATGAAAACAAGCGGACCCCGCAGACGTTGTCCTGCTGACGGTGGACAGCCCTTATTAATAGGGGAAAAATTGATGTTGGCCGATTCTCAGACCTACTCGATATGCTCACAAAATTTCATGAGAATCGGTCAAGCCGTTTCGGAGGAGTACGGAAAAGAACATTGTGAAACGAGAATTTTATATATAAATAATAAATAAATAAATATTTCACAACAATCACACCAACTCTCTAGTCCCAAATTAAGCTACGACGCTTGTGTTATGGGTACTAGACAACGGATAAACATACTTACTTTTTTTTTGTAAATAAATACATATTATACATAGAAAACACCCAGACCAGAACAAACACACATGTTCATGCACACTTATGCTTGAACTGTGCGGGGATCGAACTCGATATATAGAAATGACTCACCATAATCCCGTTATTAGTTCGAACGCTCTCCCACACCTTTTGTATGACGTCCTCGTACGATCGTAGCGCTGTCTTCTTCTTAGTGGAGCCGGTTAAGGAGAACCTCGTAGTTGAAGTGCCTGCCTGATAGATTTGCTAATTAGATATGATGATTTTCGATAGTAACTCCATGTTCTTAGGGCCATCCATAAATTACATTACACCAATTTCAATATTTTTGCCATACCGCATTATCGTCAGTATCCAAAAAAAGAATTTCTAAAAGAGATCTCTTCCAGCCAACCCTAACAGTTAAAATATAGAAACATAACAACAGTACACAAGACTCATTCTGTGATTATAATGAATTTCGAAATGTACCATCACGAAATTAAGGACCCCTCCCACCCCCTTGTCACAATGTCACACTACGTCGACCCCCTCCCTCCCCCTTAACGTGTGACGTAATTTATGTATGGCCCCTTATGCCCCATTAATGAGAGTTTACATCATACGATACGATTATATAACAATTTGTCACAGCATCGGTTACACGAGATATTGTGTTTTGTCTCAAAGCGTTGGTAGGGCCCAAAAGATAAAAAAAACACATGTCAACAAGCCTGTTAAACTATTAAAATGTATTAATTTTGACGTTCTTAAATGTCATTATTGTCGATTTTACAATTATATACAACAGGATGTCCCAAAAAGAGCGTTCCAAACTTATGGAGATGATAGACTATTGGATGACCATTTATACAAAAAATAATGACTTTTGAAAAAGTTTCAGACATACGATTTTTTTTCATGTTTACTTTAAAACCTCCAATTTTGAACCTACCACTTGTTACTGTGTGTACAAATGAGCAACTATTTTTCTAATTCTTCTTGTCAAATATTCTCAAAGAATATATCAATTTCACGAAAGTAAAATTTTCTTAATATTTCTTTTAAGGTCCTTAAGTTTGGCACGCTCTTTTTTGGCCACCCTGTATAACTGACAATAGAAACTTTAAATTGCTAGTGTATAATAACCTTTGTATTTAAGACTATGTGCTATATATAAAGCGAATGTTTCCATAAGATTAATAATTAAATAAATAAATTATATGTGTCTTAAACCTAAATAAACGATATCGAATTTTGAATCCCTACAGTATGGCGTCCGTCAATGGGCTAGATGACACCACCAATCGTTGACATACTCTTTATCATCTGTCAAAGCGATCTGCCTCCATAGATTTTGTATGTGGATACTATAATTTGACGTCATAATATAGTATCAGAAATCCAAGTAAATTGACTGAATATTCATTTAATTCTTTGTAAATAAAAATTGGTTTCTACAGCTTTTTGGAAATAAATTCGTTTTACTGGCTTCATAGAGATTATGTTTTAAAAACACCGTGGTCTTGAAAATTTTTACGATAGGTGTCATCAGGCCTATTATTACTTTTGCGCGATTCAGTTGCTCAGTCGTCGGTCGAGGACAAGTGAACCTAATTTAAAGCATATAATATTTATCAACCAGGTGATTGTGGCGCAGTGGTTGCAACGCTTTGGTGGTGATACCAAATGTTAAGCAACCTAAGGGGCAGTCATGTTTTGGATGGGTGACCATTCTGACCATTCAAGGGACGTCTATTTACAAGCATATCCGTGCTTCAGAAGGCACGGTAGATATTAGTCGTTAAGCCTAGTCAGAGGCCCTCGGGTGGCTTATAACATGTGACAGTAAGGTTGGCCTCTACCGCACCGCACTGAGCCCGCGTGGTGGAGTATGGCTCGCACCACCTCATAGTTGAGGTGAGGCCTGTGCCCAGCAGTGGGACGTATATACGCTGATGAGAGAGAGAGAGAGATTTAATAACCAACGATACTTACTCTATGCACGGGCGCACAGACGCAGTTCACTAGAACGTTCAACGCCGCCTTCTGCACCTCCGGTTCAGCCACGATTTCACCGTCCGCCGCACCTGATGATATTTCAAAAAAATGGCTGATAAATATAAAACAACAACATCACATACATTGATCTGACTCCGTGGTGATTTTACAAGCAAATTATCATTGCAGCTTTTTTTACTTTTGACTATCGAGACATAAAATAATTTATGCGAATGAGATAAGGTAACTTCAAAGGGTGAGTAGCGTGTAGGAAGCAGGTAGTGTTGAAAAAGACAGCAATAAAGAAAAGACAAAAGCGCCCTGAAATTATAAAAATCTGAAAAATACACAAAAAAAAAATATCTCGAAAATAATTAAATATCGCTGAACATACATTGGGCTCAAACGTTGGGTATTAGTGTCCTCTAACCCCAGACCTTCGCTGGTACAGGTTTTCTCTGACACCCTGTATATATATATAACACCGAGACCAGTACAGACAGACATGTTAATACACACAAATGTTTGTACTGTGCGGGGATCGAACCTGCGACCTCTTGGTTAACAGTCAACTTCTTGACCATTACACCAAAGTGCGCAAATAAACACATTTTCATTTGGCACACTAGACTATCATACTCGTTTTGTGTGCTAAACGCTGAAAAAAATATTTGTTAGCCTGATGAACACAGGCTTAATACATTAAAGAACCGAATTCCACGCAGTCGAAACCGCTGGCGCGAAGCTGGTGTCAGATAAGATAAGATAAAGATATTTTATTCGTATAAACCTGGTACATTCTTGGTTCTTATATTTAGGTATCGTGCATACATGTTTAAGCGATATACAAATGTTAAGATATCGTCATGTGCAACTACTTGACTTAAAAGTTAATTCGGTGTGTAGTACTAAGCGACTTACCCAAAACAATGTTCACTCCAGTAGTGAGATCCGCGTCTCGCATATCAATCTTCTCAGTTAGCAACAGCTGTACGCGCGGCGCCACGCAGCAGACCGACACCACGTCTAACGCCGACCGGACGGTTTCAGATCTAGGGGGAAAATTAACCTTATTAGTAATGAAACAAGTTAGAATATAATAATAATAATTTTTTTATTTTTTTTATTTTCTTTATTCAGGAAAACAAACAGCTGTGTTATAATACATAAAGCTTATAAAACAATGCGTCGTTCATTAGCCATACAGTTTTCACAATTAGGTATACAATTATGATGTTGACGAGTCGTAGATCGTAAGCGCGTTTACAAATTTAAATTTACTAAATTTATTTATATAAATAGAAAGAATTTTTGATCTTGACAAAATAAAATGTCTACAATTATGGACTTGGGCACACCTACATCAGATGACCTCTCTTTTTGACAAGTAACGAAAGCGGTTTAATTTTTCATGAAAAATATCGATGTGATTATACAACAACACCACATACATTATTCTGACTCTGTGGTAAGTAGCTTAAGCACTTTTGTTACAGATTTCAGTATCAACAGTGGTATTATAAATAATAATAATATCATGTAAATGTTATGCTAAACAGACAAATTTTTAGTCTGCAAAAAATTTTGTCACAATATTTTGGAACTTAAAATCTCTCAGATGTATGGTCACTCCATGCAAATTATTTATCTAGCGAAAGCGCTCGTGATCCTTGATTTATTATCCCTCTGAATCTAGCAATCCTTGGTGGGTTTGGTTTTCTTAGAATTTCTAAAAAAACATAAATTAGTACGCCAGCGTTCGAGATAGGTGCTGAATGTCTTCAAAAACGATTGTGCGAGCGAAGCGAACTCTCAGACACTTAGGGCTATATGGACTGTCAGAATTTCAAAAAGGCTAACAAATACTTAATAGAAGGCTTATAAAAAAAGACGCAGATGCGCGAGCGAAGCAACCGTTCGAGATATTGGACTAAGTGACGGTTTAATGACGTCAAATGTGAAGAATTGTGGGCTGACGGGTTTATGTGGATGATAGCATGGACTGAAGACGCTACACTACCTGCCGTTGAAGTTCCACTCGTACGCGAAGCCCACGACCTGCAGCAGCAGCTGTATGCCGCCCAGCTCCACGAGCTCGTCCACGGGCGCCCAGCGCGACCACGCCACGCTCTGCAGCAGCTCGATTTGCTCTTGGATCTCTTCGGGAGAGGATTTTGATGCCTGACACAGATGGGTATAGCGATTAAAAATGTGCTTATGTAACGGAAAGTAAGTTTTAAATATGGAACTTACATTCCAGTCTTTTTAAAAAATAGAATCAATCATAAAAAATAGATTGAACTATGACGGCGCGTCGGTATAAAGCCTTTTTCAAGAAGAGTCTGTTGGCACTCCGGCGGAACGTCAAACGGGCAGTCATCAGATTGTGGACATTTTTGACGGGACTCGACTCATGGCCATAAGACTTTTTTTTTAATAATAATAAAATCTTTATTGCTCGTGTGTGTGTGTGTTTTTTTCCATTCCATATGCTTGCTGCGCGGAATTTAAAAGATCCTTTATAAAGTGTCGTCTCGTGTTTGGGTATTATTAATAACCTTTTTCTTATGTAACTGCATGCCCACACGCCCACACTATAAAAAGCTCTCTGATGACGGTACGGACCGTTAACCGGCACGTGCCGGCAACTATATTTTGCTTTAAATTTCCAGTATAAAAAGCTCTCTGATGACGGTACGGACCGTTTAACCGGCACGTGCCGGCAACTATATTTTGCTTTAAATTTCCAGTATAAAAAGCTCTCTGATGACGGTACGGACCGTTTAACCGGCACGTGCCGGCAACTATATTTTGTTTTAAATTTCCAGCTGTCGCTCGTAGACCGTCGAAGCGACAACATCTCCTAAGGACGCTACGTGTAGTGGCCAAAAACGCGTCAAGTATTCCGTTGGTATCAGTGTTGTGTTTCCGGGTGCATTCTCTGTGTCACGTTGTGAGTTGTATTGTAAGTCCTGCGACTTCCAGCTTTAGATTTCTCAAGTGGTTACAGTGTGATGTATTTGGGTTCCTGCGCTGGCGTCTTTAATTGGAAATTTTAAGCAAAATAATTCTCTTTTTCAGCTTTAGTCATGGATTTCCGCAAAGTATAACGCCTGATTCCATCGACTATATTTTATCTTGATCCAAGATTAATCTAACGCTTAAATAAGCGTTGGAATAAGAAAGGTTTGATGACAAATTTTAGTACTATCAAATAGCTTATTTAATATAAGGTATATTTCATGACATTTTATTTGAATTTTATCGAAATCGTCATTTAAATTAATTTATATTGGATGTTTATAAATTTGCATGCTGTTTGACACGGTTGAATAAGTTTGAGCACTATTGTATGATGTCCTACTATGAATCAAATGTTAATCAAACCCTATTTACGCAAATAAATATTTATATTTCTTACTTTATAAGGCGGTGGTTCCGGCACATTGTCACCCTGTTGCCTAGCAACTTGTGCTGCGCGTAGCCTCAGGTGAGCTTCTAGATACCTGGAAGGAAAAACCAAAGACAATTAGATTTCTACGTCTGTCTGGTCGTTGGACTACTACCTACTACCCTAGAGTTTAACTGCCTCTTTGGTGTAGTGGCAAAGTTTCTGCCTTACATCCGAGTGGTCCTGGGTTCGAATCCCAGGTCGAGACAAAATTGTTTCTGAGATTTTCTGTCATGAACTTCTCTGCAACAGCTCAGAGTCGGGAAGTTGGCGGTGTTACACCCCCGTGCCTCGGTGCGCACGTTAAGCCGTTGGTTCTGCGCCTGATCTCTCTCCGGTCATGACGGATTGCCGTCTCACCGAACTTTGAGAGTGATGGAACAGTGAGTGCACCTGTGTATTGCGCTCACACTTGTGCACTATAACATCTCGTGCGTAGTTGGCTGATCTCTGTTGAGATTGGCCGCCGCGGTCGAAATCAGCCAGGAGGACTATTATTGTATTTGTTAAGTATTTTTTGCGTTTACGACGCTATTTTTTCATTTCGAAAAGACATAACACTTAAAAATTATTTTCGGCTCCGGTCATCGGGGAGGAATCGAACCCCCATCCTTTGGAAGTCCGGTCCAATGTTCTGACCACTGAGCTACCGAGAACCTCAATGGAGTCGTTGAATTTTGTAAGTGCTTTTTAACTATTATTACTACCCTAGAGTCTAATTTACCTTCTCGTCGCCACACAAACGTGGCGAACTATTTGCCTAGCGGCGCACGTCTCATCGTCGGACACGCGCATCTCCTCGTCGTCGGAGCCGAGGATCGGCAGAGTGGATATCACGTTGTACAGCTTGCGGAGGCCGTCCTGGAAACAATAGTTTTATTTAAAAAAATCTACAGACCTAAATATCTTTTTTTTTCATAATCATAATCATTTATTCCTTCATAAACATAGGTACATACAGAGGTTGTGGGTTGTTTAAATGCGAACTCTATGTTTCACCTTTTCAGGTATATGAAGTATTTACATTTTAACAATATTTACAAGTATGACGACCGCTTCGTGCAGTGGTCCGCATTTCGGACTTCTAAACCAAGGGTCGCGGGTTCGATTCCCGCACAGTACAAGCATAAGTGTGCATGAACATGTGTGTTTGTACTGGTCTGGGTGTTTTCTATTTATAATATGTATTTATTTACAAAAAAAAAAGTATTTAAGTATGTATATCCGTTATCTAGTACCCATAACACAAGCCTCGTAGCTTACTTTGGGACTAGAGAATTGATGTGCTTGTTGAGAAATATTTATTTTATTTATTTATTTATTTATATTTTTGAAGACCTACCAATAGATGTATGTATGTACTCGTAAAAAAATGATACCTATAAAATGGTTTGATGAAAAAAAAATATATTCAAGTTTTAGTTTCAAGTACTCCCCGTACCCCTAAATTGTTTATTTCTACGTTAATAATACACTTTCTACGAATTATTCACGATTTATTTACATTTTATTTTTACCTGACGTTTCGGAACCTTTTCAGCATCCGTGGTCACAGGTAGACTAAGGTGTTAGTTGTCATAACACAGTTTTGAAAAAATTGTATACTACCATCACACAAAATTCCCAACAGCCGGTGCTAAAAAATACGATTGTACGTACATTCAAAGAAAGTTGGGTAGCTGAATTAAAGTCTTTGGTATGAGATCATAAATTGTTCTATTCTGGTAAACTACTAAGCTTGTATGGTAAATGGCATGAATGAGCACGCGCGAAAGGTTTGGTACTTCGTCGAGTACTGGTGAAATATTGAAACTAATTATGAATGGATTTTTTTAATGACCTGAAAAATTCTGACGACGCGCTAATGCGCCGCGATTTATGAAATAACTAGCTGTGCCCGCGACTTCGTCCGCGTGGAATTTTAACTGTTACCGCCTTCACCGCGTGGAGGTACTCCCAGTCTATGCTACTGTTTAACATGACCCAAATGCAGGCATACCTGCGACTCTATAACAGGTACACACAATGAGTTCCCTTAGTTAGGTAGGGTGATTAATTCATCCCAAGTTTAGGCCAGTTAACACTTAGTCACTTGGCGTGAGTTATTATATATTTCACTGTCTAGGTAAAACTCAATCAAATGAAAAAATTCCATCAAATTCAGTCCTGTAGTTTCTAAAATTCAATTTCCTGCCTACACTCTTAGTCTATTGGCGTGATTATTGCAAGTGATGCTGAGTCAAATAAAAAAAGTCCCATTAAAATCGGCCCAGTAGTTTCCGAGATTCAATTTTCTGCCTACCCCCTTAGTCTATTGGCGTGATTATTTCTATCCTTCTTTACCTTCCAAGTAATGTTGAGTCAAATAAAAAAAAGTCCCATTAAAATCGGTTTAGTAGATTCTGAGATTCAATTTCCTGCCTGCCCCCTAAGTTCATCGGCGTGATTATTTATATCCCAGTTTACTCTCCAGGTGATACTGAGTCAAATAAAAAAAGTCCCGTCAAAATCGGTCCAGTAGATTCTGAGATTAGCCCGGACAAACAGACAGACAGACAGACAGACAGACAAAAATTTTAAAAATTGTTGTTTTGGCTTCTATTACGGTAATTAAGACCCCCTGTAACAATTTTTCATAAAAATCTTCAATGTACAGAAATCGATCTTTTACAGTCTTATTATATATATGTATAGATGTACGTAGCTGGTAACAATTATTGAGGTACTGTTTTAAAAAACTCGCCGAGTATACTGGGCTAAAAATCGAACATTTGTTCAAAGTTTATTTTACTGTTCCACGTTACCTGGTTGTCAAACTCCTCGAGTATGACTCGGAACTGGAAGGATAGACCAAAGAACATGGTCGCGTGGCATCGCCCCTAATCGTGCGAACATTCCAGCAGCCATAGCGTGTAACATACTCAATGGTCTGCTTCTGTCCATAGATATACATACTGTGACTAATTACCTGGTTGTCAAACTCCTCGAGTATGACTCGGAACTGGAAGGATAGACCAAAGAACATGGTCGCGTGGCATCGCCCCGAGTCGTGCGAACATTCCAGCAGCCATAGCGTGTAACATACTCCATGGTCTGCTTCTGTCCATAGATATACATACTGTGACTAATCACCTGGTTGTCAAACTCCTCGAGTATGACTCGGAACTGGAAGGATAGACCAAAGAACATGGTCGCGTGGCATCGCTCCTAATCGTGCGAACATTCCAGCAGCCATAGCGTGTAACATACTCTATGGTCTGCTTCTGTCCATAGATATACATACTGTGACTAATTGGCTAGACGACACCACCAATCGTTGACATACTTTTTATTATCTGTCAAAACGGTCTGCCTCCATAGATTTTGTATAGAATAAATGAACGTGACGTCACTAGAAATTGGAGTCAATTGACCGAATATTTATTGAGTTTTGTGTGTTTAAAAATTGATTTCGACAGCTTTTTGGAAATAAACTGGTTATAATTACTTCATAGGGGCTATGTTTTTTAAACGCCATGGTCTTGAAAATATTTAAGATAGCTGTCATCATGCCAATTACCTGGTTGTCAAACTCCTCGAGTATGACTCGGAACTGGAAGGATAGACCAAAGAACATGGTCGCGTGGCATCGCCCCGAGTCGTGCGAACACTCCAACAGCCATAGTGCGTATCTACAATTGAAAAAGTTGATGTTAGAAATGGATCTTGGCTTAAAACTATGTCAATGACATCAGCTGCTAAAAGGATATAAAAATACTTTCTCTTTTTTAGTTAGCAAAAAAGCGTGTTTTTTTTTTGTTAAAAGGATAATGGAAAACTCATCAAATTATTGCATTATCATCGGTACTTGATACGAGTGCAAAGTTTCAAATTAATCCGATTTCTGGAAGTTGGTGAAAATTGAGCTCAAAGACGTATCTGGGTAACTAAGAGCCCCGTGGCAACTCATACACTACCCTATGAAGTAATAATGATCCAATCTCAACAGAGATCAGCCAACTGCGCAGGAGATAATATAGTGCACAAGTGTGAGCGCAATAAACAGGTGCACTCACTGTTCCAGTTCGGTGAGACGGCAATCCGTCATGACCGGAGGGAGATCAGGCGCAGGACCAACGGCTTAACGTGCGCACCGAGGCACGGGGGTGTAACACCGCTAACTTCCCGACTCCGAGCTGTTTGAGATATTCGTGACAGAAAATCTCAGAAACAATTTTGACTCGACCTGGGATTCGAACCCAGGACCCTATGAAGTACAAAGTATCCCATCTACGATATATCACCATTCCAAAAGGCATAATACTTCATCCTTCATCGAGCGAGCCCTCGAAATTTTTGGCTATGAAGCAAGCGTTCAAGAGTCGGAGCTTTAAGACCCTTGAGAATTTTTTTGCGTTTACAACGCAAATTTTAATTTCTAAAAGACATAACACTTAAAAAATATTTTCGGCTCCGGTCATCGGGAAGGATTCCATTCGGAATTTTTAGAGTCTCCCGTTTCTGACTTCACGACCTCTCAGAATTCCTGTGACCTCGGGGGCCCCGGGGCACTGCCTGTCCCTGTGTCCCTGTACCTACGTAGCTTCGCCACTACACAACGGGATATGTTACAGTTGTGTTACCGTCAAGGTGAAAATCGCTTATGGGTGGTCGATCTAAGGAAATATTATACTCACTTGACTAGATCAGCGAGCGTGGACCTTGGCAGTAAGCAGACCCTCTCCATCGCGTCCTCGCAGTATGCCAAGTAGTACAGGCATATCGATACACCAGTCGCGGCTACGGACGGCCGGGGGACTTCTAGAAATTTCTGGAAACAAAATATACAAATTAGAATAAGGAAATAGAAACTTAAATATGCATCTGCTGGAAAGACTAGCCACTTCTCATACTAAACTAAATGACAGAGCAACTTCATATTAATTTGATTTACTTAAGATCGACCACTTGTAAAGCAACAGCTCATCTCATGAAATCGCTCGTTGCTCGTTGTCTATTCACTATAAGTTTCTACCATGTAATCATTTGTAATGACTGTTTATGCCATAATAAATAAAGAAATAAATAAAAATAAAGAAAGATCCTGCCCACATAATCACGTCTTTGGTAGGCGAACTATCACTAGACAGACTAGCAACAGATTACCTAATTTAAGCTAGACCTATTCAACCATCCATCGACTTACCCATACACACACAAAGAGTGATGCAAGCTAATCTACAGCCAGCGCCATCTCTTATCGTCCGAGCCGAACTAAAAATGGATGGAGAACTTCATGTGGCACAGCACGTTTAGGTAGCCGAGGGTCAAGTCTAGGACATTTTGGTCTTAGAACCTTCTAGAAATGTCTAGTGTGTTCTAGAACCGTCGACGTACACCCCATTCTATCCAAAAATGTCTAGTTTGTAATATAGCAGACGAGAATACCTATTCCACCCAGAACAGTCTCCGATGGTACCAGGCAGGCAACTAATAACCTAAATTACCTTCATGGACGAAGCACCATGACATGAACAGAACACCTATCTGGCTACCTAAAACTCCATAATTAAACCTAGTCCTTAGCCAACAATATCTGCATTCGACAATAGACTACTTAATTTAAGCCAGACCTTTCCAAACATCCATTGACTTACCCATACACGCACTAAAAGTGACGCAAAAGGGTCTCATAGAACCAAAAAATTCAGAGACTAGCGCGAGCTAATCTCCAGCCAGCGCCATCTCTTATCGTCCGAGCCGAACTAAAAACACAACTCACCTGCAGCCCGCCCATGTTGATGAAGTCTATGGAGAACTTCTTGTGGCACAGCAGCGCGGCGAGGTACTTGAGCGCCTCGAACGCGAGCCGGGAGTCGCGCGACTCGCGAACGTTTAGGTAGCCGAGTATCAAGCCTAGCGCGTTCTGCTCGAACACGTGCGACAGGAACTGTTGGGAGAAAAAGAGATAGATACATATACGTTGAAAATATTGGACCAGCAGGTCATTAATATTATCTTGCTTGCTTACTAAATCCATAGATTACCGCGGGAAAATGACGCATTCCCATGGGAAAATTCAGGTGCGCCGTTCGCTTTTATGCCTAAACTACTGAACAGATTTAAATGAAATTTGGTAAGGAGATAGTTTGAGACTTAAGAAAGGACACGAGTTACTTTTGACCGCGGGAAATAAACGCATTCCCATGCGAAAAATTACTTTGCGGGGAATCTGATCGCTTTCACTCCTAAATTACCAAATATTTGAATTATATTAAATTGGTATTACGGGAAACCGACGCATTCCATAAAAACTACCTAACGCGGACGAAGTTGCAGGTTTATTTATTTATATAAAAAGGAACACCAACAGTATACAACATTGCTCATCTTAAATTTAAACCTGAGTATTTAAATCTTATATGTATACCTATTATAGGTGAACACAACATTCATAACAAACAATAACAGTAAATATTACGTTGAAAACTACAGGTAAATTATGGACAGTTTAAATACATATGTGAATAATAAAAAAGAGATAAAAAATATATATTCAGCTGAAAAACTGTACAGATCAAATAATTTAATCCTTTTCCATAAGCTTAGAGAGCCCTTTTTAGGGTTCCGTACCTCAAAAGAAAAAAACGGAACCCTTATAAGATCACTTTGTTGTCCGTCTGTCCGTCCGTCCGTCCGTCTGTCAAGACCGTTTTTCTCAGGAACGCGTGAAGTTATCAAACTGAAAATTCTATATGATACTTAGGTCTACTGTCCCTGGAAGCTGTAGGAAAATCAACCTTCTAAGCCATCGCAATCAAAAGATAGAGCCATTTAGGCCGCAAATTTCCGCAACTTTTCGAAACTCGCACGGGAATCAAAACCTACAGGGTACTTCCCGTAAACTTAGAATCTTGAAATTTAGTACGAAGTCACGTCTTATAGTACAGATATAGGAAAAATTACGAAAACCGTAAATTTTCAGTTTGATCATATATAAAAAAAATCTTTTTGAAAAATCTTTTTGACAATTTTGAAAATTTCAAAGTTATCGTTTCATAGTTATCTCCTTATCTACAGGTTTGTACGGAACCCTCGGTGCGCGAGTCCAACTCGCACTTGACCGTTTTTTTTTTAAATATTGGTAAAGAGTCATGAAAAATGACAACTTTCCCAGGGCACAACTCATTATAAAGTGAGCAACATCTTACAAGAGAAGCGTTACGTCCAAGGTTGGTCTTTGTTGGAGGCAAAGCAAATGTTTGTTTAACCGGGTATCGAGGCACGCGTGCTGGCACAGTAAGTTAAAGCTAGTAGATCGATAAGTTTGGATGACATTTCCTATCGCCTTTGTAATCTTCTTGCATTTAATTTACGTCAACACATAGCCAACATTAAATGCAAATTACATAGTAGTGCAAGTACATTTGTCATAGTCAACAATCTTATTTTCTACTACTCATCAGAATTCCTACCAAAGTTGAGAGCAAGTTGTTATAATATAAGAAAAGCAATTTTCTTAAAAAGTATATTCGCGATAGCTAGCGATCTTGGACTATAATTTTGACTTCAAACTGGGCGTCGCTTACACATGCATTCTTTCTATAATTTTAAAGTAGAATATAAAAAGACTACTTACCTCTTGGTATTCACCCATCGGTGTCAGGTACCTCAATATTAACATCTGTTTGGTGGCGTCAGTAGGCGGATGTATTTGTATGTTACCTGAAATAAAAACATTTTATTAGAACTTGAAATATTCAACGGTACAATTTGGCTTTATTACATGTATTGCGATATCGGGGACAAAGTTCCAATAGACAAGATCTTGATTTGTCTATATATATATTATTTTGGATCTAAATGACATACTGCGTTTCATGTGCGGTAGTAGGCTAACAGCGCCATCTGGCCTTTGAAGCCGTATCAGTGCTCGCTATCGAGCATGCCACTGTGCTTGTGTTGCGGGCGGCAGCGACATCATGCCCCAGTGTGAGGGAGACAGCAAGCAGTTTGATGCTAGTTTCTATAGCTCGACAAGTTTGTTTGCAACCCTCCCCACAAAAAATCTATGTCACACATCATGTGACCGACGTTAAAAGTTGCGATACTCACCCTCTGCGCTCTGTAGAATTACCTGGGCCCGTAGGTAAAGCTCCATTGCATAGTCAATCGACGAAACCACCGATCGTTTCGTTTGCAAAATATATGGCAGCGATATTTATCTACGATAAACTGTCACGTGATTTCGGAGAAGGCAATCATCTCAATTAGACACAATTCGCGAACAAAGCGATCGGTTGCTTCGTTGATCGACTATGCAATGTAACTTTGTCTACGGATCTTGATCTTCGCCATTGATTTTCGCTGCAGGAGGGTCACGCATACACTTGTGGGGTTGTATAAAACTCACCAATGACGTTCATTTCCATCTCATTATCAGCCCAGCTGGAGTTAGAAGAATACTACTCACACCCTAGCCCTCGTCGCCAGCCACACAGAAACTCGTCAGGCTATAAAAAACACAACGCTCACAAACACAATGACATAAGTCTCCATCTCGGGGACCTCGTCTCCATCTAGCGGGGCGGGGGGCGCGGCGGCGGCGGCATCATGCCCCAGTGTAAGGGGGATAGCAAGCAGTTTGATGCCAGTTACTATAGCCCGACAAGTTGGTTTGCAACCGTCCCACAGGCGGTCGTTGGAAAGGTGGTAGGACATACTTTTACACTTTGCAGCTGCAGAGCGCTACTAACGCTCTGCTATTGCCTGATCATCTAGAATATCTAGTGCAAATTTAGTCGCCTCGCAAGAGGACTACCTACGCCTTACTTATAAGAGGGTAGTATATGAACTCTTAAGTCTATAATACATACGAGTAAAACGCAACTGCGACTGACGTAAGCACAACTGTTAACTTATCAAGCTATAACACTACACTCACCGATGACGTGCTTGCTGACCACTTCAACCCTCACAGAGATTACGCACTAACTTGACGGGCTATAACACAACACTCACCAATGACATAAGTCTCCATCTCCGCCCAGCTGGAGTTAGACGAGGTCTCGTGGTGTATGGGTGCGGGGGGCGCAGCAAGGGGCGGGGGGCGTGGAGGCGGCGACATCATGCCCCAGTGTTCGGGAGATAACGCGCAGTTAGACGCTGAAAATATTACTCGTGGTTCATTGATTTAAAAAGTAAGGATGCGCCCTTCTGAACGAATCACGCTGATTTCTCCCATACTAGATAAAATTAACGCCATCTATTAGATTTCCTAATTACTACGTTGCGTCCTTGCATCTCTGTCTTTCACGTGATAAAGGGTAATGTAGTACATCTCTTTCACTCTCAAGACATGAATGTTATTACTATACTCAGTAACCTTGTAAGAGCGGCGTGAAATAATATATTATTTTATTTTCTGTACCACGACTTTAAAACTTATTTTTTAAATTTTTGTTTTGATATTATTTTAGTGATTGTTTTATTAAGTATATTTTATTTAATCACACTTAGTTACATCCTATTTTATGAAACTAAGTATAACGTGTGATACGACTGCAATTTATCATTCTTATATTAAAATAGGATATGTCCAGGAAATACAAGAAAAACAATAATTTATTACGTAAATGAAAAATATTATATAAATGAAAAATATTATAATATTGTAATTATTACTGTCCATCAAATAAAACTACTTATTTTTTTTAAATTAAATTTATTCGCTTTAAAATATGGGTCAGCACGTTGTTGCCGTATAATACGACACCAAGCTTCATTTCGGACAGGATCAGTAGGAAATCTACAAATAAAAAAAATATTATAAAGGTAGGCTGACTGGCAACACTGTGTAAATATTATCTTATATTTATTTCTGTTTTAATTTTACACGATTTTCACTAATTGAATAATACACTTTTATCGTTTTAATATATTAAATGTTAATCTTATATTAGAATACACTCGATGATAATCAATTAATTATAAAACTTATTACCTACTTTGACGATTATTGAATTCTGAAACGCCGCCGATACAAAGTTATGTCGTGCGACGCGTAATATGTGCAGCGTAAACATGACGAATGATGAAACGAGTAAAACACAAAGTTTTTTTTATAATTAACAGGTTAAATTTTGATTGTTTTAGTACTTACCGGTGGTAGGAAATGTCATTTTTTTGTTTATTCACCTTTGTATCGTAGTTTGTACAACCTTTCACAATACAACTTGGCATTTATGCAAAGAACGTTCAGTGACCGCACCGGACGATGTCACCGCGCGACTAATTTCACTCGGTCCTAAAATCAGTGTTTTAGGACCAATCACGTAGCGACAGTGTAGCGCGCTGACAGGCCAGTCCTTACGCAGTAATATATAAGTCAATGTCGTGGTTACATTTTTTTCACTACATTTTTGGTGTTGTGTATCGTCGATTTCGTGGACGGATACCCGACACCAAGTTGCGTAACACTACGCCGACTAAATAGTATATTGTTTTGTTTTATTTTTATAAGTTATATTTGTATGCATGTTAGTCTGTATGGTATTTATAATATGGGCCTATTGTAGCTCGAAATAAATAAATAAAATAAAATAAATAAGTAATTTTGGCGCAACAGATTTGAAGTTAGACAGCTAAAGGGAAGCGCTTCCTACCGACCGTGTGTTATGGTCGGGGACCAAGATTCGATAGACACGATCTTGATTTGTCTATCTATATTATTCTGGAACTAAATCTTTTGTTGTTATGTTCTCGATGTGATGATGTCTATTCATTATTTCATTATTGTGGTTTTGTATATGAATAAATGCCTTGTTACCTAGATAGTTAACGCTCCTGTACGCAAATTACTTTAATTTCATGTTATTATTTAGTCACATAAGTGATTTTTTGTAATTCTTGTGATAAATAAATAAATATCTCAAACCATATATGCCGCGGTTCTTGTACTACGCTAACAGCGCCATCTAGCCTGTGGAGCCTTATCAGCGTTTACTGTCGTGCATGCTATCGTTATGCATGTGCTTGTGATGGCGAACGGTAGAGGTCGCCACATGATCTTATTTACTCGTATTTTAATGTAGGTGGCTCGGACATAATTCACAGATGACGAACGGATTCGTATTACGGAATTACACGTCTGTACATTCAAGTGTACAAAGTTTTAACAGGCAGGGACCTGCTTATTATGCTTTTCAAATGATGCAATCTAAAGTTAAACTCGAAAGAAGGATGAAGCGTCTCGCCATAGGGCATATTGGGTCATAAACAAACTTAAAACAAATTAGTAAGCGAAGTAAGTGCATAAGCGCCTTTGGAGTACGGACATTTCGGCGGTTCGTGAATTTCGAACTAAATAACTAACAAAATGTATTTCGAGCAAAAAAGCATATCATACCTTAGCCTAACATTTCAATCTGCCATTTTAAAAGATGTAAGCTTGCAGACGATGCCACCACCGCACTATCCTAGCTTAATTTAACCGTTCAACGATACTGTGGCATATACATTGCTGGTCAGTTTAGTGCCTAGTGTCACGCGCGATCTGAATTATCTATAATACAAAAATAAGTCGGGTTTTCCTTCCTGACGCTATAACTCCAGAACGGCTGAACCGATTTGAATAATTTTAGTCTCGAAATATTCGTGGAAGTCTAGAGAAGGTTTGAAAGATCAGAAAATTAAAAAAGCAATGGGCAGGTCAACGTCTGCCAGGCCCGCTAGTCAGCAATATATAACAGCAGCGGTGCGGCAACGGCGCGGTAGCTGCAGCTGCGAGACTCTCGTAAACAGCGTAGCGGTGAGGCGGCAACGTCGTGTACACTAGCGCTAATACAATCCCAAATTCAATCGTTTCGGTGAAATACTAAGATAACTTACAATTATTAAAATTCTTGACAGGCGTCTCTGGGTCCCGGCTGGCGGCCGGCTGCGGGGGCGTTTCCTCCACCAGCATGGTGTCTCCTCCCCCGCCTTCGTCTTTATCGCGATCTACAAAATGACACGTAGAAATAAACATTATTTTTTGTTTTTGTTCAGGTAATAAACAGCGATACATTTTCGTTTGACTTTATATGTTTGATTTGTTTTTATATGCTTATACATTACAAAACATACATACATGCTTATAATCTATAAACATTCAAAAATAAGACGAAATACTATCTCTAACGTATTCAAACTTAAGACAAATAAGAGCCTTTGTTAAGATGTCAGCTAATTGATTTGAACTTGTGACATACTTCAAATTAATTAATTTTTGCTTAATAAAATTAAACCTGACTTGAATATGTTTTTTTTTATGGTAAACTGGGTTATAATTAATTTTATTTCTTCGATTATCTACACATAAAATAGTACAATCCTGACTAATACAAATCTCCTTGAAAATCTCTCACCGTTTTATCAGTCGCTCTTCGCGTCGTCGTGGTTGCGTTTCTTGTCGAAGCGCGCGAAGTGACGCGTCTGGCTCCGTAGCGGCACTGAGTTCTCTATCACCCTGTATAGATGTACTGCAGTAGTGCTACTGTACTGTTCACTCACCCTTCTTGTCAGCCGTGGGCCCGTTGCTCTTCGCGTCGTGGTTGCGTTTCTTGTCGAAGCGCGCGAAGTGACGCGTCTGGCTCCGTAGCGGCACTGAGTTCTCTATCACCCTGTATAGATGTACTGCAGTAGTGCTACTGTACTGTTCACTCACCCTTCTTGTCAGCCGTGGGCCCGTTGCTCTTCGCGTCGTGGTTGCGTTTCTTGTCGAAGCGCGCGAAGTGACGCGTCTGGCTCCGTAGCGGCACTGAGTTCTCTATCACCCTGTATAGATGTACTGCAGTAGTGCTACTGTACTGTTCACTCACCCTTCTTGTCAGCCGTGGGCCCGTTGCTCTTCGCGTCGTGGTTGCGTTTCTTGTCGAAGCGCGCGAAGTGACGCGTCTGGCTCCGTAGCGGCAATGAGTTCTCTATCACCCTGTATAGATGTACTGCAGTAGTGCTACTGTACTGTTCACTCACCCTTCTTGTCAGCCGTGGGCCCGTTGCTCTTCGCGTCGTGGTTGCGTTTCTTGTCGAAGCGCGCGAAGTGACGCGTCTGGCTCCGTAGCGGCACTGAGTTCTCTATCACCCTGTATAGATGTACTGCAGTAGTGCTACTGTACTGTTCACTCACCCTTCTTGTCAGCCGTGGGCCCGTTGCTCTTCGCGTCGTGGTTGCGTTTCTTGTCGAAGCGCGCGAAGTGACGCGTCTGGCTCCGTAGCGGCACTGAGTTCTCTATCACCCTGTATAGATGTACTGCAGTAGTGCTACTGTACTGTTCACTCACCCTTCTTGTCAGCCGTGGGCCCGTTGCTCTTCGCGTCGTGGTTGCGTTTCTTGTCGAAGCGCGCGAAGTGACGCGTCTGGCTCCGTAGCGGCACTGAGTTCTCTATCACCCTGTATAGATGTACTGCAGTAGTGCTACTGTACTGTTCACTCACCCTTCTTGTCAGCCGTGGGCCCGTTGCTCTTCGCGTCGTGGTTGCGTTTCTTGTCGAAGCGCGCGAAGTGACGCGTCTGGCTCGGCGGCGTCACCGAGTTTTGGCATGGCTGGACAAAGAAAAAAAAAATTGGTTGCCTGTAAAGTCGGTATACGGGCGAAAGTTTTACGTGACAACGACTTTGAGTGGTAAAATAATTTTAATGTGAATATTCATTCGTATAACATGAACCGGTGTGTATGCCTATCTCTCACTCTCTCTCTCTCGCTCTGTCTCTCTCGCTCTTAGGCGGGTTAACTGTGCTCGAGTGGAAGGGACGCGTGCCTTTCACTTTTTATGTCTGTCTCACTCGCTCTTAGGCGGGCTAACCATGCCCGAGTCGAAGGGACGCGTGCCTCTCACTCGCTCTCATTGTGAGCGCGGAACGTGAGCGGAGCGTAACGCAGTTTCTTGAAGTGTCACCCGGCAAACCAATTTATAAGACGTTGTCACGTCAAAAAAACTGGGTTTATTCATGAAGTGTGTAACATTGGTGCTTACCGCCGAGGCGCCATTGAGACCCGAGCCGTAGGCGAAAAAAACTCATTTTATTTAGTATGTAGATAAAAAGTTTATTTTCCGCGCATAGGGGTTGCGCCTATTCTTCCACGTACAAAATGGGGACTTTTTTAAAATCTATAACTCACTAGTGAGTGAGTATGAAAAAGTCACAGTTTGATTATAGGTGTCATTATTAGTCTAATGGCAGTGAAATTACAACCACTTTATGAGCAAGTGTGTTGAAAATTATTATTTTTGTAGTTATTATATGCTTGCTGCGTAGTGTTAGCAATGGTTTGGTAGTGATAACAAAAGTGACGCAACCTAAGGCGCGGTCTTGTTTGGGATGGGTGACTATTCTGACCATATAAGTGACGTCTATTTACATGCATCTCCATGCATTTTTGTTTTTTTGTACATATTGTATAGATTAAATAAACTAAATTTAATACACATCACATACCTTATCTGAGTATGAGGTATGTAGTTTAAGCACTTGTGTTACAGATGTCAGAATCAACAGTGGCATTACAAATCTTAAATAAATACATATAACACCCAGACTAGTACAGACATGTTCATGCACACAAATATTTGTACAGTGCGAAGATCAAACCTGCGACCTCTTGGTTAATAGTCAACTTCATGACCACTACACCATAGTGGTCGTCTGTTCATCAGTCATGAAGCTTAAAGAGGTGGCTTAATAACCTCTGACAGTAAGGTTGGTCACTTACCTTACATGCTAACATTCCGACGCACCGACCTGAGCCCTCATGCTAGAGTATGGCTCTTACCACCTCATGGTTGAAGCGAGGCCTATGCCCAGCAGTGGGACGTAAGGCTGATGAGATTTAGAGAGAGTTATAGTTATTAAAGTGGAGGGCTAACCTTGTCATCCTGTGTTTTATTTCTCAACTCGTGTAGCCTCTTCAGCATTCGCGGAACCAGCATCGCATTTAAGTCCCTGGAACAAACACACAAAATTTTAATGAATTTATTTACATGCCACGTTTAGTGGCGAAACGCGTCGAGTGTTTTGTTGGTGTCAGTGTTGTGATTTCAGGTACATTTTCTGTGTCACGTTGTAAGTTGTATTGTAAGTCCTGCGACTTCCAGCTCTAGTTTTTTCAAGTGGTTACAGTTGGATGTATTTGGGTTCCTGCGCTGGCGTCGTTTAGTGGACATTTAAAGAAAAATAATCCTCTTTTTCAGCTTAAGTCATGAATTTCCGCAAAAAAATGCCTGATTCCATCAAATTTTATTTACCTCATCACACTTATTATACTAGTATTATAATGTAGCCCCTTATTTGTGTGATTTTTAATACATATATTCTCTAAGCTCACTTTAAAAAGTTATGTCGTCGCTAGGAGAGTTTTAACATTTCAATAATAAGCCAAGTGCGATTCAGGATCTTTAGAAAAATATTGACAGTTTGTGACGGCAACCGGCAAAAAAAAAAAACCGGACTAGATTTAAGGTTAAGTTTGCATTAATGAGTTTGTTTAACAAGTTTTTATGTAATCGATACGATTGAACAATCATAACTCGGGGGTTCTTAACGTACCTACATGCGTGAGTTTGATAACACTGGTTCATGTAGATAGATAGATAGATTAACACTTTATTGTACAGTACAAAACAAAATTACAGTCAAGGATAACAAAGAAAGATGTACTAATCAACGATCATGCCAATTCTAGGTAATTCCTTGTTCTATGGTCTTAGCAATATGGTTAAAACAACCGGAATTTGGTAGCGAAAGCTGGCGGTGGATAAGAGACTCGTAGACCTGGTAATAATGTTAAAATAAGGTTCAAATTACCTGAAGTTGGTAGCTATCTCTTGCACCTCCATGGCGGCGGCGAGCAGTCCCGTCGCGTAGCACTGCAGCGGCTCGGGCGAGTTCGTCGCCCAGTTCACTAGCCGATGGATTAGTGACTCGTTGTCCTGGGAATGAAGAAAATTAATTGTTACTATGCGCGGAGAAAAGTGTTAACAGCCCCCCCTACTCTCTTAGCTTTTGTCCGTAACCGGTAGTTGTTCGTATGTAGCCATCCCTGTCACTCTTACGCGCTTCACGGTACGAGGGAAAGCGCTGGCTAGATCCGAAAATACAAACGAAAACCGCCTCAGAGTCAAATGTGCAGTGGTCACAGCACGTAGCTTATACCGAACATTGTGCGTCCAACACAAGCATTATGTACTAATGATGATTGCAGAAGTGATATGATGATATACACGTTGGTCCTGCGCCTGACCTCTCTCCGGTCATGTCGGATTGCCGTCTCACCGAACTTTGGGAGTGATGGAACGGTGAGTGCACCTGTGTATTGCTCTCACACTCGTGTGCTATAATATCTCCTGCGTAGTTGGCTGATCTCTGTTGAGATTGGCCGACGGAGGACTATTATTATTATGATGACGATATGATGTTACGGAAACCTATGGGAAACAATTATCCTATTATCTAATAAGGCATTATACTATCTACGGACGTTATTCGGCCGTAGATAGTAAATAAAGGTTGTCTTGATCTGTCAGACCTGAACGAATGCGTAAATTTTTGAAATTTTTGAAACAGGCGAAGAAGAGGAGGAACTCAATCCTTACAGGCGTTCTCTACTTTGTTTTTTCGTCCTACAAAGGATGAGATTGATTTTGCTGCGAATCCCAAGACAATCAAGGTTTCTCCCGGCACTACTTGTTAAACAAGAATGGCTTTGCAGTTATGGGAAAGTGAAGAATCTTCAGTCCCATTTATCGCATAGTTCTGCCTTATGATTAAGGAGACAGCACCTGGAAAACGACGCTCATCTCGAGGCATGGCATCAGGTCTAAGGTGAGCCGTTGAGCTTTAGCACGTCGCGTCCGGTGATGTTCTGCCGCGAGTAGTATATGTCACGTAGTCGTTTACATGACTTTTATTTATGTACAAAAATTAATGACTTTTATAAAAAACAAATCTATCCTGGAAAGCCTATATATTATAGAAGGCGAAGTGACGTGTGCTATCAAAGAATCCTGGGGTATTTTGGGCACCTCGCCCGGCGTCAACCCGACAATCTTGACAAAATACTCATGGAGTGCAAAGTGGTTGATAGAATACCCCGAAGAAGACCACCAAGCCGCTGGTATTTATTTTATTTAAAACTTTATTGCACAAGAAATGTACAAAGGGTGGACTTAATGCTAAAAGCATTTTCTGCCAGTCAACCTCAAGGTCATGCAGAAAGAAGGCAATGGGTGCAGTGAAAATTAAGATAGAAAGGTAAAGTGTTTAATAACGCAAAAATAAATTAACTTAATATTTAGATATAATATCATAATATATAGATATAATATAATATCATAATATCTTTGGTATGACCAGTGGGGTGAGCACGATCATTTTGGTTACGTATTCGTGTCGTCAGAAACTGACAGTTTCCTCATACAAATTGACAAGTTAACGCTACGAATACGTAACGATAGATAGTTGTTCGTGCTCACCCCACAGGTGACCTCACTCACTGGGTTATCAATGACAACCGCCGTGCGAGAGAAGCCGAACATCGGGAGAGATGGCGAAAGATAGTAAAAGATATGAAGGACATTCATACAGGACACGACCTTCACTAATGAAGATACGACTTACAAGAAGAAGAACCCGACAATCTTGACAAGTTACTTGCGATGTGCAAAGTGGATGAGAGTTTGGCGCATTAGATCCAGAGTTAGGAAGCTAAAGGAAAGCGCTTCCTACCGACCGGGTGTTGTGGTCGGGGACCAAGGTCCGATAGACATCATCTTGATTTGTCTATCTATATTATTCTGGATCGAAATCTTATATACCGCGGTTCATGTGCGGTACTAGGCCAGTACCAACTGGCCGGAATTAGGTTAACAGCGCCATCTAGCCTTATGGAGCCGTATCAGCTCTCGCTGTTGTGCTTGCCGTTAGGCATGCATTTGTTATGGCGAATGGTAGAGGTCGCCACAAGAGAAAACCCCGCGGAGGATCACCAAGCCGCTGGTGTGATCAGGTGACACATAGGGATAGATGGCGAAAGATATTTATAGGTATAACACTATTTTTTTAAGTATTTTAAATGTAAGGAACTTAATGTACGCTATGAAACTCTATTATTGGCTTAAGTTATAAGAATACTGTATATTATCAATGTTAATTGGTAAAAAGGGCTGTTGAGTTTCTCAATAAATAAAGTAAAAGATATGAAGGCAAGATATATTGATATAAGGCAAGATTCCTGGCAAGAGATCACCAGGCCGACCCAGAAGAAAATGGATAGATGACATCAAAGACTGGACCAAACTTCGTTTTTATGACCAGCTAAAAAGAGCGGCTCAAGATCGCATCGGTTTCTACATACTGCCCTCCAAACTTCAATTTGAAGATGGCACCCCATGATGATGATGATATGAAGGACTTTCCTCACTAATTAAGATACGACTTAGATCAAGAAGAAGACTGTACCTG
Source organism: Pyrausta despicata (assembly GCA_963921415.1). Lineage (NCBI taxonomy): Eukaryota > Metazoa > Arthropoda > Insecta > Lepidoptera > Crambidae > Pyrausta > Pyrausta despicata. The sequence continues at coordinate 299,966 of OY992871.1, read as the reverse complement.
GAATACGACGCTCATCTCGAGCCCAGGCATCAGGTCTAAGGTGAGTCGGCACGCGGCCACGTTGAGCTTCAGCACGTCGCGTCCAGTGATGTTCTGCCGCGAGTAGTAAGTGTCACGGACGTAGTCGTTTACTAGCTGCGGACAAGAATAGTGTTCGATTTAGTAATATCAAATTTTAGGACTGGCAAAATTCTGTACAAATATTGAAAATTATTGAAAATGCGAGGGTATTCACTTTCTCACATCACTCATCATCACACATCACTCACATTCTAGTACTAAGTTTACCTATTGTTACTAACAAATGGACGTAATTGGTCTGAATTAAAAGATTTTTATTTAATTTATTTATTAACTTTTGGTTTCAGTCATTCTCGATTACTCGTCCCGTCAAGGCATCCAGTGACTTGCTTTTCGTATTACGTTTTACTAACAACTGTTAAAATAATTTATCCAATTACGGATTTTAAAAAAAAAATCTTTATGCATGTGTATTTCGCGGAGAACTCTTCGTACGTATCTAGGTCCTTCTTAGTTTTATTTTATATATTGCGCTATCCAGACATATGGCCAAAATCTCACCTGATGGTAAATGACGATGCGGCCGAGGCTGGTTAATTCCCTAAGTAAAGTCTCCTACCCGATTTCGACCACGGCAGCCAATCTCGACAGAGATCAACCAACTACGCAGGAGATATTATGGTACATAAGTGTGAGCGCAATACACCAGTGCACTATTCTTTCACACTCAAAATCCACTGAGATGTCAATCCGACACGACTGGAAAGAGATCAGGCGCGGAACCAACGGTTTAACGTGCTTTCCAAGGCACTGCGGTGTCACACCGCCAACATCTCGACTCCGAGATGTATCCGAGAAATAAATATTTCACCAATTCTGGATGATCTGGTCAATATGCTCGAAGACCTTGACCGAGTATCCCAACAAGTGGGTCTTAAAATGAACATGGATAAGACGAAAATTATTTGGGGGCGGGGGCAACGTCAAACAACTTAATATAACCTTTTTGCTTGCTTCCTGCTTTTGCTTTCTTGTTTGATGTCTCCCCCATTCCCAGCATCTGTCCGATGCTGGGTCTGGCGAATGGTTTAGGGAGGAGCGCAGGTCGCTAAGATCCCCTAAAAAAGGCCAGTGGACTATCCTTCTCGAGGTTGCCGCCTGTTATTGGCCAATTACCCTAAGTTATTGGCATAACCGAAACCTCTGGCCGACCCCCCATTATTTCCCCCCTATAACCCATCCTTCTCCCAGTCCAATCCCGCATAGCCGAACCTGTGGCGGCGCCTATCCACACTCCAGGCTCACACAGCCTTGGGGAATTAAATACCCCCAAAAATGTTGTACCACACTCACCATGGGCAGGTAGTGTGCGTCCTCTTCGCCCAACCAAAAATGATGTCAGCACAAACAAAGAAAGACATACCCCAGGAGGGTACCACGCACAGTGGAGAATCCCTCACCGAGTCTAACTCTGTCTATCCCACGTATTCTGGGGGGGACAACTTGTGCTCAACACCAGGCCCAAGCCTGGATTTATCAGGCCTAGCAGAGGCCATAACACTGCTACCGTCAACCTCGACTACCGACACCTCCAGAGTGTCAGAGTGGACGGTAGTAGCCCACCACAAGCGCCCCTCTAAAGGGGCCGCTAAACCCACCCCAAACAACCATGGACCGGCAGGACACTCAGAACGCAGTCGCCCCACGGCGCGCGAGACGAGGGAGTCCCAACAGTCCGAAACACCAACCACAACTAACCAAAGGTTGCCAAGCCGACCAGAACGCAGTCGCCCCACGGGGCGCGCGAGAAGGGAAGCTCAACAACCTGCAACAACAGGTGTGACACCGACCGCAGCAGCGGAAACGCAGCGCGAACCTGTGCCATCTACCTCCACGGGGGTGACCTCCGCAGGAGTGGCTCGGCACAGAACGGAGTCACCACCATCACTCTACGGACCACCGAACCAGCCAAAAAGGAGACGGAAACCGAGAGGCGGCCGAGGTCGACGTATCGAGGCGGTGGCTTCCATTGCTCCCGCAGGGGAGCAAACTGGGGCCGGGAATGGCCCGGACGAGCGTGCTTCCTCGAAGCGAGCTCGGCCGGACGAAACCCGGACTCCCAGGGGAGAAGCCAAGCGCCCGAGAACCGACACGAGGCAGAGGCGGACGGTGAGCTACGCAGACGCGAGCCAGTCGCATCTGAGAGTAGCGGTTATCACTGTCCCCCCACGCGACCTCTCGCAGGAGCAGGCAGACCAGCTCAGGGAAACTATCGATGATAGAATCCTGCAAGCGGTACTGTCCCCGCCGTCTCCGAGCGCGCAAGCTCCATCTTTCCGGGGGCGCCCCTTCCTCATGGATGGGGTGCTCGCGATGTGGTGTGAGAACGCGAACGCTCTAACTTGGCTCGAGAGGGAAGTCCAAAACATCGCGTCACCTATACCCGAAACCACTCTGGCTGTCATCAGACAGTCAGACTTAAAAAAGAGGCTCAGAGCAGGCCTCCTGATCTTCCACCTCCGCTCCCCAACCGGGTCCGAGCAGGATGGAGGCGAGCTCGCCGCTGATAAGCGCGGGGGTAACTAGCGACGAAGATGACGTGCTACGTATCCCCAGCCCTTAGCTCCCTCACCGTCATCCAAACCAACCTCCAGCACAAACAAATTGCGGCGGTCACTTTACGCAGAGTGCTGGAGGAAGACAACCAAACCGTCGCACTGATCCAGGAACCCTGGATCAGAAACAACAAAATACTAGGCTTGAACAACATCAGTGGTAAGTCACTACTATACACGCCAGCAGAAAAACCAAGAACGTGTATTGTCATACCCAAAACCATGAATGCCACCTTAATTAACCCCTTCTGTTCTAGAGACCTTACAGCCGTTAAAATCAACCCTACAGAGGACCAAACAACCCTAGTGCTTGCTTCGGTGTATATGCCAGGCGAAGGCGAAATTCCCTCAAAGGAACTAGTCGAGCTGGTACAACACTGCGAAGCCAGTAACTGGGACATCATCATTGCAGCAGACTGCAACGCACATCACACCCTGTGGGGAAGTAAGGATACAAACAAAAGGGGTGAGCAACTAACTGAATATCTATTCCAAACCAATCTGAACATTATAAACAGAGGCACAGAGCCCACTTTTGTAACGTCCAGATGCCAAACCACTATCGACATCACTCTGGCAACACACTTGGCGGCAGATCTCATCGAAGGATGGCAAGTATCCAACGAGCCGTCCTTCGCAGACCACAGACGCATCTGCTTCCAAATAAACATAAAACCACCAAACCCCACCCCATATCGTAACCCCCGTAAGACAGATACAACAAAATACACAAGCACACTAACCAAAAAACTAAACGACTTCGAACCCTCTGACGTGACACTCAGCACAGACAACATAGAAACCAATGTACAGTTCCTGACCGCTGCCTTAACGAGCAGTTATGAAGAAGCCTGTCCCGCCGTCATACCCATCGACTCGGATAAAAATCGATGGTGGGGGCCAGAGCTTGAACGGCTCAGGAAGACACTCAGGACACTGTTCAATCAGGCAAAAAATACCAGGACCACTGAAGCCTGGGACAAATACAAAACAGCACAGAAACACTACAAAAAACGTATCAGATTCAGGAGGACGGAAGCCTGGCACAAATTCTGTAGCAGCATAAACTCAACAAACCAAGCCGCGAGAGTCAAGAAAATACTGTCCAAAGGGGACACTAATCTCCTGGGCTCTCTCAAAAGAGAAAACGGCACTTACACAAATACAGACCACGAAACCTGCAAACTACTCCTAGAGACCCACTTTCCCGGAAGTCAGATTGCATCAGACTCCGAATGGCAAGATGAACACAAAAAAGCACCAACTATCCAAGAATGGGAAACTGCAAGTAGAATCGTAACCACGGATAAAATTGGCTGGGCCCTGAGAAGCTTCCAACCATTTAAATCCGCTGGACTGGACGGTATATTCCCAGCGCTTCTACAATGGCACTCGAACCAAATCACTCATCACCTACTACAAATTTATAGAGCCTGCATAGCTTTCAAATACGTACCGAAGCAATGGAGGGAAGCAAAAATAGTCTTCCTGCCTAAACCAGGTAAAGAAGACTACACCCTAGCCAAATCCTTCAGGCCTATCAGCCTAACCTCATTTCTCCTGAAAACACTAGAAAAACTAGTAGATAGACACCTAAGAGACGATGTGTTAAAGACCAGATCTCTTCACCCACAGCAACACGCCTACAGGAAAGGCAGATCAACAGAGTCAGCACTACACATGGTAGTGCATAAAATAGAATCGGCCATTAACAACAAAGCATCAACACTTGCCGCTTTTATTGACATAGAAGGGGCATTTGACAAAACAATGCACAACAGCATCAACCATGCCCTACAAAAACTGAAAGTAGAACCAGTCATAACGGAATGGATAAATGAGCTGGTCAGTAAAAGGGCGGTCCAAATTGCGGTAAAAACGATCACCCGTGCAAGGGTGGTCAGGGGGTGCCCCCAAGGGGGCACTCTGTCACCACTCCTATGGAACATAGTAGTAGACAGCCTCTTGAGGGCACTGAACGAAAGAGGCTACACTACTATTGGTTATGCAGACGACCTAGCAATTCTGAAAAATGGGAACGCAGAGAACATCCTCTGTGATGTAATGCGTGCTGCTCTTCAGATTGTAGAAAAATGGTGTGAGGAACACCAGCTGTCAGTCAACCCCAAAAAAACAGAGCTCATCCTTTTCACTAACAAAAGGAAGCTACCAAATCTAGAACTACCAAAATTATTTAACACCGAATTAACCCTATCAACTCAAGTAACATATCTGGGCATCACTCTCGATAGCAAGTTGAACTGGGGAATTCACATTGACAACAAAATTAAAAAGGCCTGTATAGCATTCTATCAGTGTAAAAGACTCCTTGGCAGAAAATGGGGTCTTAATCCAAAAATTACACTTTGGCTATACACGTCAGTTATCAGACCCTCCTTAACCTACGGATCAGTTGTGTGGTGGCCCAGAACGCAACTGTCCACTATCAAATCCAAACTACAAAGCTTGCAGCGCCTAGCGAGCGTGGCAGCTACAGGATGTATGAGAACCACTCCATCAGCCGCCCTAGAGTTCCTATTGAACCTCAGACCTCTTCATCTGGTCATACAGGAAGAAGCAAAGGCAGCTGCCTTAAGACTAAGAGCAAATGGGCTATGGAAACAAAACACTATGACAACGCACTCCAAAATCATGGAGGACATCACAAAGGAAGACCCCTTCTAGATGCACCCATGGACAGGATACCATGCCACTACATCTTTGATCGAGAATACATTATCCAACTTACCGAAGAACGGAAAGACAACTCTGGCGTCAGAGAAGTTAGGATATACACAGACGGCTCCAAAACCTCACTAGGAACTGGAGCCGGAGTATTCTCGTACGACTTAAACATCAACATATCAACCACCCTGGACAAATTAAACACAATTTTCCAAGCAGAATGTATCGGAATTATCAGAGCAGCACAGGCGGTTGCAGCCAGAGACGTCGGAGACCTCAACATCAAAATTGTCTCGGACAGTGCATCCGTACTTCAAGCTCTACAAAACAACACCATAACCTCTGCCCTCATATTGGAATGCCACAACGCACTCCAACACATTGCAAGGAAAAATAAGATAACCTTGCAGTGGATCAAGGGACACAGCAACTCTCTCGGCAACGACGCAGCCGATGAACTCGCGAAAAAGGGATCCGCGACAACAGTGTTTGGCCCAGAACCGCTACTACCTATACCGCAGGCCCAAATAAAAACATGGCTGCGAGAAGACACCGCAAAAAACCATCTGCTAGAATGGACAAACAGTGAAGGCTGCAGGCAAACTAAAAATGCAGTTCAGATGCCATCTAAAAAGCTTGCCCGCAACCTCGCCAAACTAACGCGCGACAATCTACGCAGAGTTATAGGGATAATAACAGGCCATTGTCTCCTAAACAAGCACCTATTTAATATAGGTGTAACAAACAGCCCGCGATGCAGAGGATGCCTCGAGGAAGAGGAAACGCCACAGCATGTACTCATGGAGTGCACAAGTGTGGAAAAACAGCGAGCAGACATTCTAAAAAACCCAACATCATTCCCAGAAATCTTTAGTGGCCTAGGCAGGCTGCTAGCCTTCTGGGAGGACTTGGGCTGGTTGGAATAGAGGCAAACACGCACAATGGCCCAATCGTGAGGCTAAGTGCGGAAAAAGCCCTGCAAAACTAACTAACTAACTAAGACGAAAATTATGTCGAACTACCGTGTTGTACCCACTCCGGTATCTGTTGGGGACTCGATTCTCGAAGTTGTTGACGAGTACGTCTACCTGGGACAAGTAATCCAATTAGGTAGGTCCAACTTTGAGAAAGAGGTCAATCGACGAGTCAAACTTGGCTGGGCAACGTTCGGGAAATTGCGCAAGAGTGTCTTCTCGTCTCATTTACCTCAGTGTCTGAAGACGAAAGTCTTCAACCAGTGTGTGTTACCAGTGATGACATACGGATCCGAAACATGGTCTCTGACTATGGGCCTCATAAAGAAGCTCAAGATAGCACCACGAGCGATGGAGAGGGCTATGCTCGGTATTTCTCTACGAGATCGAATCAGAAATGAGGAGATACGTAGAAGAACTAAGGTAACCGACATAGCCTTGAAAAAGTGGCAATGGGCAGGGCACATAGCGCGAAGAACTGACGGCCGTTGGGGCAGAAAAGTTCTGGACTAGAGACCCTTCGACCAAAAGCGCAGCGTAGGACGTCCACCGACATATGGACAGACGACCTTGTACTGTGCGGGGATCGAACCCGCGACCCTTGGTGTTAGAAGTCCGAACTGTGGACCACTGCACAAAGCGGTCGTCGAAATTGATGAAGAAAATCTCGGAAACAATTTTTGGTTCAACCCGGAATTTGAACCCAGCACCTCTTGGATGAAAGCCAGTAAATTCGCCACTAAACCAACGAGTCACAAACACTTAAAACAATTGTACCTTAGTCATAAAGTTGTCCTTCTTAAACATAACTTTGAGCGCGTGTCCCAGCGCGCACTCCGGGTCCGTCCGCGAGGGGTGGCGCTCGTCAAAAGGATCCGGGTCCTTCTTCATAAAGTTCTCTGTCTCTGCTTCTATTATTTCCGCTATCCTGAAAATATATATTGCTGATATAAATAAAAGATTTAAATTTTATGAATACTACTACAAAAGTATACTTCTTATATGGAAAGAAGATATTTTATGGCAATCTATCTATACCACTCAAAGATAATTAAATATTTTAAAGAAATTATGCAGATGTTATTTTTTTTCCTTATCGGTAAAAAAGGTTTCTAAATTAGTTTTATTGATTTGTTTACTGTATTTTGAAGTATGTCTCAGAATAAAAATATTTTGATGCTCTATCTGAATGATAAGAACTTTAAGATAAGCTAGACATTTCAAATGAAGTTTTTTTTATTTCTACCACTGAATCTTTAAGTTTTAGAATAATGTAGATCCCTTTAACTGTGTTAATAAACCATTTTTAATTAATTTACTCTTAGGGCCACACAACAAAAACTTTATTTATTTTTCAAAATATGACAATATCACATACATTGATCTGACTCCATAGTAAGTAGCTTAAGCACTTGTGTGACAGATATCAGAATCAACGGTTGGATTACAAATAAACTTAAATAAATACATATAACACCCAGACCAGTACAAACAGACATGTTCATGCACACAAACATTTGTACAGTGCGGGGATCAACCCTCCAACCTCTTGATTAATAGTCAACTTCTTAACCATTACACCAAAGTTGTCTTTAATTTTTGACCCACTTTCTTAAATAATTTCAGAAATAAACAATGTACCTAACATGTTTCCTGAGTCTGAAGACTGGAAAGTTTTGTGTATAATTAATAATGAAAGCTTACTTACGGAATGTCCAATTGTTGCAAAATTTTTGAAATAATTGTGCAATTAACTTAATTTAAAAAAAACAGTAAAATGAAAGGTTACAAAACAAAATCACTTCAACTTAAGTGGTCACAATTTAAGTGAGTATCTCTAGCTAGACGGTACACTTAGCTTGCTAGCGCAACATGCAAGATATATCGGCTTTATGGTTATGGGCTACATTTAATCCAGCTTACCATATATAACATATGGATTATGGACTACCATATATGTCAGTGAGGAATAACAACAGTGCTAAATAAACAAGTCTTACACCAGATGGTCTGCCAATTTGCAATTTTAGAACCATACAGACAGAACTTAAAATAACTGCGAGGCCTTAATACTGCGAGTAAAGTAACAATGATTTAGTGTTAACATGAAAGCTTAGGACAAGCTGTTTGTACCCACTTACTTACAAGCTGGATACCACCAACTTCATAAAGTTGATGATATATTCATGCTAGAAGTATTTGAAACTACCAGTTGCTCATCATACTTATGTTCATAAGTACTTAACCATTTCATTGTTAACATATTAAATAGTCTAGATGGTCATGCAAACGCATTATTTACGGAACATAAGGCCCATTTCCGGAAGTAAAGTCTTAAAATAGAAAAAATGTGCTTATCACCACACCGAGACAAAAGTACCTTGTTAATGTTGGTATCGGGTCGTAGTTTGGCGACTGATGCTGCTCCTCCCACTGTCTGAGGAGCTCTGTAACTTCCTGGGCAGGCGCTGAATCCATTTTTTACAAAAACTTTATTAAAAACGTATTTTATAACCTCACTAATGTCACTTGAACCACAACACAAGGTAATCACACTTTAACCTCTAATCAGCAATCGTCAATTAATCTAGATGCTATTGTGCCACGCATAGTGTATAAAATTTAGGACTGTAGAATTAAATTCGTTACAATCAAGCGTATTGTCTTTTTTAAACCGCGTACTCCATCATCAAATTTTAATTTAGGGATACCATGGTCGTGTTTGAAATTTAGCCAGTGATGATGTTGGTTTTGTCATAAGTCTTAGTTGCTGTTTTTTTACGCGTCCGTCACTCACATTCACATCTCGTTACTCGCCAATGTTACTCGCTGTAATTTTGTACAATAGAACAAAACTCAAGATAACATTTATTGAAAAAATCATTAATTAATTATTTTCATTAGGTAAGTAAAAAACTTTATTGCTATATAAAAAGGTAAGTTTCTATTTGCGCTGTAGCATGGTGCGGGTGACAGTTTACAGCCAAGAAAATATAAATACTGGTTTACAGTAACGTTTCAATTCGCTCTTGAAAGTTGTCACGATTTAAAATTATGGCTTAGTATTTTAGCTGTACCACATACGTAAAATATAAACACATTAATAACTGTAGAAAATGTTATTTAATCCAACCAGAATGTTCTAGTCAACAAATAAAATGTAATTGAAGGAAAAAAATATGCAAAATGTTATACGTACGCGTATGTATTACGTTTTTAGTGTTGGGATGCAGTGCTAAGCTGGATAGTCGATTTGTTTAATAATTAAAACATTATATTGTCCATACTTCAATTTTATTGTGAAAAACTAAATTATCTATACAATTTTTATTTAACTTATACTGCGTCTGACCTATACTCATATCAGAGTTAGGAACATCTGAATCCTCACTAGATTCACAAATATAATCACAAAGACATGTCCATAAAATATTTATATTGACATATTGACATGTTGTTATATTGACAACTAAATAACACACTATTTAAAAAAAAATATTATAGAGATTTAGATTTATGGTGCGAGTATCTTTATCGATACAAATGATTGCTGTCCATAAAAATCTGAAAAAGGCCATCCCTAGCTATGTGGCACTGACAGATGTCACCCGCACCATGCTATATCACAAATAGTATAAATCATGTAACTTTTCGGATTTTTGCTATTGATAGAAAAAGTGGGTGTATAAAAATTCATTTTCCCTTCTCATCAACTTTACGAATGGCCTTTATTTTCTTGTTTACAATTAAACGTCAAGTCACAAGGCCATAGATGAATATTATGGTTCTCTATTATTTGTTTAGTATCAATATCCGGAATCCATCTTGAGTCAAGCACCTGTCTTTCTTGCCTTTAAGTCAGCGTTTCCGGTTCCTTTTCGACGGTGGCGCCGCCTATAGTGTCGGTTTGGTACTACTCACGCGGCGCGCGAGCGCTGTTAAGTGTTAAGGTTTCGTCATTATAGCGTCGTTTTTCGCGCCGTTCACAAGTCAGTGTTCACTTGCAAAAAACAATTATCAAAAGTTCTTTAGTGCGTTCCTTTTCAAAAAAAAAAAAAAAAAAAAAAAAAAAATAATAAGTTCTCAAATATGGAGGACACGAATCCCGATGTGTGTGAAGAAAATTCAAGTTCGCGGAAACGTGATCGTTCGCCATCGCCGTCGTCGGATAGCAGTGATTCGTCGAGCGGTAGTGAGGGCCGCCGCAGATCAAAAGTAAGAAAAACTGAGCAATCGGTGAGTTATGCACATTTCTAATTCTTATCTCAACAAGTGGCATTTTTAACTAATCTTATATCCAAAAATAACGAAGTGCTTACGGTTAACAAAGATGATAATGTTTCACACGATTGTTCGAGCGATCTCAATTTACGTCGGCCTACAGAAGGCACCTCGCAAGTTAACCAACTGAGTCTGTCGGAACTTAGTACTACCGTTAAAGATCCAATTTATACCCCGGCAAACGAAAGTCAGTTAAAGAAATTGGTTGAATTGCAACGATTTAAATCCGACGACTGGTATGCTGTCCGATTTGCGGATGCGCAGAAAAAATATCTAGCTACCCCCGGATTTGTAGAACTCGGTGTTAACGATTCTTTAAAAAGATTCGAGGCTTCTATGTTACGTGACGATTCTCGCTCGTATTTACTTGAACGGTCCTTTGCTGCGATGACTAATGCTTTGCTATTACAAAAACAAGAACTGCATAAAACATTACAAGGTATCGTAGACTGGGCTAGTGATGCAAAAGAAACTTTAACGCCTAATACATTATTTGACAAAATTGAATCCAGTTTTTCTAAAGAATCCGCGTACAGCAAAGTAACGGAAGACATTTTACAAATGGTTTGTGGTAGACGATCTGATTTAATTACTTTACGAAGAGATTCACTTTTGCGTCATATACCGGAGGAATACCATAGAAACGTTTTATATAAAATTCCGCCTAGTGCTGAAACTCTGTTTAATGATGATGCAGTTCAAAATTATCTTCAAAAAATTGGGGGGGCGGACAAATTAGTGTCTTCTTTGCCAGTATCAGACCGTTCGACTAGTCGATCTCAATTGAACGAAAATTTTTACAAAAATCAAAAACCATCCACCAGTAAACATGGCGATGACGCATTTTTTCGACGAAAACCTTCCTCAAACCGATACAATCAAGGAAAAAACCGATCAAACACAAACAAATCTAAAAACAATAAGCAGAAAGAAAAGAAACCGCGAAATCAAACTTTCTCAAAAACTAAACGTAGCGAATGACTATCAGATATTTCATGGCGGTTGTCTCAAGCAATTTCAAAGTGCTTGGAGCAATCTGGGAGCACCAAAAGAAATATGCAGATTGCTGGACGGTGTTCGAATCCCGTTTATACTAAACCGCCACTTATATTCCCGAATTTGACAGCGATGCAGTGTTACCGAACCAAAACCTCGAACGCCATGACGAGTCAGATACAAAATATGTTAGATTTAGGGATACTCGAACCGGCACCGCAGAGTCCCAGTTATCTATCTACAATGTTTCTGGTTCCGAAGCCGGATGGAAGCTGCCGCCCAATCTTCAATCTGAAAAAACTGAACAACTTCGTGGTAACAAAACCTTTTCAACTGTTCAGTCATTTTCGTGTACCAACGTTCTTACAGCACGAAGATTGGATGGCCAAACTCGACCTGAGCCAAGCCTATTTCCACGTTCCGATAGCTCAACAGCATCGCAGGTTCTTGAGGCTAAATTATCATCACGTCCCAAGCCAGCACGAATTGCTTCAAATGACCTGCTTACCATTCGGTCTCGCATCGGCACCGAGGACTTTCGCTACGCTGTCCAATTGGGTAGCCGAGTTGCTGAGAAGTCACGGTATCAGGTGCGTAGTCTACTTAGACGATTTTCTGTTCGCAAACCAATCCATGCTGGCATTGCGCGACGACATAGCCCTGACGATACGCATCATGCAGTCTCTGGGCTGGGAGATAAACTTCAGCAAGTCTGTTCTGGTTCCGACACAATGCCTCGAGTTTCTCGGCATAACATGGGACGCCAAACGCAACGCAATGTCTCTGTCGGAACCGAAGTGCTTAACGCTACGCAGGGCACTTCAGGAACAGCTCTCAACAGGCAAATGGTCCCTCAAACAATACCAAACACTGATGGGGAGACTAAACTTTGCCACCATCGTAACAAAACGAGGTCGTCTTCACTGTCGAGCTCTGCAATTTTACAGTCGACAGCTGCCGAAGAGTTATCCTTATCGCCGACAAACGATTCCACATCAGGTTCAAACAGAGATGGAATGGTGGAAAAATGCCATAGGATCCAGCATGCCGATACACACCAAACCTGTGACCCACCTACTGATGACAGACGCATCGGATGTCGGTTGGGGCGCGCAGCTGAACGATCAACTTCTTGCAGGAACCTGGACAAAGCAACAGACTTCGTGGCACGCCAATCAAAAAGAGATGTTCGCTGTTTACGCAGCAATTCTGCAAGAACAAAATCACCTGACAGATGCACAAATACTTCTTCAGACGGACAATCGGACGGTAGTATCCTATATCAACAAGGAGGGAGGCACAAACTCAAAGAAACTTCTCGAACAAACTCGTCAACTTCTATCAATCTTAGACAGCCTCAACATTCATCTGTTGGCTCAGTACTTCCCCGGACGATTCAATGCCGAAGTCGATGCACTATCACGCCAGAAAACTTGTCCCGAATGGCATCTAACGACTGCAGCTACGATACCAATCTTTCAGATGTGGGGGGTGCCCGAGATAGACCTGTTTGCCTCAAAAACCGCACACGTGATACCCAGGTACGTTTCAATGGACGTGCAAGATCAACAAGCATATCACCACAACGCGTTTTGTCATCAGTGGCACTACAAACTGGCTTGGCTTTTTCCACCTCCAAATCTGATTCCCAGAGTGCTCAATCACCTCAACAAAGGCAGCGGTCAGTACATCTTAATCGCACCGAGTTGGAACAAGGTATTTTGGCAGGCAGATGTTCAACAGCGAGCACTACGACCCCCTTATCTGATACCAGACCTAGCTCATGCTCTGATAGACACGCGAACAGGAATTCACCCGCCGGAAATCCGCGACTTGCACCTAAAAGCATGGCTGATTTCGGGTGGAACGATCTTTTATCAGACTGGAATGAACAAGAGCAAGAACTACTAATGTCAGGTTGGCGGCGTTCTACGATCAACACCTACAGACCAGCGTGGACGAGGTGGAAAAAGTGGTGTTCAACAAATTCAGTAGACTTTAAATTTCCTAATGCTGATCAAGTTGCACGATATCTTGCATATCTACACTGTGAAGTTGGTTTAGCTTACAAAACTATTTTGGTCCATAAATCAGTAATTTCAACATTCACACATTTAAATACTAAAGTAGATCTTTCTTCTAACTTCTTTGTAAAACACATGTTAAAAGCAATTTCTGTTGCTCGCGCCAAACCGTCAAAACCACCTGTGTGGAATCCGATACAACTATTAAACTATTTGTCTTCTTACAGTTTCAACCAAAACAACCTTTATCAAGTCTCAAGACATACTGCTACCTTGTTGTTACTGGCATCAGGTCGTAGAGTACATGATCTTACTTTGTTGCGCATTGACAGCGATAAATTAATTGATGAGCAATCTAGTATCTTGCTTTGGCCAGCTTTTGGTTCTAAAACAGACACTTACAATCACCGACAATCTGGTTGGAGGATTAAGGTTCATCCGGACAAAAATCTGAATATTGTTTTCTGGATAAGGCAGCTACTTAAATTATCTTGTGACCGTAGGGAACAGTTAAATGTTTTGTGATACCTCTTACAGTGATAAACATCACTGTAAGAGGCAACACTAAACCCGCTACTAGAACTGTAATTGGGGGTTGGGTGAAATCTATTCTGAAGGAAGCTGGCATCGAAGCCAGTCCTGGTTCGGTGCGTTCTGCTGTAGCCTCCTTAAATTGGTTGGAAAACTTTCCATTAGACAAAATTCTCGAAACTGGCAATTGGAAAAGTGTTCATACTTTTAGGACATATTATCAAAAAGAAATTCTAAACTCAAGTGCTGTACAGTCAGTTTCTTTATCTAATTATTTTGATGCAGTATGATTTCATTATACTTTTACTGATGATTGATGTATTAGCTTACAATGTTAGTATCAGTCTTGGCTGAAGAATTACTTGTATGATTTCAATAATAAAGTATATAGAAATTGCTACCTAATCTCTAAAATTCATCATGAATATTTAAACCTACACAATATAGCGTCAATAACTTAAAGTTATTTGCACCAGGAGATAACAAACACATCACTCAAGATGGATTCCGGATATTGATACTAAACAAATAATAGAGAGTTTTACCAACAAATAAAACTTACCTATTATTTTTTATTCAATATCCGGAATCCAGGTAATTCCTACCTGGTGAATCATGAGTGCCATAATGACGAAACCTTAACAGCGCTCGCGCGCCGCGTGAGTAGTACCAAACCGACACTATAGGCGGCGCCACCGTCGAAAAGGAACCGGAAACGCTGACTTAAAGGCAAGAAAGACAGGTGCTTGACTCAAGATGGATTCCGGATATTGAATAAAAAATAATAGGTAAGTTTTATTTGTTGGTAAAACTCTCTATTTTTATTCATAAATTAAGTCATAATTAAACATGGCATAGTGCTACTTGTCCTAATATTAGTTACAGATAGTTTAAATCAGTTGTGCGCGCGGCCCTATGTGTGCGTGGGCTTGTAAATATACAACTTTCATTCGTGTGGCAGTGACGGACGCGGCAGTCGTCGTCCGAGCAAGACGTGTCCGTGTTTGTGTGTCGTGTGGTTTACCCACACATAAGGCCGCGCGCACAACTGAGTTGAACTATCTGTACGCATAATACTATTTTGCCATAAATTTTTAACCATATTTTTTAAAGTCATAACCACCATAACCTCGTAAGACCGAAGGTATATTTGTGCCGAGTTCTACTTAACACCTAATGTACTATAAGAAGAACAAATAATTTGTAGTCGGTAACGCCGAGCGCTTCAAGGGAGGATTTCTAGATGTTATTGATTTCCTACTGTACTCAAATTTACAGGGGCAATAGGTAGTAACATACAGAACACATTTTTGGTAAAAAAAGAACAAAATATTTGTTCTTTTAAAAGAACATTAGGCATTTGTTACTATTAAATTAAAAAAATATCTTAATTGTTTTTTTCATAAGAAAGTAAAGGATTTGCAAACAATTCATAGTAAATAAGTTCTACATAAATATATGGTTCTGTAAGTAGTAAATGTATTTCAACTGATATTTCTTTTAAAATTATATTTAATGGTTTATTATTTGTTCTTTTAAAAGTACTATCGGTCTTAACGATATCTTTATTTGTGTAACTAGTTATCGATATTGAGGAATACTTATAATTGATACTTTTAATTGGGTATAATAGAACAATAACACACACTTTTTTTCATAGCAATCATGTTTATTAATTAAAATAAAAGTGTTCTCGACAGAGTGACATTACACTTATATCAAATCTAACTGGCAGAAAATAAGTCAATGTAAGCACTTCTATTAAGCCGATAGTTCTTTGCAAGGAACAAATAAATTAGAAATTTTGTTCTCGTAATTACATATTGAATTATGGAAATGTAATCTGTGTGTTTAGTTACATCAAATACGATATTAATTTAATCATAATATTTTCTATTCTATTAATATTTCGACAAATTCTTACCTAATTATGGCATATTATCATGACAAAGAAAAAATGCCTAACTCATTACAGCAAACTGAATTATTACAAAATAATTAGGCGAAAAAAATGGAAAACTGAATATTATACTGTTCTCATAAAAGCTCCTCCTTTCAAACACTAGTAAGTCTTGCTATAATCTTGTTTGTGCTTGATTGCATACATTTATATTTAGTATGGTGTCGGATGAAAAATCCCTTAAAATATTTAGGGCTGGCAGTCCTGCGACGTTCATTGGCTAAACGCAGCGTTCCAATGCTAGAAACAAAATTATTTAAAAATTATAAAACTTCATTGGATGGAACTTCAGCATTGGGCATTGGCTGAAAACAAAATTATTAAAAAGTTATAAAAGAATATGCCAAGAATTTTTTTTTTAATTTAAATCCTTGAATGGTTCCATTTGGGGTTCCATGATTTATATTTTCTTGGGTTCCATGTTTTGTTTTGTTGTTTAGTTATAAAATACCTAATAGTAATAAGGAATATTTTTTGTGACCATTGATTTTACTTGCATCAAGAAGGATGTCGATGTCGAATTCTAGAATGAGTCTAAGCCAGGACAGAAAACAAAGATACCGAGCTCTGCTTGACGATTTATCTACAGTTGGTAAGTTCAGTAAAGATCTTTACATAGTTACTTTCATGCAGTTGATAATAGCTTCCACCTTACACAGTTTCATTCATTCAGGTAAGAGGAAATGACGCGAGCGCCTATCATAGATTTTCAATAGAATTGCTTCGATGTCTTCAATCATATTGGTTATTTATGATTTTTTTTGCTTCATAGAATAAGTAAGAGACTGTTTTAGCAACCAGCATACTCTTTTAAGTTGCACAAGTATGAAAATCACAGGCTTTTAAAATTTTTCTAAGTTAATGCACATTTATTCATCTATTCAGACCGTAAAATGTTTCTACTGCAAAATTATTATCTTAGTTTTGCTACATAAATGCTTATTATAACTATTAAATAAACCTCTGTGGTTCACACAGAAAACCAGCGCCATGGCTTGCCGTGGCAATAATGCTGTGTGGGGACCAATTTGGTCATATTATTACATTCATTTTTTTTTGTTTTCGCTAAGTTTTAGTTAATTTTAATATGACAGTTAGTTTTAATTATCATTTTATTGTAACATAATATGTGCCTAATAAATATTTTTTCTTTCTTTCATCTACTATTATAGAGGATGACAATGACAACAATGTAAAGAGAATTGAGAAGACGGCGAGTGCAGTGCAGGAGGTCAAGAGCCTCCTGGCCGAGGCTGATGTGGAGGAACGCGCCAGACACCCTGGTAAGATTGATCAATACCTTTATTGCACACTACATAAAATACAATATAAAATAAATAAATATACAACAACATCACATACATTGATCTGACTCCAGGGTTAGTAGCGTAAGAACTTGTGTTACAGATATCAGAATACAGTAATACAGGAATACAGTGGGATTATGAATAAACTTAAATAAATAACCAAACCAGTACAAACAGACATATTCATGCACATAAATTACAATAAATAAAAGACAGAAAGATGTACATTTAGGCGGTCTTATTTTTAACACATTGAACGCCATGGTGGTCACCGGTGACCCCCAAACAATATTATTTCTATTGTGTCTAGTCTCTCGGCAGTCAAAGGCTTAAGAGCCGTCTTTTCTGAGTTTTTGTTAAAAATATGGGAAATTAACTATAATATTTCATCATAATTTTGAGTGAGATATAAATGAAATGTTTCACTTAAATTTGCCAAGTCATGTTAATTTAGCTAGTTGCTTTGTAATAGATAATACTTCTGCATGCATGGGCATAATAATGGCAATAATGTGTAAATATAAATATTGTAATAAAATATCATACAAGGTGGCAACCACAATACGACACTAAAATTTCTGTCTGTTACGCTCTCACGTCATAACTACTAAACAGATTTGGATGAAATTTAATACACACACAGAATGTTGACAACCATGTATGTGTAGCAAATTCCATCCAAATCTGTTCTGTAATTAAGGCTGAAAGTCAACTGTCGTATTTTCGTCGCCACCTTGTATAATACTGTTTAAAGTTAAGCTTTTAAAATGGTGTGTGTCACATACAGAAATACATCTGTTTTTTGTCTTAGCACTAGTATGTCACTAAAATAAACAGAAATGCTTTTATAATACTTATCTCCAATCTTCTTTCGCAAGTGATATTTGTTCACAAGTTTGAATATAGTAGATTTTACAACGAGAGCATAAAGCAAGTCATTTTTATCCGAGATCGTTATATGCCCGAGCCCGCAGGGCGAGGGCAGATGATGAAGTCGAGGATAAAAATTATTTGTGCACGAGTTGTAAACTCTGCTTTTCACTTCGATTGCGAGAAAATAAAACAGTAACATAACGTATTAACATTTCTTTAATTAAAATTCAAAGTAATATTTTATATTTTCACAATTTAACAATAATTTGAGAAAATTCAATACAAAAAGTTCACGGCTTCTTTCCCGCTACTTTACTTTTTTTAATTTTCCTGCATAATTTTCGGGCAAAGAAAAAAATATACAGCCTATTCTTAAATTATTTTGGAATAATGTTTTTTTTTTGTGGTAAACACGTTTTGATATTTAGTTTCTTTTTCGTATTATCTTATTATAAATCAAAAATGCAAATAGGGAAGGAAATATTATAAATTAGCAAGTTTTATCCATGTACAATTAATTGTTTTTGGCTGTATGGGCTAAATGGTCACTGCCTTAGTGTAGACACATTTAAAAAGCTACTTTTATGCACAAGAGCATAAAATTCAACTTTATGTCGCCTAGATCCTGCATAAAGTAGTACTTTTTCGAGCATGAGAAGTGAAAAAGAAATTTCATTCATTAATGTTGAACTTTTTAGCTAAGTGTTCAACATTATGGCGTTTTCAGGCGAGGGCTACCTAGACTCGCGGGTGCTGCGCGCCACTAGCGACCTGGCGGTGCGCTGCTCCGAGGCCGTCAGCGGCAACGCGAACACTTACGACAAGCACGAGCTGGCTGCGCACATTGTATGTTATTTGAACTTATTTACTTACTTACTAAGGTGACTCAACGACCCAAAGTGAGTCTTGGCCTCCGACACCAGATCACGCCATGCATCTCGGTCTTGCGACAGTTCTTGCCAATCGCTATGGCCGAGGTTGAGCAGATGTTTAGCTACAGCATCTTTCCAGCGGTACCTAGGACGTCCAACCGGGCGTTTCCCATTTGGTTGTCCCAGGTACGCTCTCTTCACGGCACGATCCTCTCCCATTCTCTCTATTATTATCTATTCTCTTTATTTGAACTAATTCAATAATAATCTGAAACCCGTCCATCCAGATTGGTCATAAAGCCCATCCTTCAGAGTGGTCATAAAGCCCATCCATCCAAAATGGTCATAAAGCCTATACTTCGAGAGTGTTCTTAAAGTCAATCCATCCAGAGTGGTCATAAAGCCCATCCATCCTCAGTGGTCATAAAGCCTATCCATTGAGAGTGGACATGATTTACAAACGTTTGCAGCGAGCGTACCCCGACTCGTGGGAGTTTATGTTCCCCCTGGAAGTGCCGGCGCTCGCGTTCCTCTTCGGCACGTTCGCGCCCACGCCGCCCGAGCAGCGCCCGCGGGCGCCGCGGCGACGCGTCGAGAGACAGCGGGCGGCCGCGTTGAAGGCGCCCGAGAGTGTTGACAAGTGAGTGCCCACCTTTATACTTTTATAGCTTTCCCACCAGCGTGGCTTGTGTACCAGGTTTTTACATTTCTGTTTTCGAAAGAGGATTTCATTTAAGTAAATAGATACTTGTGTGTGTGTCTGTCTGTGTGCGTGCGTCTGTGTGTGTGTGTGTGTGTGTGTGTCTGTGTGTGTAAAATCAAGAACAAAGGTATAAGACCAGTCCAGTACTATTAAAATATAATCAATTAATCTAATCAAATTAAATACAATTAAACAGTACTGTACCGTTTTTCAAAGCCTATATATTGAGAGCGGCGTATCCGATTCCGGTCAATTCTAGTACTTTTCTTGACTTGTCTGGTTACATGATCCGCTAACTAATACGCCACGATGCGACACTAGCGACACCACAGGCAGCTTACGAGTATAGGAATGCTTTCTTTCTAGTTTGGTCATTGGCGTTTAAGTTTCCGACCGAGACGGTCGCACTAGTGAGCTCCGCTCCCTCTAGGCTGTCTCGCTAGTACTTTCATAATTATATAATTAATTGTGAATGTTGTGGAAATATTCGCAATTTAAATTTAATTTCGAAGGTGTTTCAGACATTACAATTAGAAGGAACTATGTTGTTGTTTAACGGTGTTACCGTTCGGAGATAGATTTTTTGCAATCTACCTCAAATATTTTTATTTTCTTTTGATCAACGGTAAGTTCCAATGTGCAACCGTTAGGCTTATAAACGTTTTTCAGAAGTAATGGGTCTGGTTACGTAAGGAAGAATCATCGCGGGACTCTGGATAGTTAAGGAGGACACAGTTTGGACAAATCATCGGTGAAAGCAATGAACGAGCAAAGTAAGTTTGTTCTTTATTATCGTGTCAAGGACGTGTTAAATCACGTAAGTACCTGCAGATGTACATATTCATAGAAACCTGCTGCTATACATAAGTAAAAACTATCCTCTATGTCGGGACTTGAAATAATACACATTATTCAGCAGCGTCGGTTTCTCGTCCGGAACATTCTCCCGCCGTGCGTCGCGACGTAGCCTCGGCATCCCGATGTGCAGGTAGGACGACCGCTGCTGATGGTGCTGGCACAAGGGTCACCAGCTTTTTCGTAGGTCTTCTCAGGGTGCCGTTTTTCGTCCGCACGTCCGCCGCTCTCATCACGCCGTCGGGGCCAGGGTAAGTCGCAATAACGCGCCCTAGCGGCCAGGTGTTGCGAGGCAGGGTGTTGTCGACGATGATGACAATGTCACCCAAGCTGAGCGGCGGGCCTCTTCCGTGCGGCTCCCGCCGGTGATGGAGCTCCGGGAGGTACTCTCTTATCCAGCGCGCCCAGAATAAGTCGGCTAGGCGCTGGGAGGCTCGCCAGGTGTGTCTTCCCTGAAGGTCTTGCGGAGTAGTTTCGCCCATGGGTGGTTCATGAGCTGGCCCCAGCAGGATGAAGTGGTTGGGGTTCAGCGCTTCGGGTTCTTCAGGGTCGAGACTGACGTAAGTGAGGGGACGGCTGTTCACCGTCATCTCTACTTCGGCGAGCAGGGTGGCGAGGACCTCTTCTGATGTCGGCCTGTCCAGGACGGCTGCGAGGACTGTCTTGACTGTCCTCACGAGGCGTTCCCAGGCCCCTCCCATGAACGGCGCGCCCGGGGGAATGAACCGCCAAGTGATCCTTCTCCTCGCTGCTTCCTCTTCGGTAGCCGCATCAGTCTATAGTATCTGTTGTCAATGGTGTTTCTAGTCTATGGTGTCTGTAGTCTATGGCGTGTCTAGTCTATGGTGTTTCTAGTCTAAGGTGTTTCTAGTTGATGCTGTTTCTAATCTATGGTGTTTCTAGTCGATGCTGTTTCAAGTCTATGGTGTTTCTAGTCTATGGTGGTTCTAGTTTATACTGTTTCTAGTCTATGGCGTTTATAGTCTACGGTGTTTCTAGTCTACGGTGTTTCTAGTCTATTATGTTTCTAGTCGATGCTTTTTATAGTATATGGTGTGTCAAATCTATTGTGTTTCTATACTATTATGTCTGTAATCTATGGTGTTTCTAGTCTATGGTATTTTTTAGTCTGTGGTGTTTCTTTTCTATGGTGTTTCTAGTCTATGGTGTCAGTAGTCTATGGTGTTTTTAAGTCTATAGTGTTTCTAGTTTATGGTGATATTTAGTCCATGATGTTTCTTGTCTATGGTGTTTCTAGTCTATAGTGTTTTTTAGTCTATGGTGTTTGTAGTCTATGGTGTTTGTAGTCTATGGTGTTTATAGTCTATGGTGTTTATAGTCTATGGTGTTTTTAGTCTATGGTAATTCTTGTCTATGGTGTTTCTAGTCTATGGTGTTTCAAGTCTATGGTGTTTTTTAGTCTATAATGTTTCTTGTCTATGGTGTTTCTAGTCTATGGTATTTCTTGTTAATGGTGTTTCTAGTCTATGGTGTTTACTCTATAGTGTTTTTAGTCTATGGTAATTTTTAGTCCATGATGTTTCTTGTCTATGGTGTTTCTAGTCTATTGTGTTTTTTAGTCTATAGTGCTTCTTGTCTATGGTGTTTGTAGTCTATGGTGTTTATAGTCTATAGTGTTTCCAGTCTATGCTGTTTTTTTAGTCCATGGTGTTTCTTGTCTATAGTGTTTCTAGTCTATGGTGTTTCTACTCTATGGTGTTTCTAGTCTATAGTGTTTCCAGTCTATGGTGTTTTTTAGTCCATGGTGTTTCTTGTCTATGGTGTTCCTAGTCTATGGTGTTTCTAGTCTATGGTGTTTCTAGTATTTGGTGTTTTTAGTCTATAGTGTTTTTTAGTCCATGGTGTTTCTTGTCTGTGGTGTTTTTGTCTATGGTGTTTCTGGTCTATGGTGTTTGTAGTCTATGGTGTTTCTAGTATATAGTGTTTCTAGTATATAGTGTTTTTAGTCTATGGTGTTTCTTGTCTATGGTGTTTCTAGTCTATGGTGTTTCGACTCTATGGTGTTTTTAGTTTATGGTGTTTCAAGTATATAGTATTTTTAGTCTATGGTGATTTTTAGTCCATGTTTCTTGTCTATGGTGTTTCTAGTCTATAGTGTTTTTTAGTCTATGGTGTTTCTAGTCTATAGTGTTTTTTAGTCTATGGTGTTTCTTGTCTATGGTGATTGTAGTCTATGGTGTTTCTAGTATATAGTGTTTCTAGTATATAGTGTTTTTAGTCTATGGTGTTTCTTGTCTATGGTGTTTCTAGTCTATGGTGTTTCGACTCTATGGTGTTTTTAGTTTATGGTGTTTCAAGTATATAGTATTTTTAGTCTATGGTGATTTTTAGTCCATGTTTCTTGTCTATGGTGTTTCTAGTCTATAGTGTTTTTTAGTCTATGGTGTTTCTAGTCTATAGTGTTTTTTAGTCTATGGTGTTTCTTGTCTATGGTGATTGTAGTCTATGCTGTTTCTAGTCTATGGTGTTTATAGTCTATGGTGTTTTTAGTCTATGGTGTTTCTAGTCTATGGTATTTTTTAGTCTATGGTGTTTCTTTTATGGTTTTCTGGTCTATGGTGTTTCCATTCTGTAGTGTTTCTAGTCTATGGTGTTTCTAGTCTATGGTTTTTCTAGTCAATGGTGTTTCTCTTCTATAGTATTTCTATTCTATGTTCCTTCTTCCGGGCTTTTCCACGAAGGCTCTTCCGCAGGCGGGCTAGGTTCTCGAGATCGGTGATCCCGCTCTGCGACTCTTGATACGCGGCTCTGTAGGCCAGCCATTCTTGATGGTTTCCCGTGAAGATCGGCAGCTCATGAAATATCCTCGATGCGCTGTGCTGCCCTGATCTCGCTGCCTGTGTTATAGCGACGGCCAGCTCGCTGATGTCAATCCTATTGGCCGTTGCTGCTTCTTCAAGCGACTTTTCTCCCGGCGTCCTTATCTTCCACGACGGTGTCGATATCGTCCGCTTCTGAGTCCGATTCGGCTTCAATGGCCGCAATACGGGCGGCGGCCAGCTCGACCTTGAGGCGTAGTAACTCTTCGCGGGCCTTTATGAGTCGGGCGGCGCGTCGCGATGCCGACGTGGATGCCTTGGATGCGGGGCGCTTCGCAGTCTTCTTCCTTTCCAGCAGTTGTGCGACTACCGGAGGCGGCGCGATGTTAGCGCGCCGCTCGGGCTGCCAGGCGGACGTGGCAGTGCGCGTCTCTTCAGTTGACGCGGTCTGAGCCGACGACGATGCGGCAGGGGTAGATGTTTTCCCCCCCTGTGGGATCTCCACCTTGTCGTGGTCGGGGGCTCAGTAACCGTGGCTTTGCCACCCACGGTGAAGCTAAGCGGGATCCCGGGAGGGATTTACGCTCCACGTGGGCTTGGGCAGGCCTGCGTAGGATGCGTCCAAGGGTGCGGGTGTGGTGGGCAGTTTTGGCTGTCCCTCGCAGTCGGGTGCGGTCGCGGGAGGAGAGACGTCTCGGTGTGCGGTTGCCTATCTCCCGCGACCGAACGGGGGCGCACCGTTGGATGGCGCTGCGGTGGGGCCGCAGAGGAAGAGGAGATGCGGTGTGTCGTTCCGTCCTCCCTATCCTCTGCGGCCGGGTGGTGGCGGAGCCCAACACCTTGCTCCGCCGCCAAGGAGTTTGTGGCCCTCGGGCTATCCGCTGGGGTGCCGTGGTGAATGCTCACGCGACCCCATGGCACCCCCCACAATGGCGGAGTGGTGGAATGCGCTGTGGTTTTAGTGGGTATTACGGCCTTGCACACCAGCCGTTGAGTCACACATACCCCCCTGCAGATGTGTGGGGGGCATGCGTAAAAGCATTTTCACAGCGAGGAAAAAAAAGGGGTAGATGTTTTCGATTTTCCCGACGTTGACCTTGTGACAGGCATGATGGCTTGAAATCTTCAGATGACTTCGTCTGGACGACAATCCGGCTCTTGAAGGACCAGAAAATGTGCGGGACCGTCGGACCAGGTAACACGGAGCAGTGGAAGGGTCCGCCGCACCAATGTTGCTGGGATTGCGCCCAGAATTATGCCTTCCGGGTACCGCCAGGTGTGTGCGTTTGAAGCGGGAAGGTAGCAGCGGGGCGTGCCAAAATAAAAGGCCAGAATTTCTTTCTTCAAATGCCGCTGGTGTGTATTCACTATGTGTTCCTTCCTTTCTGGATCTTGGAGCTTTTTCTTGATTTAGCTGGAGCTGCTGGATCGGACTGGACTGATTCTAGACGCTTGAGTCTTCGCACCTGACCCCGTAGGGGTCGGGGGCGAACCGTTCGGGGCAACGGCCCCTTTCGGTGGTTTCGTGTCGCTGTCCGTGAAGACGGACAGGTCCTTGGGTTGGGTGCAGGAGTAATCTCACTGCTGTGGTGGTGGTGACACTGGCGAGCTTTGCAGCTGCGAGCCAGCGTCATGGGTAGTGGTGATGTTGGGTTGGTGGGTGTCAGGTCCGGTGGTGGAGGATTCGTCGCTGCTGGAGACGAGGTCGCGTGGGAACGCTCGGTATCGAGCTGAGCCGTGGTCTGGGGGACGCGAGTGATACGGGGCGATGCTCCTCAAGTGCGGGTGCCGGGATCCGTCCGCTTTTCGGAGCATTCGCTTCGCGAGGTGTCGGACGAAGTCCTCCACGGTCTCAGTCTTGAGGTCCCTGCGCAGAACGTCATTTCTGACGTAGCGGGGGGCAGCAACGATAGTCCTCAGTGTCAGCGACTGCTGGGCTTCTATACGCCTTCGTAGGCTCCGGCTGGTGAGCGCAAACCACGCTGGTGCAGCGTAGGTCAGGCGGGTTCTTATGTAGGCCTTATAGACGCCCAGCTTCGCTCTCGTGGGGAGGTTGGACGACAAAATGGGTCTCAGCTTGGCTCTCGCTACCCTCGTGGTGTTTACGAGAGCCTTGACGTGCGGTGTCATCTTCAGCTTCCGGTCAATGGTCACTCCCAGGTATTTCACCGTGGTGGACCATGAGACAGGCTCATCTCGGAGCTTGAGTGGTGGCGGCATGTTCCTCGCGCTGCTCACGAGAATGGCTTGGGTCTTCCTCGGGTTTGCTGAGAGCTTCCAGTCGTCCAACCACTGCGGGAGTAGGTCCAGGGTGCGCTGGATCTTCCTCGCAGCGTGGTGAGGGTTCATCGAGGATGCCACATAGGCCGCGTCGTCTGCGTACAGCGCGAGCGTGGCTCCTTCCCCTACAGGGATGTCGTCCGTGTACTTGGAGTAGCACACGGGCGAGAGGCAGCTTCCCTGTGGGACTCCTGCTAGGATCGGCCGTTCAGTAGAGGTGGCGTCTTCCACTGCCACATGGAAGCGCCGGTTCTGGAGGAACGACCGAACCAGCCTCACGATTCGTCGGGGCGCAGAGGAATTTGCAATTTTGAACAGCAGTCCTTCATGCCAGACGCGGTCGAAAGCCTTCTCCATATCTAGGAACACACCTACTGAGTGCTCCTTTCGGTTCTGGGCTGCCGCTAGTTGGTGAAGGACGCGGGCAAGCTGTTGGGTAGTGGAGTGTTCGGCTCTAAAGCCGTATTGCTCTTCTCTGGGCTCTATATGTGGTAGGAGATGAGGAAGCAGCAACTTCTCTAGCACCTTTGAAATTGTGGGCAGCAGCGTGATGGGCCGGTAACTGTCGGCTCGCAGCACATCTTTCCCCGGCTTGGGGATCATGATGACCCGACCCAGTTTCCAGCTCAGCGGGAAGTGTCCAAACCTCAGGATTCCGTTGAAAACCCTGGTCAACGTCGTGACGGAGCGCGGGGGAAGGTGACGTAGGGCTTCGTAAAGTCCGCGCTGGCGTCGTCGACCTCACGCAGCCAGGTGTTCTCCGTCTCTGTTGCCAGGAGAGCGGACACCTTCTCGGCTATGCGGTTGAGGCGAGACTTCAGGGTTGGACAGCGGGATCTCATCCATGCTCTTCTGAGCCTCCTTTATTCCTCTATCATCTTCTTGATAGGGAATGGAATGTTCGCGGTGTTCGCTCTGCCTCTAGCTGCTTCCTCTGCTGCAGCGAGTGCGTTCGCCGCGCAGGTGGTGAACTGCTCTGCGAGGATGTCAACTTCCTCCGCTCTGGTCACGGGGAAGGATGGTGAGTGTTCTGCCATATGCGCGGCGAAAGTACTCCAGTTGTATCTCCTACGGACGGGTGGGGTGGCCTTGATCGGGTCAAGGGCATTCGTGATGAGCAGCGGCTGACGATCTGAGATCAGATGGTAATCCAGGACCTCTACCGTCATGGTGTTGGTCAGTCTCTGGGTCACAACCAGGTCTATGACATCTGGTAGAAAACCGTCTTGGTATGGGTCGTGCGTAGGCGTCTCTGGGCCTATTATTTGGTAGCCACTTCTTTCTGCGTCATTGAACAGCCGGTTCCCGTCGAGACAGTTCCTAGTCGAATTCCATGACGAGTGCTTGCAATTAAAGTCGCCCGCAATGATGACAGGTGTTGTGCCGAGGATATTATGAATATCCTCGGTGTCAAGGCGTGCGTTGGGCGGCTTATAAAAAGAAAACACTCGGCATGGTTCCGACTCAAGAAATATCTCGATTCCAAATGCTGTGGATGACTGAAGGGCGTTCTGTGGGAGGATCTGATGCACTATATTTCTACGCACTAGGACAGCTAGTCCTCTGTAGGCATGTCCTAGTGGGGATGTCTCATCAGCTCTGTATGTGGCGTAGCCCGCAAAGCCACATTTCTTCCTGCTGCTCAGGCGGGTTTCTTGTAGGAGAGCGATGTCTATCTCCTGTTCTTTAAGTACCGCCTTAAGGAGTTCTTGCTTAGTGCTGGAGTCCTGTTCGAGCGCGCGACCAAGTCGCACGCGCACCCACCCGTCAGCGCGCCGAACAGAATTTCAGTTTTTGTCAAGGTACCCTCACTAATTTTTATTTTTTTGTCTGGCATCTCCCAGAGATGCCAGCGCAACCCCCGGGCGGGGTCCGCCGCAAAAAGCCGCGGATCTTCAACCGCCGCCGTGAATTTCCAATCCCGGCCAGCAGTTTTCTCAAAGTCTTGGAAACGAGCCGCGGGGCAACAAACCCGGGTCCCACCATGCGTGACCCGACGTCAACAGCCGCCCCGCCTCCGACCACCAGTGCAGCCGCAACCCTCCAACCTCCACTGACCGCAGCGCGCATCACTCCGCCGCGCACTTACGCGGCCACTGCCGCTACCAGTGGGCCCCCCGTGCGCACTGCAACCGCGCCGCGTACCACGCTGAGCGCGATCGCACCGCGCCCCGGCGCGCCTTTGCGTTCCGCGCAGCCCGTGCGAGCTGCGCCGTCCGCAACCGCAGCCGCCTCTGCTACCGCCACAGCCGCCGCCAGAAACGCCAAGGCAGCCGCCAGACCATCCCTGCCCACGTCTACGTCTACGGCTCGAGCCCCATCGAGAGAGCTCGCCGTACCGACCGCGACCGCCGCCCGTGCGGCCGCGCGCGCACCACCTGCCGCGCCGCTGCCGCAGCGCCACCCGCGCGACCCGCGCGTCCGTCCCGCGCCCGCGCCTGCCCCGCCGCGTCCGACCGCGACGTTTGTGCCCCCGGCTGAGCAAGCTTCTTGCAGCGTACGCGTTATTTCGCCGTCGCGCTTCTCTCCGCCGACCAACCTACCGCCCCCGTTTTCGCCCACTGCGGAAAAGCGCGTCCGTGACCCTGCTTCACCGGACATGCGCCCACCACCTTCCATGCCGCGACTCAGCCTTTCGCCTATGGACACCTCAAACGCCATAGGCGACATTGTCATCAGTGCCGCCACCGCTCCAACACCCGCCCCCCGCTCGCCCACCAAACCAGCGCCTAATCAGCAGAAGAGGTACCCTCCTCTGATTGTTGAAAGGCTGCCGGACTGGGCGACCCACTTCAGGGAGCTGAAAAAGCTGCTGAAGCGACCACCCAACGCGAGGCCCTTTGGGAGAGGAATCCGCTTCCTCCCCAAGGATGAGGACGAGTACCGCGTGGTGCAGCGATACCTTACGCAGCTCACCAACCAAGACAGCAGCATCTCCTGGTTCTGCTACTCACTGCCAGCAGAGCAGAGCCTCAAGGTGGCCATACGAGGCCTCCCTGAGAACACGGAACCAGGAGACATCGAGGACGCACTCCGAGAACAGGATTTCGACCCCGAATACGTGCGGAAGATCAGCGCACGTAAAGGCAGACCGGGGTGCCTGTTCTTCGCCCAGCTGCGCCGCACACCGGAACTGACACCTGCCATTTATGAAGTCTCGGAGCTCCTGTGCATGCCAGGAGTCCGTATCGAGGCCTGGAGGGGCAGGAAGGGCCCATCACAGTGCCACCGCTGCCAGACTTTCAGGCACTCGTCACATAACTGCCATCGCCCCCTGGCATGCGTGCGTTGCGGCGAGGAGCACACCGCCAGGGATTGCCCGCGGCCGGTGGAAGAACCGCCGACCTGCGCAAACTGTGGTGCAGCGCATACAGCCAACAACACCCGGTGCCCGGTGTTCCTCAAGGAACTGAAGAACCAGAGGGCCAGTACTGTTGCGCGCACCACCAGTTCGAAACCAGCGCAGAACACCGTGGCCGAAACGGAGAACGCACCATCCTCTCTGATGGCCGCGGCAAATCCCCCTGCAACCACAGGCAGGAGCACCCGACGACGTCGACGACGGCGTGGGGAAAAGAAGGAGGAGGACCAGCCATCCGTTGCTGCGCCGGCACCAGCCTTAGCCACCGCCCCCGTAGGGGCGAAGGCGAAGCTGGATGGAACAGCAAAACGGACAGAGCAACCAAACAAGGACCAGAGTAACACCATCGCAAACTGCGTGAAAATACTTCACGCAGTATTAGAGGCCATAGAGGCCGGGAACAACCCCGTGCCCATCATCCTAAGAGGGTTGGCTGATCTCTACAGCGATGTGTAGTCCCCTCCTTAGAGTGATGTCCTGGAATGCCGACGGGCACTGATTTTAGACGGCCAAATGCCGTTCTTATGTGCGGATCGAACGCACCCAATTAGTGACTAATGCAGTTTAGTGTTCTAGTTGCGCCAGAAAGGTAGGTTAAGAGTGGGACGGAGATAGAGGCAGGCAAGGGCAACGACAAGGAGGCCGCGCTCTGTCTCCTTCCCTCCTATGTCCCGTAATGGGGTGTGTACCTATCAATTGGTTTTATTGTCTAATAAGAATCTTATGACTAAATACAAAATTTAAACTTATTTTATAAGACTATAGAATTCTATCTATAAAATTAGGCACAATCAAACAAAATATAAACAAAAAGGGAACAAAAAAGGAGAAGGCAATATACAAATCATAAGTTAGCACTATACAGATACAATTCACATAACTAACTAATCCTTATGTACAAAATAACAAAAGTTGCCCGAATATTGCTGCTATACATAAGCAAAAACTATCCTCTATGTCGGGACTTGAAATAATACACATTATTCAGCAGCGTCGCTTTCTCGTCCGGAACAGTAATCATAAGAAGAGATGCATGATTACGCGTGTATTGGCTAAAGCTAGCATTGTAGCGGAAAAATTAAATAACCTGCGCCTTATCAAACCTGTCAAATGTGAAGTCACTATAGTATAGGCATACTATGAACACATTGACTTCAAAGAATAACGAATCTTATATTTTACATCCTTGAGACAGCGAATAGACGTTCTTCTTGGTAATTTCAAACCATAACTACATATCGAGGGGTGAAAGGCTATTTGGTTTAAGCGACATTTTGGAAACTTTACAGGAGAGCGATTTAAAGTTTTAAATTTCAGAAAAAAAATCATTTCTATTTTGATTTTCAATTAATTTTAATATAAAATATGCCATTGTGTTCAGATTTACATTCTTTACAAGATATATTTTTTTCAGTTTGATTAAATGTATAACTGCAGAAATAAATGTCGGTTCATACAAAAAATCCCAATCATGTATTTTTTTTGGGTAAGGATAAATGATTCAAGTGACAACCCCCTTCCTTTTTTGAGTAAAGCTAAATAGCTGAAGTAACAGTGTTGGGAACTTTAGCGCAAGGCTAAAAGACTCAAGTGAGGTGGTTAAGATTTTCAGAACAAAGCTACTTGATTGAACTACCTATGACGACTACATTAGATCAAGGTTAAAACGTTCAAGGACCAACTGACACATAATTCGAAAATGGGCTAAGTAGCTTAAATGCTAACCGGTCTGATCAATCTCGTTGTTTCAAATCCAAGATATTTTAATTTTTTTATAAAGGTGGATGTTAAAACATCAGTAAATATTGTCATCGTATAAATATATATTTTTTAATATTATAGGAGTTTTTTAAGAATTATTGAAACAAAAGAAGGTAAGCATAAAGCATTGTTTATTGAAAAAGTAATACAACAGTATCTTAGTTCGTATAATAACCAGTCTCATAATCACAAAGTTTTCTATATTAAAGTAACTAATTTTATTTAAAAATTAACAACTTGACCTAACTATTTAGTCAGTTTCATTTAAAGATCTCTGTCTCATTTAACAAACTAAAATTTTGTAATTTTTTAATAACAATTATATTTAAAAAGTAACAAACTTTCATCATCATCATCATCAAATTTAAGAGCTATTCTCTTGTCGATGGAGTTTTTTCCATGTTGGTCTATTCAATGCCATTTCTTTGACTTCCTGATATGACACGACACCTAATTTTCTTTTATCTGATCCATGTATGATCTTCTAGGTCTTCCTCTCTTCCTTTTCCCTTCTATTTTTCCTTCAATTATCGTTCTTATAAGGTCGTCGTGTCTTATCAGGTGTCCTAACATCTTTCCTCTCCTATTTTCAATGGTCTTTAGGATTTCCCTCTTTTCTCCCACGATGTTCAAAACTTCTTCATTAGTCTTTTTTTCCGTCCAACTAATCCTTTCCATTCTCCGCCAACACCACATTTCAAACGCCTCTATTCTTTCTCTGTCACGTTGGGACATTATCCACGCTTCGCTGCCGTACAACGCAATGCTCCATATGTACACCTTTATCCGCCGTTTACGGACCTGCCTGGATATTCGGGCTTTAAAGAGGCTCTTCTTGGCATTAAAAGCTTTTTTCGCCAATGCTAGACGTGTCTTTATGTCTAGTGTACATCTGGAGTCATCTGTCACTATGCTGCCCAAATACTTAAAGTGCCTAACTTGCTCTATGATGTTGTCATTCAGCTTAATTGGTTCATGCTTTGGTCTGGTCTTCGTAGTTATTAAAGTTTTAGTTTTACTGTAGTTTATTTTTAAGTCGAACTCTTCAAATATCATGTCCATCTCTTTAACTAGGCACTCCAGCTCCCCAGCGGACTCTGCTAGTGCTGCAATATCGTCAGCGAAACGAATAAACTGCACCCTCCTACCATTTATGATAATCCCCCCTTCTCCAGATTCTACTAGTTTTCTAATGGCGCATTCGATGAAAACATTAAATATAAGCGGTGAAAGCGGGCATCCCTGTCGTACTCCTTGTCTGATTTTAGCCTTTTCTTTTTCTTCCCCCAATTCTATAATAGTTTCTTGGTTCTTATATAATTCAAAAATTATTCTGCGATCTTTATAATTTAAGCCTGCTTCTTTAACATTTTCTTCCAATTTACTCTATCTATATATAAAGGCCTTTTCTAAATCAATAAAAGCTATATGTGTTTCCAGATCCAGATCTAACCGTCTATCCAGCACTGGTCTTAGAGCTAATATTGCTTCCCTGGTTCCTTTGTCTCGTCTGAATCAGTATTGATCCGGTCCTAAATAATCCTCTGCTTTTGGTCTAATTCTATTTTGAATGATTTTAATTAAAATTTTGCTTGCTTGGGTAATCAAACTAAGTGTACGATATTCTTCACATTTTAAAGAGTTAGCTTTTTTGGGCAGAGTGACTATTTTACTTACTTTGAAATCTGAGGGAATCTCACCAGTATTATACATTATATTTAATTAGCTAGTATAGACCATATTTCCCAACTATATCTTCCTCCGGTTTGTCACCTACCACCGCATTAAAATCTCCCATTATAATTAAATTATCTCCTTCCTGTACCGCGTCTAATATTGTATCTAGATGATTATATATTTCTTCTATTTTATCATCGTGATAGCTACTTGTTGGCATATACACTTGCACTATGACTACATCCGTATGTTTAGCTTTAATTTTAACCACAGTTATTCTATCATTGTAGTGAATTGTATTTTCCACACACGTACCCCATTTCTTATTTAAAATTATCGCTGTTCCATTTTCTCCTCTATATTCTCCAGTGTATATTATTATATAATCATCACTCCAATAATCACCACTGCCTTCCCACCTCGTTTCACATAATCCCAGTATGTCTATTTGTAGCCTTTGCATTTCCATCTTTACTTCCTCTATCTTTCCCGTAGCCAACATAGTTCTCACATTCCACGTCCCAATTTTACAAGGATTTCGCATGATAACGACCGAGTTAGCCTTGCTCCTAACCCTGCCGGAACTCCAATTTAGGGAGGAATATTGTGTGGTGGTTTCCCTCTTGCCTTCCACACCGCAGTTCAGAAACCGAGTGTTACTCTCCTTCTGATGTCCAGTCATGAGCCCTACCAGATTAAAAATCTTCGGCCTCCAGACAGTACTAGTGCCACTGCTACCTGACACCAGGGGAATGCCTATTTAATGGCGGCATTTACTCGCCATGTCACCTGACCGTCCTTGGATATTACAGCATTTTATAAGAGAGCTTGCCCCACCAAACTCTCCACTGTATCCTGATAATCCTGCCGCTATATGGTCGGGGACTTCTTATTTTGTATATTCGCAGCCAACCATCATATCTGATAGCCATTCCACTTTCCGCCACCTGTGGACCCCAGTAGTAGCCTATAGCTCAGCCCCACCACTATACAACAACCTTTAACAAACTTTAACATGTCTAAATTATAATAAATACAGGAGAATAACTTAGGAGTATTATTTTATTCTTTCTCGTCTTCTATGTCCGTATCGAACAGTTGATCATTTCCATCAGAAAAGTTGTCTATTTCACGATCGGCGGACGACTGAAGCGCCCCGCGCGCGCGCGTGCATATACTACATGCGTTTGTTTTGGTACAAAGTAAACAAATTCGTACTGTTTCAAACGACTTCTGCATTGAATGCCATAGAAAAATATTATTGTTGAACTTACAAAGCTCTTATATCGCATGTAAGGAAAAATGATTTATGTACAAAATTAACTTTTAATTTTTGTATGATACGACAGCATCTTTTCTAACGATGTAAGGAAAAAAATGCTTAAGAGACAAGCACATATAATACAGGAGGAAGATAATTGATTCAAGTGACGATGTCAGGCAAACCAGCTGCCGCCCAAATGATTCAAGCGACGTACTTACGTATTTCTGGTGGAGGCTAATTGTTTCAAGCGACATAGTGTATAATTTTCGTGCGAGGCTAATTGTTTCAAGCGACGTGGTCTTTGTAGTTCGCGGGAAGCTAAATGATTCAACTTACAACTTGTTGTAAAATAAGAACTGGAAGAAAGCCTTAACAACCATTTCAGTTTAAATGTGAAAAAGGCTAAATAGCTGAAGTTACGTCTATTATTATTTTGGTATAGCTTAAGTGCTCCGTCTTTGAAAAAGTGTCAATTTTTATGTCACTTCAATCAATGGCCCTCTTGAAAACAGCGTCCAAATCTAATTGTTTGAAACGACAAAAAAATGCTCCGATTTGAACGAAACCCGGCTCAAACGATGCAGAAAAATTCGCTGATTCCGAATATAATATATAACTCAATATCGCCCATGGTGTCGCTTAAACCAAATAGCCTTTCACCCCTCGATATAATATTACTGATAAACTTGGTGATAAACACCCAGACGGGTCAATAAACACATAGAAGTCTATTCCGCATGAACAACTTTTTGCCTTGCTACTTGCCACAGCTTTTTATTGGTCCAAACACAGCTTTAATTTGACAGAGAGGTCGTCGGGCCATGCATCTTTATAACCATGCAGGTTCACGATCAATTACAACGATTGTTTAGATGAAATTAAATTCACTTTACATGTTGGTAAAATGGCTTTGCTTTTTAGTAAACCATGTCGATAAAAAATATTAATAATAATGATTGTTTGATGACACCTACCATTTGTGTAGTAGAATGATAATTCTAGATTATTGTTTACGTGCAACGGTGTCTAGTAAAAGGGTTGACTAATTATCTCTAACTACAGTTATTAGTCCAATTCAGTTTCCCGATGGAATAGTTTACAACTAGTAATGGTGAGCCAGAAGCATAACGATGGCACGAGTTTATTTGCAGAGAATCTACAAATGAATCTCAATTAAATTAACAAAATACCGGGCTATGTAGCCGAAAACCATAATTTCATTATTCTGTTTTACTACGCAAGAGAGTAATTACTAATTACACAGAGGGTGCTATCAAGGACCACGCTGCGTGATGCTAAGTACATCCCAATGTGTGTGTGTGCCGAAAAGGGAGAGCTTCCTCATTTCATGGCACACTCGCGCCTTTGTTATTAGCGTGTAATTTTTTTTTAAAACCAAACACTTGGTATTTTTTCCTGCTGAGCTTTGATTTTAAAAACTTCTATGAATCAAAAGCTTCGGCACATACGAGTTTAGTTTCCGCAAGCCACATTGACCGAGTGTCCCACTTGCATTGCTAACATGGTCCGATTTGCGTTGATAGGCTTGGCCTAGTCAAGACAAGATTCTTTATTGATACACTTATTACTATTTTGCTACCAACTCTCATGAGACTAAACCTTTGGCTTGGACCGAGCAAAAATGCCAAACATTGAAAACTAGTCATTTGTTGTGGAAGCTTATTTATTAAAATAGTTTAATGATTTATCGTGATAGGCATTCACCTGGGACTCTTAAGATAATATTTGCTTTAAGGTTTGATCCTTGCCTCACACACTGGTTTTTTGCAGTAGAATACTGCAAAAAACATTGCCAATTTATTAAAAAAAAAACATTGCCAATTTATTTAAAAAAAACATTGCCAATTTATTAAAGTTTAAGAATTAAGTATTGATGCAGTACTGCGCATATTTAGAAGTCATAGAGTCAATATTAGAAGCTGAATTATATCTGTCCATTTTTTCCTATGGAACTAGGATGGACGGCGAACAAGTATGGTCGCTTTGTTGCAAGTTCATCATAAGTTTAGCCCACGTATGCCTACATCCGCTAACCTCAACAAAGATTAGTTACCTGCAGGGTGACAGGGTTGCAATGGTACGCAAGTATGTGCAATATGCCATATTATATGAATCTCCTCCCTCATTGTTTTTGGAACGTTAATCCCTCCAAGCACAACGACGCTGTCGGGTGCTTAGCTTACTATTTGTATAAGTAGCTGATAGAAAAATTATTTTTAACACTGGATGATCTTTTGTTTGGCGAATAACTCCATATGGCTATAATGTTCTTCCGTACAAGGGTACTTTTTAATACACTTACAGCATTTTTCATTTCACTTTGTAAGATGAACATAATCGATAATGATTACGGTACGGTGCCATCTTATTTCAAAGTTTCTGAACTTGTAATGTATTTATATATAAAATACTATGCTTTGCTGTGCACAAGCATGCATAATTTTTACTCATAAGCATGCCGGGCGATTATACATCTTTTTTATCACCAGGTTAAGCGTACGAAGCTAAATCCAAAGGACATGCCGAAGCTGGCAATAGTACGTAACTCGTAAGGGTGTATAAGATGGTCAACATTGACACGATCTTGATCGGCTGATTGCTTTCATAAAATATATTTTGTTGAGTCCCATTGCCATTTGGCTCCATCACTATCTCCATATCCACCCCATTGTCCAGCACCGTTAATAAGGTAAACAAGCCTCTTAGGTGAAGCCTACAGGATTTCTTAGGTGCTTGTTTTTATTTTAAGAATATTATTTTACAATAATATTCATTCTTAAGATGCGAACCTTGAGGTCCCATACATCGATGAACACACATAGCAACTTGGCACCTCGTACTTCTGCGCTTTATTAGGCGTGCAGCACGACAAAAATGTTTCAACCTTTTTGGAGTACCTACGCAAAATGACCATAGCCATAAGCCCCATGCAATATACCATCTAAGAATCGCAAGTTTAGGTCAGGTTGTTTTCTATACCTAAGACGTTGCGTCCGACGTACTTAAAAGTTTTCATGTTATTTTCAAAACTCAACAAAACAATAGAACAGATACAATTTTGTTTCACAAACACAGTTTTACCCTTGTTTCTTACGTGTAGACAGAATTGGTTGCATAAAATATTATTTAAGGTGGTTACTCTTCAAATTCATATCAACGAATTATTTATCAAAACTGCAGTTAGTAGCTATTTGTCCATCATAAGAAGATCGAAAACAATTATTCATTGTCATGTTCCTACAAGTGCTTTATGAGGTTAACTCCTTTTATCATATAAGAGGAACATGTTGTGCCTGCAGTTTTACATACATATCACATTGGCGAGCGAACAGAGCGCCACCAGACGAAAATAAACACGGATCTCAATATATAGGCTTTGAATAACGGTACAGTACTGTTTAATAGCGACGTTTTACCTGAAAATAAAACGTTTATTAAACATGCTTACCTTATTCAAAGCCTACTTTTATTCCTGCCTGGTGACCTTAAACGCAATGACCAAACTAGAAAGCATTCCTATACTCGTCAGCTGCCTGTGGTGTCGCTAGTGTCGCATCGTGGCGTATTAGTTAGCGGATCATGTAACCAGACAAGCCAAGAAAAGTACTAGAATTGACCGGAATCGGATACGCCGCTCTCAATATATAGGCTTTGAATAAGGTAAGCATGTTTAATAAACGTTTTATTTTTAGGTAAAACGTCGCTATTAAAATTCTAAATAAATCATGTCAAAATTAAAAATTACAATCAAATAAATAACATTACATTGACATAGGAACAGACGCCGTAAGCAACTTTGCTTCATATTATTTCGTGAATTAAGGTCTCTCTCTACAAATACATTACAAAAAGTATACAAAGCAAAAACGCATTATCTAGCCTATCGTCTAAAATGCCACTTTAATATAAACAATGCCCATTTCGTTTCCAGATTAGAAAAGACTGAAGTTGGCTCCGAGATGGTCAGCCGGGTTAACAAGTTCATAACGAAGGCGTACCGCAAGGGCGGCGAGAAACCACTGAGCTACTTTCACCTAGTACTCGACCCTCACAGCTTCAGCCGTACTGTGGAGAATATTTACTATCTATCCTTCTTAGCGAGGGACGGAATGCTGGCTTTGGAGAATGGTGAGTGCTTCTTTCGAGCGATGTTCTCAAGCAGCGCTGGTGTAGCGGCGATAACTTTGCTACACATACGTAAGGTCGGGAGATCGAACCCCGTCCTGTTCTTCTGTGTTCGTAAATTTTGAGTAGAAATATAATTATTATGAGAGGCTAGATGACACCAACAATTGTTGACATACGTATTATTATCTATCAAAAAAGTCTGCCTCCATAGATTTTGAATGGGAATTACAAGAACGTGACGTCACGGTCATGTATGCAGAAATTGGAGTCAATTGACAGAATATTTATTGAGTATTGTGTGTTTAAAAATTGGTTTCTACAGCTTTTTGGAAATATACTGGTTGTATTAAATTACAATATTTAAGGTGTCATCATGCCTATTCATTGCTCTGATCCCAAGTTCCCAAGTTCTTGTATTCCCATACGAAATCTATGGAGGCCACCGTTTTGACAGATAATAAAAAGTATGTCATCGAGTGGTGGTGTCATCTAGCCTATTTCAATTCCGTTTCAGACGAGCAGTGGGGCCTGCCGTTCGTGACGCCGCTGCCGCCCCCCGCGCAGGATCACCGCGACATCGCCGAGGACAACCAGTTCATCGTCTCCATAGACATGCAGCGCTGGCAGGTGAGCACCAGGGCAGCGGTAGGGGGAGGGGGGAGGAGGTATAGAGAACGGGAGGGAGGGTGAGACAGAGAGCGATTAAGAGGGATATAAAGCACATACACACAAA
Organism: Pyrausta despicata; assembly: GCA_963921415.1. NCBI lineage: Eukaryota > Metazoa > Arthropoda > Insecta > Lepidoptera > Crambidae > Pyrausta > Pyrausta despicata. The sequence goes on along the minus strand of OY992871.1, from coordinate 261,264 downwards.
CTGGCATGCGCAGGCGACGAGATGCTATTAATAAGGTCGGTCTTTTTACCCGACTACGGCGAAGCAAAAGGAGGGTTATGATTTTGACCTGTATGTATGTATATATGTGGGTATGGATGTTCATCTGTTCCCTCGTAACTTCTAAACTACTTATCAGAATTCGACAAATGGCATATCATTAGAAGCGTCTTAATTGTCCGCTGGTTATAGGCTATATGGGATTTCACAAAATCTAATGTGGCGCCCTCTGGCGGACAAAACATACGAAGTAAAAAAATAAAGTTAAGATAAATATGCCGTGTTTGGTATCATTTGAAAGCGCTTTACTTGTACATTTTGAATATATATATATTACTAGCATTTGCTTGTGACTTTACCTGTATTCATGGGCTGATTGTATATAATTCACATCTTTTTTACCCGACTATATATGTGGCTCTTAGCAGAGTAAGATCCATAGATGGATTATGGATTAGTTCACTGGAATCTAGCAAATTACTAAAGAATCCACATGACCAAAGATCGTTCGAGGAGTTGGAAAGATATAGAAATCAATGAACCCAAGATTGACCTATTTAGAACTCCAAAATATGTTAAATAAAAATAAAGTTTAAAAACTAACACCCGACTACTTAAAAACACGCTCTAAAAAGTACGAAACAAGAAAACACTCTCCAATGAAATTACTTAGTATGTACAAACTATTAAATATTTACCGTTATTAAATAAACTAACTTACACATATCATTATATTTTAATATATTTTCAATTTATAATATTGATAGAGAAATGTTTTAAGGATAAAGCCGTGGTCGTATGCCATAAGAATAATAAATTAAAAAAAGTGGTATACGACCACGGCTTTATCCTTAAAACATTCATGCACTACTTAAAAAAGTGCAGTATACCAACAATTGACAATCTGTTTATTGTTTCTTTTGCTGCAATTCTCTTTTTAGGGTTCCGTACCTCAAAAGAAAAAAACGGAACCCTTATAAGATCACTTAGTTGTCCGTCCGTCCGTCCGTCTGTCAAGACCGTTTTTCTCAGGATGCGTGGAGGTATCAAACTGAAATTTCTATATGATACTTAGGTCTACTGTCCCTGGAAGCTGTATAAAAATCAACCTTCTAAGCCAACGCAATCAAAAGATACAGCCATTTGAGCCGCAAATTTCCGCAAATTTTCGAAACTCGCACGAGAATCAAAACCTACAGGGTACTTCCCGTAAACTTAGAATCTTGAAATTTAGTACGAAGTCACGTCTTATAGTACAGATATAGGAAAAAATACGAAAACCGTAAATTTTCAGTTTCATCATATAAAAAAAAATATTTTTGACAATTTTGAAAATTTCAAAGTTACTATTCCTTATCCACAGGTTTGTACGGAACCCTCGGTGCGCGAGTACAACTCGCACTTGACCGGTTTTTTTTTATTTGTACTTAATATGTAGTAAATAAATAACAACTAAGTTGTGTAAATATGTTTATTTTCTACAAATACCTCACCTTCTTTATTCCTTTTCAAACAGTCTCATATTTTTATTTTTTAAAAACGTTAGGTACCTATTATATATATATATATATATATATATATATATATACTACTGTTTAACATGACCCAAATGCAGGCATACCTGCGACTCTATAACAGGTACACACAATGAGTTCCCTTAGTTAGGTAGGGTGATTAATTCATCCCAAGTTTAGGCCAGTTAACACTTAGTCACTTGGCAAAAAATCCCATCAAATTCAGTCCTGTAGTTTCTGATATTCGATTTCCTGCCTACACTCTTATTCTATTGGCGTGATTATTGCAAGTGATGCTGAGTCAAATAAAAAAAGTCCCATTAAAATCGGCCCAGTAGTTTCCGAGATTCAATTTTCTGCCTACCCCCTTAGTCTATTGGCGTGATTATTTCTATCCTTCTTTACCTTCCAAGTAATGTTGAGTCAAATAAAAAAAAGTCCCATTAAAATCGGTTTAGTAGATTCTGAGATTCAATTTCCTGCCTGCCCCCTAAGTTCATCGGCGTGATTATTTATATCCCAGTTTACTCTCCAGGTGATACTGAGTCAAATAAAAAAAGTCCCGTCAAAATCGGTCCAGTAGATTCTGAGATTAGCCCGGACAAACAGACAGACAGACAGACAGACAGACAGACAGACAAAAATTTTAAAAATTGTTGTTTTGGCTTCTATTACGGTAATTAAGACCCCCTGTAACAATTTTTCATAAAAATCTTCAATGTACAGAAATCGATCTTTTACAGTCTTATTATATGTATAGATTGCGTAGTCATAGTATTAACCAACTATTTAACAATTTTGGATATTAGCCATCATTAAATCAACCCATGAATTTATTAAAATTATTATGATCCATTCTATTCAGTAGGAAAAGGTTTATCGATGTGTTTTATGTCACTGTGCCATCTCTATTATTAGTTCCATTCCCACCCACCGCTGCCGTAAGCGCCGAAATGGCGAAAATCAAATCGCCTCACTATGACCCGGCCTGTAGTTAGTCCAGCGTACTTGTATATATAGAGGTCAGTGGTTTTATTCCATTCCTGCAGCTACGAAGTGCGCCGGTCATGACCACAGAAAAGTAAAGCAAACAGAGTTGGAGCCATGACGCAGCCTTGCTTGACACCACTAGTTACTGGAAAAGCGTCCGAAAATTCGTTATTATGCTTAACCTCTGGTGATATTTTGTCATGGAACTGCCTTAATAAGTTGACGAATTTAAAAGGGCATCCAGATTTTTTAAGCACCAGCCAGAACGAGGAACACAGTCGAATGCTTTTTCAAAGTTAACAAAGCACATGAATAGGGCGCTATTCTGGTGTTGTGCTCTGCAGCCACGCACCAGCCAGAAGGCAGAACGAGGAACACAGTCGAATGCTTTTTCAAGGTTAACAAAGCACATGAATAGGGCGCTATTCTGGTGTTGTGCTCTGCAGCCACGCACCAGCCAGAGGGCAGAACGAGGAACACAGTCGAATGCTTTTTCAAGGTTAACAAAGCACATGAATAGGGCGCTATTCTGGTGTTGTGCTCTGCAGCCACGCCACCGTATATTTTTTTATATTGATATAACCCATTTTTACGTACAGCTAACGGACATGACGTACATGTATTATTTGTAAATGTACGACTTTTAATTAGAAAGATAAAATTAAATTAATATGGCGTTGCTGCAGAGAATTCTCTGTAGCTACGCCACCTGTAATCAATATTTGTAGATACAATTTCAGCTATTTCTCTGAAGGTATATAATGTAAGAACGCTGTGTATTGTGTACAAATGATAAGTATGAATAAATATGGTTATTCTAATGTTGAATTCTAAACTCGCAAATTTCCCCTTATACAGGGTGAATACGAAATCATACTTCCTTTAAACGACATGATCAGCTGCTTATAACTCAGCTGATTTTTGCTAAAGAACTTATGAACTTATCAAAAAGATTTTGATAAGTTCAAAAGGTCTTTAGCAAAAAGCCTGTCGGCAAGTGTTTGAAGAAATGAGTAAGAAACAACTGAAATCACTTTTATTGCCTTGCAATAAGGTTACACGTGCCGTCATGAAGGCATTTCGCCGCCAAAGCATTCATAAGTATCCTATGTCAATTTTTTGCATAAACTCAATTAAAATTATATTGTTACTGGTTTGTTCATTTGTTGTTGTTAGTAATAATTATAAGTGTGAAAGTTCAGTATGGTGAATGCAGTAGTGCAGATTGGAACGTGGCGTTGCATCTCGCATCTTGAGATTTTGTTTAGCGGAGATTATCAGTAAGTGAAATTTTAATTAACATGTCGTAGTTTGACAGTGCACTGCACCCGGAAGCCCGCGTCGCTTGCGCAGTCGACGAAAATTTTGTGTGTTTTAGAGGTTATTGCAATACTGTAACAATACCTAGTTCATTACTTCATCATAAGGTATGTCACAAAAGGACGTGCACGTGTAGTGATGATTGTGTAAGTGAATATTCCATGAAACTATATGTGAGTATTTTTTTCGATTAGTTTATTTGGTGTAAACAACTCAGGTAGGTAGTGCTCAATGACTAGGAACTAGTCTGTGGTGTATGTGCTCAATCGGTCTTATTTTACCGTGAGCTGAGCTTTCATTCCTGCTAAGTTTATTTCGAAGTTTACGTTTAGCTAAAGTGAGCAATGTTTAGAGATTGTTTTGCTAAGCAAGGCGGAATAAGGCATTTCCTGACGTTCTTTCTTGCCTCTATGTATGAGATTCTTGTTTCGAAACACAACTTGGGACTCTAGCTTGACGATAAATTAATTGAATCAAGTTCAAGGAAGTTTATGGTATTGTTTATCTTTTGTGGCTTTTTAAACTCAGGAACTAGTTATTAGTTGTATCTATAAGTTACAGATCAAAAAAAAGATCTGAAGACTGTTTTAATCATTGTTATCTTGAATCTGTTACATTGACTGATACGAGTGAGTTTGCGCGTGACCCCCGCTTCTCGGCCTGACAAACGCTCGAGTGCATTGAACTCCAAGGTCATTGAACTCCAAGGTCATTGAAAAGGGAAGCGGCCACTGCGCTTAATGAATTGAGAATAATTTTGAATTAGTTTGGTAATTATTAATTATTTTTTTGTCTTTTTTTCTCATTAAATGATATGATATCATTAAGTAAGCACTTATCTTCTCTACTGCGATCTTAAATTGATTTTTATTCTTTTGATTCCTGATCGGAAAATTACCCTTGCAGAATCGTTCTATATAAGCAGCTGATTTCGTATTCACCCTGTATTATTTTAGCTATGACTTCAGATTACCAGGAAAATGAAAACAAAACAAATTTCATAAATGTAAGTTGTTTATTATAACATTTTAAGTGCTCACCAAATATTTTTATACTCTAAGACTAAGTACCATGTAAAATAAAGTAAACTTTATATAAGTCCCGGGTTCGATTCCCGGTCGGGTCAATGTGGGAAACGAACTTTTCTACGTTGGCTCGGGTCTGGGTGTTATGGTACCTCCGTTGGTTCTTATTTCCATAACACAAGCGCCTAAGCTAAGTAATTGGAGTCAGATCAATGAATGTGTGTCTGATATTTATATTTCATAATAATATGTTTATGGCACTTTTAGGATCCAATACATGGTACTTAGTCGTAGGGTATAAAAATATTTTGGTAAGCAAATTTGTTTTGTTTTAATTTTCCTGTTAATCTGAAGTCATAGCTAAAATAATATAAGAGGAAATTTGCGAGTTTAGAATTCAACATTAGAATAACCATATTTATTCATACTTATCATTTGTACAAAATACACAGCGTTCGTACATTATATACCTTAGAGAAATAGCTGAAATTGTATCAAATATTGATTACAGGTGGCGTGGCTACAGAGAATTCTCTGCAGCAACGCCATATTAATTTAATTTTATCTTTCTAATTAAAAGTCGTACATTCACAAATAATACATGTACGTCATGTCCGTTAGCTGCACGTAAAAATGGGTTATATCAATATTAAAAATTATACGGTGGCGTAGCTACAGAGCACAACACCTATTCTGCTCGAGACTTTGTCGTGATTTGTCTTACGACAAATATAGCATTTATCGTTCCTCTGTTTAGCCTTCCGCTACACTGGATTTCCGGCAAGATTTCTTCGACTAGGGTGCTCAAGCTGGTGTTTATAATATGTGCCAAGATTTTACCAGCTACAGAAAGAAGGGAGATCCCCTTGTAAGAGCTGCAGTCAGCTATATCTCATTTGCTCTTCTAAAGTTTGGATATAGAGGCATCTCTATATGCAAACTTTACACTATGCACTAGTAATGGAATAATTAGCATTAGCATCATTAATTAGCATGCTTTTTCATCGTTAGCAATAATTAAATTATTTAACATTGCGAAATTGTGTAAATGCTAAAATTCACGGAAAGCGACGTGTAGTTGCTTTCATAGATTCTCACGCACTGCTTTAACAGGCTGCTACTGCTAATAGCAGCCACTATTAGCAGTAGCAGCCAATTGGCTTGACGACACCACCAATCGTTGACATACTTTTTATTATCTGTCAAAACGGTCTGTCTCCATAGATTTCGTATGGTAATAAATGATTGTGACGTCACGGTCATGTGTCAAAAATCGGAGTCAATTGACCGAATATTTATTGCGTTTTGTGTGTTTAAAACTTGGTTTCTACAGCTTTTTTGAAATATATTGGTTGTATTAACTTCATAAGGGCTATGTTTTTTAAACACCATGTTCTTGACAATATTTAAGATAGGTATCATCATCCCAATTGAAACTCGCGTTCGCGTGCTGTCGGGCGACGATCGGCTTTCGAGCGTCACCCGAGTAAAAGGCGAACAAAGAAAGAGAAGAGAATACTGCATCCTTGCATTTAGAGTCGTATTTTGCGTGCGGTTTATTGAACTGTTAATTTGAATGAAATTGTTTGTCTTTTTCGTGACTTGATTGAATTATCTAACCGGTGCAGTTTTCATTTTAATGAAGTCAAATTTAATTCTAATCTTAGTCACAACACTATGTACGTTTCATACAATTTTTTTTCATATTTCGCAAACCATTTACAATTTTGCAATTTAATATCAAACGCTAACGCTATTTCTCATTTTCTATGAAATTTCATATTAGCATAGCAGTAGCGCGTAGCATGCTATGATATGAAATTTAGCATGCTAATTAAATTAACGAAAAATAGCAATAATTGCCATTACTACTTTACACCCCTGCGGCATATATTCTGCTTCCCAGATCTTTAATATTAGGTCAAAAAGACTACTTCGAACGTTTGGTCCACTATATTTGTATAGGTCTGCTGGTAAACCTTCAGCGCTGGTGTTTTGGCATTCTTGATCCGCAAGATGTTTACCGGCCGCTCTTGATAGGTATGAAAACTATTAGAGCTGAGTAGTAGTTTTATTTACTATAAAACTAATAAGTTAGGCGGACAACTAAAATGTAAACGGAAAATTTTACGTCATAAATACATACATCTATTAAATACATTATCTTTTATTTCATGTCACAAATATAAATACAGATATACATTCTTTTATTTCATGTTACTTGCTGCTTCATTTGCGGCTACGGAACTCTTTAGGGGCGTCCCACTCGCACTTGGCTGCTTTTTTTCACTTTTAATAGTAGTGCATAGACGTGCTTTTATAGTCATTTAATTTTAATTCTTGGCTCTGTCCGTCATTTTCACGGATACGTAACTAATGTATATTTTTGAATTAATATAAAGTATAGTAGGAAAAGAAATCTGATTCCTGTAACACAAGTGCGCAACTTACCTACGGACTACTCGCGTAGTTAGAACAAATGGATGTGATGATGTTTTTTCTTACTAATTGTTTAATGTATTATTTGTTTCAGGAGCTGGTCCAAGCATTTAAGATACAATCTCCCATGATGGTGCTGAAGCGAACATAACTTTTAATTAAAAAAAAAACTTGTAAATAATTGTTACTTTGATAATAAACGTGATTTTGTACCGACCTATTTTAAGTTCAGTTTTATTGACATACAGGTATCCGGGGAGTAGACGTTCAAATCTAAAATTTAGGTTCCTTACATTATGGTGTAGTATCCAAATCCCTTCCATGTATGTACACCCTGTATAAAGGCAGAAATGACAATAGATATTATGATTCAAGTTCGTTGGATATTATTTAAACAAGCGTTAACAGTGCAGAGTTCTTTTGTAGTAAGCCTATGAGCATTTATCGACTACGACGAACTTCCTTGTTCTTTAAAAATATTATTTTAATTTCTCAATCATTAAGGATGAACGTAACTTTAACTTTAAGAATAATAAAAAACAAATAGTGATTGCTCAAAATATATTTCACATATAACATAACATTATACCATTAGAATTCCCACTTCAAAATAACACCATAATATCTTACATTATTCGCTATAATATGTCATTTATATTTGCATCCGTGAGCACGCATCAACCCACATAAATAAATTATTCTAACAAACATTACTCTCCATCTTGACCAGTGGTTCCCAAAGTGGTCCAAGTCCACGACAGCGTGGCCAAAAATGGGGGTCCATGTATCATAAGCGAACGAACACAAACTTCGATTGTGAAGATCGAAATTTTACACTATAATATTGGCTTGACTTTATTTAAAAAAACAATGCTGCTGAGGGACCATCCGAACCACAAAAATTACCACTATAGTAATTTTGGTGGTTCCATGAGAAAAAAAGTTTGGGAAACTCGGTTCTAGACTTTCGGTTAAAAATTGGAATAAAATATGTCAAGCTTAGCAAAAATGATTAGTAAAAACTCATGAAAAAAATTGGTTGCCTGTAAAGTCGGTATACGGGCGAAAGTTTTACGTGACAACGACTTTGAGTGGTAAAATAATTTTAATGTGAATATTCATTCGTATAACATGAACCGGTGTGTATGCCTATCTCTCTCACTCTCTCTCTCTCGCTCTTAGGCGGGTTAACTGTGCTCGAGTGGAAGGGACGCGTGCCTTTCACCTTTTATGTCTGTCTCACTCGCTCTTAGGCGGGCTAACCATGCCCGAGTCGAAGGGACGCGTGCCTCTCACTCGCTCTCATTGTGAGCGCGGAGCGTAACGCAGTTTCTTGAAGTGTCACCCGGCAAACCAATTTATAAGACGTTGTCACGTCAAAAAGAAAATTAAGTATTGAATAATAAATTCGATACAAATAAATAACTAACTTTATTACATAGTTATTACATATTGTATTGATTGCGTATTAAAATTTTGCGTGCGTAAACCATGCTCTAGACTCAAAGACTTGAGAAATTGAGATCTTATGAAAAAAGTCTTGAATGTTATTTGTAACATTAATGCATATCAATGCGTGTACACGTTATTTTATAACTAGCGATAAGAGTAGGAAAAATACATGTTTGTTCTTTTTTATGGCGCGACGTATAACAACACCAATTTTCTGATTTTGAGATTGAGCCTTTCGTTGCCACCTACTGCGCATAATGTGTAGTGGGAAGTCACCGCAATCGTTCCTGCGCTTCTTCTTCTTAGCGTGTCGATGGAACACGTGGAATTACACCGTGGCAGCCCAGAATTCAGCCACCTTTATTGCGGATCGGCTGCAGTTCATTAAATCCGCTGGCGTGCAGGTGGATTTGTGGGTTCCATCGTGGTGAAAGGATTCGCCAGTTAGCGTTAGGTAATCGCCAGCTGTTGCCCGGGAATTTCCCGACGTACAAAGCTTTGGTACGTCTGCGGGGAGGCTCCTTTCTTGCACCTTCTTTTTTCTTTCATTCTTGCACTGCGCTTCCCATGCGGTGACTTCCCGCGACGCGCAGCAGTCGGTCCACCTCAAAGGTGGCCTGCCCACGGAGCATCGTCCGATATTGAGTTACTTCTGAGAAATTATATGACATTCGAATCAAGCATTTAACTAGTACCCAAATATCTGGTCGGGTATAACTTACTCTGATCGCTGTTATCACTAAATATGTTATAAGAGTTTGATAAATATTTGAATTTGATCGAAATATTACAAATGATAAAGGAAGTTAAAAGCACCAACCCAAAATCGGGGAATAATAATACTTTTATGATAATAACTGTTACAATGGATGAAGTTTCAATACTTTACGTATATTTTTTTGGGAGTATTTAATAAAACAAATAATTTATCATAGGTACTATTTGACCAAACCCTTATTCGATCGATTAAAGTTCATTAAAATATTAATATTATTAAATATTGACTTGCCGAATGGAACGGGACTATTTGACTTAATTAATCGACAAATATGCACATGAATTAAAACTAGTCATAATAATATATATGGGTAAAGTAAACCATGTTTATTATTGAATTGACTGACTATTATACTAAAGTTATCAACAGCACCAAACTATATATTTGTTATAAAAATACTTAAATAAAGATTTAAGTATTGAATATTTATGACACACATTTGCACTCTACGTTATCGAGTCTACAGGGTGGTGACCACAATACGAATATATATGAATCCATCAACAATACTTCGTAGTTCACATATATTTATGTTTCTACTAGTGATGTGCTGGATCGTTCAAAATGTATATCCGCGGGTACAGATACGGATCTTAGTCAATCGGTGTCATCGTCACGCTCGCCGGAATGATAGGCAGAGCAGTAAGTGTTCCCATGGAGAAAAAAACCGGTCAATTGCGAGTTGGACTCGCGCACCGAGGGTTCCGTACAAACCTGTAGATAAGGAGTAGTAACTTTGAAATTTTCAAAATTGTCAAAAATATTTTTTTTTATATGATTAAACTGAAAATTTACGGTTTTAGTAATTTTTCCTATATCTGTACTATAAGACGTGACTTCGTACTAAATTTCAAGATTCTAAGTTTACGGGAAGTACCCTGTAAGTTTGATTCCCGTGCGAGTTTCGAAAATTTTCGGCCTAAATGGCTGTATCTTTTGATTGCGTTGGCTTACAAGGTTAATTTTCTACAGCTTCCAGGGACAGTAGACCTAAGTATCATATAGAAATTTCAGTTTGTTACCTCCACGCGTTCCTGAGAAAAACGGTCTTGACAGACGGACGGACGGGCAACAAAGTGATCTTATAAGGGTTCCGTTTTTTCTTTTGAGGTACGGAACCCTAAAAATATATACCAGCTCAATTTTATTTCAATTTTAAAAGCTATTGCGCCTTGCATTTCAGTAAAAAAGAACTAATAATTAATCTGTTACTACAAATAATGATTTTATGTTGTTTAAAATTGTTTTTAATTTTTTCAATCCAACATTTATAAGCCTTGTCATACCAATACGGTTACTTAAATCTGTTATTAGTATATGAAACTTTAAACACTGTTTCTGGGATGAACATTCATTTATCAGTTTTAATAGTAATTCGTTAAGTAGTCATTAAAACTTAAATGAACCTTTCTGAGTGCAGCAGTAAGTTAATATTGGCAGTGTCATAAACGAAAGAAAATAGGCGGTAAACGAAAAATACATGCAATAATTTAAATACAAACAGAAAATCTATTTACAATACATCAGATACGTCAAGTATATAACCTTACTAAAATTATAAATTAAGTAGGTAAATACATTTTGGAATTTCATAACGCAGTCAATATCACTAGTTTATCAGAAAAATAAATACTTCTTGTATCTTTATGTTGACATAAGAATATTTTACTATTTTTACGATTTACATTTATTTTAGATTTGTATTTTTTTTATTTATTTTTCTGAATAGCCAACCGTATAATAATAATTTAGGAATGTTTAAATTTAAAGTCCGTTATTCAAGTCAGATCGTTTCGATATTTTGTCATATAGTCAGCGTCAAATTGTTTAAAATGCGAGTTTTTTTTTACATTTAAAACAACAAACATTACATCATTTTAGATAAATATGCACACAAATTAACTTAGTTACAGCAAGTGTAACACAATCAGGAGGATAAAACCTTGTCATCCACGTACAGGTGGATACCTTTTTTGACAGCTGTCTATACATACTAGGTCGGTTCCTTCACTTAGCCTCGTTGTTGGTGTTCATTTTCTCTTTTAACCTCGAGATCTCAGCCCCTAGCGTGTCCATGTTTTCCTGGAAAATAATAAACTAGTAAATAATAATAATAATAGTAAATAGGCTAGATGACACCACCAATCGGTGACTTACTTTTTATTATCTGTCAAAAAGGTCTGCCTCTATAGATTTTGTATGCAAATACAAGAACGTGACGTCACGGTCATGTATCAGAAATCGGAGTCAATTGACGGAATATTTATTGAGTTTTGTGTGTTTAAAAATTGGTTTCTACAGCTTTTTGTAAATATACTGTTTGTATTAACTTCATAGGGGCTATGTTTTTTAAACGCCATGTTCTTGAAAATATTTAAGATAGGTGTCATAATGCCTTTTGAGTTTATTACTTCCAACAACAGTAGACGATAACAATGTTTAGCACTTCATACTAAATAAAAGTTTTTCTTTTCCGTAACCCAGCAACGTACCCATACACCTGATAGCTGAGGTGAGGCCTATGCCCAGCGGTGGGACATATATAGGCTGATGAGAGGTTTTGAGTTATGCAAGGGTCAAAAGTAGTACCGAATGGTTCTTGTAATATAACACTCGGTGCTGTCTAGCCAGTTCCTCTACTCGAACATCGCTTGACACGCACCACGTGTCTACAGTCTGGACAACCGCTCCGCCACTAATTTCCAGTCAGCCTGTTTTTTTTTTATTTGGCACAGGTTTGCTCTTGACCCAAGACTAAGCCCAACGAGGCAAAGACTATATGTATAGGCTGAGTAGGGTTGCCACCTTTTTCTTTTAAATAAAGTGCAAATAAAGTACATTTGTTATTATAGGTACGAAATAAAAGTACAAAGTATTAAAAATAAATACATTAATAAAGTACAATTTATTTTCTTTATTATTATAAATATATTTAACAAATTATTATACTTCCAAAGTATAATTATAGTAATATTTATTTACGACCAAACTTCAACTTCAAAATCACAAAGAAACGAAATCATGCAAAATAAAGTACTGTATTGTTCTCGTAAAGTACAGAATACAATTGCCTGAAATAACTTACAATACTTTATTATAAAGTACGGGTGGCAACCCTAGCTGAGACATAAATTCTTTGAAATTCTTACGTACTTTAAGCGTAATATTCTTCAGCAGAGCGTCCTCCAACACGGCTTGCAGCCGCGAGTTGATCTCCAGCGAGAGCGGGAGCGTGATGCCGCCCGCGTCGCCGCCCCACAGCGCCGCCATCGCGCCACCACCGAGACGCGCTATCTCTTTCTGTTCACAATAATAATACATAATCATAATCATTTATTCCTTCATAAACATAGGTACATACAGAGGTTATGGGTTGTTTAAACGCGAACTATATGTTTCACCTTTTCAGGTATATGAGTTATTTACATTTTAACAATAGTATTTAGCATAATAATAATAGCAGGACAATATTTTACAATTTAAATTATATGTACATAGGTAAATGCATGTATGGAAGTATATATAGGTATATGAGAATTTACATTTTAACAATCGTATTTTAAAATTTTATAGATATTTTTCTATTGATTAATTATATACATTTAATATTCTACAATTTCAATCATCCATTATTATATTACTAGGTATTAATATACAGGGTGTAAAAACAACCTTAACGAAGCCGAATACCACATATTCTACAAATAGTTAAGATCATTTTTTACCTTTACACCATACCTGGGAAGTTAACGGTTACTGAGGTATTTATTAATGGTTAAAGTTTGAAAAAAAAAAATTGATGATTTTTACAGAAATGTCTTCTGTCCGTTATGAGTTAACTTTTTTCCAAAGAAACATGTTACAAATTTTCACTAGTTCTTTCATAAAAGCCTCTAAATGGCACACTCTGCAATGAACAGCGCACACTCGACCCGAACCGAACCGCGTCGCGGCGCCCGCTACACGAGTATATAGTCGTGCGCGCTGTACATTGCGGGTGAGAATAAATTGTTTTTTTTTTATGTCAAGAAATAAAAGTTGTTTCCCAGCCAAAATTTCTTTTTCATACGATTTGGTTTGATGTGTTTGGTTTGGTTTGGTTAGGTTTGACGCGTGGTTGACGGCTTCGGTGAGGTTTTTTTCAAACCTGTATACAACAACAACACATACATTGATCTGACTCCGTGGTAAGTAACTCAAGCACTTGTGTTACAGATATCAGAATCAACAGTGGTATTACAAATAAACTTAAATAAATACATATAACACCCAGACCAGTACGAACAGACATGTTCATGCATAAATGTTCGTACAGTGCGGGGATCGAACCCGCAAACTCTTGGTTAAAAGTCAACTTCTTGACTATTACACTAAAGTGGTCGTCATAAAATTAAATAAGAAAATAACTCATTCATTGCAAACTTTTGATTGGGGCACTGAACAAAAATGACATGGTACACCTGGCGAGCCAAGTGCCATACGATTAGATGACACATCTGTTGTGTCGTCAGCTATTTTGAATCATACAATATCCACGAAATTTCAAGTGAAAAAATTAACATACTTTTGTATTGTGCAGATCGGGCTTGTACTTAATTTGAAGGAGTAAACATAGATTTTAAAATGACACGCCTCTCGTGCCTTAAGCGACGCGCACAAGACAGTGATGACATGACAGGCGTGCCATCCGTCACGAATCTATTAATTGACTTTAACATAAGTTGTCTGTGAATAAGTAAAGTGTGAACCGGTACACAGTAATAGCAAAAAAGTAATCGCAAATAAGTCATAATTTTAGCAACATTAAAATATTTAGTCGACTTTAAAAATCTTGTCTTATTCAATGACTGTAAAATTTTCCTGATCAATATTAGGTTTTGATAAAAAATTATAAACTTCAATTACCTTTACCAGCGCCTTTGCAACCTTCATGAAAAGCGTGTAACATGAAAGGAAACATATTTAAACACTAATAGTACTAGAAATAAAGTTTATTTTGAGGAACTGTTATGACAGCCTTAGTTTGTTATCACGTCGGGGTCACCACTGTCGGGGTTTCTCTTATTATAGTATAATTTACTATTGTCGGGATACTTGTACTCATAAAGTGTTCTAGATCACATGCCCCGATCTAGACTCTCAGAAGGTGCTTATAGGTGCTTACTAAGTGTCACAAAATAAAAGTCACAAATTGTCTCACTGATGTCTCTATTTAAAGTCCACAATACTTGGCGTTATAAATATGAGCTACTATAATTTACTAGGTACGACCTAACTTCAGGTGGTGCGGGGAACGACGCGTTCCGCACACTGGCACAAAATGTTTATTCAGCAAAATGCATGCAACTACTGTGTCCCTACAAAACTATAAAATCATCTCGCACAACAGTATTTTCTTAAACTTCCTTGATGACACATACTTAAAAAGTTGAAGTTACCTTTTTATGTTTTTGTAACTCTTTATGTAAAGTTCCTTCTAGAATGTTCTAGAAGTTCTCTTATCAGCATATATATTCTGCCAAGCTATGGCCCCCGGAAAAAAACTGAAGTTGCCTACGCCGTTTAGCCTTAGCTCATAGTTTTTATATAAACTTCTTTCTGGTATGTTCTAGATCTAGAAGTTCCCTTATCAGCATATATGCCCTGACAAGCCACGGCCCGCCGCAAAAAATATACTCGAAATTACCAATTAGCATTTCTCTCCTGTGAAGTCAGGTACTCAGAAGTTTAGCCTCCGATTCTAATTGACCAGTTGTTTCGCTTGCTAACTGCCTTTCCTCTATCTTGACCATGTTCTAGAACGTTCTAGACCTTACCTTATTAGCATCTCTATCCTGCGAAGCCACGGCGCCAGCTGGGAGACTGCACAGAAGATGCCTCAGCAGTTTGGCTTTATTTCTCAGCTCGCCAGTCAACTGCTTAGCGTGTTCCTCTAGGAATTCGCAGCGCTCGGCGCGTCTCGCGGCCGCTCGTTGGAGGGACACTATTCGTTCTATCAGCGCTTGGCGGTCAGGTTCGCGGACCTGAGATTGAGAAATAATAATAATAATAAATTGTATTTATTTTCTTTCACAAAAAGCCTTACAATTAAGGAACATATGCATTGTAGTATTACTAGATTGTGAAAGACTGGTGCCTGAAATAGGTTCAAACAAACCTGTTCTACAGGTCACCAGGCCACCCTCGCAGGTAATACAACTAAACAATATAACATAATGTTTAATATTCATATTTGTGGAGAGCATGTAACATCATGTGTTAGTGATGTGGTGATGATGATGATGATGATGTGTGTGTGTGTGTGTCTGTGTGTGTGTGTGTGTGTTTGAGCTGTGTATAAGCATGAGTGTGTGTAAATGCGTGAGTAACATTGGGGAAAAAATGTGATGTGAAGCTGTGTGTAAACAAATAAAATTAATATATATTTTAATAAAATTAAATCAATAGGCATAACAACCTTTCCGTCTCATTATAATTTAGGGACTTAAAATATTCTGTGACAATTTTTTTACATTTAGATTTAAGGAGAGGATAGATATTTAGTTTTTCATTAATTTTGTTGTAGAGAAACGGACCAAGAAAACAAGATATTATTTTATCAATGAAACACTAACCAAATTACCACATGCGGAGGCAAACATTTCAACCTCTTTACGATCCAGATAAATACTTCTCTACTATGATAGTAATAGGCAGTATTTATCCCTTTCCTAAATCATAACCAATCAACTTGAAACCAGAGATGCGATTAATTTGAAACACTTCCACTTAAAATGCAAATACAAAATACCTATTTTTGCATTAAAATGCCTTTGAGTAAAAACATATTTTTTTTTGAAATACCATTTGAGATGTATTTTGCATTTTTAATATTCTTTTCGAAATGCAAAATACTTTGTGACTAGGTTAAGTCAATATTACCGGTCAAACAAAATCATGAAACGTATGCATCCTTTAGGTTATGTCATTTGCGTTGCCATTCACTGTGAATTGGCCTGCTCATATTTAAACAAAGTTTAATCACTGACTTGTTATTTTGTAGTGTCTGATGGATGCAGGCAATCTAATGAAGGATCCTATTCTATTTTAGGAGGCACATGATTAATTAATTACGAAAGAATTAAACCGTGTTTCTATGGCTACATTTTTTTTTTATCAATCTAAATCAAACTACGAAGATAAACGAAATATACAAGATAAGACGAAGATAAATAGAAGAAAAGATAATACAAAACAAATAATAAACTTAGCAACAAGTTGGAAATTACTGTAAAATTACGAAATACTTAATCAATATTTTACACATTTTAGTTTTAAGTAGACTACAATTATTCGAATCAGAAATACAAAATTATTTTGCAGGGGTTCTAACCTTCGGAAAAAGCTTTTCTAAAAAACCGGGGTCTTTGATCTGCAAAAGAAATGTCATTTACGTACCGCTGGCGACTGGGGCTGGTCCTAAATGCAGCGTGTAAAATATGTAAATATTTTTTTAAGAAACATTTAAACTTTTTAATGAACTGTATCTTTCCAAAAAGATTTCTGTGACTATGAATGTGAATTTTATACTTACAAATATTATTAAGAGGCCTTAAGTGTTTTTTTTATAATAACACAAAAAGGAAGCAAACGTCTTAGCCCTGTAAAGGTCTCGCAGGCCTATTACGAAATACAAAATCCATCACAAAACGATAAATCGACAAAAATGTAAAGACCACAGCACCTAGAGCTACGATGTTTTAATGAAAAATCGCTCTTATTATATGCCACAGTGTTAACGGAAAAGCTATCATCGTTTTTTTCGTAGTAGGCCTTCTTTGCTCTAAATTGAATAGTTCTCTTCGGTGTAGCCAGTCCATAACATTTAAAACATTGAATAAAGGACCAAATACACATTGAAACTGTCTGTTAGACTCAGTGCTTATTCACACAGGAACGCGCGGACGTTGGCGGGGCCTACTTAGACATCACGTGCGTTTCATATGTGAATACTTGGATATCATTTCATGTGTACAAAATATTTCGTTACCGCGCCCGCGAGTGAACGTGAAGAAGCACTATACTCCGTGCCATTTAAACGTGCACAAGAGGTCATTGCTACGCCTGTACCACTGTACTCCGATACGGAATCGCGGCGAGCTTAAACACAAGGCATAGCGATAGAAGTCTGTGTAAACAAACGTTTATTAGTACGAGGCGACCTTGATCCGAGAAATTGGCCTGTATTACAAACATTTGACTGCTGCTTTACAAATTAACTAGCATTATAATCAGAGACAGCCGACATTTTATGTAACTGGACATGCATAATTAAATAAAAATATCGCCATCATTATTAATTAAATTAAGTATTCCTCTATATCCTGTGTTTTCATCGCGAAGGCAGTTACAATGTTTTTTTCAAAAATTACAAAAGGCCCTTACAAAATTGTGGTATAGCACCCCTGACGTCTCACAATCTCTGAATAAGTCACAGTCTATAATTTTTGGGGTGAAAGTTACATAATGATAAATATCTATGAATGTTCAACTTCTGGTAATTCTTTATGAAACAAATATAAACAGAATTATTAGAAATTACATTAATTTCTTATTAGTAGTAAAAGCAATGTCAAATAACCGAGTTTTTTAATTAGAACCAAGTAACTGCTTAAAGAGTTATCTAATACTTAATTAAAAGGAAAATAGATTTTGATAACAAAAAAAATGTTTTATTACAAAAATGCAAAATTATTACTCTAATTTTGATGTTTTAGAGTTGTGTTGTTTTCGGGAAGGCCTTGGTATTATGACATCAGTGAAAAGTCGGTATTAAGAAGTTCTGGCATTTTTTGGTACAGGTGAGGTAAAGAACCTTTTGTGCACGTTTAAATGGCACGGACTATAAGACATTGAAACGATGACAAACACATGGAATTGTCTGTTATCCTCTTACCTGTATATCCGGCACGTCTGTGTGTCCATTCTGCAGCCTGTCCTCTTGGTGTGCGC
This sequence comes from Pyrausta despicata, assembly GCA_963921415.1. Lineage (NCBI taxonomy): Eukaryota > Metazoa > Arthropoda > Insecta > Lepidoptera > Crambidae > Pyrausta > Pyrausta despicata. The sequence goes on along the minus strand of OY992871.1, from coordinate 242,737 downwards.
TTTCGCCACTGCTGAGAGAGCTCACTGACCCTGAAACATAGACAAAATTAGGTTCAAGATCAATTTCGTTAAGTCAAGCTTAAGTCATAAATTACGACAATGCTCTCAGAGTGCAATAATAGTCCTCCTGGCCGATTTCGACCACGGCGGCCTATCTCAACAGAGATCAGCCAACTACGCAGGAGATATTATAGTGCACAAGTGTGAGCGCACTACACAGGTGCACTGATTGTACCATCACTCTCAAAGTCCGGTGAGACGGCAATCCGACATGACCGGAGAGAGATCAGGCGCAGGACCAACGGCTTAAAGTGCGCACCGAGGCACACAACACCGCCAACTTCCCGACTCCGAGCTGTTTTTAAGAAATTCAAGACAGAAAATCTCAGAAACAATTTTGGCTCGACCTGGGGTTCGAACCCAGGATCTCTCGGATGAAAGCAGAAAATTGCCAACGAGGCAGTCATAACATCCATAGCCACACAGATATTACTACATCCATTGCCTTCTTTCTTAATAACCTTGAGGTTGACTGGCCGAAAATGCTTTTAGCATTAAATCCACCCTTTGTACATTTCTTATGAAATAAAGTTTTAAATAAATAAATAAATTATTAGGCAAGAGACCTGGTTCGTTAAGTCAAGCTTAAGTCAGAAATGATGCACTGCAGACCACATAAAGAATTTAATAGAATAGACAAAAAGAATTGGTAAAATACAATTAATCCCTTGTTGAAATGTATGCTTCCTTTGGGTACTGTCATTTGGAGTAAATGGTTAAGAAGTTGACTATTAACACGTTGACTATTAAGAGGTCGCGGGTTCGATCCCCAAACATACAGTACATAACAAAAAAGATAAGTAAAATAACAAACAAATTAATTATGTATCCTCAGCTTAAATAATACACGGAGGAAACCAATTAAAATTGTTGACAAAGTTAAAATATGTGAAACTACAAATTTATAAAAAGATGACATAATACCAAAGAAACAACATAACTTTAGCTAAGACATGTTGAGAATTTATTTTTTAAACTAAACCAAAGTTGACGCAAAAATGTCAACTGACTGCAAAATTGTTACTATAGCTATGACAAGTACGAGGCAAAAAAGAGTTGCCAGCATACTTTACTTAGTATAAAGTGGCACAGTAAAAATACACTAATGACGGGCACTTAAACGGGGACACCTAATAAAAATGTTAGCTAAAAGATAAGGAGAGGCAACAAGATTTTTACATACAATAAAAACACACATTACAATACATTTTCAATCAATATTTGTCCTTCTTTTTGTCCGTCAAAATAGAAAATCTATGCTTACTTACTCGCTTCCAACGCACTTACACACACTCTCACACACACACACACACGCGCGCGCACACACACACACACACATGCACACACGCACAAACGCACAAACGCATAGTTAACGTAGACCTTTTTCACTTTTAAAATGGTACAAAAATTTGTGAAAACGGACTTGTCCTTTGTCGTTAGTCATTTTTCTATGACATGCCTCTCTGGCCTTCAAGTCATGAAAAGACACTGATGACGGGCACTTAAACGGGGACAACTAATAAAAATGTTAGCTAAAAGATAAGAAGAGTCAATAAGATTTTTCTATACAATAAAAACACTCACATTACAATACATCTTCAAACAATCTTTGTCCTTCTTCACACACTCTCTCTCTCTCTCTCTCACACACACACCACACACATACACATACACACACACTCACACACAAACACACATGCGCGCGCGCGCGCGCACGCATAGTTAACGTAGACCTTTTACACTTTTAAAATGATACAAAAATTTGTGAAAACGGACTTGTCCTTTATCGTTACTCATTTTTCTATGACATGACTTTGACTCTGATCTTAAGTCATCTACGGGCGGGGCCAGGTGACCTGTAGCACCGGTTCATTGCAAACCTATTTCAGGCACCAGCCTCTAGCACCTTAGGTGCACATACTTAATTAAAATTTTATACATGTTTAAGGATTAATGTACCTTTTGTGCTGAGGAAAATAAATAAATATCTAAATAATAATAAGATTGTGCAGTATTCATAAACGACGTAATATTCTTACCAGTCCTCGTAGAAGGCGACGTGGCTGGTGGAAGCTTAGCCTCAAGTTGCTCGCATCGTTTCAATGCCCGCTGCAACTCTCGGTTCAGCTCCTGAAATTTTTACAGTATTAATAATACAACAACAACATCACATACATTGATCTGACTCTGTGGTAAGTAGCTTAAGAGACCAAGCAGACTGCCGACTTTCTGTCGGCCGATAGTATCTTTGTCTGTTTTACTTATCATGCTGCTAAAAGAAGACAAATATAATATCGGCCGACAGAAAATCGGCAGTCTGCTAGGGGTTTTCGCGCTTGTGTCACAGATATCAGAATCAACTGTGGTATTACAAATAAACCTTAATAAATACTATAACACCCAGACCAGTATAAACAGACATGTTCATGCACACAAATGTTTGTACAGCGCGGGGATTGAATCCGCGCCCTCTTGGTTGATAGTTAACTTCTTGACCATTACACCAAAGTGGTTGTCAGATCAATGTATGTGTTATGTATACGGCTGCTCCCGCGATGTTCGTTGCCTATACGAGTACAATAAATCAGTGTGTTACTAGCAGCCAGCGTATTCACTCGCCTCCGATATACACTACTATGTGATGTTGATGTATATTTATATACATTTATATTTTTTACGTTAATGTAAAACACCATCCTCCCATAGATTCATAACTCACCTTGATGGCGCTTGCGTGTTTTTTCTTGAGCACACCGTTCTCTCCTTTCTCCCACTCCAGCTTTTTGTTAGCCTCAGACACCTCTTCGGTCAATTCCGCCACCTAGTAACGAAATAATGGTTACCTTTTGACATGTACTTAAATAAATAATAGTCCTCCTGGCCGATTTCGACCACGGTGGCCAATCTCAACAGAGATCAGCCAACTACGCAGGAGATATCATAGTGCACAAGTGTGAGCGCAATACACAGGTGCACTCACTGTTCCATCACTCTCAAAGTTCGGTGAGACGGCAATCCGACATGACCGGAGAGAGATCAGGCGCAGGACCAACGGCTTAACGTGCGCACCGAGGCACGGGGGTGTAACACTGCCAACTTCCCAACTGCGAGCTGTTTTTGGGAAATTCATGACAGAAAATCTCAGAAACAATTTAGGCTTGAACTGGGATTCGAACCCAGGACCTCTCGGATGTAAGGCAGAAACTTTGCCACTACACCAACGAGGCAGTCCTCCTCTTTTTTAATGGTGGGGTAACATGCCCTATTGCTCCACCTCCCCAATTTATTGGCACACCAAAATTTTCTTTAAAAAAAAACAAAACTGTAATATTTCGTAGCCTAAGTTCTGTCGTAAACGAATCTCAGGTTAATGGTCTTTATTAATTGGCAACATTAAACGTCACTCAGTTCAAAAAGCTGTCAACCTTTCAAACTTCATTTGAGTCGTAAAAAGTTTTCTGTTACGCGGGCGGTTCCTTGAGATTTTTTTAAGGTAAGTGGCACTTTTTTTCCTGTGTTTCTATGGTTTTTATTATGATAATGCATGTTGTTTATCATGTTTTTAGCTCTGTATGAAAAGAAACACGTATTTTTGATAGCATTTTGTAGCTACGAAGGCTAGTTTTTAATTTATTACTATGCCAATAATTGGTAAGACAATCAAACCGGATTCTTATTTATTGGCACAGTGGCAATAAATTGGATTTCATTATGAAATATTTCATTGCATTTTTGATTTTATTTTCATAAACATATAACCTATTTTGCACATCCAATAATATAAATATTAGTTTTTTATAAGATTTCCAATTGTTAGCCCCATGCCAATTGGGAGAAATCGAATTATTGGCGTATTTAATAGTGAATAATTATTGAAGTATTTAAAAATGCTAGTAACTGGTTAAAGCATGCCAATAATTGGTTTCATTTATTGAAGATGAATCAAAACAAAATAAAAACAAAGTACAAACAATACTCAAAAAACCTCAAGAAATGTATATACCAAGCTCAAAAACTTGCAAATAAAAGATATCTAGATAAATGTAAAAATGTTTGCAAGGCTACATGGGACTTAATAAAAAACAAGACATATAGTAATTTAATGAATAAACATATCGACAAATTAGTAATTGACAAGGACGAAACAAATAATCCCATTGACATATCAAATCATTTCAATGACTATTATATTAATTTAACCAATTCAAACTTGCATAATCAGAATGTTGACCCTGATCAGATACAATTTAAACATGCCTCTATTTTCTTAACCCCAACTGATGAACAAGAAGTTATAAAAATAATTGCCTCACTTAGAAACACTAAATCGACTGGGTACGATGAGATACAAACCAATATATTAAAAACATGTAAAGCCGAAATTGCTTCGGTGTTAACCTATCTAATAAATCTTTCATTTGCTACAGGTGTATTCCCTGAACAACTTAAAATGGCCGTTATTAAGCCACTATTTAAAAAAGGTGACAGATTTGATGTGGCTAATTATCGACCAGTTTCTCTTCTGCCTGTCATGTCGAAAATATTCGAAGGAATAATGCATGCCCGTCTTTCAAATTTTTTGTGCAAATTTAATACAATAAAAAACGAACAGTGTGGATTCCAAAAAGGTAAATCGACCTCTTTGGCAGCCTTTTTATTACTGAACAACATCATTGGTCATATGAATAAGCGCAAGCCTGTAACGGCGGTGTTTTTTGATATGAGCAAAGCCTTTGATTTCGTATCGCATGATATTTTACTGAAAAAATGTAACAAGTATGGAATTAGAGGCACAGCAAATCGTTGGCTGAATAGTTACCTAAGTAATAGGAAGCAGTACGTAGAAATTTCAAATCTTAACTCAAATATGGAATTAAATAATTACAAATCTGACATAAAAGAAAATAAATTTGGGGTACCACAAGGAAGTATTTTAGGTCCCTTATTATTTCTGTTATATATAAATGATCTGCCCGACAGTATAGATTTCAAATGCATTCTTTTTGCTGACGACGTATCTGTTGTCATACCATGCTATGATACTAATACATATAACAAAGATATTAATGACACTATTCGTAAAGTTATCACGTGGCTAAGTAATAATAATCTACATGTTAATTTAAATAAAACAACATTTATTCAATTTATTAATAAAAATGCAAACAAAGTACACTTACAAGTAAAGTTTGGAAGTCAAGATATAAAAGAATCTTGTCAGACTTTATTCCTGGGAATATTATTAGACGATCGCCTCTCATGGAAAGGTCATATTGACAAAATTTGCAGTAAGACTAGTTCATTTGCTTACGCCCTTTGGCGCTTGACAAAAATTTGTGACAAAAAAGTAGCTATACAAGCATATCATGGGTATGTGTGCTCTCTTCTTAGGTACGCCATCATACTTTGGGGCAACTCGTGCCATGTACAACGGGTACTTATAGCCCAAAAACAGTGTATTCGGGCAATCTGCAGCGTAAATGTTATGACATCTTGCAGACCACTTTTTAAGGAACTGAAATTGCTAACAGTTCCATGTTTATATATATATGAGTTATGCATGTTTGTAAAAACTAACTCTAACCTATTCCAAACTACACGAGATGTTTGTAACTTTAATTTAAGACGACCTCATAAATTAAACCTTCCTCTTGTCAAGACTGCTTTATATAGTAATAGTGTATACTGTATGGCTATTAAAGTGTATAATAGACTGGACGAAAAAATGAAATCTTTGCCCTTAAACATCTTTAAAAAAAATTGAAATCATGGTTGACTGATAAAGGTTTTTACTCCATAGACGAATATTTTGACTCTTTTATGTTTAAGTAGTGTAACTCACATAAATATATTTTGTAATGTAATACTTAATAATTTTATAATAATTTAATTGAAATTCGATGACATTATATATGAATAGACACGGTTAATGATTTTAGTTTTTATGTATTGTTATTTTATTACATTCTGACATTGTGTGTTAATGGTTAATAATTTTATTGTGATTTCTCTGACATTTCTCTCGAAAATGTGACTTTGCACGTTTAAAAACTATAATTATGTATCAATATTCATTAATATCAATATTGTTAATTTTAATAATGTTATACCTTGAAGCGATTTGCATGCCAGTTATGGTGAATTGTGCGAACACACATATTGTTTAACATCTCCTGTAACCACTTTTCAAGCAAATAAATGAATTTGATTGATTGATTGATTGATTGATTGAAAGAAACCCACTAGGAAAGCAGCTAAAAACAAGCTGATGGAGAAGTGCAGCGACGAAGAAAAATAAACATAAAAGAGAAAAGGAAGAAAAAGAAGGAAGAGTGAAAAATATCAAAGAAGAAAGGGCCAAAGAAGATGGAAAAATCTCTTATAAAAAAGAAGTCAATAAAACCAAACTGTTGATGAGTGACGATTCCAACACTGTAACACCCAACCAAGAAGTTCCACACATATTATAAATAATGATATTTCAGTAAAAAGAAGCAGAAATAATGAGCTAGAAAGTAAATGTATTCTTGACTTTAAGACAGACACAGATAGTGAACTGGTAGATTACGAACCTACAATCGAAAATATTAAACAAAGAAGAACTATTAAGGCTTATACCACAGGAGAATTAGAAAGGATTTTATAGACCACGGCGGCCAATCTCAACAGAGATCAGCCAATTACGCAGGAGATATTATAGTGCACAAGTGTGAGCACAATACACAGGTGCACTCACTGTTACATCACTCTCAAAGTTCGGTGAGACGGCAATCCGACATGACCGGAGAGAGAGGCGCAGGACCAACGGCTCAACGTGCGCACCGAGGCACGGGGGTGTAACACCGCCAACTTCCCGACTCCGAGCTTTTTTTAAGAAATTCATGATAGAAAATCACAGAAACAATTTTGGCTCGACCTGGGATTCGAACCCAGGACCTCTCGGATGTAATGCAGAAACTTTGCCACTACACAAACGAGGCAGTCACGTCAAAGCAGATACGGAAAGTGAAAACATATGAAATGTATAACAATTTTGATCTGATTAGTGACTGATTAGACTTAAGTGTTTTTAACAGATTAGTTACCGAGATGGATTGTTCCTAATTTTGTATTCTAATGATCATTTAATGATTATTTAGACTAAACTTTCATTTGTTTAATTAGCAATGGTTTTATTTATTTGGAATCATCATCCTTGACTTTGTAGGTGTTTAAATATTATAGGATAACACTTAAATGCCTAGTTAGGTACTTAGCTATTTAAGAATTTAACAATATCTGGGCTTTTCAGTAAGCACTAAAATACGTCTATAATATCTTTAAAAATAAGTCAAATTACCTATTTTTGCAATTGCAGTTAATTAATGCCAATAATAAGATTAAGTTATTTGTAATACGAGTATTAGCACGTATGCCAATAATTGGATAAATATGTGCCAACATTGGGTTAGAAGGTGCCAATTAATATGGACTATGGGCCTGTTTTGAAAAAAACGTGTGAAATTGCCGTATTCTACTAAAGGATGCAAGAAAATGTATACACTATGTGGTCCTTACAATATCTTTATTAATCTAAATGCATAATTAACGCTTGCTGAAGGGAATATAAATATTTTCTACGAGGTTTTTTGTATCGTATTGCTTAAAGTGCCAATAATTGGGTGGATTACCCTATATAGTTAAAATTAAGATGACAAGGTTTCAACTACTTTTTGCTAAACAGTCAATACATACCTTTCTAGCTAGTACTTTGTTCTCCTTGTTTCTTCTGTCGGTCTCCTCACTTAAGGCGGTCTGCAGCTTGCTGCATTCTTCTTCTAGTGTTGTGATTCGCTCCCGGAGTGACGTGTTGTCCGCTGATAGGGCTTGCACCTGTGAAGAATAGGGAATATTAATTTACGCCGATTAAGTTACTTTATTTTTAGGGTTTCGTACCTCAAAAGGAAAAAACGGAACCCTTATTAGATCACTTTGTTGTCCGTCCGTCCGTCCGTCAAGACCGTTTTTCTCAGCAACGCGTGGGGGGGGGGGGGGTATCAAACTGGTATATGATACTTAGGTCTATTGTCAACGCAATCAAAAGATACAGCCATTTAGGCCGCAAATTTTCGAAACTAGCACGGGAATCAAAACCTACAGGCACAGATTACTAAATAGTTACTACGTAACAGATAAATCACTCCACAGAGAAATTTCAATACCTACAGCGTTAATAGACTACTTTTTCTGCCGCGTACAAAAATGCACCTACATCTTTGAGTATAAAGTCACTATTGCTTCGCAGCTGCGCGAGACCAAGTGACGTGAGACCTAGCGACAATCGAACTGGGGTTGACACTTTCGGTAAAAATATTTCAATCACATTTTTCCAAAATGGTATTTGATTGACTGTTGTTGAAATAATATACATTAATGAATAACAAATGTGAAATAAGAAATTTAGCCTGTATTAAGTATAACAAGCGAATTATGAGCTACTTAATTGTGACTCTTGCTATCTCTTTTTAAAACGAAATTTTCTACGGTGAAAGTATGGCGCTACGAGCATGTGACGTCGCTCTATATCGCTGAAATTAAGGTATTTAAAAATAAGTACCTACCTATGTTGTGTTGCTATAAACATTTTAAGTCAATAAAAAAATCCGTCAAATACGCTATTGTGTATTAGGAAAATAAAAAGCATATTTAGATACGCAGTAGCGTGTCAAGCCAAGATCAAGCTAACAGAACTGGCGACCAGCACCGTGTGTAATAGGTATTACACGAACCATTTGTAGCCACTTTTGACTTCCTCATTCATAACTCAAAAACTATTTCACATAAACAAGTCAAATTTATTTAAATATTAACAAACAAACGATTATTTAGATATTAACGTCCAAAAAAGTCGTTCGTCGTTTATCACTGACTGACCTCTAACTCAGTTTCAGAATGACCTGGAAAGTTAAAATTTGGAATCCAGATAATTGTAGGTGCATACAAAGAAATAAATCGGAACACACAAATCGTAACACGAATAATTATAGTGCGTCGTGAGCGCGTCCGACGGTTGTTGGCAGCTCACTGAATCGGCACTGCAGTCGGTGCCGGCGAGAGTAGGCTATTACCGCGCGCAAGTACATCGAGTGAGAGAGGCCTGCTACAGGGTACTTCCCGTAAACTTAGAATCATGAAATTTAGTACGAAGTCACGTCTTATAGTACAGATATAGGAAAAATTACGAAAACCGTAAATTTTCAGTTTCATCATATAAACAAAAATATTTTTGACAATTTTGAAAATTTCAAAGTTACTACTCCTTATCTACAGGTTTGTACGGAACCCTCGGTGCGCGAGTCCAACTCGCACTTGACCGGTTTTTTAGTATTAACGATGCAAATTTCTTTACAATGTTGTCCAAACTTCATACCTCGGGTTTGATTTCTATATAGTCCGATGCATCTGCAATAATAACACATATTAGAATGTAATGTCGTGTGTAGCAAAACGGCAGCTATCACTAGTCTAGTGTTCTTCTTCTTCAAATTGCCTTGGTCTTGTCGGTGGAGCATTCGCTACTGCGTTCTATAGTGCGCCTTCTCCTTGACTTCCTGGTACTACTTTTTCCATCAGTTGTTGCATAAACTACTCCTTGGTCTTCCTCTTCTTCTTTACCCTTCTATTTACAAGTCTAGTATAACACCTAATCAGCCGCTTCGCGTCGCGCGCACGACCAACCCCGCTCCTATATTTAAGCTATTAAACCTACGACGCAGCTGACCTTGTCATGATGATCGCTAGCCGCGGCCCTGTGAGCCACATGTTGTGCAGTAAGGCACGTGAAGTGTTCTCTGATTCTTCACACACACATCAATTTTAACCCATACTCCAGCTTTCATAATCGGAAATCACCCTCGTACAGCTACTACGTCACTAAAAGTCAGCTACAACTACCACAAGAATTATACCTACTCAGTCGTCGCTTCGCGTCGCGCGCACGACCGCCCCCGATCCTATATCTAAGCTATTAAACCTACGACGCAGCTGACCTTTTCATGATGATCGCTAGCCGCGGCCCTGTGAGCCACATGTTGTGCAGTAAGACACGTGAAGTGTTCTCTTATTCTTCACACATACTTCAATGGTAACCCATAAACCCAACTTTCATAGCCGGTAAACACCCCCCGTGAAGCTGCTTCATCGCTAAAAGGCGCTTTCACTAGTCTAGTATATTAACAAATCAACCGCTTCGCGTCGCGCTCACGACCGACCCCGCTCCTATATCTAAGCTATTAAACATTCGACGCAGCTCACCTTGTCGTGATGGTCGCTAGCCGCGGCCCTGTGAGCCACATGTTGTGCAGTGAGGCGCGCGGCGTGTTCCAACGCAGAAGCTTCAAGTCGCGCGCACGACCGCCCCCGCTCCTATATCTAAGCTATTAAACATTCGACGCAGCTCACCTTGTCGTGATGGTCGCTAGCCGCGGCCCTGTGAGCCACATGTTGTGCAGTGAGGCGCGCGGCGTGTTCTAAGGCAGAAGCTTCGCGTCGCGCGCACGACCGCCCCCGCTCCTATATCTAAGCTATTAAACATTCGACGCAGCTCACCTTGTCATGATGGTCGCTAGCCGCGGCCCTGTGAGCCACATGTTGTGCAGTGAGGCGCGCGGCGTGTTCCAACGCAGAAGCTTCGCGTCGCGCGCAAGTTTCGGCCAACGCTCGCGCTTCGGCTAAGGATTGTTCGGCTCGGGAGCAGCGTTCGGACTCTCTTTAAAAGATGAAAAATTGATTTTAAAAATGGTTACATAGATACACATTGGACTTGGCATTTAATTTTTAAAACTCAAGACGTACAAACTTTAGGTTGAGATCAACTGAAATTTAAATTGATTCAAACATAGATAGATAGAAATAGATTTTATTGTACAAGACACATCTCTATATACATATATAAAATTCTCGTGTCACAATGTTTGTTCCCTTACTCCTCCGAAACGGCTTGACCGATTCTCATGAAATTTTGTGAGCATATTGAGTAGGTCTGAGAATCGGCCAACATCTATTTTTCATACCCCTTAGTGATAAGGGTTGTCCACCTTAAACATTTATATGGCAAAACAACGTTTGCCGGGACAGCTAGTGTATACATACGAGTAATATAATAAAGCTGAAGAGGGAAAAAATCTGTCCTTGGGAGATATTTTTAAAAAAACGATTAGAGAACACATTCCGCTACTTTTTGCAGACGACCGCTTGGTGCAGTGGTCTACATTTCGGACTTCTAAAACCAAGGGTCGCGGGTTCGATCCCCGCACAGTACAAGCATTATGTGTGCATAAACATATGTTTTTGTACTGGTCTAGGTGTTTTTATGTATAAATGTATTTATTTTCAAAAAAAAGTATTTAAGTATGTTTATCTTTTGTCTAGCACCCATAACACAACCCTCGTAGCTTAATTTGGGACTAGAGAACTGGTGTGATTGTTGTGAAATATTTATTTATTTACTTATTTAGTTTTAGTCTATTTGGCTGTTTATTTGTACGCGCATCACCTGACAACGGCTAAATAGATTTAAATGAAAACTTTACTAATCTGTCAAGAAAAATCTGATTATCTGAGGTGGACTCCCAGCTGCCTAGCTTAACAAGAGCTATAAATATGACGCCATAGGGAAAAATTGTTCAACATGATGAGCATCATCTCATCATTTTGTCATCAGGCCACTAATGGCCAAAGCTGTCGTCGAATTAAAAATGGTCGATAAAAAGCGCATACAATATAAATCTATATTATATATATAAAAGAAAGTGGTGTTAGTTACACTATTTATAACTCAAGAACGGATGACCCGATTTGTCTGAAAATTTGTGGAGAGGTAGCTTAGAACCAGGAAACGGACATAGGCAACTTTTTACCCCGTTCGACCGCGATTTTGATGACAAAGGGATTCCACGAGGACGAAGTCGCGGGGGGCCACTAGTAAATAAATTAAATAACATCATCATCATAAGCCTATATACGTCCCACTGCTGGGTACAGGCCTCACCTCAACTATGAGGTGGTGCGAGCCATACTCCACCACGCGGGCTCACTGCGGTGCGGTGGAGGGGTGTGTGTAAGGCAAGTGACCAACCTTACCGTCAGATGTTACTAAGCCGCCCGAGAGCCTCCGATCAGGCTTATCGACTAATATCTATCGATATTAACCGGGACCAACCGCTTAACGTGCCTTTCGAAGCACGGAGATGCTTGTAAATAGACGTCACTTGTATGGTCAGAATGGTCACCCATCCCAAACATGACCGCGCCGTAGGTTGCCTAACTTTTGGTATCACTACCAAAGCGCTGTAACCACTGCGCCACAAGCACCCTTAAATAACATACGCAATATTGTAATCTATTTCCATACCTCTGCAACTGCGCACTCAGCGTGTCGGCGAGCGCGGCCTGCGCCCTCAGAGCAGCCAGCTCGGCCGCTTCTTCTGCCAACTGTAGGTTCCTCACTTTAAGCTCTTCCACCTTAAAAACAATCTGCTTTGAAAACGTGTACTAATTGGCTAGAAAGTAGCACGTAAAACGTCTTATAAATTGGTTTGCCGGGTGACACCTCAAGAAACTGCGTTACGCTGCTCCGCTCACGTTTCGCGCGAGAGAGACAGAGCGAGAGAGAGAGAGAGAGAGAGAGAGATAGGCATACACACCGGTTCATGTTATACAAATGAATATTCACATTAAAATTATTTTACCACTCAGAGTCGTTGTCACGTAAAACTTTCGCGCGTATACCGACTTTACAGGCAACCAATTTTTTCAATCAACCATGATTTCAATTCTCTTTTAAAGATGTTTAAGGGCAACGATTTAATTTCGTCCGGTTTATTATGCAATTTAATAGCCATACAGTATGCACTATTACTTTATGAAAGTGAAAGGATTAATTTATGAAAGTGAAACTTCTAAGAACAAGTAAGGTGAAACAATTACCTCAGCCGTGGAGCGAGCGAGAGCCGCACTAACGCTGTCCCTTTCCTTCGCGCATGCGTCGTACTGTTGTGTGAGTGTTGACAGCTTCCTCTCTAGTTCATCTCTCTCGTGCCGACACAGAATTAGGGCAGCTTGGCTTTCTTTCAGTTCTGGTTCTGCAAATTAGTAAGGAATAGTGATAATGTCGCCACTATAGCTTATATAAAATACTTGCTGACCCGGCGAACTTCGTACCGCCTTAGCGTTGCAATGATTGAACAATGTCATCGAATGACATTGACATTAGTTACGCGGGTTTTTTAAAATATGCAAAATTAAATGTATATGTTTCAATATTTCTGAGAGTTTTTCTTAATATTTTTTTTCCGTAGGAACCTTCTCCTAATAATAACAAATACAACAAAAAAATAATTAGTGAAATCGGTCCAGCCATTCACGCGTGATGCCGTGACCAAGGAAAACGGGTTTCATTTTATATATAAAATATTATTTTATCACAGGCATAATATAAATAATTTTATAAATAAATAAAATTATTTATATTTATATAAATATTTTTTTACGCCTGAGTAGATTGACTATGAAAACTAGTTTTTAAGTACATGTAACTAAAAATAAAATAGGGGTATCAGTACATGTTACTGGACATATGTGTGCAATAAAAAGTTTGTTAATATCTAAGGCAGTGGTAGTCAATTGATCAATTGATGGCGAGGATCTCCCGTCGCAGCTGTGCCACCTCCGAGGCCCACCAATCCAGCCAATAGACCGATCTCCGGGGCAGCGGGGTCCGGACCGAGGCATGGAACTACTCCGCCTCTCCGTCGACGGCGACCGGCTGTCTATGCCCTGGTAGCCAAGCCTTAACCAGAGCCGCCGCCTACCAACTAGAAATCTTAACTTAAGTAAAACATTATCGTCATTATAACCGGTAAGTCGTTATAACCGGTAAGTCTTTATAACCGGTAAGTCGTTATAACCGGTAAGTCGTTATAACCGGTAAGTCTTTATAACCGGTAAGTCGTTATAACCGGTAAGTCGTTATAACCGGTAAGTCGTTATAACCGGTAAGTCGTTATAACCGGTAAGTCTTTATAACCGGTAAGTCGTTATAACCGGTAAGTCGTTATAACCGGTAAGTCGTTATAACCGGTAAGTCGTTGTAAGCGAAGTCGTTATTCGCAATTTCTACGCCATATCTCATTCAACTCAAACACTACACAACAAACATAAAGCTACAAATTTTCGTTGCAAAATCACCCTTAATAGGTAAGGATAAGATGCCACAGTGACTAACTTGATGTGTGGCCGTGCGTACAAAAGATTGAGCAAAGTGTTCATTTTCTTTTATTGCAGACTTTGACTATGGTGGTTATTTTTAGGGTTCCGTACCTCAAAAGAAAAAAAACGGAACCCTTATAAGATCACTTTGTTGTCCGTCCGTCCGTCTGTCAAGACCGTTTTTCTCAGGAACGCGTAGAGGTATCAAACTGAAATTTCTATATGATACTTAAGTCTACTGTCCCTGGAAGCTGTAGAAAAATCAACCTTCTAAACCAACGCAATCAAAAGATACAGCCATTTAAGCCGCAAATTTCCGCAAATTTTCGAAACTCGCACGGGAATCAAAACCTACAGGGTACTTCCCGTAAACTTAGAATCTTGAAATTTAGTACGAAGTCACGTCTCATAGTACAGATATAGGAAAAACTACGAAAAATGAAAAATATGAAAAATATTTTTGACAATTTTGAAAATTACAAAGTTACTACTCCTTATCTTCAGGTTTGTACGGAACCCTCGGTGCGCGAGTTCAACTCGCACTTGTACTGTTTTATTTCAGCTCAAACTTACCCAATAGTTTCGCCTTGGCCCCGTCGGCGGCATCTTTAGCAGCTTCCAACTCGCTTACTTGCTGCGTTAGTTTCTCTACGCGTTCTGCGCTGTCCTGAAAATTTTGTGATAATTATGTTGATAACAAAATCTACCTTATTGTGGATTTATTGTGCTTAGGATTACTGAATCGTTTTAACAAGGCATGTCATAATCAAAAATCACACTATGAATTTTATATATATATAGACTGCCTCGTTGGTATAGTGGCAAAGTTTCTGCCTAACATCCGAGAGGTCCTTGGTTCGAATCCCAGGTCGAGCAAAAATTGTTTCTGAGAATTTCTGTTATGAAGTTTTCAAAAACAACTCGAAGTCGGAAAGTTGGCGGTGTTACACCCCCGTGCCTCGGAAAGCACGTTAAACCGTTGATCCTGCGCCTGATCTCTCTCCGGTCATGTCGGATTGCCGTCTCACCGAACTTTGAGAGGGATGGAACAGTGAGTGCACCTGTGTATTGCGCTCACACTTGTACACTATAATATCTCCTGCGTATTTGACTAATCTCTGTTGAGATTGGCCGCCGTGGTCGAAACCGGCCAGAAGGACTATTATGAATTTTATGTTTCTCTCAAAAGTAAATAATAGAGAGGAAAAACAGGGTTGACCGTTATTTTTTTTAAATAGAGAGGGAGAGAAAACGATCCTAAGCAAAGTTTCTCAGCGTCTGCTTGCCCTTAAGCTACCATACTATGTCTTTAAGTGACTTGAATTTAGACATTCAAGTGTGTGCGTTCAGAAACAGAGAGACAGAGAGAGAGGGAGAGAGGGAGAAAGAGAGGTTGGAAGAAAAAAGAGATGAAGGCAGAATGTGAGATTGGGATTGGACAGGAGCTATTGATATAGTCTATCATAAATATTCCTCACTTTGTAAGCGTCCATTTCCATTCGTAGCTTGCTCTGTGTCCACTTGAGACGACCCTCTAGTTCTTTGATGTCATCACGCACTTTGGCCAGCTCACGCTCACAGTTTGACAGCTCGTGGCACTGGAATAAAAGTAATAATTTAATTAAAATTGTTGATACAAACCTTTGTAAACTAATAAGGTAATATGACACTCTGGTGTCGAATGGATAGAATCTGTCTGAAGATGAATATGATAGAAGCGACAACATCTGATGTTGTCGCTTCTATCATATTGATCTTTGCACTTTGTACTATCGCGGACCGCACCGCATGAACACCTTTAAGACGATAACCATTTGCACATCGCGCGCAATCCCGCTTGCTAATTGCTCCGTGTGTATCGAAGTGCATGCAAACAATTTTCGTTAGAAATTGTTCACGCGGCGATGACCGCCAACGCACATATAGAGACAATTACAACATCATACTGATACGACACAACGAGACGCGGCTGATATTTGACACGAGCGTTTAAAGTATCGATCGCAATTTTTCGCATTGAGTGGCTCACGTAGGACTACGCCTAAGTGTTCAGTTTGTCATCATACATGCGCGCAAGAGCCGCTTGCTCAACGATCATACACTTTTTTGCAAAATTCGCCTTATTACTATGGAAAAAAATGTGTACGTCACGAACATCACGTACATCATGAAATGTTAAATGTATAATAGTCAAAAAGTTGCCTATTAACCAAGAGATCGCGGGTTCGATTCCCGCACTGTACAAACATTTGTGTGCATGAACATGACTGTTGGTACTGGTCTGGGTGTTATATGTATTTATTTAAGTTTATTTGTAATACCACTGTTGATTGTGTAACTGTTACACACGTGCTAAAGCTACTTACCACGGAGACAGATCAATGTATGTGATGTTGTTATTGTTGTTGTATAAAACTTGCATATCCACTGCTTCTCGTCTTAATCAAGTGTGCTTACCATATATTGGCTCAACCACTGCTAATTGCAATATCGCGTCTATAACATCTATAATGATATTATAAATACGAAAGTAACTCTGTCTGTTTGTCTGTTACTCAATCACGCCTAAACTACTGAACCAACTTGCATGAAATTTGGTATGGAGATATTTTGATACCCGAGGACGGACATAAGCTACTTTTAACCGCGGAAAAATGAAGCATTTCGCTTTTTTGTTATATATTAAAATGAATTACTGTTTGTTAGTGTCACTAAAACTCGATAACGGCTGAACCGATTTCAATAATTTTAGCCTTTAAAGTCCTTCGTGGAAGTCCAGGGTGTACACCTTACACGATGAGAAAATATTGATAAATTGCGTAAACAGCGGACAGGACCGCGTCTGGTCCACTAGTAAAACATAAGACCGTACCTTAATTATTAATTAATTGTTTCAACGAACACACCAATTACCTAGCTAGCCCAAAACTAAGCGTTAACCTGTGTTATGGTGGCTAGGATAACGGATAAAAATACTTAAGTACATGTTTAAACACCCATGACTCAGAAAAAAAACTCGTGCTCATCACACAAACATTTGCCCTTAGCAGGATTCGAACCCGCGACAGCCGGTTTTGTAGTCTGGACCTCAGGACCACTAATAATAATAATAGTCCTCCTGGCCGATTTCGACCACGGTGGCCAATCGTAACAGAGATTAGCCAACTACGCAGGAGATATTATAGTGCTTTCCGAGGCACGGGGGTGTAACACCGCCAACTTCCCGACTCCGAGCTGTTTTTGAAAAATTCATTTCATTCAAATCTCAGAAACAATTTTGGCTCGACTTGGGATTCGAACCCAGGACCTCTCGGATGTAAGGCAGAAACTTTGCCACTACACCAACGAGGCACCACTAGACCAAAGCTGTCGTCACCTTGTCATCATACAGCTGGCATATCCTCTGCTTCTCGCTATGAGCGGACTTGAGCTTCCCGCCCATCAGCTCCAGCTCGGCCACGGCTGCCTTCTCAGCCGCAGCGGCCTTATCCGCCGCGCGGCGCGCCTCTATACCGGAACACTCAACGCTAGCGTAACGCATCACCGCTGCGTCTTTCTCGCGTTCGGCCTGCTCAACGCGTTTGCTCATCTGTGGGTGAAAGAGAGGTATGATACATAAAATGAACTGTCTCTCCTGTCTCAGTGACACTGTGTTCTTACCATGTGTACCATCTTTATTATGTATACGTAATAATGTATGTCTATGATTTTTTTTAGGGTTCCGTGCCTCAAAAGAAAAAAACGGAACCCTTATAAGATCACTTTGTTGTCCGTCCGTCCGTCCGTCTGTCAAGACCGTTTTTCTCAGGAACGCGTGGAGTTATCAAACTGAAATTTCTATATGATACTTAGGTCTACTGTCCCTGGAAGCTGTAGAAAAATCAACCTTCTAAGCCAACGCAATCAAGAGATACAGACATTTAGGCCGCAAATTTCCGCAAATTTTCGAAACTCGCACGGGAATCAAAACCTACAGGGTACTTCCCGTAAGCTTAGAATCTTGAAATTTAGTACAAAGTCACGTCTTATAGTACAGATATAGGAAAAATTATGAAAACCGTAAATTTTCAGTTTCATCATATAAAAAAAAATATTTTTGACAATTTTGAAAATTTCAAAGTTACTACTCCTTATCTACAGGTTTGTATGGAAACCTCGGTCCGCGAGTCCAACTCGCACTTAACCGGTTTTTTTGTATTTTTATTTTATTAAATGTAAGTAATTAGTTTTTATGTTTATAAATTTATTTTGTACGTAAATAACTTCAATTAAAATGTTTGTTTTCCCCTTTTACTTTATGTGCACCGCCTGAATTTTCTCTGCTTGGCCCTATGGTTGACTGATAGAGAATGCCTTCGACATTAAGTCCACCATTGTTCACATGTTTGTGCAGAACTTAAATAAATTAATAAATAAAACTCTGGAAGGATACAATTTGCAAGGCATCATTCAAAATGTTTTAAATGCCTTGTCAAGACTTAAGTTTAGTTCAATCAACGTGACTATAAACTCTTTTGAGCTGCATGCACTGTGTCAGCTATTCTCAAAGTGTGTAAGAATTTAGAGAAAAAAATTAAAACACTTTCCTATCGAACATTCTTAAGCAGCATAACTTAATTCACGATTCTTAACAGGCAGTTGAACCACAAATAAGACATGTGTTGAACTTAATTTAGTTGCCTCATACAATTTTAGTTTGCTGTTACCGCCATTTTAAACTTTAGCCATTACACTTTTAAATAGAACCCTGGTTCCATCGAGAATCTACTTTCCAAAAAGTATTTATTACCATAAAGATTGAAAACCACTGCAATATGTTTTAGGGCTTAGTCAGTTTGAAATACGTTTTTTATGAGCAATGCCTTAACAGAGTACTTTAATACATTAACATTATATATTTTGGACAACCACTTTGGTGTCATGGTCAAGAAGTTGACATTTAACCAAGAGGTTGCAGGTTCGATTCCTGCACTGTAAAAACATTTGTGTGCATGAACATGTCTGTTTCTACTGGTCTGTGTGTTATATGTATTTATTTAAGTTTATTTGTAATACCACTGTTGATTCTGATATCTGTAACACAAGTGCTTTAGCTGCTTACCACAGAGTCAGATTAATGTATGTGATGTTGTTGTATATTTATTTATCTTTTTATATACTCTGTACCCTGTCATCTAATAAGTTTTAAAACTATACTTACAACATCCAATTTAGATTCAAACTCTTTGAAAGTCTGGTCCTTAGCTTGCATCTCATCAATCTGTTGCTTCACTTTATCCCTCAGAATACTATTCTCCTTTCTCTGTTCCGCTAGCATTCTCTCTAATGTCTCCACTTGCAATTTCAAATAATCCTTTTTAGAATCACAATCAGATTCCACACTTTCCTGCTCAGAATTTAACTCTGAGCCAACAGTTGGCAGTGATTCAGTATTATCCCCTTTTTTAGCCACTCCATTAGTGTTTGGTTGAACTTTGATAGAATTGTCTATGATTTCATCTTCAAATATGTCATTCATTACTTTACCGTTGGGAATAGGTTTAGAAACTGGTTTGGCGGGCGCTTTCTGCATAGAAATCCTATGGGTGTTGTTGTAAGCATACTTTAAGCTCCCACTTACACTAGAGAATATGCCGTGAACATTTTTAACTATACTTCCTAGGTCTTGGGGTATCAGTTCTTTTGGCAGCCTTCCATACCGGTGGTCTATATTATTCTGAGGGTTTTCAGGTATCTTCTGTGTAGCTGTCACTTTATTCTTATGGCTTGAAAAGTCCGACAGAATTTTATCTGCATTCAAATCTTTAGTGCTACTGGTTTCAACATTTTGATTTGTTTCTACTGTGGATATGTTCTCAGCACTTCTGCTGTAAGGCGACTTACAAATACCTACATTACTTTTAGTGGAAGATGTGTTATGTTCGTCCAAACTAACGGTGGATGATGTGAACGCTCTGTTGCTTACATTACTAATGTCTGTAGCACTAAACTGATAATTTGGCTCAGGTTTGACATCTAAATGATTATCGTTAAGCAAATCAGGTACAAATGTTACGTTTTTATCAATTTCAGTGGAAGATTCAGTACTTGCATCTTTGGCTGGGGATTGAGAGCTCAAATCTTCACTGCACTCGTCTTTGGTCAGCGAGAAGTCTTTGTCGCATGAAGTCACGTCTGATAAATCGTTGCTATCCGGAGAAATCGAAGTTGGACTTGATGTTAAAGACTCACTTTCATTTCCAGCGCTAGAAGTAGACCTCTTTTCATCAGATGCCAAATTATAGCCCGGCCTTTTGACAGGCGATATATCAGAGTCAGATGACCCAGGGTATACTGTAGAACACGACTCGAGCGTCTCAACACCAGAATCACAAGTCAATTCGGACACAGAAACATTTTCTTTGATCGAAATATCGACGTCAACACTATCAATATGGGCAGAGTTTTCATCGGATTCTAGGGACATTTTTGTTTGTTACTATTTTTATCAGCCGTGTGCCGTATTTATATAATGGTCAGGAACAACAAAGCCATCAAAGGATTGCGTTTTTAATTTTTTTGAGGAAAATAAACATCGACTTCGACTACTTTTGATTTGACGTCTATCTATCTATTGTATTTTTTTGACTATTTTTGGCAGATTTAGTCAGTGTTGAAAGGATAGAAAGCCAAATCAACACAATAAATCGGGAAATACTATTAGTTATTCAAGGACAATAAAAACCTTAGGACCTTTCTGCGGGTGACAACAAAAACGGAGGGAATGATTCTCATGTCTCTATAAAAACTTGAGTGCGTTAAGTGCCAGAGCATAACGAAATATGAAAGATCATAAAATATAAGTGATAGAGTGCTCAAATTCTTAACAAAGTATTCGTTTCCAAATAAACACATTTATCTGCGGGTGATAACAAATGACCGCAAATAACAGCACAAATACTTCCAAAAAGAATGATCTGGCCACACTGCATACAGTGGGTACTTTCAAGAGTCATATATTAACAAGTTTAAAAATCATAAATTGATATTATGATTATTTTATATTATTGTACGATTGAAATTTAAAAGTGAGATGTATCATTGAATGACTATTTACGAATAATTTATAAATAATTTTATGAGTATAGTACAGATACGTGCCACCTTAAAACACCCATTAAATAGGCAGTGCTGCCAGCTAATGAACATTACAACTATGTAGTAGTTTCTTTAGCAGTTGTCATCGAATTTTTAACAATTGTTACAAAACGTCTTCACTTAACACTTAAGTGGCGCACTCTAGTGGACTACCATTAAATTTCAGGGTCATGCATCAATTCCGTTTTTGTCACACGACGGTAAGATCAAAACGGGTACACCTGCACCGACTTGCAGGCTCGTGTAGGTAGCCTTCTGTCGACTACTCGAGAGGACGCTAATTTCCACGTTTAAGTAGAGAGCTAAATGTCTGACACGGCTAGTGGACACTGGACTAATAAATTAAATCCAGTGGCGCCATTCCATTATCATCATTCCATTATTATCATTAGTAGCCTGCTTCAGCTTTAATTGATTATATCCTACTTACTCATTTCTAGATAAGAATTAAATTATATCGTACTATAAAAAAAGACCACGCCTACACAACCACATACTTTGGAAAAGTCTGATAAGAAAAGAAGGAAATAATTACCCGGTACTAGACTGGTACTACAGTGTGCTTGGGTTGAAATAAAATACCTACTCTAGTTCGACACTGGCGCCCCCACTGTAAATAAACATAGCAGAATATTCGTTCCTATACTAGTAACATTGGTAGAAAATTAATGTCACGTCATTTCCATTCGCTCGCAAAGGGAATTGAAACGGAAAAGTAGGTCGTCAGTATTGATTTTTACAATATTCGGCAAACAGAAGACGTAACTCTTTGTGTCGCACGGTACAATTAATGTTCTCGTGATCCGGCCAGTGGAAAGCTGTGAAAATGCCTGTAAGTAACATTAAATTGTAGTCACGCGGTGTCCGGATGTGTTCGCGATTTCATAATCATTTCCCTTCCCCAAATTCAGTAATCGCTGTGTAGTCAATGTGGCAATAAGACTTCATTGTTTGTCATGTACTTAGGTGTAGCCGTTTTGTGTCAAAGTCGTTGAATTTTTTAGTTGCAAGCGCGTTGTGAGTCACCGTTGGATCTCAGGGTCATTTTTGATCTACCTACCTACTTGTCTTGGCATTCTGCGTTACTACGCCGCGTTTTAAAGTATTATTTAGTAACGCGTCCCTGAATCGCCAGCAAAACGTGCTAGAAATATCATTCAAAGTGGATTTTAAATATATTTCAAGTTGTTAAAATGGCGCACATGGTTTTTATTGCGCATTATCCAGGTTTTCCCGTTTTACCTGAAGGTAGGCATTTAAATAATTTCCTCATGTTGATTTACCTAATTGCATCATTTCTGGTTTCGTATTAAAATCTTATTGGGTAATTTATTTTTGTGAGGTTAACAAAATCTGTTTATTTGTTCAATCAGAAAAAGTGATGAACCTAAAGTGACCTACTTTCTAATCTAAATGCAAGATGACAAAAATAAAAGCAAAATTCAATGTTTGTCAGCCAATAAAACATCAGTTCCAATTTATTTAATTAAAGAAATAAAGTACATATCTTTCGAAGTATATTTATGTGGCTCATGTATTTTTCATGATTATTAAAAAAAAATCAAGTTGAGTTGTAGTTTGTTAACAACTGTTATAAATTATTAGATAACCATATCCTTATCCATGATAATACCTTGGATACAGGCATATCATACCATTCTTAATTTTCATATATAGTTTTGTTGGAAAACATTTTTTTTATTAATTTTTGTGTTTAACTAAACTTTTGGGTATAGAAACATGATTACACACATGAAATCAGTGCTATAGTGATATAGATAAAAATATTTTATTGTAGGTATAAAAAGTTTATAATTGCAGTAACCCACCAAATCTGTTAAACATTTACATAATATCATCATTCATAACATTTGGTACAGTAGTAGTTGCAAACACCAATTCTTGGCATACTTTTTATTTACTTTTGTTACAAAGTATTAAAATCAACTTCAAACTAAAATTAAATAAAAGAAATATTTAAAAAAAGCTTTCGTTTTTTTAAAAAAATATTCATAGTGGTAACATGCTTATTTATTACAAACAAGATGACTTTGCAGATATAGCTTTTAGAACAAAAATTTATATGAAGACCTTGTCCTGAAATATTTAAAAGAATCCCCCAATTCACTGCAGTCAGTCTGAAGTTATGCTTATACATACATACATTTTTATTTATATAAAATCTTCATACTACAAGAGTACAATGCTTATCTATAATACTGCAGTAGTAAAACACTGGCACATCATATCTGGGTACATCAATAGTAACATTTGGCCCGGCTGTCCTACTGACCTAGATCCGCGACCTCCATCTTGCCACAAATTATGTGTTTGAGCCAGTCCCACAGAGGAACTGTTGTGGTGCAGTTGAGTGCTGTGCACAAAGAAACATAGATAGTCTAACAAGGTTGTTACTTGTAGTAATTACTTAGTGAGTCGGACTCAAGGTTTACGCTTGGTCACATTTACTGTTCACGTTTTACATTTTGGAGTCATTGTAAATTGACATTTTTGATTTTGAGATGGATTAAAAAGACTGGTTTTGGAGTTGATAGAAAATATTTTTGTGATAACAGGCATTTTTTTTGTGTTCTTAGTTTTTAGAGCTGATATTCATCAAGATTCATTTTCACCACTTTTGATGATAATAACTCTGTCTTTGTATATAAAAAATACAAAACCTTTGTTGCCCACAGTAACATCTTCACAATTTGTTGGATAGTTACCATTTCGGGTGTGATTATGACTCATAATGACTTTATATATTTCAAAAAGATATTGTCATCATATTCTATATATTTTTGGGACAGGCCTATGTTCAACGATGGAAGCCACTAATTACCATGACAAGAGCGATAGGAATCGAGCATGTAAACAACATTCTCCAATGCAAACTTAACTTCCCTAGGACGGAGAGCTAGCAGCACCCACCGTAGAGAATGTCCGCGTCGTGGTGCGAGTCCGTCCGATGGACCAGCGCGAGAAGTTGGAGAACAGCTACAACTGCGTGTCCGTGGACCCCGTGAACCACACAGTGGCGGTGACGAGGAACAACGTGACGCCGCCCGAACCGCCCAGGATATACGCTTACGATGCGGTGTTCGATAGCAATGTTAGCCAGGTATGTGAAGCGAAGCGAAGGTAAAAGACATGAGATCACCGTTGATTTTCTCGATGTTGCCATAGTTTGAAAAAACAACTCGAGTCAAATTGAGAACCTCTGTCTTTTTATTGAATTCGGTTTAAACTATTTGCGTACAATTTCCTTCATTTAAATACCATTTCATTAAAAGAAAAGTCTGTTGGAGGGTTGGGAGGGAATCAGTCATGGTCCTTTTAGTCTATTTTGATATGGCACATGCATTCCTTTTATTAAAGGTATTTGGTAATTAAATAATACAAATTCTCTTTTTTTACACACTGTCTTGAAATAACAAGACTGGAATATTTTTTCCATGAACTAAACAAAGAGACTTTCAATAATTTTGTGTCATATCAGCAAAAAAAAAAATACAAATATTTATTTTCATAAAGGAATTTAAAACACTTGGCTGTAAGAGTTTCCAAAGCTACAATTCATAGGTATTTCAAAATGCTGAATCAAGCTAAGTTCAGAATTCAGATTCCAAGTAAAATGTAATATGACTCAGCTAAAGGAAGTTTATATTTGATGATTCAAAGTCTAACCAGTTACTGAAGTGGCTAAAATAAAATACCAACAAATAAATAAAATTGTGCAACATTTTTTTTGCTTAAAAAATTCATCATTAATTATTTCTACAAAAATAATTTTCAAAACTTATTCCATTGACTTAAAACAAGTTAAATTAAATTTACCAAAATTCTTAGTTGTAACAACTTGCTGTAAAACTATTTAGATAAGAATATCTCTTGACCATTACCACCTTGGCGTAATAGTCAAGAAATTGACTATTAACCAATAGGTCGCGGGTTCGATCCCCGCATTGTACAAACATTTGTGTGCATGAACATGTCTGTTTGTACTGGTCTGTGTGTTATATGTATTTATTTAAGTTTATTTGTAATACCACTGTTGATTCTGATATCTGTAATACAAGTGCTTAAGCTACTTACCACGGTGTCAGACAAGATCGGATGTGATGTTGTTGTATATTTATAAAAAAAAGGCTAGACTGGCACATAATCTTCTACAACAACCCAAATTTGAATTGAGAATAGAACTCGGAAGACAAAGAAGACAGCAAGAATGATCCAGAAGAACAAAGAACACGCATGTCTGATCCATCGTTCGGCTCGACTGGCGCCGTACGGAGCATCAGTCTTGTCGAATGGTGGGTTAGATTTGCGTATTATCGTCGTGGAAATGAAGACTAATTTTATTTTATTTATTTTAGGAGAGCCTCAAAGCATACCCTTCACATTCACTTATAAATATTTTATAAACTAGATTTTATTAGTGTTGCCTCAATTAAAGGCTGCCACGACATGCGTACTAATGAAATTTAAAAGCAAACGTTAACATAGTTTGAAAAAAGTGAAATTAATTTAGTAAACAATTTGAGAAAGATAAAAAATACTATAAAAAAGATACAGCCTTTTGAGTTCATCCGTAAATGGAAGATTTTGCAGAAGATAAATTTATGTAATCAAAGTACAGAAGACACACATTAAATGATAAGATTATTGTTGCAAAATCGACCGTATAACATTACGCCTTGTCGTGCGAAAATAATCACAATTTTACACAACATTTAGGGATCAGTGTTCTAACACAGTTTAAATACGATTTTGAGTGTGACCACTCATCAGTCAAAATTTTTGTATGTTTGAATGTTATAATTCAAATATCGTTTTTGGCAGTTTTAAGGTCAAAATAAGTTGGTATTGGAATTCGTCAAAACTGCTAGCTGGACACTTGTCAAATTGCCTATGAAACAGATTCACTACATCTAACGTAGGTACCACGCATAAATGCAGTTTAACTACTGTTTGCTTTGGCACCGCCCTCTAATCCATTACAAAGCTTTAATAGTGCATTTGCTCCGTAGCGTAGCCCTACTCTTTAAATATTTCCTCCCCGTGCCTTGGTGCGCACGTTAAGCAGTTGGTCCTGCGCCTGATCTCTCTCCGGTCATGTCGGATTGCCGTCTCACCGAACTTTGAGAGTGATGGAACAGTGAGTGCACCTGTGTATTGCGCTCACACTTGTGCAATATAATATCTCCTGTGTAGTTGGCTGATCCCTGTTGAGATTAGCCGCCGTGGTCGAAATCGGTTAGGAGGACTATTATAAATATTAATTTACAAAGGATAGTATGAAAGAGAAAAAAATAATGCGCCGAACACTGGTATCCTGGGAACAGGACAAGTGAATGATAATGAAGTATTTAGATAGTGGCCCTAAACACCGTCGAAAAACGATGGCGTAACGATCTTGGTGCTGCTTTCGCCACGCGACCGCGAGGTCGGTGACGTCAGCGTTGTGACACTTGAGCGGTCAGCACAAAGACCGTTTAGCCTAATAACGACAGGAGAACACAGAAGAAAGAAGATCACAGATGAGAAGATTTGCAAATTATTTTGTACTTAAAATTTATGACGAAGTGTAATATGTATTTTGTTATACATTTTTATACATCAGTAGATGATATTAATGAAATTGTTCCATGGTTTTTAGATAAGTTCTGTTATATTTTTATACATGTTAGTTTATAAAGTATATGTATATTCTATGGGCCTGTATTTAATTGTAAATCTGTTGCCTGATACAAATAAATAAATACATAAAAAATTGACAAATTCTCGTCCTTGCCAAAAATGTCAATTCCTTTCAAACAAACAATATTGTCTTCATATATAAAATAAGTAGTAAAAGATTCTACAACTAACATGTAACCTATGTGCATGTTTTTGTATTTCATAATTTTCTTGACTAGGTATACATATATTTTTGTATTAAGCAAAGTTAAATATTGTATAAAAGTCAATGGAATAAGCATAACACTTAATTAATATTGTAAGTAAATAAGCAATTATTTTTTCCTTTTACTAATAAAAATATTAAATTGAGTTTATTATATTGAGTACGTTCTGTATTTAAAAGGGGGCTGGGCAAAACTGTGCGATGATTTTGACCGGAGGTCAACTAGTTAAATTTTAGAAATATCTTCGTTATTTGCACTCAATAAAGTAACTTTAGAGTTTTAATTTTTTTCAAACTTAACTTATAGAACATTCCACCACACGTTATACCGATTTTAACATGAGGCTTTCAAATGGATGCACGTCAGACCAAATCAATACTCAAGTCAGGCGACAGCTGATCAACGTGAACACTACAGCACTTTAAAACATTGTGGTACGGGCGATTTTGCTACAATAAACACGTAGTCCGATATGATGGAGACTGTGCGCTACAAACGTTTGGTATCTACATAGCAATATGTGCAGGCCTCATACAGGGGTGGAGACCACAATACGACAATAAATAAAGATATCAGCAGTACTACGAGTACTTCGTATAAGAATGTTTCTTCTATTTAAAAAATCCTAACAATAAAGTTACAAAAATCCTTTTTTCAAACAAAATAAAAGTAGATATTCCAGCGGCCTCTGGCACGCTACTTTGAAACTTATTAAGTACTAGTGGACATGGCAGACGTTGTCCTGCCCGCTGTTTTCGCAATTTACCAATATTTTATTACCATTGACACCTTCCCTAGACTTCCACAAATATTTCAAGGCTAAAATTATTTAAATCGGTTCAACCATTCTCGATTTTTAGTGAGACTAAAGAACAGCAATTCATTTTTATATATGTTACGGCTAATAGCCGAAGTGCGGCTACACCTAGTTTTAGCCGGCTACAACTAGGTGCAGCCCGACACATGCGGTTAATCTTAGGTGTATCCTACTTATCTTCGGTTACAACTAGGTTTAGCCTTCATTATAGCGGCTAGAACTAGGTACAGCCGCACACTGGTGGTTAAACTTAGGTGTGTCCTATTTATCATCGGCTAGAACAAGGTTTTAAGTTCAGTTGTAACTCACATTATAACTGGAAAAACGGAGGAATTATTTCTTTTGTTTAAACATGCGTATCACAAGAACTGCTGAGCCGATTTGAAAAAAAAAATTGTGTTAGATAGCTTATTTCTCAGGGAACGCTTTGTATGAGCTTTAAATTGCATAATACAGCTAGAAATCAACGGGGAAGCAGTTAAATCAAAAAGCGCGGACGAAGTTGCGGGGGACCGTATATATATGTTCATATTATTCACATGCGTTTTGATTCTTATATTAAAAGATGTCACAGTTTAAAAAAATACTCCGCTCCTAACAATGCCAACAGGAAATCCTAAATTTACGCGATGAGAGTCGCGGGGGACTGCTATTAGTCTCAAAATAAAACCAAAATCCTTAACTGAACTGAAAACCTAGTTCTAGCCAATAATAAATAGGATGCACCTAAGTTTAACCACCGGTGTGCAGCTGTACCTAGTTCTAGCCGCTATAATGAAGGCTAAACCTAGTTGTAACCGAAGATAAGTAGGATACACCTAAGATTAACCGCATGTGGCGGGCTGCACCTAGTTGTAGCCGGCTAAAACTAGGTGTAGCCGCACTTCGGCTATTAGCCGTAACATATACATAAAAAAAAAAGTGATCGGCCTACCTGAATTTTCCCCTGGGAATACGTCATTTTCCCGTACAATGTACTTTCTCGGGTATTAAAATATCTCCATACCAAACTTCATGCAAATTGGTTCAGTAGTCAGTAACAAACAGACAGACAGAGTTACTTTCGCATTTATAATATTAGTATGGTAGTATGTGTATAATTATGTTAAAATTGTCAAAATTCCGTCCTAACTCGTATTATGATTAACTACAACAAGATGTTTAGAGAGGTTGATATCTTTGCTTCTTCTAAAAAAAAATTCACTTCGTTTATTAAATCAGTTATATTAAGCAACAAATAAAATAAAAAAACACAATCCTACTAATATTATAAAGGCGAAAGTTTGTAAGTATGGATGTATGGATGTATGGATGTTTGTTACTCTTTCACGTAAAAACTACTGAATGGATTTGAATGAAACTTTACCACAATATAGCTTATACATCAGAATAACATATAGGCTACAATTCATAAAGAATTTTTAAGATAAAGGCTTTCCACGCGGACGAAGTCGCGGGCGGCCACTAGTATAGTATAAAGCAAAGTAGCTTCAAGCGTCAAGTGTATTAAGTATGTTTAAATCTTTAAAACTACTCAACGGATTTTGAAGCAGTTTTTTTTTTTTGAATAGATGGAATAATGTAAGAGGTAGGTTTAGTATAATAACATGCTTAATATATTAGAGGACCAAATTCCATATAAATAGGGAGTAAACACATTCTTTCGGGAATTAATGAAATGCTTTTGAATACAATTATGGTTTGCTTTGCTTAGCTTACAGTTATTTGTTTTATTTTTTTATCTTCTCGCTTAAGAGGTAGCTGTTTGTATTTCGGCTTGTTTACATAATTTAAACAAGTTGTGAAAACCTATAAACACTTCGATTTATATAAGCTCTGTAGCATAAGTGTAATGTATTATGTGGTTGGTTATCCAATAAATAAAATAAAAATAAATGTTGTCCTCTGACTAAACTACTGGGTAGATTTGATTGAATTTTTAGTATGAAGACTAGGTAGGTTCGTCATTCATTAGCCACATAGTACGAGTATATATTAATTTATTGCCGTATTGTGTGTGTAATCTAAATTTCACTAAACTATTCCTAACTCTATTTGAACAGTATTAGACCGAGATTCGACTGCGGAAATATTATGTCGAATTAGGGCAGCTTGATATGACGCCCACTGCACAGTCAGTTTTATCCGTTTTATGCCAACGTCAATCCGATTATGCAAATTGAGCTTTGCATCTAGGGTTGTCACCTTTTTATTTTGCAAAATAAATACATAGTATCAAATAAAGTACAATTTATTTTTCTTTATTATTCTATTTTAAAACATATTCAATAAATATTTATGACGACAAATATTTAATATTTATGACTAAACTTCAACTTCAAAGTAAAAAAAAAACATGCTAATAAAGTATGTTCGTGTACTTTATTGTTCTCATAAAGTATAGAGTACAATTGCCTGAAATAACGTACAATACTTTATTATAAAGTATGTCATAAAGGGTGGCAACCCTATTTGCATCACTCCACGACCGTAGGCGGTTCGTTAAAGTGGAAAATCAATATTCAACTATATTGCTATGGCCGTAAGAGGTACATGGTTAATTTATTGCAACCTTCGAAGTAACCTTGCCGCGTAACTAAAATCGTGAGGTTACGAATAGAACGCTCGAATCTACAATGTTATTCTGTGACTGATATTGTACTGCCCCGCTGGTGTAGTGGCAAAGTTTCCGCCTTACATCCGAGAGGTCCCGGGTTCGAATCCCAAGTCGAGCCAAAATTGTTTCTGAGATTTTCTGTCATGAATTTCTCAAAAACAGCTCGGAGTCGGGAAGTTGGCGGTGTTACACCCCCGTGCCTCGGTGCGCACGTTAAGTCGTTGGTCCTGCGCCTGATCTCTCTCCGGTCATGTCGGATTGCCGTCTCACCGAACTGAGAGTGATGGAACAGTGAGTGCACCTGTGTATTGTGCTCACACTTGTGCACTATATCTCATGTGTAGTTGCTGTGTAGCTGATCTCTGTTGAGATTAGCCGACGTGGTCGAAATCGGTTAGGAGTACTATTATTGTACTAAGTACAGCTTGGCAAAAACGAGTACGAAAAAAATAATGGCGCTTTTACCATGCATGTGACCACTCCGTATACTATGACTAAGATATTTTGATACTTGTTAGTTTGTTACATTTTAAAAGCTTTCATTTAACTTCGCTTGTTGGTAAGTACTTGGGTTGAATAATGCAAGTTACCTTGAACTCGTTATCCAATTGAATTGAAATTATAGTAAGTACATGTCACTTTACAGGACATGTTTTACAATATAAAAAATGCGTTTGGCGAAAAATCTTGCCATTAAAATGATATTGTTACGAAATTCTAGTCTGTATGACGATAATTATTTTATAAGAAAATAACATTAAAAAAATATTCGATTTAATAATACCCAATTAAAGTTAATAACTCCTCAGAGTCTGAAAACTCTTCATCAAATTCGACATTCGACTCCAGATAAAATGTTGGTTTGAATAAAACCTTTCTTAAATGTTTGCCACAAAATACGTGTATTAAGAAAATTACGTTTCAAATATCAAGACTCGTACAACTAGTACTCGACAGCGAAGCAGTGTTGCCATGAAAAAAAAAACTAGTTTCACTTGTCACCGCGTTGAACTCTTTTTTGCCAATGCAGTACGCATGTTTTAGAGAAAAAACGTATCATTACGAAAAGCTAACTAGCTATATGAAGGTTATTACATTTGATGATGCGTTGTCGTAATACCTGCTGAACTACTTATGAAACAAAAACATTAAAATAGTTATGATGAGTCTCTGTTCTCTACACTATATAAGACTTCCACTGGCGCAGATTTTGAAACCATTTAATGAAAGTAATTATCCAATAATTATGCTAATGCTAAAATATTATGATTTCTAATACCATTAATAATTAATTAGATTTTAGTAACGTAGATTTTATGATTTTGATTATTTGGAATGTCTTATTAATTAATTATTTCTTTGTGGTAAATTTAATCTAATTTTTATTAATTGTATGTGGTCCTTAGAAGACTGGATAAATAAATAAATTATTATTATTAAAAAATACAAAATTCATCCAAATCGTTTTAGTGGATTTCTCTTCAGTAAAATCATCTCCTATTTCAGTATAATTAAAATTGTACCAATTGAACAGAAGTCTGATGTGGAATTATTTTCAAAACGGTATTTTTTTGTAATTTCAGTTATAATTAATCTGTGTATTCTCCATTTAAGTGTCTGTATGTAATTAGTAGGTACTGAATTTCATGTGTTTTAATCTACCTAACCAACCAGCAAGCCTTAAATGCCTGAGTACACATTGAACCCGTCCAAATGGGTCTTCAAATCTATATCCAGCATATAGGTACCTGTGTCTGGACAACAGTTCTGATTGCTCAATACGAGATGTCCATCAGCAATTCATCTCTTTCACTCGCATATCTAATCTGCAGCGTGGGAGGGCGATGGAGAGAGATATAGGGCTTTGGATTATGCACCGTAGGACACAAATCAATACACCCGTGCACCGGGGATCGTGGTACAGTCTCCCATCACCTTAACTATATGTTTTTGTAGCAAAATCGCCTTTATTTCAATAGGATGGTGCGTTTAGATTCGATTGATGTCTGTATCCGTATATCTACCAGTTTATGTAGACGAGATTTGCTCTGCAACAGGTCTGTAAATGAACAAACAAAATGGCGGCGTATGTATGAAACACATTCTATTGATTTGCCTATTCGTCGAATATAGTTGAGTGGAGTGGCTTAATAAGCATTTCAAGCTACTGCGATCGATGCAAGAACCTTACCTTAGGTTCTTATAAATTCAGTATCAACTTAAATTAATGACAGATAAAATTGATATAAAATTAAACTGAGAATTTCCTAAGAATGTAGGTTTTATTAAAAAGTGAGTGCAGTAAAACTTCTCTTAGTCCAAGTCCAGCTTGATCGCAATTAGATTCAATTCATTTATTCAGAGCAAAAGACATATTGCGTTGAAAATTTCATTAAAATTAAGTATAGGTACCTATAAAATAAAATAAATCCCCAAACAATCAATAAAAATACACACAATTAATAAAAGGAAAATGTCACTTAAACGTATACCCACGGAAACTGTCTTGAGACCTGCAACGAAATATATAAGGAAACCTCGTAGACTGTATTTCGTCCTATATACTATGTTAAAACGTAAATTTATGAAATTCCCTAAAAGCATTTAAAAACGCTTACGTAAACACTATCCAGTTAACAAATGGACATCTGCTACCGAGTAATAATTTATCACAAAGTGTTACACGAAAAATGTGCCATTTTAAGTCTTTCTTCTATGGCGTGGTACTAAGGTACCTATAGCCTTCTATAAAGCTCCCACCCTGACCCTATTTTAAAGGACTTGGCTCGGAACCAAACATGATAAATGCGATGAAAACCTATTTTACCATTCTCGTTGGAAAATTTGAAACGAAACTCACCCTGTGAGAACCGAATATCTTACTACGCAAGCCGATATCTGCAACTCCAAAGACTGCCGTCCCTGTTTCTCTTACTACTTTGCCGGTGCATGTGAAAGAGATGGCTCGTGGATATGGTAAGAATATGACAAAGTAAAACACCTGACCTCGCCCTATTTCCGAGCTGAAACGAGGGTCTTCTTAGTGCATTCATGCATTATAAATTGCTCTTGATACATTCTATAAATCCGAACTTTTTGAGTTTCCGAACGACCTAGCTGGAATTTTAAATGTTGCTCTGCTCGAAATATTGTTGGAGTAAAAGTTATTTAACATTCTCGAGGAGTTTTGAATAGGGTAAGGCAATATCTTTGTTGAGAAGACGTTTGAAATGACAGGATGGATTTATGTCATGGACTTGTATTATGATCAATTGGTTTGCTTGCAGGAAATGACGATTTGGGCAAGTTAGCTTGCATGGTTCTAATTGGGCGTGGTCGTAACTCCTTCCTTAAAGTTTCCTAGATAACTATAGTGTGCATCCCGATTAACATGTTTCAATACGAGTATAACAAGTTCCATTAACGGACTGCAGAAAACTTGTTACGAATACAATACAGCAAAAGCAGCGTGCGATTGACATTGAAAATATTGAATATAAATGAATAGTAATATAATTTACCGAAATCGTATATAATTGTAAACCACATCTGTTTATATTTGCATTTTTTTGTCTGACATGACAAAACGTACAGAGCTTATACCTATTTGTGATGTCACTATTGTTACCATGTTTTGTGTAAATAAATTTCATTTCAAAAGAT
Organism: Pyrausta despicata; assembly: GCA_963921415.1. NCBI lineage: Eukaryota > Metazoa > Arthropoda > Insecta > Lepidoptera > Crambidae > Pyrausta > Pyrausta despicata. Next base: position 208,290 of record OY992871.1, on the reverse strand, counting down.
GTTTATTTTTAAGACAGAGCATGTCATTGACCCAGATGAATAGCTAACATCACTCTCTCTAATGTATCTGGACATTCCTGGATTCTGCCTCAGTAGATCAAATCAATGAACTGGTCGAGTTATACAAGGTGTAACAAAAAAACCCCGTTATAACTGAAGGGTGTTGTTGTGCCCGTAAACCTGAACAACTTTCGCTAAGAAACCTAGGTCGAAATCTCAAAAAATCTTTTGGCTCTCCCATAGTAAATCGATCAGCTGATTGGTAATTTTGTATGGGAGGTCCGATTTTTTTTGAGTTTTTGACCAAGGTATCATTGGGAATGTTGTGCAGTTTTCCGGGCACAACAACACCCTTCAGTTATAACGGGGTTTTTTTAAACTTAGACCTATTTCTTAGTTTTATAAGATTTTTTTTGTGTTACTAACAACTGTATGGACGCTTCATAGACTGAAATAAACATTTTTATGTTATTTATTTCAATAAAATGTATTGTATGTTTATAAATTTATTTATTTTGTACTTAACTTCAGTTAAATTGTTTGTTTTTACTTTTTACTTTATGTGTACCACCTGAATTTTCTCTGCTTGGCCCTATGGTTGACTGGTAGAGAGTGCCTTCGGCATTAAGTCCACCATTGTACACATGTTTGTGCAGAACTTAAAATAAATAATAAATATTTCACAACAATCACACCAATTCTCTAGTCCCAAAGTAAGCTACAAGGCTTGTGTTATGGGTACTAGACAACGGATAGACATACTTAAATACTTTTTTTTTGTAAATAAATACATATTATACATAGAAAACACACAGACCAGTACAAACACACATGTTCATGCACACTTATGCTTGTACTGTGCGGGGATCGAACCTGCGACCTTTGGTTTTTGAAGTCCGACATGTGGACCACTGCACCAAGCGGTCGTCCAAATAAATAAGTAAATTAAAAACACGCTCTAAAAAGTACGAAACAAGAAAACACTCTCCAATGAAATTACTTAGTATGTACAAACTATTAAATATTTACCGTTATTAAATAAACTAACTTACACATATTATTATATTTTAATTTATTTTCAATTTATAATATTGATAGAGAAATGTTTTAAGGATAAAGGCGTGGTCGTATACCACTTTTTTTAATTTATTATTTTTATGGTTTTTAAACTTTATTTTTATTTAACATATTTTGGATATATATATTCAAAATGTACAAGTAAAGCGCTTTCAAATGATACCAAACACGGCATATTTATCCTAACTTTATTTTTTTACTTCGTATGTTTTGTCCGCCAGAGGGCGCCACATTAGATTTTGTGAAATCCCATATAGCCTATAACCAGCGGACAATTAAGACGCTTCTAATGATATGTCATTTGTCGAATTCTGATAAGTAGTTTAGAAGTTACGAGGGAACAGATGAACATCCATACCCACATACATACATACATACATACAGGTCAAAATCATAACCCTCCTTTTGCTTCGCCGTATTCGGGTATATAAAACACCGGCTCCTGTCAGCACTTAACCCCGCAGCAGCCGGGCCCCGCCCGATGCAAGGGATCAATACTGCAGACGCGCCAGCCCCGCTGACCTAGATGTGCCACGCCCTGCCCCGAAAGGGGGTTACGGGGGGTTAAATTAAGAATAATAAATGGATTCTATGTAGGTGCGATAACTGTGCATCGCTAGTGTTTATGTCACTGGATGCGATTGATAAAAGTTTTTCTTGGCTGAGATTTAAGTGCTTAATTGCAGCGTCTTAAATGTATTTATTGAGAAATTAAAATAACATACACAGAGTATAAAGAAGACTGGTGATCTGTAGAACAGGTTTTAACAAAACCTTTATCAGGCACCAGTCTCTCACAAAATTGGGAACTACATTTATCAGCTTGGTATAATCGGAAGTTTACTATATTTAGATCTAGTTTAGTTGTAAAACCAATTTTGTGAAAGAGAAATAAAGACATTATCATTATCAATAGTAGATAGATGAACGTATGAAATAATAAAAAAAATAGATGTTTTCAGCTTAGGTACAATCGTAATCTGCTTAAATCGTAATAAAAGCCGCTGACTGGTTCTAGGAACTAACTTTCTATTTAAAAATCCACGAATGTGCCAGGTAAGCTGACAAGCTTCAACATCTGGAAGGTCTTTGAATAGCCATAGCTAAATTTTCTTTCGATTAAAAAATTGGTTGCCTGTAAAGTCGGTATACGGGCGAAAGTTTTACGTGACAACGACTTTGAGTGGTAAAATAATTTTAATGTGAATATTCATTCGTATAACATGAACCGGTCTGTATGCCTATCTCTCTCACTCTCTCTCTCTCGCTCTGTCTCTCTCGCTCTTAGGCGGGTTAACTGTGCTCGAGTGGAAGGGACGCGTGCCTTTCACTTTTTATGTCTGTCTCACTCGCTCTTAGGCGGGCTAACCATGCCCGAGTCGAAGGGACGCGTGCCTCTCACTCGCTCTCATTGTGAGCGCGGAACGTGAGCGGAGCGTAACGCAGTTTCTTGAAGTGTCACCCGGCAAACCAATTTATAAGACGTTGTCACGTCAAAAATAAAAGCTTTGAAATCGGTCCATCCGTTCGGGATCTTCGGTGCCACCGCAGACAAATATACACATAAACAGTCAAAAAGGGTTAAACTCATAACATCTCTCTTTTACGTCACAGGTTAAAAAGAATCGAGAAAAAAAATACTTTTGTATCTGAGCACTTAAATTACCTAAGAATATATTTTTTTTACTTTACTGACACCTACTTACCTTTGCCTTGAACATCAGGGTTTATTAATTAACTAGCGGCCGCCCGCGACTTCGTCCGCGTGGTTAAGTTTTCTTCAAAAGTAGCACCACCTATCGGTAAGCTTTGAGTTGATACTTTACCTTCCAATTAATGTTGAGTCAAATAAAAAAAGTCCCATTAAAATCGGTTTAGTAGATTTTGAGATTCAATTTCCTGCCTGCCCCCTAAGTTCATCGGCGTGATTATTTATATCCCAGTTTACTCTCCAGGTGATACTGAGTCAAATAAAAAAGTCCCGTCAAAATCGGTCCAGTAGATTCTGAGATTAGCCCGGACAAACAGACAGACAGACAGACAGACAGACAGACAAAAATTTTAAAAATTGTTGTTTTGGCTTCTATTACGGTAATTAAGACCCCCTGTAACAATTTTTCATAAAAATCTTCAATGTACAGAAATAGATCTTTTACAGTCTTATTATATGTATATAGATTATCAGTAAACCGTGTCTCGGTTTTCGGAAGATCATAATAACATGAAATACGACGCCACGCCCTGGAGAGTGATTCCGAGTACTGTAATAAATTCGATGATCGATCAGTGATGTTCGAAAAACGATACTTAACGATAGCTTTCAGGTCCTGATAAATTTTTGATTACACTTTACATCATAATTAAATCCAAAAATTAGAATACAACCCTCTATCTGTAGGGTTATCTAAAAAAACCACAATAAATGGTATTTACTCGAAACAAGTACTTAACGAACAAAAAATTATAATCAAATAATTCATTGTGTTCCAATCTGCAACGTTTTTACCAATTTACATCTCAATCGGACACATGAAGTTAATTGCAGACAAAAAACACCAGGATAGAAAAAACCACATACAAAAAATGCCCTGTCTCCTTTCATACTACAAAAATCTTAAAAATCTTTAGTTGGTTTAAGCCTTTGACAGCCGAAAAACTAACCACAATAGAAGTAATATTGTTTATCTACGGACATATCATTAGTGCTCTAAAATGCGTTCAGAAACCGTAGGAAATGACCAGCATTACTACAACCAATTTTACTATGAGAACTTTCTTATCTGTGGCAGTAGGTAAAATCTGTACTGTAATGTTATAACAGTATCAATTTCTGTAAGGTTATGACTTTAAATTTGGAACAGCTGTCAAAACTAAAGTAGGTCTCTATTCTAGTATCCATTGATATTAAAGCAGTTATCGATATGAAACGTCAAATTCAGTATGTTTTTTAATCCAAATCGCACGACATATGATCACGAGTGACATGAGGATAGGGACTTCATTCGTTTGTCTATGATATAAAAAAAAATCGTCGTGACGGAGGATTGAATTACCCGCCATTACTGTTGTCATTCATTTGCAATGCAGGTCATTTCCCTACGACCTCTGAACCCATCTTAGAGTACTTATGATATGTGTGTAGATAAAGTAGTGTATGCAACTGTACATAATTAGGCCTTAAAAAACTCGTGTGATGCTATTATGAAACTCGCTGACGCTCGTTTCATAAAACCACACTCGTGTTTTAAGGCCCCTCATTATGTATCAGTTGCATAAACTACTATTGTGGGTCACCGGTGTCCACCATGGCGCTCAATGTGTAGCTTGTAATGCAATCCTGAAAAGCCAGAATCACACTGACTTTTCAAAACAATTTTATCCACTGACCCCTAGACAATTTTTCTACTAAAAGCGACCTACTTTCCAACACTCCCGTGAATATTTAAATAAGTCAGGAACGGAAACGTTATGTAAATTTGAAATTACTACGAACGTGCTTTTATTAATAGCCGTGGCGTTTGCCAAGATGTAAAAATACCTCGTTATATCACGGTATTTACGATAGTTTCAGGCGTAATTCGACGACCGCTTGGTGCAGTGGTCTCCATGTCGGACTTCTAAAACCAAGGGTCGCGGGTTCGATCCCCGCACAGTACAAGCATATGTGTGTTTGTACTGGTCTGGGTGTTTTCTATGTATAATATGTATATATTTACAAAAAAAAAATTAAAATTAAGTATGTTTATCCGTTGTCTAGTACCCATAACACAAGCCTCGTAGCTTAATTTGGGACTAGAGAATTGGTGTGATTGTTGTGAAATATTCATTTCTTTAATTGTAAAAGGTATGGTAAGGCCTACAATATCAACAAATGCAGTCTTACGCTTTTATGGAGGGTCGAACGAGTGAGACATTTTTTTCTGTGCGGTGCGATGTTATAGCCTCATTTATAGTGGTGTTTGAACACTGAAATTTTGTTCGTCTTCGTATTTCTACTTGCGACTGAGCATTGTGTCAAGCAGCGTTACGTACATACAGGATAATTTCTTATTTCAAAACGACCATAACCGCATAGAGTTAATACTATTTTAAACGTAAATGTACCCAGGGATATTTAACGGTCTATCTCGAAACTATCGTTCTAATGGTAGTAAAGTAATGGTGGTAAAGTAGGTAAAATTGTTAAAGTAAAATAAGTAAGTAAAATTGTTAAAGTAAAATAAGTAAGTGAAAATTTCTTAAAGTTAAATAAGACAGTAAAATTGTTAAATTATTAAAGTCAAATAAGTCAGAAAAATTGTAAAATTTCGAAAAGACAACACTTAAAAAATTCTTTTCGGCTCCGGTCATCGAGGAGGAATCGAACCCCCGACCTTTGGAAGTTCGGTCCAATGCTCTGACCACTGAGCTACCGAGAACCTTAATGGAGTCGTTGAATTTTGTAAGTGCTTTTTTAACGCTTTGAGCCAGCGTATGTTTCATCAATGATTATGAGAGACACCCTCAAATCACCCGAGAATCAAAAAATAGCGTTGTAAACGCGAAAAATACTTAACAAATAAAATTGTAAAATTATTAAAGTAAAATAGTAAAAGTAAAATGTAAAGTAAATTCGTAAAATTTTTAAATTTTTATTACAGTGTATAAAATCGGTACTATAATGTTAACCACCGAGGGAAAGAGCGAGTTATTCCCATTACATGTGTCTCAGACTACTTACCGGGAAAACTCAGTAACATTATGTAAAAAATACTTTTGGAAATAAACGAATTTATTTATATATTTTAATGGTCTCTGCGGCTTCACTTCAAAAATGAACTGTCTCTTTTATGTAATTTTATTATTATTATGTATATGTGTATGTATATGATGTGATATTTATATAAGTAATTAGTAGGTATATTTGCTAATTGTTTTTTATTTATTTAGTAAATAGGAAACCATTTTACTTTCATTTTATTTTTTCTTTGTATATGCACCGCCTGTATGTTCTCTGCTTGGACCTGTGGTTGACTGGTAGAGAATGCGTTCGTGCATTAAGTCCATTATTGAATACAATTTTGTGCAGAAGTTTTAAATAAATAAAGAAATAAGTAGGTAGGTACATATTAATAATTACTAATAATAATTAATAAATCCACATCGAATGTCTTGGTTCCTTTTCTCAACCGTTTAAAACTATCAATATTATGGAACCACATTCACTTTTTGTATGTTATGTACATTAACCGCCTGGGTAAAAAAATCTTATGGTGAAAATAAGGTTTTTCTTTAAATTGCCCGAGTTTCTTTCTCTTTATCGCTTTTACCCTGGGAGTCTTTCCCATATTATCAAGATGACCGCGATGATAAAGACTTAAATGATAACAGATAACACATATACAAAGGTATCTACCTTTGAAAACGAAGACACTGTAACTACACTACATTTGATCTCGTCGACGACCACTTTGGTGTAATGGTTAAGAAGTCGACTATCAACCAAGAGGTCGCGGGTTTGATCCTCGCATAGTACAAACATTTGTGTGCATGAACATGTCTGTTTGTACTGGTCTGGGTGTTATATGAATTTATTTAAGTTTATTTGTAATAACACTGTTGACTCTGTAACACAAGTGCTTTAGCTACTTACCACGGAGTCAGATCAATGTATGTGAAGTTGTTGTATATTTATTTATTTTATATTCTACTAATCGAATTAAATCCGCGATAAATATTTGAACTTGCATAAATAGTCCCAAGCCCAAAACTATTTATTTGATCAATCATTTTTATAGCTTTTGTTTCTCCAAAAAATCAAATACATAATTTGAATTTTAATAAAAACCAAAAAAGAGATCGGAAATAGAAAATTGTCCTAGTTGAAATCAGTTAAACTTTAAGAAAAAACAATGTGGCGAAAATATCAACAAGAATTTAAATCGAGAGAATTCAAATTAGACTCTTTGGGCCTTAAGCCCCTAAGAAAACCACTATTACCTAACTATTTTTGTCCAAGCATAGTCGAAATGGTTTGTAAATGAAGTTTGTCGAAACTTGTATCTATTAATTACGAAGTATTATGGAACTGTGGTGGTGAGCACGAACATTTTCGTAACGAATTCGTGTCGTCCAAACTAGGGGTGAACACGAAAAACTATCGTAACGTAATCGTAGCGTTAACCTATCGTTAACCTGTCAATTGGGATGATGACACCTATCTTAAATATTGTCAAGAACATGGTGTTTAAAAAACATAGCCCCTATGAAGTTAATACAACTAATATATTTCAAAAAAGCTGTAGAAACCAATTTTTAAACACACAAAACGCAATAAATATTCGGTCAATTGACTCCGATTTCTGACACATGACCGTGACGTTACAATCATTTATTACCATACGAAATCTATGGAGGCATACCGTTTTGACAGATAAAAAAAAGTATGTCAACGATTGGTGGTGTCGTCTAGCCAATTGGTATGGGGGAACTGTCAGTTTCTGACATTTGGACTATACGGATACGTTACATACGATAAAGTTCGTGCTCACCCCACTGAAGTAGCGTATAGCGTAAACCTGAGAAGATTGTTACTACGTTCTCGTATGTTTGAAGAAACTTTATTCTAATCTATTTCTATAAAAGAAAGTGGTGTTAGTTACACTATTTATAACTCAAGAACGGATGAACCGATTTGGCTAAAAATTGGTGGATTTTATCCCGTTCGACCGCGATTGTGAAAACGAAGGGATTCCACGCGGACGAAGTTGCGGGGAGATACTAGTTTTAAATACCCTTCCGTATTGCTACCTTTATGCGTATCACCTACTTCACAGTCTATCGTCAATTGGCATGATGACACCTATCTTAAATATTTTCAAGACCATGGCGTTTAAAAAACATAGCCCCTATGCAGTTAATACAACCAGTTTATTTCCAAAAAGCTGTAGAAACCAATTTTTAAACACACAAAACTCAATAAATATTCGGTCAATTGACTCCTATTTCTGATACATGACCGTGACGTCACGTTCATGTATTTCCATACAAAATCTATGGAGGTAGACCGTTTTGACAGATATTAAAAAGAATGTCAACGATTGGTGGTGTCATTTAGCCTATTGTCCATTTATTGCTACCCAAGAGTCAAAATGAGGTATTCCTTGATTCCAGATGGACATATACGTGCAGACCGCCAACCCGATAGTGGAGGAAGTGCTCAAAGGCTACAACGGGACCATCTTCGCGTACGGGCAGACGGGCACCGGGAAAACATACACCATGGCCGGGTCGAACACCGCGCCGGAGCTGAGAGGGATCATACCCAACTCGTTCGCGCACATATTCAGCCATATTGCGCGCGCTAAGGATGACGAGAAGTAAGTTTTAAGCGGCGTGGCGTGACGTGACGTGACGTGATGTAACTTGGCGTGACGTGACTTGATAATAGTTAGCGTTCGTGCTCAGTATAATAAAATTACGGGACCGTCACGTGGACGTGACGTGACGTGAGCGTGGTGTAACGTGACGTGGACGTGGCGTGACGTGATTTTAGTTAGCAAGCTTGATTACTAGAAAAATAAACAGCGTGGCGTTGGCCTGACGTGTGCGTGACATGAGTATGGCGTAGCAATATGAAGGCCCGATTTATGCGAACCGCCCAACCTCCTGTAGTGGAGGAGGTGCTGAAAGGCTGCAATGGAACCATCTTCGCGTACGGGCAGTCGGGCACCGGGAAAACCTACACCATGGCCGGGTCGAACAACGCGCCAGAGCTGAGAGGGATCATACCCAACTCTCGACGTGACGGGACGTAAACGTGAACGTGACGCGACGTTGAACGCTCGCGACAGAACACAAAGTAACGAACACTCTACCGACAAGAGCAAGGCTCTTCGCATCTTCCATATTGATCTCTCTCCGGTCATGTCGGATTGCCGTCTCACCGAACTTTGAGAGTGATGGAACATTGAGTTCACCTGTGTATTGCGCTTACACTTGTGCATTCTAATATCTCCTGCGTAGTTGGCTGATATCTATTGAGATTCGCCGCCGTGGTCGAAATCGGCCAGGAGGACTATTATTAAAAACACCCCCTTAGTAGCGACACGTTATTCACATTAGCGACGAGATTCATACAAACGCAAATACTACTGCTTCATTTAGCGGGCTTCCAAGTTGTACCTTTAAGGTAGCATTACAAGACGGACCACAAAATACTGACAAATCCTTCCCGGTGACAGACCGGCGCCCGCGCTCGGAATTAATTTCACAGTGCTTCTAGCTAGGTCAAATACAGTCCTACAAGTTCATGCGTGATCCTGTTTAACCAATTCATAAGATATAGTACTGCAACAGCGTGTCACACACAGTGTTCCAACTCGGCTGCTTCAAAGTACTGCTTTCGTGGCGACCCTTTAGTACGATACGTTTGTGTTTAAGTCAATGGTTTCGCCAGTTCCCCTAGACGAATTTACATGCATAGTCAATCGGCGAAACTACCGAATGCTTCGGTTACAATATGGATATGACATTTGCCTTTGCCAAGGTCACGTAAGTCACGTCCGTGAGAAACCGGCTGATATCGCGTGAGCTTCTCTGTCTCTGTCTCTCTAGGTCGATTCTCTATATTGCATACTCGTTCTGAAAGAATCTGACATTAGCTTTTTTTTTTAATCATAATAAATATACAACGACATCACATACATTGATCTGACTCCGTGGTAAGTAGCTAAAGCACTTGTGTAACAGATATCAGAATCAACAGTGGTATTACATATAAACTTAAATAAATAAATATAACACCCAGCCCAGTACAAACAGACATGTTTGTACAGTGCGGGGATCGAACCCGCGACCTCTTGGTTGATAGTCAATTTCTTCACCATTACACTAAAGAGGTCGTCACGCTTGCTTCGCACGTCAAGCTTGGCACGTCTATGTGAAACTTAGCGAGCGAGCTTTACTTTTAGCCTTTGTGTAAGCCTCCGATGTCTCAATACCTACCTTCGACCTCATTTCGGTCTAATCTGACACCTTATTGTTCTTTCTAGGTTCTTAGTATGCGTGACGTACTTGGAGATTTACAACGAGGAAGTACGCGATCTACTCGGTAACAACCCGCACCAGAGCCTCGAGGTGAAGGAGCGCCCCGACATCGGCGTGTTTGTCAAAGATCTTACTGGTTTGTGTAGTATACTATATGGTCTTCTTTTACAGTCCGACAAGATTGGTGTGCAAGACAAGAATCTTGTAGCGACCTCTACCGTTCGCCATCACAAGCGCATGCCTTACGGTGGCAAGCATGACAGCGAGCGCTGATACGGCTCCATAGGCTAGATGGCGCTGTTAGCCTAGTACCGCACATGAACCGCGGCATATGAGATTTAGTTCTGAATAATATAGGTAGACAAATCAAGATGATGTCAATCGGACCTTGGTTCCCGACCAAAACACCCGGTCGGTAGGAAGGGCTTCCCTTTAGCTTCCTAACTCTAAATCTGTTGCGCCAAATTCTAAAGCGCGTAGTTACAAACTTACCCCCATGTGCACAAGGTTACGCGAATCTTCTTTACTCGACGATTTAAGTCTCCAAGCGACTACCGACATACAAATTGTTAGAGACTCGTACACTAGTTGCGTCGCCGACATTCGAAATACTAGACAGACATTATCTATCCTCTATCAATTCTATTTTATTCTTCTATCCTTGGCCACATCGTCACTTACCATCCGGTAACTGGATAATCTTATTTAAAGAAATGAATTGCTGTTCGTTATTCTCGCTAAAACTTGAACCGAACGGCTGAACCGATTTTGCTGATTTTGGTTTTTTATTATTTGTGGAAGTTCAGGAAAGGTTTAAACAGTGAGAAAATATGGAAAAATTGCGAGAAAAATAAAAAAAAAAACACAATTTTATTTTCCCATACAAAAGTGATACGAAGTTCACCGGGTCAGCTAGTAATACATAAAATTCAAACGTGACTGACTAACTGACTGACATAGTTATCTGTCAACGCACAGACGGAACGGGCTGAATTTGGCATGTGGGTAGATGTTATGACGTAGGGATCCGCTAAGTAAGGCGTTTGATAAATTCTACCTCCAAGGGTTTTTTTTTTTTTTTTTTATTGGACAACACAACAGATAACATCATGGCATGACTTAAAGCAGTAACTAAGAACTATAGAGCTACACAAGATATAATCTTTAAGCGTGCTATCACGGCATGTTAAAACTGAAAAACAATAGGTTTTTTTATATATAAAAATATAGAATTAAATATAGGATCAAAGTTTGTATGAAATTCGGTGGCAAAAAACTAAAATCCACGCGGACAAAGTCGCAGGCGGTTGCTAGTTATTTATAAAACATTTAATAAACTTACCTAACTTCTACCTTTCTTTGTTAAAGTTCTCTTCGATTTTGTTTTTTGTGGTGTACAATAAAGAAATAGTTAATCTGTCTATCTTATAAATAAATAAAAGTTTAAGTACAAATTGTTACATCTAGTATCATAGAATAGGTACAAACAAAGTATTGGCGACACAATAATAAGATACGGTTGAACGTTAACGGCTGTACTAGTTTTTTAAAAAACTGTATGACAGTCATTAGCGCCCTCCACCGGACTTAAAACAGGATTCAGATAAGCTATTGCCATCTCTAAAAATATTTTAAATTTAATTCAAGAGAAACAAAAAGAATTAGGTTTAACAAAATGTCTTAAATCAACAAAGGTGTGAGTGTGTGCGTACGTCGTGTGTGTGTGTGGTGTGTGCGTGCGCGTGCGTGTGTGTGATTGTATGTGTGTGTGTGTGTTTTGTATGCGTGCAAGAGTGTGCAGTGTGTTTGTAATTATGTGTGTGTATGTTCATTTGAGCGTTGTTTGCCCTAACAATTATTATTTATTATTCTTTACAAGGAAGATATTTTCAAGAGGTCCTCAGTTTCCACATATGTCAGCCCCTGCAACCACTGGGCCAAAACCAGTTTACACTTTCTATCTATGTAGCCTTGTAAATCTCTTATCTCTCCAGGCTACGTGGTCCACAATGCAGACGAGCTAGAGAAGATCATGGCGGTCGGCAACAAGAACCGCCACATCGGAGCAACCGCCATGAACACTGAGAGCTCGAGATCTCATGCTATCTTCTCTATAACGGTCGAGTCGAGCAAGAAAGGAAATGATGGGAAGGTCCATGTCAAGATGGGGAAACTGCATCTTGTTGATTTAGCGGTAAGATTTCATTTTGTTTATACATTTTCTCATCTCGATTGTCAATATTCGTCCCACAGCTGGCCATAGACCTCATCAGCTGTAAGGTGGTACGAGTCATACTCCACCGGGCTCAGTGCGGTGCGGTGGAGGGGTGTTTGTAAGGTAAGTGACGAACCTTACTATCGAATGTTATTGAGTCGTCCGAGGGCCTCTGACCAGGCTACGACTAATATCTATCGATACTAGCCGGGAAATTTTAATTTTCGCATTCAACATTCTAACGGGATTTTTGTAACAAATAAACAGTACTTAGCTGATTTTTTTTACTGAACTGTAAAAAATCGTTCTTTTCCAGGGCTCCGAACGCCAAAGCAAGACGCAGGCCACCGGCACACGCCTCAAGGAAGCTACGAAGATCAATCAGTCCCTTTCCGTGCTGGGGAACGTCATCTCAGCCCTAGTGGACGGAAAATCCACACACATTCCGTACAGGAACTCGAAGCTGACAAGATTGTTGCAAGACTCGCTCGGTGGGAACTCCAAGACTGTTATGGTGAGGTTTAATATGTACCCTAAGTGGACATGTACCGTACCATGTGTGTATATGTACCGTTAGTGTGTCATATTGGAATGACTCGTTGGTGTAGTGGCAAATTTTCTGCCTTACATCCGAGAGGTCCTGGGTTCGGTGTCATGAATCTCTCTCAAATAGCTCGGAGACGGGAAGTTGGCGGTGTTACACCCCCGTGCCTCGGTGCGCACGTTAAGCCGTTGGTCCTGCGCCTGATCTCTCTCCGGTCATGTCGGATTGCCGTGTCACCGAACTTTGAGAGTGATGGAACATTGAGTGCACCTGTGTATTGCGCTCACACTTGTGCTCTATAATATCTCCTGCGTAGTTGGCTGATCTCTGTTGAGATTGGCCGCCGTGGTCGAAATCGGCCAGGAGGACTATCATACTGGAATACGCGGGCGGGCGCGACCGCGAGCTTTTCAACTGTCATTTTTATACGCATGCTCGAATGTTGCTAACACCTTCTGTCTCTTTTCGTTACGTAAAAAAACCGCAATAGATGTCTCAGTCTACATCTTTGTAGGCATAGCGTGTCATAAATCCTTCATTCATTCAATTCACTCAATCCTACGCAGCTAATTCTTCAAATACATCTTTAGAGCACTTGTGTTAAGGCTTGTTTTAGAACCGAAGTATTAAAGATTTTAAGATGTATTTGGGAAAGATGGGATTTAAAGAGTGATTGTGTGTTTCGTACGGATGTACATCTGTTGAATGATTCACTCCGGAGTTACTCACCTCTACTTCTTCATATGTTTGATATTTCGTGTCGCCCGCCCGCTAACGCGCCCGCGAGTCTACGTGAACAAGTACTAAAAAATATAGAATGAATCGCTTATTAATTTATGACACCACAAACGCAGAATAAGGTATGATGGAGGTATAAATAACTTGTGTGTATAAAGATACTAAGGAAACATTTGCATTTTGGCTGCTTCTTTGATCATAAACCATGTGACACCTCACATGGTCACTGTATAAGATGTCATAAACCGTACAGTAGTGGCTTAAAAAGTGGATTATTTTGCTTTAAATTACCACTAAACGACGCCAGCGCAGGAACTCAGATACATCACACTGTAACCACTTGAAAAAACTGAAGCTGGAAGTCGCAGGACTTACAATACAACTCACAACGTGACACAGAGAATGCATCCGGAAACACAACACTGACACCAACAGAATACTCGACGCGTTTCGCCACTACACGTGGCATCCTCAGGAGATGTTGTCGCTTCGACAGACAATCGCTCGTAATATGATTTCCACAAAGTAACGCCTGATTCCATCAACTGTACCGATTGAAAGTTTAAGAACCAGCAGGCATTGATCTGGCTTAATATGGCATCATAGTATTTGATAATAGGGTATGAATTCTTATATCTCCTTTGTCCTATCAAAAGTACAAAGATATTTGTGAAGGCATTTTTTTGTTCCTGATGAGTAAACATGTCTTTTTTTAAAGGATTTCATTATTCATTTCATTTCAAGAGAAATTAACTCTTCTCTCTTATCTTGGTTGTAGTAAAATTTTCGAAAGGCTAATAGAGTTAACACTGGTTGTAACTAACACATAAATAAATATACAACAACATCACATACATTGATCTGACATCGTGGTAAGTAGCTAAAGCACTTGTGTTACAGATATCAGAATCAACAGTGGTATTACAAATAAACTGAAATAAATACACAATACACCCAGACCAGTACAAACAGACATGTTTATGCACACAAGTGTTTGTACTATGCGGGGATCGAACCCGCGACCTCTTGGTTAATAGTAAACTTCTTAACCATTACACCAAAGTGGTCGTCAAAATAAAACTCATGAGCTCAGTGTACCCATTTTCGTATTAAATCAAATGTGTAAACATACAATAACACTATCTTTTTTTTAAAACAGATAGCGACAATAGGCCCAGCCGAATGCAACTACGTGGAGACAATAAGTACTCTCCGCTACGCGAACCGCGCTAAGAACATCGAGAACAAAACACACGTGAACAGTGAGCCTGGCGATGCACTTCTCACTAGGTATGTGTTTTTTTTTAGGTTTTTTTTTAAATAGTTTCAACGAGCACCCCAATTACCCCAAACTAAGCGTTAGCTTGTGCTATGGTGGCTAGAATAACGGCTAGAAATACACAAATATACCACGCTTTTTACTGTACTGTAATATAAATTCCGTGTACTCAGAAATTATTTTCTCTTTTTTAGTTAGCAATAAAAGCGTGTTTTTTTTAGTTTTTTAATTTTTTACTTCGTGTAAGCTTCGTTTGTAAGCTATCCACGACCAAAAAACAATATTGAAACGTAACTTTATTAACATTTGTTGAAATCTATTACTTTTAAATACTCCCTCTCTAGTTGACATTTGAAAGTTCCACCGAGTAAAATTATTGCTTTATTTTTTTTAGATTCCAACAGGAAATCGATCAACTTAAGAAACAACTTGAAGATACCGCCAATAATGGTAAGTTTATTATCGGAGTTAAAAATTATACACATAAAACGATACTGATAAGGTATTTACAGTAAAAAAACAACTTACTTCAATAAAAACCTATTACGTAACTGAAAATGTTGACTGATGTACTGTAGTGTCACAGGTGGACCTAGTTGTTTGCAATACATTGTACATTTCTATGACTGCCTCGTTGGTGTAGTGGCAAAGTTCCTGCCTTACATCCAGAGTTCCTGGGTTCGAATCCCAGGTTGAGCCAAAATTCAGAGGTTTTCTGTCATTAATCTCTCTGCAACAGCTCGGAGTCGGGAAGTTGGCGCTGTTACACCCCCGTGCCTCGGTGCGCACGTTAAGCCGTTGGTCCTGCGCCTGATCTCTCTCCGGAGATGTCGGATTGCCGTCTCACCGAACTTTGAGAGTGATGGAACAGCGAGTGCACCTGTGTATTCCGCTCACACTTGTGCACTATAATATCTCCTGCACAGACTGATCTCGTTTGAGATTGGCCGCCGTGGTTGAAATCAGCCAGGAGGACTTTTATAAAGTACTGTATATATTTGTAGACGTCGAGGAGGAAGAAGAAGAAGAGGAGATCACAGAAGGCGAGCTGTCAGACGACACGACCGAGCCCGAGATGGACTCGCTCGACCCGGAGGAGAAGAAGATGCGCCGCAAGATGAGAAGAGAAGAGAAGGTATGCTTATACAGTGGCTAATTCTGTAGCCAAGCAGCGGAACCTTTCCCGCACAAGTATGCCGCATTATAGTGATACCAAAGATAAAACAAACCAAGGCGCGGTCGTGTTTAGGATGGGTGACCATTCCGACCATACAAGTAACATCCATTTACAAGCACCCTCGTGCTTCGGAAGGCAAGAAAGGCAAGTTAGAGTTGATCAAGTCCTGGTTAATATAGACAGATATTATAGTCCTCCTGACTGATTTTATTATTAGACAGATATTATTGTTAGCCTGATCAGAGGCCCTCGAGGGGCTTAGTAAGATTCGACGGTACGTTTGGTCACTTGCCTTACTCACACACCCCTCTACCAATCCACACTAACCCCGCGTACTGGTTTATGGCTCATACCACCTCATATTCGAGGTGAGGCCTGCCTTCCGAAGCGCGAAGATACTTTTTAATAGAAATCACTTAAATGAATATTATTATTTCTATAGGAGAAGCTGAACAAAGAAAAGGCTTACCAGGCCCGCAAAGTTCTGGAAGAGAAGAAGGCTGAGCTACAGAGAACTAAGTAAGTGACTTGTAATTAACATTATCAATAAGTGAGCAACGAAAATTAAAAAAAAAAACATTTTATAATCGACCTTTATTGCAATGAAATTTATCATCGGTACTAATGTAATAAGGTACATTGAAGATGACATATTTTTAGGATGGTTTGCTTCCTCACCCGTTATTGAGAGAATGTTTTTTTTTTTAAATGGATTAAATCTATATACATATAATAAGACTGTAAAAGATCGCTTTCTGTACATTGAAGATTTTTATGAAAAATTGTTACAGGGGGTCTTAATTACCGTAATAGAAGCCAAAACAACAATTTTTAAAAATTTTGTCTGTCTGTCTGTCTGTCTGTTTGTCCGGGCTAATCTCAGAATCTACTGGACCGATTTTGACGGGACTTTTTTTATTTGACTCAGTATCACCTGGAGAGTAAACTGGGATATAAATAATCACGCCGATGAACTTAGGGGGCAGGCAGGAAATTGAATCTCAGAATCTACTAAACCGATTTTAATGGGACTTTTTTTTATTTGACTCAACATTACTTGGAAGGTAAAGAAGGATAGAAATAATATTACATATGATAAATTCTGCCCCCAAAGGGATAAAATAGGGGTTGCGAATTTGTATGAAGCCCGGTCGCAAAAAACTAACATCCACGCGGACGAAGTCGCGGGCGGCCGCTAGTTATAAATAAGTGATAAAGTTTACTTTAAGAACAATAAGCGTTTTCAGCGTTCCGGTCGGCCTTTTAACCTAAGCGTCGGCAAAGATAATGGAAAAGGGGTCGGCAACCTATTGAAAAATAAAATAAATTATGATGTTTAACAAAAATTAAAGTTCATAAAATATCATAGACAAAGTTTTCAAATAACTTTACTTCGATATTGCTGTACATTTTCTTAACATAATATTAAAACAATATATATTCTTCTTTCTTTTTTAAAAATATTCTTCTTTTTTTTTACACAAGATAAAGTAGTTGATTATAGACTATGGCGATTTCGAAATAAACACTTACTTATTAAGTTATTATATTTTTTGGCATTAACAATGCACACTTCTTTACAATGTAAAATTAAAAGACACAAAGAAAAAAGCGGTCTGACACTGGTTGGATTTGCTCTATCCAATTGACTTAAAACACACACTTACTTAAAAATGTAGTTCGTCAAACAATACTAAACGAAATTATTATCACAGGAAACAACAAGAAGAACTCAAAGAGAAGCTACAGCGCCTTGAGTCCAAGGTGCTGGTAGGCGGCGAGAATCTTCTAGATAAAGCCGACACTCAGAGGCGTCTTCTAGAACAAGCCGCTTATGAGCTGGAACAGCGTCGATTAAACGAGCTTCGCTTGCAGAAGGATCTGCAGAAGAAAGAGGTAAGAATATTCTAGAGACTACTGTAATCTTCTGAACAAGGCCGACACACAGAGGCGTCTTCTAGAACAAGCCGCTTATGAGCTGGAACAGCGTAGATTAAACGAGCTTCGCTTGCAGAAGGATCTGCAGAAGAAAGAGGTAACAATATTTTTTAGACTTCTGTAATCTTCTGAACAAGGCCGACATCCAGAGGCGTCTTCTAGAGCTCGAACAACGCAGACTGAATGAACTGCGCCTGCAGAAGAATCTGTAGAAGATAGAGGTATATACATTTCTAGAAGTAGACTATAAAGGGACACCCATAGACGTGTTATAGAACAAGGTGCGTATGTCCTGTTACAACTTAGTTGAGTCGGCCAAAAGATCTACAGAATAAAGAGTTAGGATTCTTCTAGAGTATTTTATAGGCTTTTGCATAAGGCCGACACACAGAGGCGTCTTCTATAAAAAGCTACTTATGAGCTGGAACAGCGTAGATTAAACGATTGCAAAAGGATCTGCGGAAGATAAAGAGAAGAATCTTCTAGAGACTTCTGTTATCTTCTAGACAAGGCCGAAAGCTAAGGACGTGTTGTGAAACAAGAAGAACTCAAAGTGAAGCTGCAGCACCTTCAGTCCAAGGTGCTGGAATGCGGCATGTGAATAAAAAATAGGTATATTCCGTATTGTCTGTGATAGACCGATTTGAACGCTATTTTTTTTTATTTGAAAGATAATTTAATCGTGATGGTTCTTAGCTATGGCCGGGGAAAATCCGTCTAGCCTTTGAAGCTCACCAGTTTTATTCCTAACACATAAAGTAATTGGCATCCTTTGTTTTTTAAAATACTTCAATCCAATTAAATAAATAAATACATATACAACCACCGTTGATCTGACTCCGTGGTAAGTAGCTAAAGCACTTGCGTTACAGATATCAGTGTCTACTGTGCAATTACAAATAAACTTAAATAAATACATATAACACCCAGACCAGTACAAACAGACTTTTTCATGCACACAAACGTTTGTACAGTGCGGGGATCGAAACTGCGACCTCTTGGTTAATAGTCAACTTCTTGACCATTACACCAAAGTGGTCGTGAAAACCAATTGTTTATTAGGATACTACGATCCGATTGGCTTTGTGGCCATTGATTTAAATCACAACTTTGTTCCATTTTCCAGGCTGAAAGGCTAGACTTAGAAGAGCGCTACTCCAGCCTCCAAGAAGAAAACGCGGCTAAAACGCGCAAGCTCAAACGCGCTGTGCAACTCCTCAACTCGGCGAAAGCAGAACTAGCCGACCAGCAGAGAGAGCAGCAGAGAGAGATGGAAGGCATCCTGGATAGCGTGCGAGCGCTGAAGAGAGAGATACAGCTGGCCGATTTGGTGCTGGATTCTTACATTCCTAAGGAGTATCAGGTTAGACACAGTTAGTTTGAACGGTCGATAACGAAAATTGCTATCGCTATCGTTTGGTAAATGAATGAATAGTAATAATAGTCCTCCTGGCCGATTTCGACCACGGCGGCCAATCTCAATAGAGATCAGCCAACTGCGCAGGAGATATTATAGTGCACAAGTGTGAGCGCAGTACACAGGTGCACTCACTGTTCCATCACTCTCAAAGTTCGGTGAGACGGCAATCCGACATGACCGGAGAGAGATCAGGCGCAGGACCAACGGCTTAACGTGCGCACCGAGGCACGGGGATGTAACACCGCCAACTTCCCGACTCCGAGCTGTTTTTGAAAAATTCATGACAGAAAATCTTGGAAACTATTTTGGCTCGATCTGGGAATCGAACCCAGGACCTCTCGAATGTAAGGCATAAACTTTGCCACTACACCAACGCGGCAGTGGCAATGAATAAAACTGATGGACTCACGTGAATAAAGCTAGCATTCGGATCGACAATCTTGTGACGTCACGCCACTAACTTTTGAAGGTAGCTTTCAACGGTACGTGACGTCGCCACACGCGGTTTCGCGGTTGCGGTCGCGCGGTCGCGTTGATCTAAATGCTAGCTTTAGGGAAAGCTTAAGTCAGTTTCATACATTGAATAATTGAAGGCACTCTTAATAATAATAATAAATAATTTATTTCGTTTCCAACTTATTCCTCATAACATAGTTGATTGAGGTCTCATTTTAAGCAAGTTATGCCTGTGCTTGGAGACCTCGCTCTTTCTTATCTATATACACATAACAACAATATAAACCGAAATTTAAAAAACCAAACAAAATCAGGCTTGAATCTACATAATACTTTTCTTAGTGTGTGTGTGTGTGTGTGTGTTGGAGCTTTAATTTTTTTATTCAAATTTCAACATCCTTTTACAGTTTCATTTTGGCAATCAAGAAAAAAAATTGTTTTAAAAACTAAAAAGAATACGATTTTATTGGCAGCTAAAAAAAAGAAAATAATTTCTGAGTAAAAAGAATTTATATTATTACAGTAGAGTAAAAAGCACTTAAAGTAGTTTTCATGGTTCTCTTTTTATAGTTGCCAAATTAAAGAAACCAAACATCCCACACTTTTTACTCTACTGTAATATCAATTCTCTGTAGTCAAATTATTTTCTCTTTGTTAGTTAGCAATAAAAGCTTGTTTTTTTTTAAGTTTTTAAATCTATTTTATTTCATTACTTAATAATGATAATTGAAAACTCTTATCAAATTATTGCATTGTCATAAGTACTTGATACGTGTGCAAAGTTTCAAATTAATCCGATATCTGGTTGGTGAAAAATGACCTCAAAGAATCCGTCACATACATCCTCGTACATACAGCCCGAGCTAATAAAAGCGTGTTAATATAATTTATACTTGAGTAATTCACTTCCTGAATTGTAATATTTTCATATTTATTTATTTTTCACTGTAAAACAATGTACCACTATTTCTTTTTATTTTATTCCCATGCACTAAGTTACTGTATTTACTCAGACTATATAATGTAAGCTAGAAACACTTTTTGGGATACAATCTAGAACTTATAATTTGGATTATGACTTATTTAATAATGTGAAATTTGTATGCTGTTTGTGTTTTTGTTTAAATAAAAAAAAAATTAGGTAAGAAAGTGGTAGAAAGTTAGCCAAAATTTGTAAATAACCCACGAAAAGACAAGAAATAAAATTATTTTATTTGGTATAAAATTAACATTACACAAAGAACAATGAATATAATATATTATTAATAGAACCAATATTATTAATTAACCGCTAGCAAAATTGAAGAAGCTTTATCATGTGCGTCCGCTTATTTAATTTACTCCCGAACCATATTCAAAAATTGCAATTTAATGTTTTTAAGAGAATTATTTTTAGGGTATTGATTGAACACTGTTTTTATGGAATAGACGAGAACACATTGTTGTGACAGTCATCTGAAGCGAATTGGAATTTGGTATTAATGTGTGAGATTTTATTATTTTCAATATTTTATTAATTTTAATTATAGTTTAGTATGATTTGACATGATTTAATTACAAATGACAAATGTACTCTATGACATTTTTTTTTATTTTTTACTTTATGGTGGAAAGTAATTTATTGATTATATTATTAATGGTTTTAATATTTTAATTTTAATCGCATGACGACGAACGATTTGCATATCGGAAAATCGATAAAACATGCTTGGCCATTTTGTTATTTTAACATGTGAAAAATGTATGTACCATGTTTTATGCAAATAAAGATTATTCTATTCTTCTTCTATTCTATTAAATTTGAAACCCCTTTTTCTATCCCCAGGCGCTGATAGAACAGTACGTGCACTGGAACGAGCAGCTGGGCGAGTGGCAGGTGAAGTGCGTCGCGTACACCGGGAACAACATGGCGCCCGCGCCCGCGCCGCACGCGCACGCGCAACACAACAAATACGTGAGTCTTAATTTTTTCTACAACTTCTAAAAATATTTCCTTTAGCCATAGTTTAATAAAGTGTATGCTGGTACTCGTAAACTTTTTAAAAAAAAGTAGCCCTATTAAATCAAGAGATATTTGTGAAAAATCCCCAGAAAACCTCATTATTTCGCAACATAAAACTATAGAGTCAAAATGCGTGAATCGTGTTTTCGGCTAGGTCAATGATAGATTAATATCCAATTTCTAAATATATCTCAGTTTCATATAAGACAATCGTCTTGCGAGATCATAATACGTAGTAGAAAACACAGCAAAACTTAAGAGTTATTATATTATATTTGAATTCATTCATGTAAGACAGGGAAGCGAAAATCGGCAGATGGGATTCAACGATACTTCTTAAATAGCACTAATTAAAAACACCTTACTCCTTTCGCTTTCCACACACGACTTGCCCAAAATATCAACATACATGCGAAAGCAATTCCAGTAACTCATTTTTGTAGCAAAAACACCCGTATCACATGCGATTAATATCCTGTCAGTGTTTGCCCTGGACGTGCTGTCGTATGAACCTATGTTATCATACATCACTAAAGTTGCTGTGCGTCTTATGCTTTTATTAGTTCAGGAATCCTGTTATTGGCTGTGATTTATAAGGTACACACTCTGCATATGTTTTTCTGTTATAATAAGCCGTTCGTTTCTGAAATAAAAAAAAAATCACACTCATACTCAAACAATAAACCACTTGCTACGTCACTCTCATATTTTCCCATTCGAATTCAAATCTACATAGTTTTTTTTACTTTTCTGTCCACCATCTTGAAAAAAACTCTTTCGCACCCCTTGCGTTTCTCACCCAAATCCCACTTTTACAGTTCTTGCATTTCACGAAGGCGAGTAGTCTTTATTTGTTTTTAAACGTGTACATGCATAATGCAATAGTGTGCGTGTATGACGACGCGGTCAGTCGCGAGCGCGCTGTCGCTCAGGTTAGTTGTGTTTATTGTTTCCGGACGCTAATTGCCGTGAAGTACTGTCAGCATGTCAAAGCGCAAAGTTATCCATAGCGAGGTAAATATTTTTTTTCTAGTTTTGACATTAAATAAAAATGATTATTTTTTAATTTAAGTAATAGTTTAGTTTTGACTTTTGATACTTATTCAATTGTATATTTTATTGTTTTTAGGGTCGAGCAATCATTGCTAAAGTCTTTCACTTTCTAAAAGATGAATATAATTTTATGAAAGCAAATAACACTGATGGATGTGACCTAAGTCCATTAGCAAACATATTAGAACGAACTGCCCAAGCAACAGGCGTCAGTGAACGCACAGTAAGTAGGATTTTAAAAGAAGAGAAAGAGTTGCCATCTTCGTCAACCAAGTTTACTTCACCCATGAAAAAGCGACGGTAAATTTAATTTAGATAATATGAATCGAGAAATTATTCGAACTACAATTCAAAATTTTCATATAGAACACAATGAACTTCCAACTTTGGCAAAACTTCAGTCAGCATTAAGAGAAAAAATTGGTTTTGACGGATGTTTGAGCACATTACGTTCGTTGCTTATAAAAATGGGCTACGAATGGAACAAAATTGAAAACAATCGTAAATCTTTACAAGAAAGGCATGAAATACAATTGTGGAGATTTAATTTTTTGAAAAAAATTCATGAATACCGTGAAGAAGGCCGTCCCATTATATATACAGACGAAACATATGTGCTAACTTCGCACGTACGTCAAAACACGTGGAATTTAAAAAAACTAGATACTAAGACAAAAGACAAGTCATTTTTAAAAAAATTGAGTACCGGTGCTCGTTTTATTATAGTGCATGCGGGTAGCAGTAGTGGATTTATTAAAGATGCTTCGTTAATATACAAAGCATCATCCACAACTGGAGACTATCACTCAAATATGAATTTCAATAATTATAGCAAATGGCTGAATGAAAAGCTGCTGCCAAATTTACCAGATAAATCTGTTATAGTGATGGACAACGCATCCTACCATAATACTCGAAGTAGTAGTATACCTACGTCAAATTCGCGCAAGAGCGACATGCAAAAGTGGCTGACGGAACACGGTATTCCTTTCAATGCACTGTCCCGCAATGTAGAATTGTATGATTTAATAATCAGAAATAAGCAGCGTTTTATTTCATATAGAATTGACGAGATAATAAAAAGCAAAGGTTTCGAAATACTACGACTGCCACCATATCACCCCGAATTAAATGCCATTGAAAACATCTGGGGTATTCTGAAAAATAAGATTGCCTCGAAAAATATTGGTCAAAATATGACAGAAGTTCAAAATTTAATAGCTGAAGGTTTAAACAGTATCGATAACAACATCTGGCTTAATACATGCAAGCATGTCGAAAAAATTGAAAAGGAGTATATGAAATATTTTGATTATGACTTTGAATTTGTAATTAATGTGGGTGAATCAAGTGATAGCAGCACGACTGACTTTGAAACTAACGAAAGCAACAGTTTTTCCGAAGAAGATTAAGGCGACACATTTTTCACATACGTAAAAATAGATAGAAATTTGTTATTAAATAGTTCCAGCCTAGCCTTATTTTCATAATTTTGCCATATCTTGAGTTCAATTGTATATCCTTATTTAAGTCTTATGTTTCGCTTAAATTAAAACTTAAACCCAAATGTAGAAGAACATAATTTTATTTTAATACATTCCCTTATTTATTATTTATTTTAAATAATAAACATTTTAGTTTAAAAGTTTTGTTGTTTTATTTTATTATCAATTGAACATACAAAAATATTGGTATTATTTTTATGCTAACCATACCCGCTTTCGTTTTCACGCACACATCGACACATATACGGACACATATTTACCACAAGTAAATTCTGCTCGACTTCGTGATTTGAAAGAACTATACTACCGTAAGCCATAAATATCAAGCGTCACACAAGGTCTCAAGTTTATGCGTCTTTTAAGGGTATTTTAGGATATAAAAATAGATATTACTCGTATATGAGGACGTATTTGTCGTCTTCATCTGACACTAGCAACTCAATTATTTCATTTATTTTAATTTTTTAATAAATGATTCAATATTTCTTCATATCGACACAGAGTTGCAATTAAATAATCCTTTTCTGAAAGTCTTTTGAGGAATTCTCAAAATTTGGACACAACATCTGCACGCAAACAAATCTGGAAACCCTTTAACTTTCATGGGGATAGAATATTAAAAACCACTTAAAATATTTTTAAGTTGAGGATGTGACTTTTGAGTGTTACTTATAACATCCCGTAGGTGTAAGTGGGATAAAATTATACATGACAATAGCGCACAAATGCGTGATGGAATACATTACAATATTGAAATTGGTGATAAAGATTTTTATCTATAATATGAAAATGAATCGCAAAATGTGTTGGTATGCGCATGACTCAAGAGCGCTTGGACAGATTTGACAATTTTATTTAATGATTTTCCTTAAAAGGTAAACTGGTAACTAGGTCAATAAGTTCGTTTTAAGCATTATAACTAACATCTATATAAAGTAACACACGTAGTATGCAAATGTCAATAAATAAAATAAAATAATAATAATATGCATAAAGTATGAGGATAGTCCTTACGAAGAAAAAGAATAAAAAAAATAAAGAGACAGGACAACGTCTGCGGGGTCCGCTAGTTTAAAGTCTCATCTCATCAGCCTATATAAGTCCCACTGCTGGGCACAGGCCTCACCTCAACTATGAGGTGGTGCGAGCCATACTCCTCCACGCGGGCTCACTGCTGTGCGGTGGAGGGGTGTGTGTAAGGTAAGTTACCAATCTTACTGTCAGATGTTATTAAGCCGCCCGGGTCACTTAAATGGTAAGAATGATCACCCATCCCAAACTTGACCGCGCCTTAGGTTGCTTAACTTTTGGTATCACTACCAAAGCGTTGCAACCACTGCGCCACAAGCACCTCTAGTTTAAAATAAATTGAATAAACTTCCAGATGGAGCCGCCGGACATCTCGTCTCGGCTGCTGTCGTACAGCTCCGTGAACAGTCGCGCGCACACCGCCGCGCCGCGCCCGCACACCGGCCTCGCGCTGCGCCAGCGCCAGTGAACACCTTTTGCATACATACAGGTAGGACCCATCAATAGATTCAGAAGGCTCAGATCATAGAAACAACATTGCGAGTCACCGAACACACCAATTTACTGGTTTCTATGACCACGGTACACGGTTTGCATAAATACAGTGAACACGGTTTGCATACATACAGGTAGGACCCATCAATAGATTCAGAAGGCTCAGATCATAGAAACAACAGGAATGATGACACCTATCTTAATTTCCAAGGCCATGGTGTTTAAAAAACATAGCCCCTATGAAGTTAATACGACTAGTATATTTACAAAAGCTGTAGAAACCAAATTTTAAACATACAAAACTCAATAAACATTCGGTCAATTAACTCCGATTTCTAATACATGATGTGACGTCACATTTTTGTATTCCCATAAAAATCTATGAAGGCAGAACGTATTGACGTAGTGTCATCTAGCCTATTTACTGGTTTCTGTGATTACGAGATGTCGACCGTTGTGCACTTGTAAATTATGTTTTTATTGATTTATTTCAAAATTAATTGCACAAAAAAAATGTACAAAGGGTGGACTTAATGCTAAAAGCATTTTCTGCCATTCAACTTCAAGGTCATGCCGTAAGAAGGCAATGGATGCAGTAAAAAATAAATGAGAAAGGTAAATTATATACAAAAGCTAAAAAGAGGGTTATTTTGCTTTAAATTTTCGCCAACAAAAAATGTTTTGTTAGTGTCAGTGTTGCGATTCCAGGTGCATCTTCTGTATCACGTTGTGAGTTGTATTGTAAGTCCTGCGACTTCCAGCTCTAGTTTTTTCAGGTGGTTACAGTTTGATGTATTTGGGTTCCAGCGCTGGCGTCGTTTAGTGGTAATTTAAAGCAAAATAATTCGCTTTTTCAGCTTTAGTCATGGATTTCAGCAAAGTAACGCCTGATTCCATCAACTAAACTTTATACATTTTTATTTTTCGGAGATTCTATGCAGACCAAAATATTCAGCGATCGTTTTGCTCGCCCGCTCAGTCTAATTTAATGAACTGACCAAAAAGGCAAACAGATCGTAAATCCGAAATTAAACCAAATTTTTAAGAAGAAATTAGCGGGACTTTAAAAAAAAAAACACGGGTTGCACTCCGGGAGTGCCGGCAGAAGTGAAAACTTGATTATTAACGTTGTGCATTTTTGATTTACATATTTGAATAGTTAGGGAATAATTTTGAACAAATTGCTTTTAATATCAATATAAAAGTACAATCATTTATGTGGTAGAATACAATATTTATTTATTGCGCTATCGTACACAAACATTACAATTTATATCACATTAAAATACATTATATTACAACACTACACTCCAACCGTCTTACGGTTTTTCGATCAGCATCACGTGACCTGACGCGAGTTTCACAGTTTCTGCCCATGCCAGAAAAGTGCTCAACGCCGCTAAAGAAGTTTTCACTTCAATAAAAACAAAAATTAGCCTGTTTTATCTTAACCGATTGTAAAATATTTCTCTAGAATGATCGGGTTGATGAAACATACGCTGGCTCAAAGCGTTAGAAAGCACTTACAGAATTCAACGACTCCATTAAGGTTCTCGGTAGCTCAGTTGGTTAGAGCATTGGACCGGACTTCCAAAGGTCGGGGGTTCAAATTCTCCCTGATGACCTGAGCCGAAAAGATTTTTTTAAGTGTAATGTCTTAAAATATATGTTGTAACTATATTATTTTAAAGAATTGCTTTATCTGGATTTCAGATCCGTACCGGGCGACTGGGATACTGGATCTTCATTTTTCGTGCACGTGTGTCATCATGGCTAAACCGTAGCTTAATTTAACCAAATGTATTATGTACCTTTTGTAATCTTAGATCTCATGACGTTGGAGAAATATAGCACGTTTATTATTTGCTATTTGCCAGTTTGAGTCTTTTTTAAATTTTAACCAAATATTGTTTTAATCTAATCCGCACTGAGTCCGCGTGGTGGGGTATTGCTAGTACCACCTCATAGTAGAGATGAGGCCTGTGCCCAGCAGTGGGACGTATATTGGATTATTTTATATTACTAAACGATTCACGGGTTAATGTATTAGTTTTAATTTATGTTTTAATAAAATATAATGACGCTTACATTTTTATTGCGGCTTATGAAAAAATAATTTTATTTACAATAATTGTATTTTAATAACACGCAAATTTATGTATGCTAGTCACATTCCAGTGAGGTTTTACTGACTTATTTCGAGTAGGTTCTGTGGGCTGAGCACGTCGTCAAAAAAATCAGAAGGGTCAAAAACTGACAGTTTCTCGTACTAATTGCCATGTTAACGAATTATTAACGAACATTTACTATGTTACGAACACATTACGGTAGTTATTCGTGCTCACTCCACTGCAAATTGCTATCAATCTTGTAGTGTGATCTCAGTATATCGAGTTATCGTCAGTATTATGGGATGATTTTGCACAATATTGTGATATGTATGATATCTTTTGTTTAATAGTGCAATGTTTTTTTAATAAAGGTTTTTGCATAACAATATTAATTCGTATCTTTTTTTATGTATTACCCATATATTACAACAAATATGATAAAAAATCGCATTCTCAAAACAGATTTTCTCTCTCAGACAGAGAAAAAAGACAAACTACCAAAAAAAAACTAGTTCTAAACTTTTAAATAAGTTTTGGTTTGACAGGTTTTAATAAATAATAGTTG
Source organism: Pyrausta despicata (assembly GCA_963921415.1). Taxonomy (NCBI): domain Eukaryota; kingdom Metazoa; phylum Arthropoda; class Insecta; order Lepidoptera; family Crambidae; genus Pyrausta; species Pyrausta despicata. The sequence continues at coordinate 179,659 of OY992871.1, read as the reverse complement.
AAGGGTGAGGCCTTATCCTAATTGGAAAATAAAAAAGCTTAGAATAAGAAAAAAAAATTGGTTGCCTGTAAAGTCGGTATACGGGCGAAAGTTTTACGTGACAACGACTTTGAGTGGTAAAATAATTTTAATGTGAATATTCATTCGTATAACATGAACCGGTGTGTATGCCTATCTCTCTCACTCTCTCTCTCGCTCTGTCTCTCTCGCTCTTAGGCGGGTTAACTGTGCTCGAGTGGAAGGGACGCGTGCCTTTCACTTTTTATGTCTGTCTCACTCGCTCTTAGGCGGGCTAACCATGCCCGAGTCGAAGGGACGCGTGCCTCTCACTCGCTCTCATTGTGAGCGCGGAACGTGAGCGGAGCGTAACGCATTTTCTTGAAGTGTCACACGGCAAACCAATTTATAAGACGTTGTCACGTCAAAACAAAATCTGTTATTTGGTAAAAAATAATCCTAAATAGCTGTCCAAATATAAATTCAAGACAAATTTCTGATGAATTTAAGCCACCGTGTCTCCTCCTTTTCAATATTTATATTCGAAAAATATTAATTACTATACCCACGTATTGGGTATAGTAATTATAATTTTTATAGTAACGTATCGGCGGACACAAATGGTATTGAGAATAACAATTATATGAGAATACTGATGTTTCACTCTTTTATCTACACATCCAAAGAGAACAAACTGATTCTAGTCCAAACTTTTCCCTCCATCCAGTAATGCCATTACATAGATGGTAGGCCAATTTCTGAAAAAGAATTCATAAAAGGCGTTGTAGAAGGAAGCCACAAAATGATAGGTAGAAATAGCTTTTCAATATGCTTTTCACGGTTTGAAGATACTAATGCATTCTTATAAAATGATATTCTAAATGCACACAAATACAAATGTTTTATATCTTTTTCAAATGTAACTAGGTAGGATGGAAGTAGTTAGAGGAGTTCCTGTCGATTGGAGTGAAGAGGAAGTTTTAGAGAATTTATATTTACCAGTAGATGTGGCAAAGTTTTGAATGTTGGACGGTTATATAAAAAAAACTATTAACAATGCCAAACCTGATTTTATTCCCATTCAGACAGTAGTTGTTACACTTGATGGTTAAGTACTACCCAAACGTATATTTCTCTGCTCCAATTAATAGGCATGATGGCACTTATCTCAAATATTTTCAAGACTATGACGCTTAAAAAACATAGCCCCTATAAAGTTAGTACAACCAATATATTTCCAAAAAGCTGTAGAAACCAATTTTTAAACACACAAAACTCAATAAATATTCGGTCAATTGACTCCGATTTCTGATACATGACTGTGACGTCACGTTTATATATTCTCATACAAAAAGTTTTGACAGATAATAAAAATATGTCAACCTATATATACGAAATATCAAAGAATCAATGGCTTGAAATTGCATAAGTTATGCTGAAGGATCAAAGTTGCACCCTGCTCTTGGTAAGTCTTCTGCAGATGTCTTAAGGTCTGACCTTACCTGTGGACCTATATATATCCCACCATCCCATGTTTCCAGTGCTGTCGATATAGCCATGTGAAAGGTGCAGGTCCCTTCCTCGGTACTACAAGTGCAAGTTAGGCCACACAGGCGATACCTGTGATGTCGAAGAAAAGAATTTAGTTTTCTTTTTATGCTCAGGCCCTCACCAGACTACCAACAGAAAATGTCCTGAATTTACCCGTCAACGAAATATCAAAGAATCAATGGCTTGAAATTGCATAAGTTATGCTGAAGGATCAAAGTTGCACCCTCCTCTTGGTAAGTCTTCTGCAGATGTCTTAAGGTCTGACAGTTCTTCACAACAAACATCCTTACCTTCTTCTTCCAACTCAAAACTTAAGTATGTTGATGATAATAATCCTGAATGGAATTTTTGCAAATAAACTGTTTTGATGATACCTAAAATCCCATCCAAGCCTGGGAAAGTCTATAACCGAAAAGAACACCAAGCTTTAATTAATGAATATAATAATCCTTTTACTCCCAGCAATAGCATCCTTATTAACAGAGATTAATAACCGAGACACTTACTCATCGGTCCGAATTTTTTAAAGTGCTCCTTAGGCTTAGCATTTCAGGCTGTAGCCAGCCATGATTCATCAATGTTGTGTTAAGATAGATAAGGGTTCGAGTCCCGCCTGTAGCATCCATTTTTCTTTCAAGTCAATTTTACATTAAAAATCCACCTTTTTCGAATTGTTTACAATATGTAACGTTTCCCAAACCACATAGATTTATATCGAAAAGATTTCACATCATTTTCACTCACACTACACATTTTGTTACTAACTCAATATTTTTCAAAATTATCAGTTAATATGACACTCGCTGGTGCTATATTGAAAAAAGTGAGCTCACAAGCTTCCTTGAACAATGGCAGGTATCAGTCGCCGCCTCCCGAGTTGGAGGAAACTGTTCAGAAGAAGAAGAAGAAACCTTCATTTAAAGTAAATCATAACATAATTCAATATTTTAAGTGACAGTATTTCAATAGAAAGGTGTTGGTGGCGTAGTTGGTGTAGCGTTTTAGTAGTAACACCAAAGTTTGCTTAACTTTGATGCGGTTGCATGACCTTAGACGCGGTCATGTTTGGGATGGGTGACCGTTACGACCATTCAAGTGACGTTTATTTACAAGCATCTTAAAGATTAATTGTACATCTTTCTTTGTTAAACTTGTCTGTCATTTTTGTTTCGTGTTGTTACAATAAAGTGATAATCTATTTAACTATCTTCGTGTTTCGGAAGGCACGTTAAAATTTTAGTCCCAGTTAATATCTGTAAGGTTCGGCAACGGATAAAGTAAACATACGTGTCTGCTCTGAAGTTACATTATTTAATGAATAAATAGTTTTACATGATTGATTATAATAATAGTCCTTCTGGCCGATTTCGACCACGGCGGCTAATCTCAACAGAGATCAGTCAACTAGGAGGAGATATTATAGTGCACAAGTGTGAGCGCAATAGACAGGAGCACTCACTGTTCCATCACTCCCAAAGTTCGGTGAGACAGCAATCCGTCATGACCGGAGAGAGATCAGGCGCAGGACCAACGGCTAAACGTGCGCACCGAGGCACGGGGGTGTAACACCGCCAACTTCCCAACTCCAAGTTGTTTTTGAGAAATTCATGACAGAAAATCTCAGAAACAATTTTGGCTTGATGATTGATTATATATAGGTCTTACAAAATAAATGAGTACACACTTACAGATTTAAGATATAGGTACTATACTTACACACCACATATCGATAGATATAAATAAATGAATAAATATGGCCCGTTCAACATTATGAGGCTTTAAGGTAAGGCATGTGCCCAACATTATGACGTGTTTATAGGCTATCTTTACTAAGAATATCTTACAACATTATGTTTTTCACCTTTCCTAGTACGACCACGTGAAGGCAGCAGTAGACACATCCCCGCCCTTCTACGAGCCGTCCAGATTGGTGCGCTCGCTGCCCGAGTGGAGACGACGCACTCTCAAGATCTATGGCGAAAACATGGCGCTGCTAACTGCTATCAAGCGGACACATTTTACAAGGGTTAGTCAACATAAAACCATAAGAATAAATAGGTAGAAATTGAACTTAAAGCCAAAAGCCACGTTATAAGTTATTTCCCCCCTCAGCCTGTTACCCCCCCGCCTACTCCTAGGCTTTGTGATAGGGTGAGCCAGCGAGAGCTTATCTGACAGTTGGCTATGAAATGACCATGAGTGTGTTTGTTACGGGAGTTTCACTTCTATGTAGTTATATAATCTATATTCCGCTATTATATTCTTATGATAATACCTACTATCTATAGGTACCTGCTATGCAGTAGGTAGGTACTTATGTACTATCTTAAGCTACGCGAGTCAGTGAGGTTCTCTCTGAGCGCTCTTTACCCGGTTGCCGGCGTGGCGGCGCTCTGACTCGTGACGGGTCCGCCACTACATTAAAATAGCGAGTAGTGGCGTGCCGCGTGAGTAGCGATGGTGCCGCCGTCTATGAGGTCCCGGGTTCGATCGAGACAAAATTGGCAATTTACAATTTTTAACACGGTCTTATTAGATCGGGCTGTATGTATGTATGTATGAATGTTACGGAATGTTTGAACTCAATTTTCACCAACTTCCAGAAATCGGATTAAGTTGAAACTTTGCACACGTATCAAGCACTGAAGACAATGCAATAATTTGATAAGAGGTTTCCATTACCCTTATTAACTAAAAAAATAAAAATTAATAATTTATTAATGTTCTCACGGGTCTGGGTGTTTGGGGTAAGCAACGAAGCTTCTGATTCCCATATCACAAGTTCGCTACTTACCTTGGGATCAGAGCAATGTACCTATGTGATGTTGTTCTCATTTATTTATTTGTCTAAAGGTTCACCTTGAACTCATATCATAGTGGAAGTGGTGGGATTCTGTTTCAGGGCAGGGTAAACAGTCGTTGGCAGGCATACCCGCCGGCGTCGGACCAAAACTACAAACAGCGCGTCGACTTTTACAAGCGGTTGGAGGGGGATAACAAGGCGCTTTACAAGAGGATCGTCAACACGGTAAACTAATAGACATACAGGATGTAAAAAAAAACCTTAATGAAGCCGAATACCACATATTCTACCTATTGTTACGATCATTTTTTTCCTTTACACCACACCTGGGAAGTTAACGGTTACTGAGGTATTGATGGTTAAAGTTTGAAAAAAAAATTGATGATTTTTACAGTCTTGTGTGACTTCTGTCCGTTATAACTTAACTTTTTTCCAAAGAAACATGATACAAATTTTCACTAGTTCTTTCATAAAAAGCCTCTAAATGACACACTCCGCAATAAACAGCGCACACTCGACCCGAACTGCGTCGCGGCGGCGGCGATAGCAACACGCCCCGCGGTCACTTTTCCGCGTGCGCGGTGTACATTGCGGGTTAGAATTAAATTGTTTTTTTGATGTCAAAAAATCAATTTTGTTTCCCAGACAAAATTTCTCTTTCATACGATTTGGTTTGATGTACTGAACGCGTGGTTGACGGCTTCGGTAAGGTTTTTTTTACACCCTGTATAAGTAGCGCCAAATAAACAGCAAGCTGGATAATAGAAAAAGGAATTAGCGCATAGGAGCTATCGCTACCCCTTAAACTCGCGGCGCGGCGCGGACGCGCGGCTAGTGCAATGCCTGCTCCCTCCCCACTTCGTTCGTACCAAGTGTCAAATAAGTCATTGTTATTCAAAGAGTTGAGAAGCGACGAAAACAAAGAATAGCGCCGGCTTTGCTCACTTTAGACGCCAATCACTTAGAGTAGAAACGTATCTGCCTGTTCCATTAATTAAGTAGTTTCGATGCGTCAGAGCAATGCGTAGGTGGGCTAAAAAACATATTTACGTTACAGCGAGCACGCCTACCAACCACGGCAGACCTCAACCGCGAGTGGGCAGAGACAAGGCAGAAGATCATCGGCCGAGCGCAGGCCGAGTTTGTTCTGTTCCCGCCTGTCCCTCAGGAGGTGGTAGAGGACCCGGCGTTCGCGGCGCCGCCTGGGGTGAAGCGGTCGAGGTAAATGCAACAAACAGTTCTGCCCTCACCTACCTCCTGCTAACATCAACAATACTTAACCCGGCATAGTCTGTCAAAATGTTTCCGCTTATGCTCCGGGAGATGCTATAGAAGGACCCGGCGTTCGCGGCGCCGAGTTGAGCATACTACTCGCACGGAGCATGCGCCCTCTGACATCGAGCAACTTCGTCATTTCCTGTAGCCTTGAAGGTCTCCCGGACTTGTGGTGGTGCTATGGAGCAGCAGCGGCCATTTTAAGTACTCGAAATTGCGATCCACTAAACGCATTCTCTCATGTCCTTGATCTTTGGAAGCCTGGAGACGCGATCGTATAGGCACGTCGCGCGTATCCTTTAACAGTTGGCCGAAAAATCTTCCAACCAATAAGTAAGTGAGCATATAAAAAAGCGTTGGCCTCAACGATGATTGGTGCTTTGTTGGCCCTTTTTTCTAATGGCCAATAGCGTTAACGAATTAAAGTATCTGCACGATGACAGGAGAGCCAAGATGTTGCCATTAATGGGAAAAAATTAAGCCAAATTAACATTTATGTTATTTTTTAGTAGAAACTTGAACAGTCGACCAATGTGACCAAAAATTTGTAACGTTCGTATAGGTAATCATCTGTATTTCCTAATTTTCAGGTTTATAATAATTGATATTGAACAGAAGCACTCTTGTTGATATATGATTCAGTAAACACGACCTAGTATGTCATATAACAATGAACAGTATTTTTTCACAAGTACGCAAACATGAAAAAACCTATTTCAAACATATTTCAGATTTAATACCTATATTTTAAGTCATATTCTTAGAAAGATGACTATGTTTCTGCTTAAAGGCGTATAAGTTAACGAGGACCATTTATTTTAAGACTTATTTCACTTGAACATAAAAAAATAGCCGCACCGTAGTATGACCATTACATTTGCAGGGTGCACCTAACGCTGCGTATGCGCAATGGCTGCGTCATCGGCTCGCTGTGCGCAGAGCTGTTCGTGGACGTGTGCCCGCTCACTTGCCAACTGTTCGAGGAGTTGCTAGACGGAGACGGCCTTGGACATGGCTATGTGGGGACTACATTTTTCAGGTAACTCGTCATAATACTACACAACCTGAGCCCTGCGGTTTCACCCGCATAGAACCCGTTTTGTATGTAATAGTACCCTATGTGCTATTTCAGGATCCAGTACCCTATAATCTATCTATGTTCAAAATTTCAGCCAAATCGGTCCATTAGTATCAAATTGGTGTAAAGAATAACATACGAACCAATATTAGTAGGATTCTATTGTTACAGGACCCGTAAGGCAATATCACGTGACACGGCACCGCGCTCCGTCGGGGTCCGGCAGATTCAAAACACGCGCTGCACAACGCACTGACAACTGTACTACGAAAAAAGAATCTGCGACGTAGCGCGGTGCAGTGTGATAGTTGCCTTAACGGGTCCCTGGACGTCAAGATTCAGGCGTAGCCACAGGACCTTCGGTAGACACTCCTTTTACCATTTAAGTAGGTAACGACTCCATTAAACGCTCAAGTTACGATGGCCTTAATGACAAAGTGAAACGATAAAAAAAAATAGCTTCATAGCGTCGTTACTCCTAGAGCTATCTAACCTTTTTGAAATATTTATTCTTTGTACAACTGACAACGTCAAACCATTCCGTCATTTTGACTTATTTCGATGGATTTTGACTATGTTCAAACTTATTTGGTTCCTAACATTTTTTTTCACGAGTATTTTCTTCTTTATAATATTGTTCTTTATAAAATTCGTGCATTCAGACGGTGAAGACGAGAATGCTCGTATCCGACTCAGGTTTAAATGGGCCGAATGAGCTTCTAGTCAAAGTGGTCAGCCCGGATGGCCAGACATTCACTGCGTATTTCTCTGAAGACACCCTCATAGAAGAGGTGAAGAACAGAGCTATAGACTACTTCTATCCTACGGGTGAAAGCGGGTCCAGCCGGTATAAGATCGTACGAGTTCTTGACACGAGTACCTTACACGATTTCCTAACACTCGCTCAGGAGCAAGTGACAATGCAGGAGGAACTACTTCTAGTAGAAAGAAGGTTGCCGGAAGCTGGTACCCTGTGGGATTTAGGCGCTGTGAGAGCTCCACAGCAAGGGACGATCGCTGCCGCTACCGCTTCTTTGCCCGCTCCGCAGAATACCATTCGTCAACCTAATCTGCAATCCTTGCTCTCAACCAATGAGCTCTCGTATGAGTTACGAAAAATCCTGATATCTTTGATAGAAGCTGGAGCTCGCTTGGCTGCAGCCGGCAGGAACTACGAGATGACGTTAGCTCAGTTATCAGCTGCTTTGGACGAGCCTCAACGCCTTCAACAGAACTTAGTACAAGTCATAACTCCTGAGGAGATCGCCGCTCGCTTCAACTCTGCTGACATCCAAAGTATTTCCGAGGAACCAACCACTACACCCAAATCTAATGGAGAGGAGCTATTCAAAAGAGCTGAGCATCTGCAGAGATTTTTGGAGAAGTTCCGTGCGTGGCGCATGAAGATAGCCGACCCACCGAACCCAGATGCCGTCACTGCGCTGAAGGACTTGGGCTTTTCTTTAAACGATGCTGATCTGGCATTGCGTCAGACTGGTTGTAATGTCCCGGCCGCCGCGTCTTGGTTGATAGGCGAGCGAGGGTCTAGTATCTTTGAACTGATCAATGGTCTTCCCGACGGCCTTATCCTGCAGACTTTGCTGAAGCAGCCGCAGATCCAACGAGGTCTTCTGAACACTAGAATGCTAATAGCCTTCATCGCGATGGTCGGACAGACGGGGAGTGCGAGCTTGTGGCTAAATTCTCCTCACGGGAGTCCGTTGCTATCCCAAATATCGAGGACATATCACTCTGAGAAGTACTGCTTGGCTGTGAACCAGTTCTCTGAGGAGAGGCGCGAAAGAACGACTAATTCCATGCCGTCTACGTCCCGACAAAGGAACTAACATGAAACTTATCTACAACGTTTTGTGGAAATTGTGAAAGCTTCATTGAAAAATATACATCAATCATGTTTTATGATAACCAGCATTTTTACTTTGCCAGTAGTATAATATTGGGCTTCAATGCCATCTTCAGACCGTGTCAGCAAACTTCGTTAGCTTCCATTTTCTTCCGATGGCATAACCTTGCTAATATTATATTACTATCATCTTTGGTCAGTCCAGATCAGCAAACGTTCATGAGCAAATAATGTAACGTCCTGACCAGTTAGCGAACATTCACTTGCACGTCTGTAAAACTTCATTTCATTTAAAAACGATGTGTCGAGAGCATATAAGGTTTCAACAAGAATGGTGAATGGTGACATGAATAGTTTAATATGTTAATCTATCGGAAACGTTTACAAAATATGGAACAGTGCAGTAACTTACCAATACTCGTATAGTTAATATGAATCTTGTTTCATAGTTTTCAGGAGGGTTTCGTTTTTGTCGTAGTTTTTTTATATTTTGATTATTTTGGGGTCATATTCATTACTTATATAGGTACACAATCATTCTATTTTTTTAAAGATCTCTCTCTAAAGTCCTTTTATTTGGTACCCGACACGACGTAAACCTACTACAATAATAATAATAAAATAATAAAATTTAGTTCATAGTTTCATTCAGGTAAATTACAATTAATTTGGGCTTAGGATCGAACTTACAGGCTTATTACTTTCTTTACCTGAACTAGGTTAGATATAAACCTGTATCTCAGGCTAAACAGAGCACGCATTATTATTACAATAGGTATAAGGCTAATTAACAATTGCTTGAAACTACATATTTAATACGAAATAAAGCAAAGAAATGATCTAAATTAAGTTAGTAAATAAGTGTCACTACAAAGTCGGCACTTTGCAACTTAAGTTAACAGCGTCAGCAGTTTTCTTACGTATCTAGGCTATAGTTATTTGTTATACAAGAGTGCAAAGTTGCTTTTTAACCGCGTGTTCAATTTTGATGACCGAGCAAGCGAAGGATTCTAAAATTGAATCACGAGCGCAGCGAGTGATTCAAAATTAGAATCCTGAGCGTTAGCGAGGGAATCAAAAGAGCACGAGGTGAAAAATCTTTGCACTCGAGTGCAACACGTAACTTTTCATTCCACCTCAGCGAGGAAATGACTAAATGCAAATAAAACCGTTGACAATCACAAGATAGCTACTTTTATTTCAGTTTAGGTATTAACTACTGCATTATGACAGGTAAGTATTACAGAATAATCTTTAAATTATAACAAAATAATATTTAGGTATAATTAATAAAAATTGAAAGTAAAGTTGCTACAGTTATTTAAATTGAGTGTAATATTTTTGTTGGGTACTATTGGTGTTAGTCACTTGTGTACTATTTTTGGAGTGCTTGCTTTCTTGTTCTCGGATAATTCTATAAAATATGCCAGCAAAACGTTTTCTGAGAAAGTTTTGGCTCCTTTTGCTAGTCGCCACGTGTTGAACATAACGTACTGTTTTAAATACTTCTCGCGTGATTGTTGAGGGAGAAAGATCATTTGCGCATTATTAACAGTTTCAGTCAATTCTGTTGGCGTCAAACAAACTTAATAGTCGCTAGAATCACTCATTTTAGTTTTTTCACTTGTTTTCAAGTTTCTTGTTTTTAATATAAGGTTTAACAATGACGTGAAAAAATGCCGCGTAAAGAACCGCCAACAAAGCAAATTGAAAAAAGAACACCAAGAAGGTTCCGAGTTTGAGTTTTTAACAAATTAAAAAAATGTTGTATGATATATTTGGCACCATAGAGGTAGCAATAAATAGGTTTAATGATTTTTTTAATTCACAAACTTGGTGCACACGATGTTCTAAATTCAAATTTACTTTAACCTCTAGTGAATAAAAACGGCTTTTCCACTCAGATATTGAAGAGCAAAATGACTCTTTCCGAGATGGTGGGATGAAAAATATATTATTGTATGCATTACGTTTACATATATTATTTTCTGCTTGTACATATTTAAATTAGTGTTAGTAACATATTATTTTGCCTAATTAGCACTAACATGTATAGGTTAGAAGGACAATGTTAGATCAAATCATATTGCTTAAAAAGTAAATTAAACATAATTACTATAACACCAAGTGATTAACAAAAATGTTCAAAAACTAGGATTTTACGGAAAGGTGCCTTCATAATCGATAGAGTTAATGTATCGGTAAGATTACTAAATAGTAGATACTACGTGTATCGGTTCTGCTCTGGTTCTGGCGGGACATTCTTTATCCCCAATTTTGTGCGCGCTTGGCTTACGGAAGCGCATGCATATAGCGGACTTCGACGGCTAGGTTTTATGCGCACAATCCCTCATAGCGTGGCCCACTTCACCACAGTGGCCACAAGTGATGGCATCTTCTCGGCATGTCTTGGCCGCATGACCGTATTGTTGGCATTTAAAACACCGTGTCACTAAGGTGAAATCTCTCACAGGGCACGACGACCAGTTGACAAAAACTCTATCATTATTTACAAGGACTTTTCGAATTTGATCGGGGACTTGGACGATGTAATTGCAAGTCTCGGCATCTTTTTTCCCTGATTTGTGGCTAAGCTTGGTACGTGACAAAACGACTCGAGAGTAGGTAATGGTATCTTTAAGTTTTTCTCAATTTCAATCTCGTGATTCCCCAGTAATAGTCGGCCATCATGTGAATATCCACCTTCCTTGGTATCTACTCTCCATCGTTTTTAGGGTTCCGTAGTTCGACAACCCTTATAAGATCGTTCAGTCCGTCTTAGTCTGTCACAGCAGAATATCTTCTACGTTTATGGACTGATTTGCATGTAACTTGGTTCGAGGATACTTCACATATAGATCTCATTTTTAAAAACACGAAAAATTAAAATTATCTCTTTTTAAGGGTACATACATGTAAAGGGGGGTTGAATTTTTTTTTTGAGTGCACCCCCTTGTGTGGGGTATCGTTGAAAAGGACTATGAAAATAAGATAGGGTTTCGATACAACACTTTTTTATCAGCTTTACCATTTGCGAGTTATAGCCCGCCAAAGTCGTTTTCACGGTGTCCCCCCTCCCCCCTGTAAATTCTAGTCTTGGACCTATAAACTTCAAATCTCTCAGGTAAAGAAACAGGCACAGAAACTCTTATTAAAATTTGTTTCGGGTATCCTGTGATGAATATTTTCGAAATTATAAATAATACAAAAATATATACTTTACAATGATGACATTGACGACTAGGGAGATGATGATGATGCAAGAAATGCAAAACAGCGCGGTGCCAAAATTGACTACGAAACCCTACTTTATGCGTGGTCCGACACGCACTTGGCCAGTTTTATGTCTTGGTGGAAACGTTTTCCTTGTTCTTCGCTTAGATCTCCTAAATTGTGTTGTAATTGTCCTAGATGACTAGGTATTATTTTTAGGCCACAGAAAAAACAATTCCAAAGTCCCTTAGTATGGTATTTTTTTTTAAACTCAAAACTATGTATCGACTGTGTGTTGTCAGAAAAGTGCCCGGATTGTACTGGAGCGGAGGCGACGTAATCTACGACAACGGCTGCGGCTGCTACGCGCAGCGCGGGCGCCGGGTGCCGATTGGCGCTGAGAATTATCACTTCTCGCACTCTATGCCTGGTGCGTGCGTCGCTCACTTACACAGGGATATGTTCAGGGAAAGGGGACCTTCGGGAGTGAGGCGCATTTATTCAGTAGATGTCTAACGCAAACGACCAGAACCGTCGTTTTAAGTGATTACAAGTGCTAAGACAATTGTATTTGTAGAAATGACTGACGGGTGTGTTAAACCTTTTCAACTTACAAATCCCTACTAATTATCACTGTTATTTATTTATTTAATTTAATTATGAATATTATTTTGTATGGTCACTATTATGGGTCTTAGTAACCTGAAATAAATGAATTTTAAATTTTTAAAATTCCCTAATCCCTAATGAAATAAACTCATAGCTTACCGGTAGATGGCGCCACTTAAACTTTGAGGGCTATGCGCAGTTCCAAGCCGATCGCTATAATTTATAAAGACAAGCCGAACGTAATTTATAAACAACTAGCAGACCCTGCAGACGTTGTCCTGCCTGCTGTTTTCGCATGTTTTCCATATTTTCTCATCGTTTAAACCTTTCCTGACCTTCCACGGATATTTCGAGACTAAAATTAGTCAAATCGGTTCAGCCGTTCTTGAGTATAACGAGACTAACGAACAGCAATTCATTTTTATATATAAGATTGTGAAGATAAAAATGTTTCCACGCGGATGGAGTTGCAGTTGCGTGCCTTCCACCACACGCAAAAGTGATGGCACGACAGGCGTGCCTTACGCCACGAGTTGCTTAAGTGACGAAACTTGTATGTGTTTCAGGCCTCCTGTCGATGCGGGTGACGCGCGACGACGAGGTCTGCGGCATGTTCAACATCACCTTCAAACCGTTGCCGCAGTTCGATCTGCAAAACATCGTCTTTGGTCGAGTAAGTTCACGAACCTATGTACGAGTATTACTCCGAACTGTCTTGTTGGTGTAGTGGCAAAAGTCCGAGAGGTCCTGGGTTCAAATCCCAGATCGAGCCAAAATTGTTTCTGAGATTTTCTGTCATGAATTTCACAAAAAGAGCTCGCAGTCGGGAAGTTGGCGGTGTTACACCCCCGTGCCTCGGAAAGCACGTTGTAAGCAAGCCGTTGGTCCTGCGCCTGATCTCTCTCCGGTCATGTCGGATTGTTTGAGTTTTTTCCGTACCGGCTATTTTACCTCTTTTCCTCTCATATTGCGTCTGGGATATTTCACGACTTCTTAATCCTAGTCAAATACTTGTCATGTGATTGACTACTCCATTTGGCTAGCAATCACACAGGGTTTTTGTCTAGCATCTGGATGGTCTTTCATTCCAAATAATAGCTTTTTTCCTCTTTTTCAGATAATTCGCCCCAGCCCCACGTACTCATCCATCGTAGACCTGGGCTCAGCTCTGCGCGCGCATCCCATAGTTGAGATAGCTTCGACGCGGCGGCGCGAGGGCAACCGCTGGATACGCGGTCAACCCAACACGCGCCTCGCGAAGCGGACCAAGTTTATCCGCGACTGACTACCGTGTTCATTATATAGAACCTACGACGCGCGTGTACCAGCTAATCTAGTTATGTTTAGTGCATCTAAACTTAGCTCTTGGTATAAAAAAATGTTGTGAAATAAGTCTGTAATTTATTGGAATATAAACTAACTACCTCCTGCCCATGTTGAAGTTTTAGTTTTCTGTGTATGTATGAGAAATTGTCTTACTCGTAAGATGACAATACAAGAGACGCTTACTAGAGAACACCAGTATTTATTTATTTAAGCTTTTAAGCACAAAAAAACGATGTACAAAAGCAAATAAGATAGGAATTCAGCGCATAAGATTAAGAAATTAATTAGGAATATATATCACAAAGAGACTGGTGTGATGGTTTCTGACCCGAACACGGCATGTAAAGGGGCACTTTCCGTGGCACAAATTCGTCATTTTAATTGTGCCTTATAGTGCCAAAAGTCCCTTGAATTTGTGACTTTTACTTTTTGAGTTATATGAGTAAGAGTGTGTAGCGCTAGAAACCACGGCTCGTGACCCGACCACAGCCAGATCTTACTAAATATAATTAGTGTAGTGTTACTGATATGCTCAAGCAATTGTGCTTCTTTCGTGCATTAATACACCTGTAGCAAAAATGCATTTAGCTTTTAGTATCTATTGTATATATAAAAGAAAGTGGTGTTAGTTACACTATTTATAACACGAGAACGGATGAACCGATTTGGCTGAAAATTGGTGGAGAGGTAGCTTAGAACCAGGAAACGGACATAGGATACTATTTATCCCGTTCGACCGCGATTTCGAAAACAAAGGGATTCCATGGGGATTCCGTGGACGAAGTCGCGGGGGGCCACTTAAAAAATGTAAAATAAAATTAGTTGTAAAACTACAAACAAATGCAGTAATATGGTTATTAATCTGCCAGCTTTTGAAAAGTAAAGTAAAGCTTTTGTAAAGACCTGCCACTAGTATTGAATAAATAAAAAATGGCTAGATGTTGTTAGCAGAGGCGGCCTTCGGCGCGGCCAAACAGATAGGCTAGGTGGAGTACGACTCGTACCACCTCATTGTTGTGTGACCTCACCTGTGCCCAGCCAGTGGGACGTATATAGGCTGACGAGAGAGAGAAAAAAAATCAGATTTCGTTTACACATTAATATAATTACAAAAGATCTTAACATTTTGTAGACAATCAAAACAATCTTATTAATAACACTTATTGGACATGATGATTGATGTCAATACATTGAGCCTTAAAACAGTCTTATATAGCCAAACACACTTCACCATTTTTTTATAGAACGACGTTACACAAAAATACATATGATAAATAGTTCTTGTGATAAAACCTCATGATACAGCTAACATGGCCTCTTTTTAGCCCTAAAAATACATGCGCGATCTTCCTGTAAGGCGACAGGCTTAGGGTACTTGTCCACTGGCGCGGAGCGTAGAATCGGAGTAATATTAACCAATAGGATTGCAAAAAATCTCCGCTCCTCTTCAGTGGCCTCTCCTATTGGTAAATTTTTATTTTATTGGTGTTTTCAAAATAATATGTATTTAGTTACAAAAAGTATTTAAGTATGTTTATCCGTTGTCTAGTGACCATAACTAGCCTAGACAATTTGGAACTAACACAATTTGGGACTAGAGCACTGGTGTGATTGTTGTGAAATATTTATTATTATTATTATTGTTGTTTTAACACTTTTGTGTCTCAGCATGTAGCTGGTATTCCAGAGATGTGCGGGCCAAAGCCAAGTACATTTCTAATAAAAACCAAATTATGACGTTATCGGTACAGTTTGATTTCTGAGTGTGGTTCGTGTGAGAGAGTGCGTGTAAGGTGTTAGAAGTATGTGGTTGTGAATGGTTTTCTGTTTGCTGCTGGAGCTCCTCATAGTTCTGAAGAAATTTAATTCTATTATTATTATTATTTATCCGTTTGTCCGCTCCGCGGTCTCTCTCCACGCCGGTGGATAGACACCTGAGACTGTAATTTTAGCTATTGTGCCGACTTGACACAATCGAAATCGGCGCTTAAACTTTTTTCGAAAACGGTTAAAGACATGCTTGCATAACACTATTGGCAGTGGGTAGACGATTCTAGCATCTGTTCATATTATCCCTAGGGTCCACGATACACAGTATTCACAGGCGGGCTGCTGCCGAGGCTGGACCCGTCACATGCCCAGGAGTTCGTCGTCGCGCGTCTTATTCTTGAGGTACCGAAAGATTTTCCTGAAAGCAAAAACCAAATGTTACATGCTTCATATTGAATTGAAGCTTAAGATTCCTATGACTATCGTCGAAGTCCATCCGTGACCAATATTTAATTTCAAATTCAAATCATTTATTGCATGTCACATTACTCGTACATCCAGTTGGTATAAAAGTTTAAATGATATTGGTACATGTGACGGCCTGCACAGGGCATAGCAACATTTTGAGGGCTAACTAACTATCGCATTATTATTATATTATAATTATCGCACTAGTCCAAATACATAAAAAATATTTTGACATAATATCTGTATACTTCTAATTATATTTCAAATTAAGCATTTACCTAATTCATCTTAATGATCACATTAACATCAAATATCTATAAGATCATACATATTTATTTAATATATTATTATTTTATTACTATTGCTTACACATCATATTTGTCATTAAAGAACTCTTGCATATTATAATAACATTTATTAATGAGGAAGGTTTTCAGAGTTTTGAAAATAATTTTTGGTTTTCATAATTTTTTATACAAGGTGTAACAAAAAACCCCGTTATAACTGAAGGGTGTTGTTGTGCCCGTAAACCTGAACAACTTTCGCTAAGAAACCTAGGTCGAAATCTCAAAAGATCTTTTGGCTCTCCCATAGTAAATTGGCAAAAATTAGCCAATTGGCAATTTTATATGGGAGAACCGTTTTTTTTTTTGAGATTTTGACCAAGGTATCATTGGGAATGTTGTGCAGTTTTCCGGGCACAACAACACCCTTCAGTTATAAAGGGGTTTTTTGTTACACCTTGTATAATAAGGTATGTGGTTATATATTTTTATCAATATGTAACAAATTTTATTTCATTATAACCACACGCGGTGGCACATCTAGTTTCTCGTATACGGTGCAAATCAACCTCATTACGTAAGTATATGACTTTTTTTTATTATCATTAATTTTATTGTTGTAATTTTTAAATGTTTTTTCTTAATGTTGACATGTAATGAATATTATGTTTGTACTTGAACTTGAAAGGGACTTCCCCGCTTGGTATACTTCAATATAATATTTTTATGGTATACCCAACGAACCGACAGGAACCCTTTGAATTCAAAACTAAATTATCTAAAATTAATTATTTAAAATGTCGGTAAACTTCGTTAAACATTAAAAAACAGAGATGCGACTTTGATGTGAAGTTATTTTTTAGTTGCGAAGGACGAGCATAGTTCTTATGGTAAGCGATGCACAGTCCACGAACACAAAGTCTAATCCCGGGATTACTTATTAAAAATCCCTAATCCCGGGAATGAACAAAATGTTCGAGATTGTAAAATAATAACTACTGCATCTCTACTACATCACTACTGCATCGACACTGCATCACTACTCCATCACAGCTGCAGCACTAGTGCATCACAACTGCATCTCTACTGCATCACAACTGAATCACTACTGCATCACAACTGCATCTCTACTGCATCACAACTGAACAAAATGCTTAGGATTGTATTCTCTACTCGTAACACGCTAACATAGAGCAAGATTTCGATCGCTCGCTACGCTTGCAATGCAACGTTCGCGTACTCACCTTCCGTGGCAATACAGGGTGTAAAAAAAACCTTAACGAAGCCGTGAACCACGCGTTCAGAACATCAAACCAAATCGTATAAAAAATAAATTTTGGCTGGGAAACAACTTTTATTTTTCGACATCAAAAAAAATAATTTATCTAACCCGCAATGTACAGCGCGCACGCGGAATAGTCGCCGCGGGGCGTGTTGCTTTACGCCGCCGCGACGCGGTTCGGTTCGAGTGTGCGCTGTTCATTGCGGAGTGTGCCATTTAGAGGCTTTTTATGAAAGAACTAGTGAAAATTTGTATCATGTTTCTTTGGAAAAAAGTTCAGTTATAACGAACAGAAGTCGTTTCTGTAAAAATCATCAATTTTTTTTTCACACTTTAACCATCAATATTTCAGTAACCGTTAACTTCCCAGGTATAAAGGAAAAAAATGATCGTAACAATTGGTAGAATATGTGGTATTCGGCTTCGTTAAGGTTTTTTTTTACACCCTGTATATAAATCCTGAATCAAGTAACTAA
Source organism: Pyrausta despicata (assembly GCA_963921415.1). Classification (NCBI taxonomy): domain Eukaryota; kingdom Metazoa; phylum Arthropoda; class Insecta; order Lepidoptera; family Crambidae; genus Pyrausta; species Pyrausta despicata. The sequence continues at coordinate 161,663 of OY992871.1, read as the reverse complement.
CCTGGGGTTATATTATGGTGCATAGGTGCAACAAGCACATAAAAGAACGTTTGTGCTACTATAAGCCTAGGCACGGTAATATTATCCATACAGTATTCCAACTCGGCCGTGTCCTTGAAATAAGTGCCTACCGCGCGGTACGTAAGTATGGGATAGGGCTGTCGCTGTCGCCTGCCTACAGCGTTTTAATTGCATCTGCCTACTTTGAGTTTCTATCTAGTTTTGAGATTGTAAATTTATTACTTTTTATTTATAAGCACAGATACTTAGTAACAATATAAAATATTTATATGATTACATAATAGTAGTTTATGCAACTGATACATAATGAGGGGCCTTAAAACACGAGTGTGGTTTTATGAAACGAGCGTCAGCGAGTTTCATAATAGCATCACACGAGTTTTTTAAGGCCTAATTATGTACAGTTGCATACACTACTTTATCTACACACATATCATAAGTACTCTAAGATGGGTTCAGAGGTCGTAGGGAAATGACCTGCATTACTACAACCAATTTTACTATGAGAACTTTACGATATCCGGTGGAGTGTTCATATCGTTCTCGGAGTCACTACTACTCATATTTATCACTAAAATGCAATTTGTTTTAACTTTTCACAATATTTTCGTCACAGCGAAAAACCAACAAACAAATGAATGATAACAGTAATGGCGGGTAATTCAATCCTCCGTCACGACGATTTTTTTTTATATCATAGACAAACGAATGAAGTCCCTATCCTCATGTCACTCGTGATCATATGTCGTGCGATTTGGATTAAAAAACATACTGAATTTGACGTTTCATATCGATAACTGCTTTAATATCAATGGATACTAGAATAGAGACCGACTTTAGTTTTGACAGCTGTTCCAAATTTAAAGTCATAACCTTACAGAAATTGATACTGTTATAACATTACAGTACAGATTTTACCTACTGCCACAGATAAGAAAGTTCTCATAGTAAAATTGGTTGTAGTAATGCTGGTCATTCCTACGGTTTCTGAACGCATTTTAGAGCACTAATGATATGTCCGTAGATAAAATACTTTACAATTGAATAGAATGTGTTCAATAAAAATGCAAGTTGTTTTATTGATTGATAGATTTAATTAAATAACTATGATTATGTATGTGAATCTATAACAAATCGGTCTAATAAATTTGCAACCGAAAAATATTTGCGCATTGACTGTATTACTAATATTATACTCGTATGAACGAAATGCTTATTAATTATATTTGAGTGTATAATAAATCCGCAATCCAAAAACAGCACAATATATTCTACTTGTCATGTTAAATAGCTACTTACACTTATTTCGAGTTAAAATTCGGGCGGTTCGTCACTGCGTGCACTCGCGACTGTAGCATGCCAAGCGCATGCCAAGATCCGAGCGCGAGGGCATAGCTCGCGCGTCGTCCGTTTATATGAAGATAGAATACTGTATAGATAATATTACCGTGCCCTAGGTTAGCGAACTCGGCAGGTAAAACACATCGACTCACCAGACTGTCCGCGGCGCGTGTCCCCAGTCCTTCGGCAGGTTGGCGAGCGCGCGCTGCACCTATAGAATAGAAAAAAAATATATTATTTTATTTTCTTTATTCAGGAAAACAAACTGCTGTGTTATAATAGCACATAATGTTTTTAAACAAAGCGTCCTTCTTAAGCCAAACAGTTTTCACAAGTAGTTATACAATTTTGATGTTGACAAGACATAGATCATAAGCGCGTTTACAATTTAGAAAAAAAAAAGAAAGTAAGAATTTTTGATAAATGGAAAATATATGGACACCTTTTAAATAAGAAATTACAAAAACACATTAGAAATAACAAATTACAGTAATAACAATAAATAATAATGAACTAAATATAAAAGTGAGGTGCGCAAAATTAGCTACGGCAAGCCATGGTGGCATGGCGCTGGTTTTTTGTGGTAACCATCGTTACAAAAGAGACGCCACCAGAATGATGACTATGATATTTAATTTTTTAACATTATACAGGGTGTAAAAAAAAACCTTAACGAAGCCGTCAACCACGCGTTCAGTACATCAAACCAAATCGTATAAAAAATAAATTTTGGCTGGGAAACAACTTTTATTTTTTGACATCAAAAAAAATAATTAAATTCTAACCCGCAATGTACAGCGCGCACGCGGAATAGTCACCGCGGGGCGTGTTGCTTTACGCCGCCGCAACGCGGTTCGGTTCGAGTGAGCGCTGTTTATAGCGGAGTGTGCCATTTAGAGGCTTTTTATGAAAGAACTAGTGAAAATTTGTATCATGTTTCTTTGGAAAAAAGTTCAGTTATAACGAACAGAAGACGTTTCTGTAAAAATCATCAATTTTTTTTCAAACTTTAACCATCAATATCTCAGTAACCGTTAACTTCCCAGGTATGGTGTAAAGGAAAAAAATGATTGTAACAATTGGTAGAATATATGGTATTCGGCTTCGTTAAGGTTTTTATCTACGGACATATCATTAGTGCTCTAAAATGCGTTCAGAAACCGTAGGAATGACCAGCATTACTACAACCAATTTTACTATGAGAACTTTCTTATCTGTGGCAGTAGGTAAAATCTGTACTGTAATGTTATAACAGTATCAATTTCTGTAAGGTTATGACTTTAAATTTGGAACAGCTGTCAAAACTAAAGTAGGTCTCTATTCTAGTATCCATTGATATTAAAGCAGTTATCGATATGAAACGTCAAATTCAGTATGTTTTTTAATCCAAATCGCACGACATATGATCACGAGTGACATGAGGATAGGGACTTCATTCGTTGGTCTATGATATAAAAAAAATCGTCGTGACGGAGGATTGAATTACCCGCCATCACTGTTGTCATTCATTTGTTTGTTGGTTTTTCGCTGTGACGAAAATATTGTGAAAAGTTAAAACAAATTGCATTTTAGTACTTATGATATGTGTGTAGATAAAGTAGTGTATGCAACTGTACATAATTAGGCCTTAAAAAACTCGTGTGATGCTATTATGAAACTCGCTGACGCTCGTTTCATAAAACCACACTCGTGTTTTAAGGCCCCTCATTATGTATCAGTTGCATAAACTACTATTTTTTACACAATATAATTAAAATGTACTTACTATAAATATTTGCATATACGCAGGCGGAATACACAAGACTTTTATTTCTAAGACCTTTGTAGAATTGCAAATTTGTTGTATTCTTGCAAATAAACGAACTCTATTCGATTCTATTCTATAAAATTCTATTCTATTGTCAAGAAGTTGACTATTAACCATGAGGTCGCGGATTCGATCCCCGCACTGTACAAACATTTGTGTGCATGAACACGTCTATTTGTACTGGTCTGGGCGTTATATGTATCTATTTAAATTTATTTGTAATACCACTATTGATTCTGATATCTGTGACACAAGTTCTTAACACGAAGTCAGATCAATGTATGTGATGTTTTGTTGTACATATTTATTATTATTTATTTATTTATATTTGTCGTCGATAGCGATGGATTTGTTTCGTTACCGCCGCTATCGAGGTTTCTTGGTACAGGGTTCATGGCGTAGGGTTTCAGGCAATTAAATCCGAACACTTACTATCACAAGGTTTAATTTTATAACACTCACAATCACAATATAGTTTTGGAATTATTCGGAACTGGGTGAACCAGCGGTCTCGTGTACTAAGGTCCGGACAGCGTAACGTTCTAATGCAGACTAAGGCTACGTCCGCACAGGCAGGAGGTTTGCTTAGCGCCTAGAGCCTCGAGACTTGCCGTCTGGCTACTTGCTAGGATACACGGTGGCCGCACTGAAGGTGGCTTGCGTAGTGGGTCGCTAGGTGCGTTAGTCATTTGTTTGTAGGCACGTTAGCGAAAATGCTTCGCGCCTCGCGCCAAAAAACCAACACGTTTGTTCACTTCGATACACGCTAAGCTGCTAGCTAGGCGCCAAGCGCGCAATGCGGCCGTTCGCGAAGATTCTAAAACGTTCGTTTAACTAAGCTACTCGTTTAGTGACTCGCTAGGCGATAGGCGCTAAGCAAATCTCCTGCCTGTGCGGACGTAGCCTAACGAATGCCCAAGGCAGCTATGACTGACCGAATATAACGACAATGCCCCCTCTACGATTCCGCTCACGTTCGGTCACTTGTTTTTCACTCAGTGACATCACGGCGTTCAAACAGTTCCGGTACAAAATAATCAAATGAGAAACTAATTATTAGAATCTACGACATATTTATTTATTACTAGCTGACCCGGCGAACTTCGTACCGCCTTAGCGTTGCAATGATTGAACAATGTCATCGAATGACATTGACATTAGTTACGCGCGTTTTTTAAAATATGCAAAATTAAATGTATATTTTTCAATATTTCTGAGAGATTTTCTTAATATTTTTTTCTGTAAGAACTAACTCCTAATAATAACAAATACAACAAAAAAAGAATTAGTGAAATCGGTCCAGCCATTCACGCGTGATGCCGTGACCAAGGAAAACGGGTTTCATTTTTATATATATAATAAGATAAGATAAAATAATGTCCATACCTCGTCGTCGCCGACGCGCGTGTCGGACACGACGCGCGCGACTCGCACGTCGCAGGCGCGCGGCCACGGCACCTCGCGCGCGTCCGCCACCACCAGCTCGATGCGCATCGTCACCTCCCACACGGAGCGGAGGGGTATGTTCGCCACCTACAACAAATTTATGACTTATTATTTATTGGTAGACTGCCTCATTGGTGTAGTGGCAGAGTTTCTGCCTTACACCCGAGAGGTCCTGGGCTCGAATCCCAGGTCTGACAATTCTGAAATTTTCTGTCATGAATTTCTCTGCAACAGCTCGGATTCGGGAAGTTGGCGGTGTTACACCCCCGTGCCTCTGTGCGCACGTTAATCCGTTGGTCCTGCGCCTGTGCCCTAAGCACGAACCATTTGCGTAAAAGTTTTCGTATAGTAAACGTAATCATTTTGTATGGGAATCAGACAGCGCCTCTACCGGACGTAAAATTAACTAAATTTGGGAGCACGAATGACTTAAGTTAACGTATAGTAAGCGTACGTAAACGTAACGTCAGACTTTTATACTAAAATGCGAGCACGTACCACCTTTTGACGTATAGTTTCGTGAATAACGATAGCTGGCTTACGAATGTTTTGTCACTTGAAATTTTCGGTGAGAAAACTTTCGACGGAGCTCATTCGAAGCAAAACACGTGTAATTCAAGCGTTATTTGATTTTGTGGTGAGGTTTAACTTGTTTAAATATGTCCCGGCGTACTTTGCGCTATTATTTAGCAGCGCAATTGATTGGCGATAGGAGAAATGAAGAAAGAGATACGAGGTAAGAATTAGAATCTTTACTATGCTTTTTTATTAGATTTCTATGCTCCTATTAATCGAAAATAAGCTTAAAGGATACATACTTATTTTTAAACTATTACAGGGAAATCAAGGAGAGCTCTCCTTAGAAAAAAATATTTGTATCTGACCTTAGGCGACACTGAATTTAAAAATTGGTTTCGCCTCAGTAAGGCAGTTTTTTGCATATATGTCGCCAATTAAAAGAAACAACAGTGTGTGAAGTAGAATTTTCAATTTTATTTATGTTACATTAATGTTTATATGTAGGTGCACTTAGGTAGGGTAAATTTAATTTAATTTCTCATTTTTTTCTAGGTGCTGTGAGCTTTATCGTTTTATGCCACAGGCTCCTACCAAACCCACTGAATCCTGCAATACTTAATAGTTTCAATAAATTTCCAGCAACTCAAGAGCAGCGATATACTGTAAACAACAAGTAAATAACAATTCATTCAACCCAATAGTTTATAGACTAGTGTTTAATGGAGAACTCCATATTAGTGACAGAAACTATTGCGTAGGAAAAGAGTTTACTACGGTGACGTGTTTGTTATGATTGACGACTTGATTGCAAAGATATAAAATAATAAATTGTGTTGTACTCGTAATAATGTGATAAAAATAAAAGAAACATGTTAAGATACAACTTGCGATTTTATTTACGACCTCCCTGTTATTATATAACATGTAATACACATAACGTGTAACTTTATTCAGAAATGCTTATTAAAACCATGATAGATCTAAGCATACATACAGTTGTGGACATATAATTAGAAACACTAACAAAAAGTTATGTTTCAGATACTACATAACCTTATAATTAATGATTTGCTTATCAAAGGATGCTCATACTTATTTTTGTGAGAAGTAGATATTATTCAGTATATTAAAAGATGATTTTGGAAATAAAACACAGCGAATATGGTAAGAAAAATATTATTTAAAAAAGTAAAATATCTCAAAGCTATGCTCAAGGGTGGACAACAAATTAGAAACATAAAAGTAAATGGTTAAAAATATGAGAATTTTTTTACAAAACTATAAAGTAATGTTAACCAAATAGTAAAAATAGTAATAAACAATCAATCAGTATTTAGTTGGAAAGCCACGGTTATCGATTACAGCTTTACAACGTCGGGGCATAGATTCTATTAATTTTTCACACATCTCCAGGGGAATACTACTCCAAACTTCTACAAAGGCGTCAAAAAGTTCAGTGACGTTTGTGATACGTTTCTCTGATAGTGATTTTTAACCATATGCCATAAATTTTCTATCGGATTTAAATCCGGACTATTTGCAGGCCAATCCAATACTGATACCGACTGTTCACTAAGAAATATTTTCACCGACTTCGCTGTGTGCTTCGGATCATTATCATGCTGAAAAATCCATGTTACTGGTAAATTCTCCTCAGAGTATGGAATCATAGTTTCTTCTAAAATACTTCTGTACTGAAACTGATCCATTATACCATCAATTTTTTTAACGGGACCAACACCATATCCCGAAAAACATCCCCATACTTTAATATTTCCCCCACCGTGATTAACTGATTTTTTTGTGTATTTATTATTTAAAGCCTCGTTAACTGGACGACGCACATACCGTTTTCCATCCGAATTTATTAAATTAATTTTGGTTTCATCGGAAAATAAAATTTTTCTCCACTGACGGACAGTCCAGCTACAATATTTTTTAGCAAAAGCTAATCGTTGTTCTCTGTGCTGTCTGGTAAGAAGTGGTACTTTCCTGGCGAGTCTCCCAAACAATTTTGCCTCCACTAAGCGCCTGCGAACTAATCGTGCGGATACATTACGTGGGTCGTCTTCGGGAAAAACTTCTTTTCTAATCACATTTGACCCTTTAAAAGGATCCAGTTTCGCTAAACGAATCATATGCATGTCCTCACGAACCGTGGTCTTCCTTGGTCGATTTTTTCTAGGCACTTTATCAGTAGTATTATGTTTTCGGTAGTACGATATGGCATTAAATACTTTCTTTACAGAGCAATCCAAAAAATTTGCAATCTTTCTGTAACTCAAATTTCGATTAAAATGTAAGTTTACAATAATTTTTCTAGTCGATGCATCACAACTCTTGTTTTTACCCATTTTTTGACAGAAAAGTTGATAAACCAACACAAAAAGTTCACAGAACGTTTTAAAAATGGCGGGAATTTCACACAATGAAAAATATTAGGCGGACTTCCAACAGGTTTTGAATTTCGAACGTATGAACCTTTCTGTTTCTAATTAGTTGTCCAGATTGCCAGCACTAAAAGTGGGACGTCTATAAATTGTTATTATTTTTTAATAGTCACGCAAAGGTAATTATTCTTTGAGTGTCTATTATGTCAACTAGATACACATACGTTCATTAGAGCATAACTAATAATATTCAACCATAAGAAATTGTCATATAAAAGTTGGATACATTTATAAACAACTTATTAGTGTAACGTGTTTCTAATTATATGTCCACAACTGTATATACATATTACAGCCATAGGCACCAACGCGCGAAACGAGTATGCTTTAAAATTTTGTCATCCTTTGCAAAATAAGCTTGTAACGTGAGCTTTTGGTCTCTCTGTCTTCTTTCATTTTCTTTTATTGTGGAGGTGTAATGTGTCCAATGGTCACTGCAAAAAGCTTAATTTGGATAGATCTCCATGTCTGGGGAACAGAAAATCTTCCATAATACGACAGACTCTTACAAGAACAAAATCACTGTGATTATTAGGTATAAACTCTTGGTAATAGAACAAGGCCATAGAATTTCAATATACTTAGGTACATGCCTTTCCATGAACTCCACAATTATCATAAATTTTAAATTGCTCATTTATCGTAATGTTTTGAAACACTATTTGAAAAATTTTCAAAGTTTCCGTTTGTCTGACAGTGACAATCTTGAAGGACGTTCGGAAATCATAACACTTACGAAAGAGATATCTTTTAAGGTTTATAGTTTTAATGTTTACTTTTACTTCAAATCTAATTAAACTTTAACCACATTTTTAGTGTAATTTGTTTTCTCTATTATTTCACTTATTTTCTCCATGAATTGCTTTTATTTTTTATTCAAAACTGAGCTTCGATGCGTTTTCGAACGTATCATTCGTTCATAGCTCAATCTAAGGGGCAGCTCTTATACGTTAGGATGACGTCACTTTCGTATGGCTATCGAGTTTACCTTACGTCGACGAAAGTGCTTCGTGCTGCCTACTTAAGTTATCGTGTCGTTGGCTCGATTCTATTACGTTGCGAATACGTGAATTGTTCGTGCTTATGGTACTGATCTTTCTCCAGTCATGTCGGATTGCCGTCTCACCGAACTTTGACAGTGATGGAACAGTGAGTGCACCTGTGTGTTGTGCACTAAAATATCTTCAGCGCAGTTGGCTGATTTATCTCTGTTGAGATTGGCCACCGTGGTCGAAATCGGCCAGGAGGACTATCTATATTATTATTATTTACTAGCGGCCGCCCGCGACTTCGTCCGCGATCAAGTTCGAACAAATGTTAGAGTTTTGCCCCAGTCTACTCGGCGATGGCTTCAGAAAGGTACCTCAATCGTATTTTAGGCTCTAGCACTGCGACTGGACTCCTAAACATATAACATATACTTAGAGATAAAGTACCTACCTTACCCGTGCAATAGACATATTCACGGCCCAGTAGTTTCCGAGATTCAATTTTCTGCCTACCCCCTTAGTCTATTGGCGTGATTATTTCTATCCTTCTTTACCTTCCAAGTAATGTTGAGTCAAATAAAAAAAAGTCCCATTAAAATCGGTTTAGTAGATTCTGAGATTCAATTTCCTGCCTGCCCCCTAAGTTCATCGGCGTGATTATTTATATCCCAGTTTACTCTCCAGGTGATACTGAGTCAAATAAAAAAAGTCCCGTCAAAATCGGTCCAGTAGATTCTGAGATTAGCCCGGACAAACAGACAGACAGACAGACAGACAGACAGACAGACAAAAATTTTAAAAATTGTTGTTTTGGCTTCTATTACGGTAATTAAGACCCCCTGTAACAATTTTTCATAAAAATCTTCAATGTACAGAAATCGATCTTTTACAGTCTTATTATACCTACTATGTATACTAGCTGTGCCCGCGACTTCGTCCGCGTGGAATAGTTATTTGGGCATATGGATATACTGTCGCAGACATTTTTTTAGATCATTTTAAGAGTAATAATTCTTTCATACTTTTTTACATTATTGTTGGTATCTTGAAGCGTTTTTTTAAATGAATAATTTTTCCCGTTTTTGTCACTTTCCCCATTATTTCTTCGCTCCTAACAGTTGTAGCGGGATGTTATTTAGCCTTAAACGTTCCTCAATAAATGGTCTATTCAACACAAAAATATTTTTTCAATTTGCTCAGTCAAATAAAAAAAGTCCCATTAAAATCGGCCCAGTAGTTTCCGAGATTCAATTTTCTGCCTACCCCCTTAGTCTATTGGCGTGATTATTTCTATCCTTCTTTACCTTCCAAGTAATGTTGAGTCAAATAAAAAAAAGTCCCATTAAAATCGGTTTAGTAGATTCTGAGATTCAATTTCCTGCCTGCCCCCTAAGTTCATCGGCGTGATTATTTATATCCCAGTTTACTCTCCAGGTGATACTGAGTCAAATAAAAAAAGTCCCGTCAAAATCGGTCCAGTAGATTCTGAGATTAGCCCGGACAAACAGACAGACAGACAGACAGACAGACATACAGACAAAAATTTTAAAAATTGTTGTTTTGGCTTCTATTACGGTAATTAAGACCCCCTGTAACAATTTTTCATAAAAATCTTCAATGTACAGAAATCGATCTTTTACAGTCTTATTATATGTATAGATAATAGATTGGTAATCTTCTAACACCATACGCCTGACAAAACAAAAATGTGGAGGGCACGTGGAAGAACGAACTCAACAAAAAAAATTGGAACTTATCTACGAAAAAAAAACCTTTTAGTGCTAAACTTGTGGACCCAGCAGACGATGTCCTGCCCGTTGTTGAAGCAACTTTTCCACATTTTCTCATCGTTTAAACCTTCCCTGGACCATAACAATTATTTTAAGACTCTAATTAGTCAAATCGGTTCAGCTGTTCTCGAGTTTTAGCAAGAAGACTAAGGAACAGCAATTCTTTTATATATATATACTAGCTGTCCCGGCAAACGTTGTTTTGCCATATAAATGTTATGGGTGGACAACCCTTATCACTAAGGGGTATGAAAAATAGATGTTGGCCGATTCTCAGACCTACTCAATATGCTCACAAAATTTCATGAGAATCGGTCAAGCCGTTTCGGAGGAGTAAGGGAACAAACATTGTGACACGAGAATTTTATATATATAGAGAAGATATATATAGATACAGCCTCAATTCTTGGAGCCCCACACACTTGTCACTATAACACTGAACTTGAGAGTTTGTTAGCAACTTCAGCATAAGAAAACCATCATTATTTTTTTAACCCCCAATGAAAAAGAGGGGTGTTATACTCGTATATAAGCTTGAGGTCCCTGTTCTAACCGTTTTTATTCAAAAGATAATTGAATCCCGGTGGATCTTAGCTATGGCCTGTCAAAATCCGTCAAGCCGTTGAAGCTCACCAGCTTGTTTTCCTGGCTCATGTTGGGATTTTTTTTTTAATTTTATTTTTTTCTACCGAAAATAAAAACTAACCTTCAAAGCTCGCTTTGTGCATCGCTCTCCCCCACCGCAAGGCAACACGCGCTACTCCCGCACACCTGCGCAGTAGCGCGGGAACCTCGCCCGCCGTAGTACACCCCCGGCCGATGAAGTAACACAGCACCCCAGTAATTTTTAACTCATTCTAAATAAGAAATTACCTTGAGAGCAAGAAAGCCGTCGTTATCCAGCGTATAAGCCAGATGCAGTCTCGCTTCGTGCATCGCTCTTCCCCACCGCAAGGCAACACGCGCTACTCCCGCACACCTGCGCAGTAGCGCGGGAACCTCGCCCGCCGTAGTACACCCCCGGCCGATGAAGTAACACAGCACCCCAGTAACTTTTAACTCATTCTAAATAAGAAATTACCTTGAGAGCAAGAAAGCCGTCGTTATCCAGCGTATAAGCCAGATGCAGTCTCGCTTCGTGCATCGCTCTTCCCCACCGCAAGGCAACACGCGCTACTCCCGCACATCTGCGCAGTAGCGCGGGAACCTCACCCGCCGTAGTACATCCCAGCCGATGAGGTAATACAGCACCCCAGTAACTTTTAACTCATTCTAAATAAGAACTAACCTTGAGAGCAAGAAAGCCGTCGTTATCCAACGTATAAACCAGATGCAGTCTCGCTTCGTGCATCGCTCTCCCCCACCGCAAGGCAACACGCGCTACTCCCGCACACCTGCGCAGTAGCGCGGGAACCTCGCCCGCCGTAGTACACCCCCGGCCGATGAAGTAACACAGCACCCCAGTAACTTTTAACTCATTCTAAATAAGAACTAACCTTGAGAGCAACAAAGCCGTCGCTATCCAACGTATAAGCCAGATGCAGTCTCGCTTCGTGCATCGTTCTTCCCCACCGCAAGGCAACACGCGCTACTCCCGCACATCAGCGCAGTAGCGCGGGAACCTCACCCGCCGTAGTACATCCCAGCCGATGAGGTAATACAGCACCCCAGTAACTTTTAACTCATTCTAAATAAGAAATTACCTTGAGAGCAAGAAAGCCGTCGTTATCCAGCGTATAAGCCAGATGCAGTCTCGCTTCGTGCATCGCTCTTCCCCACCGCAAGGCAACACGCGCTACTCCCGCACACCTGCGCAGTAGCGCGGGCACCTCACCCGCCGTAGTACACCCCCGGCCGATGAAGTAGCGCATCGCTTCGAGAGCGAAACCCACGCAGAGGGTGGCCACTGGGTTCTTTTTGTCTGGAATTATATAATAATAATAAATATATAAAAAAACAACTACATCACATACATTGATCTGACTCCGTGGTAAGTAGCTTAAGCACTTGTGTTACAGATATCAGAATCAACAGTGGTATCTATATATATAAAAGAAAGTGGTGTTAGTTACACTATTTATAACTCAAGAACGGATGAACCGATTTAGCTGAAAATTGGTGGAGAGGTAGCTTAGAACCAGGAAACGGACATAGGATACTTTTTATCCCGTTCTACCGCGATTTTGAAAACAAAGGATTTCCACGCGGACGAAGTCGCGGGGGGCCACTAGTTACAAATAAACTTAAATAAATACATATAACACCCAGACCAGTACAAACAGACATGTTAATGCACACAAATGTTTTACTGTGCGGGGATCGAACCTGCGACCTCTTGGTTAATAGTCAACTTCTTGACCATTACACCAAAGTGGTCGTCAAATGATATATATGGAATTATATGTATTTAAAAATGTGTACGGGGTCATAGTCTGCAGACTAGAATAGGGTAGTTGACACCACCAATCGTTGACGCACTTTTTATCAACTCTCAAAACACTTTTCTCCATAGTTTGTATGGGAACAACACACTTTGACGTAATCGCGTGCAATGCCGAGTGAGTGACTATTTATCGATTGAATTTCAATTAAACTTCTAATTTTAAGAACTACAGAAAAATATTAATGAAAGGGGATCTGAAATTATGAATTATTATATATATAAAAAACAGTTTTTGAACATTTCTTTTATACTTAAAACAATCCTGTTGCACTGTGTTCTATGTAAGTGGAAACTGCTTTGCTCGAGTAGAGCTATGAACCTAGAGCGATAGTCTTTCTCGCTCACAAATGGTAAGTACCTTCGTTTAGCGCGGAACGCTCATGTAACACTTATTCTCGGACGAAGATGATTGTAAGAAAAAAATTGGTTGCCTGTAAAGTCGGTATACGCGCGAAAGTTTTACGTGACAACGACTCTGAGTGGTAAAATAATTTTAATGTGAATATTCATTCGTATAACATGAACCGGTGTGTATGCCTATCTCTCTCTCTCACTCGCTCTGTCTCTCTCGCGCGAAACGTGAGCGGAGCAGCGTAACGCAGTTTCTTGAGGTGTCACCCGGCAAACCAATTTATAAGACGTTGTCACGTCAACATCTCACATACCAAAACGTTTACAGTGTTACAACTAAAGAACGGAAAAACAATGGTACATATCGTGATTACATTTATAAAAAAATCTCGTGTCACAACGTTCGTTCCCGTACTCCTCCGAAGACCGATTCTCATGAAATTTTGTGAGCATATTTAGTAGGTCTGAGAATCGGCCAACATCTATTTTACATACCCCACAGTAGTAAGAGAAATAATTTTTATAGCAAAACAACGTTTTCTGGGTCAGCTAGTAACTGTCTAAAATATTAGGCAGGGCCTGGACCAGGATTTAGCATTTTGTACCTACAACAAAACGATTTTTTTACAGTGATTATTCAACTACGTTCTAACTGCAATCGTTCACTTGTCATTCATTCAATGCAAAGAAAAGTTTTGTTGCAAGCATTTTTTTTAATCTTGAAAATGAATAAAAAATTAATTCGAATCAAAATAACTTTATAAAACGGAACGTGCTTTGACATGTTTCAAATGGCTTGAAAATGGTGGAGATGAAAATACAAATTTGTTCTAAATTATTTTTTCTTTTTCAGCGTAATTATAACAGGGTGTTTAGTTCTAAACATGCTTGGGGTACAAAAAAGTTCAGTCACTGGATAAACAGTGTGCGGACCTGTGATTACTTCTTCTGTAGTAAGACGGTTAGTGTCTATAGAAGCTAAAACGGGTCTTAAGGCTATAATATCACCACAATTTTCACAGCTAAGCAGTTATTTGCTAAAAACTTGAATTTCAAAAATCGCAGGCCGCTACGAAGTACAACCTTCGTAATTGGCTAGATGACACCACCAATCGTTGACATACTTTTTATTATCTGTCAAAACGGTCTGCCTCCATAGATTTTGTATGGGAATATGTGATCGTGACGTCACGGTCATGTATCAGAAATCGGAGTCAATTGACCGAATATTAATTGAGTTTTGTGTGTTAAAAAATTGGTTTCTACAGCTTTTTGGAAATATATTGGTTGTATTAACTCCATAGGGGCTATGTTTTTTAAACGCCATGATCTTGAAAATATTTAAGATAGGTGTCATCATCCCAATTACATGTTAAGTAATCAATTGCGTTAAAACATTGTCAATGTATAGATCGATGCACGGAACTGTATTTTCCTTTCGAGCCATCGATATGTACGTTGATAATGTTGTAACACAATTTATTTCTTAACAAGTGTCTAAATTCGAAGATTGTACTTCGTCTTCAGCGGCCTCAAATTTTTTATTTATCTTTATTTAGGAAACAAATAGCTGTGTTATAGTACATTAAACTTATGAAACAAAGCGTCGTTCACAAGAAGTGATTCAATTATGATGTTGACGAGACGTAGATCATAAGCGCGTTTCAAAAATAAATTCACTAAATTTATATATAAAAAAAAAAAAAATTTGATCTAGACAAAATGAAATGTCTACAATAATGGACTAGGGCACACTTACATCAAGTGTCCTCTCTTTTTAGCCTTTTTTTTTTTTCATTCAATTCAAGTCTTCGGCATAAAACTGTTTCACTGCCAAACATTTTGTGATAGTTTCGAAAAGACAACACTTAAAAAAATCTTTTCGGCTCCGGTCATCGGGGAGGAATAAAAATCAATAAATAAAATCAATAAAATCAATTTATTTTTGTAATTAGGCTAACAAATTAGCACTTTTACACGTCCCAACATATAAATTGACCCTACCACCGCTTCGGGACAGTTTGGGCCAGTGCTGAGAAGAAGCGGCGCAAGAAACTCAGTCACTATTGTCATTGCCTCTTTTCAAAATTGATTTACAATAATTGTAATTGTTTGCATTTAAACATTTCCATATATCTTTGTCATTTATATAATCATCAATTTTATAATATCCTTTCGACATTAATACATCTTTTACAACTGTTTTAAATTTATCTAAAGGCAATGAAATTAAATTTTCAGGTAATTTATTAAAAAATATTACACATCTACCCATAAATGAGTGACCAACTTTATGAAGCCTAAAATGTGGAACGGCAAGCCTATTTTTTTTGTCTTGTGTTGAAGTTATGCAAATCGCTATTTTTAGGAAATAAGTGTAAGTTTTTTCGAACGTAAATTAGGTTTTCGTAAATGTATTGCGAGTAAACTGTAAGTATTTTAACTTCTTTAAACAATTCTCTAAGTGTTTCATTTGATTTAAGTTTATAAATAGCCCGCACGGCTCGTTTCTGCAATACGAAAATTGTCTCTATATCTGCAGCTGAGCCCCATAGTAAGATGCCGTATGACATGATACTGTGAAAATAACTAAAATAAACTAGTCTTGCCGTTTCAACATCAGTCAGAAACCTTATCTTTCTTACAGCGTATGCAGCGGAGCTTAGTCTCTTTGATAAGGTCATGATATGAGGACCCCACTGGAGCTTATCATCCAAAGTAATTCCCAAAAAAGTTGCAGTATTTGAAGTAACTAGTTGTTCATCCTTAACAACAACCCTTGTTGGAACTTGTCGGACATTGGGCATTGTAAACTTAATGCATTTAGTTTTGGTCGCGTTAAGCAATAAATTGTTAACGGTGAACCAATGAAGTACTCGCGAGAGAGTACCATTTACATCGTCAAACAATTCTTTACCCCTTGGAGTTTTAAAAAGTAGTGAAGTATCATCAGCAAATAACACTATCTCACAAGCACCGTCGACAAAGTATGGAAGGTCATTAATATATATTAGAAACAGTAACGGTCCCAATATCGAACCCTGGGGCACACCCATAGTGAGAGGTGCTCCAGGAGACTCTGCTCCATTGATAGAAACCTTTTGTGTTCTCTCAGTGAGATATGAATTAAATAAGTTACATGCATTAGTTGATACACCATAATGGCGTAGTTTTCTCAACAGGGTCTCATGGTCAACACAATCAAACGCTTTAGAGAGGTCACAAAAGATTCCCACAGCATCATGCTTACTATCATAGGCATCAAATATATGTTTCAACAGAGCGACTCCAGCATCAGCAGTACTGCGACCCTTTGTAAAACCAAATTGTTTATTATGCAATAAATTGTTTGATGTGAAGTGAAATAGTAGCTGATTGAATATAATCTTTTCAAAAATTTTACTTAGAACCGGTAAAATTGATATCGGTCGAAAATTTGAGGGGTTATTTTTGTCACCAGATTTAAATAACGGTACTATTTTACTAAATTTCATTAAATTTGGGAATTTTCCTTCATCAATACATTTGTTAAAAATGATCGCTAAAAGAGGTGCTATGATTTCAATAATAGTTTTAATTATACATACGGATATTCCCCAAAGATCCTCGGTTTTTTTCATATTTATTTCATCGAATCGAACCGAACCGAACCCCCGACCTTTTGTGATAGGCCTAAGTCACTATATTTTTTATTTTGTTTTTATTTTATTTTTTTTTAAGCACCCCAACGACAGTAATTACAATTGACCAAACAAAATACTTACATGCAGTAAAAAAAAGTGTTGCTAATTGCACTATCAATTACAGGTGTACACAGCATGCTTGATAACTTAGGCGTTACAAATTATGACAAAAATTTAAACAATTTAGACAATTGGCATGATGACGACTATATTAAATAATATCAAGACCATGGCGCTTAAAAAACATAGCTAGCTAGCCCTATGAAGTTAATACAATCGGTTTATTTCCAAAAAGCTGTAGAAACAAATTTTTAAACACACAAAACTCAATAAATGACCGTGACGCCACGTTCTTATATTCCCATACAAAATCTATGCAGGCGGACCGTTTTGACAGATAATAAAGAACTCAAAGCTGGCTCAAAGCGTTAAAAAGCACTTACACAATTGAACGACTCCATTAAGGTTCTCGGTAGCTCAGTGGTCAGAGCATTGGACTGGACTTCCAAAGGTCGGGGGTTCGATTCCTCCCCGATGACCGGAGCCGAAAATATTTTTTTAAGTGTTGTCTTTTCAAAGATAATAAAGAGTATGTCAATGAATGGTGGTGTCATCA
This sequence comes from Pyrausta despicata, assembly GCA_963921415.1. Classification (NCBI taxonomy): domain Eukaryota; kingdom Metazoa; phylum Arthropoda; class Insecta; order Lepidoptera; family Crambidae; genus Pyrausta; species Pyrausta despicata. The sequence continues at coordinate 144,207 of OY992871.1, read as the reverse complement.
AGTCACTATAGTCACATCTCTACGTACCTGCATGCGCCGTGTCTACGGCGACGTGCGTGACGGGCGTGTCAGCGCGCACGCGCGTGCGCGTCGCGTTGTCATGTCGGTGCGCGAGCCGCAGCGACAGCCGCAGTCGCGCGTGCAGCAGCCGGAACGACCACGTGTCCGGCCCGGACGCCTCCCATTCGCATTCGTGACTCCTGCGCGTGGAATAACAAAAATGAATGTCAAATTTTTTTTTTCAACACACTTGCTCATAAAGTGGTTGTTATTTCACTGCAATCAGACTAATAATGACACCTATAATCAAACTGTGACTTTTTCATTGCTATAACTCACTAGTGAGTTATAGATTTAAAAAAAGAAAACTTTAAAGTCCCCATTTTGTACGTGGCAGAATAGGCGCAACCCCTATGCGCGGAAAATAAACTTTTCATCTACTAAATAAAATGAGATTTTAGTGTTATTTTATTCACAAGTGTGTTGAAAAACATCGTATGATACACGTGTGTATTGATGATTACCGTCCTCGACTCTATTAAGACCCTCGCCTACGGCTCGGGTATCAATGGCGCCTCGGCGGTAATCACCAATGTTACTAGTACCATAATGTACTATTATTATGTAGGTTGTGTGTACGTAGATGTTTCGTTGGTGGTGTACGGTTTCGTACTTTTTGCTGATAGAATGATAGTAGAACGGAATGAAAGTCCTTGATAATGATTAACTGATAGTTATATTGATAGAAAGTCTCTTACGACTAAAATGATAGAATGATATGAGAACGCGCGATGCGAATGATAGCTATACACGAACTGATGAAATTATGAACAAGTGTGAAAAAGGCAATGTGAAGCGGATTATGAAATAATGCGCTTCCGGGGAAATGCTGACGCGACGATTGTACGTGCTAGCTCGTACAGGTGGCTTACAATGAATAGGCTCATCAGCCTATATAAGTCCCACTGCTGGGCACAGGCCTTTTTTTGTTTTTTATTGTTACGCTGAAAAATGCTTTACGCATACCTGCTTCCCTCGGGAGAGGGCAGCAGGTTATGTGGGACTCTCCCCAGCTGGGGCATACCCACTAAAACCAGCGGCGTTCTCAGGAGCCATGGATTCGGGGCTATGAATTAGCGCGATTAGCACACATCAGCCCTTCACTGACTAGACCGACACACGGTCTCACCCGATCTGAAGAGGACAAATACCCCTACCTCCAGCGCCAGAGGAGGGTATCCTCCAGCTTGATGTCCCGATGATGCGTAGAACGCATTACACACCATCGTGCCTCTTAGTGGGAAGCGGACGCCCAGCCCCCGCGTCCACGACGCTGGGCACAGGCCTCACCTCAACTATGAGGTGGTCCGAGCAATACTCCACCACGCGGACTCAGTGCGGATTGGTGGAGGGGTGTGTGTGAGGTAAGTGACCAACCTTACTGTCAGATGTTATTAAGCGTCCCGAAGGCCTCTCACTAGTGATGTACAAGGCTCGAGGCTTCCGAGCCCTTTTGCCGAGAGCTCAGAGCCGTTTACTCGGAAGTCTTTTTTAGAGTTCGAGCCTTTTTCGGCCTCGCCTCTTTTGTATGAAGCTCGAGCCTCAATGAGAGCTCGAGCCTTTATGAGGGCTCGAGCCTTTTTGAGAGCTCGAGCCATTTTGAAAGCTCGAGCCTTTTCGAAAGCTAGAGCCTATCCCAACAAACATTTTAGCGTTAAGACAAGCTTTATTAGACATGTATTTCGGTTCTACTTAGATATTTAAGAGGTAGCGTATTTCTTATAAGAGAGTTATAGAGTGTAATAACACCTTTATACCCTCGATTTTGGCACAAAATTTTGCAGGCTAAGCCTGTATGAATCCCTATATAGTGGTTCTACAAAGCCTTTAGTTGAAGTGTGTAAGAGGTGTTACAAGAACGTCAATTTTAGTTTGAAACTTTATAGCGCCTTTAGAATGGAGTTAAGTTGAAACCTAGAGTTATATAACATATCTATAGTGGTGTTAGTTAGAACTAAGACCGGTACGTTGATACCTTATAAGTCATTTGAAAAGTTTTCTGTGTCAAAATCAGATTGTAAAAGCTTTAAAGTAAAAAGAATTCTAATAATTTATTAAGTTATTATTTGTCTAAATGAGTGCTTCAGTTTTATCTGCCAACAGTGCCGACATTGCAATATTCTCATCACAAAATGTAAGTATTGTGGATTTAAAGTATTTTTGAAGTGTTAAGTTAATTATTAGTGCGCTTGCCAGTTTACTGTGGTAGTGTATCGTGTTTCTCATCTCAATTTTAACGCGCCCTCAAAAAATTATGAATTAGAGGAATAAAAGGATAACATTTGAAAATGCAAATAACCTAAAATAGTTTTAAACGTCATTTTCAAGTGTTGCTCGGTTTTATTAGTGATTATATACATAAAACTAAGTAAAATAATTAGAAAAATGTAAATATATCGTTATTAGAAAGTGATTTTGTACCAATAAATTTTTAGGTTATGTTTACAGAAAGTAATCAAAATGGCGATTTTTTCTTAAAGTTAGTCTTCCCTTAAATCAATTATGACACTTGATGAACTACAACGCCGGTGGTAAAGAGTATTATACGGTCTTGGGTTGATATAAGAGAGGAATTATACACTTATCGAAGACATTTACCTGCTGTGGAGACTAAAATACTGATTTTAGCTTTATTTATACATGTTTGGATTAGGGTTCCTTACAAAGTAATGAAACCTCTAATCTTCAAGTACCCCAGGCGCAAAGTAACCTGCTGGTACCTAGGTACTTAAACTTAAATCACAGATACCGTTTTAACTTAAATTGTTAGCTTCAAGTTTTTTTTCTGCACTATGCTTTGGCTATAGTGTTATTTTCTTTCACAAAAATAAACATAGCAAAAATAACTCAATATAAAATTTTAATTATTAATTTTAGTTATTTTTTGTTTTCACGAATGGCGCCTTCTAAACTTCAGCCAGCCGGTAATATTGGGTCGTCTCGCGGGTCAGCTGTCTGTCAGTTCAGTCAGTCTTCAGTTCTCGCTGGGACGTTTGCGCCGACGCACGCTGTCGCGTGACGCGTCCCGCCTGCTGCACACCACACGTGGACGCTGCTATGTATTTGTAGTTCTTCTCTTCTGTTTCATACATCAGCGATAATAATAAGGTAGATTGTTTTACCTAATTAACAAATAATTGTAAATATTAAATATTATTTCTTATAGACCAATCTTTTAATTTATCCCTTAATTCAATATTTTTTGTCAATAAATCAGATGAATCGTCACTTTCATCCGAGCTAGTGTTTGGCATAAAATCGAAAAAATCTTTATTAAAGTCAAATTCGTCAAAATTTTGTGCGGAACCCTGTTGCTCAATATAACTTACTTCCTCTTGGCTAGTAGATGTTGAAGCCTTTACCTCCTTAGCAGGTATTTCATTTTTTGAAAAAGCACATTTATTTGGTATTGAACCTGCATCCGAATCAGCAAAATCTAGTCTAGAATCACAATTACTTAAATTGGAAACATCGACATCTTGTTGAATCGACTTCATAAACTTTTGGTACTCTTGCTTAATTTTATATCTCACTGCACCTTTTCGTTTTTGTGCTCTCCAGGAATGAATTCGTTTCATTTTAAATAAAATGCACAGCTTACAGTTCATACATTCACAAACACAAAAGATACACAAAATATTGTCACGAGCTCAGTTCGATAAATGTTTTCAGAATTTGAGGTTAGGTTATGCATAAACTCTTTAAGCGTTCGAAACATTTAATGGTGTTTTTACAGAGTTACAAGTAATTCATCTTACACCAAAACCTTTTATATAAGGATCGTACAAAACCACTGTAACTATTTAACCTATGATTGCCTTTAGTATAACAGGCGTAAACTGTATATAAGGGTTATACAACGCATGTAGAGTTTGGTGTTACTACACTCTTAATTAACTCCCTTGCAGAACCGCTAACGTTACTGAAGTTGAAATAAAGTCTTATGATCTAAAAGCAACTCCGTTATAGCAGATTTGTAGCAATAAGAGTTAAAGAGAGTTAATGAAGATCTTTCAACAGGTTTTAACGTCGTAAGCAAAAACAAGCTTCAACGTCTTAAGTATATACGCAGCCACTGATACTACACTAACTACTAAGGAAATTGTGATTCGTTATTTACAGTTGTAATGCAACTTGAAGAGCTGAACTTATTTAATAAGTGTACTGAACCACCTTTAGTGATAACTGAATCCATTATAAATCAATAGTAGTACCTTAAACATTAAAATAGCCTGCAACCAACGCATAATTGTTTGTTGGGATGTCACTACTTCAATCAAGACAAATCCAACGACACCTCATATGTCAAAAACCGTCCAGCCGTTTGGGCTGTAGGGCGTGCCAAAGAAATGGACATACAAAGATACATACATACATGCGCTCGAAAAACATTACCCTCCTTCTGGCGCAGTCGGGTAATAATGTAGCTTTATATATTATATTTTACTTAGTTATGGAGTTATTAAAGTCATAAACATAAACTTGGGCTTTTATTGAAGGTTTGCGATCATTTTAAGACTCGAGCTCTTTTCACGGCTCGAGCTCATTTGAAGGTTCGAGCTCTTTCGAAGGTTTGAGCTCTTTTAAAGGTTCGAGCTCTTTTAAAGGCTCGAGCTCTTTTGAAGGCTCGAGCTCTTTTGAAGGCTCGAGCTCTTTTAAAGCCTCGAGGCATGGCTCAGAGAGTTCGCAGCTCGGCTAAGCTCGGGGCACCGAGCCTACCGAGCTCACTGAGCCTTGCTATTCCGCCTCGAGGCTTCAAAAATAGGGCTCGACGCCTCGAGTCTTGTACATCACTACCTCTCACTAAGCTTAACGACTAATATCTATAGATATTAACCGGGACCAACCGCTTAACGTGCCGTCCGAAGCACGGAGATGCTTGTAAAAAGACGTCACTTAAATGGTCAGAATGGTCACCCATCTCATACATGACCGCGCCTTAGGTTGCTTAACATTGGGTATCAACTACCAAAGCAACCACTGTGCCACAAGCACCTCACCTCATCTCAATGAATAAGCTAATGTGCCAAATTGGTCGTCAGACTTTTTAAATGGTATGATTTGAGGTAAAATTAAAGGGACTGCTGGACAATGTAGGACTTTTCAGATAAATAAAATAAAATAAATAAATATTTGACAACAATCACACCAATTCTCTTGTCCCAAATTAAGCTACGAGGCTTGTGTTATGGGTAGTAGACACCTGATAAACATACTTAAACAACTTTTTTTTGTAAATAAATACATATTATACATAGAAAACACCCAGACCAGTACAAACACGCATGTTCATGCACACTTATGCTTGTACTGTGCGGGGATCGAACCCGCGACCCTTGGTTACAGAAATCCGACACCACTGCACCAAGCGGTCGTCGAATGTATAGTTATTTTGTAACAAAGTTCTTCTAAGGTGTTGTCCTGCGTGAGTAACGCAACGCGAAAAGTGTGACGCCATGCGAAGATTTCTTCGAACTCTTTTTGTCAAAGTCAATCACATGATCGTCCCTTTGTCGCGTTGTCACACTCGTCGCATTGCGTTGCTCACGTACGACAACAAATCAGTGTCTTCGATAGAGAGGGAGAGTAGGACGTCCACCAACAAGATGGACAGACGACCTTGTGAAGATCGCAGGATCACACTGGATGCAGACCGCTTGTGACGGTTGATGTGGAAAACAGTGGGGAAGGCCTATGTTCAGTAGTGGACGTCCTTTGGCTGATAATGATGTTGATGATGATGATAGAGAGGGAAAATTAACGTAACCTGTAATGAATGATTTTACTTACTCTTTTAAACCTGGCACAGCCAACCAGCCAGCTAGGACACTAATATTGATAGCAGTACTGTCAGTTAAAAGTAGTAAACTAAAGGCAGTGAAACAAAATATTATTATTCCCCCTTCATGTTAATTAAATGCTCCTTTAGCCGAAGGTTGTCTGGAAGTGATCACTACAAGGAGATAAGACCGCCTAAATTGTACATCTTTCGTTGTTACTGTAATTTTTTATTTTTGTGTTGTACAATAAAGTGTTAATGTCAAATCAATCAATCAATTTTATTATTATATTATTGTGTGTAAATAACTCACCCCATAAACGGCAGCATGTCAATCTTGGCGACGACGTTCACGCTGGACTCGCATTCCGTGACTACATTCGCACCGGTCTCTGAGCTCGCGTTCGGCTGCCACTCCATCTTCCCCGACCTGCTGCGACTAGACAGCGTTTGAGAATCCGTCGTCGTCACGCTGCAAGCCTCTCTCATCTCATTCTGATTTTTGCTACTTGTAAAAGAGCTTACTATCTCTGGACTCTTACTAGGTATGTCCGTTAAAGATATCGTGTTGGGTGCTGTTGAGCTATCAGACCTGCTCAAGGCTTGGATGATTTGCTTATTCAAAGCGTCCTGGTCTATATCGGCGATGTCGTATTTCGTTAACAGCTGCTGCACCGTCACCGACGTCCCTGGTTTCTTCGACTTCGGACTCTTCCGTTTGTGCTCTTTCAAAGACTGTTTGCTTTCGGAAGATTCGTCGACATCCATCGCCGATTTAGACATCATATCCCCATCCTTGTCAGCCGTCAACTTTTCTGGTGTATCTTCTTTTGGATACTTAGGACTGTTTGACAGTTTCTGCATCTTCTTATTAGGTTTCGGCGTCACATCGAAACTGGTAATCCCACTGTGCTTCTGCTTGTCTCGTTTAGCAGGACTGTAAATGCGTTTCTTTCCTTTTGTGCTCACTTTAATAGGTAACACCATATCATCTGTTGAAGTTAGATAGTCCGTGTCTAATGGTTCAGGGACGGGGCCTTTGTTGTCGTATATGATTTTGACTGGGGATTTCGCTTCGTTATTGCCGACTGAAGACTCGGCTGTGACGCTGAGATCTACATCAAAATTGTTTTGTACTAGCGCGTCGTCTACAAGCGTTAAGGAAGAGCTGGCTTCGAGCAGTTCTTTATTTCCTTTCATAGCTATAAGCGTGTTCACTTTTGTATCTCTCAACTCGCAGACACGCGTCGTCACTGGTTCGTCAACTGATCCTACTTTACTTGTAGCGGATAGAAGACTTTGTGCATCCGATTTATCTGTGTGCGTATCTCCTGACGGTTGCATAGAACGTGACACCGCGACGCTTCCAACAATTTGCATGTGTCTCGTATCAACACTATCCACGTCTTTAGAATTGTGAAACGATTGACTATCAGCGCATACCGTTTCGTCTGATTTGGGAGGATTATACCTATGGACTTCAGAGAAATCAACCGGAACTAATAAGACATTGTTCAATGGATTGTGATGGTCGAAAACGATGACTCTTTCTTGGGATGACGATTTAATAGACTCTCGTTTTGGTCGGAAAGACGTTTCCACGGGAATAGGTGTTCTTGTTTTGTTACTGCAAGGTGAGAACCTGCTATCTCTACTGTCCAGTGAATACCCTGAAGGCATCGATTCCTTATCGAGGTCATAGCCTGGTGTCGAGTCTGATGCCGAAATCAGTTCTGTCTCCAAATCTATTTGGCTGGATGTGATCAAATTCGCTTGGATTTGGGTGCTGCAAGTGGACGGATCTCTTTTTAAACCCTTCTCTGGCACTTGATGCGAGATGCAATCTGCATTAGGTTTGACTAAGTCACTCATCAGTGCTTTTAATCCGTCAGACACGTCTTTCAAGTAGCTCGGTATGACTTTAGCTTTATTCTCCTTCATGTACGAAGTCTCACCGAACGCAGTCTTTTTGAGCGGAGACGATTTAATATCCGACTTGATGCTAGCGTCACTAGCCGATTCATCTTCAAAGTGCAGTTTCTTAACCACTTCGCTGCTCATTCGCACGGCACTTTTCGGTTCGGGATTCAAATCTTCGATTGGAGTATCTGACGTGGTATCGTCTATGCTATCATCTATTTCCATAGACTTCTGTAAGGCAGCTTGCGCCATTGAAATGTTGTTCATAAGATCTTCTCTACTGAGGACGATAGACAATCTGCTGGGTGCGACGCTCAAACGCCTAGGTTCGATCTTTTCGGCTTGCTTTTCAGGTTCCTTAGACTTCCTTTTATCTGTCAAATCTGATAGCATTTCGAGTAATTCATTAGTGTCATTTGCATCTTTAAAACTCTTCCCTCCTTTGGATATATCCCATCGGTCTTCACTATCAGATTTTTCAGGAGAAAATTTCTTTTCATTGATTTTCAAACCAGATTCACCCGTTCTTTCGTTATTTCCGTGAATAAGGACGTTACTCCCATCAACTAAACTTTTCAATTCGTCCAATTTTCTAGGTAAATCAGCTGATACTTGTGCGTCAACTTCTTCCTTATACTCTAAAGATAGAGGTGAATTTTGGGCTTGGGGTAAATCGTCCTTCCATTTCAAGCTTTTGTGTTGTTTTTCATCAGTTCTTTCAGTTTGCGTTTCATCATCTGTGTCTCTGATTATGTGGATTAAACTATCACTTGACGTGACTCGATGATCTTCTTTTGGTTCATCAAGTGTTGTTATAATCGGTGCTTGAGTAGGGACTAAGGACGTTTCATTCACATGATCGTCATCTCTCTCATTTTTCTCTATCTCTTTACTAAGTTCATTTACATCTTGTACATCAGCTGTATCTCGCAATTGGCTATCTTCATTATTTTCTTCCCTAATTTTACTTCTCTCGGCTAATGGATCAGCAGCCTCAGAATTGTACATAATAGATTTTCTTTTCTCCGACGCATTATTCACAATCAAGACGTTGACTAACACAGCCTGTGTGACTGAAATATCTGGTGATGTGCTTTCGTAAAGTATGTTTTTTTGTTTATCTAAAACTTCACTTTTATTAAATGTAGGCGAATCAGTCAGCGTTCTTTTCACAGATATGTTGCCTGCCTCGTCTTCGTAAACAATGGTTTTACAATTCTCCTTTGGAAGACTCACGTTTGTAACTTGGCGCGTGATTGTTATATCTCCGACGTCACTTTCTGAAGATACAATATTAATCTTATCATCTGGATTCACCTTTGATATATCATATTTTTCTGCTCCAAACATTTTAGTAGGAATAGTTTGAGTCACAGAAATATTACCATCATCAAACACAATAGTTTTGCGATTTTCACCAGGAATAATTATATTAGGAACAGGACGAGTAATCGATATATCCGCCACATCATTTTCTGAAGATACAATATTAATTTTATCTTCTTCTATATTCGAAACTTCAAATTTTTCAGTTCTTAAAATATTTGTAGGTAATGCTTGGGTTACTGATATATTACCTGCTTCGTCTTGGTATACTATTGTTTTACGTTTTTCTTTATTATAAAAGCTAGAAGAGATATTAGGATCCATAGATATCTTCCTTGAATTGGTGTCTAATGCTATAATACTAATATTCTCTTTATGTATGTCCTCTGTAGGTAGAATGACCCTACCAGGCAAAGCTTGAGTCATAGAAATATCCCCTGCAACATCATCAAAGCCCATAGTCTTTCTCTTTTCGTGTTCGACTTCATTATGAATGATATTTGCTGGTATTGCTTGAGTAACTGATATATTTCCAAGAGAATCATTACCAAAGAGTATGGTCTGTCTCTTCTCAGGCTTAGCTTGATTTTCTGGTATAATTGTGGCTGGTATAGGTCTGGTTAGGGATATGTCGCCATCTTCGTTGTGAAATACTATCGTTTTACGTTTTACACTATTTGCGGTAGCACAATTGTTGATGAGAAGATTTGTAGGAATGGCCTGGGTAATTGAAATATCTGCTTCATCATAAATAAGAGTTTTGCTTTTATCTGTATTCTTAATTTGGTTTACAAGTATGTGTTGTGGAACAGCTTGCGTTATAGAAACATTCCCCATATCATTATCATAAATAATAGTTCGTCTTCTATCCGGTTCGGTTAAATTGACATCTTTGTTTTGGTTAACTATAATATTGGCAGGGATTGCTTGTGTGATCGAGATATTGTCCATATCATCATAGACTATAGTTCTTCGTCTCTCTGTCTCTGGTTTATCTTTTTGTTCGGTCACGAGAATATTTGCAGGTATTGATTGAGTCATAGAAATATTCCCCATGTCATTCTCGTAGATTATCGTTTTTCGGCGTTCATTCTCCTGTTTGCCGCCATCTTTGTTTTCGTTCAAAATTATATTAGCGGGTATTGCTTGCGTCATTGAAATGTTACTCATATCATCAACATAGACAATAGTTCTCCGCCTTTCTGGTTGGTAACTTTGTTTGTTTTCATTTAAAATAATATTTGCCGGGACAGCTTGGGTCATAGAGATATTTCCCATGCCATCGTCATAGAGAATAGTTCTTCGCCTTACGTTCTCTTGTGTCTGGTTGTCTGATGGCCTGTTTTCATTTAGAAGTATATTTGCTGAGATAGCTTGAGTCATAGATATATCGCCGGCATTATTTTCGTATAGAATAGTCCTTCGTCTCTGTGGTTCAACTTGAGTAACTTGAGGACCAATAATTTTGGCAGGGAGGGCCTGTGTCATGGATATATCGGCATCAAAATCTGTAGGGACTACTTCATTCTTCCTTGTTTCATGATGAAACACATTCTCATTTACAATAATATTGCTCGGAACTGCTTGAGTAGTAGAAATGTTCCAAGTATCATTCCCATGTATTGTTTTCTGATTGACAACAATATTACTTTCATTCGTTAGTTCGTCTTCGATGTCATACATAACGCTATGTCTAAAGCTTGCACTGCTCAGTATACCGTTTGAAGTTGACATGTGTGGATTATCAACGAAATTAGGCAAATCATCATTGGTGTTCAACACAATCGTTTTTCGTTGAGGTATTCTAGGTTCTTTCGGTTTTAAGTCTTCTGTGCTATTCTTAAGGATCTTCTCAGCTTCTTTGTCTGATTGTAACGTCAACCGCTTTCCGTCAAACACCAAAATCTTATCAGATTCATCGTTGACAGCAAAGTTTGTAGATTCTTTCGGCGCTGTGTACGGATTAAGAGCAATATTTTCTTTATCAACTACCCAATCTTTACTTGTGTTACCTTTCTTATCGACTGTATAGCTTTGGCTTTTGGAAATCTCCTGTACTTTCGGACTGTGTATCGTGTCTGTAATGGACATGTCATCTTCATCATTCTTTATGGACACATGAGTAGCATTAAAATCAAATTCGATGTACTCAGATAGACTCCTACGGCCCGTGAAAGGCCCCGGACACACGACGTTACTCTGAGCTCTCTGCAAATCGATTTGTATCTCGTCCAAATCGTCCTTCACTTCCCCAATGTTTTGTACAGCTGAGAAATTGACATCTATACGAGCGGACGTCTCTCCCATCGTAGGAACGGCTAGTTCATCACCGAACAATTTGCTTTGGTGATCAGTGAAAGCGCTCATTTCGAAATTTTGTTGAGGCATCGATAACTTTCTATCGTCACCCGTGCATTCGAGAGACGCAAACTGTTGAGTAAAATTGACATTGTTTATGGACGTGTTAATGTGTCTAGGTTGGTTGTCTATGGTGGAGCCGAAGTCGACTGCCTCGCAGTCTTGGAACTGTTGGTCGAATATCCGTTTGCCAATATGTCCGACGGGACGCGGTGCGTTCGCCCCGGACTCGTTCCCGGATGACTCTAGGGATTTGTTGTGCTCCTCGTAAAAGTTCTTCCACGTGGTTGTAGCCTCGTTCGTGACGAATTCGCTGGAATAGGAAAATAAAATGTTGGATACTTGTACACTGTACTTTGACATTATTTGTAACGCCTTTTACTCAGTTGACTTGCAATAAAGATTCTGATTCTGATACCTATGCACAATGATGATGACAGGGTCAAAAAAACGATAAGATGTAATTAGTCAGTCAGTGAGTGAATTAAATAAATCCAATAATCTAATATTTAATTCGCTTATTTCTTTTACGATAAAAATATGTATCGCATTTTTTTAATGACCGGCTGACCAGACACTAAAAAAGTTTTATTTGTAAATAAACGCTATTTTTTTATTTCGAAAAGACATAATACTTAAAAAATTCATTTCGGCTCCGGGCATCGGGGAGGAATCGAACCCCCGACCTTTGGAAGTCCGGTCCAATGCTCTGACCACTGAGCTACCGAGAACCTTAATGAGTGTGGGAGACACCTCAAATCACCCGAGAGAAACATACGCTGGCTCAAAGCGTTAAAAAGCACTTACAAAATTCAACGACTCTAATAAGGCTAATTAAGGCCATTAAGGGTAATGTAGGTAACTAATATTTAAAGGGGTAACATTTGTGAGTTATGTTTGTGCAGAGTAATCTCTAGAACTACTGAACTAATTATTATTAGGTCCTTACCTATGAAATTGGCGTTTTGTATGGGAGGAACAAAAAGTCGAAATTTTTTTATATAGCATATTTATTTAATCAAAGTATGAGCCATTGTAATCTATGCACTTTTGCCATCTCATAGGTAGTTCATTGATCCCTTTACTAAAAAAACCATTCGAACGGGAATCAATAAAATCTTTGAAGGCGACTTGGACTGCCCCATCTGAGTTGAACTTTTTCCCTTGCAAGAAGTTATCCAAATTTCGAAAAAAATGGTAATCTGTTGGAGCAAGGTCCGGGGAGTACGGTGGATGCCTTAGAGATTCCAATTGAAGTTCTTCTAATTTGCTAGCCGTCTGTTGTGCAGTGTGTGGTCTAGCGTTGTCGTGAAGCAGCAGTGGCGTAGAGCGATTGACCAGCCTTGGTTGTTTAGCAACTAGCTTTTCCATCATGGTTTGCAATTGCTGACAATAGATATCTGCCGTAATCGTCTGGCCAGATTTGAGAAAACTGTAATGAACGACACCGGCGCTAGTCCACCAAACGCTTACAAGTAACTTTTTATTGGTCAATTTTCGCTTGGAGCAGGCTTTGGCTGGCTTGCCAGGGTCCAGCCATTGCGATGAGCGCTTCCGATTATCGTAGAGAATCCACTTTTCATCACAGGTAATGATTCGATTTAAAATCCCTTCGTTATTGTGCCGGTCAAGTAATGTAACGCAGCAGTTGACGCGCGTTTGCCGGTTTGCTTCACTCAATTCGTGAGGAACCCACCTTTCAAGTTTTTTAATCTTCCCAATTTGCTTCAAGTGGATTAAAACAGTTTTATCACTAACGCCAAAGCCTGCAGCTAACTCGGACGTGGTTTGCGATGGATCCGCTTCCACAATAGCCTTCAATTCTTCATTATCAACTTGGGTCTCCAGCCGTCCACGGGGCTTGTTTTGCAGGTCGAAATTTCCAGAACGAAAACGTTGGAACCAAAAACGCACTGTGTTTTCTTTTGCGACACAACCGCCATACACATCATTAACCCTTCGAGCCGTTTCCGCAGCACTGGTGCCACGGTGGAACTCGTACTCGTAAATAACGCGATATTTCAAATTTTCCATTTTGTAAATTGAGCGATGCAAACAGAAAAAAGATAAGTAAAAAAACAAATGAATGACGGTTTACGAAACACAACTACATGTGGAAATAGCTGTATAAATTTGAATTTCGAATTCCTAACCAAATAGGAAAAATTTGTGATCAAAGTGGCCAGTACGACAAAACGCCAATTTCATATGTAAGGACCTAATATTTTCACCAATAGAAAGCTATATTAGCCATGAATTGTAGAGGCTATGTTTAATTTTGATATGTATCAGGTATCCTACATGTAATGTAAATTAAAGTCACAAAAAGTTGCCGTCATGAGGATCGCTACCTGTAAACTACATTTATTTCTACTCACGCGACGTCAGTCGACCTAGAGAAGCAGACGCGGCGACTCTTGGCCGTGTCGGTGGGAGTTGCCAAGTTAAACTGCAGCTCCGAGAACGGCGTGCGCGGCGCCTCTTGCGTCTGAGCCCTAACCTATTAGCCGTCCCTGTCGCACTTACAAGATTGACCGTGCGAGCGAACGCACTGGCTAGACCCAAGGATATGAACGAAACTTAGGGAGTGCGGGAGCATCTTCTTCCTAAACCGTTGTTCGTTGTTACGGATGTAGCCATCTCTGTCGCTCTTACAATCTTTACCGTGCGAGCAAACGCACTGGCTAGACCCGAAAACACGAACGAAACGTTAGGGGGTGAGGGAGCCTATTCTCTCTAAACTATCGTCTGATGTTTAGGATGTAGCCATCCCTGTCGCTCTTACAAGCTTGATCGTGCGAACAAACGCACTGGCTAGACCCAAGGATATGAACGAAACGTAGGGAGTGCGGGAGCCTCTTCTCTTTAAGCTGTCGTTCGATGTTTAGGATGTAGCCATCCCTGTCACTCTTATACGCTTGCACGCGCAGGCTAGACCCAAGACACGCACGAATCCTTAGGGAATGCGTGAGCATCTTCTTCCTAAACCGTTGTCCGTTGTTTCGGATGTAGCCATCCCTCTCTCTCTTACAAGCTTTACCGTGCGAGCAAACGCGCTAGCTAGACCCGAAGACACGACCGGAACGTTAGGAAGTGCGGGAGCCTATTCTCTCTAAGCTGTCGTCCGATGTTTAGGATGTAGTCATCCCTGTCGCTCTTACAACCTTTACCGTGCGAGCAAACGCGCTAGCTAGACCCGAAGACACGACCGGAACGTTAGGAAGTGCGGGAGCCTATTCTCTCTAAGCTGTCGTCCGATGTTTAGGATGTAGTCATCCCTGTCGCTCTTACAACCTTTACCGTGCGAGCAAACGCGCTAGCTAGACCCGAAGACACGAACGTAACGTTGGGGAGTGCGGGAGCCTCTTCTCTCTAAGCTGACGTCCGATGCTTAGGATGTAGCCATCCCTGTCGCTCTTACAAGCTTTACCGTGCGAGCAAACGCGCTAGCTAGACCCGAAGACACGACCGGAACGTTAGGGAGTGCGGGAGCCTCTTCTCTCTAAGCCGTTGTCCGATATTTATGATGTAGCCATCCCTGTCGCTCTTACAAGCTTTACCGTGCGAGCAAACGCGCTAGCTAGACCCGAAGACACGACCGGAACATTAGGGAGTGCGGGAGCCTCTTCTCTCTAAGCTGTCGTCCGATGTTTAGGATGTAGTCATCCCTGTCGCTCTTACAACCTTTACCGTGCGAGCAAACGCGCTAGCTAGACCCGAAGACACGAACGTAACGTTGGGGAGTGCGGGAGCCTCTTCTCTCTAAGCTGACGTCCGATGCTTAGGATGTAGCCATCCCTGTCGCTCTTACAAGCTTTACCGTGCGAGCAAACGCGCTAGCTAGACCCGAAGACACGACCGGAACGTTAGGGAGTGCGGGAGCCTCTTCTCTCTAAGCCGTTGTCCGATATTTATGATGTAGCCATCCCTGTCGCTCTTACAAGCTTTACCGTGCGAGCAAACGCGCTAGCTAGACACGAAGACACGACCGGAACATTAGGGAGTGCGGGAGCCTCTTCTCTCTAAGCCGTTGTCCGATATTTATGATGTAGCCATCCCTGTCGCTCTTACAAGCTTTACCGTGCGAGCAAACGCGCTAGCTAGACCCGAAGACACGACCGGAACGTTAGGGAGTGCGGGAGCCTCTTCTCTCTAAGCCGTTGTCCGATATTTATGATGTAGCCATCCCTGTCGCTCTTACAAGCTTTACCGTGCGAGCAAACGCGCTAGCTAGACCCGAAGACACGACCGGAACGTTAGGGAGTGCGGGAGCCTCTTCTCTCTAAGCCGTTGTCCGATATTTATGATGTAGCCATCCCTGTCACTCTTACAAGCTTTACCGTGCGAACAAACGCGCTAGCTAGACCCGAAGACACGAACGAAACGTTAGGAAGGACGGGAGCCTCTTCTCTCTAAGCCGTTGTCCGATATTTTTGATGTAGCCATCCCTCTCTCTCTTACAAGCTTTACCGTGCGAGCAAACGCGCTAGCTAGACCCGAAGACACGACCGGAACGTTGGGGAGTGCGGGAGCCTCTTCTCTCTAAGCCGTTGTCCGATATTTAGGATGCAGCCATCCCTGTCGCTCTTACAAGCTTTACCGTGCGAACAAACACGCTAGATAGACCAGATGACACGCACGAATCGTTAGAAAGTGAGGCCGGAGATAATCTAATATATAAAATGTACAACTCACGCGACCCCAGTCCGCCTGGAGAAGCTGACGCGGCGACTCTTGGCCGTGTCGGTGGGCGTCGCCACGTTGAACTCCAGCTCCGAGAACGGCGTGCGCGGCGCCCGTTGGCTCTTCAGAATCGACGATCGCCGCTTGCGTCTGCGAAGATAATGCTGATATTATAAATGCGAAAGTTTGTATGTATGGATGGATGTTTGTTACTTTTTTCGTGTAAAAGCTACTAAATAGATTTTCAATTCGAATTCATAATTCTTTATTATGATAAATACAGTGCACATGTCTTGCCATAACTGTTAGCATGCAAATACAATAGGGTAAAATTTACAAAAATTAACAATGTCAATAAATAATATATATTTTATTTATTTTATTTTATTTTTATTTTACTTTATTGGAGAACACAACAGATTACATCAAGTCTTAATCAAGCAGTACATAGTTATCAGTTCAGCACAAGAAAATAATCCTAAAATGTGTTTTCACTGCATAACATAAATGAAAAGGAGAAATACATGCATTATCATAGGGTTAATTTATGTAATGATGTTTAATGACTAATATAGTTTAATTTATTGACATTGTTAATTTTTGTAAATTAATATATTCTAAATTTAATAAATAAAGTTTTACAAAAATATAGTCACATCAGAATAACACAAAGGCTACAATTTATAAAGAATCGTGAAGATAAAGTGTTATCATAAGATCTAAGTCGTGGACGGTCACTCTCTCATCAGCCTATACAGTCGTGGTCAACTTATTAGGGACACTCTTTGGTTAAACCGAGTTGTGAATTTATTTTTTATTTTCCAATGAGTCTAAACCATATTCCATATCTCTTACATGTAAGTATAATTAGTCATTTATGTGCCCGATTATACAAACAATAACAACTTCTTAAACATTAAACCTCTTTGCAGTATAGCTGATAGATTATCGTAGTGCTATTTGTTCAAATAATGCTGGCTGGCCATTTAATTAGGGACACTGAGATATTGCGTTCTATTTTCAAAATTTGAATCTCAATACTTTTTTACTTCTTCTCTTATTGTTTTGTGGTAGTTTTGGCGGCAATCCCGATATTTATTTTAAGTTTTGGAAAATATTTTGAAGAAAAATGGGTAAAAATAAAAGTTGCGATCCAACACTACGAAAAATTATCATGAAGTTTGTTGTCGAGCATGGTTGGCCATACCCACAGATGACCTCCACAAGATTCCGTATAGAGGGCCATCAAAAGTCACCACACATGGTTGTTTTTGCTACCATAAGTGCCGATCTCTCGAGACGCGAAGTTAGTAGCGACCAAACATTGGACCCGTGCGTTACGCGTGTTTTAATACCGTATAAAATACTGATAGCATAATAAAGTGTTTGAAAATGGCTACATGTTCAATAAAATGGTGTGGAAAGTCAAAGAGAACATCAAATATGAAAAAAGATGGTACCACATTCCATCGGTAAGTATAATAATTTGTAATTACCAGTTTCAAGCAGCTCAAGTTATAATGGTCGAAAAAAGTAATCGTGCATTTTAAAACAAGCGCGCGTTGAAGTCTTTTTGAAAAGTCTCTTTCTCTCAAGTGAAATTTATAATAAGCTATCTCTTTCTTACGTAATACTAGTGATTGCTCAGTACTGACAAAAATATTTGTCGATGTAATTTGTTAAAGTGCAATAAAATAAATGGTTGTGTTTAAATTGTTAAAAGTGTTAATGTAATGTAAATTTGTTAAAAGTGTGGTTAAATTGCTATTATCGATAAATTTATATCAAGGTGTAAGTAACGTTGATTATTGTATCTTGCTATGAGATCTATCGAGATAGGCATAAAATATCGTGTTAGTCGTTGCC
Source organism: Pyrausta despicata (assembly GCA_963921415.1). NCBI lineage: Eukaryota > Metazoa > Arthropoda > Insecta > Lepidoptera > Crambidae > Pyrausta > Pyrausta despicata. Next base: position 126,215 of record OY992871.1, on the reverse strand, counting down.
AAACTTTCAATTTATAGTTTTTTACCACCAGGTGTACCTTAAATATTGAAAGTAGTTTCAAATTAAAGAATTCTAATGCGGTATTCAATTCAGTTGGGTTTTACTTTTGTCAAATAAATAATTCTCTTATATTCAATATACGGAATCGTAGAAAAGTTCTTTATAATGAATCCGAATTTTATATTTATTAAATACACTCTAACTAATTATTTATATCCAATATCTATTTTATAGACAAATATATAGTTGGCACCAATTAACAAATTATTGAGTACTAGCAAATGTCCGTGAGTTCGTCCGCGTGAATTTCGGTCTTTTGAAAAAATGTTTATTCTTGTTTTCCCGTGGTAAAAAGCACCCTGTATGTGTAACTTAAATTACTGTAAAGTTAACGCAACGCACGCAGAGGAAGCTCTCAATAGAAAAATCTCCTCATTTTGAAACATTCCTTATGGGTGCTCCGGTCCTTTAGGTCTTAGCGTGATACTATATAACCTATAGCCTTCCTCGATAAATGAGCGTATCTAACAGTAAAATAATTTTTCGAATCGGTCGAGCAGTTCCTGAGATTAGCGCATTCAAGCAAACAAACAAACTCTTCAGCTTTATATTATTAGTATAGATATTAACAAAAATATATGTATAATTCACGGACGTGTACCTGAAGATCCCTTTTCGACTTCCCGTGAGTAGGTATTTTTTTGATGACGACATGGCTCAGTCCAGATAACACGAATAATTTGATTTTGTATGGAAATTTGTATATTTGTTTAAATTAAAGTTTCTCCAAGTTTCATGTTAACTGTTACATTTATTTTATATTTTAGGTTCCCTCAGTGTGCTGATCGGAAGAAAAAATGGATTGACGCTACGTGTCGCGGAGAGGAGTGGTTCCCTAGCAAAAATAGTGTTGTTTGTTCTAGACATTTTGGGGCAGACGCATTCGTAGACACGAAAAGTCGGAGACGGCTTATGGATTCGGCTATACCAACTCTACATCTACCGTTATTGGTATGACTAATTTCTATTATTTATTTTGAGAGAAAAGTTCTCATGGTCAGATAATATAGTTTTTTTTCCAGATAAATGCTCCGTCAACATCAGGCATAACACATAAAAAACAGCAACTCAAACTGACTGAAACCCAATTTTCGGAATCGGTGCGTCTTACAAAATCTACTTATAAGACTTTTTTTTATTATAGATCCAAATCCTACTTTTGCATTCAAATAAAAATTTTCAAACGTCTCTAAATTGATGATTTTCAACTAAGTCACATTTATTTTTTGGTGACATATAACAACACTTATTTAAAACGTGCTACTTTACTCCTAGTATTCTATTTTAGGAAGTCAAATCTCCACTGCAAGATCCGGTTATTCTACCAGAGCCTGTACAAACGAATACTCCAAGTCGCAAGAGGTCATATAGTATAGCGGACTCACCGTCAGCATTTGATAGTCCAGTGAAAAAGCGTCTCTGCAGAAGAATCCTCGAATTAAAGAATTCAGTTCAGGGCAAAAATTTACAATTAAGAAAACTACGTGATTCAAAAAGAAAATTAAAGAGAAAAATTGGTTCCTTAAAAACACTTTTGGCAGAATTAGAAAAAAAAGTTTTAATATCAGCAGAAAACTCTGATGTATTAAATTCTTTAGGCGTCAAATGCAATGAAATAATAAAAAGGAAAATTTTGAAAGGAAAATCAGGCACAATTGTACGAAAAAAATACTCTCCACAGTTAAGAGCTTTTGCACTTACCCTGAATTTTTATTCATCAAAAGCGTACAATTACGTACGTAAGACATTTAACACATGTTTGCCTTCAATAAAGACATTAGGAAAATGGTATCAGTCGATTGATGGGCACCCCGGGTTTACAAAGGAAGCATTCAATGCACTAAAATTGAAAGCAGAACAATCAGCAACGCCAATTTACTGCTGCATTGTCTTTGACGAAATGAAGATTAAAAGCAAAATCGAAAAGAATTTTGGATATGTGGATTTTGGAGGCAGCATTGACACCGATCGCAAAGATGAATGCACTGACGCATTAGTATATTTAGTTGTTCCACTACATGGGAGGTGGAAAGTTCCAATAGGATACTTTTTTATTCAAAAGGTAACCGCAGACCAAAAGGTATTTCTAATTAAACAAGCCATTGAGCTATGCGAAGAGGCTAACATTGTAGTGAAAGCTGTTACTTTTGATGGTTGTCCAGCTAATACTTCAATGGCTAAGAAGCTCGGATGCGTTTTAGAACCCAACAAAATTAAAAGTACTTTTGACTTTAATAATAAAGAAATAGCAGTGTTTTTAGATCCTGCTCATATGCTAAAATTAATAAGAAACGCTTTTGAAGTGTATGAAGAATTTGAAGATGCCAACGGTAATGCAATTAAATGGAAAGACATTGAGTTACTCCATAAACTTCAAGAAGATGAAAAATTCCACGCCGCTAACAAACTTAAAGCTGAACATTTGTATTTTAAAAAAAATATAATGAAAGTAAAACTAGCTACTCAATTGTTTAGCAGAAGTGTAGCATTAGCCCTTCAGTTCTGTAAGGACACCTTACGTTTGAAAGAATTTGAAAATGTTGATGGCATCGTTAAAATGTTACTTAATTTAAATGACCTTTTTGACATCTTAGACTCTAAAGTGCATGGGTACGGTTTAAAAAGAGCAATTAATAACGAGAACTCCGAAAAAATCTTAACCCGTCTTGAAGAATGTAAAACAATGATACTGTCCTTAACCACCAAATTTAAAAATAAAAAGATCAGATTAACAGAGTCACCGCGATATACCGGATTCATAGGAATGTGTGTTTGCATCGAAAGTGTGAAGTTCTTGTATAATGATTTAGTGCTCAGTGAGAAATGCCGATATATTCCGTTCCATCGCATCAGCCAAGATCACATTGAACTGTTTTTCTGTAATATAAGGTCGCACGGAGGTGCTAACAATAACCCAACTCCTAAACAGTTTTATGGTACCTACAGAAAAATGCTGGTGCACATGGAGTTACAGGACATAAATACCGGCAATTGTACTTCTCTTGAACATATTTCAATATTAAACTGCTCATCGGCTATACAGCGAATCAATTTGACAACAGAGAAAGGTGACACATGTGAAACTGATGATATTGTCGTTGATGATTTTATAGAATCATTGCAAAATATAACTTTTTCTCAATTTTCGGAAAGTATTATTGAATATATAGCTGGGGCAGTTGTACATTATTTGATAAAAAAAATTAAATGTAATGATTGCGTCAAATCGTTGATTTCCCTCAGTGAAAAGAAAGATAGTTTGATTCATATAAGAGACGTAGGTGGTCTGTTATATCCATCAGCTCAGGTTATAAAAATGTGTAGGCGTAGTGAGAAAATAATTAAAAGTGCATTAAACTCAAATTCAAAAATATATTATAGTGATAAAAATCGCTACGTCACTTTGACATTAAGAAGTTTTATCAACGAAGATTTGTTTCCTGAATTAAATAGCCATCAATTTGATTCTGAAAGTTCTAATCACATCATAGATTTATCTAAAAGCATAATAGAAAAATATATAGATATCCGCTTACTATATTTGACCAGAAAGTCAGATCCTAAAATGTCTGTTCGGAGAATTTATACAAAACTTATTCATTTTAAAAATCAGTAATGATTAATTTTCGGCTTCTTCATTTCTATTAATTTCAAATCACTAACATTGAGCAATGTGCTTTTTTTTGTTTGAATTCATACAATATCTCAAACATCGATCTGATTTCGTACTAAGTAGCGTAAGCACATGTATTACGGATATCAGACAACAGAGATATTACAAATATAATACACAAATACATATTTTATACCCAGACATGGAACAAACGCAAATGTTCATCACATGAATGTTTGTCCCAGGTGGAAATCGAACCCACGACCCGTGGCGTTCAAGGCAGGGCCACTACCAATTGCGCTATCGAGCCCGTCGTTTTAATCCATATCTGCAATATATTTTAAATTTATTTCATGATTTATTTTAAAATGTTTTGTTTTGTGCACCTCACTGAGTTCATTATATATAGACTATATTTTATGTAAATTGTTGATTAAACATATTGAGTGTATATGGTTTTTTTTTACTTATCTTATCCTAAGTCATTGTGCGATAGCTCGTTTTGTTTTAATAAATCAAAACTATCGATACACCGTGTCCCATCACTATTTGCTTACGGGGGCGCAGCAAATACAAGTTTGACCTTGAACTAACCAATCACAGCAACATGGTCACGCTTCCCGCAACCCGCACCTACCTCAAACTTTGGTGACTTTGAGACAATACAAAACAATCAACATACGTAATCTATTGGAGGTTATCTGTGGCCATACCGAAGGATAGCAGAACATTTAAATTGTTCAAAAACTATGGTATACAATGCAGTGCAACATGTCAGACGCAATAACACAGATTTAAATGTGCCCAGAACAAAAAGATCGAGAAAAACAACTCCGCAAGAAGATAGAATGATAACCAGGTTAGCTAAGAAAGATCCGTTTCTAGGCTCTATTTTAATTAAACACGAAGTGTTTGGGACAGACGAAAGAGCTGGTGTCTCAGCGAGGACCGTTCGACGACGTCTGGTAGAAGCAGGGTTGTTCGGAAGAGTGGCTCGCAAAGTACCATTGTTGAAGAAAGAACATAGAAATGCTCGTTTGGCGTTTGCACGTAAATATGGACATTGGACCTACGCCCAATGGCAACATGTATTATTCTCTGACGAGACCAAGGTTAATTTGATTTCTTCAGATGGAAGGCAATACGTACGGCGTCCAGTAAAAGCGGAAATGAATCCAAGATTCACAAAAATGCAGGTGAAACATGGCGGTGGAAACATTAAAATGTGGGGTTCATTTTCTGGACGTGGAGTGGGACCTGTGAGGAAAGTTCAGGGTAACTTAGACCAACATCAATACAAGGCAATATTGGAGGAAACGATGCTTCCCTATGCTGAGGAGCATCTCCCTATTATATGGACGTTTCAGCATGATAACGACCCGAAACATACCGCCCGTTCAGTCAAGTCGTTTCTTACCAGTCAGTCAGTATCGGTGCTAGATTGGCCAGCAAATAGCCCGGACCTTAACCCAATCGAGCACCTTTGGCACGAAATCAAGAAAAAAGTAGCCACTTATCGTACCACAACTTTAGATGAACTTAATGAAGCTTTTTGTGAGGCATGGGCAAACATTCCTGTCGAAACATGCCAGAAACTGATAATGTCTATGCCACATCGGTGTCAAGCGGTAATTACTAACAAAGGTCTACTGGGTACTGATTTTACACGTAATAAAATGGAGCTGTTAAAGATATTATAATACTGCAGATTATTAGTTTTGTTTAACTCTATTTTTCATTATAGTTTACTGTCCTTAATTAAATGTCCAGCTACAGAATTATACCTAAAATTGAATACATGTTCAACTTTTGATATTAAATACTTTTTTCTATTTATGTATTCTTTTATTTACAGCCATTTAAAGCATAATAATCAGACCAAATTATGCAAATAATAGTTACTGAGAAATCAATAGGGTTTTATATTTGTATGTACATAACCGGTTATTGTTCTTCACTATCTTGCATGTCCCTAATTAGTTGACCACGACTGTATATGTCCCACTGCTGGGCACAGGCTTCACCTCAACCATGAGGTGGTACGAGCCATACTCCATATTGGTTTTGACCATCAAATAAATAAAGGCGAAAGAAACCAAGCTGTAGTGTGTGTGCACCTCACCCACACATATGTAATACTACTTAAGCTCATGACATTACTTATTTGACACATTAAACTCGCATCAGTTAACATAAAGGTGTTTCTTTGAGTCCACGTAAATCCCCACATCGCATGGCGACCCTGCCAGTGCTGCCTGTGGCGGCGCTGCGCATGGGAACAATTAAAATATATCGTGATTTATGAAAAAAAAAACTGAAAAGTGAAAGTGGAAAAATAATAAATCAAAATTTTACTGACTAAAACAAAAACCGGAAAACGTGCCGTTGCGAAGAAGGAATAAAGCTGGCAGCAGGGCGTTGATGGCGTCAGATGGAAGTGCAGTTGCTGGGTGCCGGGAGTTGTAGGAGTCGAAAGGTTTGTGGCTGTTTTGTTGCTGGGCGCCGGGAGATGTTGGCGTCGGAGGAGGATTGTTGGTGCCGGGTGAAGGAAGTGAAGATGAAGGACGCCGCCAGAGGTTGAAACGGAACGTTGAAGTGTAATTTTAACATCTACCTAACTAAGATTTATATACATAATGTGTAATCTAATACTATACTCGTATTAATGGATAGTTTAATCATAATATATTTTAATATAACATTAAATAGGTGGCCACCGTTAAGAAATATCACCGTTAGGATATATTACCGTATATAATATATTATGTTACTCGTATTTTTTTTTCATAATATATTTTCACGCGGACGGGTCAAATGCAAAAAAATAAGTAGCATTTTTATAGCAGTCAAGTGTATTCGTGGATAATGTATAATTAATTTCAAGATAAATTCAAACTCGAACTAAAAGAATGGAGCCATCTTTATTTGCATCGACAAGTTTTATTAACTAGCTTTTACATAAAATATTTTAAAAAATAATGTACTATTTAGTACTTATCCATTTTAATATTGCAATATAGTTTGTATAAAGTAACTAATTTGAGTGTAAGAATAGAATATCAATTGTCTATATGTTGATTGGAAATTGTCATATTGTTGTGCAGTTTAGTTTTTTTGGAACTTTTGTTACCATTTTAACAATGCTTAAATTTTAAAAACGTCAATATTTTTAATGCACCATAATTAGGTACTTAGAGTTATAGCACAACATGTGTTAACGCATCAGCATTATTGTTTGTAGCCGACAAGTCTTAGAAAGAAATATGAAGCTAGCCTTTATTTATGGCACTCATCGAATAGCACTGTAACATCAGAAGTTGTTTTAGCATACCAACATGATTACGATAACTTATGTATCGTATTAGACTAAAGTTTAATAAGTTTAATTTGCTACATCAACCTAGTGGATACCTAACATTGAGCAATTAGAGTATTATTACAACTACGAGTAGATATTTTATCGTATAATTATTTTGAAATTTATATCATTGATCGAAGTAAAACTTTTGTCAGGATCAGTTTGGATTGTTGTGTATATTGCGCACATTCAAGGGAGACAACAGTTAGGAATAGAATTTAATTATAAATTGATTATGAACGGAAGTATGATATAGTATGGCTTTTGTACGTTTGTGGGATATCTTTGCAAAGGTATTTAGAAAAGCTGGGAATACTTTAGTAAAAATGTGTTGTCACGCAATTGGACTGATCACCCAAGAGCAAGCAATATTATTTATACTGAAGGATTCATTTGAGTGGTATTTTTTGTTTATGATTTTTGAAAGTACTTATGAGTGATAATATAATAAATGGAAATGTATTAAGGGCACAATATAAAGAAGATGGTGTTAAATCCTTCAGTTTGATCATGGTGTAAACGAGATTTCTCCGTGAAAACCGTTGGAGGTCGAAAAGATCTTAAATGAGGACCCAATATATTATGATATTATAATGGTACAAGGTACAGTTATCAGGGGTATCAGATCCTTCATTTGATCATGGTGTAGACGAGCTTCTCTCTGTGAAAATGGTTGGAGATCAAGTGATCTTAAAACGTGACCCTAATAAATAAGACTATGCGCATAGCAGATTTTGTTGAATAAATGTTATTAAAAAGTCGACTATAAATAAAATATGTACCAAATAATTAACATGTACCAATTAAAAAGGACCGGCCGGCCTATATGTGAAATTGCCCAAAGAATTGACAAAGTGCTAGAGTAGGATGTAAGGTTTATGATAATTATGTAAGATGATTGTGTGATATTGATTTTTTACCGAGATTTACCTAAAATGTATACGAATAGTGATATTTTTTTTAATGGAATATAATGACACATGAACTTCGAAATCTAACTATTAATATTAATATTTTAATTTGTAGGTATTAGGTATCCACATCATAAAGTTAGTTTTATTTTATGGTAATTATGTCTTCAGATTTTTTTTTCTCTTATTTAATGGATTGTTGTTAGCACATTTTCATGGTGACTGTTCAAATTGATTAGCTAAATGTAATTTATATTTATGACAATGTTGACAAATGTAATACTCGTAGTAATTTTAATTTTGAACTATTTGACCTGTCTGGCCGTATACAGTAAGGGGATTATTTAGTTAGATTTTAAGTACCTATATGTAACATAATAATATACATTGTATACCCATTAATGTAAGAAAAAAAAACTTTTGCGGTGTTAATGAAAAAAAAAAACCAGTGTATTGTTTTGTGACTAACTTTCAGTATCAACTAGTTTGTTTTTTTAATTTTTTTTAAAGATGTGTAAAGGGTAATTTAATCTTAAGAAATGACTGTATTTGCATTTTATAGATGAAACTTATTGTAGGAAATCTATTGTCAAACGTTAGGTAAAGTTTGTTTTCCATATATAAAGTTTGTTTGATTTAGAAAAATACTATTTCATTATTATTTTTCAAAAAACAACGGGGGAGGTGTAGTGTGTGTGCACCTCACCCACACATATGTAATACTACTTAAGCTCATGACATTACTTATTTGACACATTAAACTCGCATCAGTTAACATAAAGGTGTTTCTTTGAGTCCACGTAAATCCCCACATCGCAAAGCATATTTACTCCACCTGTTATCTAATTTCCTCAAGTTAAAAATGTTGTCACTCAAGAGCTATCACCATCACATGGCATATTTTTATTAATATCTTTTTAGTTGAATGAAACCAGCTTTCACTTGTAAAACTTGAAAGATAATTTACCGTATTATCTCAAGATGTGATAATAAGAGCTTGAAAATTTAGAAAAATATATATGTTTAACTCTGCTGGCTAGGTCACTTAGTCAAGTCAATGCAATGGAAGGGGATCAGGCCATACACAGGAGTGCCCAGTGTACAAAAGCCAGCCTTCAACCACTGGCTTTTGCCTCAGGCACCCTGAGTGAGCCGCACTGCTAGAGGGACCAACTTGTCAAGGACCTTTCAAGCTGGTGACCAGCGTTGTGGCATTCCTGAGATGCTACGGCACATGGTGAGTGGCCCACCTTTTTGAGTATCTTGTGTATGTGATTTTTATATATGTTTTTCTATTTGGTCAAATATGTGATACTGAATAAAAATGTTTTCTTTCTTCTTTCTTTCTTTCTTTCTTTCTTCTGTTGGGTTCTTTTAACCTGCAAGAAAGGTGCACACAGGAAGCAGTGGCGACAAATTGTGTTGGAGTTCAAGATCAACTTCGGGTCACTGAGCCAGCAGAGTGAGTATTTTTTAACCAACCCTTAAATATTTTAGGGAAAGCATTAATCATGACTACTTAATTTAGTTTGATTCACTATTTCTGGGACACCCTGTATTTCTTGAGCAGGTACTGTCTTATTTTTGCTTCATTCATGAGCTTTTTCATACGTTTACTATAGTTTTTCTTATAGATCGATATCGTATAGACACCATTTGTAGAACAGGCTCATAAGCCTGAATAAATTTTTTTTGTTATTATTTTAGAATTTAAACGGTTCCGTAAATAATAATAAATAAAGATTGGATTTCTCATGAATGGAAACTCGGTGGGTAAGGACAAGGTATGTAAGCTCGTACGTCCCTAAGCAACTTATAATTCTGGTTCCATATGAGTCGAAGGGTAACATGTTAGAAGATAAACATTGCACAAGCATCATTCAAAGAAACTTACGTTGCAGCCGCCGCTTCCGAAGCCCTACTATTGTGGGTGTCATCCATATTTATTATTCACAATTCACACCAATTAACCACGATGTTAGTACAACATTATTGCAAAGGTATTACAAAATCTAAATTTGTTTCCTCAAGAATCAAACAAAACATCACAAAACGGCGAAACATTCAAATTTGACAGTAGGTATACTTTTTTAAGTCGCGTTCTAACATTCACGGCATGCATAGATAATAAATAGAGTGATATGGAGGAATGAATTGGGTCTTTAATAATGCCCCAAGGTTTTTCATACCAGAATATTATAACGACAACGATTTATTTACAAATAAGTACGGTGCGTTTAATTTTCAAGTATAAAAAACGTAAATATCATTAAACGTAAATTATAACTTATTACAAGATCACATCACGTATTTTTTAGATTTAAATAATAAAAACAGAGTAGGGAAATAGGACATTAATAATACATACAGTACGCACACTACTCCAAGTGCGGTGATCGTTAGCAATGTTGTGTATAAGGAACAGATCGCTAGCCAAATGAGAACCACTGCATAGTCTTCTACACTCACTACTCCAGACATTACAAATTACTTAAAATTTTATCGTTCTACATTTCTTTGTACAATTTTCTAAAATATATATAAACACGATTAATTTTTCTATCTAAAATGACATTTTAATGTTTTTGATATAAGCAAAATGTCAAGTAATATTTTTCCTGAAGTACTGACACTTCTCAAAGGAGTTTTGTCACTTTTTCTTACCATTTTGAAGCTTGCTTTATTAAACTGCAATTAATTAATACCTATATAAAGGTCTATAAAGCATGAATTCTATCCACAGATCAGAGCTCTGTGGGATGAATTCCTTGAATTTATTGGGTTTTATTGAGACATTTGAAGTTCAAATCTAACTAGATCTGATCAAGAAATATGTATAGCGTGTAGTGTTTTCTTTAAATGCACTCTACGTATTTTGAGATAGGTTCATTATACCTAGTAAGTACTAGCAAATATGACGAATAAAACCATAATACTTTTCAAAAACTTTAATTTTTCAGTCATAATCCATTTCCGACGAACTCATACATGATGTTGTTGTTATTGTAAATGATGAAATAGAAGTATGCGGTTCCTTTCTGAAACCAAAAGAAAAACATTAAAAATCCTTGTACCTCTCTCTATTCACTCTTGTTACTATGATACTAACGCATTTTGGAAAATTTACTTTAAACATGAAAGCAGGGGCAGGAATAGTTAGATGGGTACATTTTATTATTAAATTAATAATGCTAAAACCTGCGCGTTGACTTCCGCCTTCTCCTCGTCTTATATAGTATTTCGCCTCTGGTGTCTTTTATTCCGAGGTGACGTATCGCTCTCGCTTGTCTGCATATTGGTATCATTATTATCACGGCGGTTATTCTCAGACTGGCGTTTCCGGCGATCTTTGTAGACCTCACAAGAGTCTTTGGGAACCACTTTCCAGGCGCCTTTGCCTTCAGCTCGTTGACTTTTCTGTAAAAAATAGTATGTGAATGTTAGATTGAAAGGATCCGATACATTCAAATAGGTAGTTAAAAAAAAACACGGGTTGCACTCCGGGAGTGCCGGCAGAAGTGAAAACTTGATTATTAACGTTGTGCATTTTTGATTTATTTGAACCGTCTTACGGTTTTTCGATCAGCATCACGTGACCTGACGCGAGTTTCACAGTTTCTACCCATGCCACAAAAGTGCTCAACGCCGCTAAAGAAGTTTTCACTTCAAAAACTTGTTTATTCGCACGGTGCAATTAACATGCACACGAAGAACTTTGTTAATATTTTCCATGTCCAAAATTGATACGCATGGCTTGCACCCTAACGAGCTTTTAGATTTGTTAAGTCTCTTATTTACTTTGTGTCGGTATGTAGTTTTTGTAATTTTCAATCGCCTTGTAGGACGCATGGCCAGTTTTTTTACGACGGATAGATACGTATTAGTAGTTACAAAGGAAGGTAAATATTTATATTAAATTTTGCTATTTACATTGCTATGAAGTTGACATCATAGCAGCCAAGAAAATATAAATACTATGTAGAAGAAGAATATCTCTGGTACATTCATCCATTCAATTAAATTGTTGTCATGTCCTGTCAATCTTAAGTGCTCGACTTAAAAAAAAGAAAAAGAGTGAGTCATTTTAGTGATGTCCTTGCGTATTTCGAGGGTAATCAATACAATCTTATTCCATAAATCGATAAAGTTATCGACTAATCGATATCGATATAGACTAATCGATATCGATATAGACTAATCGATATCGATATAGACTATCGATTAGCGAATTTCGATTCCGTAATCGATATGCAGTATTTAGTTGCTAAAGCTTCAAAAATAAAATTATACTTTCAATTGAATCAAAACTTTTATTCACTAAACCATTCCAAAAATACTTATTCTGCCATAACAATGTAGTCTTAGACCTCTTACCTCTCGCAAGCGTGTTTTAATTTGAGATTGTAAAGAAATTTGCATACTTAATGCTAAAAAATAAAGTAACTTATTATCATAGCTTCTAAAAGTAACTAGAGCAATTCATTAAACATCTAACAAGGATGGTTATCATTCTGATGAATATAAAAGAAATGTACTAACCGTTACAAACCTAATCTATACTTCTATACTAATATTATAAAGCGGAAGAGTTTGTTTGTTTGAACGCGCTAATCTCAGGAACTACAGGTTCAAATTCAAAAAATATTTTTGTGTAGACTATTACCTTAGACTATTTATCGAGGAAGGTTTTAGGCTATAAAATATAACATCACGCTGCAACTATAAGGAGCGAAGAAATAATGGAAAATATGAAAAAAAAACGGGAAAAATCATTTATCCTTGAGGGCTTCCGTTGCGCACGCTTCGAAAACGGTTCAAGATACCATAAATATATGTATGAAAGAATTATTCCTCTTGAAACGATCTAAAAAAAATGTCTGCGACAGTATATATCTTTTAAGATTAAGTCACTAGAACCGAGAGAAACTTAAGAGTTGTATCAACGTAATAATATTAATCTTTATCCAAATAAATGTGTTGTAGATTTAATTGTGAACAAAATTGTCTTTGACATCACTTAATTTCAATTCATTGAAATTACAATTTTAAGGAACACCGATGAAAAATTCACCCGCGCCGCATGATGTGCAAAACATGACGCTGCAAGGAAGAGGGGCGTTGCTTGCGAGCGACGCGGAGAGGGGGGTGTAGCTCTACGAGGTACCATGATGAACCAAAATTATTGAATGACCAGGTGACCACGTATAATAATCTGGGATATTCATCCCATGTTCCATGATCCATAGAGCTCATGTAGAGGCTCTACATAGTACTCTTAGAGATTTAAGAAGCTGTGATAAAATCATCATCATAACATTACTGTTATGTTTGCGGGGGACTTTCGACAAACTGTACCAGTAATAGTAAGGGGAACTAGGGCAGACATTGTAAAGTCTTGCCTTAAAAGTACCCCATTATGGAAGTTTGTGAAAAAGTTAAAATTATCTATAAATATGAGAGCACATTTAGGGGGAGGTAGTAATAGTCCTCCTGGCCGATTTCGAACACGGCAGCCAATCTCCACAGATATCAGCCAACTACGTAGGAGATATTATAGTGCACAAGTGTGAGCACAATACACAAGTGCACTCACTGTTCCATCACTCTCAAAGTTCGGTGAGACGGCAATCCCACATGACCGGAGAGAGATCTGGCGCAGGACCAACGGCTTAACGTGCTTGAACAGTTGGCGGTTTTACACCCCCGTGCCTCGGGGTGTAAAACCTGGCTGTGGCGACCTGGGATTCGAACCCAGGACCTCTTGGATGTTAGGCAGAAAATTAGCCACTACACCAACGAGGCAGTTGGGGGTAGGTAGTATAAATTTTCCTTCAAAGTTGCTTTTAATAGGAGACGGGAAAGTACCTCATTTTGAAAATAAAATTGAAATTGACCGAGATGTAGGAGAAAGAGTGAGTAACGTTGAGGACTTAATATCGAAAGTTCACCCTGAAATAAGCGAAACAGACAATAAAGATCATCAATGGATGTGTCAAAGGGCAATATTGGGAGTGAGAAACTGTAGCGTGGACGAAATTAATATAATAATTATTTGAACCCAAGTGGCCTTCACCCATATGCTCTCAAGTTAAAAAGAGGTGCCCCAATAATTTTACTCAGAAATCTTAAACCACCAATTACATAACCCGTTACATAAACGGGACCGAATTTCTTCGCAATAACGTTATGGTTGCAATAGTTTAGACTGGTCCAGCAGTTGGTTAAACAGTGCTTATTCCTCGCACCTCAATGATTCCAAATTATTAACCTTTTAATTTTAAAAGTATTTAATTTCCTATTACGCTATCTTTCGCCGTTACAATTAATAAATCACAGGGCCAAACATTTAAACACATAGGAATTAATTTACGCCAAGACTGCTTTTCACGCATAATATGTCGCGTTGTCAAGATCAGGTTGCAGAGAAAACCAATAGGTATGTTCTTATTATGACACAAGAAAACAAAACTAGAAAACAATTAACGCAGAAGTACATTAACATAATTATTTTTTTTTTAAACTTCAAAAATAAATTGTCTAAAATAATAATAGAAAAAAATAAATGTGCAAAATTAAAATGATGACCAAAATAACTATTCCACGCGGACGAAGTCGTAGGCACAGCTAGTTTATAATAAGTGTTAAAATAATCGTCGAATTCAATTTGCTTGCGACAAAAAAATATCATTATTTAGTAACCTACACCTGGTGAGCAAAATGACTTAATTCCCTACTGTATTCCTAAACACTAAGATTGGTTTTTGGGAAAGAGTTGAAGTATAAGTGTGGTAATTTAATATCACAGGGTTTATACCTCAACTTTTTTTTACTTTGATTACACATTTTTACAATTTGCTTTGTTAATGCTAAAAAGATAGAAATTCAGTATAAATCCTCCTGAAAAAATGTTTACTGTCGAAATTAAACGTAACGTGCGCGGATCGGAACCCTATGTACGCAGGTTCGATTCCTGCCTCTGATAGTTGACTTTGTCTACTACACTAACATTTTCTTAGGTTGGCAATGATCGGAAGGAACACTTATACCGATAAAACTTCTATTCCTTTAGGTATCTGGTCCGTAATGTAATGCGTGTAGAGACGAAATTCGCTTTTAATAAAGTTCACGCTAAACACGTCTTCATATTCTATAACGCACATGATCCTTACTGGTTTAAGTCTATAAATTCTTTAAGTTCATCTAGTCCACCTAAATTCACTTTTCCATTAAATGTTTTATACCAATAATTCACACTTCTTTTCGTCGCTGGCGGTCCCCAATTCCAGCAAACTGCGAAGATGGTTTCAAACTCTATTTTTTTCCGATTGATTTAGGTATCTGTAAAAGGTTCACAAATTTGTTGTCACAAGTCGACTTGCTTAATTATGGTCTATAACTCTATAATAAAGTAAATAATTGGTGATATTCACATAACATAGAAACCGTTCTTTTCAATGACATATATAACATACTTTTTTATCATCACTTCTAAATGCTTCCAAGGCTTGAAAACAAACAGATCATAATATCTTTATTTATTTTGCGGCCATATAATTTCTCGTGCTTTTCCAGATAAAAATAATTAAACTAAAATAATAATTTAAATTAATTAAAATCAACCAAAACATTTTTTGACAGAAATAAAATGACATGATGCGTCATAATTGATTGATTTGAGTCATCAAGTCAAATTGGCATTACATATATACCATAGACATTTCAAAGTAGGTTCCTATAAATAATAGTAATTCTTGGGTAAATTATTGGGTACAATAGAGATGGGTAAGCACTGTAGTATTTACTCAAGTTACCTGGACTATCGTATTTTTTTTATTTGTCCAGTTATTAGTCGTACAGTAGGTAATGGTTATATATAAAAAAATAAAAAGCCTTGAAGTACCTAACCTAAATTGTTCATCTTTTTTGTAGCGTTAATCTATATAAGTCTTACCTAAATAATTAAGTTCTAAAAGTTTACTGTTTCAGTTTTAATGTATTTTTGCTTTAACCTATTTGTCTTTTAGTTATAACATACATCGTCCTTTTAAGGTCTTATGAGAACAAGGTAAAAAGTCTAGGTAATTATTCAGACTGTATTTAAAATTATAGTTACCTCCTAAGAACGAACATAGAAACTTATCGCTAGTGCTTAATAGTAGAACCTACATCACTGGAGTACGCATACATGAAGAAATACAAATTGGTTTCACGTTTTCGAGCTGTCAGTTGATCTTTACGCTAGTGTATTCTACATCTATTGTAAATACTCACTTGATATGGTAAATAACTCATTATTTACCCAAAAACTACTCTAGTCAGTTTTATCTGTCTTACCTATCCCTAGGTTCAAACAACATTTTCTTAATCAACTATTTTAGTTTAGAATTCACACGTTGAGCGAACAGTTTGCTCAAAAACCTATCGCCCAATAAGGAAAAAGTAATGGGGTCAACGTTGATTGGTGAAATTTTCAATAGCTGTACTTTATTGGCCAACTATTCGCCCGATTAGTGTATTATTAACCAGCTCCAGATCGAGATTTTGGGCGAATAGTTGGCCGAAAAACCATATCCAATGAGTGGATCCAGAAAAAGCGTTGACCCCAAATTTGATTCGAGCTTTGTTGTTGTTATTTTATGGCCAATAGCCTTAATTTTCGGTTCGGCCAACTTGTGGATTCAGTCCTAAGCATTGTTAAGAATTGTATGTTATTAAAAAAAGACGATGATGATCAATCCAAGCCATTGATTTAATAATTTTACCTTCTTTCTTACTCTAAGCTATGAGAATAATGTTAAATTAATAATACCATGTAGCCTGATTTCTAAAATAAATAACATTTTCACTTCTCATGCTCGAAAAAGTACTACTTTATGCAGGATCTAGGCGACATAAAGTTGAATTTTATGCTCTTGTGCATAAAAGTAGCTTTTTAAATGTGTCTACACTAAGGCAGTGACCATTTAGCCCATACAGACAAAAACAATTAATTGTACATGGATAAAACTTGCTAATTTATAATATTTCCTTCCCTATTTGCATTTTTGATTTATAATAAGATAATACGGAAAAGAAACTAAATATCAAAACGTGTTTACCACAAAAAAAAACATTATTCCAAAATAATTTAAGAATAGGCTGTATATTTTTTTTCTTTGCCCGAAAATTATGCAGGAAAATTAAAAAAAGTAAAGTAGCGGGAAAGAAGCCGTGAACTTTTCGTATTGAATTTTAATTAAAGAAATGTTAATACGTTATGTTACTGTTTTATTTTCTCACAATCGAAGTGAAAAGCAGAGTTTACAACTCGTGCACAAATCATTTTTATCCTCGACTTCATCATCTGCCCTCGCCCTGCGGGCTCGGGCATATAACGATCTCGGATAAAAATGACTTGCTTTATGCTCTCGTTGTAAAATCTACTATTTCTGGTGGTCTTCTAACTTTGTTTTCGTACGATACGATACTATCGATTTGTTTTCATTACATGAAGTCACGTTAAATCGATTAAATGAATTAATTCGTTCAATCGTAGCTTTGTCATTTTTTGTCCAGGCCTGAGAAAAATGTCAAATATATTGAATTTTCAAAAAAAAATATTAAAAAAACAAGTCGATCAACTCCTCGGCAAATTTCATAGAGAAACATAGAGAAATATTATGTTTCTCTATGAAATTTGCTATGGAGTTGATCGACTTATTTTTTTTTTTTTTTTTTTGAAATGTCAAATATTTGACATTTTTCTCAGGCCTGGACAAAAAATGACAAAGCTACGATTCCTA
Organism: Pyrausta despicata; assembly: GCA_963921415.1. Taxonomy (NCBI): domain Eukaryota; kingdom Metazoa; phylum Arthropoda; class Insecta; order Lepidoptera; family Crambidae; genus Pyrausta; species Pyrausta despicata. Next base: position 108,491 of record OY992871.1, on the reverse strand, counting down.
CGATTGAACGAATTAATTCATTTAATCGATTTGACGTGACTTCACGTAAGGAAAACAAATCGATAGTATCGTATCGTACGAAAACAAAGTTAGAAGACCACCAGATGTAAATGTTCATTATTTATTTCAGAAATCAGGCTACATGGTATTATTAATTTAACATTATTCTCATAGCTTAGAGTAAGAAAGAAGGTACAATTATTAAATCACTGGCTCGGATTGATCATCATCGTCTTTTTTAAATAACATAAAATTCTTAAAAATGCTTAGGACTGAATCCACAAGTTGGCCGAACCGAAAATTAAGGCTATTGGCCATAAAATAACAACAACAAAGCACGAATCAAATTTGGGGCCAACGCTTTTTCTGGGTCCACTCATTGGATATGGTTTTTCGGCCAACTATTCGCCCAACATCTCGATCTGGAGCTGGTTAATAATACACTAATCGGGCGAATAGTTGGCCAATAAAGTACAGCTATTGAAAATTTCACCAATCAACGTTGACCCCATTACTTTTTCCTTATTGGGCGATAGGTTTTTGAGCAAACTGTTCGCTCAACGTGTGAATTCTAAACTAAAATAGTTGATTAAAAAAATGTTGTTTGAACCTAGGGATGGGTAAGACAGATAAAACTGACTAGAGTAGTTTTTGGGTAAATAATGAGTTATTTACCATATCAAGTGAGTATTTACAATAGATTTAGAATACACTAGCGTAAAGATCAACTGACAGCTCGAAAACGTGAAACCAATTTGTATTTGTTCATGTATGCGTACTCCAGTGATGTAGGTTCTACTATTAAGCACTAGCGATAAGTTTCTATGTTCGTTCTTAGGAGGTAACTATAATTTTAAATACAGTCTGAATAATTACCTAGACTTTTTACCTTGTTCTCATAAGATCTTAAAAGGACGATGTATATTATAACTAAAAGACAAATAGGTTAAAGCAAAAATACATTAAAACTGAAACAGTTAACTTTTAGAACTTAATTATTAAAGTAAGACTTATATCGATTAACGCTACAAAAAAAATGAACAATTTAGGTTAGGTACTTCAAGGCTTTTTATTTTTTCATATATAACCATTACCTACTGTACGACTAATAACTGGACAAATAAAAAAAATACGATAGTCCAGTGTTTAAGTAATTTGAATTTATTTTTTCGTGGACTTTCACAAGTATTCAAATGTTGATGCCAGCTTTTCCTCGGTTGACGAAATTATTCAGGTGGAAATTTCTCTCCTTGACCTGTCCCTGAATATATAAAAACAAATTATGATTGTCATTGTCCTCCGAACAGCTTTTTATTGTGTACACGACAGAACATTAAGATAAAATCTGCGTTATCTTATCCACTTGTAATACGGTCAATTTTGCAACATAAGTTAGTAGCCTGATCAAATGTCCGCTACAAATTGGTTTCAATCATTTTCCTCAAAACAGAATGTTGAACAAATCAAATATTTTGACCAGAATCGTGTAGGTAAATCATCAAGAGATAGCCATTTATCTATACAAAGCATTAAATGTAACGAAAAGTGGCAAGTTTTAAGTTTCGTTTGGTTTCAGCGTGAGCATCTTTGTCGTAAAAACTTTAAGACCTGTTCAAAATTTGAGACTCCATACCTTGCAAAACCCAAAACCACCATGGTTGAAATTTCCGAAATCATGTTTTCACCTATATTCCACAAAATCCCGTTTGCAAAAGTTGAGACTTTAAGCACAATGGTTATTTTTACTTTTTAATTAAATAAAAGGTACTTCAAATGTTCTTTGCACATGTTTCGATACAAATAAATAACTATTGCAGTGATAATACATAATTTTGGTTCAATTTAAAAATTTCGTTTGCGAAGTTTAAAGCGGAAGTATCTTAAGAATAAACATTGGACAAAAAGTATTTGATACAATAGTTTTAATTAATAATCAAGTTAATACATGAATAAGGTAAATTAAATAGTTTTCACTGAGTATTACTCTAACTTGAGTAAATACTACAGTGCTTACCCATCCCTATTGTACCCAATAATTTAGCCAAGAATTACTATTTTTTATAGGAACCTACTTTGAAATGTCTATGGTATATATGTAATGCCAATTTGACTTGATGACTCAAATCAATCAATTATGACGCATCATGTCATTTTAATTCTGTCAAAAAATGGTTTGGTTAATTTTCATTATTTTAAATTATTATTTTAGTTTAATTATTTTTATCTGAAAAAGCACGAGAAATTATATGGCCTCAAAATAAATAAAGATATGATCTGTTTGTTTTCAAGCCTTGGAAGCCTTTAGAAGTGATGATAAAAAAAGTATGTTTAATATGTCATTGAAAAGAACGGTTTCTATGTTATGTGAATATCACCAATTATTTACTTTATTATAGAGTTATAGACGATAATTAAGCAAGTCGACTTGTTACGACAAATTTGTGAACCTTTTACAGATACCTAAATCAATCGGAATAAAATGGAGTTTGAAACCAACTTCGCAGTTTGCTGGAATTGGGGAACGCCAGCGCCGAAAAGAAGTGTGAATTATTGGTATAAAACATTTAATGGAAAAGTGAATTTAGGTGGACTAGATGGACTTAAAGAATTTATAGACTTAATTAAACCAGTAAGGATCATGTGCGTGATAGAATATGAAGACGTATTTAGCGTGATCTTTATTAAAAGCGCATTTCGCCTCTACACGCATTACCTTACGGACCAGATACCTAAAGAAATAGAAGATATTTTATCGGTATAAGTGTTCTTTCCAATCATTGCCAACTTAAGAAAATGTTAGTGTAGACAAAGTCAACTATCAGAGGCATGAATCGAACCTGCGTACATAGGGTTCCGATCCGCGCACGTAACGTTTAATTTCTACAGTAAACATTTTCTCAGGAGGATTTATACTGAGTTTCTATCTTTTTAGCATTAACAAAGCAAATTGTGAAAATGTGAAATCAAAGTGAAAAAAGTTGAGGTATAAACCCTGTGATATTAAATTATCACACTTATACATCAACTTTTTTCCCAAAAACCAAACTTAGTGTTTAGGAATACAGTAGGGAATCAAGTCATTTTGCTCACCAGGTGTAGGTTACTAAATAATGATATTTTTTTGTCGCAAGCAAATTGAATTCGACGATTATTTTAACACTTATTATAAACTAGCTGTGCCTGCGACTTTGTCCGCGTGGAATAGTTATTTTGGTCATCATTTTAATTTTGCACATTTATTTTTTCTATTATTATTTTAGACAATTTATTTTTGAAGTTTAAAAAAATAATAATTGTGTTAAAGTATTTCTGCGTTAATTGTTTTCTAGTTTTGTTTTCTTGTGTCATAATAAGAACATATTGGTTTTCTCTGCAACAATATTATGCGTGAAAAGCAGTCTTGGCGTAAATTAATTCCTATGTGTTTAAATGTTTGGCCCTGTGATTTATTAATTGTAACGGCGAAAGATAGCTTAATAGGAAATTAAATTCTTTTCAAATTAAAAAGATAATAATTTGGAATCATTGAGGTGCGAGGAATAAGCACTGTTTAACCAACTGCTGGACCAGTCTAAACTATTGCAACCATAACGTTATTGCGAAGAAATTCGGTCCCGTTTATGTAACGGGTTATGTAATTGGTGGTTTAAGTTTTCTAAGTAAAATTATTGGGGCACCTCTTTTTAACTTGAGAGAATATGGGTGAAGGCCACTTGGGTTCAAATAATTATTTTATTAATTTCGTCCACGCTACAGTTCCTCACTCCCAATATTGCCCTTTGACACATCCATTGATGATCTTTATTGTCTGTTTCGCTTATTTCAGGGTGAACTTTCGATATTAAGTCCTCAATGTTACTCACTCTTTCTCCTACATCTCGGTCAATTTCAATTTTATTTTCAAAATGAGGTACTTTCCCGTCTCCTATTAAAAGCAACTTTGAAGGAAAAGTTATACTACCTACCCCCAACTGCCTCGTTGGTGTAGTGGCTAATTTTCTGCCTAACATCCAAGAGGTCCTGGGTTCGAATCCCAGGTCGCCACAGCCAGGTTTTACACCCCGAGACACGGGGGTGTAAAACCGCCAACTGTTCAAGCACGTTAAGCCGTTGGTCCTGCGCCAGATCTCTCTCCGGTCATGTGGGATTGCCGTCTCACCGAACTTTGAGAGTGATGGAACAGTGAGTGCACTTGTGTATTGTGCTCACACTTGTGCACTATAATTGACTGGTTTCGGTCGTATCTATCTGAGCGAAGTCAAAGAGTTTCTATTGGAGACCTATACAGTGACTATGCTGAGATCAAATTTGGAGTGCCCCAAGGTAGCGTCCTGGGCCCTACGTTGTTCCTGGCTTACATAAATGATCTCTGTTCCTTAAAACTAAACAATGCTAAAATGTTTACTTTTGCAGACGACACGGCAATCATTTTTCATGCCAGGTCGTGGGCCGAGGTCCGCTCTGTTGCTCAGGAAGGCCTGAACGTTGTGAGTGGATGGCTCCAGCGTAATCTACTGCATGCCAATATTAACAAAACCAAAATTGTTGCCTTTAGTATTACTAATAGAACTGCTCCTTTAGAGAACCTTGAACTTAAGCTACACTGTTGTCGAAACAAGAATTCTCTTCAATGCCAATGTGATTTGCTTGAACAAGTTGAGAATGTTAAATATCTGGGCGTTATTATAGATCACCACTTGACTTGGCTACCTCAGGTGGAGGCCGTCTCTAAGCGTCTAAAAAAACTGATGGCATATCTTTAAGAAACTTAGTGATGTCGCTGATTTAGCTTTAATAAAAATGATTTACCTCAGTTTGTGTCAATCGATTCTGAACTATTGTATAACAGTGTGGGGAGCTACATGCAAGTCCCATTTACTCAAACTAGAACGAACCCAAAGAGCCATCTTGAAAATAGCCTACCGTTTACCTAGGAGAGGAGTATGTTCGTCAACTTTATATAGCCTCAACTTTACTATTTTTCCACCGCAAAGCTATGCAGCTAGCCCGTGTCTCCTACAGAACATTGAAATGGGATAGGCCTAAGACTAAAACGGACTTTGCTCGTAGATCTGCTGACTATATGGGCCCTTACCTTTACTCAAAATTGTACAAATTTGATACGAACGTTTTGAATATGACCAGATCTAGTTGCAGAGTACTGGTACATAAGTGGCTACAAAATAAAAAGTATGAGGATACTGAGGCAATACTACACATTCTTATCTGACCAAAATTAGTTTTTACTGTCTTGTATTTTTATAAGTATTTATTTAGTAAAATAGTGACTAAGACTAAATACTTTATTGGTAGTACTAAAAACTTGTCGATCAAAGGCACTTATACACACGCTACATACGAACATACAGTCACACATCCACTCATAACACACACACACGTTCACACACACGCGCGCACGCACACACACACACACACACACACATACACACACGCGCGCGCGCGCGCGCGCACACACACTAACACATACACACATACGCAAACGCACACACATCAACATTATTTGTTACTGGTATTACCATCGCATAATATTGTAAGCACACTATACTTTTATTAAAAGGGAAGTCTGGTCTTCACGACACAGGGTATCCTAGTGTGGAGACCAGCGACATTGTTTAGTTCATGTGCTTATTTTAAGTTTGAATAAGTTATTTATAACAGTGTATCAATATGTGTATTTAATAAGTTTTTTGAACTGAAATAAAATTCTTTATTCTTTAAATTCTCTTTATCTCCTACGTAGTTGGCTGATATCTGTGGAGATTGGCTGCCGTGTTCGAAATCGGCCAGGAGGACTATTACAACCTCCCCCTAAATGTGCTCTCATATTTATAGATAATTTTAAGATTTTCACAAACTTCCATAATGGGGTACTTTTAAGGCAAGACTTTACAATGTCTGCCCTAGTTCCCCTTACTATTACTGGTACAGTTTGTCGAAAGTCCCCCGCAAACATAACAGTAATGTTATGATGATGATTTTATCACAGCTTCTTAAATCTCTAAGAGTACTATGTAGAGCCTCTACATGAGCTCTATGGATCATGGAACATGGGATGAATATCCCAGATTATTATACGCGGTCACCTGGTCATTCAATAATTTTGGTTCATCATGGTACCTCGTAGAGCTACACCCCCCTCTCCGCGTCGCTCGCAAGCAACGCCCCTCTTCCTTGCAGCGTCATGTTTTGCACATCATGCGGCGCAGGTGAATTTTTTATCGGTGTTCCTTAAAATTGTAATATCTTCTAAGATATTCATTAAAATTAAGTGATGTCAAAGACAATTTTGTTCACAATTAAATCAACAACACATTTATTTGGATAAAGATTAATATTATTACGTTGATACAACTCTTAAGTTTCTCTCGGTTCTAGTGACTTAATCTTAAAAGGTATATGTCGCAGACATTTTTTTAGATCATTTCAAGAGGAATAATTCTTTCATACATATATTTATGGTATCTTGAACCGTTTTCGAAGCGTGCGCTACGGAAGCCCTCAAGGATAAATGATTTTCCCCGTTTTTTTCACATTTTCCATTATTTCTTCGCTCCTTATAGTTGCAGCGTGATGTTATATAGCCTAAAACCTTCCTCGATAAATAGTCTATACAACACAAAAATATTTTTTCAATTTGAACCTGTAGTTCCTGAAATTAGCGCGTTCAAACAAACAAACTCTTCCGCTTTATAATATTAAGTATAGAAGTATAGATTAGGTTTGTAACGGTTAGTACATTTCTTTTATATTCATCAGAATGATAACCATCCTTGTTAGATGTTTAATGAATTGCTCTAGTTAATTTTAGAAGCTATGATAATAAGTTACTTTATTTTTTAGCATTAAGTATGCAAATTTCTTTACAATCTCAAATTAAAACACGCTTGCGAGAGGTACGAGGTCTAAGACTACATTGTTATGGCAGAATAAGTATTTTTGGAATGGTTTAGTGAATAAAAGTTTTGATTCAATTGAAAGTATAATTTTATTTTTGAAGCTTTAGCAACTTAATACTCCATATCGATTAGGAAATCGAAATTCGCTAATCGATAGTCTATATCGATATCGATTAGTCGATAACTTTATCGATTTATAGAATAATATTGTATTGATTACCCTCGAAATACGCAAGGACATCACTAAAATGACTCACTCTTTTTCTTTTTTTTAAGTCGAGCACTTAAGATTGAGAGGACATGACAACAATTTAATTGAATGGACGAATGTCCCAGAGATATTCTTCTTCTACATAGTATTTATATTTTCTTGGGGCGAAACATTCAAATTTGACAGTATACTTTTTTAAGTCGCGTTCTAACCACAATATCTTTGGTTCTAACATTCACGGCATAGATAATAAATAGAGTGATATGGAGGAATGAATTGGGTCTTTAATAATGCCCCAAGGTTTTTCATACCAGAATATTATAACGACAACGATTTATTTACAAATAGGTACGGTGCGTTTAATTTTCAAGTATAAAAAACGTAAATATCATTAAACGTTAATTATACACATTAAAAGTAAGTTATAAACGTTAATATAATTACAACTTATTACAAGATCACATCACGTATTTTTTAGATTTAAATAATAAAAACAGAGTAGGGAAATATGACATTAATAATAATACATACAGTACGCACACTACTCCAAGAGCGGTGATCGTTAGCAATGTTGTGTATAAGGAACAGATCGCTAGCCAAATGAGAACCACTGCATAGTCTTCTACACTCACTACTCCAGACATTACAAATTACTTTAAATTTTATCGTTCTACATTTCTTTGTACAATTTTCTAAAATATATATAAACACGATTATTTTTTCTATCTAAAATGACATTTTAATGTTTTTGATATAAGCAAAATGTCAAGTAATATTTTTCCTGAAATACTGACACTTCTCAAAGGAGTTTTGTCACTTTTTCTTACCATTTTGAAGCTTGCTTTATTAAACTGCAATTAAATAACATATAAAGGTCTATAAAGCATGAATTCTATCCACAGATCAGAGCTCTGTGGGATGAATTCCTTGAATTTATTGGGTTTTATTGAGACATTTTAAGTTCAAATCTAACTAGATCTGATCAAGAAATATGTATAGCGTGTAGTGTTTTCTTTAAATGCACTTTACGTATTTTGAGATAGGTTCATTATACCTAGTAAGAACTAGCAAATATGACGAATAAAACCATAATACTTTTCAAAAACTTTAATTTTTCAGTCATAATCCATTTCCGACGAACTCATACATGATGTTGTTGTTATTGTAAATGATGAAATAGAAGTATGCGGTTCCTTTCTGAAACCAAAAGAAAAACATTAAAAATCCTTGTACCTACCTCTCTCTATTCACTCTTATTACTATGATACTAACGCATTTTGGAAAATTTACTTTAAACATGAAAGCAGAGGCAGGAATAGTTAGATGGTACATTTTATAATTAAATTAATAATGCTAAAACCTGCGCGTTGACTTTCGCCTTCTCCTCGTCTTTTTAACTGCTTCTTTCTTCCATTTTTTATGAGTATTTCGCCTCTGGTATCTTTTATTCCGAGGTGACGTATCGCTCTCGCTTGTATGCATATTGGTATCATTATTATCACGGCGGTTATTCTCAGACTGGCGTTTCCGGCGATCTTTGTAGACCTCACAAGAGTCTTTGGGAACCACTTTCCAGGCGACTTTGCCTGCAGCTCGTTGACTTTTCTGTAAAAAATAGTAGGTGAATGTTAGATTGAATGGATCCGTTACATTCAAATAGGTAGTAAAAAAAAACTTGTTTATTTGCACGGTGCAACTAACATGCACACGAAGAACTTCGTTAATATTTTCCATGTCCAAAATTGATACGCATGGCTTGCACCCTAACGAGCTTTTAGATTTGTTAAGTCTCTTATTTACTTTGTGTCGGTATGTACTTTTTGTAATTTTCAATCGCCTTGTAGGACGCATGGCCAGTTTTTTTACGATGGATAGATACGTATTAGTAGTTACAAAGGAAGGTAAATATTTCTATTAAATTTTGCTATTTACATTGCTATGAAGTTGACATCATAGCAGTTTGGTTCTTTTTCTTGTCTTCTGTGACTTTCTTTCTTTTATTACCCTAAACCCTTAACGGGTAACCCTAACCCTACAATGTCACTGAAACATACAGAAGACTCTACTTTTGTCCTATGTTTTCATGCCTCTTTAATGTTCTCTGTTTAATAATAAATTAAGTAGGCTTATTTCGAAAATCTAAAAACTGATGGAATAGAAGCTCAAAGTAAGAATGAGTTAGAATTCGTTCATAGAAAAACCAAACGCAATTTGTCATATGACTTCGACATTCAGTGCTGCCAACATTGCCATAAAGTCCTCCATCTTGGGGCAGGTGATGTTTATTTGAGATAAACTAATTTTGCAAAATATCGTAAATTCTATCTCAAAATGGGTGCTTCGTTTGTTCCCATCACAGTTTTCACCATCCTTTGGGGTGTGGTGGGCATTGTTTGCCCTTTCTTCGCCCCCAAGGGCCCTAACAGAGGGTAAGTCTTGCACCACCTAGTTCCTACCTGAAATATGTATTTACTGCCCTATCTTATTAGTTTTCATCGCATTTCAGAATTATCCAGGTGGTGTTAATGCTAACGGCAGCAACCTGTTGGTTATTGTAAGTATTCTTCTTAATTTTCACTGCTTTTTTAACATGAATGTATGAATCAGTATTGGTTGCCTTGATATAGTCCTGGTGTACTAATTGTAGCAAATGTTAATAGTTGTAGACAATTTATTACATTAGTGATGGGCAGATAGAAAAATTTCTTAATTCAGCATGTTTTTAAAAACAAAGCGAAAGTCTTTAAGTCATTTGGTCCTTACACAGTTGCTAATAATTAACTGTGTCTATTTCCAGCTGGCTGTGCGCTTACATGGCGCAGATGAATCCCCTTATCGGGCCCAGACTGAACAATGAGACGCTCATCTGGATCTCACGCACTTGGGTAAGTTTATGTACTAACAATAGCTATTCAGGCTACCCATTTTTTTTCCAAAACCATCCTAATTACAAAAGCATACAATAGCACAATGTTCACATTGATGTGCTGCTGTGTGTATGTTAAAAATTATCTATATATATATAAAAGAAAGTGGTGTTAGTTACACTAATTATAAATCAAGAACGGATGAACCAATTTGGCTGAAAATTGGTGGAGAGGTTAGCTTAGAACTAGGAAACGTACAAAGTATCATTTTCATCCCTTTTGACCATGATTATGAAAACAAAGGGATTCCACGCGGACGAAGTCGCGGGAGGCCACTAGTTAACTATAAAGTGATCTGGAAAATGTCTGCCTATTGACAATGGCCCTAGCTTTGATGCAGCCATACCTGTCACCCTCACAAGCTTAGCCATGTGAACAGTCAAGCTTTCTAGACCTTAAAATAAAAGAAATATATTTATTGACCACTAAAAACATGCATGTATTTTATAATAAATTATAATAATATAAAGAAAAAGCCATAAAATCTCAAAAGTTACCAGAGGTTCTCAAACTAGGCTATGCCTGTATTTTGAGAGACCAGTTAAGATTATTAATCTGAGGTATTTGGCACTTTTATGATGTGAGTTTGTGTGGTGAGTTTATGTGTGATGTATGTGTAAGCTTGGTTCATGTGTTTGCGTGTTTGCGTGTGTGTGTGTGTGTGTGTGTGTGTGATAGAGAGAATGAATAAGTAAGGTTAGCTATTGCAAATCAGAGATTATATAGTAACAGTAACCGTATGACGCATCTTTTTACTTCACTTCTTTAAATTGCATATAGATGTCATTTGTTGACTGGGCAGTATAGCTTCTGCTTTATCTGCAATAATTCTAGTGTGTATTATTATTATTTTACACAAAAGTGGCTTGTCCAGCTTAGGCTTATGACAAGCCAACCCAAGAAATGTTTTCCCTGAAAAATGACCTATAGTATCCTATTAGTATATCTGGAGTTTTGCACAAAAATATATGAATCTGTGTCAGGCTTTTTGGTTAGGAAACTACAAGGGTCTTTATCTGTTTTTTTTTTCTATTTCAACATTTATATAGTGTTAGTGTAGTAATGAAATAGTAATGGCAAATATTTGTGACTGCAGTCTCTGCTGGAATGCTACCACTCGTCAATACCATGTTTTGTGCTACAACAAAGGTGTACTGACAAAATAATTTTTTTTTTTTCATTTTCTTTATATTTTTCTTTTATTTAAAATTTTTAAGGAAATATACAGCTTAAAATAGCACATAGTAATGAATAGAAAATACTTATTGTAATTATTACTGTTGCGTAGCACTTGCAACCATGTCTCAATATCACCCATTGCCTTCTTTCTGCATCACCTTGAGGTTGACTGGCAGAAAATGCTTTTAGTATTAAGTCCACCCTTTGTGCAATATCTTGTGCAATATAGTTTTAAATTAATAATAAATGTTAAACTCCAATCAAATGTACCTGGTAATAAACACATTGGTTTATCAGCTAAATTGTTTGAAAGAAAAACCAATTGTCATAAAACAGGCATCGAAATTCCATTGTACATCAGGTCGGATCGGGTGGCTCCCTGGATAAGCCACTCTATCACATAGACATTTGCAAAGTCTGAAGAAAGTCCTGAGGTGTATGCCGCGTTCAACTGCAAAAGTATATTCTTTGATGACCACTTTGGTGCAATGGTTAAGAAGTTGACTATTAACCAAGAGGTCGCGGGTTCGATCCCCGCACTGTACAAACATTTGTGTGCATGAACATGTCTGTTTTGTACTGGTTTGGGTGTTATATGTATTTATATAAGTTTATTTGTAATACCACTGTTGATTCTGTAACACAAGTGCTTAAGCTGCTTACCACAGAGTGAGATCAATGTATGTGATGTTGTTGAGTATTTATTATTCTTAAATTTGCAACAATAAGGTGGCTTTATGTTGCAAACAAGCAAGCGAAACAGACTCATTGATGACCTCGTCAAACTCGCAAGCGTAAATACTTCATACTGTCGACTATTTCATGGTGGAAATACAAGTATGCAGTTTACGCTGCGTCACAAATGAGTTCGTTTGGCTTGCGGTGGAAACCGGGCTATATAAAACTTTAGCACAGTGCTGGTTAATCCACAGTGATTTTTGATGAGTTTTTGATACACACCTTTAAGGTTTCCATTAAAGTCATCAGATGGCGCCACTATGCTTTGCCGTGCCGTGTCTGTAAGCCGTAAATTAATCACAAATACATTTTTTTTTATTGCCAACAAGATTATTGTTATATAAGGTAGGTACAGAAGATATTTAAAAATTATAATAAAAACTTAAACCTCAAGGGTACCGGAATTGATTTTGTTAATTCGTTTTTATAATTCCTCGAAGTATGTGGATAGTTCTTAGGGAATAAAAATAAACAAGGGGCAGGACAAAGTCTGCGGGGCCCGCTTTAAATGTAGTATAGCTATAAAATCAATACAATAGCTCATTCCAGCATGAGCGGAAGTTGATATTAAATACGCATAACTAGAAACTATGAATACTTACAATTAATAATAAAATACAGAGTGCTATTTAATAAATGAATGAGGTTACCTCAGCAGAAGTGATTCGGATACATTGTTGTATTGTTGTAGGTAGTTAAGAAATAAAACTAAGCTTAACTAAACAATTTTAACACGCATAAAGTTATGATTCTTCGTTAATTGAGTGCAGCGTTAAATACCTCCTATAAGAGCCATGTCACAAAATTTTGACAGTGAAACAGTTTTTTTTTTGCCGAAAACTGGGTTTTCAATGTACAGTTCGATGCACTAAACTGAATGTTTCCTTTTGGCCTATCGTTCTGAATGACAATATTTTAACAAAATGTTTGACGACAGCTTTGGTCTAGTGGTCTGAGGTCCAGACTACAAAACCGGCTGTCGCGGGTTCGTATCCTGCAAGGGGCATATGTTTGTGTGATGTGAGCATGAGCATTTGTACCTGAGTCATGGGTGTTTATAAATGTATTTAAGTATTTCTATCCGTTATTCTAGCCACCATAGCTCAAGCTAACGCTTAGTTTGGGGTTAGGTAATTGGTGTGTGTTCGTTGAAACAATTTATTTATTTATACGCATTAGATTACTTAATATTTACTAGCGAGCCCCGGCAAAAGTTTTCCTGCCCGATGAAAAATAAATAAAAAAATTTATGTTTAGAACTTTAGCCCAGTCTACTCGCCGAGATCCATCCTCACCTTGATACCCATACCTCAATCATATTTTTTAGACACTAGCACCGCGACACAGATTGGTGGGGATGCTTTTACAAAAAATAACAAATACAATTTAATTACGAAATTTCGACTTCAAAGCTGCCTCCGACTTTTAAAAACTGATTTTGTGTTATTTTTTTATAATATTAACAACGGTACATACCTATCCGAGACCACATAATGACCACTAGATGGCGCGGCTTTCAGTCAATCAGTGCTAACAGTCTTGCTAACTTTACAGAAAGTAATTTTTTGTTCTCATTATATTTTAGATTACACAATTCAATATTTATACAAAACTTTTGGGTATTTTTATAAAATACTAATAGGTATTCTTGTTTATTTTTAGCAGCTCCTATAGCTGTCTCCATAAATGTTAACGTGGTGCATACTGAAATAGGCACGATGACACCTATCGTAAACATTTTGAGGACCATGGTGCTAACCTCTGAAACCTGAAGTTAGTAAAACCAATGAATTTCCAAGATGCTGTAGAAACCATTTTTTTTAACACAAAGTCAAATAAATATTCAGTCAATCCACTCCGATTTTCGATACCCTAACGTGACGTCACGTTACAGTATTCCCATACAAAGTCTACGGAGGCAGATCGTTTTGACAGATGATAAAGAGTATATCAACTATAGGTGGTGTCATCTAGCCTATTCTCAATGCAGTGACGTCGTTGGTGTTGAACGGTACATACATTATGTAAATTTATTAACACACGGACGCGAAATCATCATTTATTGTCAATGAAGGAACTATTTTTACATCAATTACAAAACAGTCAATTCTAAATCGAAGTTTTTTTACACATTTTTCATCACTACTGTATATACAGATAGCTCTTAGCCCGGGTCCACTCTATGGCGCCAACATTGGCCCAAAAGCCTATCGTGCAATCAGTGAATCTAAAAAAAAGTGTTGAGCTCAACGTTGATTGGTGCATTTTCAAAATGGCAATGAGCGTAATTTTTCGGGCCAGATATTTTGCCAACGTGTGGATCCGACTTTAGAAAACGATGTGGAGGTTCTACTTATTTGACCTTAGTTGACGACCACTTAAATGGTCAAGAAGTTGACTATTAACCAAGAGAGGTCGCGGGTTCGATCCTCGCACTCTACAAACATTTGTGTGCATGAACATGTTTGTTTGTACTCATCTGGGTGTTATATGTATTTATTTCAGTTAATTTGTAATACCACTGTTGAGCCTGATATCTGTAACACAAGTGCTGAAGCTACTTACCACGGAGTTAGATCAATGTATGTGATGTTGTTGTATATTTATTTATTTGTTTGAAGGATCAAGTTTGAGGCGACAAAGTTCTCTACTCTGTTCCTTTTTTCTTCAAATGCAGCGCTGCTATTGAGCGAAAAACAAAATCGGAACAGGACCACAGATTACGTTAAAATATGGCGGACTTTTTTTGTTGCTTGAAATTCAAATTTCTAAACTAAATGTCTCATCCATCATACACAATGTACCTACTTACACTAATACCGCGTTCTATGTATGTCAGTACTCGGTACTATTGACATTGACCGCTCGAAATAAACTTACCGTTTTATAGCCCTGCTTGCATTTAGGTCTGGAGCATTCCTCCGTTAAACCATAGAGAAATAAAATAGAAGTGAAACCAGAAGGCCTATTGCTAAAAAGGAAGCACCTTATTGCGGACGATAGTCAAACGATACTCGGAACTTGAAAGCCTGTTCTTACTACGGAACATAAACCAATATCTTACCGAACTCACATTTTTTTTTGGCGTCAGTAAAAACTAGTGCAATTTCACCTGAGCCGATGTGGTGTGCTACGGGCTTTAGTCATGTCCATTTTATTTAAAGTTGCGCCTACATAAATCATGATCGCACATCACATCATACGGCCCCTTAAAATAAACAACGCATTATTTGCCACCGTTCTCCTTAATTCTCCACAAACAACAATGGTATGTTATATTTATGAATCATGATTACACTGGATGATCCTCGCGCCGCCCTTGAACGTAATCAGCTAAATATGTATACCAGCGCCATTGACGCCCTCGGAATGCGCTCGGTTCGACGTCTAATCAAAGGGCGTATAGCGATTATGAAACGAATCGCTACGTCTGTGTTTTTCGTTCGTACGGTTAAATAGAACAATAGTATTAATAAATAAATAGATATAGAAATCTTTATTTGCGTTTGGTTAAGGTACACTGAAGATGGTCATAGTTATTAATTGGACGTAGTTATGCAAACTAGAACTAACCCACAAAATGTCACTTCAGAGATAATTAGGTTTTTGTTTTAAAGGTGTGTAGAAATAAATGGGTGAGTTTTATGAGATACATAACTTTACAAGGTTTAAGAGCAGTATTAGCAGAAATATGACAAAACAAAAAAAATCAAATTTATGGCAGTTAAGTATTTTTTTATGATCAAAAACCTGATGGTTCTTTTTTGCAAAAATATTGTTTTGTCGGTTGGTTCTTTGTTGATTTTCATTTTGAGAAAATTAAATGTTAGATAAAGGTTTTTTAAAATATATTTTTTTTATTTAATTTGAATATAAAAACTGCTGCTACATACTACTGCTTTTACATATAAAACTGGTTAAAAATAAGACCGTTACATTTTTCCAGTTATTTTTTATAATATTCTTGAGCATCAAACTTTTTAAGTCATTTAACTTTCCTTCGGGAATTTTCCTTTCTTTCGGGTTTTACATTAGGCCAAAGCGGGTCCATTGCTTGTTTCGTTAATAGCCCTGTATTTCCTCGTAAACTTTTCTTTATATTTACTGCTATATGGTCTCCATCTAGGCTTGATCTCATAATTTTTATTTTTTTAAATAGTTTAAAAAACTAAAAAAAACACGCTTTTTTTGCTTACTTAAAAAGAGAAAATAATTTCTAAGTACACGGAATTCATATTACAGAAGAGTAAAAAGCGTGAGTTGCACTAAATGACGTTTTCATACTTCTCTTTTTATAGTTGCCAATAATAGGATGATTTTCACATACTATACCTACCTAATATACCTAGCACTCAAAATAAATTCCGTGTACTCAGAAATTATTTTCTCTTTTTAAGTTAGCAATAAAAGCGTGTTTTTTTTATTTTTTTAAACTATTATTTTATTTTATTTTTTAGTTAATGAGGATAATGGAAAACTCTTATCAAATTATTGCATTGTCATCGGTACTTAATACGTGTGCAAAGTTCCAAATTAATCCGATTTCTGGAAGTTGGTGAAAATTGAGCTCAAAAATTCCGCTCATTAAGCTCAAAAATTCCGCTCATTAACATTCATACATACATACACCCCGATGTAATAAAAGCGTGTTAAAAACTTTCTTCTGTATACGCCAGAGGACTATATGCACATAATGCAGGTTTGCAAGAAGAAAAACCAATTTTAGATCAGAGAATAAAAACGGAAGATTTTGTGTCAAGTGCTAGCCTAGAAATAAAAATAACAAATAGGAAAAAAGCTAGCGATGGCTCTAAAGTGTCTGGGCTTATAATACCGAAGAGATAATGCTAAAAAAAGAAGATGAGTTTTCGATTTTTATGAGATCAAGCCTAGTTGGAGACTATATAAAAGTATATATAAAGAAAAGTTTACGAGGAGTTACAGGGCTATTAACGAAACAAGCAATGGACCCGCTTTGGCCTAATGTAAAACCTATTCCCGAAGCAAAGTTACATGACTTAAAAAGTTTGCTGCATCTTATACCAGATGATGCTCAAGAATATTAGAAAAATTAACTGGAAAAATGGAACGATCTTATTTTTAACCAGTTTTATGTAAAAGCAGTATTAATAGTTTTTATATTCAAATTTCAATAAAAAAAATAATTAAAAAACCTTTAACTAACATTTAATTTTCTTAAAATGAAAATCAACAAAGAACCAACCCACAAAACAATATTTTTGCAAAAAGGAACCATCAGGTTTTTGATCATAAATAAATACTTAACTGCCATAAATTTAGATTATTTTGTTTTCCAATATTTTTGCTAATACTGCTCTTTAACCCTGTAAAGTTATGTATATCATAAAACTTACCCATTTTTTTCTACACACCTTTAAACCTAACCTTCTAGTTTGCATAACTACGTCCAATTGACAACCGGGAAAAATGTATTTAACTAAATAATAGTCATAATGATGTATGTATTAGCGATAAAGGTAACGCATATATATTTCTATTAAACGACTAGTTTTTTTGACGCATACCAAACCCAAGCTGCCTTTATTTTTTTCGAATTTTTAGAAATATAAATTATCTATAAGGAACTAAGCATCTTGGTTATTTTTTAAGCCGATTTATTTAATTGAAAAACAGAACCAAGCCACATGGTTTCCACAAGACAATAAAAATACAAAATCTTTTGGGAACTATGTGGCTTGGTTCTATTTTGCGAATCAAATTAATGTGTTTAAAAAGAACCAAGATGCTTAGTTCCAAATAGATAATACAATTTTAAAGTACTGCCAGTACCATGCTACATGAGTCCGTTTTGCTTATAAAAAGTTACTCAAAATTGGGTTGGTACCTTAGCCGGCTTCTTTTTTTGGCTTTGTGGCTAGCTATATCGGCCAGGATTTTTTCTGGGGAGATGCTATACATCATACACAGTCTATCTACACACATAACTCAATTTCACTCAAAGTGTGGGTTGGTTCTAGTTTGCATAACTATGTCCAATTAATCAGCAATTATACATCCGCTTAATCAACCATTATTAGTTAAGGATGGCTATTTTCGAAGCTTAGTAGATTGACGTGCAGAGTGTCCCGTTCTCCTAACTTCATAATAATCGGGTATTGGCCAATTCTATTGTAATTTTCAGGTTAATCAATAGCACATTGAATATCTTTGTCTGCAGACGATTTGGTCCATAAATTGACAATCTAAAGACTTTCTCCGAGAATTGAGATTTCAGGTTTTATTTTAATCTTTAAAACTTTTTTAACGCATTTATGCATCTGATGTGTCCGCGCGCTTTCCGCCCTTTATCACGAAAACGGTTCAACGTATAAAAAAAATAACAAAATTTATTATATTATTAAATAGAGAATTTTGTATTATACTATATTAAATAAGTAAGTAATATTGTAAAAATAAAATAAGAAAATATTTTTTTTAAAGTAAATAAGTAAGTAAAATTGTTAAATTATTAAAGTAAAATAAATAAGAAAAATTGCAAAATTATTAAAGTAAAAATGTAAAAGTAAATTCGTAAAAAAATTAAATTTCTATTATAGTGTATAAAATCGGAACTTTAATGTTAACCAACGAGGGAACGAGCGAGTTATTCCCAATATAAGTGTCTCAGACTACTTACCGGAAAAACTCAGTAACATTATGTAAAAAAATTACTTTTGGAAAATAAACGAATTTATTAATTATTTTAAAAAAAATTACTATATTGACATTTTACCTTGAAATTTAATAGTCGCGTACACCCTAACATGTAGGTTTTGAGACAACTTCTAGGCAATATACACCTAAGTAGGCCCCTTAACGTGGGTATTACATTGGCCGCACTGTCGGATTCTTTCTTCCTATTTATAAACTCAGCTCCGGATATTAAATTTTTTTAGTCGGGGCAAAACCTGAAAATTGCCGCATCCAACTTATGTTATATATATATTTGCCCATATAATTTTAATAATTTCAGCTATGCCGTATAGCCATATGATATGTAATATTATTTCAGTTTATCGGGCCCCCAGACTTTAGGAACTACGACGGGCTGAGGGCCCCCTGAGTCAGGCCCACGGGCGCCTTAAGAGTCATGCCCCGAGCCCCCATTTTGCTCTCGCATTTATATTTTCAGGAGTCTGAGAGGTCATAAAACAGCCCCAAAAACATACTTTAAGGTATTCGAATTTAGAAGTCAAATCGGCGGCACATTTGTTAATCCGTCACTGGTTTAGTGTGTACTTTACAGTCTTCTGGTCTCTATTACCTATATTTTATTAAAGAATCGGTATTCCTATCCCTAAGGTCGGATCCACACGTTTCACACTTTGGCCATTAGAAAAAAAAAGCACCAAAAGTCATTAGATAATAGTTTTTCGTTAACTGTTAGCCTAACGAGTGTATCCGAGGTAAATAAAATATATAGTAGAAATGTGAGTGACATTGACTATTGACTGTATAGGTCGACTGGTGGTCGAGTCGTGTAAATCTAATTAGGTAGGAGGTATAGCCTTACACAGTAACAGTTATTATAAGACAATGCTATGCTAATAACGTTCAATATTAAGAATTCGAGCGGCCTGCCAACACGAGTGGCAGTCACGTGTGTAATATAACATGTGATGAATTCACTAACAAAGTGCTACGTGAGTACAACTTAGTATAATAGATGCCGTTCGTATGTGTTTTTATACCAGGAATATATTTTTTTCTTTTTCCAAAAAGAGATTGAAAGTTTAATTTAATAACCGTGCAAGACCCAGAGTAACTGATCAAATCAAACTTCAAAATACAACTAAATTGTAAAATGGAAAAGGCTGCTGTTTGCATTATGGTGTGGTACAAAAAATGTTTGTAGTGATTTATATTATGAATTAATTCATTAATGAAGCTTTTCTATGATAAACGGAGTCTTAATAGATCAGCATTGACCTGTAATCTAACGATTTGTCTAAACTCCCAATATTTGAAATAAAAATTAGGCAATCAACACAGCCTCGAAATAACCCCTTATATTTATGCTCAACATCGATATGGGCACTTTTTGAAGGCTATTATTTATTTATCTAACCCGTCCCATGTTTGTCAGTAATCAAATCAAACTTCCCGGATTCCGATTCAACTGAAATGTTGTATACAGGTTTAGTTTAGATGATAATACACAATATATATAAAAATGAAACCCGTTTTTCGTGGTCACGGCATCACGCGTGAATGGCTGGACCGATTTCACTAATTCTTTTTTTGTTGTATTTGTTATTATTAGGAGAAGGTTCTTACGGAAAAAAATATTAAGAAATTCTCTCAGAAATATTGAAAAATATACATTTAATTTTGCATATTTAAAAAAACGCGCGTAACTAATGTCAATATCATTCGATGACATTGTTCAATCATTGCAACGCTAAGGCGGTACGAAGTTCGCCGGGTCACAATATAAATTTAAAAACTTGTTGAAAAAACCAAACTGCACCTGTTTTCTTTGTTAAGCGCAACGATTTTTAACGATTCCTCTTTTTTGTAAGAAGATTTACGATAAATTACGATCGTCTCTCTGTCATAAATACGTTATTTATACATTTTTATTGCGGTTTCTATAAACAAGAGTGGTCTGTGAACGCATCTTATTTGGCTCTTTGGCCAGCAACGAGAACTAAAATGACAATGTTATTGGACTTGTACGGTTACTTGCCAAGTGAAAAGGGGAACGTAGTGAATTGTGGACATTTGAGAGTTACCCTGCCAAAAAACATGTCTGGTGCGACGATGCAGTATAAAATTACGTAACAGCTCTTCTAGGCGCCGGTAGAAATGGGGGAGGAGGACACCTCCAACCACATACATACTATACGTATAGTCGGAAAGCGACTCCTCACCATCCAGCGCGGCACTCTCGTTGCGACCGCGGCAATCTCTTTCATTCTCAATTATGTAATTCAGAAGAAAGAGTTCAATAAAGAATATTGTTATAGTATAACAATATTAATATAAAAAGGATCCACTTATAAATGAGTTTTGTATGATTTTGTCAGTACCCAAAATATCAATCTTCCATGTGTTGTTTGTTATTTTCTCCTGTTTATGAGTTAAATCAATTATCTAATAAACGTTTAAAAAGTCTTAATAGCAAATTCACAAGATTTGTAATTTTCGTTAGTCTTCGTGTTTCTGAATCAGAACTTATATCGCAGATCAAAGTTCACAATATGACGTTACACTCAAGTAAATGGCACAAGTCTGAGACCAGCGTATCTGTAGTTAGTTACACAATCTCGTCAGCCTATATACGTCCCACTGCTGGGCACAGGCCTCACCTAAACTATGAGGTGGTCCGAGCCATACTCCACCACGCGGGCTCATTGCGGATTGGTGGAGTTACACAATACTGTTTGCTATTTGTTAACAGCGAGATCAGGCGCATTGACCGCATGCCATTGTTATTTTCCCGTGTAAACCACACTCAATTATGGTACCCTAAGTTACCTTTTAAGCTAGGAAATGAAATGAAATTCATTTCATTTAAGCTAGGCTACTCTACATACCTTATAAAGCTAGGCTATACACAGCAGAGTATAAATAAAAGTAGATGTAGGTATCTAATCATTTAAGGATCTTTACTTACTTACATATATTTCCCAAAAATCTGCATCATTAAATTAGTAATTTTTTACCCCGTTTTGACGTGACAACGTCTTATAATTCGATGAAGCCGGCTGCACGCACCAAAAAACATGACGCATGCGGCGTTACCTCGCTCTGAGGCGTTCCATTCAAAGTTGAAGACGTTGTCACGTTCAACTATCGTCAGTAAACCGACTTTACAGACAACCGTTTTTTTTTTAAACTGCTAACATGTACATAGTGATAATTATTTGATAGAAGTGTGATATAGAGTCTAACTCAAAAACTGATACCTAGTCAGTTTCAGACCGTAACCATACATAGTGATATAATTTTTTAACTAAACATATTATTTATTTTGTTACAGGGCAACCCCATCAACAAAACTCAAGGGTAATTCTAATGAGGAGGTGAAAAATAAACATTACCTTAAATAATTTATTGTCGGTTTGTTCTCCTAAGAATTTTAGTAGGACAAGAACATACTGGTAACATTTTACTTCACTATTTTGTTTAAATCATTTAATTAAGATCTATAAAACTATGATAACAATTATTTTTGTTTAATTCAATTAACAGTGTTGCTATAAGCTTGTATATTTAACTTTAAGGCATTTGAAAAAAAAAAGGTTCAAAAATGTATCCTGTTGCAAAAAAATATGTTATCATTCCAATTTGTAAATGCTCGTGTCTATAAGTCTGTGAGTTTAATACCCAACGCTGTCTGTAAAAAAATGTATTAAATAATTGTAGATAAATATTTTATTTCAATAAAGTTATGTGAGTTAAAAACTGCAGTTTAATTACACACACCAATGGCTGGTTTTAATATTATATCTACCTATGGCTTCTGGATAGATAAGTGTTTTGTTCTGTTAGCAATCGCGGTGTTAGCAGAAGTACGTGGGTGCGGGCAGAGCCGTCCCGGACAGAGATTGCCTGAACTCCTTACGCGGAATACGTGTGTGTGCTTTTTTTTTTTCGCTGTGGAAATGCTTTTACGCATGCCCCCCACACATCTGCAGGGGGGTATGTGGGACTCAACGGCTGGTGTGCAAGGCCGTAATACCCACTAAAACCACAGCGCATTCCACCACTCCGCCATTGTGGGGGGGTGCCATGGGGTCGCGGGAGATAGGCCGCACGGCAACGACACACCGAGACGTCTCTCCTCCCGCGACCGCACCCGACTGCGAGGGACAGCCAAAACCGTCCCCCACACCCGCACACTTGGACGCATCCTGCGCAGGCCTGCAGCAAGCCCACGTGGAGCGTCCCCTCCCGGGATCCCGCTTAGCTTCACCGTGGGTGGCGAAGCCACGGTTACTGAGCCCCCCCACCACGACAAGGTGGAGACCCCACAGGGGGGATACGTGTGTGTCCTAATCTATCTATACAACCCTAAGTTAGGTGGACTAATTACACAAAGTATTGAAGGTAATAGTAATAGTATAATAGTCCGATTTCGTCCACGGCGGCCAATCTCAACAGAGATCAGGCAACAACGCAGGAGATATTATAGTGCACAAGTGTGAGCGCAATACACAGGTGCACTCACTGTTCCATCACTCTCAAAGTTCGGTAAGACGGCAATCCATGTCATGACCGGCGAGAGGTCATGCGCAGGACCAACGGCTTACGTGCTTTCCGAGGCACGGGGTTGTAACACCGCCAACTTCTCGACTCCGAGCTGTTTTTGAGAAATTCATGACAGAAAATCTCTGAAACAATTTTGGCTCGACCTGGGATTCAGCTGTTCCTATGAAACTGACAACCCGATAGAATATTGAGACATACCATAAGATAACTCTCACTTCTTAGTCGATGTTTTTTATGACTTCACAAAAAGTCGACAATTTTAGTGATAGCAGTATTGAAAGGTTGCAATTTTACGTAATTATTACAATGAATTACTATGTGAGCGTGACGAAGTTTGATAAAAAAAGTATTTTTTACAAGTTTTCACTGTCCCGTCCCGTGTCTGTCTTTAATCAAATTTTGTAAACGATACTTCACCCACTTCCCAGTGTCAAATTGAGCAGAAATTTTGTATACACATTTAGTTTTGATGACAATGAACAATTTGATTAATGAAGCTTGTTGAAAAGAATCTACTTACTTTATCGCAACCGTCATAATAGATCTTTCTTTAACAGTTCGTCATATTTATTTAGTATTTTATATTTCATCTCGTGTCATATTATTGCTATTTATATTTTTGTTATCTTTTATTTATTTTGTCGCACCGCCCACTAATCATTTATGCTTAGCCCAAAGGTATGACTAGTAGATAATGCCCTTCGGGGTTAAGTCCACCTTTTGTACATAGTTTTGTTGTGCAATAAAACTTAAATAAATGAAAAAAAAAACACGGGTTGCACTCCGGGAGTGCCGGCAGAAGTGAAAACTTGATTATTAACGTTGTGCATTTTTGATTTATTTGAACCGTCTTACGGTTTTTCGATCAGCATCACGTGACCTGACGCGAGTTTCACAGTTTCTACGCATGCACAAAAGTGCTCAACGCCGCTAAAGAAGTTTTCACTTCAAAAACTTAAGTACTTTTTCACTGTAGAGTGTGTCCAACCTTTACAATAATTTTTCATAAAGTTACACAACAATTTGCCATAATCGAAAATCTAAATTCTAGTTGATACGATAACGGTTACGTTACGCGTTATCACGAGCACTTGACGACTGAATCTAGTCGCAAGGACAAGATTGCTTTATGATTCAAATTAATACAGCGATATTAATTAGGTGAACTATTGTATCAGCAATTACACAAAACTTAAATTAATATTACAATTTAAACAAATTTAAAAAAAAAAAAACTAACACGGGTTGCACTCCGGGAGTGCCGGCAGAAGTGAAAACTTAACAACCGTCTTACGGTTTTTCGATCAGCATCACGTGACCTGACGCGAGTTTCACAGTTTCTACCCATGCCACAAAAGTGCTCAACGTCGCTAAAGAAGTTTTCACTTCAAAAATGGTTGCCTGTAAAGTCGGTTTTACGGGCGAAGATTTTACGTGACACCGATCATGTTTGAGTTGGAGAGAGACGCAAGGCATTCGCCGATCCGGCGGGCCTCTCTCTCGTTCGGTCACTCATCGTAACAGACGTGAGCGGGCGTTACACTTTTTCATGAGTGACTCCGAGCCACAACCTAATTTAAGACGTTGTCACGTCAATACACAGCCTAAAAGTGTTGCTGTTATTTAATTTATTGTGGCTTGTCTTCGTTCGATTAATCGGATTCAGATATAACGTCCGTTAAAACGTTAATGTCAATGGTTGTATGAGCGAGTTTACACATACCTTGAGTATAGTAGTAGTAGTCCTTCTGGCCGATTTCGACCACGGCGGCCAATCTCAACAGAGATCATCCAACTACGCAGGAGATATTATATATAGTGCACAAGTGTGAGCGCAATACACAGGTGCACTCACTGTTCCATCACTCTCAAAGTTCGGTAAGACGGCAATCCGAAATGACCGGAGTGTAGTGTGTGTAGCATGTAGTTGTACTTGTATGTATAAATATTGACGATTCCTATTTAATCATTCATTAATAAACGGAGATAGCTAAGATTCAGTTGTTTACTTTATGCTCCCGAGCTCCCTACCTTACATGGCGACCCTTGCCATTTTTGGCGGGCTGCCGGAGTTCGGTCGGGCGAGATGTAAAGAATAAAATTATTTCTTTTTTAAAAGTAAAGTAAAATCAGTGAAAATGTGTCGATCCAACATAGAAAAGGACGAGGTGTTTTTGACCCAAAATTCCTCGGGGTCTAACGCAGCAGATTACCACATATCCAATATAAGTATCGTGCTGATGTTAATATGCACCATACTGGCGGTTGCTGGACTATTTGGACTATATCTGATCTACAAGAGGTGCCACCACAGTTGGATTCGTAATGAAGTCTTGGCGCAGAACTTGAGACGATCCTTGCGACGACCGACCCGGGAGCCTCGCGTGTGCTACGAGTGCGAACGCCGTCAGGACCCAGTGTGCACAAAAAGTGAAAGTGTATAAGTGAATCGGTAAGAAAAAACTTTTCATAACCCATAAAGTGCTCAAACAACTAGTGGTTTTGCTCGTCATCATAAAAATAATGAACAATTATAAACTTTACCTAATATTTACTTTAATCATATATGATAATATACTTATAATAATTATTGCGTAATCGGATGGCTGAAGAAATAAAGAATATATGTGCCAAACTAAAAAATATTAAAGATAATCTTGTAAAATTAAGTTATCCTAAAAGGACTCATGCTACTTTAGAACGAAAATTAAATGAGGCCAATCAATTACGCAGTGAGTTTGACAAATGTATGTTAGTAATATTAGATCAAATTAAGCTCAGTAGTTTAAAAGGTGAAATTCTCGAAGAAGTACAATCGTATTGCGATTTATTTAAAAATATTTTTGAGCAAATAGAATTTTTTTGTGCCCAAGCTGAGTGCACTGTCGTGAATACTGAAAATAACACAACGCAAAACACCATGACTTCTTTTGATTTTAAAACAGCAGTATCATTACTGCCGGTGATGACTGGCGAGGAGGCTGTCACCAAATCCTTGATTGACGCCATAGAGCTATATGGACCCACACTACAAGATGAAGGTAGGAAAATGTTAATTAATTTTGTGTTAAAAACACGTCTGAATGAAAGTGCTAAATTACGCTTGTCAGAATCATACGATAGTTATGAAACATTAATAAAAGATATGCGAGACCATTTGCTTGCTAAGAAATCTAGCACTTCCATTCATAACGAGTTAATAATGATGCGACAAAACGGAATGTCAATTGATAAGTACGGTAGTAAAATTGAGGAGTTGTTTGTCAATTTGACAATATCACAGGCCGACGGTAATCAGGCGGCGCATAAAATCTTGCGACCTCTAAATGAAAAACTTGCCATAAAGAGTTTTACCGACGGCTTGCGAAATCGGCAACTTAGTACCATTTTATCAGCCAGAAATTATTCTTCCTTGAAAGATACAATACGTGCGGCGAAAGATGAAGAAGCTTCGTGCAGTAGTAATAGTTCAGAGGCCACGGTATATTTTGGTCAAAGAGGACGATCAAACACACATAGAAATTACAGAGGAAACAGGGGTAGTTATAGGGGTAACTCTAGGGGTTACTTCAGAGGTTACGGTAATTCTACGTTTTCACGGGGTAACCAAGGAAATGGTTTTGCCAACCGATCACAAGGTCGAGTGATAGAGCAGCCTCGCGGGAATAATGGCTATAGGCAGAATAGGCCTTTCCGCGGCGGTAGACAGAATAGGCCCTTTTATCGTGGACATAATGTTCATTACATGAATAGCGATAACAATAACTCCGTTGAGAACACCGTTCAAACTTCAACATCAAACCAAAGTTTTGAACGAGAGAGTAATACTTTACAACAGTTTTTTCGATAATAATTACATATTATCATGTGATTACAGTAGTTCGGTGGTATTATTATTTGGAGATGCCAAATATAGCTTTCTAGTAGACTCGGGCGCTTCGATGTCGGCGCTGAAATACGAAACTGCATTAAAATGGAATCTTCCAATACATAATGAATGCATACACATAAATGGTATCGGGGGCAATGTACAGTCAATTGGACATGTGTCTGTTACACTTAGTTTAAATGGTAAAGAATTTCAACACAAGTTCTATGTTATCGATTATCTACCTTGTGTACAGTTTGGAATTATTGGTCGAGATTTTTTAAGTAAATATCAAGCAGTTTTAGACTTTGAAAATAATACACTCAAATTAAATACTTTAAATAACGAAATAATTACGGTGCCAATGATTAACGGATCATTAGGAAAAGGGAGTTTCTTAACAATACCACCGAGGTGCGAAAAAGTATTTATAATAGACAGTAGTAATGACGATGATTGTGTAGTTTTGCCAGAAGAATTATGCGAAGGAGTTTTTATGGCCGGTAGTATATGTAGGCCAAGAAATGGTAAAATTTACTTACAGATATTAAATACCCGCGAGTGTGAAGTGAACCTTAGTTATTTTAGACCGGAAATACATAACTTAACCGAATACGATTTATGTAATTTTGAGACTAGTAGCGTTGATGGAGACAGAGTCCGCCAGATGTTCTCACAACTAAATTTAAATCATTTAAATAAAGAAGAAAGTGATTCCATTCGTAATATTTGTGCCAAGTTTTCAGACGTATTTCACCTACCTAACGACAAATTAACTACAACTCATTTATACGATCAAACAATTCAGTTAAAACCTAATGCAGACCCGGTGTATGTCAAACAATATCGCTTACCTTTTTCACAGCGAGCCGAAGTCGAGAAACATATTCAAAAAATGCTTTCAGATAACATTATAGAGCCTGCAAAGAGTGAATGGTCGAGCCCCATTCTACTGGTTCCTAAAAAATCAGACGATCAATCTAAAAAGTGGAGGTTAGTGATTGACTTTCGAAAACTAAATAATAGAATATTAGACGATAAGTTTCCATTACCTAATATAACCGATATTCTTGATTCATTGTCGGGCGCAATGTACTTCACTCAGTTAGATCTGTCACAAGCATATTACCAAGCAAATCTAAGCCCAGAATGTAGAAAATATACTGCTTTTTCAACCCCATCAGGACAATATCAAATGACGCGCCTTCCTATGGGATTAAAAATCAGCCCTAGTGCTTTTTCTCGACTCATGACGATAGCTATGTCGGGACTTACATACGACAAGTTATTTATTTATTTGGATAATTTAATTTGTTTCGGTCGTAATTTGGAAATTCATAACAAAAATTTGATAGACATTCTAATTAGACTCCGTCAAACGAATTTAAAATTGAACCCTAACAAATGTGATTTTTTAAGAAAAGAGATGCAATTTTTAGGTCATGTCATTTCAACTGAAGGCATAAAACCTGATCCAGAAAAAATTAAAGTGGTACAAAACTATCCAGTGCCAAAAAACGCCGATGAAGTCAAAAGGTTCGTGGCATTTACAAATTTCTATAGAAAATTTATACCGAAATTCGCAGATAAATCATTACCACTAAACAAGCTTTGTCGCAAAAATGTGGAGTTTGCATGGACAACAGATTGCCAGGAATCATTTTCTTCACTAAAACAGTCATTAATATCTCCACCAATACTACAGTATCCTAATTTCGATAGCGATAATACCTTTATTTTACAAACGGATGCTTCAGGCTACGCGATCGGTTCCGTATTAAGTAACAGCGACAATAAACCAATAGCTTTCGCAAGTCGTAACTTAAACAAAGCTGAAATTAGATACCCAACAATAGAGAAAGAACTTCTTGCCATTGTTTGGTCTGTAAAGTATTTTAGACCATACCTATATGGGCGTAAATTTATTATTAAAACGGACCATAAGCCATTAATTTACCTATTTAACATGGCAAATCCTTCTAGTCGTTTGACAAAATTTAGACTTTTATTAGAGGAATATGACTACGTAATCGAGTATGTCAGGGGAGCGGACAATGCAGCTGCAGATGCGTTGTCTCGCATCCGAATATCAAGTGACGAAAAGAGATGAATGAACATGTGATGTGTGTTTTAACTAGAGCACAAAGCAAGAGAATGAATGAAAATGATTCAAAGGACACTTGTGACAACCCTATGGTGGATAAGAGTACTACAAACATTCGGTCTGATCAACCAAATGTTGTGGGAATACTTAAAAAACCATTGGATTGTGTCGAGTTGAGATATGCAAATGGACGTGAATGGAATGTGATAGAGAGGAATGCACCAGAAAAAGGTAATTTATTTGCTTATGACCCAAAGAAACGCATTATTAATATAAATCCATCCTTCCGATCATATTGTGCACGAGATGCCTTTGTGAGGAAGTTGGAAAATACATGTAATCAATTAAAAATAAAGAATGTTTATATTATAAAAAAAGAGTATAATGATTATGAAATAAAAGAATTAACTCGTATTATAAATGATATAAAAAATTGGTCCGGACCACGTTTTTATATTTTAAATAGTGTCATGAGGATAGATGATCGCGATACACAACGCGTAATATTAAACGACTATCATATGTTACCTACAAGTGGCCACGCTGGCATAAGGCGCATGATAAGTAATATAAAAAGACGATTTTTTTGGCCAGGCATTGAAAGAGATGTGACCGAATTTGTAAATCGTTGTGACAAATGTTTAAGGCATAAATATTTTAGATATATTAAGGAACCTATGGTTCTTACTGATACAGGTCATTCTTCTTTTGATAGGATATATTTAGATTTAGTTGGGCCCTTAGTTAAGGATAGTGATAATAATGCATATATTCTTACACTTCAATGTGATTTAAGTAAATACGTGGAAGCGTACCCTTTAAATAATAAAGATACTATTTCGGTAGCGACAGCATTTGTAAATAATTTTATATTACGTTATGGTATTCCTCGGCAAATCATATCTGATCGAGGCACTGAGTTTGTTTCAACGGTTATGAAAGCAGTGTGCGAAATACTCAAAATTAAGCAAACCACATCTACAGCATATCATCATCAATCGATAGGCAGTTTAGAAAATAGTCACAAAAACTTAATGTCATACCTACGAATACAAACCGAAACAGAACCACAAAATTGGAGTGTGTGGTTACCCTATTGGTGTTTCGCTTATAACACGACCGTCCACACAGAGACTAAGTATACACCATACGAATTGGTATTTGGAAAACCTTGTAACTTACCTAGTAATTTATCTTCAGACATTGAACCATTATACAACCATTATGATTACCCTAAACAACTTAAATTCAGATTACAAAAATCGCAATACGATGCACGGCAAAATTTGATTAAAAGTAAAGAAATAAGAAAATTGAGATATGATTGTTATACTAACCCTATTACGTACAATGTTGGTGATATGATACTACTAAAGAACGAACAAAGTGTAAACAAACTTGATCCATTGTACTTAGGACCGTTTAGAGTTATCGAAGATTGTGAACCAAATCTAAAAATAGATTATAAGGGTAAACCAATGTTAGTACATAAGAATAGGACTAGACCATATAGACAATAGTTTTAAGGAAATGTGTAACTTTATTCTATAAAAAGGTTATTGGCATTATTATTTTAACTTAGGTACCTGAATGAATGAAGATGTATTAGTTGTTATAAAAATAATCTCATAACATATTATTTTTATTTTTTTTGCCAGTGGGCGTGTAGTGTGTGTAGCATGTAGTTGTACTTGTATGTATAAATATTGACGATTCCTATTTAATCATTCATTAATAAACGGAGATAGCTAAGATTCAGTTGTTTACTTTATGCTCCCGAGCTCCCTACCTTACAGATCAGAGATCAGAGATCAGACCATAAAGTAACATATTATGGATCAGACGCAGGACAAATGGCTTAACGAGCTTTCCGAGGCACGGAGGTGTATCACCGCCAACTTCCCGACTCCGAGCTGTTTTTGAGAAATTCATGACAGAAAATCTCAGAAAAAAATTTTACTCGACCTGGGATTCGAACCCAGGACCTCTCGGATGTAAGGCAGAAACTTTGCCACTACACCAACGAGGCAGTCAGTCAGTAGTACCTTCAGTATATCGGATACAGTATACAGGATCGATTCAGTACTGTGATGTGATAAAAAATGTATATATATATATATATATATATATATAAATATATATATATGTATATATATATATATATATATTTCACAGCAATCACACCAATTCTCTAGTCCCAAATTAAGCTACGAGCTAAGCTTGTATTATGGGTACTAGACAACGGATAAACATACTTAAATACTGAGATGTGAGAAAAATATCTCCAGTAGCGACGGATCCGTTCTAAAGGACGTTATATGTGAACGCGCCGTAAGGTTTAGGTTGTTTCATTCGAGTCGGGGAGAGACTGGAGGTGCAGTATTTTTTTCAGGGGCATTCAAATGGTAACTACTAATAAAATCAGCGTAGCACAATCGTAATTACATTGACCGATTTTGACATTTCATTTATACTTTGTATTTATACTGGTCTGGGTGTTATATGTATTTATTTAAGTGTATTTGTAATACCACTGTTGATTCTGATATCTGTAACACAAGTGCTTTAGCTACTTACCACGGAGTCAGATCAATGTATGTGATGCTGTTGTTCTAAATTTTTTTTTATTTTAAATAACTAGATCTGTCAAAAACATGCAATTCCATTACGATTTTGTTACGTTACGATTTAGCGGAATTGGCTCCCGGTCAACAGGAGCCAGATGAGCTGCTATTGAGCGGAAAGAAACTCAGTAATAGGGGCCCATATACTTTTAATTGATGGGGCCCCAAGACTAACAATATTGTATTACTATATGACATATCTACCCGAAGTTATAGTATAATTGCGACAGTGTGTACCAACTAGGAATTCCGGTTACCTAACCCCGTACGTCTTATTGCTAACAATAGGCCTTCAAATTGAATTCGTCATCATCAGCTAGATGCTTCAGAAGATGCAGTAACTGAGAATCCATTTAATTTCGGACGCAGTAACAAAGAAGAAAATCAATTGGACCATTCAATGTAGACAACCTTCATAAAAACTATCCACCTTCATAAACATGTCACCTCTCCTGCCATTGGCCGTCGTCAAGTACAGCTTAAAATATAACTATATATTTAGGTTACATAAGGCCGGTCAAATACTAGCCCAAAACGCCGCACGCGCACCGCATTGGCGACCAGCCAAATATTCTACGCACTGTGGAGATCATATGTGGCCCAAGGTCAGTATGTGCAGGTCAAACGGTGTTTAATTTTAAAATGGAACTTATATAAGTTTGCTGGTTATGTAAAAGAAAAAAGCTGATATTCATGAGTTCTGTTTTGGGGGA
This sequence comes from Pyrausta despicata, assembly GCA_963921415.1. Lineage (NCBI taxonomy): Eukaryota > Metazoa > Arthropoda > Insecta > Lepidoptera > Crambidae > Pyrausta > Pyrausta despicata. The sequence goes on along the minus strand of OY992871.1, from coordinate 75,972 downwards.
TCTACGCAGCGTGGTCGCAATGAAAACCACAGGCGACGTGGTCTCGTGAAGGAGACTAGATTGAATGCAGTACGATGCGTAAGATGCGAAGATGTTATTAAACACAGGCGTTCAAACCCTATATATCTCCCCTCCCCACGATCCTCATTTGTTTGTTTATCGCTTGGCAGTTTGGCTGTCAATAACTGCACTGTTTAAAGTGGTGGTCGTAGAATAATTAAGAGGGCCCACTGCAACGAAGGTGATCAAAAATGAGGTTTAACTCGTATCTTAAACGTTCGCAAACAGAAACCATCTTAGTTCTAGACAGTATTTAAACAACGTTTTTTATGTAACTTTTAAAAATAGAATTCAAGAAGTTATATAAATCTTGAACTCTGGAATGAGCGTCCGCATCGCGCATGCGCAATGGCACTAATGCGGCGGCCAAGGAAGGATGCCGTAACAGCTGAGAGCTTGGTGCAGCAGTTGTCTGAAGAAGCTCAATACGTTACCTATCTGACGCATGTCCAAGCAAAGTCCGCGCTAGTAAGCCCCTTTGTACACAAGCAAGACTACGCAAATCTTTGATAAATCGTCGATTTCAGTCTCCAAGCGACTACCTCTATACAAATTCATTGAGGCTCGTGCACGGTTGCGTCGCCGATATTCGAAATTTGTATGACGGTAGTCGCTTGGAAACTAAAAACATCAAGTATCGAAGATTTGTATAGCCTTGCGTACGAGACGGCTTGGCTAAGATTTCCCAGACAAGTTTTTAACCTCATGTCTTCCTAAATATTTTTTCCGGATGCTCGTAAATTGTTAATGGAAATTCCTTTCCATTGTCTTTGGTTGTTACTAGAGATTAACCACTGCTATTTCGTCTTGCATTGGCCTAGTATCCCCTCTGCGGGATCTGGCTAGACATCTAAATGCTTTTATATCCATAATTAATATTACGCGGAAGCCAACTGTGAAGAACCCATTTCATCAAAAACAGCAACCAGAACATATGGGACACACTGTAAAGAGTGGGGAAAATTAACTTTTGAAGCGGTCTTAGTATGCTTTTGTCCAACAAACAGCAGCCTCAATAAGCTAGTTACTGAATTCCCTTGTTGATGGCTGATGATGATATTTTTTTTTGTTTATTAAGCATTTATTCTATTTATTTATGAATCTTTGCTTTCTATAAGAAGTTTCGCATGTAGGTAATACTCGTAGCTTGATCAATTGGCGCTCGTTACACTTACCAATGTTTCATTGACATAAATCATTAGTTTAAAACATGGGACATTGAAAATGGACTGCGTTCTCTTTAAAGAAGGTATTAAAGAAGTTAGTTGTGTAAATGAACTAAACACATTTCTTTCCTTAAACTTATCATGATTCATTATTTTACGCAAATATGAACATGGTATATTATGGATGTTACAATAAATACGGTGCACATATCTTGTCAAAATGGTTAGCATGCAAGTACAATAGAATAAAAAAAAATTAACGATGTCAGTAGTAAATAAAATATTCTACATTCAATTATTTTAAAATTCAATATTTATATCAGTGACTATTTAATAAACTGTTATGTAGGTCAAGTAGATCTTTTAACTAATTATTTATTTTTTGCGTCAACAACGCTATTACATTACAGAATGTACTGGGGGTTTCGAATCCGAATGAACGGAGCCGAAAAGAATTTTTTAGGTGTTGTCTTTTAGAATGTATGTTTTAAGTTGTAAATTTTATGTCCATTTATACAATTGACCCTTGAATATTCTTATACATTTTTTATATATTTCAAAAGCCTTAAAAGTCTTAGTAAAACATGACAGTAGTTGCGTCACCTTCAGATCCATTCAAGTTTCAGTGCGGGTGAGTATTGATCGCCGCTCCAGGGTCACCGATGGTTCATGGTTGGATAACAGCTGTGCAGGTGGATCGGTTGGTTATCATGATATGGCGATCATTCTGGATCTTGTAGCTAGATTTCTAAACAGGATTGCGGACTTAAGGTACCAATAAAATATGAAAAAAAAAACCGGTCAAGTGCGAGTTGGACTCGCGCACCGAGGGTTCCGTACAAACCTGTAGATAAGGAGTAGTAACTTTGAAATTTTCAAAATTGTCAAAAAAATTTTTTTTATATGATGAAACTGAAAATTTACGATTTTCGTGTTTTTTCCTATATCTGTACTATAAGACGTGACTTCGTACTAAATTTCAAGATTCTAAGTTTACGGGAAGTACCCTGTAGGTTTTAATTCCCGTGCGAGTTTCGAAAATTTGCGGAAAATTTGCGGCCTAAATGGCTGTATCTTTTGATTGCGTTGGCTTAGAAGGTAGATTTTTCTACAGCTTCCAGGGACAATAGATCTAAGTACCATATAGAAATTTCAGTTTGATACCTCCACGCGTTCCTGAGAAAAACGGTCTTGACAGACGGACGGACAACAAAGTGATCTTATAAGGGTTCTGTTTTTTTCCATTGAGGTACGGAACCCGAAAAAACAATTAAGTCAAATTTATTTTTGTAAATAGACTCACATGGAGCACTTTTACACGTTCCAACATAAAAAAAATATGCTACCGACGCGTCTTTTATTTATTTATTGTAATATGTTAGCTCTTGAGCTAGCTTCGATTTCCGTATTTTTTCTGCCATACGGTGTACCTGCTCGATTGTTGAGTGGTATGTCTAAAGGCAAACCGATGGTCTCGAATAACTTTGTTCTCTATTAAGACAGGCATTATTCTGCAAAGCAGAATAACAATAATTATTTATTTATTTCAGGCAACAGATTTAAAAAATACAGGCCCATATTATAAATACCTTACAAACCAACATTCATAGGTACAAATAATAAAAATTACAAAATCTAATTCAAATTCAAAAATTCTAAATTATTTATTGTTTTCAAACATGTACACAGCTTAACAGTAGTTGGGGCCTCCTTTAATTTTTTTTTAATTTAAATATTAAACACAAATCACACGAGTCAGCGAACAATAATATGATTTTTCCAAGACCTTTGACAAGATCACCAAGAGACTGATTGGCCTGTTTGATGTGATATTTTCCGGGGGTATGCCCATCTTGTGGATCATGGTAATATGTGAGACTTTCCAGAGCATAAGGAAATATTAAACTCTGAGTACACCATTAAAAAGGTTCGTAAGAAAAACCGGCGCTTTTCTTGGAAGCTGTTCTGGTACTTCTTTTGTAAGTCAAAGTTGTTGTTTGGTAGTTTTTTATTTCTTATTTCTTAACTTCGCTGTCAGTCACCCGCGGCTTAGGCGCAAGTGATAGTTTGAAGTCTAGAGTAAGTACTTTGTCGACCTATTTTCTATTTCTGTGTTGTTGCTTTGATTTGGTTAAAACACTTCTTAAAGAAAGAAAGAGGTAGGTAACTTATCAAAAAATTCAAGATTTTTCAACGATTTATTTGCAATTATTATTATAGGTACTTAGTACCAAATTACAGCTTTCTACGACTCATTAGTCTCTGAGTAAAACCGCGGACAGACATGGCGATAACCCTAAAACAAGTGTTCAATCTAAAGCATCTTTCAAAAAAAAAATTTGACTGCATTTCACAGTTTTTTAAGAAAAAAGGTCACTCGGTAGAGAGGCTATCTATGATTGATGAGCTAGTAGGAAGTTTTAAACCCATGAGTATGTATGTACACGTACATCGTATATTGTACATCATGTATGAGTGACGACTAAACCGCGGTGCCTTGACAACGGCCTTGCTTTTATTATCGGCCGGGACGATTCCGCCTGCCAGACTATGTAACCAACGCATCGTGTTCAGTACAAACGGCATTTTGTCGAGTAGATTCTCTTTATTGAATAAGTTAATTTATTTTTTGAATTTATGCACGGATATTGCAAGCCATACTGTACTCAACAGAGAGTACACTAGTGACTGTACTTTGCATCACAATTAGCAAACTGTTTAGGTATAGTACTAACTAGCTGACCCGGCAAACGTTGTTTTGCCATATAAATTATTGTGGACAACCCTTATCACTAAAGGATACCATAAATAGATATTGGCCGAGTCTCAGACCGATTCAATATGCATACAAAATTTCATAAGAATCAGTCAAGAAGTCGTTTCAGAAGAAGAATTTAATATATGGATTTCACTCGGTCTTATATTATGGAAAGCGATTTGGGGATTCCCCTATTTTAGACTTTTGTAATACCTACGACCGTGTCTTTTACCCAGAAAACGGAAATGACGCCATTTCTACGACTTTACTTTGTATTGGTACAGCACACATTAGGTTCGCGGGTTCGATTCCCGGACGGGACGACATTATGTCTCGCTGGCGATTGAAGTTTTGACTCAGACATTTTGGATACAGCAGCGTAAAAAGGATTCCGTTTTCGAAGATATTTTTTGCGCTCAAACATTCTAGATAAGATTGCAATAAACTGCTCCAACAATAATCTGGATAGTGTGATAATAATAACGTATCTACCTACTAACCTACCACGATAAAATTGACGCATTGCGCCTCGAGGTGCCTGCTGTTAAAATATTTCCGAAAGATAGACTTATAATTCTTTACGATAATCAAACTTCGGTATCACGGAAATAAGATGGAATAGATGTGTGTTTTTTCAGATAAAATTATTAAGCTTAAGTCAATAAAACTCGTCTATAAAATCTAAATCTAAAATACTTCAATTAACAGTAACCTTTTATAATTAACATCACTCCCGTTCATCATAAACACATGGCGTATAAAATCCAAGTCGTTAATCTATATCTGGGTCATTAGTACCACGTGAAATATGTGTCTGGGTGATTAGGTAACACAGTTATCACAAGTTCATTCTTCTACGCCGTACGCTACCTACTACGCTATCACTTGTTGTTTAGGGTTGCCAGTTTCTACGAAGAAAATTGCGGAGGTTATAATAATGACCACGGTGGCCAATCTCAACAGAGATCAGCCAACTGCGTAGGAGATATTATAAGGCAATACACAGGTGCACTCACTGTTCCATCACTCTCAAAGTTCGGTGAGACGGTAATCCGACATGACTAGAGAAAGATCAGGCGCAGGACCAACGGCTTAACGTGCGCACCGAGGCACGCACGGGATTGCAACACCGCCAACTTCCCGACTCCAAGCTGTTTTTGAGTAATTCATGACAGAAAATTTCAGAAATGATTTTGGCTCGACCTGGTATTCGAACCCAGGACCTCTCGGATGTAAGGCAGAAACTTTGCCACTATACCAACGAGGCAGTCAACGGGGAGGTTTTAGTGGGTATACTAAGAATGTTGTCGGGTAGTCGCCGTTCTTCAAGGGGTCCCACATAACCTGCTATTGAGCCCAGGGTTTCCTCCACGCTAAAAAAGGGTAATTTCTGAAATCTGTACATCCGCTTCTACATTCATGGTTGCGTTGATTGGCCTGTTATAGGCTAGATGACGCCACCAATCGTTGACATACTTTTTATTATCTGTCAAAACGGTCTGCCTCCATAGATTTTATATAGGAATACATGAACGTGACGTCACGGTCATGCATCAGAAATCGGAGTCAATTAACCGAATATTTATTGAGTTTTGTGTGTTTAAAAATTGGTTTCTACAGCTTTTTGGAAATATACTGGTTGTACTAACTTCATAGGGACTATGTTTTTTAAACGCCATGGTCTTGAAAATATTTAAGCTAGGTGTCATCATTCCTATTGCTTTCAAATGTCACAGTTTCCGCTTCTACTTTCAGCGTTTTCAACGCTTCCGCCAGCGCCAGCGCCAGCGTAAGCTATACTGTCGCCACGACTCGCGACTGTTAGCGTGTCACTGTCAACTAATCACATCACCGCGGCCGAACCGCTGACTGACAGTCGTGAGTATCGTCAGTATGCACAGGGGGCCAATTATTCCTATCAATCGTAACAAAATCTTGAATCGCCTGTTTTTGACAGTTCTAGTAAGGACGAAATGTCGAAAACGGGCAATTCACACGGTTTTGTTACGAAATTATTTAGGTACATAATAATAATCATTTATTTCTCACTAAAATACATAGATATAAAAAACATAAAATGAATGAGTTTAAAAATAATTTATGGTGAGCTGATACCTGAACTAGGATGGTTCCTGTATCTCAGGCTGACAGCCCTCCACCCCGCTAGTAATCTTACAATATTAAAATAACAACTTAGAATCCGAAACAAATAACATAAATACCAACAGTCTACATATGTAGTAGTTGTGGTTGTGGATACAGGTAATATAGGAGTTGTGATTGTAAGGGCAAAGTGAATTTCATCGGTTTTGCCAACCCTAAAGCGTTATCGAAATGATAAGGCCGTATGAACTAAGAATAAAGTCATTCTTGTAAAAATTAAATTATATATTTCGCGTTTTTTTAAAACCCATTAGTAATAAATATAGCGCATGTAAGAAATACATGTAAAATAATGTTCGTTAGTGGTTAATGTTCGGAATGAATGAAACATAATTCGGTTTTAATTTAATCAACAGTTGCGTCAGATGATTTGTTGGTACTTACGAGTAAAGTACCTAGGTACTAACTCAATGAATTGATAAAGTATTTATTAGAAGTAAGTATTATATATAGTGGAAATGGGAACTAAGAGTATTCGTACGAGAATCGAGTCGCACGATCAATGCCTCTATAAAAGGTCGCGACCCACTAACCGATGTTCGATGTTACATAATAATATTCTAGTTTTCTGGTATTTTCTTTGCCTGTTAAACACTTCTAATCAGAAGATCGCAGACATATTTAATAATATAGCCGGATTCGGCAAATAGGGGTTAATTGGGTTTCACTCTGTCCTATTTCATTTGTGGTAAAATAGGTTTTTGATAACAACTTTTCGTTGTCCGTCCAGCTTCCAGCGAGGATAAATACAGCATCCAAAATAAATAAGTCTCTGCTGATCGAATAATCTGTGAAGGAGGGTCTGAAAAATAGGTCATATATAGAAATAGGTTATATTATATCGCATCGGGGAAGAGGATCGGACCTAAGTCGTCTTTAAGTAAACTTCAGCACACGGAATTTCATAGTTTTTCAGGAAATTTCAAATTTAAAAAAAATAAGGGGAAACTTTAAATTTATTTTTCTGAAAAACTATGTAACTGAGTACCTACTAAAATTTTGCTGAAGTACGCCTTAAGTCCAACCCTCATTTCCAAAAAAATACGGTCACCCAAAAATTAAGTCCTTGGCAAAATTAAGTTTTTTGATTCCACGGGCTTTCAATGCTACGGGGTAGCCGAAAAATAATTCGACACACGTCCTTCGTCCTCTACGTAGGCAAAGATAATGGATAGGGACGTAGGTAACCCGCATTGAAGATACCCAGGTACTTTGTAATTTCTTATATACTAGGCTGGTGCGTCTATAACCCAACCGACATACCGGAGCGCGAGCACCACCCGACACCGCGATGTGGCCTCGAATACTATCTACGTAAGCATACCTATCTACAAATCTCGTGACATTCCTTTACATAGGTGACATGATTTATTTAAATAAGTACGTTACTGAGGCAGACACGACGCTACAATATACTATACCAATGTCATAGTCACCAGTCTTCTTAAATTTATCTCTCTGTGATTTTTTGTAATCCTTCTTCAATCACTTAGATTTAACCCTATGAAAGAAATTGTGATAAAATTATATCATAAACCTTCTGTCAAACCTTCTACACCTGCAGCCTGTGGTGTAGCTACTCGCAAAGGGCATAATATATAACGCGCTCCGCGTGCAATATAATAACGCCTTCAGTCAGGGTGTTGATGAGGCTCTCCAGATTCTGTAGTGCATCAGCAATGTTCGCGCAAGCTGGAGTTGATGACTTCTATGCCATCATTCGGAAGCGTACGGCTTCAATGCTCAGCAGAGTCCAGCGGAGCGTCAACAGCATCCTGATGGCCATTAAAGATAAGCCCTCATGTTCCCTGTTCAGGCACTGGGTTTACCTGCATGCTCAGGGAATTAAAAACCTGTTTTTTAAATAAATCTAGATGTAATTTTACTAACATTGATATTTAAGTTTTAATTTTTTGTTACTAACAAAATTGTATGGATATCCTATCTTATCCGAAATAAATGATTAGATATTATTATGTATTATGTCGGTCATTTCCAATCTCTGGACCGCAGGGTCCCAGACTTTTGGAAGGCATGCATGGGGCCGAAGCCAACACGCAGAGGCCCGTTAGACACTTTAATTATAATGAAAGGTGACACTAGCCGGTAAGAATCCCTGTATGCACGATGTGAGTACACCGTAGTAACTATTTAGTAATCTGTGGTACACCCAAGGACAACCCCCGGTTAGTGTAGGTATGGTGAAATAATACTGGGTTATGGGATAGATTATTAGCTGGTGGACAAGGTAACTTACGAACCACATCCACCTTCGAGCATCACGCTCTCGCGACTCCACTTTGGCCGGCCGGTGAAGGCAAGCCAGAGATGAGAGTCCTGCAGGACCTCTTGGGTTCCACTTCGGCATAGCCGAAGACGAGGGCCTTAACCGACTCTCAGGAGCACTCGGATTAACGACTGACCCCGTGGTGTCGCTACTCACCACAGCTCGCCACAAAGCTGCACTGCGAGGTTTTATTATTATTATAAACTTGTGTAGGCCATATGCACCTATATGAACAGCTGTAGCTTAAAGAGACAGCCGAACATATCATGAGGATCAGGCAGATCCATAGTGTTTGGTGATCAGATGCGCACCCATAAAATAAAATAAAAACGACTTGCGCCAGGAAAACAGCTTGGTGAGCTTCAACGGCTGGACGGATTTTAAAGAACTATAGCTGAAAACCACAACGATTAAATTATCTTTCGAATAAAAAGAACCGCTTCGAAATCGGTCTATCCGTTGGGGAGCTACGATGTCACAGACAGACACACACAAAATACATATACATACATACACAAACAGATATAGGGGTAAACTTATAACACTCCTTTTATCATCGGGAGTTAGATAATATTGTCAGGCCACGGAAATCAAGATTACCAGTGAAAACCACTTCTGACTGAATAAGTTTACCTACATATCGAACGTAACTATTGCCTACTTGGCGTAGGTACCTTACAGTCTTCAAAAATAAATGTCAATGAACAATGTATTGTAAGCAAAAAAAAAAATAGTTATCCAACTAGACTACATACGATTGCCAAGATAAAAATAATAGACTTCCGGAGGCTACGGGCGCACTGCACACACATTTGAGAAGAAGTAACCACCGGCCAAAAGCCACAACTAACTACTCAGAAGGTTACCATATGTATACCTACCTAAGATTATCGTCATCATCGTCAGGGAAATGCTGTTACGCATACATACCCGCCAGCCACGGGGGCAGCGGAATCCAGGCCTCAGAGAGAGAGCCCGCCCACCCACTAAAAACCTGACAGTGCCCTCCGGTGCCATGTGAGTCGGGGACGTAGCGGGTTCACCGTAGGCCGAGAGGCCACAGGCATTCACCGCAATTCCCCGGACTTGGCCGACTCACTTTGCAGCGAGCCCCTACCGGTTGCGACGAGGGAGAAGCTCGACCCCGTCGCAGAAACAACAGACGGCGGGCGGGCAAACGCCTCGGACCCCCTTTACTTTACTAACCTTACCTATCTAGGAACAAGACTATGTAAGAGGAATCTTCTGTTCAAGATTTACATCTCTCGTTAATTTCTTCTTAATGAATGGCCTTATTGGAGTCCTAAGCGTTGGTAATTTGTTCGGCATTGACAATTATATAAGATCTTTTCCTCAATCAAACTCATCTTAAAGTTTAGATTTACTTCAAAAAACCTGCAAACACAGGTGGCATATTATGTTGGCAATTTTTGGCAGCAGAAGTATATTTAATTCCTCGGGTAAGTACTTGAAACGAAACATCTTGAACTGGAAGATCTCTAAATAGTTACCTCAAGTACCTATATGAAGTACTTGAATCATCAGCTGAAGAACTGAAGATTGAAGAACTGAACCTGATCTAGCAGGTAGACGGATAACAAAACGGGAAACCCTATAACCTACAAGAACCTTCAAGTAGGATTAATCGGCACCGACACATTTTTTTTGTGGAACATTCAAATCTTACTTTGATCCATACGAGCGCCTCACCAATTACGAGTACTAAAATGGCTTCGGTCGTACCAAAGATAATAGAAAAGCAAACTAAAAATAGTTATCCTTTACAGTTACAAGAAGGTTAAAAAATAAAGAAGGCTTCCCAGTAACCGGTTAAGGCCATTGTTACGACAAGCTGCATGTAACGAATCAGACTTTTTAACACGCTTTTATTAGATCGGAGTGTATGTATGTATGAATGTATGTAACGGAATTTTTGAGCTCAATTTTCATTTCTGTTATTTTCGTAAGAATGCATTTTGCCTGAGTCCGTCCGGTCTGCTATGTACCAACAGGCCGGCACTTGACAAATTTTAATTAAAGCAAACTGTTTGGGAAATTATTACTGAATCTGAACAAGAAAGAATCTACCGTACGGAATCTAATCTAACTTACCTACCTATATTGAGGAGAAGAGAGAAGTGTGCCGTGTCAACTTATCCAAATCGGTCCAGCTTGCCCATTATTTGCCCGACTTCGACAGGCCGGAAACCTTTTATTTTCACAATTCTTTATGAATTGTAGCCTTTGTGTGATTCTGATGAACAAGCTATACTCGTATTCTGGTAAAATTTCATTAAAATTCATACAGTAGTTGTTTGCGGGAAAGAGTATTAAACATCCATACATACTTACAAACTTTCGCGTTTATAATATAATAATAATAATAAAAATCTTTATTTACGTAATCAAATAATCTATAAAAAACAAGATGATGTAGTCTCCTATTAGGCATTACAGAATGCCTGTGTCAGGAGGCCACGCTCTTCCATAACGGTGGAAATTACGTAACTAATCTTAATGTAGGTACTATTTAAATTTAAGACTTATTGTAATTAAAAACAAATGATTTACAAATTTTACATGAATGTGTGTATGTGTGGGTGTGTGTGTGTGTATGCGAGTGTGTATAGTGTGTGTGTGTATGCGAGTGTGTAGTGTGTGTGTGAATTAGTGCTGCTTTTTTTATGTACAAATTTTCAGAATATTTTCAGTTTCATCATAGTCCAGACTCTTTAACCAATTTGTAAGCATTGTTTTACATTCCTTTACTGTAAGTGAGTAAATTTTTAGTATTTTATTTATTCTGTTGTATATTTGTGGGGACAAATGCGGAAATGATGATGCGGAAATATAAGTCGGAAGTAGGATGATACGTAGTAACTATTTAGTAATCTGTGATGATAGTAGGATTTATACACACACTAGTGGACCTCGCAGACGCTATCCTGCCCGCTGTTATCGCAATTTATCAATATTTTCTCATCGTTTGCACCTTCCCTGGACGTCCACAAATATTTTAAGGCTAAAATTATTGAAATCGGTTCAGCCGTTCTCGAGTTTAGTTAGACTAATGAACAGCAATTCATTTTTATATCAATAAATTTTAAATAAAAAAACGATCGGCCCATCTGAATTTTCCGATGGAAATACGTCATTTTCCCGCGGTAAAAAGTAGCCTATGTCCTTTCTCGGGTATCAAAATATCTCAATACCAAATTTCATGCAAATTGGTTCAGTAGTTTAGGCGTGATTGAGTAACAAAGAGTTACTTTAGCATTTACAATATTAGTAATGTGAAGTATGGATTAGGCCCAAAAACCATTTGATGCAGTGGTCTACATGTCGGACTTAAAACCAAGGGTCGCGGGTTCGATACCCGCTCAGTACAAGCATATTATGTGTGCATCAACATGTGTGTTTGTACTGGTCTAGGTGTTTTCTATGTATTATATGTATTTATTTACAAACAAAAAAGTATTTAAGTATGTGTATCCGTTGTCTAGTACCCATACCACAAGCCTCGTAGCTTAATTTGGGACAAGAGAATTGGTGTGATTGTTGTGAAATATTTATTTATTTATTTAATAACAATTCTATTAGTTCCGCCATGTAATAATTTATATAATGTCGTCCGAACGTTCGTACATCTTTCTTTTAGTGCTGTGTGCTGATGACGCATCTTTTCAAATGTCAGTAACCTGACTGGGGTAGGTGACCACCACATTCGATCAATGGTTTCTCAGCCTTACTGCATTGAATTAAGGATTGTATTTGCCGGCTATCAGCCCATTTAACTTTAGCCTGTGTGGGTCAGTATGATTACTTTGTGACGTAGTAGGGTTACATCAATTTGATTTGAGAAACCTTGACTTTAGTGGATGTTACCGGATCTTACGAGTATTCATAAGCGTTGGTTCAACAGAGAATTACTTCCAAATATAACTGCAAAGTTAGGTATCAGAGTACCTACAATACAAATGGTTATCTTTTTCAGGCGATTCGTTTCTTAGTAACAGCACTAAACGCGTCCTGTGACTCACACGTCACGTTTTCTAGAGCCTACTAATCTAATATATAAAATTCTCGTGTCACAGTTTTCGTTGCCATACTCCTCCGAAACGGCTTGACCGATTCTCATGAAATTTTGTGAGCATATTGAGTAGGTCTGAGAATCGGCCAACATCTATTTTTCATACACCTTAGTGATAATAATTTATATGGCATAACAACGTTTGCCGGGACAGCTAGTTACTTTATAAAACAATTAGCATTTTGAATTGGCATGATGACAGCTATCTTAAATATTTTCAAGACCATGGCGTTTAAAAAACATAGCCCCTATGAAGTAATTATAACCAGTTTATTTCCAAAAAGCTGTCGAAACCAATTTTTAAACACACAAAACTCAATAAATATTCGGTCAATTGACTTCGATTTCTAGTGACGTCACGTTCATTATTCCCATACAAAATCTATGGAGGCAGACCGTTTTGACAGATAATAAAAAGTATGTCAACGATTGGTGGTGTCGTCTAGCCAATTTGACAGTTTATCTTATATAGTTCGAAATACTATAAAATACGTAATACTTTCGTGTCTGTTTGCAATTCCAGCTACGCTATTCCTAGATACCTTTATCAGAGGGGGCATCATTCACATCACGTGATAAATTTTCAATTAGGCATCAGAGAGACATAAAGCGTTTCTGTCACTCTAGCAAAAAGTATATGCGTTAAGGGTGCATAGTTTATATCCATCATCGACTTACATTATAGACTTTGTGCGACCACCGAGTTTTATGTGTAGGTTCTGTATGTTGTCTGACTAGCTATTTTCCAAATTAAGGCCCGTATTCTGAAACGACGCTCAAGCGCACTTTGAACTGTGATTACCTGATCCATACTTGAGTGTAGATTCTATTCTTGAGTACGGTGCTTATTCTAAAACGAATTTCAAACTGGTCTCAGACAAATCGAGTTTCAAATAAGATTTAAAAGAGATTGCTCTTTGTCTATGAATCAAGCTCGTTTTCGTTTACAATTTTTTATTTTTTCCTTTATTACGTTCCATTACATGCAGATATTATATGTTTATTGCAAAAAATAAATCGTAAGAAACTTCGTTTTCACAAATATTTTGCAAATAAACAGTAATACAAAACTTGCTTCTGAAATGGTACTTACATTTTTAAAATAATTAGAATAGTCTTTACTGTAAAATACCCATAGTTGTCCTGTTATTCGTTAAGCTATTTACTGAAACGGAACGAAATTTCAGCTTGACATAAGAGGTGCTCTATTCAATCTATGCCTATGCATTGACTTTTCAAAGTGTTCAATTCCCACTTGTTTTGTTTGTTCGTAAAAATAAAAGATTTGCAAGTGCTTGCCTTTTTTGGTATTATCGGTAATTAATTATTTGATGAAGTGAACGCGGCCTACGCGTTAAGAAGCAGTAGCACATTAAAACAGGCTTTTCCAATGTCTGGGTGGCATGGCGGAGAGACTACGCACGCAAAAGCCGGATACTTGACCAAAGTCGGACTGGATGAATTATTGACTACACGAGATTTTAAAAATTGTTGAATTGTTTATGAATGTGAATTGAATTGTATATTTGTATTATTTTATAATTAAAAATTGATCTAAATAGCAAGTTCATTGTATTATTTGTGTTTGTCCCATAACATTATTTTATATAACTTATCACTTCGTGTAGCATAATATCTAACATATCATAGTACAGTTATCTGTTATAACCACAGTTTGAATTGAAAGATACAGGTCTTCAAAAATATTCAGGAAATCCATTTTTGCAAAACAAATCTGCTCTCAAGCGTGGTCAGGAGGTCTCTTGCGTGATCACAGATCAAATCTGTACTTGAGCGCCGATTCACACCTGAGTGACGTTTTGGAATAAGTCAAAACTGTGATCAATGAATCTGTACTCAAGTGCGGTTCTAGAATAAGATCTTCACTCAAATCTAGTTTTAGCGAAATATACTAAAGGATATTGCTTTTTTAACATTATGTATATAAAATCTTCAGATTCGCACGATACGACGCGAATAAGCCATATCTTGGTTTCATGAGACGTCATACTACGGAATTCCGAAATTAGTTTCTTTCCGCTCGGATGAGTGTGCGCTCACCTTAATAGTCGGTCATTTTCCTCAACTTACTAGGTAATTTGCCCTTGCAGTCTCAGCTAGGACTAGGATACCTACCAATGACGTAACTCCTACCGCACTGGGTCTGTGACGTCACACCCGGCTGGCTACCCTTACGTCACTGGCTGGCTACGTCAGGATTTCTTTTTTTTTTCGCTGTCAACTCGCTTTTTCAGGATTACGTAACAATGAATTCGTCACTTTATATGCGCAGTTGCGTAACCAAGGATGAAAATCATGGACTTGGAACTCTCTATATTTTACTGTGTCAAGAATAATCTAGATCTTTTTTAAATATATAATATACTTAAGTATATTCAGATACTTAATAATTAGATTAAAATTAGACATAATTTTGATTTAGAGTTTTCATGTCATTCAACATTTGAAAATAAAATATTAGTTTTATTTATGTGGGATTGAGAACCAAGTATGAATCTATCCAAAAGGAAAACAGCATTATATTTTTCACATTTCTATATTATAATTACTCATTACGTAGGAGTTTTTCTTCAAGAAAAGCTCATACCAAGCGAACAATGTTCACCGAGCTTACAGCTCACCCTCAATCACCCTACAGAAACATAGCTACTGAGTTATTTTTCGACAATTTAAGATTTTCAGCACTACACAGTGGATCCATTGTTAATGTGAATTAAATTAAAAGTCCATGTCACCACAACACTATACATAGCACAGGACACACTGTTACATAACTTAAAAATCACATGATTGAAAAGAAATTTACAGCATTTGAAGTGAGCTACGTACACAGGCTGTTAGAATACACATTATTCATAGTGCAAGGTGTCACTCCTATGTCACATAGGTTATCTATTGATCAACTACTTAGCCTTGGTGCCACAAGCAGAAATTCACTGAATTTTGCTACTGCAAATGAGTACAATCCAGAAAAGACTTCAACTAAACTGATCCAGTCCAATTTTCAACACTTAGCACAGTTCAACCTTGGCCCATAGAAAATGAAGGCATTACATAACTGTCACTGGCCGGTTACATGATCACAGAAAAAAGTAATTTCTTGATTCCAAATATGAATTCAGAACAGTATTTAATTGAAATCTTTACCTGGAATGCTATTTCATTAAAATTTATGCACTTTTAACACTTAGGCTAGGAAGTTAAGCAATTATGTAACACTCAAAAATTTAATTTTAATAAAACAATACATATTGGAATCAATTTATAACACTTTATTTCACTAAAAATAAGTTACTAGTTTCGATTTGTTTCGCTTCTAATAATACATGATTTCAAGGGAGTGGCTATTGAGGCGATTCGGAATCACAATTGAAATTATGGTAACATTCCTAAAATTAAATTTACAGGACCTTCTTGATTTCGTCGTATAGGACAAGCACGAAGGCACCACCTGTGCCTCTGAGGACGTTGGATAAGGCTCCCTTGAAGAAGGCGGACGGGCCCTCGGTCTTGGCGATGGTGGCCCAGCAGTGGACAGTGTTCTTGTACAGGATGTCGGCCTTGGCACGGCCAGACTGCATCATCATGCGCCTACGGACTGTGTCGAACGGATACGAGATGATACCCGCAACTGTCGTGACGGTCTGCGCGATGGCCCAGCTGATGACCAGCGGGGTGTTCTTGGGGTCAGGCAGCATGCCGCGCGCCGTGTCGTAGAAACCGAAGTACGACGCACGGTAGATGATGATACCCTGTACCGACACGCCGAAACCTCTGTACAGGCCGGTGAGACCGTCGGACTTGAAGATCTTGGTCAGGCAGTTTCCGAGACCGGAGAACTCGCGCTGGCCGTCGCCCTTGCCGACGTCGGCGGCGAGACGTGTACGCGCGAAGTCGAGCGGGTACACGAAGCACAGGGACGTGGCTCCGGCGGCACCACCGGACGCCAAGTTGCCGGCGAAGTAGCGCCAGAACTGGGTGTTCTTGTCTACACCGCCGAGGAACACCTGCTTGTATTTGTCTTTGAAGGCGAAGTTGAGCGCCTGCGTGGGGAAGTACCTGATGACGTTGGCGAGGTTACCACGCCAGTACGAGAGCAGGCCCTGCTCTTTGGGAATGCGGACGAAGGCGTCGATGATACCTTTGTAGCGCTGGTCTTCGGCGATCTGCTTGCTGACATGCTGGACCTGCAGCAGCAGCTTAACGCGCTCGATGGGAGCCACCGCGGTCTTGGATACGGCGGCCGAGATACCACCGGCGAGGAAGTCCTTCGCGAACGCGACCGGATCGGCGAGGTTCGACATTTTGTTCAATTAGGTGGGCTCTTCACTGAGTAATTGCCTCGCGGGCGTAAGTTGGATACTACTGGATCACACACGGGATGGAAAAACCACGAAACACTAACTCCCGATTTTTATAATCAGGAGATATTAGAGTAATTTCGTGATCTCGGGAGCACAGGGGTAAGGTGTGTGCCTTTTTTGAAATTCGATCGATCACGTTCTATCGCAGTTCTGCTCGGAGGAGCGGCGCAAAAGAAGGAAGGAAGGGGCAGATGTTGCCAACCTAACGGCTAAAGTACCACGAGGCCAGTGTTCCCATAAGCGTGTATGGTTTTTACCTTAGTTTTATAAAAAATCATAGCGATTAATATGATTTTTTCCATTGTTCCAATTTTACACTCAACCAAAAAGTAGTGCAAATAAACCTAAACTGTGTTATTGTCAAAATTCTTAACCAGTTTATTCTGGGCCACTTTTCATTTCTGGATTTGGTCATTAACTTACTGCCTTTAAATCCAGTTAGAATCAATTATCACGTATTTGAGCTGCAAACAGTGATAGCTTTGGGGAGAATGTCAAATTAATATTGGGAAAGTAATTCTTGAGTTCATCAAATATTAAAATTACCCAAGACTAATGTATGTACAAAAGTACTAGCAACACTATGATGACGTGTGCTTAATGCGTTTTGTTTATGCTGCTTAAAATCAATACGGAACAATGAAAATTAAATTTTAACTGTAACTGTTCGGATAAAAATGTTTTTAAAAATATGTAAAACACTTTTATAAACTTTTTGTAGGATAAAAACCTAGAAAAGTGATGACATCATTTTATGAGGGCTGCGAACATGTATGTTACATTTTAGAAGTATAAAGCATGATGAAACAAGACGTTTTCAGTTCTGCCAACCACAAAATACGTAAATTTGACTGACGTCAATCAAACTTCATTTGGCGTAGTGATGTATTTAACTATAATTTATAATACAACTAAATTTACTAAAACATCGATTATTAAAATTGATATCCATTCTTATAATGCGATTATTTTTTTAAGGTATCGTTGTAGCCTAATGCAATGCCTACATAATGAACAAGTTAGAGCGTCTGAGTTAATCCGGATCAAGTTGGAAAGCACGATAACACGGGTATTAGATATGCCTTTGATATTATTTTACGATAAAGGTTTTCTTTAATTTTTTTCTGAGATTCGACGAAGGCTCTGATGAATCTCGTAATGTTTGAAATTGGTCTGTAATCTGGATGGTAAATGTTTTCATTTAAGTAGATTTCCACCTAGTGTTTAAATAATATTTTCTGTCATTTCTGACTGAGAAAGCTTTCCTTTGTAAAATTTATAAAACTACCATAAACACAAATAATAAAATTCAGTCGATATGATACACATTGGTATATATGTTTGATAATCGATAATAGAATTTTATTTAATCTATGACAGATAGATTACTGACGCGCATCACTAATAATTTCCCAGCGGTCAACAAAAGCTAGCAGATAATTTTTGTATTTATTTTGTGGAATTGTAAGTCAAAGCCTGACCATTGCCGTTTACTAGATAACACATTGTTTGATTTGTGCTTTACCCTCAGCGGTATGCAGATGAGCCGCATTGGTTCGCCATCCGTTAGTATGGAGGACGACGTCGGTGTTGGTCATGTTCTTAGCGACTTTCTCCTTCAGTTGGAGAACTATAACTACAATCCTTCGATACCCGACTCCGTGGTTGCACATTACCTGAATATGTCAGGTTTTGAGTCACAGGATCCCAGGTAACATGGTATTTTTGTCTATACCACTGTTTGTACATTTCCTTTGTTTTGTAGTTCTCCTAGTCTCAGTGGAAGTTACTTATGTACTGTAAAACTCTAATTTGTATTTATATTTTTCAGATTGATACGGCTTATAGCTTTGGCATCACAGAAATTCTTGTCAGACATTGCAAATGATGCACTACAACATTGCAAAATGCGAACATCTAGCCAGATAACACAAAGCTCGAAAAACCCAAAAGGCCCTAAAGAAAAGAAATATGTTATGACTATGGAAGATCTTGCACCTGCACTACAGGAGTATGGGATCACCGCCAGGAAGCCACATTATTTTGTTTGATAATTTTAACCAGATTCTAAGCAATAATTATGTACTGCAACTATTGGTATATTTTTAAACTTAGATTGGATGTTGTATAATTTTTATTTGGTTGCAAAAATGTGGCAATCTCTATGCCAACTTTTGATATTGAAATTTCAAATCAGTAAATCCAAATGTAACTTTCACAGATAGTAAGTTTGGAAGTGGGTAGGTATTTTTTCACAGGATATGTTTCTCATAACATAAATACTTTAAGAGGACAATTCATTATCATAGTTTTTTTTAAAACAACTTGAAGCAACTGACTCTGAATTAAAAATATAATTTTTATCAGGTTTAGTTCTTCTCTATAAATATTATGTCACAATAATACCTAAACCTCTCACAGAAAGAACTATGAATAACATAATATGATATTATATGGAACTAGATTTGGTAAAATATATGAAACTGTTAATTTGACTAATACAGGTGTTGTAAATTGAGATCTTCATGTAATTTCCTAACAGTGTTTTGAAAAACTACCTTATTCAATTTGGCAAGTAATCTTTATTTCATGAAATGATTACAAGTGAGTTATTATCAATGATGAGGGTTTTCTTGTTTATTATGTAGGTTTGATGAACAATGAAATTTATATTTTGTAATATCATGTCATGTTACATTTGTTATAAATCTAATTAAAGTAATATACATTGTAACTAAATAATAAGGTTACTTAATAACATTTCATTATTAAATAATTACCTATCATACTTTGTTTTTCTGTGGTGTCTTCGCAAGAGCAATAGAGAGGATAATAGTGGCAAAGATAATTGTACGTGACAACGATGGTGACGACTCGTCAGAAACAAAATTGGGTCCAAATTAATTAACCCTGCGCCGTCACGTACATATCCCACATAACCATGTGGGATTGGTGTGAAGTCGAAGGCACGACTGACAAGATGCCTTGGTGATGTAGGGATCTTCGAATAAAAGGCGCCGATGTCAGGTCACGGTAGGGGACAGCCAACCCACTGTTTCGATAGTGGACTGTATTGTGTTTCTTGTGTAGCTAGCTGTCTGGTGGTTCTTCTGTGGGTTTCTTCTGAGGTGCGGAGTGTTTTCTTCGGGTGTTGTTCTTGTGCTGCTGCTCGATCGAATGAATGCTCCATCATCGGGTTTCTTCGCCCCGCTAGGGGCGGTTCGGGTTCGAGCTGCCGCTCCTGTTGCTTGGTGCCGCATGTGTGCGGCCGTCTTGCGACGACAGGTCCTCTGCTGCATATCACGCGCGGTGACTCATCACGAGCTCGGACAGCCCGTTGAGTATCGCCGCGCATGGATCCATCCCCTGCCGGATCTGGGTCAGCAGGGTGTGCAGCACTGCTTGCAGAGGGACGGAACCGTGAAGTTCCTCTGAGGGTGGTTGGGGCCTCAAGAATGAGATCGGGGCCTGGGGCACCCGACTTGCCAGCCCGCTCGGGGGCTGTGGAGGCGATTGGGGACGGGGGGGGCCGGAAGGCCGACGTCGGCCTCTGTAGGGGCCGAGAAGATGGGCGGGGAGGCTGGACTGCCCCGGCGGTGCTCCGGGGAGCGGGGAAGGACGCCACTGTCTGTGGGGGGTTGGCGTTGGCTGCGGTAGTATTTGTCCCCCCGCAGGCAAAATCCTGGGGTGCCCAGGTTATTAAAATTATTTTTTTTATTTCGGCCGAATTACTCATAATGAATGCTCCAGCCTCCCGCCCGGGTTTTATTTGCGATTTTGCGCGGGAAAATCCCCACCCACGCGGTCCCGAGCGAGCGAGCCGGGCGGGCGGAGTGAGCGGGACGGGGAGATGGCACGTGTGATTTTTTGCCGTTTTGCCGCAAAAATCACACGTGCAGAGAGCCGCGCGAAAGCCATCTCCGAATTAATGCAGAGGGATAATAGTAAATAATATGATAATATAATAATCTTTTAAAATAGCAATTGTTTACAAAGCTTTACCCTATTTCCGTGTGTGCTAGTCCTCGTTCCCTAAACGAGGGTGTGTACCTACTTAGGGTGTGTTCTTCCCCGGCTGTCCCCGTCTTTATTTAAAAATTCACAAATAAAATATTAACAAATCAACTTAAATAACTATGTACAATTTTGTATTGACGCCGTCCTGCACATTCTCCCGCCGTGTGTCGCAGCGCGGCCGGAGACACACTCAACTCATGGAAAGGGCGGCGTCCTTTTCTTCGATTTGTAGGTTGACCAGCTTCTTGGTGGGGCGTCGCAGGATACCTCCTCGAGTCAGCACGTCCGCAGCTCGCACGACGCCGTCGGGGCCCGGGAACACGGCGGTGACTCGGCCCAGGGGCCAAGTGTTACGTGGCAAGGTGTTGTCCGCGATGAGCACGATGTCACCGACCTTCAGCGTCGGCCCTCGGCCGTGCGGCTCCCGCCGGCTTTGAAGTTCAGGGAGGTACTCCCGTACCCAGCGGCTCCAGAACATCTCGGCAATTCTCTGCGATGCTCTCCAGTTCGTTTTGCTGAGCAGGTCTCTATCGTCACAATGGCTCATGGCCGGTTCGTATGCTGGTCCCAGCAGTAGGAAGTGATTCGGCGTCAATGCTTCGGGTTCCTCAGGGTCGACCGCGACCGCGGTGATCACCGCGGTGAGTGGTCGACTGTTGACGGTGAACTCCACTTCCGAAAGGACCGTGGCCAGGACTTCATCGCTCGTGACGCGCCCGTTCATGACTGTCGTCAGCGCGTTCTTCACTGTTTTCACTAGCCTCTCCCAAGCACCGCCCATGAACGGTGCTCCCGGTGGTATGAAGCGCCAGGTGATGCGGCGTCTGGAGGCTTCGTTTTCCGTCGCACTGTCGATGGCTCGGCGCAACTCCTTCTCGGCGCCGTGCAGGTTCGTACCGTTGTCGGAGCGGATTTCTTTGGGGCATCCTTTTCTGGCGACAAATCTTCTCAGTGCCATCACCGCCGACTCGGTGGTCAGCGAGGCGGCCAGTTCGAGGTGAACCGCCCTCGTGGTGAGGCAGGTGAAGAGAGCCACATACCTCTTGTGTGTAGCGCGTCCGACGGTAACCTGTAGTGGTCCGAAATAATCCACCCCCGTGTAGGAGAAGGGTCGCTGTCCCGATTGTCCGGCAGCTTGACGTCTGCCGACTTCCATAGTAGCCCGGTTTGGAAGCGACCTTCCTCGAGACGTTTGGTCTCCGTGTCCAGTATCATCAATGCTCGGGCTTTAGGGTCGTTCTGCGGTTTCTTCGGTGCGACTCCAAATGACTCCAGAGAGAAGAAGTTTTTTAATTGTTCGTCGATTCCCTCCGTCATCGCTGTCATCTGGTTCACGAAATGGACCTTCTGTCCCAGTGTCCGCGTCTGTGCCCCGTGGAGTACCCACCCAAGCTTTGTGAGTGACGCGACCGGTTGCTGCCTGTCGGGTGGTCTCCGCCAGGAGAAGGGGCCAGTTGTCTTGCCCGATGAGTATCCCAGGCTTTGCTTGTTCGTAGGTGAGGTTCTTCAGATCTTCAAGGTGACTGCAGCCAGCCAGATCGTGTTCGTTTATGGTCTGCGGTGACAGCCGCAGTTGATGGATACTTCTGGCTTGGATGGTGTAACGCTTCTTTTGGACCCCCTGTATCGTGAGCTTGAGTCTTCGCGAGGGCCCCGTCTCGATTTGCCGTTCACCGATGGCTTCAATGCGTAGCGGTTCCACTGGTCCTCGTAGTCCAGCTTGCTGCGCGAGGTCCTCGTCGATTAGCGTAATGGTGGAGCCGTCGTCGAGAAGTGCGTATGTGTCGATTTTTCTTTTCGGCCCGACGACGGTCACGGGAACAATCTTTAAATACGCTTGAGGCTTCCTCGGCGTCCAAGTGGAACTCACTACTTCATTCTTCTTTTCTTCTTTCCTTTCCTCACCACTCTTCGTGTGGTGTGGCTGATGGTGTAGATGGGGGCACCCGTCGATGTTGCACTTCACGTTGTGGCAGTGGTGTATCCTTGTCACAGGACAGCGCCCCTGTGCTTTCGTTGCCTGCGGTACAGACCGCAGGCAACGAAAGCACAGACTCTTCTCCTTGGCGAGGTCCCATCTGTCACTCACGCTCAGCTTCTTGTACACATCACAACCCCCGATGGCGTGCCCGGTCTTTTCACAACATAGGCAGCTGTACGTCTTCTGTTCGGGTTCTGTTGTGTTGTACGCTCGTTGTGGTTTCTTCGGCGGCGGGGCGTTGTCCAGTTGCTCGGGCTGCGCGTAGGGGCCGCATCGTTCGGCCTCCCGGTTCAGGAAGCGCGACAGCTTGACGAGATCCGGTTCCTCGGTATCTTGTTCGGCCGCGAAGTCATACCACCGATATTTCATGGTGGAAGTCAGCTTTTCAATTGTAATTTTCGTGACTTCCGGGTTGTACAGATAGTGCCTCCTCTTGATGGCTTCCAGGGCTGCGACGATGTTCGAGACCCGGCTGGCAAATATGCACAAGTCCCCTGCCGAATCTTGAGGCTTCGGTAGCGTCCGCAATCGCTCGAGTTCGGACATAGCAATAGCGTCCGGACGACCAAATCTTGCCTCCAACGATTTGGTCGTCCCTCCCTCCCTCGCACGTCCTTTGAGACTGCGACGTAGGCGGGCGAGGTTTTCCAATGATGTCAATCCGCTCCTTGATTCTTCGTATGCAGCTTTGAAGATCAGCCATTCTTGATGGGACCCGGCGAATATCGGTAGCTCGATATTCATCCTCGGCTGGCTCGTTCTTGTAGCCATTGTGATAGCGGCGGCGAGTTGCGCGATGTCACTTCTTGCGGTCTCTTTCTCTCCCGCCGGTGGGGCGCCGAAATGCGTTGTCTTCACCTCTCCCGCCGTAGGACACGTCGCAACCTGCGGGGCAGGCGCCTGCGTCGGTATCGGCGGTAGAGGCAGCGGCTCTGGATTGTGCGGTGCAGCCGTTATAGCCAACATTTGCATGTGGCTAGTGTCCACCCAGTTGCCGGTGCGTTCGTCGTTGTTGTTGCCGGGGTTATCAATCACGGTGTCAAGGTCATCTTCATCGGTGTCCGACTCCGCCTCTATCGCTGCCACCTTGGCAGCGGCCAACTCCAGCTGTATGCGCAGCATCTCTTCTTTGGCTTTCAGAAGTCTTCTGTTCTTCCTAGAGACCGTAGAGAGTGTCTTCTTTCGCGAAGGGGCCGCGGGGCGCTGTTCCGCAGCTGGCGGTGGTGCTGGTTGCTGCTCTGGCTCTGTGGCCGGGGTACCGGAGGCTTGGCTTGTGGCCGAGGTGTCCGGCATAGTGGTGCCGGTGTACTCGGTTCCTGACGATGTTTCCGTCTCCGACGTAGGCGCTTTCTCTTGAGTACGAGAACGTGTGATTGGCATCTTGAAATCTTCACTCTTCCAAATTCTTCACACTGGATCCGGCTCGAAGGACCAAAAATGTACGTGACAACGATGGTGACTCTCGTCAGAAACAAAATTGGGTCCAAATTAACCCTGCGCCGTCACGTACATATGGGGTTATGTAGGATTGGTGTGAAGTCGAAGGCACGACTGACAAGATGCCTTGGTGATGTAGGGATCTTCGAATAAAAGGCGCCGATGTCAGGTCACGGTAGGGGACAGCCAACCCACTGTTTCGATAGTGGACTGTATTGTGTTTCTTGTGTAGCTAGCTGTCTGGTGGTTCTTCTGTGGGTTTCTTCTGAGGTGCGGAGTGTTTTCTTCGGGTTTTGTTCTTGTGCTGCTGCTCGATCGAATGAATGCTCCAGCCTCCCGCCCGGGTTTTATTTGCGATTTTGCGCGGGAAAATCCCCACCCACGCGGTCCCGAGCGAGCGAGCCGGGCGGGCGGAGTGAGCGGGACGGGGAGATGGCACGTGTGATTTTTTGCCGTTTTGGCGCAAAAATCACACGTGCAGAGAGCCGCGCGCCATCTCCGAATTAATGCAGAGGGATAATAGTAAATAATAATATGATAATATAATAATCTTTTAAAATAGCAATTGTTTACAAAGCTTTACCCTATTTCCGTGTGTGCTAGTCCTCGTTCCCTAAACGAGGGTGTGTACCTACTTAGGGTGTGTTCTTCCCCGGCTGTCCCCGTCTTTATTTAAAAATTCACAAATAAAATTTAAACAAATCAACTTCAATAACTATGTATAATTTTGTATTGACGCCGTCCTGCACAATAATACCTAGTTTACATCTTCAATAATTCATCTCATCAGCCTTTATAAGTCACACTGCTGGGCACAGGCCTTCAATTGTGGTGACCATAAAACTTTAATGGCTATGTTAGGTCATACACTGCCTCTACAACTGCCTCGTTGGTGTAGTGGCAAAGTTTCTGCCTTACATCCGAGAGGTCCTGGGTTCGAATCCCAGGTCGAGCCAAAATTGTTTCTGAGGTTTTCTGTCATGAATTTCTCAAAAACAGCTCGGAGTCAGGAAGTTGGCGGTGTTACACCCCCGTGCCTCGGAAAGCACGTTAAGCCGTTGGTCCTGCGCCTGATCTCTCTCCGGTCATGTCGGATTGCCGTCTCACCGAACTTTGAGAGTGATGAAACAGTGAGTGCACCTGTGTATTGCGCTCACACTTGTGCACTATAATATGTCCTGCGTAGTTGGCTGATCTCTGTTGAGATTGGCCGCCGTGGTCGAAATCGGCCAGGAGAACTATTATTATTATTAGGTCATACATATACCCCCTTATATTATTAGGCCCATGCTGCTGAGGTTGACCTGTTCCTAATTTTTTTTACTCATGTGTACCTACATACTCGCTAAACTAGTATGTCGTGTGCACGACTCGGTGCGCATTTTTGTTTGTCGTTGGTCAATGAGGTATGGTGAAGAAGTAGGAACACTATTATATGTTTTATTATTTTTTGTTTAGGTGGGTATATTTGGGACATCTATTACATTTTGCTCATTTATTTATTTATAAAATACATCGGCGTCACTGTCTGTGTACCTCACTCAGCAGGGGCCTACTGAAATCCAACGCCAGGATCCACAGGGGCCTGGCATAACGCTGAGTGAGATACTCTTGGTTTGGACATCATATACACACAAAAAGGCGGGCTGGATGACTTGCACTGCAAAATTAACACTAACTATTGGTCATTGGGTATAAACGCGGGTACGCGGGCACACAGCCGTGTTCACGAGCTGACTGGTGGCTTGCGCCGTCGTCTGTTTGTAGTTGTGTTGCTGATAACCAATAGTTAGTGTTAAAATGCAACGCGAAAGATTAAAATCATACACTGCAAAATTACTTTTTAACAATTTCAAATTACTTGAGTTACATTTGTTCCTTTTTTTTTAGTTTGTTGCGGGTTAAAAACCGCTTCTAAAAGCACAAACCGAAAAAAAGGTTGGATCAAATTATGGGTGAATTAGGTGTTTTCAAACATGTGGGTAGCTATGTAGTATAAATTTATTACACAACCAGAGTTATAGAACTAATAACAATGATACTAAATAAATAGTTTAGAAGTAGACCTAAGAATAACATAATAATCTGGTATCTTTTCAGATCCATCAGTTCTTACATTCATGTGCTTACTAAATTTAATAATAAAGTATGACTTAAAAAACATTTAACATACAAAACTCCATCCATGCCTGTTACACAAACTTCTTGCACTTTTAGCATAGCAGTAGACAAGATATTACAACTTATACAAAAAAATAAATTAAAAACACAGATATTACATTCTAGGAAAAGTGTTACACACAACATGCATTTCTACACCATAGGTTTTGTAGACAATGTCATGTTTGACCTCAATGATTGCTTACAAATCTGTATCTTTTTTGTAAACAGCCTTTAAATGCTCAGTCAGAGGTGTAGTGTCAGTCTCCATAAACAGAGTAAACTCTAAAGTATCTTCATCTATCAACTTGATGATGCGTTTGAACTTTTTCACATGTGGCGGCTTGGCAAATGACATCCTTGTGACGTTCACAGTTTCAAGAACAATTTCCTTTTTATCCGGATCACAGACACCTTCTTCCAGTGAGGTAAGGCCAAAGTTGTGGCTGACCATAAAGGCAAGCTCGTTGGTGCCTGGTTTGATTCGCAAGAAGCCACGTTCCTGGTGCATCGGCCCTTGAGTCTCGGGGTTAGTCGATTTTGAAGTGAAGTTGTACATTGGTTGACCTAAAATCAATAATTTTTACAAGTAAGTAAAATATATGGTAAAAATATAATTAGTAAGAATGTGGTGTATGATATATAATCTGTCACTGCTGACTACCGTATTCTTTGAATATGAGAAACTACCCCCAAACCCATAGCTTACTTTTTAGAGCAAATGGTTAGTGATACTATTAAATTCAAGAATGTGCCGATGAAAAACGATAAGCATGCAAGGCTCAATTTCAAATATTTATCTTGCTTACCAATGCATGAAAATTCCAGTTCGTCATGATATTGGAAATCTGGTATGTTGGGGAAATAACCTCTTCCATCTTTTGTGCTCCAACGTCCGGACAACCAGCCGACAGGCTTTAAAGCTTCATGTATTCCACTTGGCATGTTAATTAAGATTGGGAGATAGGTAATAATCAAACAAAACACTAAATTATTTATCAAACGCCGGCTAGAAAGGAGACAGCCAAACTGCCAAATGGTAAATAATGTCAAAATCAAAAACTGTTACTGACAGTAACTGTCAATATCAAAAGCCACAGATAATGTATGCATAACTGACAGCAATAGTGTTGTGTATTGTTTAATAAGTGAGCTCAATCTTACAGATGTTTTTGGGCTCAGTTTTTTTTGGCACTGGTTATCACATGAAATCGGGGTAATTTTTATATTTGTATGGTAGCACTTGAGAAACCCTATAATAGTAGAGAAAATGAGTTTGATACTTTGTTTTTTTTATCGATGCAAATTTGTAACGATAGTTGACACGATAATAAATTGCAAAATATTCAGGAATAATTAAAAAAAGTGACTTTTGATGACATATTCAATATTAATAGCATTATTATTATAGGGGCACTGGAATCTGTAAAAATTCAAAATGTCAAATAAATATGATTTCCATATGGCAATAATGATTTGCTATTGTTGTCATTGTCGATGTCATGAAAAGTCGTTGAATTATTTTGCGTAACGTAATATTTTTGTTGTTTCCAGAATAATTTTATAAAACCTTTGCATTTTCGTGTTGTATCCTTCGTTTGAACTGTAAAAGTGAAAAATCCAATTGCTGTGTCTCTTTTTTCCCATGGGATTTCGAAGCTATGTCGCTTAAACTCGAAAACGGCTATACGTACCGATTTCGTAATTTTGGAGTTTAGTTATTTGTGGAAGATCAGGGAAAGGTTCAAACGGTAAGAAAAAAATATTCAAAGGGCAGGGCAACGGGGTCCGCTAGTATTTCATAATATTAAATGTTATTCAGTCAGGATAGCAGTAAAGCCAAAAGAATCATTTCAAATAAAGTGAGGAAACTAATCTAATGATGAATATAATAAATGCTTTATTTCTCCTATTTAAGTACTTTTATTTAATTTACTTTTACTTTATTCCTTATCGTTAACAGTTTTAAAAATATAGATATTAAACGCAGATATTATATTCCAAAACTTTATAAAGACTAGAGTAATATAAGGCTAGGAGGCAACCAGATAAACGACTTTTCTTAAATTAATATTTTGTGGCTCTTCTTACCCGGTTAAAAATACAAAGTATCAAGGTCTAAATTCCCCAGTGCTACCACACAAAAATTGTTATTACCCTGATTTTCATGATATTCCTGAGACCCTATACCCGTTTAATTGTTATTTATTTGACATTTTGAATTTTCTTTAGATTCAGACAATGAAAAAAATTTTTTTTTTCAACTTTTATCTGTGGATTCAGGTGACCTTTCAAACATGAGTTAAACAAAAACCCAAAAAAGTTCACAAAAAAATACAAACCTTGTTATTGCTAAGTTAAAAAGGACTACTGATGAACTGAAATTATGAATATATTAAAAAGGAAAGAGGCTTTTGCAAAAATTGATTCTAGATATGCCATGACCTCTGAAACAAGACATTTCATACAGAAGATTTGTTATAAAAAATCTGCTTCAATAGATATGACACGCTATGGTTTTATAAGGGACAGCAAAGTTCGCCCTATCATTTTGATGATTAAACCACTTAAAGAGCAGCTTGAAAAGATATGGGGTTGGTATAAATTTATATTAAGGTAGTTACACACGGCTTCACATCAATCAAACTACTCATATTCGTTGCAAAATCACCCTTATTATGTAAGTATTAGATACCGCAGTGATAAACTTGACGTGTGGCCTACTTCACCTACGTAGAGTCAAAGGACGTAGTGTCGAATTATTTTTCAACTATCCCGTAGCCTTGAAAGCCCGTGGAGTCAAAAACCCGTGGGATCAAAAATTTTAATTTTGCTCAGGGCTAAATTTATATAAAAAAACCTTTTTTATGGATGAACGCAATTTTTTGGAGAAGAGATTTGGACCGAAGACGTCTTTAAGTAAAATTTTAAGACACGGGATTGCATATCTTTTTCTAGAAAAAGAATCTCAAATTTATTTTCCTGAAGAACTTGGGACCTCTGAGTACTAAAATTTTGCTGAAGGACGCCTAGACTACAACCCCTTTCCCTAAAAACACGTTTTCCCAAAAAAGGCTTCCTATGTAAATTTTGCCTTTGGCAAAATAAGATTTTCGACTCCACGGGCTTTTGACGATACGGGGTAGCCGAAAAATAATTCGACAGTACGTAGGTAACCCTCATCAATCTAACTTTATAAGAGCATCTGCTATAATGTTACATAACTGTTTGCAGGAAAAACAACGCTTCTACCAAATATTAGAAAATCTGCCCCTTCCAAGCGGAATGAAAGAGGTAAGATTTGTCGGAGTCATCCATTCGACAACTATCTTTCATTATACATATAAAGGTTGTATGGATGGATGTATGGATAATATATATTTATTCTAACGATTCCAGCGGTTTCTACTGCAAAGACCGGCAAGACAGCAACTAACCAAACTAAGGCAATAAAAAAAAATAACGAACATACCAACTACACGCGTATTCATGATCTAATTAAAACGAATTTTGATAATAAAAGAAGACTGTAAATTGTTCTATTAAGAAAAGACTAAGTTAATGAAAATTGTATTTGTTTCATATTATTGTCTTCCACAAACGATTTATGAAAAATGGTTAGTTGATTCTTAATCTTTGCCACAGTTACAATTTCCACTTATATTTCCAGTGCATCCAAAATTATTGAAAGCGGGTGGGAAGTGACAGGGACACTTCTTCTTTAGTTTGGTATTTTCCAGCTGTGAGCACGAGCAAGTCTTTTTCTCAATATCTAGTGTTTCCAATTCAGGTTCCGGCAGAACAAAACTTGTTCGAGTAGTAGATCGTTTGCTCAATTTTTCGTACAATTCTGTAGAATTACAGCATGTTGGTGATTTTGTAGGTGAACCACCATTTACTACAGTATCATTCGCATCGATCGGACCAGTCTCTACCGCACAAGTATGAGGCATTGCTAAGGTACCAGTGTCGGTCATATTTGCCACACTTCTAGTTCTTAGCATAGCCTCAGCATCTGCACAGCATGATAGTTTTGAATCCGAGGGAGTTTGGTTGGGACTGCTGTTTTTCGACCTTTTGCCGATTGGTGAGCTTGCACGAGATTTGACTGGAGATCCTAGTGACTGATTCGGAGATATCGCCATATCGTGTTTGGAACTATCTTTAACTATTTTTAAAGATATCCCAGTAGAACATGGCCTCTTCGTAGATTCGTTCTGTCTTTTGCTCGCTGAATTTGGTGCGTTGAATTTATTACGTATTGAAAAGAGTTTCTTAGGTGGCTCCTTTGAGGTACTGCTATGGCACATTCGGGAGCATTTGTAGTCATCATCGTCAGTGCCTTCTTTAAGTCCTTGTGGGCAAATATCTGGTAACGTTTTTATACAATTCTCGGAGTTGTTGCAAGTTTCTGAGGTGCAGAATATTTCCCTGTAAGAGGACGTCGGAGAAAGATTCTGCTGTGATTGAGGAGTTTGTGACCGTGAACATGGTTGTGAGCACATGATTAGACTACGTGATGGCAGCTTGGAAGGTTGTGGAGGGATCTCCATACTTTGAATACATGGTCGTGATGAAGGCTTGTCTGTCCCACGTTTTTTGCTCAGATTTTTTGGCATATGAAGTTTTAATGGAGGGACTTTCAACTGATCTGTTTTTATCTACTTTTATTTACATCTTGTTGTTCTTTTCCTCCTATTCCTTACGGCATTGGTTGTTTATGAAACATTATAATGTCATGCCACATGCCACTATGCCACATGCCATTTAGATATAATCAACGTCACGTCAGTCTTGATTTCATCCTCAATGTTTGCAATGAGGTTTTATTGATATCGCAACACAAGTTTTAATCATGTTTTAATACGATTTCAACTTCGATTTTAACAGTTTTTTTTTGAAGAACGCTAGCCGAAAACTTGCAAAAAATAAAGAGGAGAGCAGTGTATCAAACAGAGGCGAGCGAAAAAACGTTACTGGTCAATAAGAAATAGAGCGACGCTTCGTGAAACGCAAGGCTGATTAAAAAAAAAAAATATATATTTAGTCCT
The DNA here is from genome assembly GCA_963921415.1 of Pyrausta despicata. Lineage (NCBI taxonomy): Eukaryota > Metazoa > Arthropoda > Insecta > Lepidoptera > Crambidae > Pyrausta > Pyrausta despicata. The sequence continues at coordinate 44,417 of OY992871.1, read as the reverse complement.
TATTGTGTTTTTTTTTACTTTATATTAAGTAGTTACGATAAAATAATGAGTAAGTACATTAACTGGTTTTAATCAATTATTTAAAAAAAATAGTTACATTACATACATAATCAAATATATAATTTACGGCTTAAGGTTTTCAGATGATCTCTGAAGTGAGCTCACGATTGAAACGTCAGCTGTCCACGTGATTACATAACTTCCGATATGGCGCTGACATCGACGCCGCAGTTTCCTTTACCACTGTGCGTCAGGCGCGGTGCGGTGTGTTGAACAGTTTCGATCGGATAAAAAAATATGTAAGTACACGATTTCATTACAAATTTTAATGAAATTTACCTAAAACTATACTAGATACTGTTAAGAAACCATTTAAAGTTCAAATATTGTGGAAATCTTTGTTAAAATTCACCTTACGTAACGTAATGGAATTATGTTTGCACGTGACCTTGCCCTATTTTATAATTTGGAAAATTAAATTACGGTGAATTGTTATCCCTTGCTTTGGAAATAATTTTAAGTCCTCAAGTATTTAGGATGACCTGAAAAGGAGTTATCGGCATTTATCCGGTTCGGTGCAGTTCTTACCTATGTATTGATTTGACTATGCAGGCCTGTATGCATGCTCAGACAGGGTGGTTTTTGACATCATACTTTTTAAATACCTAATTATGCTGTTTAATTGTTCCTTATTTCTCGCCTTTAGAACAATATTAAGAAAGTTAAATAGATATTATTTTCGTGTTACCTAACCTTCAACTACGGAATTTCAAGACCTGACAGTGGCATTGATTTTCATTCCTCTTGGTTGTAAAGGTCAGCTGAAAATAATTTGAAGTGCATTGTATGTCAGAACATTGCTTGTAATTGTGACACTTCTGTGATGGAAGTATTCAGATGTTTTTATTAGATATTTAACATTTTATTTTTTGTTTGGGCCAGACCATATCAACAGTATGTATTTAAAAGAAAGAAATCATGTTTATTCAGTATCACATACTTTACAAAAAAGAAAAACAGTAGGTATTCTTATTTAGGGGGTTATTAGTCATTTAATTTTAAAACAATATTTCCAAGATTTGTATAATTTTTGGGTTTTGCCGTTTAGTGCCAGGAATGATTTAGATCACTACAATAATATGTAAACCAAGTTACTAGATAAAAAAAATTGGCTTGGCACTTTGCTATTTGTAAATTTTAAAAATTCATTGCTTCATCAATGAAGGAATTGTTTAATATGCATTTAATAAAAAAATAGTTTTCTAAATTAAGTAAATGCCCTATGATAGATATGGGATATTATTTCATACTTTACAGTGTGTTTTTACCTTGCTGTTTTTTTTTTTTATAGAAAAGATAGTCACAGAAATATCAAGTTTTGAACTAAAATTTTCAAATTTTGATTAAAATTAAATTGAATACACTCTTACATACCTATCACTGTACAACATCCACATTATGTGGATAGAACACCTAATGCATAGACCTTTTGCCGAAGGGATAGCATCATGTTATCATGTTACGCATATAATAATATAGACCCTTTGCTGTAGACACTTTACAAATACCTGTATGTATAGTGTGTCTGTCTGAGATTTCCTTAACTCATGCCCTTGCGGGTACATAGTTGCTACTGTGATCACATGAAGTACCATTGCCGCCTGGACACCTTTAAGGCAAAAATCGTTGGCTTGCTTATTACTCAAATGTTCAATTAGTGTGAAGTGAATGTAAACTATTTTCATTAAAACGACTGTACCTACATGATGTATAATAAAATGATTTGTCAACAGAATAATGTTCTCATCCCTATTGGACGCGGCGCGGAACTCGCCCTTCCGCGGGCCGCTGACCGGCGCTCAGTGCCAGGCTTCCACAGCACCGCCACAAATTGAACAGGTACGACTTACCTTTTAGAAGCTGAAATACAGTGTATTTTCACAAGAGAATCCGATTTCCAAGTGTTAGGCCGTTGCCACTTGATAGAAATTCTGTCGCAGATTTTCGCGACGGAACGCCAATGCAATAATGTGTTATTGCATATAAATTACAAATAGCCGCGTCACTACGCGGAAGTTTTGTAGTCCCGTCGCAGGCGCCATTTATATGCAATAATATGTATTGCCGTTCCGTAGCGAAAATCTGGTCATCAGTGTCTAAGGCTGGCGCCACACTTGACGGTGAAACTTTAACTTAAGAGACACTAGGACTAGATTTAACTTAAACTTAGGTGAGACTTAAATTGTGTCCGCGACGGGACGACTACACATTTACTGCGTAGAAGATCGGCTATTTGTAGTTTATATAAAAAAATATGTTAATGTGAGGTCGGCCTAAGTTTTTCCAATAGAGATATGCTATAGCACTGATGAGAACTGGTTGAACTAATGTTTTTTGTATGAAAGCATGCTATGGATGCGTGCACATCTTAATCGCAATGCAAAGCTCATCAACTTCCTCGCAGCATAGCTGATCTCTGGTTAAATAGCTTCCATTGATTAATTTTAAGCTTAACCTTAATAACTTCGTACAATAAACATATATAAATATTGTTGTTTCTTATATGCCTAATGATGAGACTCGAACCGGAGGGGGGCTGTTGGCCGTGCGGTGGCAGCGATGACGCTCCGTCGCTCTGCTGATCTGATCACGCAGCGTACCCCGCCCCGGCCGGCAGGGTTGCCCGATGACCATAGATTATGAGAGCTGAAGGCATCATTAATTTATTATTTTATTTTAATTTATTGTTTGATTGACTGCCTCGTTTGTGTAGTGGCAAAGTTTCTGCCTTACATCCAAGAGGTCCTGGGTTCGAACCCCAGGTCGAGCCAAAATTGTTTCTGAGATTTTCTGTCATGAATTTCTCAAAAACAGCTCGGAGTTGGGAAGTTGGCGGTGTTACCCCCGTGCCTCGGTGCGCACTTTAAGCCGTTGGTCCTGCGCCTGATCTCTCTACGGTCATGTCGGATTGCCGTCTCACCGAACTTTGAGAGTGATGGAACAGTGAGTGCACCTGTGTATTGTGCTCACACTTGTGCACTATAATATCTCCTGCGTAGTTGGCTGATCTCTGTTTGATTGAGAGAGATTGGCCGCCGTGGTCGAAATTGGCCAGGAGGACTATTATTATTTTTATTTAGTTAGCTACACATAACAGAGACACAAATCGTAACAATTAACATAAAAATAGTTAAACATACAGATTTGATTGCAGCTCCAAAGGCAAGTGTACACAGCATACAAATCGAGTTAACATATTTAAAACTAGCTTTCGCCCGCGGCTCCGCCCGCGTGGACTAATATTTTTCGTATCCCACGGGAACTGCATATTTTTCCGGGATAAAAAGTAGCCTATGTGTTATTCCAGACTATTATCTACCCCTGTGCCAAATTTCAACCAAATCCATTCAGTAGTTTTTACGTGAAAGAGTAACAAACATCCATACATACAAACTTTCGCCTTTATAATATTAGTAGGATAAAATTAGATTATTACATCAACACAGTTATACTGGGAAATTACTATTGAGAATATTAATAAATGAAATTAAATTACTTATAAAGACCATAAAAGAAAATAATCACTAATATGGAATATGTAGCAGATAATAGGTTAGGTGACACCACCAATTTGTTGACATACTCTTTAATTTCTGTCAAAATCGTCGATCTACCTCCATAGATTTTGTACGGAAGCACTCTAACGTGACGTCACATTAGTTAAGGTATATCAAATATCAGATTTAATTGACTGAATATTTATTGAATTTGGAAAAAAAATGGTTTTAACTTCAGAAAAGTAATGTTTTATAACGCCATGGTTATGAAACATTTATGATTGGTGTCATCATGTGCCTATTGCTGAAGTGGGTTGTTTTCCTCGGTAAGGAATTCACTGCGGCATTGTATGCATCCGCAATGAGGGTTCCAACACTGACTACCAAAGACCCAAGCTATAGAATTAGAGTCAAACGAATGACAACCAAATTTGAATGAATTCGAAAATACATAGCCTGTTTCAACTTAACAGTTTTTTTTAATATTTGTAAAAATATATGTCTCGGGTGATTTGAGGATGTCTCCTACAATCATTGATGAAACATACGTTTGGCTCAATGCGTTAGAAAGCACTTACAAAATTCTACGACTCTATTAAGGTTCTCGGTAGCTCAGTTGGTTAGAGCATTGGACTAGACTTCCAAAGGTCGGGGGTTCGAATCCTCCCTGATGACCGGAGTCGAAAATATTTTTTTAAGTGTAATGTCTTTTCGAATTTACAAATAGCGTTGTGAACGCAAAAATTTACTTAATAATAGTCCTGGCCGATTTCGACCACGGCGGCCAATCTCAACAGAAATCATCCAACTACGCAGGAGATATTATACCTAGTGTACATGTCGCAATACACAGGTGCACTCACTGTTCCATAACTAAAGTTCGTTGAGACGGCATTCCGTCATGACCGGAGAGAAATCAGGCGCAGGACCAACGGCTCAACGTGCTTTCCCAGGCACGGGGGTGTCACAACGCCAACTTCCCGACTCCGAGCTGTTTTGAGAAATTTATGACAGAAAATCTCAGAAACCATTTGGCTCGACCTGGGATTCGAACCCAGGACCTCTCGGATATAAGGCAGAAACATTTGCCACTACACCAACAAGGCAGAAACTTAATAAATATAATATTTGAATAAGTCCAGTTCTACAGTGAGATGTTCACACCTCGTTCGTCCTCAGAGCACGGGCGGCATGGCTGCCAACATTGCCGCCGGCGACTCCTGCGAGTTCGCATCGGCCAAGTACTTTGCGCTGTGCGGGCTCGGCGGTGTCCTGTCTTGCGGTAAGTACACTCCTGGAACCTTAAGGCCCGGCTATTGAATATGTATAGTCGAGTTTATTAATAAGGCAGCTAGATTCAATGCCCGGTTTTCACCAGAAGCGGGGAAGACAGGAGACGATGGATGTGTTTTGAATAACCAGATTTCGTCATTTATCCTCTTCTTTTTGCTTTATCCATTTCCACGGAAGCGGGCAGGAGATGTGGAAATAACGAAGTCGTACTTATTGGTTATTCAAAACAGATTTCATCACGTCTCCTCTCTTGTCCGCTTTTGGTGGAAACCGGGCCTTAAATCTAGCTGCTTTATTAATAACCCTAGCTCGTAACTTCGTAAGATATTTATTCTGTAACTACTAACCCACTAAATGGAAAGTTTATTTCTGAATTAAAAAATAATGATAAACTCGACTATACACATACAATAGTTATTCATTGTCTAGAGTCTGCTTAAACAATTTATGATGTCCGTGAACCTCACCTCGGGCCCTATTTTCTAAGAATGTGTCTTTACATCTGCTGTTGTTGCGGATCTCGCCATCCTCTTCACTCTTACGAGCTTGAGAGTATGAATAAAACGGGTCGGCTAGACCCGAAAATACGACTGAAACGTTTTGTAGTACGACCTCTGGGTTCCAATTTGCGTGTTGCATTTCGCTGATAAGCAGCGCTATTGTTGAACAACTACAAATTTCGAGTTTGCACAATCTTGTATATTTTATTCTTCTCAATCATAGCAACCACTTATACACTACTAGTGAACCCGGCAGACGCTGTCCTGCCCGCTGTTTTCGAAATTTATCGATATTTCCTGGACCACAAATATTTCAATGTTAACGGTTAAGGTTCTCGAGTTTTAGTGAGACTAACGAACAGCAATTCATTATTAAATATATAAAAAGCGATCGGCCCGCCTGAATTTTCCCATGGGAATGCATCATTTTCCCGCGGTAAAAAGTAGCCTATATCCTTTCTCTGGTATCAAAATATCTCCATACGAAATTTCATCCAAATTGGTTCAGTAGTTTAGGCGTGATTGAGTAACAGACTGACAGACAGAGTTACTTTCGCATTAATAATATTAGTATGGATTTACCTCGGCACACGGATTACACCCATTGATCGATGTATATTTACAAATCTAATAAATAACGTTACGTAATCATAACGCATCCGTTACACCGAGACAGATATAAATGTGTGTTATCACGTGTTATCGGCCCGCGTCTTCAATCACGGACAAGGACAACTTTTGCGGAGATTGGAGATCATAATATTCGCGCTATAAATACAACGACCACTTTGGTGTAATGGTTAAGAAGTTAACTACTAACCAAGAGGTCGCGGGTTCGATTTCCGCACTGTACAAACATTTGTGTGCATGAACATGTCTGTTTGTACTGGTCTGGGTGTTGTATTTTTTTATTTAAGTTTAAGTGTAATACTGCTGTTATATCTGTAACACAAGTGCTTAAGAAACTTACCACGGAGTCAGATCAATGTATGTGATGTTGCATAAGCATATGGTAGATGAATCCGTTTTGATACAGCATCTCGCGTCTCGTTACTTGATGTCTAAACTCTTATCATTTAGTTAAAAGTCAAAAATCTTGCCATGCAAGTCGTAATCTTTTCTTTGCTATTGCTTCGTTTATTAGTTGAAAATATTTGTTTTGTATCTTGGGATTCGGTTTACCGAATGAACATAATTTGGTTAATGAAATAAAAACCTTAATTCATTGTTAATTTTAGTAAAAGCTATCGTTTTGTTCTTGCTATTGCCGTTCACCGTCTGTCACATGATTTTAGTAATTAATTCTGCTTCTATATATTAATTCTGGGTGGAGTCTTAAGCGTTTATCTTATCATTTGGTTGTGAAACTTAAGATTTCATCATAAGCTGCCATTATCTTAGTTTAAGCAATGATAAACATTAAGTGATACATAATTCTACGTACAATGCAATGCATTACAAAATTTATCTACGGACATATCATTAGTGTGTCATCATATGTTAGCTGGAAATGACCAGCATTACTACAACCAATTTTACTATGAGAACTTTCTTATCTGTGGCAGTAGGTAAAATCTGTACTGTAATGTTATAACAGTATCAATTTCTGTAAGGTTATGACTTTAAATTTGGAACAGCTGTCAAAACTAAAGTAGGTCTCTATTCTAGTATCCATTGATATTAAAGCAGTTATCGATATGAAACGTCAAATTCAGTATGTTTTTTAATCCAAATCGCACGACATATGATCACGAGTGACATGAGGATAGGGACTTCATTCGTTTGTCTATGATATAAAAAAAATAGTCGTGACGGAGGATTGAACTACCCGCCATTACTGTTGTCATTCATTTGTTTGTTGGTTTTTCGCTGTGACGAAAATATTGTGAAAAGTTAAAATATGATATGTGTGTAGATAAAGTAGTGTATGCAACTGTACATAATTAGGCCTTAAAAAACTCGTGTGATGCTAATATTATGAAACTCGCTGACGCTCGTTTCATAAAACCACACTCGTGTTTTAAGGCCCCTCATTATGTATCAGTTGCATAAACTACTATTGCATAATAATGTTATAATTTAGCTTTTAGTCGATTATGTATGGATGATGGGCATTGATGATGATAGGTCATAATGATATTGTTTTTTTTTAAATTGGCACTTGGGAGTAATTACTAACATCCATAACTTTGACAAATTAATTGTTCTTTACTGTATCTATGATCTAGCAGACTATTTTATACAATGCTGCTAAGAAAATGATATGATATGATAGTGATAGTGAAATTGCCACATGAATTTAGTCAATTTTTTGTTCTAATGGTGCCTTGAAACTATCTTACGTCGCATAGTATTAACGCTAAGTTGTGACGTGACCTCGGCGGAGGCAAATGTCATTTCCATGCAAACGAAGCGGTCGTTCCGTCGATCGACTAGGCCAGAGGTTCTCTTACTAACTTTATTCTGGTGCTCCACTTGAAAAATTTTGGTTTCGGTTAGCTATTTCTTTGAGTATGTTATAATTTGTTGACCCCGATTTTGCTTACGCTTCCCCGTAGAGTCTCCAGTGGGAACCACTTTGGGAACTACTGGACTAGGCAATGTAACTTTGTCTAGGGGTCATGCACATCTACAGATTTTAAACAACTCCTTTCCCCACCAGGTATCACCCACACTGCTGTGGTGCCTCTCGACTTGGTCAAGTGCCGTCTGCAGGTCGACGGAGAGAAGTACAAGAATGTAGTGAACGGATTCAAGGTTTCGGTGCGCGAGGAGGGCATGCGCGGCCTGGCCAAGGGCTGGGCGCCCACCTTCATTGGCTACTCCATGCAAGTAAGTAGCAAAAAAAACCCACTCTTCGGAAGTGGCTCTGAGTCACACCTTCCAGGTATTACTCCAATCATAGCGGTAGAGCTCCTTGACCTAGGGTAGCAGTATTGCAGTACCCTTGCTGTATTTGCAAAAATCCAGAGAGGATCTTGCGATATGATGTATCCAGCTTGTTAAAACTTTGATGGATTGCTGGATCCAGCAGGATGTTAAAGTTAGCATCTGCAACCCCTAGACCAGAGGCACGAGAACTTGGTCAACGATATCAAGGTGTCGGTGCGAGAGGAGAGCATGCGCGGCCTGGCCAAGGGATGAGACCACACCTTCATTCGCTACTACATGCAAGTAAGTAGCCAACCTCTTTCTTTTACTCTACTAACATTGGTGGTGCTCTTGCTACTATGAACTGGAGCTTATAAAAAAATGTGCTGGATCCAGCTGAATGCTAGATTCAGCTGGATGCTTGATCCAGCTTATGGCTGTATTCTAGATCCAGCTGGATTCCTGGATGCTAGATATAGCTAGGTGACTAGATTCTGGGTCCAGAAATAGCTATCCATAGTTATGTAAGACAAGAACGTGGTGAACGGGTTTTAGGTGTTGGTTTGTGAGGAAGGCATGCACAGCCAGGCCAAGGTCTGGGCGCCAACCTTTATCGGCTACTCCACGCAAGTAAGTGAAAGACAGTTGAGGGAGTCACGCTTAACTAGGTTTCACCAACGCTGGTGTTGCTCCTGGACCTAGTCAAGTATATGCTGGTTCTAGTTTGTGAGAAAATGTCCTGGATCCAGCTTTATTGTTGCATTCTGTTGGATTGCTAGATGCTAGATCATGGAAGTTATGGATAGCAATCCAGCTTTGTTTTCACTCCAGCTGGATTTTTTGTGGATTTGCCAGGGGTTAGAGTGGTTTATGCCAGCCAGAATACTGCGGATACCGCAGGTTTGCGGTTTACCAATAATAATAATAGTCCTCCTGGCCGATTTTGACCACGGCGGCCAATCTCAACAGAGATCAGCCAACTACACAGGCCAATACACAGGTGCACTCACTGTTCCATCACTCTCAAAGTTCGGTGAGATGGTAATCCGACATGGCTGGAGAAAGATTAGGCGCAGGACCAACGGCTTAACGTGCTTTCCTAGGCACGGGGGTGTAACAACGCCAAATTCATGACAAAATCTCAGAAACAATTTTTGGCTCGACCTGGCATTCGAACCCAGTACCTCTCGGATGTAAGGCAGAAACTTTGCCACTACACGAACGAGGCAGTCAATAAGGTTTTCCAATAACAAAGCCTCAAAATCGTCGTAAAAAATATATTGTAACTGTACATACATTTAATATGATTATAAAATAATACCAATTGTTCCTACCGAACGTATTGACGACAAACACTCGATGAGTCTTACCGACCAATCTTTACCACTCGTTATACCATTACCGACTTCTAAACATCCCCAACTCCGCAGGGTCTCTGCAAGTTCGGTCTGTACGAGGTCTTCAAGGTCGGCTACTCGGGTCTCCTAGACGAGGAGACGGCGTACGTGTACAGAACGTTCGTGTACCTCGCCGCTTCAGCGACAGCCGAGTTCTTCGCTGATATCGCCCTGTCGCCTCTTGAAGCCGCTAAGGTAATGTATTTCTTTCTGTTTTTTATAGTATACTGTTTTTACAGTAACTCAGCCTTGAGATTGCAACTTCGAAAATTATATCGACGAGAAAATATATTAATCAAGTGCTTTAGTATGATAGGTATAACAAAGAAATGCCTACACTTAACAATTTTAATTTCTAAATCTTTACATTTAACAATTTTACAAAGATTTTATTACATTATTACGCTTTATTATTATTATAAAAGGTATAAATTAATTTCTATCAATTATTGTATTCTCATGTCTCCCATTTTCATGCCATTTGATAATATGTCAATACACATTCCATTTCATAAACTTATTTTGATTGTAATTTATTTTTTAATATCTTCCAAGATTTAAAAAAAATGCTACCTAATTATAACAAAACTTTTTCTCTGATTTGAATGAATGCTGACTGCATGATTGCAGTTTTTAGACAGTGATTATGTAATCACAATATGGACTATTGATTTTCCGTTCTTTAGTAGTAGCGCTGTAAGTATCTAATAGCGATTGGATTCATCAACATTAGCCGAAAACCAAACGCATAACTCACAACAGAATACTCACAAAGTACCCGATGACGAAAAAAAGCGCAGGAGGGGTGTGCTACGCGCGGCGTTTGGCGTCCGACGCGGGCGTCCTGCGTCGCTAACCAATGCGACGCAGCGTGGCGCCGCGCGTGGCTGTGGCCCGATGACTCTGAGATTATGAGATCTGAGGGTGCTGCTATAGCTACTCACTAGTATAACAACACTCGCTAGTATACAATAACGAAAACAAGCGCAGGGGGGTTTGCTTCGCGCGGCGTTTGGCGTCCGACGCGGGCGTCCTGCGTCGCTAACCAATGCGACGCAGCGTGGCGCCGCGCGTGGCTGTGGCCCGGTGACTCTGAGATTATGAGATCTGAGGGTGCTGCTATAGCTACTCACTAGTATAACAACACTCGCTAGTATACAATAACGAAAACAAGCGCAGGGGGGTTTGCTTCGCACGGCGTTTGGCGTCCGACGCGGGCGTCCTGCGTCGCTAACCAATGCGACGCAGCGTGGCGCCGCGCGTGGCTGTGGCCCGGTGACTCTGAGATTATGAGATCTGAGGGTGCTGCATAGCTACTCACTAGTACGACAACAGTCGCTTGTGCACAATAACGAAAATAAGCTCAAGAAGGGGGTTTGCTTCGCGCGTCGTTTGGCGTCCGACGCGGGCGTCCTGCGTCGCTGTGACCGCAGCTTAGCAGTAGATACTGCGGCGTAACGTTGCGGTGGCCCGGTGACTCTGTGATTATGACATCTGAGGGTCCTTTAATGAAGGGATACAAAACTGAAATTTAAAAAACCTCCCACCGTGTACCAGAATAACAGCTGGTGAACTTCAACCACTGGACGGATTTTCACCAACCATAGCTAAGAACCACTGTAATTAAGTTTTCTTTCGAATCAAAAAAACCGAACTGAAATCAGTCCATCCGTTCGGAAGCTGCGATGCCACTGACAAAAACACACAAACAGAATAGGTGTCGTCGTCACGTCACAAGTCGCGATCTTGCGTTACGATCGCGCCGGTCGCTATACACCGAATGCTACCATTACACTATTTTACACGTCCACACACAATCACTATATATCTTTTTTGAAAGCTTAATTACCACTTAAACTCCCTTAAAATCTGTTTTCCAGGTGCGCATCCAAACGATGCCGGGCTTCGCAAACACGCTGCGCGAGGCGTGGCCCAAGATGGTGCAGAACGAGGGCTACAGCACCTTCTACAAGGGGCTGGTGCCGCTGTGGGGCCGTCAGATCCCGTACACCATGATGAAGTTCGCCTGCTTCGAGAAGACGCTGGAGCTGCTGTACCAGGTGCGTAGTTATTTATTTGTCAGGTCTTGCAAGAACAGTCAGTGTCAAAAATAGTGGCATTTTAGTACCATGTCAAATATCATTCTGAGCTCCTGGCATTTTAGTACCGTGTAAAAGTAACATTTTGATCTTCTGGCATTTTAGTACCGTGTCATAATAACATTTTGAGCTCCTGGCATTTTAGTACAGTTGTCATAATAACATTTTAAGCTCCTGGCATTTAGTACCATTTTAAAATAACATTTTGTGCCCCTGGCATTTTACTACCATGTCAAAATAACATTTTGAGCTCCTGGCTTTTTAGTACCATGTTAAAATAACATTTCGAGCTCCTGGCATTTTAGTACCTTGTCAAGATAACATTTTGAGCTCCTGACATTTTAGTACTGTGTCAAAGTAACATTTTGTGCTCCTGTCATTTTAATACCTTGTCAAAATAAAATTTTGAGCTCCTGGCGTTTTAGTACCATGTCAAAATAACATTTTGAGCTTATCAGTCTACAATGTACTAAAGTGCCACTATATTTTTTACGCTAACTGTATGATGAAGTAGTAGTTGTTGTATTAACTGAGAAGGTTGCATTAAACACTATGGTAAAATATTAAAACTTTTGTAAAAAGTTTAACAGCAAAAATAATGATTGTGCATCAAATTAACCCGGCCGTATACACGGAATTCTTGCAATGGTAACAAAACAACTATTTTTGCAACATAATTTCAATTTTGAGTTGCCAATTATGATGTACAAAGAGTATTTTTGATTGAAAAAGGGATTTCTTTAATGCAAAAAACCCAAATTTTATGTCGTATATATTTTTTTGTGTACTAGTTATTATTTGATATGCATTCTTAAAAAAGCTTTACATGCCAAGTTGCCAAGATCACATTAGTTTGAGTTGCAAATTTTGCTGTACAATCAGTATTTTTGATGGAAAAGGGGATTTTTTAAATGTAAAAACCGCAAATTTTTTGATTGTCATATAAATACCACCCTAACAATAATATTGCCCGGGTACCCGGCAAAACCTCTACCCGCCCCATGTCTAATGGAAATAAAATATTAACTTGATATGTTCCAGTACGTAGTGCCTAAACCCCGCGAGCTGTGCACCAAGGGCGAGCAGCTGGTGGTGACGTTCGCGGCCGGCTACATCGCCGGCGTGTTCTGCGCCATCGTGTCGCACCCCGCCGACACCGTCGTGTCCAAGCTCAACCAGGTATGACGCGATACACTCCCTCCCCACACCTCACAAAGACGACCACTTTTGTGTAATGGTCAAAAAGTTGACTACTAACCAAGAGGTCGCGAATTCTATCCCCGCACTGTACAAACATTTTCATGAACATGTCTGTTTGTACTGGTCTGGGTGTTATATTTAAATAAATCAATATTTCACAACAATCACACCAATTCTCTAGTCCCAAATTAAGAAGAAAACATTTTTATTCAGTATCACATTTTTTACCAAATAGAAAAACACATCTAAAAATCACAATTAAGCTACGAGGCTTGTGTTATGGGTACAAGACAACTAATAAACATACTTAAATACTTTTTTTTGTAAATAAATACATATTATACATAGAAAACACCCAGACCAGTACAAACACGCATGTTAATGCACACATATGCTTTTACTGTGCGGGGATCGAACCCGCGACCCTTGGTTTGTAGACCACTGCACTAAACGGTCGTCTATATGTATTTATTTAAGTTTATTTGTTATACCACTGTTGATTCTGATAACTGTAACACAAGTGCTTTAGCTTCTTACCACGGAGTCAAATCAATGTATGTAATGTTGTTGTATATTTATTTATTTATAACAAAAAAAAAATAGGAGAACTTACAGACGAGCACAGTTATGACGGCGACTGCTTGCGATACTGGTAGCGACAAAAGGCGACTGTCAGCGACAGTCTTCGTCTCGAGCTCGCGCCTTTCGCTGACATGACAATGTTGCGCGGTTGTTATCGCTAGTGTTTGCCCATCTTCGAGAGTAGCGATGTATCGGCGACTATATTAGCCGTCGCCGATTATCCCCGCCTCAGAACAGTTGATAAGTTCTACTGAACAAATATTATCTTTAGTATGTAACGTCAATGTGAATCACGATAAATCATATAACTGTAAGCGACAATAATAATAGTCCTCCTGGCCGATTTCGACCACGGCGGCCAATCTCAACAGAGATCAGCCAACTACGCAGGAGATATTATAGTGCACAAGTGTGAGCGCAATACACAGGTGCACTCACTGTTCCATCACTCTTAAAATTCGGTGAGACGTCAATCGGACATGACCGGAGAGAGATCAGGCGCAGGACCAACGGCTTAACGTGCGCACCGAGGCACGGGGGTGTAACAGCGCCAACTTCTCGACCCCGAGCTGTTTTTGAGAAATTCATGACAGAAAATCTCAAAAACAATTTTGGCTCGACCTGGGATTCGAACCCAGGTCCTCTCAGATGTAAGGCAGAAACTTTGCCACTACACCGACGAGGCAGTCAATCTGAAAACAAGTACCATTGATGACCCTATTCTAATTGAATTTTATTGCGTTTCCAGGACAAGACAGCTACAGTGGGCTCCATCGTGGGAAAGCTCGGCATGGCCGGCGTGTGGAAGGGGCTCGGGCCCAGGATCATCATGATCGGTACCCTCACCGCCCTGCAGTGGTTCATCTACGACGCCGTCAAGGTACGTCAACTTTTTATATATATAAAGAAAGTGGTGTTAGTTACACTATTTATAACTCAAGAACGGATGCACCGGTTTGGCTGAAAATTGGTGGAGAGGTAGCTTAGAACCAGGAAACGGACATAGGATACTTTTTTATCCCGTTCGACCGCGATTTCGATAATCAAGAGATTCCACTACCAATAAATAAACTAGCAATAAATAAATAATGCCAATGATTATGAAATCAACCAATTGTTCCTACCGACCAAATCTGTGGACACACTATCTTATGAGCTACCTCAACCGTTACACACACAATCCTTCTCTTTACCTCAATAATGAGCATATCTCTCCGCAGGTATGGCTGAGGATGCCGCGACCCCCGCCACCCACCATGCCGGAATCCATGCGCAAGAGACTAGAAGCTGAAGAAGCCGCCAAGGCCAAGTGAACATAGACCAGATAACAAACACTAGCTTAAGATTTGAGACTCACGGAATAGGATTATCGATGTGCTGTATCATCAATGGTATAGGTGGTGTGAGTTACGCAAGTTGGACTTTGGAACAATGAATTGGAAGACGTTAATAATGAAACTAGAGCAAGGCTTTAGTTTTATTGTCTCGTCAATGTTAAATAAAAGAGCGAGCGTCATATCTAACAAATCCGTGTCACATGCAAACACGTGTCTTCACGTCGGTAGCTCGCGTGGAAATAGAATGAATTGCAAAACGCATATGTTCTAAAAGTAAACTCGTTTACATAACACGAACACTGAAGGCAGTGTTGTAATAAACTCCACAGTATTGTCTGTAAGTCGGTTATCCCGTGAGTTGTTAAGCTTTAGAAAAATTGTTCCACACACCGCCACACTATGTATTGTATAGTTCCCAATGTGATTACCATGTTACAATAAGTTTAACGAAATCATGTTAATTTATTTTCAATAAATAATTATTTTATTTATTTTTTGGTTTGTTTTTTTTTATCGTTCGTATGATGATCATGTTCGATTTTTGAGTATGTATTGTTCAAGTATGGCAATAATAAAATTACTAGATTACACTATTTTGTTTCAATGTAAATAGATCGGCAATCTCTTCGGTCTCGGGTTCGATAACAGCCGACCCGGACATAGAAAATAACGGTAGGAGTAAGTACCCCTACTACCTTCTCTTTGTTTTGTCTATCGTAGATACGTCGTTACGTAGTAAACCGTAACACAGCTACGGTCCGAGGACAGCCATATATGGAGGTTACAGGAGTAATATTAATAACACCAACAAGGTGCATTAAACTGGGAGGTCTGGGTCTCCTAGACGAGGAGACGGCGTACGTGTACAGAACGTTCGTGTACCTCGCCGCTTCAGCGACAGCCGAGTTCTTCGCTGATATCGCCCTGTCGCCTCTTGAAGCCGCTAAGGTAATGTATTTCTTTCTGTTTTTTATAGTATACTGTTTTTACAGTAACTCAGCCTTGAGATTGCAACTTCGAAAATTATATCGACGAGAAAATATATTAATCAAGTGCTTTAGTATGATAGGTATAACAAAGAAATGCCTACACTTAACAATTTTAATTTCTAAATCTTTACATTTAACAATTTTACAAAGATTTTATTACATTATTACGCTTTATTATTATTATAAAAGGTATAAATTAATTTCTATCAATTATTGTATTCTCATGTCTCCCATTTTCATGCCATTTGATAATATGTCAATACACATTCCATTTCATAAACTTATTTTGATTGTAATTTATTTTTTAATATCTTCCAAGATTTAAAAAAAATGCTACCTAATTATAACAAAACTTTTTCTCTGATTTGAATGAATGCTGACTGCATGATTGCAGTTTTTAGACAGTGATTATGTAATCACAATATGGACTATTGATTTTCCGTTCTTTAGTAGTAGCGCTGTAAGTATCTAATAGCGATTGGATTCATCAACATTAGCCGAAAACCAAACGCATAACTCACAACAGAATACTCACAAAGTACCCGATGACGAAAAAAAGCGCAGGAGGGGTGTGCTACGCGCGGCGTTTGGCGTCCGACGCGGGCGTCCTGCGTCGCTAACCAATGCGACGCAGCGTGGCGCCGCGCGTGGCTGTGGCCCGATGACTCTGAGATTATGAGATCTGAGGGTGCTGCTATAGCTACTCACTAGTATAACAACACTCGCTAGTATACAATAACGAAAACAAGCGCAGGGGGGTTTGCTTCGCGCGGCGTTTGGCGTCCGACGCGGGCGTCCTGCGTCGCTAACCAATGCGACGCAGCGTGGCGCCGCGCGTGGCTGTGGCCCGGTGACTCTGAGATTATGAGATCTGAGGGTGCTGCTATAGCTACTCACTAGTATAACAACACTCGCTAGTATACAATAACGAAAACAAGCGCAGGGGGGTTTGCTTCGCACGGCGTTTGGCGTCCGACGCGGGCGTCCTGCGTCGCTAACCAATGCGACGCAGCGTGGCGCCGCGCGTGGCTGTGGCCCGGTGACTCTGAGATTATGAGATCTGAGGGTGCTGCATAGCTACTCACTAGTACGACAACAGTCGCTTGTGCACAATAACGAAAATAAGCTCAAGAAGGGGGTTTGCTTCGCGCGTCGTTTGGCGTCCGACGCGGGCGTCCTGCGTCGCTGTGACCGCAGCTTAGCAGTAGATACTGCGGCGTAACGTTGCGGTGGCCCGGTGACTCTGTGATTATGACATCTGAGGGTCCTTTAATGAAGGGATACAAAACTGAAATTTAAAAAACCTCCCACCGTGTACCAGAATAACAGCTGGTGAACTTCAACCACTGGACGGATTTTCACCAACCATAGCTAAGAACCACTGTAATTAAGTTTTCTTTCGAATCAAAAAAACCGAACTGAAATCAGTCCATCCGTTCGGAAGCTGCGATGCCACTGACAAAAACACACAAACAGAATAGGTGTCGTCGTCACGTCACAAGTCGCGATCTTGCGTTACGATCGCGCCGGTCGCTATACACCGAATGCTACCATTACACTATTTTACACGTCCACACACAATCACTATATATCTTTTTTGAAAGCTTAATTACCACTTAAACTCCCTTAAAATCTGTTTTCCAGGTGCGCATCCAAACGATGCCGGGCTTCGCAAACACGCTGCGCGAGGCGTGGCCCAAGATGGTGCAGAACGAGGGCTACAGCACCTTCTACAAGGGGCTGGTGCCGCTGTGGGGCCGTCAGATCCCGTACACCATGATGAAGTTCGCCTGCTTCGAGAAGACGCTGGAGCTGCTGTACCAGGTGCGTAGTTATTTATTTGTCAGGTCTTGCAAGAACAGTCAGTGTCAAAAATAGTGGCATTTTAGTACCATGTCAAATATCATTCTGAGCTCCTGGCATTTTAGTACCGTGTAAAAGTAACATTTTGATCTTCTGGCATTTTAGTACCGTGTCATAATAACATTTTGAGCTCCTGGCATTTTAGTACAGTTGTCATAATAACATTTTAAGCTCCTGGCATTTAGTACCATTTTAAAATAACATTTTGTGCCCCTGGCATTTTACTACCATGTCAAAATAACATTTTGAGCTCCTGGCTTTTTAGTACCATGTTAAAATAACATTTCGAGCTCCTGGCATTTTAGTACCTTGTCAAGATAACATTTTGAGCTCCTGACATTTTAGTACTGTGTCAAAGTAACATTTTGTGCTCCTGTCATTTTAATACCTTGTCAAAATAAAATTTTGAGCTCCTGGCGTTTTAGTACCATGTCAAAATAACATTTTGAGCTTATCAGTCTACAATGTACTAAAGTGCCACTATATTTTTTACGCTAACTGTATGATGAAGTAGTAGTTGTTGTATTAACTGAGAAGGTTGCATTAAACACTATGGTAAAATATTAAAACTTTTGTAAAAAGTTTAACAGCAAAAATAATGATTGTGCATCAAATTAACCCGGCCGTATACACGGAATTCTTGCAATGGTAACAAAACAACTATTTTTGCAACATAATTTCAATTTTGAGTTGCCAATTATGATGTACAAAGAGTATTTTTGATTGAAAAAGGGATTTCTTTAATGCAAAAAACCCAAATTTTATGTCGTATATATTTTTTTGTGTACTAGTTATTATTTGATATGCATTCTTAAAAAAGCTTTACATGCCAAGTTGCCAAGATCACATTAGTTTGAGTTGCAAATTTTGCTGTACAATCAGTATTTTTGATGGAAAAGGGGATTTTTTAAATGTAAAAACCGCAAATTTTTTGATTGTCATATAAATACCACCCTAACAATAATATTGCCCGGGTACCCGGCAAAACCTCTACCCGCCCCATGTCTAATGGAAATAAAATATTAACTTGATATGTTCCAGTACGTAGTGCCTAAACCCCGCGAGCTGTGCACCAAGGGCGAGCAGCTGGTGGTGACGTTCGCGGCCGGCTACATCGCCGGCGTGTTCTGCGCCATCGTGTCGCACCCCGCCGACACCGTCGTGTCCAAGCTCAACCAGGTATGACGCGATACACTCCCTCCCCACACCTCACAAAGACGACCACTTTTGTGTAATGGTCAAAAAGTTGACTACTAACCAAGAGGTCGCGAATTCTATCCCCGCACTGTACAAACATTTTCATGAACATGTCTGTTTGTACTGGTCTGGGTGTTATATTTAAATAAATCAATATTTCACAACAATCACACCAATTCTCTAGTCCCAAATTAAGAAGAAAACATTTTTATTCAGTATCACATTTTTTACCAAATAGAAAAACACATCTAAAAATCACAATTAAGCTACGAGGCTTGTGTTATGGGTACAAGACAACTAATAAACATACTTAAATACTTTTTTTTGTAAATAAATACATATTATACATAGAAAACACCCAGACCAGTACAAACACGCATGTTAATGCACACATATGCTTTTACTGTGCGGGGATCGAACCCGCGACCCTTGGTTTGTAGACCACTGCACTAAACGGTCGTCTATATGTATTTATTTAAGTTTATTTGTTATACCACTGTTGATTCTGATAACTGTAACACAAGTGCTTTAGCTTCTTACCACGGAGTCAAATCAATGTATGTAATGTTGTTGTATATTTATTTATTTATAACAAAAAAAAAATAGGAGAACTTACAGACGAGCACAGTTATGACGGCGACTGCTTGCGATACTGGTAGCGACAAAAGGCGACTGTCAGCGACAGTCTTCGTCTCGAGCTCGCGCCTTTCGCTGACATGACAATGTTGCGCGGTTGTTATCGCTAGTGTTTGCCCATCTTCGAGAGTAGCGATGTATCGGCGACTATATTAGCCGTCGCCGATTATCCCCGCCTCAGAACAGTTGATAAGTTCTACTGAACAAATATTATCTTTAGTATGTAACGTCAATGTGAATCACGATAAATCATATAACTGTAAGCGACAATAATAATAGTCCTCCTGGCCGATTTCGACCACGGCGGCCAATCTCAACAGAGATCAGCCAACTACGCAGGAGATATTATAGTGCACAAGTGTGAGCGCAATACACAGGTGCACTCACTGTTCCATCACTCTTAAAATTCGGTGAGACGTCAATCGGACATGACCGGAGAGAGATCAGGCGCAGGACCAACGGCTTAACGTGCGCACCGAGGCACGGGGGTGTAACAGCGCCAACTTCTCGACCCCGAGCTGTTTTTGAGAAATTCATGACAGAAAATCTCAAAAACAATTTTGGCTCGACCTGGGATTCGAACCCAGGTCCTCTCAGATGTAAGGCAGAAACTTTGCCACTACACCGACGAGGCAGTCAATCTGAAAACAAGTACCATTGATGACCCTATTCTAATTGAATTTTATTGCGTTTCCAGGACAAGACAGCTACAGTGGGCTCCATCGTGGGAAAGCTCGGCATGGCCGGCGTGTGGAAGGGGCTCGGGCCCAGGATCATCATGATCGGTACCCTCACCGCCCTGCAGTGGTTCATCTACGACGCCGTCAAGGTACGTCAACTTTTTATATATATAAAGAAAGTGGTGTTAGTTACACTATTTATAACTCAAGAACGGATGCACCGGTTTGGCTGAAAATTGGTGGAGAGGTAGCTTAGAACCAGGAAACGGACATAGGATACTTTTTTATCCCGTTCGACCGCGATTTCGATAATCAAGAGATTCCACTACCAATAAATAAACTAGCAATAAATAAATAATGCCAATGATTATGAAATCAACCAATTGTTCCTACCGACCAAATCTGTGGACACACTATCTTATGAGCTACCTCAACCGTTACACACACAATCCTTCTCTTTACCTCAATAATGAGCATATCTCTCCGCAGGTATGGCTGAGGATGCCGCGACCCCCGCCACCCACCATGCCGGAATCCATGCGCAAGAGACTAGAAGCTGAAGAAGCCGCCAAGGCCAAGTGAACATAGACCAGATAACAAACACTAGCTTAAGATTTGAGACTCACGGAATAGGATTATCGATGTGCTGTATCATCAATGGTATAGGTGGTGTGAGTTACGCAAGTTGGACTTTGGAACAATGAATTGGAAGACGTTAATAATGAAACTAGAGCAAGGCTTTAGTTTTATTGTCTCGTCAATGTTAAATAAAAGAGCGAGCGTCATATCTAACAAATCCGTGTCACATGCAAACACGTGTCTTCACGTCGGTAGCTCGCGTGGAAATAGAATGAATTGCAAAACGCATATGTTCTAAAAGTAAACTCGTTTACATAACACGAACACTGAAGGCAGTGTTGTAATAAACTCCACAGTATTGTCTGTAAGTCGGTTATCCCGTGAGTTGTTAAGCTTTAGAAAAATTGTTCCACACACCGCCACACTATGTATTGTATAGTTCCCAATGTGATTACCATGTTACAATAAGTTTAACGAAATCATGTTAATTTATTTTCAATAAATAATTATTTTATTTATTTTTTGGTTTGTTTTTTTTTATCGTTCGTATGATGATCATGTTCGATTTTTGAGTATGTATTGTTCAAGTATGGCAATAATAAAATTACTAGATTACACTATTTTGTTTCAATGTAAATAGATCGGCAATCTCTTCGGTCTCGGGTTCGATAACAGCCGACCCGGACATAGAAAATAACGGTAGGAGTAAGTACCCCTACTACCTTCTCTTTGTTTTGTCTATCGTAGATACGTCGTTACGTAGTAAACCGTAACACAGCTACGGTCCGAGGACAGCCATATATGGAGGTTACAGGAGTAATATTAATAACACCAACAAGGTGCATTAAACTGGGAGGAAGCTATTTTATTTTATTTATTGGATAACCAACCACATAATACATTACACTTATGCTACAGAGCTTATATAAATCGAAGTGTTTATAGGTTTTCACAACTTGTTTAAATTATGTAAACAAGCCGAAATACAAAGTGTTACCTCTTAAGCGAGAAGATAAAAAAATAAAACAAATAACTGTAAGCTAAGCAAACCATAATTGTATTCAAAAGCATTATTAATTCCTGAAAGAATGTGTTTCCTCCCTATTTATATGGAATTTGATCCCCTAATATATTAAGCATGTTATTATACTAAACCTACCTCTTACATTATTCCATCTATTCAAAAAAAATGCTTCAAAATCCGTCGAGTAGTTTTAAAGATTTAAATATACATAATACGCTTGAAGCTACTTTGCTTTATACTATATTGTGTTTTTATATATTTGTTGCTTAAGATAACTGATTTAATAAACGAAGAGATTTTTTTAGAAAAAGCAAAGATATCCTCTCTAAACATCTTGTTGTAGTTAATCATAATACGAGTTAGGACGTAATTTTGAACATTATGTGGCTGGCCTGGCTCAAGTCCAGGCTTAATAGCCTGGACATGAGCCAGGATTCAGGAATCTAGTGAGCTACAACGGGAACGATTGGATGGATTTTGACCAGTCATAGCTAACAAACAACGTGATTTAATTTATCTTTCTTTCGAATAAGAAAACCGCACCGAAATCGGTTCATCCGTTCGGGAGCTATGATGCCACAGGCGGGGACACACAAATAGGGGTCAACTTGTAACCCATCTTTTTCGTCTGGGGTAAATAAGTAGGTAGTAAATGAGCTGCATGCTAGGAAGGAAGTGCTACCAGTGCTACTCACGAGTCGCGACAACACTTATCATTTTTTTAAATTGTCAATACGAAGATCCTCATCCGTTTCATAACATAGTGTTGTGCCACTGAACACTGATTAGATTACGTGAAATCGATTCGATTCTATCAACTATCGACATATTCATTTTATTTCTCGTCTAGTGTACCTGGATATTGTGTAATGAATGACGAAAAAAAAATTGAACCTATTCAAAAAGTCCTAAACAAGGTATTTTAGTGGCGAAATTATTCTGAAGACGGTGCTACTATCATCCCAATCATCTTTCACATTTTTATCATAGTATGTAGTAAAGACCGTGCTGGCATTGACTTCAGAATAATTTGAGTCATAAAATTTAGGCCATTTGGGCACTTTTTGAAGTAGGTGTATTTATATGTATATATATTTATTAATTTAACCCCTTTATTTCCCACGTATAAACCATTATATGTACCATAGTAACCCAGTAGAATGGTCATGAAGTGACTTTGAATGACTTTTTCTGTAAATCGCAGGCCTTTTTCTGTAGGTGTTTGAGGAGTTCCCTGAAATAACTCCCTCATTGGTGACTTAAACCAAATATCTATGTGGACAATGAATGCAAAGAATGTATTATTTTTTTTCAATTTGGATTATAAATACTGAGATATGCGGTAACAAAAAAATTATTTATTTAGTAAATAATAGCCGAGCTTTTTAGGCTAGCTCGGTGCCAGGATCTAAGGACAGTGAATAACATCACCCGCGTTGGCCTGTGGGTAGGGGAAGCGTCGCATATTTTGTTCGCACTCGTTAAAGCAAGACCTCAAGCATTCGTTGGTTCCGTCGTAAAGTAAGGTTATGTTTTGAATAATCAAATAATTTATTTAACAGATAAATATTACGGAACGAGGTAGCAGGTAGGGTCAGACCCAGAATCTATTTCGGTTACGTTTTTGTAGAACTATATCCACTATAGCTATAACAGCTTCTACGTCCTCTTTGTTGAAACTCATTTTTGATATGAATTGGAATGAAACAATTACAAAATGTTAGAAATTTGGCGCTCCGGACACGACTTCGTGTTTTTTTTACCTTGTTGTTGTTAAGGTGTTGTTTCAGATTTTTATCAACCCAACCATTCCACTTCATAACCCAGCCGCAATCATCACTGTTAAGAATAGTTTTATAACAAAACCTCTTTTGTATTGTTTTTGATAACCTTTTAACTCATTGTTACCTAGCAACCGTTGTTGCTTAAAATATATATTTTTGGCTGTCACAAATCTACGATCCTTTTATTTAATTTTATTTGATAAAATTAAGCTCTAACATGGTAGCAGAGCGTGAGGAATCGAAGTGAAAGCTTTAAATAAATCGAGTGGGTGATAAACCAAGTTTTAAACCAATACGAGAAAGTCAAAGATTTCAAAATGCAATCAAGTTGCAAAATTGACATTGGACTCTTGGAAAGAACAAAGAACTCGTGTGCATGGAAATTTAAAGCCACATTGTTACTTAGAGGCATGTCCGGAGGATTAGACGCAGTAAGCGGTATTCTCCAGAAACCAATGAAACCTACTACTAGCGATGCGCAAGAAATTTCGGAGTATAACAAAGCCCTCGATTATTACAACAAAACAGATAGTTCCGCATTACTATTGCTTACTGCAAATATGTCAGACGAAACTCTTCAAAAGATAATGCGCTTTAACTCATCTAAAGAAGTTTGGGACGAATTACATCGTTTATTCGACGGCAAGTCTGAAGACAAGAGTTACGCACTTTGCATGGAGTTTTTCGGCTATTGTAAAGATCCGTCACATGACATCATAACTCACGTCTCCAAAATCAAAACCATTTGGGCAGATTTGAAAACCGAATTGATGAAGGTAGAAAAATCAGATTTACCAGATATCCTGTTAATCTGTAAAATTCTAGATACATTACCTGAAGCATATTTTTCTTTTAAATCAAGCTGGTTACTGATGTCAAAGACAGATAAAACAATAGAAAATCTCACAACGCAACTTTGTACCTACGAGCGTTCCATCACATCTAAGAATGGAGGTCCAGCAGAGGCTCTAGCAATACAGAGTAGCAAAGAGAGAGATAAAGCAAAGAAGAAATGTGGATACTGTGGAAAAGTCGGGCACAATCCGTGGCTTATGTAGTGCCTTGGTCAGAAAATCCGCCAATTGGAACTTACTGGGAACATATTCCACACATATCTCGCCATCAGCAACGAGTTCTCTTACATAAAAATGTCTAATAGCAATATGCTTAGTTCTTCTGTGAAGTTCTGGGTTATGTGAGATCTTTATTGCTGCATCATTGTCAATCTTCAGTTTTGGTATCTCCTTTAACTCAGATATTTCACTGAAGAGTCTTTTTATCCAAACAATTTCTCTTGCTGCTTCGCTGGCAGCAACCAGTTCTGCTTCGGTACTGGATATGGCAACACATGTTTGTCGTCGACTCGCCCGAGATATTGCTCCACCAGAGTATAAGCATAATATACCTGACGTCGATCGTCTGGTACTTTTATCTCCACCATGATCGGAATCACTATAGCATTCCAAAATTCCAGTATTGTATCTCCTTTTGAAGATTATTCCATATTCCAAAGTTCCCTTGATGTATCTTAGGACACGTTTCAGTTTCTGGATGTCATCTTTCGAAGGATTTTCTAGAGTTTGGGATACAACGCTTACAGCGTGTTAAGTAGGCAAGTGCTCCCACAGCTTCTCTATACGGAAACAAAGTTGATTCTACCAAAGCAATGGAAAATGAGGTGAAGTCTTTAAAGGAGAACAAAACCTGGATACTGGTTGATCTTCCAAAAGACAGAAAGCCCATATCCTGTAAATGGGTTTACAAGGTAAGAATAGTTTTATAACAAAACCTCTTTTGTATTGTTTTTGATAACCTTTTAACTCATTGTTACCTAGCAACCGTTGTTGTTTAAAATATATATTTTTGGCTGTCACAAATCTACGATCCTTTTATTTAATTTTATTTGATAAAATTAAGCTCTAACAATCACTAATCACAAAAATGTATGTAACGAAGCTCTGTTTTAGTTCTCGATTTAAACTGTCGGAATCGGAGATGCACGATGCACATCACTATTTAAAAAGTTTTTGATTTTTTTTTATTCGGCGAGGCGAGCCCAGGCGAGCCATCTTTTTCTGTCATCGGATTTCGCGGGTAATTTTACTTAAGTTACTTTTTGATTTTATTTTGTGTTATTATAAGGTTTAATTTTAACATTTATGGATTTTTAGGTCTCCTAAATTCTCGTGCCACATTTTAACCACCAACCAGTAACCATGATCTACATGAAAGAGCTTGAAGAGGTGGAAAAGTTTATCGCTGAAATAGAGCAATCTTTGAAACAAATAAAAAACGAAATGGAAAGATCGGACTTAGAAGCGCAGGTGTTTTTAGTGAAGCTAAAGCACGAAAGGCTTCGGGCAATGACAGCAGCGGAGAGAAGCCGGTCCATTTTGGCTAACATGGAAATTATAGTGGCTAAAACGGAGATCGGACTTGCAGTGAGCAGCCTGGGCAGTAGTTCAAACCCAAAGAGCTTAGAGAAGAAGAAGAGATCGGAAACCCTCGACAATGCGCCCAGCCCTAAGAAGAAGAAAGTAACTTCTGAACAAGAGAAAGGTAAGATATGATTTTTTTCAGTTTATTTACCCACTTACCCACACAACAGTGTGGGTAAGTAGGTGGCCTAGTTTGAGAATCCTTAAAAAATATTATTTATTTTGTTGGTAATTTCCAACCGCGAGACTACAGGGTTCCACACCTTTAGAAAGTGTATGTGGGGCCAAAGACAACATACAGAGGCCCATTATGAAATGTGACACCAACCAGCAATTATTCCTGTATGCACTATAAAAGTGCACCAGAGGAAACCCCCAGTTAGTGTAAAGCTTTTGCTGCAGGGAATGGTAAAAAAAAGGGTTATGGGTTTAAGGACTGGTGGTCAGGGTCTACAGGACACCTGCCTGTTTTATAGCCTTGAGCTGAAAAAGTGTCAGGTAACTAACTGAACCCCTTGGTACTGTGGGTCGTATAGACCGGAATGAGGGGCAACACTGGGGTTGTTGGCTGGAGGTGGAGAGGTGGTTCTGTACTTTCAAAGACAATCACTTGCTTCCCTGAGGGTCTGGCATCATGTGCCCACTCACCACATCCTCCTTCGATCATTATGCTCTCCTGACTATGCACACCGTAGAAGTACTGCCCCCATTATGAAATGTGACACCAACCAGCAATTATTCCTGTATGCACTATAAAAGTGCACCAGAGGAAACCCCCAGTTAGTGTAAAGCTTTTGCTGCAGGGAATGGTAAAAAAAAGGGTTATGGGTTTAAGGACTGGTGGTCAGGGTCTACAGGACACCTGCCTGTTTTATAGCCTTGAGCTGAAAAAGTGTCAGGTAACTAACTGAACCCCTTGGTACTGTGGGTCGTATAGACCGGAATGAGGGGCAACACTGGGGTTGTTGGCTGGAGGTGGAGAGGTGGTTCTGTACTTTCAAAGACAATCACTTGCTTCCCTGAGGGTCTGGCATCATGTGCCCACTCACCACATCCTCCTTCGATCATTATGCTCTCCTGACTATGCACACCGTAGAAGTACTGCCTTTTGCATCTCTGACCCTTGACCCAACCATCCAGAAAGAGCCTCTTAAGGTGTTGATCAAGGCTCTTTGCTATTATTATTAGCATTTATTTGTAGCACTTTACACAAATGTAGATTCAACATGAATCTTCCTTTTTTTAGGGTTCCGTACCTCAAAAGAAAAAAACGGAACCCTTATAAGATCACTTTGTTGTCCGTCCATCTGTCAACACAGTTTTTCTCAGGAACGCGTGGAGGTATCAAACTGAAATTTCTATTTGATACTTAGGTCTACGGTCCCTGGAAGCTGTAGAAAAATCAACCTTCTAAGCCAATGCTATCAAAAAATACAGCCATTTAGGCCGCAAATTTTCGAAACTCGCACGGGCACCTACAGGGCACTTCCCGTAAACTTAGAATCTTGAAATTTAGAACGAAGTCACGTCTTATAGTACAGATATAGGAATAATTACGAAAACCGTAAATTTTCAGTTTTATCATATAAAAAAAATATTTTTGAAAAATATTTTTGACAATTTTGAAAATTTCAAAGTTACTACTCCTTATCTACAGGTTTGTACGGAACCCTCGGTGCGCGAGTCCAACTCGCACTTGACCGGTTTTTCTATTTCTGCTTAGTGCTCAGCATGTCCTGTGACACATAGACTCCTCCAGCTCCTTCCATTCTTCTCTGTTATTTGCTATTGTCCAAGTTGATTTTCCTATCTTTTTGATATTATCTGCCCATCTTTTTATTTGTCTTCCTCTTCTTCTTTTTCTTTCTAGTGGTTGCTTTTACAATATAATTTTGGTCCATTATATCTTGCTATCACTGGTCATGTAGCCTATTCAGCACCATTTCAATGTTTTCTTTCATTTGATTATTTCTTTTAATTTTAACTAGGTATTTAACAGTTTTGGCACAGATTACTAAATAGTTACTGTTTTGGTTGTAAATCATTGGACAACAAATTGCATTCAAGAGGGTAGATAGGCATGTATGTTACAAAATTAGGAAGCTGTTACCTCAACACTGCTTGTTGGTTCAGTAAATAGTTAAACTTATGTTTTCTGATTCCAGATAAACAGAAATCCAAAAGCTCAGCAAGAAGCTCCAGTAAAACCAGCAAAGAAAACGTGAAAAAGAACACCACTAAGGATAATACTAAGAAATCTCAATCAAAAACTCCACCATCACTGTCCATAAATAAAAGTATGCCTTGCTCCATACCAATGCAGAACTTGACAAACTTCAAATTTCCGGCAGGTTGTAAAAGGACAATTTTCTTAGAAAATCCACCAGTGAAGGATACAAGTATTAACAAGAATATTGGTTACTACACTACTGCATACACCCATGAAGTACTAGGCTACAATCCTGATACAGTATCCAGAGCTCAAATCGAAAGAAAAGTTTGTAAACAAGTAGCTCAAAGTGTTCCCAGAAAGCAGGCAAACTGTAGTCAGGTGAACTCAGTACCTAATTTGACTATCACACCTCAATATAATTTGAAGGTACCTGGCAACACAGTACAGCATCAGACGCAACTTCACTCCAACTCGAAAACGGGAACTGTGAACCAAAGTAACATCTCAATAAACAATCAATTCTTTGATTCTTGCAAGCAGGAAGATACATCGTTTGATGGACAAGGAGAAAATAATTGTGAAAGCACCAACAAACTGTTCCAAGAACTGATGGGCCATAAAGGGAATGATGTTAAGGCTGATGACATGAGGTCTCTGGCCAGCGAGGAAACATTGGTTATTACTATGAATTTAGAAGATTTTCAACACTTATCACCAGAGTTTTAAACTTATTATTTTTTATTACTCAACTAACAAATTAGGAATGTGCTTACCTTATCATAATTATTGATTTAATCATGTTGGGTACCAGTAAATGACATTTTTATTTGTTTAACAAGGTAGTTATTTCTAGTGCATAAGCTAAAGCTATTTTTATTTTAACTATCAATAATCATGTTTAATTCTCAATCAAAATATTGAATAATTTTGAGTGAGAATATTTATAAAAAAGGATAACAGAGTTATCAAGCAACTGTTTTAATCATGTTTAGTATTTTAAATTCTTACTTTTCAGTATTTAATCTAAATCATTGATCTCGGGAGCATGCAACTAGATTGTAAGTGTTGATTTTACCAATGATTTATTGTTAAGATATAACTATGTACGTTTACAGACTTAGCTGTAAAAAATTCTAACAGTTTTGTTGAAATTTTGAAGATCTTATCAACATCATCATCATCTCATCAGCCTACATACATCCAACTATAAATCTAATCGGTATTTTTCATTAAATGATCTTTATTATGCAGACTTGCTCATAGTATGTAAGTGTTGATTTTTCAAATGATTAACAAAGTATTATTTATGTTTTAAGCAAAGACTTCTATTACCTACCTACTAGTTATGTAAGTAATCTGCTTTTGATAGATATTGTACATTTTTACTATGCATATGAACATAAGAATACAGTTTTTTACAATATTGCATGGCAAATCAAAAATTACATAGTACAACCTACTTAATGTTCATTGAAGGATGTCATGTTGATTTTAAAACTAGTCTTTTTTAGAAAACTTATACAGACTTGCTTAAATTTGTTTTATTTTAGTTAAGTACCTACATTACTTTTTAATGACAGCGACATTGAGCTGCCTCACAGTTGATACTGTGATGTAGAATGATTCCATGAGTACAGACTGTATAGTACCATATTTATATATGCACTCATGTAACATTTTATGAGATTATTATTTTGAGAACTTTTATGGTAAATTTTTGAAATAATACCTACTTAAAGCTGTTCCATGAGTACATATCTAAGATTTGATCCTTAAACAAATAAAATAATAATGAAAGTGTTTTTTTTTATTTCATAACCATGACCATGCCCTATGACAACCACCGGAATTGGCGATTCCCAGTTGATTGAATGAATAGGTAGGTACCTAGATTTTGACAGAACTAATTAGGTACCATTCCAAGCCACTTCATATTTAGATCAGGTTCAGAATATAAATTTCCGTGGCACCCCCCTGCTCCAATTACTGAAATCAATATTCGGTAGGTATAAAGATTCACCTTCCTAGTAATTAATGTACTCAGTCTATAAATGGAAAAAAAACTAGATTCAGAGCTCTTACTTAGTTTGCGTTTTGATTTGACAGCGCCACAAAATCGTGTCGCTTGCTGGCGACACCTTGTCTACTTCTCGAAAACTAATTAAAACTTACTAAAGTAAGTTTAATATAGGTGAAATGTGTAATCAAACCACCTACAGTCTCTAATAAAATCCCCCATGAATGGTGGGACTAGAAACCTGGCGGTTATTCCCAGCTGTTGGTTGGGAACATTATAGGCTTTGGCCATTGGGAGTTAGTATAAAAGTTTTCCCGTTTGCCCCCCGGCCCATTAATAAGCATTCAAATGAGTGAGATGAGGAATTTCATCGTAGGTACTGGATCGAACAAATAGTGAACTTGATATATGGCAAATTTTTTCGGCTATGTTCAAACAATTAATTCACTGTCTAGGTGTTTTGATTTCATCAAAGATAGAACACGCACAAAGTATCTAAGATACCTAACGTAATGGTAACGGTCTACCTATCCGTTTCAATTCAAAGTTCAAACGAACGAATACTGTCTTGGGTGAGCGAGACGAAGCACCCTGATCAGCTGTTGTGAGTGTACCGCCATGCCGCCATCACTCCTAGGCATGGGCGTACCTACGGTGGGGCAGAGTGGGCCGCTAACATCGTTTGTACAAATGAAAAAAAAACTCGGGGCAAGACAATGGGTAAAGTTTGTGAGTTATATTATAACATATTCGGGGTGAAATTTGGGGGGTTGTGTATATCTCTTAGATATAAAAATGATTTGCAGTTCGTTAGTCTAAAACTCGAGAACGGCTGAATCGATATGGATAATTTAAGTCTTAAAATATTCGTGGAAGTCAATGGAAGGTTTAAAAGATAAGAAAATTTATAAGCATTGGGCAGTACATCGTCTGCCGGGTCCACTAGTTATATGCATATAACTATCAAAAAATCAAATCAATGTCAAAAAATATTTTACTGTGCATACCAAAACACATTCACAATTCGACTTTTACAGAAAGATAACAGTTTTTATTACAAAACAAATAATTTAGTCAAAAATAATTGTAGGTACAAATTGTAATGAGACAAACAAATTCTTTAAATCCCGTGCTAGTGCTAGACTAAGTTACGGCAAGGCAATGATTGTCGTCCTTTCATAAGGTACATTTTTTTAACGTGACCAAAAATTTAAGGTACGAAAGTGCGTTGGGTATAAGAGCAAAAAAACAAACTTAGCAATACACATCTGAAACTATCATTGCTTCATCTAAGTTTCGATTGGGTCAAATATAATAACAAATATTATTCTTGACAAAAAACAAAACAACTTTTTTGTTTAAGAAAACTTTACCAAATTGTGATAAAAGTAACTGAGATCGGCCGAGCCGAAACCCTACGCAATGCGAGAATCTGCCGCAAGTTACTGCCTACTTTATTTGTGTCAGCGCTACACTGGGCTATGGTACAGGGTATGAGTCGACTAATGTTATAGAATACTTTTATACCAATTAAATTGTAATCACTTATTATCACCTAAAACGGCCACGGCAATGGCTTGACGCGACCTATCCAGCACTGGGTAACCATCGAATCGGATTTTTTTGCACAGCGCGCTCACAGTGGGCTGAGCACCTTCGTGCTGGGGTACTATCAGCTAGCAAGGAAAATCATACAGTAAATCTGGGATAACACTACCTAATTACTACAGATTAGAAACGGCAGGAATAACCCACTGTGCTGGAGTGTTGTTCGTACAGTGTTCGCGGTGCGAATGATAAATAATAATGCGGGCAGTTCTGGGCAACCACCGGTGTGGGACGCTCTAGTTGTTTTGGTTGCGAGCACTGAGCATATAATAAGAAACGAGACCCCGATACTTGGTTTATGAAACCTCACTTAGAGTTAGCATAGCATTCGAAGCATACCAAATAAATAAAAAATGACAACCTCAGATGAAAAACAATGGTACCAACATCAAACGATTTTTATTGGATGCAACACTATGTTAGTCAACTCTAAAATATTATGTTTATGTTAAAAACCGGCTGAAGACAGTACGAGGATACAAAATTATTTAGTCTCATATTGCACTTACCGGTCTTCATCTAGAGGGAATTTCGTCATATTTTTTTTTTGTTGTGACTATACCTCTTTCTACAAATAATGCAGGTTCTATACTTTCACATAACTCTTAACCACAATTTGATTGAATAACAAGTTTAATTGCAATAATTTAGCAACAGCACGATAAGTCAGCAGCCGCTATGACGGAAACTGACAAGGCCAGAAGCAATAAGTATGAGTGAGATGGCATATACCTCTAGACGCCATTTTGGAATCCATTAAAATTTTGCTCTTTTCGTCCAGTTCTTTCAGATGTTCCTATTTGCATGTGACTGGGTGCGAGTTTGTGCCGTAGTATTTATTACCAAGTGCGAGAGCTTTAAGCTTGACTTTCATTTTCTGCAATTTATGCTATGCTACTCAGCACGAAAGCTTTTTTTACTTAAATATTCATTGCTGTAACGTTCAGCTTAACGCTTAACGTACTTAGATATCGTAAGTAAGACTATCATTGCTTGCGATTTATTTTGATGAATAAATGGTGTCAAAAGCTACTTCTATAAATCGATAACCCTGTATGGTGCGACTTTAATGTCACCTATTAAAAAAATACCAGTGTAAGATCGCAGGCAATGATTTTAGTTTAAAAATATTATTTTTAAATTCCTGCCCCACCCATGCACCCATTGCTGGGTACGCCCATGCTTGTGGTCAAGTTGTGTTATTTATTAAATGAAATGGAGGTAGGTACTAGGTAGTTAGGAAGGTATTTCGATGATGCTATGTTACTAACATACTCATATGTTTCGAATTTCATTATTACAAGAAAAACAAAGCTTTAATATCAATAATCAAAACGTTTAATCAACTTAGGTAACCTAAAAACAAACAGGTGCTCCCTACGAAAATAATTTAAGATAACACCTTAGTAAAATGTTAAAAAAATATGCATTCAAAATCAAACAATAATTAAAAACAATCAATTCAGTTATTTCAACTAAATAACAATGGTCAGTGCAGTAAAATGAGACGACATTTTGTTCAGACTCAATCTTCAGTCTTCTGAATTTATAGTTTACAGTTATAGGTAAATTAGTTCTCAACGTCAACTTTTTCCATCTTTAATGACCTGAGACAAACTATTGTGACAGGTGTGGGTTCCGTTATATCTAGTTTTTCCTTCTTGATCGCTAGGCCAGGCTCGATTTTAATTTTCTTGAGTGCAGTCTTCTGAGGTGAATTTTCAACCTCAGGTTCTTGTTTTACAACCGCTGTCATTTGAGATCGATTTTCAGTCACCTGTGTAACTTTTTCTTTTGTAATTGCCGGTAATTGAGATGTATTTTGACCCATTGACGCCACTTTCAGCACTTGAGCACGATTACGCTTTCTCTTATTATTCTTCCCGATCGGCCGCTGGACACCTTTCTTCCTGTGGCTATTCGTGATTGGTGCGCTGTAATAATTGTTCCAGCTTTCTAATTCATGCATTAGGAACTCGTGGATGATCATCAGACCGAGATGCCGGACGTTAGGGTTTGAATTAAAAAAGTATGTATGCCAGCGGGATTTCATGAGCGGCGGCATCTTCTTCGTCAAGGTCATGGTCACGCTGGGTGAACACAAGTACTCGGGCTTCCCCAGGTTTGTAATAGCAGTTAAGGAGTCCCCGACTTCGGTGGCAAACGAGCAGATCTGATTTGGTATATCATAGCATCCCGGAATGTTGCTCAGCCTCTTGTATTCCATATCAACTTGGCTCAGTTCACACCTGTAAAGATTTGCTCTTGCTTCTTTCACTTTCAGCCGCGCGTTAATCACTTCCGTTTGAAAATCAGACATACTGTTCTTGGCTAAAAACACTGTCCTTTACACATACAGTTCTGAAGTTTTAGTCGAGTAAACCCAGAGTTTTTTGGCACTAACAAACTTAAAAAACGTTGCCAAGCACTTAAAGTCCTCAACGGTTGTGGTTTTACACGGCTCAAGAAAAGATCGTTTCGCTTAACGCTACCACCGGGGATTGACAGGTGACAACTAAACTAATTCGTCACCAAAAAAGCGGTATTTATCGACTCACGGTGGCAACTTATCTTTCTTTTTCTCTCGTGTTGCCTTCTCATTCTACCCTCTAAAAAATTTATTTTAACGACAAGTGAATATTTTTTTTATTCGAAGAGCATTTGTATGGTCTTTGATTGGAAAATTGAAAGTCTGTTTGTTTGTGTGTCAAAATAAAAATAATCATCTGTCTTTT
Source organism: Pyrausta despicata (assembly GCA_963921415.1). Taxonomy (NCBI): domain Eukaryota; kingdom Metazoa; phylum Arthropoda; class Insecta; order Lepidoptera; family Crambidae; genus Pyrausta; species Pyrausta despicata. The sequence continues at coordinate 9,858 of OY992871.1, read as the reverse complement.
TTGGGAAAGTTTATTAGGTGAAATTAAATTTTGACAAAAAAAAACATTGTGGGAGAGAAAGTGTTAGTCTGTCTCGCTCAATCTTAATATCCAAATGTAAGGCCGGCGCCATACGTTGGCCCGTTTTGTTCGTGAAGCATCCACACGCTGGTTTACAAACTAGTTATATCCGGCAGTAGGCGCAGGGTTAGGATGTGCGACAAACTCCGCGCGAAAATTAAACCTCTCTTAAATTTAAAAATGCGTGTTACTCATTTTTCGGTTGCATTATTATTAGGTATAAAGCTCCTGAGAGCTAAATATGCCGTACCATGCTAATTTCCTTATTTTTCAATGATGCCATCATTCAAAAAGATAACAAACTTACAATTTCAACAGTTTTTTTAAGTGGATTCCGCTTTATTGTCCTCCATCAACATTTACAAATCAAAAAATATTTTTTGATTTATGCGTATAATTATCATATTGACTTTAAAAAAATCATTTGACGTACGCACTCGGGTGCTGTGGAATGAGTAAATGACTGAGCGAGCACATCGCCAACGTGTGTACGGCTCGCGGACAACACGGAATCCTTTGAAGATACCGACACGGGAGGGCGAACACAACGAATGTTATTATGTTACCTTATTATTTAAGCATTATTCACTACTGAATGGCACCATGGTTCTGGGACAGCCCTACTAACCTATTGACTGTCTCAGGTAAGTCTTACGACCCTTTTATACCAGCGATTGTAACGAGACTGCCATAAGTTCTTACACTAGCTCACTGACTGTCCCGGGATATTACTGCGCCTTCTAGTAACTGTTCTAAAACGGTCATATGCTCTCCACTAACTTTCCCAGGGCATCCCTATGTCCCGTAGCTAACCTACCTACTCATATCCCTCCCCTACACTGTCCCAATGAATGACAGCTCTACGCCTCCCATTAACTGTACCGGTACAGCACAATGTCCTCCACTAACAGTCCCGGGACTGCCCTACTATCTTACCCAACACCTCCCACTACCTGTCTCGGGACAGCCCCACGAACCTACCCAACGCCTCTTACTAACTGTTCTGGGACAGCCCCACGCACCTACCCAACGCCTTCCACTAACTGTCCCGGGATAGTCGAACGACCCCCACTAACAGCCCTACGAACTTACCCAACGCCCTCCACTACGTGTCGCGGGACAGCCTCACGCACCTACCCAATGCCCCCAGTAATTGTCCCGGGACAATCCAACGTCCCCCGTAACAGTCCTAAGAACTTACCCAACGCCCTCCACTACGTGTCGTGGGACAGCCCCACGAACCTACCCAACGCCTCTTACTCACTGTTCTGGGACAGCCCCACGCACCTACCCAACGCACCCAGTAACTGTCCCGGGATAGTCCAACGTCCCCCGTAACAGCCCTACGAATTTACCCAACGTCTTCCACTACGTGTCGCGGGACAGCCCCACGCACCTACCCAACGCCCCCAGTAACTGTCCCGGGACAATCCAACGTCCCCCATAACAGTCCTACGAACTTACCCAACACCCTTCACTACGTGTCGTGGGACAGCCTCACGCACCTACCCAACGCCCCCACTAACTGTCCCGGAACAGTGCAACGTCCCCCATAACAGTCCTACGAACTTACCCAACACCCTTCACTACGTGTCGAGGGACAGCCTCACGCACCTACCCAACGCCCCCACTAACTGTCCCGGGACAGTCGAACGTCCCCCACCAACAGCCCTACGAACTTTCCCAACGCACCCCTCTACCTGTCGTGGGACAGCTCCACGCACCTACCCAACGCCCCCAGTAACTGTCCCGGGACAGTCGACCGTCCCCCACCAATAGCTCTACGAACTTACCCAACGCACCCCTCTACCTGTCGTGGGACAGCCCCACGCACCTACTCAACGCCTCCCACTAACTGTCCCGGGACAGTCGAACGTCCCCCACCAACAGTCCTACGAACTTACCCAACACCCTTCACTACGTGTCGTGGGACAGCCTCACGCACCTACCCAACGCCCCCACTAACTGTCCCGGAACAGTGCAACGTCCCCCACTAACAGCCTTACGAACTTACCCAACGCCCTCTACTACGTGTCGCGGGACAGCCTTACGCACCTACCCAACGCTCCCAGTAACTGTCCCGAGACAGTCGAACGTCCCCCACCAACAGCCCTACGAACTTACCCAACGCACCCCTCTACCTGTCGTGGGACAGCCCCACGAACCTACCCAACGCCTCTTACTCACTGTTCTGGGACAGCCCCACGCACCTACCCAACGCACCCAGTAACTGTCCCGGGATAGTCCAACGTCCCCCGTAACAGCCCTACGAACTTACCCAACACCCTTCACTACGTGTCGTGGGACAGCCTCACGCACCTACCCAACGCCCCCACTAACTGTCCCGGAACAGTGCAACGTCCCCCACTAACAGCCTTACGAACTTACCCAACGCACCCCTCTACCTGTCGTGGGACAGCCCCACGCACCTACTCAACGCCTCCCAATAACTGTCCCGGGACAGTCGAACGTCCCCCATAACAGTCCTACGAACTTACCCAACACCCTTCACTACGTGTCGAGGGACAGCCTCACGCACCTACCCAACGCCCCCACTAACTGTCCCGGAACAGTGCAACGTCCCCCACTAACAGCCTTACGAACTTACCCAACGCACCCCTCTACCTGTCGTGGGACAGCCCCACGCACCTACTCAACGCCTCCCAATAACTGTCCCGGGACAGTCGAACGTCCCCCACCAACAGCCCTACGAACTTACCCAACGCACCCCTCTACCTGTCGTGGGACAGCCCCACGCACCTACCCAACGCCTCCCACTAACTGTCCCGGGACAGTCGAACGTCCCCCACCAACAGTCCTACAAACTTACCCAACACCCTTCACTACGTGTCGAGGGACAGCCTCACGCACCTACCCAACGCCCCCACTAACTGTCCCGGAACAGTGCAACGTCCCCCACTAACAGCCTTACGAACTTACCCAACGCCCTCTACTACGTGTCGCGGGACAGCCTTACGCACCTACCCAACGCCCCCAGTAACTGTCCCGGGACAGTCGAACGTCCCCCCACCAACAGCCCTACGAACTTACCCAACGCACCCCTCTACCTGTCGTGGGACAGCCCCACGCACCTACTCAACGCCTCCCACTAACTGTCCCGGGACAGTCGAACGTCCCCCATAACAGTCCTACGAACTTACCCAACACCCTTCACTACGTGTCGAGGGACAGCCTCACGCACCTACCCAACGCCCCCACTAACTGTCCCGGAACAGTGCAACGTCCCCCACTAACAGCCTTACGAACTTACCCAACGCACCCCTCTACCTGTCGTGGGACAGCCCCACGCACCTACTCAACGCCTCCCAATAACTGTCCCGGGACAGTCGAACGTCCCCCACCAACAGCCCTACGAACTTACCCAACGCACCCCTCTACCTGTCGTGGGACAGCCCCACGCACCTACTCAACGCCTCCCACTAACTGTCCCGGGACAGTCGAACGTCCCCCATAACAGTCCTACGAACTTACCCAACACCCTTCACTACGTGTCGAGGGACAGCCTCACGCACCTACCCAACGCCCCCACTAACTGTCCCGGAACAGTGCAACGTCCCCCATAACAGTCCTATGAACTTACCCAACACCCTTCACTACGTGTCGAGGGACAGCCTCACGCACCTACCCAACGCCCCCACTAACTGTCCCGGAACAGTGCAACGTCCCCCACTAACAGCCTTACGAACTTACCCAACGCCCTCTACTACGTGTCGCGGGACAGCCTTACGCACCTACCCAACGCCCCCAGTAACTGTCCCGGGACAGTCGAACGTCCCCCCACCAACAGCCCTACGAACTTACCCAACGCACCCCTCTACCTGTCGTGGGACAGCCCCACGCACCTACTCAACGCCTCCCACTAACTGTCCCGGGACAGTCGAACGTCCCCCATAACAGTCCTACGAACTTACCCAACACCCTTCACTACGTGTCGAGGGACAGCCTCACGCACCTACCCAACGCCCCCACTAACTGTCCCGGAACAGTGCAACGTCCCCCACTAACAGCCTTACGAACTTACCCAACGCACCCCTCTACCTGTCGTGGGACAGCCCCACGCACCTACTCAACGCCTCCCAATAACTGTCCCGGGATAGTCGAACGTCCCCCACCAACAGCCCTACGAACTTACCCAACGCACCCCTCTACCTGTCGTGGGACAGCCCCACGCACCTACCCAACGCCTCCCACTAACTGTCCCGGGACAGTCGAACGTCCCCCACCAACAGTCCTACAAACTTACCCAACACCCTTCACTACGTGTCGAGGGACAGCCTCACGCACCTACCCAACGCCCCCACTAACTGTCCCGGAACAGTGCAACGTCCCCCACTAACAGCCTTACGAACTTACCCAACGCACCCCTCTACCTGTCGTGGGACAGCCCCACGCACCTACTCAACGCCTCCCAATAACTGTCCCGGGACAGTCGAACGTCCCCCACCAACAGCCCTACGAACTTACCCAACGCACCCCTCTACCTGTCGTGGGACAGCCCCACGCACCTACCCAACGCCTCCCACTAACTGTCCCGGGACAGTCGAACGTCCCCCACCAACAGTCCTACAAACTTACCCAACGCCCTCCATTACGTGTCGTGGGGCAGCCCCACGCACCTACCCAACGCCTCCCACTAACTGTCCCGGGACAGTCGAACGTCCCCCATAACAGTCCTACGAACTTAACCAACACCCTTCACTACGTGTCGAGGGACAGCCTCACGCACCTACCCAACGCCCCCACTAACTGTCCCGGAACAGTGCAACGTCCCCCACTAACAGCCTTACGAACTTACCCAACGCACCCCTCTACCTGTCGTGGGACAGCCCCACGCACCTACTCAACGCCTCCCAATAACTGTCCCGGGACAGTCGAACGTCCCCCACCAACAGCCCTACGAACTTACCCAACGCACCCCTCTACCTGTCGTGGGACAGCCCCACGCACCTACCCAACGCCTCCCACTAACTGTCCCGGGACAGTCGAACGTCCCCCACCAACAGTCCTACAAACTTACCCAACGCCCTCCATTACGTGTCGTGGGGCAGCCCCACGCACCTACCCAACGCCTCCCACTAACTGTCCCGGGACAGTGCAACGTCCCCCACTAACAGCCTTACGAACTTACCCAACACCCTTCACTACGTGTCGAGGGACAGCCTCACGCACCTACCCAACGCCCCCACTAACTGTCCCGGAACAGTGCAACGTCCCCCACTAACAGCCTTACGAACTTACCCAACGCACCCCTCTACCTGTCGTGGGACAGCCCCACGCACCTACTCAACGCCTCCCAATAACTGTCCCGGGACAGTCGAACGTCCCCCACCAACAGCCCTACGAACTTACCCAACGCACCCCTCTACCTGTCGTGGGACAGCCCCACGCACCTACCCAACGCCTCCCACTAACTGTCCCGGGACAGTCGAACGTCCCCCACCAACAGTCCTACAAACTTACCCAACGCCCTCCATTACGTGTCGTGGGGCAGCCCCACGCACCTACCCAACGCCTCCCAGTCCTTCCAATTACCTACCTATTACTGATATAATTCCTACCACTGTGTTGGGTAACCAGTGTCCCTTGAAGGGATAGACCAGTTTCCGGTCCCTAACCTAAGGATGTACCAGTGTCCCTTTAAGGGATAGACCAGTGTTCCATCCTTAGTCTATCTACCGTAAAAGAAAACTTTGTCCTGCTTGATAGCCTACCTGCCTGATGGGAAGCATGTCCCTCAAAAAGCAACTACTTTTGCAATTCTGAAGTTTACTTTCGTGAAGAGCCTCCGTTGACTGCTGAAATAAAATTCTACCTATACTCAGTGCAATTGCCTTAAAACATTTGTTTTTTGTACTTTCTCCTACATAAAAGTGTTTCAATATTACCTACCTACCTAATTTTAATTTAAGTATTCTTATATTCTCCTACAAGTTGACAGTTTCTACCTAACACTGTGCCTACCTAATTTAGTTTCAAAATAAAACAACACCACTCCCAAACATTTTTATGAAGCCTACAAATGAAACCACACACCATACTAAGTTTTATTTCGTGACCTCTCTACTGAACATACATAGCTTAGCCTAGCTAGACTAAGAACTTTCGCATTTTCGAACTTCGCCGTGATAGATGACTTCTAGTAGTAGTCGTTTTCTTTCCTGCGCAGCCAGCAAGGAATGTCCACATCCTTCAGTCCATCTATCTCCGTATCGACAAGATGGCTGCCGCAGATTTCCCAAGTCCATCTGCAAAAAAGAAAAGGATATATCGCATACCGCCAGGTGAAAAGAAACGGGAATAGCTGATACACAAGAATTGCATTTTCGCAATAAAATATGAACTCTTACGAAATCTTCGCTGATCTTGCATTTTCAATTTTCATGTGTCCTTGGTAGGTTCATACAGAAACAAGACTGCATTTAAGCAAGATAATAATGTGAACTCTCTTTTTTCCGAATGGAGCCACAAAGACAATTTTCATTTTTATTCTTCAGTAGTACTTGTTGTTGCATCTTCTAATCGTCGAGACTCGAGGTTGACTGGTTAAAAAAAACCGGTTCCTAGGGCTTATATAGCCTCTCAGGTCATCCCCACCACTTTTTTTTCCATATGAACAACGCTATGTAATTTATATTTGAGCTAAGAAACTTTTTTTGAGATTGAAATGATTCAGTAAAACAGTTTTCATATTCCCTTGAATTTTAGCAAATACATTGGAAATAAACATGATTTATGTACATACTTTTAACTAAGAATAATGTATGTAAGAATTTAAATAAAAAAATGTGAAAGCGAGAGAGAATCATATTGCTTTTGTATTCACACATTAGGAATTTATTAGTACTAATTCAATGCAATCTTAATTTTACTGCTTTTGAATTTGATAGACTTTCAAAATGCGTGACATACGAGTAGGTATATCTGTTTCTGTTTAAATGTAATGCCGCACGCCTTATGTTCACTTTCGTCAACGAAAAGATACTCAAATTATTCCTAAACTTTTCCACTGTTAGAGAATCGAAAAACATATTGTTTAATTCATTATAAATCCTTCAGTCAATATTTCTCTGAAAACTCGTTTGAATTTTTTCAATGTCAAAGAGATTATCTTGAAAATTTCTTTTTTTCAAAAAACGATGGGCATTCGACACTAATTGACAAAACGATTACCATGATCATCAATTGTCTGTCTCTTTCACTTTAAGCTTTACTCTTCTGAAAAAAATTGACTGTCCGAAAAACGATGTCTTTACGTCACTAATTAACGAACGACTAATGTGATCAACAATCTTCTTTCTCTTTTACTCCATGTTTCCATATAAGATAAATATTTATGGTATGCAGTAAATACATAACTAATTATCAATTTAGCAATAAGTAGGATTAGATTGAGCTATCAGTTTACTCGAACAACATCGGAAGATACATTGTAATTTCGTTGTCTCCATAGAAACTTGTGTTTCACACACATAAAATATATACGGCCCTGAAAAGGGCCTTTTATTTATTTTGCAGCTCAGAGATTACATGATGCGATGTCTTTAATATCGATAAACATATTTCCAGGCACACAGTGTCATCGATTGCGTTGTGCAGCATTCAACAGATTGGCATCATCACCATATTAAATTCTGGACAAGTATCCTCTGTATGTGTGTGTATAGTCCTGCAAAATATAAACGAAATGCATTATTATTATTTATTTAGGAATATTTCACTCACGGCACTGTCGTATCTCGCTCGATTCGATGCTGGGACTCCTTCAGTACGAACGACGGACACGGCGCGGCGACACACCACTGGCCAAGTCGATCGTCTGTCCTGAAAAATATAAACGAAATGCATTAATATTTATTATATTAACAACAACAACATTTATTAAATATAATATGATGATTTTCATTATAAAATATAATATGATGGTCTCTACAATTACGTACGCAGTAGCAGAAAACTGTACGCTAGTTACATACGAGCGCTTAATATTACCAACAGCGCAGCGGATTGTCCGGTGAAAACGTGTTAATATTGTTTGAATTTTTTATATTTTTTAACGTATACATATCAAGAATATACATATATATAACATTTATAAGCGTAACATAGTATGTTCACGACCACGAGAGCACCATCAGAGATACAGAGGAGAGGACGTTCATGTTTTACGACCCTCCTCTCGAGTACGATAAATACCGCCCGAACAGTTATAAATATTATATATTTTTGGACGCGTATTATGGTTGGGATATTCACTTTTAATTTCTCACGGAAAAAACATGCATCTTATGCGAATTAAAGGAGAAAAATAACATTTAAACACGACCCTCGGTCGATGCGGTAGACAATGTTGAAAATTAACTAGCGTAGCGTTCGAGCCGTTTGTAAAATCACTATTCAACTAGTACAGTACGGTAGGTGCACTCTAGGAGATTCACGGTGCACGTGAATATCATTGATTATATTCAAATATCGCCTAGGAACGTATTTTTTTAAGACACATGCTAGTGAAAAGTTTCGAGCGTTCGTACGAGAAAACGTCTAGCGGCAGAGCGGCTCTCCTTACGGTATTGCCAAAGTGCGTTCGAATTCACTCACCGGCTCCGGTCGCACAGCTCTATCTATCCTTTTCACTCATTTCGCGCGCGCGCAGTTGCAGTATCGCGTCAGCTCAGTCAGCCGCCCGTGTTGTCGATCTGTAAGAAGAAGAGTTTGTTTTATTGATCTCGTCCGTCATCATCATCATCATCATAATCAACAACAAGAGAAAAATGGCAGATACAGCAGTAGCATCTGATACACCCGCACCGGCAACGCCCGCGAAGAAACCGAAGGCGACCGCCACCGGCGCTAAGAAACCTAAAGCGAAGCCTACTCACCCGAAAACATCCGAGATGGTCAACAGCGCCATCAAGGAGCTAAAGGAGCGCAGCGGATCATCCCTCCAGGCGATCAAAAAGTATATCGCCGCCCAGTACAAGGTGGACGCCGAGAAATTAGCGCCGTTCATAAGGAAGTACCTGAAGAGCGCCGTCGAATCCGGCGCCCTTATCCAGACCAAAGGCAAGGGCGCGTCCGGATCGTTCAAGTTGGAGTCCAAGTCCGCCGCGTCGAAGAAACCGGCCGCAACGAAGGCCGCACCCAAGACCTCCGCCGCCTCGGCGAAGGCCAAGAAGGCAACCGCCACCGCGGCCGCTGTGAAAGCTAAGAAAGGTGCCGCCGCATCGTCGCCGTCCAAGGCGAAGCCCTCCGCCGCCGCGAAGGACAAGAAGGCCGCCGCCGCGGCCAAGAAGAAGCCCGCCGCCGCGAAGAAACCTGCCGCCGCCGCGGCGAAGAGTAAAGCCGCAGCCGCACCCAAAGCCAAGAAGACCGCCAAGCCACCGACGAAGAAACCCAAGGCGCCCAAACCGAAGAAGGCCGCCGCCACTCCTAAATCTAAGCCAGCGGCTAAGAAAGCGTCCGCCGGCAAGAAGTAAAGCGCTGCCAGGAGAGCAACTTGTGTCGCCCGCCAGTGCTGTCGTATGCGGTGTGGTGTTCGCTGCGGTGTGGTCCCGGTCACTCGTGAACTCCTGATCGAGAGCAAGCAAGCAGTTTGATCGTGAGAAGAGAGTACTCACCCGCCCGACGACGACACCACCAGCCACCACCATCATCATAACGGCCGAGGCTGAGGCTGCGGTTGCAGCGAACGTCGAATGTTCACAAAAAGCCCTTTTCAGGGCTAACAAAACGTTCATACATGTTTTTACATGGTTTCTGTTCGAATGACGAGTCACACGT